>CM041543.1:17418473-18660973 GCA_023238725.1 Scortum barcoo
ATAATTGCATGAAAACATGCCATGAATGCAATTATGACAGAAATATGAGTTTTGAGTTTGCGCTAAATAACGGACTAATAAGACAAAAAGATGATATGAAAATGCACCAAAACTCGAGTACGGTACGACTTAAGTGCAAAATATGACATTTATGTGTACATAATATAAAATATATGCACATACACTCTGTAACAAATTCTTCTTATCAAATATGCTCGTTTTGCAAATGTAGAGGGTTTTTGCTACAGGAGGGAAAGGAGCTGATGAAAAAGACGAATGACGGAGAATGGGAATAAAAGATGAAGATAATTAAATGAGGAGGAGAAAAAGGCGGATGAAAGGGATGTGAGGGAGGAAAGGAGGAAGGAGGACGGAGGAGAAACATGGATGTCTGTCTGCCTCTCACTCTGACTGGGCCAACTCTCCCCGAGGGGCGCACATCTTATCTCTCTCCCTGCTTCCTCTTTATTTATTTATCTGCCTATTTTTATCCCTGTGACCAGGATTCAGACGCGGCGTTACGTAACAGAAGGAGAAATGTGCTGCGCATGGGCCTGACAGCAGAGAGAGAGAGGACGCATATACATAACGGCTAGCAGCACATGAATTAAGGATTGAGGATAAAGCACCAGGGGAGCACTCATCAAACGTACACACATGCAGAAAAGCCTGCACGCAAACACACACACACACACACACACACACACACACACACACACACACACACATAAACCCTAACCCTACAGATTGATTCTAATGAGAAGCTGGACTACATTACCATACAGCACTTTAAAAAATTCATAACACGCCGCGGGGAACAACATGATTATAGATTCCATTTTGCTTTTACCCTAAATAACCTTCACATCTCCTGATCAATGGGCTCCTGACACCGGCCGATAGAGAGACAGAGGGAGACAAAGACAGTAAAAGAGAGAGAGAGGGGGGCTGATTTGCTTCGTTTTTCTCTCTTTCATCTCGGTGCGTTTCCATCAGGGCCGGAGCAGGAGTAGGATTGCAGAAACTATCGTCATCCGAGTACAACAAGAGAAGTCAAATTCAGCAACATGCGCTGATGACGCGAAGGGAGGGGGGGCGCCCAAAGAGGAGAGGGTCGAGTGTGTGTGTAGAGATGCCGAGGCCGTGTGTTATTCATGTTGCTGGTGTTACTTACTTCACAGAAGTACTCGTATTCACTGTCTTTACACAGTGAGACAAGAAGATTGACACCACTCTCATGTTTGTACATTAATATTAATAATGGAGCTCGAGGACTTGATTAGCTTAGCTTAGCTTAGCATAAAGACTGGAAACAGAGGGAAACAGCTAGCCTCACTCTGTCCACAGTTCAGATATACAGTACGTCTACCAAAAACTCTCTGGCCAAATAAGTCTTATTTGTTTAATCCCTTCACATACAATTATCTATAAGTGACAACCAGGATTTTATAGAAGTGAACGTATAAACAGATGTTGGTCAAGACATATTTATGGTTAAATAGAAACATATAGCTCCTCCTGAAAACGCAAATTTTCTATTCAACGTTGTGTTAGAAAGTGAGATTTAAGGAGTTTTTCACTCTTTTTGACATTTTGAACGTCTTTATCCTTCATGTAGTGCTGGACATGAAAACTTTCCACTTCCTCTCCAACTGGTGAGGAGAGATTACAGAAAACAAGTACAGAAAGATTTCATGAAAAATAACTGGAGCTGCTGTAACTTTGGCAGAAAATAGTGTTTTGAATATCAGTTACACTGAAAGGCTGATTGAAAAACCCTAACACATGCAAGAAAAGATCCCACCTTAAAAGTTGCTGGTGGCCTTTCAAGGATAACTTTTTTTTTTTAACAGTCTACAGCAAGTCAATGTTAACTAGCAGAGATATAAAAAGACGGTTAAAAAGATAAAAGTGTGTGATGATGTAGTTAAATAATGTATGTAAACTTGCATTGGAAGAGCTGTTACGTAACCCTTAAATATTTTAAGTCCCAAAAATGTTTTTTCGAAACAGCCACATTTTGCATCTTTCCACTGACTTTGTATGTATGTAGTCACATGTTCAGCTTTAACACGCCTCAGTGAGAGCAAAGCAAGCTATTTACCCCACTTATGTCTTTTTTGCTTAGCTGATCGAATCGCCTTGAGCTCCAGCTCTCTATTTAACACACCCGTAATATCCATCATGATATCAGTCTTTTGGGAATATGAATGTTTCCAAAAAAGTGTTGAACTTAAAAACTCAAGGTCAAACTTTCTCAACAGAAAAAGACATCATAATAGTTTACCAGTTGACCCCTGACCCTAACCCTGAATTCAGGCTCCAATGGTGGAGCAAGAACACAAAAACATGACTATTTTTGAAGTGCTTACAGCCAAAGAAGAAGGCAAAGAACATAAAAAAAATAAGGAACTAAAGGACCATCAATCTGAATTCATGTTGAAAATATTCAGAGGTTTGGTTGCCAGGTTACAGTCGATTTAGACAAACAGCGCTGTGAACACACGGGTTGGCGAGAGGATGCAACTGTGTGACCATCAATGTTTCAGATATAGACAGAAAAAAAAATCTGACAAACAGAAAACTCCCAGAGGACACATCTGGTGTCAGTTTGGCAGCTACTGGCTTTTAAAAGGTTAAAAAGAGCAAGAAGTCATTTTTTTTAATACATGATGACACATGAACGCACCAAATGGGCAGGGTCGTTCACATCAATCTGTGCTTTCAATTAAAATCACTTAAACTTGACAAATATGAAACTAAATGAGTGTATTACTGTGTAGTCTATAGTGTTTGATCAGTGGTACTAATAAACTTCTGATCCATTTTGCACTTATCAAGCATAATTGGACATCACATCAAATCAGAATTGGTCCAAAGAAGCGTCAGACTCTCTTAATTTGCGATGACGTGAAGTTTGAACCAACACTTTCGTTGTTTCATTGTTCTGTATTCCTGAGTCGTACCTGATCTGCTGATTGGCTTCACTGCGGATCTTGAGCACCTCTTTGCCCTTGAGCTCCAGCTCTTTGGTCAGAGTGCTGATGTTCTCGTTGAGCGTGTGGATCTGGTGGTCCAGCTGGGCGATGTGGTTCTTCCTCCTGGAGACCTCCTCCTGCAGCTCGGTGATCCGACCCAGCAGCTCGCGCTCCTGGGAAAGGGTTCGATAATAAAAGAAATAAACATCAGCGTTGTTCATTCTTACAGTTGATTGGTCCACAGTTTATGATGATGATGATATTTATTCCTTTCCTCTGTTTTCTGATATGTCATCTATACACCAGGCACAGTATGTCTTCTGATTGTAATACCAAGCATATTTTGGCCAACTGCATGAAAAAGATGTGTGTAACGTGACATTTTCATGTTGTAGGCATTCAGTGTTTGGTTTGTGAAAAAGCGTGGCACTGCTGGCCTTGTTTGGAGCCATAACACCTGCTGTCACTCACAGTGATGAGGCTGACCTTTGCCTCAACCTGTGTGGAGCTTTGTTGAATGAATTATGAGACACTGTGAGTGAAAACATTCAGCAGACTGGAAAGGTTATTCTTGCATTCTATGGGAAACCAAACGTGCTGCACAAATGGTTAACTTTTTAAAGCTTTACCCATTTTTATGAGGTGAAACTAGCATGAGGATGAAAATACAGAGTTAACAATGGATATTGAATACAGCTGTAAATAAAAATGACTTTTTCATGCTATCTGTCTTTGTGACATTGCACACACAATTTCAATATAGTTACCAGTAAAGTTTCATATACATCTTTTTGATAAAGTAAAACTATTACTATTATAACTGATGTAAATGTGGGTGCGCTGTTAATATAAGCCAATTACTTAAAGCAATTAGCATCACAAATTACAGCTCTGACATGGCTGCAGAGTTAGTTGAGTTAATTAACACTTTTCTGAAACAGTTTGAACAAAAACTGCTGATGATAAACTTCAAAAACAGGACTGAGTGTTAAGGCTGTTGTGATATAACAGGGTGCACAGTGCGTAAAAAGCTGACGACTCTGGTGTATACTGTGTGATTCTGACTTTCACTATCACAAAATATAACAAATAAACTAACTATTTGGGTTGTTTCTGCATGTGTGTTTCGAACGTGTCTTTCCATTGTTTCCCATCGACGGCACAAACTGGGCTCATAACAGTGAAATAACGATTAATCTTCATTGAGTGAGTCCACTCTGGCTGTTAAATGCTGGTAAAGTGATGATGTACGTCAAAGAATGAGGTGATGAACGGTCATATCAATTATCTTTCAACGTCCAACAGTGAAACGTGATCACAGACCATGTGTAGACGAGGCCACGCTTGCTGTGAAAGCGCTGTGTGGTTTTCTATACGAATCACAATATGTCTTGCGCTTGACTTTATTACTTTAGAGACCTAAAGCATGGTGTTGACTCTGCTGGTTATTATGAGTAAAGAGGGAGTGTTGCCGTGTTGGCGGCTAAAGTAAATCAATCTGCTAAACTACACCCTCTGTGTGAGTGAACTGAAAAAAAAAAGAGGTTCAATTCACCCACTAATGTGACAAAAACTTGTCATAATCACAGAATGACGTCCCAGTAAGCGATGACCAACTATCCGAATTAGTCACGACGGCCTGCAGAGATGTTCTTTTCTTCTGCGCTCCACGGTGACACAAGATCTGGCTTTTATTAGTCGTGATTCGAAAGTGAGAAAATGAACAAGTCATTTTCTCCGCGGGGTGGAGTGAACATGCGTAGGTTCAATCTGACGCCCACACGAAGACAACCTGCCCGACTAACGTTATAGTTTTTAAGGTTGTAATCCTTACGTCAGCCCTGGTTTATTAGGACATTTTTTGTCGTTAATTGAATTTCATCCAGTTTAAAGGATAAGTCTATTCTATATTCTCCCTACTGTCGATAAAACCCATGAAAAACAAAACACTGAAACCAACAATGACCTGATCCAAACAACCATTGTCTGGTGTGATTTAAGCCTGATAAATACTTCATTCATGCTGCCATGGAGCTCTATTTTTGTTAAAACACTATTAAAAACACATCAGCGAGCCACACTGTTTGACACATTTTTTTAAACTATAATGAACATGGGCACTGTAGTGTGTTTTGACTGAATCCCACACCCGCTGATAATACTCATTAGAGCACCAAATGTGCCAGTCCGCAGCCGCAGCTGAAAATAGTCCCGATATAACAAACTCTTAGTTACTTAGGTCTCTTCCGGGGATTTGTGAAAACACCTGACGCCAACCTCATCTTTTCGGGTACCATTTGTTTTTTCACAGATGAGATTATGAAGTAAAATCTGAATCCCAAAAGTACAAAGAAACACGGACTCATGACAATTTATCTGAATTTGTCTGCCTCCGTTCATGAAAACCAGACACTAAAAAGTCTAAGGACTCAAATGTTATTAACAAAGTGAGTATAAGTGATTGGTTCCTTCTCAGTCGAGATCCAATGCACCCCTTGTTTAATCTTGTCATTAGCCATCAACACATGCCATCAACACACAAAAGTTCAGTGCTATAATCCACATAATTGTTGGAAGCAGAGAGGACCTTGTTTACCGAAGTGATCATTATAATTAGAGACTTGAATGAAGAGGCAAAGAAAGGCAAAGATATAATCTGAGGACTCCCAGTAGAGGGCCACTTAACGCCATCAGAATTAGATTAAATATTGTCGAGTTATTGTCCGTTAATGGTTCAAAAATCTCACTCCACTTACCTCTATAACAATCCGTGCCAAGGGCTACGTTCGTATATCCAAAAGCCATAATGTTGCATGATAGCCTCACACTCACAGTCTGTCTCTATCGGAGTCTCCCTCAACATTTAATTTAATGTCATTGGCTGATTTTTGCTGTCAATAAACCTAGCGATGCAATTAAGCACAATGGGGACAGGGAATATGAACCTTTAATGACTCATTTACTCAATTCATTCTCCATCTTTTCAAACTCCTGGCTTCACTCTGAGGAGAGACGACGAACAAGCAAACAAAGTAATAATAAGAATATATATATATATATATATATATATATATATATATATATATATATATATATATATATATATATATATATATATATATATATATATATATATATATATATATATATACTATAACTGTCAGAATAAAAGATAGGAGAGAAGAAAGAAGAAAATAAAGCAAAATTGGTTCCTTTCACTGCCTTCAGGGCTATTTGAAGGGTATGTAATGCATTTTCTCGAGGTCCAATCTAATCACATTACAGCAGATATCTGTCCGATGTTCACATTTGCACGGCGGGCGAGATAAAACTGCTGGCGTGGACTGCGGGCTGGTGTGGCGCTCTGAGCTTTATCGCCTCTCTCTCGCGCTGCGTCTGTCACCACTTTCTCGTCTCTCTTTCACCGTGCCTTTTTGTAATCTCGCTTCCCCCCACCTCCACTCCCAACGAATCAATAAACAAACAGCGCTGTAAAGGGAAAGACGCGCAGCTTTTCTTTGCTCCTTTCACCAGCCCCTCGCTATTCTCATTTTTAAGTCTTTTAAAAAATAAATAAGTTGTTCAAATATTTATCAGGCCAGGGCGGATCTCCAGACTGAATTAGGGTGTGATTTCCTGATTTTCTACTGAAAATGGAAAAAGATTAAGGATGATGGGTGGACGTTGGTGCGGTCGGTATCATCCCTTCAGTGTGACTGATAAAAAATAACAAACAAATAATGAATAATCTCGCTGGCTCGAGCTCCAATTTAAGGTCCTAAAAATGCATTTTTTCAATCAGCCTTTCAGTGTGACTGATTTTCGAAACACTATTTTCTGCTAAAGTTACAGCAGCTCCAGTTATTTTTCATGAAATCTTTCTGGACTTGTTGTCTGTAAACTTTCCTCACCAACTGGAGAGGAAGTGGGAAGTTTTCATGTGCTTATTTTTTCTGGGTTTCACCTCTCAGGCTACATATGAGCCTCCCTGTCTTATTACTGGAGGTTGTTGGGGCTTCATTTAAGAAGACAGCAGGACACTTTTCAGTGCTGAAATAAGCACTGACACTTCTTGACACTATTTTTTTTATTAACAGTAAATATACAATGACTTAACTTTGAAAACGAACACTTGAGACAAAGTATGTTTTAAAAAAGCTTTATAATGGTTGGGGAAGTGGTAAAATATGGGGAAGTGGTAAAATATGGGGAAGTGGTAAAATATGGTACAAACAGACCATCAGGTCTGCCCATTAAACTCTGTATCACCCCAATCACAACTGCACGTTTGCACGAATGAGAGAGAGGAGAGGAAACGAATGATGAGGGGAGATATTAAAATACTAGACTGGGACGCAAGAGAGAATACGACAGCACTTCTGAGGTACTTTACATAAACTGATAAAAAACAAACTCATTTTAAGAGCGAAACATGAAACATCAAACACAAAGACAGATATACTTTGTCACAAACACAAAAAAAAAAGCCATCAAAAAATATAAATATATTATGGAAACGGAACAGAATAGATATTAGATGTCAAGAGACACTAATGATGTGATAATTGATCAGACAGCTCTGTTAGATCAAACAAGTTAAGTATCTCCAGGGAGACAGATGACAACACACGCAGAGACACACACACACACACACACACACACACAACCCCTGTACTTCATCAGGCTCTTCCTCCCCGTCTGTTAAGTAATTGGAGGTATAAAAACATTATTTAACACAGCGTGACGACTGTCGGCTGCTGAGCTCCTCCACTCTGATGACTCAAGTCAGGAAGTTTTAGATTGTGTGCCATTAGGACTGCGGCGCAGTAAACAAGGAATTAATGTAAACACGAAACTCATGACGTCTCTAAATTCAAGCGTCGTGCGTGCAGCATTTTAACATCCACGAGTCGTTAGACAAAAATGAGACTTTTTACAAGTTTAACTTTAATTCCCCAAACAGAAACTGACTTGGTTTGCTGCAGTTTGTGCTGTGAAATCTGACGGATTACTTTAAAGCACAAAGGGGAGATGACAGCAGATGGTAAAAGGACAGAAAGGATAAAGTCCGTTTCAAATTAGGCGAGCCGAACAGTGACCTGTCCTGCCTACGACACTTAACAGAACAGCAATGTTCCCAAATTTCGCATCCTTTTCTGCTCATCGTCCTGCCTCTCTGTGCCCTCACATTGAATATAAGACTCTCTCTCATCAAATAAAATTAAACATCTCCAAAATTCATCAGGAATATTTTACCAAAATTAGTTGAACTGGTTGGTCGACTGGTTGATTTGTGACGAGCGCGACAGGATTTGAGACGTGTTTGCATGAGAGAAATTGTGTTTTTTTAGGAGAAGGTGCTAGAAATTAAAGCTTATTTGGTTTAAAAATAATCAGCCTGCATACTGCTTGTTTTCTTGAGTTACCCCAATATACTAATCTAGATATTTTTTCATCATGTCACTAAAAACGACCACCTCCATCGCAGGTTTCCTTTTGACTTGTTCAATGCTACAGTTCACGTTTATTAATACACAGTAAAACGTATCTGCTAAATAAACAAGTGCAATCTCGTCACATGTCTCTGAGATTAAATCTGCCTAAATGAAGGCCTGTGACTCACTGCGTCCAAAAGAGGCTTGTGTGCTGCAGGAGCGACTGAAATCCTACAGACTCCTGACTGACAGGCAGTTCAGCCCGTAACACTCACCCATTAGCCTTTATCGACTCCTTATTGCCGCGGCAACTAAAGATGAGAGGGACTGATGGTGGGACGAGGGGGGGTATTAAAGACAACCAGCTGTGCTCCTCCGCGAGAACATCTGTACCGCAAGGTGATTACCCAGTTTGGGGTAATTAGTTAGATTTACAAGAGATGGTGAGAGGGATGCCTGCCGGGTGGTGTGTGTGTGTGTGTGTGTGTGTGTGAGCTTGCGGCAGGTGTTATGTGAGGCTGCGTCATCTCACACAGTGTTCATACTCATCTAATTTCTGTTCAACAGCCAGAACCGTCTCACCCCTGAACAGTTTCTCTGATTAAGTTTAATTTAGTTTTTTTTGTTATTAATATTTAATAGTTTAGTCTTTAAAATGTGAGAAAGATAATAAAAAACTTCCCATCATTCTCCTTCAAATTTTCAAGATATTCATCGCCACCTCTGGCTGTAAACCTTGAAAGTTATCAAGATTTCCATAAAATCAAACCCCGTTTTTGACACTCTCCATGGTGAGCATTTTCTCATTTCTCATTTTCTAATCAATGTATTTACATTCAGTATTGACATCTCTATACAGTCGTCCACCATTCGTGTACTGAATTCAAATTCCCTTCACACAGGAAACGACGCCACAAGTAACCCAGCAGTTTTATCTTGTTGCTATCGGCCTCACTGTTTCTGGTTCAACAAAACGGTCATTGTGAACAGGTTTTTTTTTCTGACAGAGGATCAGTTTTGAGCAGACGGTTGGTGCCAACAGAAACATAAAAGTGGCGACGAGAGCGCAGATGTTCAGAAAATTTGAGTTTACTCCAAAGATGAGAGTTTTTTGTGCGTACGGCTGTGAAGTTCTGATTTACATTCATGTATTAAAATAAGACTCCCACCTGTGTCCGATTGTTCTCCAGAGTGTTCTCCAGCTCCAGCTTGGCAGCGGCTGACTCCTGCTGGTGGGTTTGTCTCAGGTGTTCGATGGCCGACGCGTGGATGTGGTTCAGCTCCGATCGCAGAGAGGCTGACGGGAAAAAAAGGAGGGAAGAAGTCGTACATCTTTTGTGAGGAACGTACTGTGACACACCTGGAGAGACAAAGCTATTTTGCACATTTTCAGACTCTCAAAACTTCCCTCAACCTTTAGTCTGCTTGCAAAAAAAAAAAGTCCTCATTAGACGCTGTGGCATTCTTCTTACAAAATAAATAAATTAACTTTTTTTATTTTGCACATAAAGCGCAGTCCGACGGCTGCCTTCACCCAAGCGGCCTCTAATCCTCAGTCCAATAAACACCTTTCATCGCAGCAACAGTTTGGAGAAGCACAGAGAGGGAACACATGCAGCTATTAGCTCTCTATTTGAATGTAAGAGCAATATATAATGACAGAATAAAGAAATGCAGCTGAGACTGTTTCCGAATGGCCAATGCAGTTTCTTTAAATCACAAAAAAATACAGAATATGAAGAATATTCACACGCACATTCACACACAGGAAGATGAAGTAAAGCTAGAGAGAGAGAGAGAGAGAAAGAAAGAGGAAAAAGGTAATAAAAAGATGTCAAGATGTGGGAAGTGAGAGATAGATGGAAGCAGCTCTCCGGTGTCAGGACCGTGACACGGAGGTTAATGGAAGACCGTTTTTCATGGCGCGGTCTTTCACTTCACTTTCCACTTGTGTTGGTCCAGCTTAAGATTTTCTGCTAATTTTCTCACTGCGCCTCACACACACCGCTGAGTGACTGCTGTTCCTACACACACGTTTTGGTAACAAAACAAAAGAAAAACAAAAGGCAAAGACTGCACGTGTCTCCTCACACTGATATACCGAAGTAAGAAAGAAAGCCGTATAATGGGTGATGCAGGAAGTTTGGTTTATTTTTGTCCCACGCACATTAAAGAATATCCGTGAGTCTTGTATTTGACGCAGTATCACAGAGGGACAGAGCTTCTGCTGTGGCCCTGATGTGAAGTATCATTTATTATCCATGACCAAAAATGCAGATCAATGCAAATCTCTCAAACCCTTTTTTAGCTTTCTTGTTGTACGCACTTCCTGGTTGGTGTTTCGATGGTCCCGATTGGAGCGGCACGCGGTCCAGAAGGATGCAATTTTTGGGGCTGAGAAGCTGCAAATGTTTGGCCCGCTTCAAAGTCGAGGCGGCGGCGGATTTTCAGTAGATGACATACCATCTTGCATCTCGTTATTATGTTCAGTACACTGACACTGATATTAAAACTAGTAATGAGGTTCTCGTTAACTACCTGGGGACTGGGTCAGGTACAGTAATGATTACTGACGGTACACACACTTCCTTTGTGAAGAAACACTACGAGCAGGGGTGTTGTATTTTTTGGTTTTGACATCAGGCACAGTTAGCGAGGATGGTTTGGTTTCTATTTCTAAGTTAGTTTTAGCTCCAGTTAGAAAGTCTGTTTGGTTAGACTTATTTATCTGTTTTGAACAGCACCCACAGGCCCCTCTCTGAATTCTTTGCTATTAAATAACTTTATTTTACCAAAGACACCTGGTTTTATGTTGCTCTCCTAGCGAGCCAGTGGGTTGTTTCCAGAAATTGTTCCTAAAAAAGGTGGACTCTCTGTAAATATGAATAAATAATACAGCACATGAAAACATAAATCTTTCACATGTCTGCCTACTTCTGTCATATATCAACTTAAATTTAAAGAAAAGAACAGGAGCTGATGGTTGCTAATTGTTGCATGATCATGACAGGGCATTACACTGCCTCCTGGAAATGTTTTATATTCTTCAAACCATATGAAAAAAATAGGTTTTCTATTACTGTATCATATATTATATCAAGGTTTACTCCATCAGGGTTTATGTTTAAGCCTTTTCTTTCAGTGTGACTTCAGTTTCTATGGAAGATCTGCACGCTGGGACCAAAAACTACAAAACTGTGAAAAGAAAAAAGAAAGTGAGAAAAACAAATCGATGGTTAAAAAAAAAAAAAAAACATCCACACTCACAGATTTTGTCCATGAGGGTTTATGGCTATCCCACTGTCAAATCATCAAGTGCATCTTCTCTTCTTCTCTTACAGACTTCTTCTAAAGCCTTTTATACACACTTTCACACAGTTAACTTGCTTGAGGAAATTGCCCACACTATATAGTGTTGTGACTAAAATACCGCTTTACCAGGGGGGGCCCAGAGGCGTAAAAAGTGGTAAACATGTTGGTAGACATAAATAATAACTGACAGTACCCAGCGGTGCCATCTGTGCGTAAATGACGTATATTGAAGAAGTCTGGGCCTGCGTTTGCATCAAAGGGCAAAAAAATAAAAAAATTCATCTTCTGCCACATATAGGACGACATATTTTCACACTGATAATTAATAGATTAATTGCTGATTGATCGGATTATTCCACCAGTGTATCTGACAGGTGTGTGTGTCTGTGTTAATTGTAAAATAATTATTGTTTACACCATTTCAAGCCCTTGCAGCCTCTCGTACTCAAGCAATTAACAGGTGAAATCACTTATGACTATGAAAGTTTAGGGCTTAGGCATGAGGGGTCACTGTGGTCGGCCGTGCATGTGAGATCTAACAATCCCTTATTTACCCTCCATGTCCCCTCCTGGGCTATGTAAAAAAAAAAAAGTCCAAATTTGTGTGTTCCTACATGATTTTGTTGAAAGAGAAAATCTGTCAAAAGTTCATGGGAGGGTGAGTCTTTTAAATGCACACTGTCACACACACACACACACACACACACTCACTCTCACACTTACCCAGCATGGCTTTGCCCTCGTCCTCCCAGCTCAAAGCGGAGTGTTTGCAGCTCTTGCTCTGACTGCTGTTTGAGCGTCTCAATGCTCTGACGGTGAGCCTCTCTGAGAGACTGCAGCTCCGCATGGTGATGATGGCGGAGACGCTCCTCCAAGTCCTGACGGAGAGAAGAGAGAGGGATGGTGGGATGGTTGGGGGGGTAACAGAGAGGAAACAGGGAGTGGGAGGGCCAGAGGGAGAGAGTGTGAGGGAGTCGGAGAAAAGTAGGGTAGAGAGGAAGAGCGGCGCGAGGGAGAGAAAGAGGATAATTTGTTGATGAAAGGTTTAAGACGTGGGAGGAGATGATGGAGTGGGAGAGAAAAGAGAGAGGGAAGAGATATGAAAATGGAAAAGTGAGGCAGGGAGATATAGGGAAGTATTTTAGCAAGATTTCAAATCCTCTCTGAGGGTTGGAGGAGAAACTGGACAGTCTCCACACGCTGACTCCAACTGCACTGCAACATCAGCCAAAAAGGGAAGAAGAAGCGGACTATTTCTGCCTTGTGTGTCTCATAAAAACGGCCCCTTAAAAGGTTTGCTGGCAGTTTTAATGGATTCCCGTGCAGAGCAGCCTTCGCTGTAACCAAAATTTGGAGGTCGCTCAAACAGTAAAGTCACTTACAGTGTCAAAATGCATTTTTATATTCACAACTCTCGCTTTTTCTACTGCACAGCTTTTGAGAACAATGGAGGTAAGGTCACCTCTTGTGTCAAAACCCATTGTGAAACACAGACAACTCTCATAAAGTCTGACAACACCAAAGGGTTTCTGATCACAGCGGCCCTGACTGAAGCTTAAATAGCTCAATCAACTCGACTCTGATTCATCTGACTGTTTTTTTTCTGAACCAACAACTTTACTAGAACAACATATTAGAATATTAGCAAAGAAAACTGACAAGCACTTATATACACAGCATTAGCATCAGGCATTAACACTGCTGACTGGAGGGCTGCCACAACACACACACACACACACACACACACACACACACACACACACACACTGAGTATAGACCTAGTAACATTACACTGCTGGCAGTCGAACGTTTACTCTGGCAGGAAAAAAGATGTTGTTCATATGTGAGGCTCCACATTTTGTGTGTTGTGGGCTTAAAGGAAATACGGTTTTACTTTTTGGGACAAACACACTCACTGCCGGCGCTGCTGCTCTCGACTCGATCCACAATTCAGCAGACTTTTGCTGTGTCAAGCGTCTATTAAGCTCATCAATCTGACGAAGTTGGCTGTCAGCCGGCTGGTTGGCAGCGAGTGTGAGACCAACTTTACACCTGACCATCGACAGCCAGGTTTCAGTTTCACCTGTTTTTTTATACTATATTTTTTTACTTTGAAATACAGAAAGCAGAAATATTTATGGATGAAACAGCTGGATGCAGTATGAAGTTTTTGTGCGCTGTTTTATCTGCCCGCCATCGTTCGAGTGTAGTCCTTCTCTCAAGGTTCAACACTTATATACAGGAAAATAGTCTTTCCAGAGACCCACTCATGAATTTGGCCCTCACTCGTCTCCATGAACACGACATCTCGTTACATTATCATAACTCTAAAGGCAGAGATAATAGAATAATCTAATCATAATAATTATGATGATAACAATACATTTCATCAATGCACGACTTTTCAAGATGGTCAGATGCACTAACACTAAAACCCAGCGGAGGTGTGAAAAAGCAAATATTTAACCATGACTGTTTCATGTTGGGTAGCATTGCACATATTTTATTTACCTTACCCCTTGGTGTTATTGCCTCCCTGTTATGTACTGACAATATGCAGTATTGGTTTTGATTTTGTGCTTGTGTTTGGTGCTGCTCAGCTGCAGAATATTTTTATAACCTGCTGTGATATTGCCAGTGTTGCACCTGTTGAGCATTTATGTATACGCTACACAAATAATGTATGCTGACATGTAAATTTACCCCTACAGTATTCTCCCAAATAAATATTCTCTAAATGAATATAAACTTAAACCCTATAAACCCTATAGCCATCACTAGAATTACCTGTGTCTAAAATAATATCCAGATAAATTATAAATATATTAATTCAATCTAATTTGATGTAAGCTAGCCTTTGCAGACTGACTTATCAAATGAATGTTTAATATCAAAGAAGCTGCTATTTCCATCAGCGGTGCTAGGATCTCATTTTTATTATTACACGAAGCCCTAACAGCACACCTCTGTAGACAAGAAAATTGCTTTTCACACAAGTTTAACTCATTTTTTCTTTTTCAGTCAAATATTAAGGTGCCATTTTTGCAAACCCTAACTAGGAAATCTTTCCATCTAAAATGATATTCATTGAAGGCTGACAGCAACATCTGTGGCATTTTAATTCGCCAATATGTAATGCCTTTGGGAAATGAGTCATGGAACGAAGAGAGCCCTGAATATTCAAATGAACCTCGCTCCGAGTTGGCGGACAGCAGTCTCCGGCTCTTAGCGTTCGACGGGGCTGTTTTTATGGTCGCGCTTAAAAAGGCCCCAAATGCAAAACAAAAAAAAGTTTTACAGTTCATTAATGACAAGATCCTCCTGAGTGGATGGATTATAACGTGCTTTCACGCTGTATTTAGTGTCAACTGAAACTGATACGACCGAGTATTTCAACGAGCTCTTCGTTTTTTGTCTTTTTTTTTTTGTCAGTCTGCCAGTCAGAGCCTTTTATTCCCTCTTTATTATTCCCTCCTTGTCCCCTGTGTTTCCTGCCATTGAGCACCACCTGACCCCCACATCCACCTGATCCCAAACTCTTATAATCAGCTCTCTAGTACAGTAAAGACAAACCTGCCTCTTAACCTAATTTTCTTTCCATATCGTCTATTCTTCTTTTTAATTCTGCCTTCTACCTTCACTGACTTCATAGGAAATTATGTTGTGTTTTGTGTGTTTTTTTCTGTGAATTTACACTGTTTCTTCATAAGCATGCTGCAAAATCTGCAGTATCTTGCAGTACTTTTTGCAGCATGTTTGTACCTGTGAACCGCAAATCAGGATAATAAACCTGTTGACTATGTTGCTGTCAGTGTTATTGCTCTGTAACAATGGACCCACTTGTTTGGGGGTAATTCATGCAGCAGTATATCACAACTAATATGACAATGTAATGATGCTTATTTATGCATAAAGACATTTTCCAAGTTGTAAACCTGTTTTTTTTTCCATGAATTATCTTGAATTTGGGGGTGTAAACATAAATCTATCCAATAAAAGTGATTTGGGGCGAGTAGCTATCATATAAAATCACCCTGGAGCTTTTAAAATCTTAAAAATTGGATTTAAACCCCTCGTGTAACGACACCCTGTTCACATATTTTTTTTGGTTGAGAGGACTTTTAATGTTCACATCTGATCCTCAGTTCATCACCGAGAAGGTTAAAAAAAAAAAAAAAAAAACACAAGTAGATGTGTGCTGACGCTACAGTGGAGAGGTTTTATCTCAGTGTGAGAAAGTGAGTTTTTAAAGTAAGTAATCCGTCTACTTCATTGGTATTGATCGCTGGTCTTTTCGTGTCATGGCTCGGTGAAAACCATACCTTTTATTCCTTTAATTAAAGGGAGCACATTAATTACTGCTAATCGCAATGACTCCTATAATTACAAATTGACTGTAATATTGTTACTTCCTCCTCCTCCTCCTCTCTCCTCTCGCCGCTGTTTGTGCGACGGTGGCCCGGTTGTTCAATCTTCATTCCATTACCGCGCGGTCAATATTTGTTACTTTGCTGGTGAGTGAATCCATTTAACTACGTATAAAGAGGTGATACTGATAAACAAGAGCGAGAGAAAGAGAGAGAGGCAGGAGGGATAAACACACAAAGACATGAACTGAGACTTTGGCCCTTGGGTCCTCTTGTGAGGCTGATCCAGATGCTTCAGCACAGGTCTTAATCCTGACCCCCCTGAGGACAACTTAAAGACCCGAGTTGGAGGAAATGAGGTGTCTAGAAAAAGGGATGTAGCTTAAAAACGTGTCTGATATGTATTCACGTGCAAAACCGAGGGGCACGATCTTAATGCCCAAACTAACCCCGCGGCCGACAGATCGACTTCGAAACAGGTGTAACTAGCAGAACCTGTTCGAGATGAAGGCATATATAACCTTTTCAGTGTCTGACCGTGAGAAATGACTGCACGCTGGTAAGAATTCAGAGAAGTTGGCAACTTAACTTTAAAATCCACATTGGATCATGAGAACAAAGAGAACATAGCGAAGTTGGGATTACACATGTAGAGCTCAAGATTTTAACAATATTAATGGGCTATTTATATAATATGCTTGTTAATATTTAGGTTTTACCACCTCATAAGGATGTATGACAGATTTCTCAACTCAATGGTCTTTCTATGAAGACCACACCTTTAGTTCATTATGAGAGCATTTATAGTGAATTATAA
Source organism: Scortum barcoo (assembly GCA_023238725.1). Taxonomy (NCBI): domain Eukaryota; kingdom Metazoa; phylum Chordata; class Actinopteri; order Centrarchiformes; family Terapontidae; genus Scortum; species Scortum barcoo. The sequence goes on from CM041543.1 coordinate 17,435,383, forward strand.
TGTATTCATAATGCTTTATTACCACATTTATAAATACACATAATGCTTTCTGATACACTATACTGAGAGCCATAAAACACTATAGACATAACCTATAATGAATTTGAATGTTCAACTGTCTTATGGCTGCATAATGTGCTATAATAGCAATAGTGGAGGCCATGAGATCAGCCGGTTCTGAGAAAGCAGTGCACCAGTCACTTAAGATTTAGCACAGATTGTTTTATAAATGCATTACGCCTTACTTACCACCAAAAATGAAATGTTATGATGAAGCACCCATTATTATAGATGCATAAATATGCACTTTGCTTAACTTCATGTATACAATTATAACTTATGACACAACATGGACTATGTTAGGATGCTATGAGTCCCTGTTGCAGTTGAGGTGTGTATAAGGAGTCATAGTGTATTATAAGCCCCATCAGCCATAAAGTAAAGTCATAAAGCCTTATTAATGCATTATAGCCACACTATTGGCTGTACTTGAATTTGTGCTTTCAGGTATACAGTTTATCATGTTTACTATCTTTAGGTTAGCATGTTGGCATGGTAGCATTTGGGAAGTCATTTTTGAAGTCAGATTTGCTGGTATTTGGGGCAAGTATTTGGGGTAATTCATTAGCATGCATGGGAACCATGAATGTCTGTTCCACAAGTGCCAATCCATCAAGCAGATGATGAAACATTTCACAGGAAAGTGAACTTTTGGCAGTGTTATTTTGGTTGGGTATTGTGGTGCAGTTATCTTAGTCATTAACAAGAAACATTAGAACAAATTTAATCAATTTGTAGGATTATTGCCGCTGTAATCAACACTTTCGTACAGTACAGTTTAAATAACAGAGTCTGAAAAAAGCCATTAAGGAGCCACCAAGGAACCATTAATGACACTGGTATTTTCCTTTTGTGGGCTGGGGTATGGGGGGTGTATAGATTTCCCAGGGCCAGGTGCAACAGATCCAAACATTTCTTTTAAATATGTGCAGCAAAATAACTTGTTAACTTGTTCTCCAGCAATTAGTTTGCATCCCGCCGTTTCCAGAAAGACTTAATTGATTTTACTCGTGTTAGCACTTACATTACTGTTGTTGAGCATTACTCTCTCACTTTTATTTTTGTTTCACTCATGGAGGAGACTGATTTAATAGACTTTGAGTGAGTTTATTCTGCGAAACAAAGTCATCAGAACCGTAAATGTCTGGACACAATCCATTAAGATCCATTCGATTGTTGAGACATTATGTTATATATCCTTTAACTTGGACGTTTTATACATTTTGTAGATCAGTTTGTACCAATATCCCCATGTCCTCAGGAGTATAAACTTTTCATGGTAAAACAATATCTTTCTAAAAGTGTGTGAGCGAAAGAAAGCAATAAGTAAGATAAATGATGATGAGCGAATCAATAAGCTGTCAATTGCTCCACGCGGACTCACTACTTCTATTTGTAGCTTTTTGGAAGTTGGGGAGCTAAATTGGGTTATGTGAATGTGTTTATGTAGCGGGGGATTTGTAAAAAACTTTATTACTCCCTGGATGTCACTGTCTGCGAACTGTGAAGAGATAACGCTACACAATCTAAATGCACCTCCCATCCACCCAAACACACATAAAGCGTGCGTACACAAATCATCCCTCTAATGCCTCCACTCTGGATAATTGAGTTTTCTCCCCGCACCGCTGACAGAAATATAAACGCCCCGCCGCCACGAAAGCCCTCCGTAAAGCTTTTAACACTTTATTTCTCCCACTTATTAACAAAAACTGTGACAGGGAAAAGAGTGTTTGACAAAAAAAAAAAAAAAAAAAAACAGTGGTCAGTTTCGTGGTCGTACTGAGAGGAATGTGCGCCGGCTACCGTTTGCATCAGAGAGGAAACAAGTGGACGAGGAGAGGGAGATAAGAGGGCGAGGAGCGCGATTGTTATAGCAGTCAGTTTGGCTTACCGCAAAATAATGAGGACCGCCGATTTCATAAGTGCTATGTGACTCAGAGGTGATTTTTTTTTTGCCACATTTGTACTCAAAGAGTTACCAAAAAAACGCATCATAAGGACGCAGTTTCCTGACCTCCATTCTGCCTGAAGTGTTAATACAATTACAGCGCCCGAGTTGAAAAAGGGGATTTGGAATTGTGATGTATAGCTGATCCAAATCGACCTTGACTGTGAAATGGGGAGGATTAGCATTGAAGAACATTTTCTTGGCACCTTGAGGAGTGTGTATGTTGTGTTTGTGCACGCATATTTTGACATTATAAAGAGGAAACACAGTGCTGTCAGTATAGCTACTTGGTATAGAGGCTGTCTGCTGTCAGCGAGGGTGAGTAACGATGGCGATGACTCACTGCCAGTCTAACCTTGACTCTGACAAGCCTCTATTGGATTAAAATGTCACGGGTGGCTTCTCCTGAGGAGCTCCTCTAACTGGCAGAGAGGATGACGTTAACGCTGCAAATGCTCATAGTTCAAGTGTTCTTCTAAATGTGTACATTGTTTTCATATAATTATGGGGATAATCAGTTGTTAGTTTCGAAGAAGGATTATCATTATTATCAAACTTTGGAGAAACTGCAGGTTTTCTGGTTTTGTTTCAGTGCAACAGTCTCACATTTCTACCTTTGGATACTATGAGAAGTTTCATTCATAAATATTTCATAGAAGTTCCAGGATAAATGTTGCTATTGTAATACATCAGATCGCTGTCCATGGTGCTGATCCTTCCTGAGTTTGAACGATGCATCGTAGCTGTCCATAGCACTGACTCTGCCTCAGATAATCCACCACACTGAGGGGAATTCACAAAAAATTTACTGTAGCTGCTGACAGCAACACAAATTGTGTGAAACATGCAACTACTGTTTGCCCTGTCTCAAGGTCAGATTAAAGAACAATACTGCAGTAATGATATCACAGCCGAAAAAAACAGCAATAAAGTTCTGTGCAATTTGTCCTCATTTTGTAATTATCCCTGTGACTATTATTGGTTACCGTATATTCATGGCTGCTGGCCAGTCAGTCACCAGTGCCAGATTGGTTGAGCCTATGGTTCAATGGCAATTTTGAACAGTTTATCTTTCCCTAAAAGTTTTTTTTTTTTAATCTTTTTTACGTACCATTTTGTCAAGGTTTGTAATCCCTATCGCGTATCACTATTGGCACTGACTTATAAAAATCCAGGTTTGACTGGGTTCTATTTTTGACAACTACTAGTGCTCTAGAGCTGTATTTTAACACTTTATTTAAAGAGTGGGTCTCTGCTCTGATACAGTCATGCCGATGGTTTCACGTTATTGCACTGATTGACAGTTGGCGGCACTAACATGCTAAGAAACAGCTAAAAGCAGGGGGGAAGAAGACTGCTAGCTGGAAAATATGAACATAAACAGGCCTCCACCAGGTATTGGGTCATTTTAATGTGCTTTAAAAAACATTAGATTATACTGTTTAAAAGTGTATGTGTGTGAGTGTATGTGTGTGTGTGTGTTCAGATGTTTGCCACCGCCCACCTTCAGGTCCCTCTGCCTGGCGTGCTCCATGTCCTGCATGGCGCAGCAGTGAACCTCCTGCAGACGCTGCTGTCGCCTCTGGTGCTCCGTCTGCAGCTCGTCCAGCTGCATCCTCAGGTGCTCCCTCTCCTGGCTGAACTGGTGCTGCAGCTGCTGCAGCGACGACTGCGACTGGGACAGCTGCATCTCCAGACTCTGCTTCAACAGGGAGATCTGGAGAGGGACAGACAAAATATTGAGTGTTGGACTGGGAGGGAGAGCCTTACTGGGGCAGCTGAAAGATCTGCTGCGTCTTAACCTTCGCACAAATGTACTTATTTAATTAAAAGTGAGCAGACAGAGTGTGAAGTTTAGTCTCTTTGCAGCAGCATCTTTTTGCTACTGAATAACAGAGAAGGGCAAAGAGGTGGTGCAGCTTAAACAAATGTTGCCATATTGGGATGTTTGCAATTCTTCAAAGTCTCTAGCAAGATAAAGTTTCGTACTTCAGCAAAGAGGTTGTAAACAGGGTTGGCATAACAAATTGTTGCCATATTGGGATGTTTGCACTTCTTCAAAGTCTCTAGCAATAAAGTTTCGTACTTCTTGTAAACACATTTTTTGAATTTTGATTCACTGACTCTACATAATAAACTCTGGCTTATGCTTTAGCACAGTAAATGTAGCACTAGACTTCATTTTTGAGAGGAAGTGGCATGATTCACCAAATTAGTCTGTCTAGACAACATAAGGCGATGAATATCTGGGTGAGTGTACAGACACAAAAGTACAACCTTGTACAAACTGTTTGACAGTACTAAACTTAACTGTGCTCCCGCTAATAAAGAAAGTTTGATAAAGAAGGAAACTTTAGAAGACAGAGGACTACATCCATTGTTTGGGGGACGGATGACAAGTGTTACTGAAAGGTCAACCAGCTGTGTAAAGACCTCACATGTCCTCTCTGTCCAGAAACAGCAACAGTTGTTGGCAGGATGCAAAGCTCCTTTCGCTCAGGGATGATAACCTGAAGTCCCTCGGAGCAAAGCGACAGGAAGACGACTAAAACAGATCTCTTAACTCTGAGCACAGGTGGATGCTAAATGAGTCATTTATTAATACTTTGATGCGTATGAAATTATGCCGCACAACAGAGACGAAGAACCAAAAAAAGGACAACAAGCTGCGTCCCAAATTTGGAAATAATATTATGACTAAGACATGAGTCATACACTGTGTCATAAGATTGGACAGCTTTATTAATACAAGTGTAAGGTTATATATGCTGCTTTCTGACCCAGTTATCACCAAGTTCACTTGCTGATAAAACTGGGTTTCTGAGCTGTAAAACGTTTCAGGTGTAGAAGATAACTACTATTATTGACACCTCACAACTTGGTGTCATGGAGGCGATCTGAGCAAGCTATAAGCAGAGCAGTGAAGTATCACCTTATAAAGTCGGCAAACTGTGTGCTTCTTCACACATCCTGAAGATATTACGCAACATTAGCATTCATTTATACTCAAGTTTGTTTCCAATATTCATTCACCTTTTAGTGCTAATTTGTACAAACTCCAGAGAGAATCGTGGTGCAGAAGTGCTTATGTTACATGCCTGTGGGCCTAAAACCATCATAATCCTTCACTGCATGGTGTAAATTACAATGGCATTAATATTTACCATGTTGATACACACATTTGTAGTTGTACTTAAACACACGGTGAAGCATCTCGTGGGTGAGCAAAAGTGAGAGCATATTTTGTGATGCACTCACATTATAATCTTTTAAAACACAGGCCGTTGGTAAGGAGCCTTAATCAATGTTTGATTTCCAAACAGCATCTTCTGTCGGCACGTATCCATCGAGAGACTGACCGCCGCTCTGATTTGACACGAGACTAATAAATGCGCTTCAGCTGATTGCGAGGCGTGAAGCAGACGCATTAATCACCGGACGGGGGTACAGAGACAACGGCAGCCAAGCAAGCTTGATGGGCGGCACAGGCACAGAGACAACCGGCGGCCGAAAAGCATGCAGAAATGAAACATAAATAAAGCCACTGACACGGTTTGTCTGCGCGTCTGATGACCACAGGAGGGCTTAGTCACGCCACATTAACATTACCGGGGCGGAGTGTGTGAGTGTGTGAGTGAGTTTGTCCACCACATACAAGTCAGCCTAGCGCAGACAGGGGGCCTTACAGGGCCGACGTAAAATCTGAAGAGACATAGTTGCTCTTATTGCCTTTCTCATCCTCGCTCTCCTCCGTATTGATTATTTTTTTTTTTTTTGTACTGCTGGTGTAATTGCAGCCATTCAACTACAAGCTGTAGGGATCTGGTGTTTTGTGTTCAGAGAGATCCACAGCCCAAGTTGGAGATTAACACCATCTTTAACCAGTTAATGAGACACTCCTCCATTTAAAGTCCTCCACATCCACGGCTGGTGATCATCTCTCTTTGCTTGCTCTTTTTTGGGCTTTACATTATTCCTCAAGTTTCTTTAAGACTTCTTTAGTTTTGTGCAGGACATAAACACTAAAAAATGTAATTTCATCTCTCTCCACGCGGTTAAAAAGACACGAAAGTTCGGGGAGGAGGCCGGTCAACACACCACGCATATACTGCACCGTACGCGCTGGCAGCGATCGTACCTGTTCCAGCAGGTCCTCCACTTTCCTCTGCCAGCTTTCCCTGGCGCCGCTCAGTTCCTGCTCCTTGCTTTGTGCCAGCTGAGCCAGCGCCGACACCTTGTCCTCCTCGTGCTCCTCTCTCAGCTCCTCGCGTAGCTTCTTGCACTCCTGCCTGCAGCGCAACAACAAACACAGATATCAGTATTCACGTTTACCTGGCTGATGCTGTTATCCACTGCGATTCACTAAAGCTGCGATGGAATGAGCACACAATTTTTGCAAACTTTCTGAAACACTTTCTGAAATTGATAAGGTTAAAATGTTGGAAACCAGTTGAGTCATGTCTCATGTTACTAATGAACGTAAGTTTGGTCTCCACCATCTCCAGAGTAAACTATCTGTATCTTTAGCTACTAAATCCTGCACTTCAAGTTCACCAGCTAGTGGTTAAGCTTTGTGTGTTTGTTGTCTGGTGCTGAGCAGGTTGAGTACAGTAAATTTTTAAATCCTTTTTTCTTTTCTGAACAGCTGCCTGTGCGCCCCACGCTATGATGCTATTAAACCAAAACCATCACCTTAAAGATCATAACTTGACTGTATAATGCTGCACTATAAATCTGTAATGGTAAAAAAACAAAACAAAAAAAAAACAACACTCTCATATCACAGTAGGAGGACTGATGTCTTACTGATGTTCATCAATGCACTGATGTTTACTGCTGTCCTAGCTATGGTCTTTTCATTCCACTTATTTATTTAAACTGAGAAATCATATCTGTACAGTAACAATATCAAGATCTGTGCAGCAATACTTAGTGTATATCCATATACACCTGTGCAATAACACCTCACCACTGCACATCTAACTGGGTGAGGCTGTGTTACTGTTTTATTCTTCTTATTATTACTATTTATTGTACATACTGTTTTGTATTTTTTTGTATTTATATTGTCTCTATGTTTAATTGTTGTTTTTGAGCTGCTGTAACAGTGAAATTTCAATAAATCACTGTGGGACCAATAAAAGACTATCTAGCTATCTATCTATACACTCCGTAGAGCTGAGGTGATCAAGTCTCTGTGTTCTTTACTACGAGCAGCTCTTTTCACATTACACGTTACATGATTCTGGAAAACTTTGGAGATCTTCTCAAAATTACAGCCTATGCTTGAGACTAGATTACCGTAAAATGATTTCAAAACCTGAACGGTTGCCTATTTTTTTGTAAGTTTCAAGTCTCTGCAAGTTGATTTTATTCAACGCTGGCATGAATTGAAAACATTTGCCTGCCTAGAAGATAAAACATCAGTCTAAAAGGTTAAGGTAAAAGCAGCAAAACTCCCAACAACATGGTTGACATGGCGGTTCCTGTTACGGCTCAAAACAATATCTGGTGAAAGAAATGACTCGAATAAACAACCAAAACTCTGCAACAAAGGTAAAGCTGCTTCAAAGAGCTCAATATTCGTTTTAAGAGAACAATAAACGGTCCTTTATCAGACCTCAACACTGCATCTATTGAGTGACCACCACTCTTTAACACTTATAAACACAGCTCTTTTCCTCTGTGTGTGTGTGTGTGTTGTTGCAATGTAATAGTATAGCTATGTGGGAGTTGAAATGGCAGCTGTTAAATGAAGTATCGAGGCAAACACATTTTTTTGTCACTTTGAGAGCCAGAAAGTGTCAGACTGAAGGCGGGCTCTCTCACACACACACACACACACACACAGAAAATGAACACGCACACACACACTGAAAAAGCACACGCACACACTCACACACTCACACACTCACACACACAGAGAAATGAAGCACACACACAGAGAAATGAAGCACACACACACTCACACAGCAATACGGTTACACGTTACACCAGACAGTCACGTTCATCATGCAGCACGTTCGACACGTGTCATCATTCATGTCCTCGTTCAGTATAAAGCACGCAGTCACGAACGTCGATGCAGGCATCCTCTCTCTCTTACACACACACACACACACACTGAGCTCTGGTCTTCTTAATAAGCATTGTTCTATTGCATCTGCTGGGCAGGAAGAGACATGAGGGCAGATGTTAAAGGAAAGAAACAGTGGATGAACGGAGGGTTGACTGTCAAAGATAAAATGTGGGATAATTGGCCGGATTCTACTGCCTGTGCTACGAGATGTAAAGGCACACATGCTCATTTAAAGTGTGTGTGTGTGTGAGTGTGTGTGTGAGCATATGGACTTGAGTATGCAGACTATCTTTTTAATTGTGTGTTTGCCACCTTTATAAGGCCATCATTAGTTCATTACAACCTGGCGATAACACTTTAGTCTTTAGTGTATCTGGAAAGAATGTACATAAAGATGGACGACAAAGACGCTAAAACATCTGGGTCGCCCCCTGGTGGCTGGTTGCAGTACAGGTAATAAACTCCACCCCCTCCATGTAAGCAGATGGGCCAAACTAAAAAAACATCAAAATACACAACAAGTAAATTTCTCTCAAAGAAGTTTTCTGTCATTTTAGTTCAAGTCTTTGTTTTTTCTGATAAGTTTGGTTTTAATGAGTTATTTGATGCTATAAAAACAAGGTGTGACATCATGATTAACAGCTGTCAATCATTGTGAAGTAGACACAGAGGCACCAGCAGACTTTTTTGGAGTGTATGTAGAGTAGAATTTTTAAGAGGAGATTTAACTTTAATTTTAGCAGGTGATTACTAGCTAGCAGTTACTAATTACTGATTGCCTATCTAGTCAGATGGGTGTGTGGGCGGGACAGCTTCCTTGTTGTCAGACATAACTGTGTACGACTAACCCGACTTCCTCTTTGTCAACAATATACAAGACAGTTTTAAGAAGCTTGAGTCGGAGCTGCCTGCTGCATGTGTGCTTTATCACTGAGTCATTTTATTTCTATTCTTTAGTGAATACTTCCATCTGAACCTTTTGAATGTTTGCTGATATTTTTTAATAAGAACATTTTTACAGTAAACAGTTGAACAAAAGACGCCTCAGAAACACACTCAGACCAAGGACTTGTTGTTATTATTAACCTCCATGTCGCCTCCATGTTCCGATGTTATTCACTGCAGCAACGGCTGTATAAAAGAATGACCCGGAAATTATGTAATGAGCTTCAGCAATGTGGTGCAACTTTAGAGATATGACTTATCCTCTATTTTATAGTTCAAAGTTACATCGTTCTAATAAAAGCTTCTCACAAACACTCAGATGGGATTAGAGCTGCTATTACTGTACATGGTAATGAGGGTAATTAAATATTAGCTGTCCTCTTGCTATTTACCGTGTCAATGTCAAATCACAGGTGGATGTACAGAGTTTGGTCACAAATTCCCAAGCACAAACGCCGCGGTACACAAAACCTGCTGCAGGAATTTTAAGCTGCCCGACGACTCAGCTTGCACCCGGAGGGAAAGTCAATGCTTCACCTTGAAGGAGCTACGCGATGGAAAAAAAAGGGCCGAACAACTCGGGAAACCTTCTCTGTCTACAGCAAGCAAACAAAGACAGGCATATAATCACCCTGTTTTATATATCTCATGGGTCAAGTGAGGTCAGCTGAGGTTAAATTGTGCATATTTTGGCATATCTGCTAAATACTGATTTAAACTGACAAAAGCAGGAAAATATCAAAATAAGTCCTGAAACGGTTTAACAAGAGTGAGTGTTTAGATAAGTTAGCAGCTAAGTGGGGCTATGCTAACAAGCAGATAATGGATGTTGAATAGTTTCCTAATTGGATGGGAAAGACATTAGTTTCCCAAGTAGTCAGTCATTAAACAAAGTATTGGATGGATTCAAGGTTTGACCTGATGATGCCAGATGAAAGGTCATCAAAGACATTGAATGTATGATGTAAATGTGAAGGCAATCCATCCAATAGTTGTTAATGAAAAACCAACATTTCCAAAATTCCCATTTCCTCTGAGAATCGTTAATGTACCAAATTTCATTCATTCATTTCACTGAAAAGGTGCATGTGATCCTAGAGGAAAGGTTGAATCAACAGTATAGTTAGTTTTCATCCTTTGGGGGCCGTGAGTGTCTGTACAAAGTCTTCATGGCAAAATCATCCGACACTTGTTGAGACATTTCAGTCTGGACCAAAGAGGTGGACCGCCTGACCGAGCATCATTTCCATCTAATTACCCACATTGACCAGCACACAGCGACTGACTGGATCAAGAGGCTAAACATCCAACACGATCTACAAGAGTTTCAGTATGATCGGGACAAACTAGCATGTTACTGTGTGAGCTTTCGTCCGCCGATCCGCCGAACCTCCTCTGTTCATTTGATAATCCTGAGAGCTCCTTCCATGATTATGCTATCACAGAGAAACCGCCTGTTTCCTCTGTGAAACAGGGATTAAAGCCGGCCTCCTTAATTCAGACGGATCACTAACCACAGTGTACTCACCCCAGCCACCAAATGAATAGATGTTCTCCAGAGAATAAAGAGCTCCACGCCGAGAGACAAAGGAAGGTGAATAAAAGGTAATGAGGAGGCGACGGAGAGGAGGGGAAGAGCGACGGAGAGACAAGAGTTCGGTATTGAGCACGCCGGTTTACACTTCATATTTCTCGTTATTTCTACGGCATGTGGACATCTACTTTCTGGATCCGCTTTTATTGTGACTCTGAGATTCATTAGTGATTTAAGTGAATTGGCCGCAGTCAGCTTGTCAGCACAGCAGACAGAAAATTAGAACAGGCATTCCCTAATCTGCCTTTGATGCAGCCATTTTTAGTCATTAATGTCACACCATTATTGCTATCGCTGCATCTAATACCGTTTCCTTTTGTGTTTGGTTTGTGTCACTTTTCATTCAAGCTGCTTCCAAACTGTTAAAATATTGGACGTTATGCTGCCTGTCTGATCTGCCAGTCTCTTAAAACAGGTCGACATATTAAGCATACTGCAAGGTGAAATCAGCCAAATTCACAAGTTCAGAGAATAATATCTCTGGTAGGAGGATGTTTGTGTTTGCTAATATTTGGGTGAAAAAAAAAACTCATACATCCAAGGGGGTGGAAAACTGGAGAGAGGCTGCTGACAGATTTAGGTTGTGATGATTCCCAAGATAAAGAAGAAAGATGCACCTAAACTGCTTCCTGGTGTTTTAACATCAATACTTTCATAATTTGATGTAAGCCTTGTCTCTTACTTGCCCTCTTTTTTGTATTTTTGTTGTGCTTTTCAGAACTTTCTCCTTAAATATTGGAAAGGGGAGGATCATGTCTGAGGCTTGGTTGAGACTGACTTTTTTATATGTTTATAGGTTTAGTCAGACTTAAATCAAACGCATATGTTACTGATATTTTATGATTTCTTATCCCGGTGTAGATTTCAGACTTTAACCAATTTGTATTTCCTTCTGTGAACTTTAGTAGGTGAAACAGGTGTTATGAGGTGCCACAAAAGCCTCGTTGTATCCAGAAGCGTTGGCCACACTCAAATAGCACGACCACAAGGGGGAGAAGAAAAGATGTGAGTGAAGTAATACAAGAAGTGAAGCGGAGTGGGGTGATGAAAAAAAAAAAAATATATATATTGCTATGAGGAGATACACAGTGAGGAAAGGCTAAAAATATCAAACAATATCAAGTGTGACCTTTACAAAAGAGCCGGGGCATTAACAGATTAAACAAACCTGCAGGTAGAGAATGAGCAACTGCTTGAGATGAAACTACAGCAAACACTCAGATATCGGCAGAAAGTATGAGTAAGCGGTGTCTGAATTTGAATTTATTAACAGATGTAACATCTCATTTTCGAGGGTGTCCTATAAAGAGTAGCGGCCCACGAATTTGTGTTAAATTGAACAGGATCAATAACGATAACACATTGCATTGGCAAAAAATGATCTATTAGCCTATATTTGTTTTTGCATGGTAACAAAAATGAACATAAAACTGATTGATCCTTTTAATTTAGTCATTAGAGAATTGTTATCAAGATGGGTACTGAACAGGATTTATACAGAAGGAAAATCATTTTTTTTTGTCCTTAAACTGGAAAAAAAAGGCAAAATATCAGTCAGAAATATTGAGGCCTCAGTCAGACACTGTACATTTGGAAGTACAGAATGGGAAAAAAAAGACAAAAAAGTGTGTTTGATCAGACAGTGCATGCTCCTATTTAGTTTGATGTTTTGATGCCTGTCCAGGGCTTGAGGTGATGCTTTTATGAGCTGACCAGACAGTCAAATGTGACCGTAATGGCATAGTTCATACTCAGTAGGTCTTGAAATGAGTAAACTAATGCAAATATGTCCGACAACAGAAAAGCTACTCTTAAAAACAATACAACCTTCATCACAGATTTTATAGAAAATAAAATAGTTCACTGTGTATGTAGTGTTTGTTGACTGTTAATGTGGAAACTCTAGACAGGAGGGAACGGCCTCTCTTCAGCTCCAGCGTGATCAAAACTCTGACATTTGGGTGATGTTTCAAACCAACGGCAGCATTTAACAGATGTGATTAATGCAAAATGTCACCAGGGCACAAAACCACCACTAAAAGTTGCTGCTAAGTTCAAAGCAGGTGGCCTTTTTAGTGTGTCTGCGCCCATGGGACTGTGACTATTTGTCTGATTTCTACCGTCACCCCAGTGAAGCGGTCATGACCGGCGTTTTGGTTGTGGTGCTCACAGCATAAAAAAAATAGCTTTGAAAAGCTCTTTGCAGAAACAGTGTCCCAATTACTCTGGATAATCCACAGACCTCACTATGAACAGCTTTCACTGGAACTTATTTTAACCACCGTCAACCTTATGAAAGCCGTCGACTGTGTGGATTATCCGGGGTAACTGGGACATGTTTCTCTTTTTTCTAACTTGGATGAACCAAACCTGGAGGGTTGCAGCTGCAGTTATAAACACCTGCCAGCTGAATGAATAGCTACTATATTTGTACATCCATCATTCACCTGTTATTTAAAGCAACAAGTTCATGCCAGTCCACTAAGACATCAGTCAAACCATCCCATCAGAAAAGTGTAAAACAGTAAATGGATGTTGTGAGTGTTCAGCTCTGTGTAAAGGATAGAAATCTGTTTTTAAAGTTGAACGCTCTCTGAGGTTTTCGACCATTAACACACTATTTAATGCTGAGATAAACCCTATTAGAGTAATTTAGAGGCTGTCAACTTGACTGTGTGAAGAGTTCACACCTCAAAACAGTCAATTTCATTCTTTGAGGTTTTTGAATAACACTTCAAAGGTCTGTGGATGCTAACAGAGACTTTGAGCTGGGGGCTTTAACAAGGGATTGAGCTGAGAAGTTGCAGAGCCCTCCAAGGATAATGCTCTGTCACGGTCAATACTGTGAGCCGGATGACCTGTGTGTGTGTGTGTGTGTTCTAGTAAGTTTGGGAAATGAAAATAGGGAATCAGAGAGACCTCCATTCCCCATCCACTATTAATTTCACGCTCTCTCTTTGTTAAAAGACAAGACAAGGCAAGTGTTACCGCTTGCTCAAATGGGCTCTCATCCACACACACACACACACACACTACACCTACCTACCTGAGTGTTTCAGTCCATTTGAGCTCAAGCTCCAGAGCCATCTTGTCCATCTTAAGTTTTTCTTCTTCTTTGGTGGTGATGAGTTTGGCCTCATGCTGACGCTTTTGGGTCTCCAACTCTCCCTGAGAGAAAGGCAGACAGACGGTAAGTCAGACAGACAGATAGACAGTAAATCAGACAGACAGACAGACAGACAGACAGACTTTGGCTTGAGTTGAAAGTGTTCTGTCGTTGTCTAAATGCTGCTCAGAGGTTTTTCCGCCCTGACTGGGATCCAGTTCTTTGGGCGACTTCAGGCGGTTCTTCAGGCGAACTTTTTTGGATTTTTTGTAGCGTGAAAAAAGGTTAAAGCCTTTTGGAGTGACTTTGCTAACAGCCATCACAAAATGTCGGCTGTCGGCAGTGTCAATCCAAAAGCAGCTGCGACATGGAGGCCCTCCAAAAACCCATTCTGGTGAAACTCAAGTCTACATCGCAGGACTGAAATTATGTGGGGATTAACTGAAGAGTTGATTAAAAAAGAGAATAAATTACATGTACTTAATAACAGAAAAATTGTGTCATCATAACTCAAACAAAACCACCGATCATTTACTGGTTCCACAATCTCAAATATGAGGATGTGTTGTTTCCCTTGTTATATATTCTGTATACAATAGAAGATCATTGGTTTTGGACTTTTGGTCAAACTTAACAAACCACCATCTTGGCCTCTGGGAACTTATGGTGGTAATTTTTTTCTATTTTCGGACATTTTATAGACTAATATAAAATGTCTAAAACTTATAGCAAGTCATGCCTACTTTATAATATCAGTTACTATCTTTTCAATATCAATAAAGAAATAATAAAATGATTATTTGCTGCCCAATTATATTGTATCAAAAATCCCACTGAGATACAATACAGTTTGTTTTGACCAAATAGGTTTTTGATAGTGAAATCAGACTGAACCCTTTGTGTGTGCTCTTATACTTCTACCTTTGGATCAATTTGAGTTTTAGACTAAATATCTTCTTAGATCAAGGTAAAGTTAAGGTTTGTGATTTGACATGTTGCTGTGCTGGTTCAGTTACAGGAGCTACAGCTTGTATTATATCAACGTGTCCTCAGAGGTGTGGATTAAACAAACGTGTTTGTTGGTGCCGACCTGCAGGGCGGTCAGCAGGTTGCTGGTCTCTCTCAGTCTGGCCCTGGTGGCGTCCAACTCCTCCAGCAGTTTGTCTTGCGCCTCCTTCAGCGTGGAGATCTGTCCCTCGGCTGATCCGATGTCCTGCTCCCCCTGCTGCACCTCCTCCTGCAGCCGAGTCACCTGCGGGGAGCACAGACAGACAGACAGACAGACAGACAGACAGAGAGACTCTGAACCATATTCACAGCCTCTACTCAGTTGCACTTCAGGCTGTATCTCAGTGTAGCAGCAACCTTGAAACTACATCAGCATTTTATGCTCAGCGAGGTGGAATTTCCATCAAAAATGCATTCAATAACCATTTCCATTTCTGATTTTTAAATGAGCCAGGCCTGCACACTTTTTGCCAACGTGGCAACATAGTTTTGCGATGCATCAGATATTAATTTCCCTCCATGTTAAAAGTACAGTACAACTTAGAAAGTGTGCCCATGGAGTGCACAAACAACAGCAACAAACAGAGTGAGCCGGCGGGTTTGTTCACAGGACACTGATGTTTTCAAAGGAAACTGAAAGCTCAACATGAGACAAGTGGCACTTGACACAACCAGGGAGTGGATTAAACAATCCTTTGTTAGGAAAAGAGAACAGACTTTTTTTTTCGTATTATTTTACTGTGCAGATACTCGCACCACACTTAAATATATTTGGACTAAAATCTCTGGCTCATACACCCTCATAAGATTTAAACTGCTCAGAAAGCAAGTCTGAATACTAATACAACAATCATAATAAATGAACAAAAAGCTGCATCCAAAAGCTCATATCTACAAAAAAGTAATACATAAAAAGGACCGGGGGCATCATAACTAAACATGTTTGCATTCTGCTTTTGTTTGAAGTCACTATTAATCATTTCTCATAACTCTCTCTAAAAATGTCTTAATAAAGTTGGACTGTAAAGTTGGAAGTAGAGTTAGTGTTGGGTAAAAAAACCCAAAAGAAAAACTATATATATGTTTTTATACTTATAAATACTTATAAATAATATAATTAGGGAGCTACAAACCATTTGCTGGGATTTGGGATGATGAATTGCTAAGTTTGGGTTTATTTTTCACTTAGGTCATTTTAAAGTATCCTTTAAGAAAGATGGGTGTTTAGAAGTGACCCACTTCATTTTTCAATGGTAATATGAAATATGAGAAAATACTGCTTACTTCACCTTTCAAATGCAAAATACTTACATCAGTATTCAAGTCACATGTTTTGAGGGAACTAAAGAGTCAGACTCCAGTTTCCATAACTTTTGGAGGTGAAACTATCCACAAGAAGTTCAGAGTAGAGAGTGAGAAATTTATTTCAAGCAACATAAACAAAACTAGAAAACAATCATGTCATTTGGTTGCTGTTCTGGAGCTTTCAGTTTTATCACATGAGCTTCATCAACAGACGTCCAAAGGTCAAGGATTAACTATGAAACTCAACTTTTAAGAATGAAAAGTTCCAAAAATGCATCCAGTAAATGTTAACATAGATAAACGACTGTATATCTGAGGGTATAGTTGATAAAGAAGCAACCAAAGAAAGTTGAAATGGTTTTATACATGCAATTGTTTGTAACTTTCAAGTTGTTTCAAAGCTTTTACTGATCTGACATCAATGTACAATAAGTCAAATGTAGAGTTGAACCTCCTTTTACCTCCTCATTGGCTGCAGTGAGTTTGGAGGTGAGCTCCTCCCTCATCTCGTCCAGCTGCTGCTTGAGAAGCGTCTTCTGCTCCTCTAAGGCGAGGCGCTCCCTCTCAAACTGCTGCTCCAGCTCCTGTGGAAACCAATCGCAATCGCAAATCTGTCCGAACAAGTGAGCGTTTGACGAGGAACTTCAGTCAAAGTTCTCTGTTCCTGGATCAGTAATTCCCGTGCAGGTGAAACACTTCATGTCCCTGAGCAGCAAAGTTCTGAACGTTTTATTGAAAGCAGAGTAAAATTTCATTAGTATTCATAGTGTTTTACATCTATGAAGATTCTCAGTCATCCAGGTAATAGGATGTCTGAAAGAGGCGAGTCAAAGGTAGTTGGAATTATTCATAATTCTGATAAAACCTTAATAGAACGGATGTGGTTAAGTGGCAAAACACAGTCGGGGCCAAACAGCGAGTCCACTTCCCTTCGACTTACTACTTCATGAAGCACTTAATCCTAATTATTGTGTTAAACAAGTCCGGTCCTGCTCAATTCATGTCATGCAAAACCATAACAAATCAAAGCAAGGGGTGTCCACAGTTAATCAAGAGTTTACAGCCATCATTAAGTCAAACACTAACATTGGCACGCTAACAAGCTCACAATGATATGTTAACAATGTTAACATACTGATGTTTAACATTTAAAGTTAATGATTTTACTCATAGCTTAACTGATGTAACCTCATACAAAGTACAGTGGAAATGTCATTGGTTTTGCAGGTGTCTGGTCATTTGGTCAAGTACATCAAGGATATATGAACATTTTGACTTCGATGATGGTGCTAGATGAAAATATTTGTAGATATTTCAGTCTGGACCAAAGTGGTGGACTAGCCAACAGACCTGCTGCTAACATAACAGGAAATGGATGTGCTGGATGCTCGGGCTGAGCTTTGTAATGCAGAAGACGCACTGAAAAGATTCATTTCGAGACAGAGGTGCAGATCCAGAACTCGCTTCCCTCGCTTAACTCTATTCGACATTACATTTACCGCATTCATCTGTACAAATTCCTAAAAATACTTAAAACAATTTCATTGTCCTTGACAGAGAAGAGAGAAAGAGCTCTCGCATTGTTACAATAATAAAGCTTATTATGCCGGCTGATGAATGGGGAGCGATTTCTGTTATAGTGTGCAATGATTGCTGCTTTCCAAGGACAATTAGAGCTGACGTAAATTGCTGTGATGTCAAATGAAATTCGCCACCATTATTCATTACACAGGAGGATGGAGTTTGTAATGCCGTAAAAAAAAAGAAGACATTTGGTGCATTGGCGACAGTGACACGGCTGTGTGAAAATGAATGGAAACTTCACAGAAATTCTCCTGAATGGAAGAAAGAGTGAAAAATCACAGCGATTCGTGTGTAATGCTTCGTGGCGTCTTGTATTTCATCAGACGCCGAGTGGGTCACAGGGTGGAGAAAGTTTCTCTGCTGGCAGGATAATAACTGTGAGATCTGTTCTTCGCGGAGACGAGCGAATACTGACTGACGTACATATGCGTCTGTAAAACACTTTGGTATAATTTGCTGCAAAGAATCAGAGCATGTTTTAACATGTTATCAAAGATTTCCAAAGACCCTTAAAAGTAATCCAGAGTTTGGAAACGTCAAACTACTCAAAACACGTCAGTCCAATCTCGTTTTCTCTGCTCTCCGACTCCCTATGGTTGCTCGCAATACCTTCAACACTCTAACGCAACCCTAAAAAAGACAGGCTCCAGTACCTGCCCACCTCCAGACCATGATGAAACCCACATCAAGATCTGTCCGATCTATTGTTGGCCTGAAGCCTTCTTCTCCCGCATGTCCTTTTCTTGAGACTACTGCTTGGTCGTGAATCTGATGGTGAAATTGGTTTCTGGCCAAAATCATGACTCAGATAAGCTCACTTTAAACTCTCCTGTATCTGTGTGTTGTTTAGTTTGTTCAAGAGATGACTGAAATGCTTAGTTTTATACCTGCTGTTCTAACTTTTTGCTAGTGTGGGTGTAATCCTCCCTGTAGTAATTAAAGCTGCATTAATTCATTATTTTTGACCTTTTGGTGCAGCGGAACCAACTATAATGAAAACACTGACATATTATTGCCTCGTAATGATCATACTGTTTGGGGCTGAGCAGGTAGCATAAAGTCGGTTTATTAGAGTTTCTTTTTCGTTGGAAACAGCCACATGCTGTTTTGGCAGCAACTCTAATGAAAGTGTCGAGAGTCGAGCGAAACAGTAAAGCTGTGGGCCATAAAACCAAAACAATGAGAGGAAAGATGTGACGATGCTTGAGTCTGTAGAGTGAGTTTGTCACTAAAAATAACCTCTTTCATATCGCAGATGTTCAGTTGATCCATTGTTAATGTAAAAATATCTATTAGTGCAACTTAAAACACTTTGTCCTTCATATTAAGAACAAATGAATTACTGCAAATAAGTAAGGAAAATATGACAGAACTACTTAAATGAAAATTTGTACTGTCAGTCATTTTGTTATGCTCATGCTAATGACTGGGATAATAATAATGTAAGCATCTAATTGTGTTAAACATGGTGATTGGTCAGCTCTTTAAAAAAAATTGACATTATGTGTATTGTGGTTTTAATTTTCATTTGATTAAGTCCTGTTAGTAAGATTTCCAACCAGTGTTCAGTGAGAAAAGGTGAATTTGCAAGTTCTCAGCTACAGTGAGACTCTGACGCCGTATTATTGCAGGTGTATTTTTACATTAAAACATTTATTGCACTGCACCAATTCAGACAGCCAGATCCCAAACATGAAATATAACAATCATTAAACCCAAACCCGAATCAATAAAAATGTCGAATTTGTCTCAAGATGTGAAAAATATAACTCTTGTTGTTACGGGGGGGGGGCGGTGGCTTCCATTAGTCTGATGATATCAAGGAAGGTGTCGATCCCGAAGCAGACATAAATCAGATGAGGAGGAATCTAATGTGACACATCAGGATTCCTGTCGTACCTTCCCGCTCGATATAGGGGGCGAGACGGCGGTACCGCAGAACACATTAATTTAAATTCCAAACTCAGCCTGCTCACAGACAACTCTCATTATAATTTGAAGCGATGAAAGAATGGAGGTGATGAAAGAAAAGATGATTAACGAGACGTGATGAAACTTAGATCAGACAAAAGAACCCAGCGGCGAGGAACAGGGGGGGATGAAGAGGCATTTCTTCTCCTCTGCCCGGTGTGTGATTCTGCAGAAAATATATAGAGCTCGGCGAGCGGATGGGAAGTGAATGAACGCTGCCTCCTCCCCGTCACTCGTTCAATCTGGACATTCCTGCGCCGACACTGGCAGCATAAATCAGAGACAGCGGTGAACAAAAGCAAATTATTGTGCATATCAGAACACGGTGGGAGGGGATGCGTTGGCCGTGAAAATCACACAGGGCCAGAGAGGAGGAAGTCTGCCTATGGAATTCATATCTAACAACCGTGGAAATGCAGAACGCTCTTCTCTTAAGGTAGCTGTCGGCTCTGATCTTACCGTGGAATATCATTTAAAACATTCCTCATTATGCAACTTTGATGCAAGAGAATACTTGATCACTTGCTTTCACGTGGCTGTGTGTGACTGGAATAAAGGGCTCTGTGGAGACGAGGCATCATCACGAGGCTATTTCAGGCTGGTGGGACTGTACGCCTCGGCCGCAGTCAAATCAGCTCGACCTCAAGCTCATTAAACAAGTCCCAGGGCCCTGTTTGTAATCCTAGAGGCCAATTTCACTGTCTCATGTCTGATACAAAAGATGTCATGATACTGAAATTTGTGTATTGGGGACTATTTCCACACCAAGCACAAAAGTTCATGATGTGTGAGGAAGTGCAGTCAGATTGGAGCTATTGTTGAAGCTATTGTGGGGATAAGACCTAAAATGAAACTATACTAGCCTGGAAGATAAAGTCGCTAGTATTTTTTTTAATCAATCTCATATCATCTCAGTATTAATATCTGTAATAGAGACATTATTTGAGGTTGTGGCTCATAAACTTTGGAACTCCGTCCCTTTGGACTTAAAGCAACTCATTAAAATGTATTTCTATTTTCATTCATATATATTTTATGCTGTTTTTAGTCTTCACTAGTTTCATATCTGCTGCCTTTTTCTTATTATGAGGCATTTTGTTCTGGTCTTGAAAAGTAGTAGTAAAACTACCTCATATCTGCGTATCATTACAGACTATACTTGCACATATGAGGTATATATATACAGTATATACACGTATTAAATTCTCTGTATACTGTATATGTGTGTAAATTCAACTGTGCAATTACGGTACCAGTGCAAACTTACCTTTGTAAGAGACAATTAAGCACGTATTTGTCAACTGTTCATGATAATTGACGTTGCTGATCACACTGACGATCTTCCAATAGATAGACATATATTTAAATAGTTGATAAAAGGTAAAAAAAGGTAAAAGGTAAACTATACTACACTTATTATACTATTTGGTCACAGTTTGTCCTTGTGTGTTATGAGTGTAACATGGAGGTTTTAGCTTGCCTGTGTATGAAAGTTTAGGAAACACATAGTGCTGCTAGAGATGTGGAGAAGAAGAAAAAGTTGGATTTCAACAAGCTTAGCGTGTGCGATAATGCGTATTAAGACATTCAATAAAAAACCCAGTAATTCTATATTTGTCTTACCTCCTTAGCTTGTGAACACATGAGAAAGCTGGATTTAATTAAATGGAACAACGGAGCAATACCAACATCTACCTATCCAACACAAAGAGCTGCAGCCTCAAAAATGAGTTGAGAACAACACAAACCAATGCTGAGCCAACAATTACAAATTCTGTTTTATCTTATATTAACATGCATTACAGTATAAAATGGTTTCTTCTCTGGTAATTCACTCCAGATGTGACCTTGTGCATTTCCAGGATTCCTCTCTCCATGAAATTTAGATTTCTAGGTTGTCTGGTTCATGTTCAAAAACAAGGTTGATGTTCAAGACCACAGGAATACTAATAACACGAATCAGCTGCTTCCTTTGAGGTACCTTCAGGAGAAATTCACATTTGCTCATAAACCTCTTTTGCTGAAGTCACTCCGGGCTGAGGAAGACGGATAAACCTCTCTGGTTCCCAAACAGGAACTCTCATGTTCTTTCCAAGAGCTAAAAAAAGGTAATGGAGTAAAAATATATACCATTAATATGCAGTAGACAAGCAGCGTAAAAGCGCCATCTAAGAAGCGGGTGTATACTGTATGTATGAGCTTAAGCCCTGTTAGGGCCGCCACACTCTGTGCTAAGTAAGTAACGGTGAAATATTTATGCTGGAAGTTTTAGAAACACACGTACACACACGTACTCGTTGGCTGCCAGAGTCACATCCCTCAGCAAGCCCTCACATCCATCTCTTTCACCGTCCCATCATTTTGTCCTAATTTTGATTACTTCACTCACTATATTCTATCCACTTGCAGTTTTATGTGCAGTAAATGTCATCGGCGAACAAGCAGGGCTGTGAAATTAAATCAAAGGGTCCTGCACCCATTTAAATGTCAAAACTCCACACCTTTCTCCTCATTTTCTGATTTGCTGCTTCATATAATCACCTTTCCTTTATTCAATCTGAAACAAAAAACTAATCATCAGCAAATAAATATGTGAAGTGTTAGGGTTTGCATGTTCTGTCCTGCACTTCCTGTTTTAATTTTGTAGTCTCTGTCTCTCCTCACTTGCTTCGTACTTTACTTCCTGTCCTTTCTGTGTTTCCCTCCCATTTTGATTGCCTGCTCCGCCCCAATTGGTTTCACCTGTCCCCATTAGTCTCCATCACCTGTTTCCACTTCCCTTTCCTCCAGTGTATTTAAGCCAGTCCTTCTCATTTGTTCTTTGTCGTGTCGTCTATGCTGTGCTGTGCTGTCCTTTGCTTCGCTTCCTGTTCGCTTCCTGTTCGCTTCCTGTTCGCTGTTCGGTTCTTGCCTTCCTGCCTTCCTGTTCGGTTCCTGCCTTGTCCCTGTGTTCCCGTGTTTTCCCTCAATAAAAAGTCAAACGTCTACTCAGCCTCCTGCCTCATGTCTGTATCCTGGGTCCAACTCCACTTCACCTAGCACCTACCCTAACAGTGAAGTAAAAATGTCCTAAAACTTCCAAAAAAGTTTAGTTTTAGTACACGCCTTTTACGGCGCATTTCCACACGTCCTCATGTCTGTAGGTAGCTGTTAACATAATGATCATTTTATCCTCTCCTGCATAATGGCACACTAAAGCAGCTGTGTGCATTTGTGTGTGAATAGGAGGAGTACCAGTTTTAGCATCGCCCCAAAAATAGCACTTTAGAGCATCAAGCCGCTCTTATCACCTGCGTGACTCATCAGGCAGGCTGCGTATATTGTCCACATGTGGCTCCAATCTGCTTCCACGTCTCCGGACTCATTCAGAATATATTTTTCATTTAGTCTTTTTTTTTGGACCTCTTGTGTAATGTCATATCGCTCCTCCAGGTTACCCGTATTTCACCCAGGCCAGGTTACGTGAGCTCGGAGGTGTCCTAGATGACATTTATGAGTGATAAATATAAATGTGCTCCCACGTCAGTAGGCTGCATTTCCTCCTTTGAGTTTGCCAGCTTCTTAGTCACCGCTTCTGATGTGTTTCAGTCTATAGGCGACCTAAGCAAACTGCAGCTCTTTTGCAGGTATCTGAGCCCCTGTCACCTCTTATGCCTACGTGTGACGCTGCATTAGTTACAGACCTGAATATGAATGCTCTTTTATATCAGCCTGTGCAGAGAGATCGCACCTTCGTTCGGGATGTTAAACAGGCCACTCATTCACTGAGTCATACCTTTGGAAGGTGTTAATGGTTTTGCTCCTGTTAACATTATATGAGCGAGAAAATACAGGTGTGAAAATAATCGGGAAAATAAAAATGACCTTTCGGCTTCATGTTTTCTCTCCACATCTTAAGTCCTAATATCTCAATCTTGTCTTTTATCACATAATGTGGCACTAAATCCTTCACTTGTTGCCAAGATTAACTTCACTGACTCATTTCTGTTCCACAGTGAAGAGCTGATCAGTATTTTTTAAAGTAGCAGCTTGTCTGTTTTAGATATTAATGCTCTTTTTATACTAAAGGTAAAAAAAAAGTCCTGCAATGGTTTTGAGAAGCACATTCAGATCTTGAAATGAAAGATTGATGGATAAAGCTGGAAGGCAAATACCCTATAAAATAACTGTCAACCACCTTGATGCCATATTAAATCTTCCATAAAAAAAGTTATAACCCTGGTGTCCTTTTAAGCGTACTAGATCCCATCTGTCCAGTCACTTGACTCCAAGGAGTCCTCGAAAAATGTGAACTGTCTCTGCACTAAACAAAGTCGGAACCATCGGTCTCAGGATGGTGACGCCGTAAATCTCCTGGTCTGTCTTGAAACTGTCTCCACTTCTAGTTAAACTTCTTATTTTAAACGCTGCTCAACCTCTTGTTAATAGTAATTCAACGGGATGTTCACTGCACTTATTGATGGAAGTGAAATTTTTTTTTATTTAAGAATTTACCCAGTTTTATCCATCCATCCATCACTGCTTATCAGGGGACCGGGTCGCGGAGGCAGCAGTCTGAGCAGAGATGCCCAGACTTCCCTCACCCCAGACACTTCCTCCAGCTCTTCCGGGGGGACTCCGAGGCGCCTAGAGACATAGTCTCTCCACCTCTTCCCGGTGGGACATGCCTGGAACACCTCCCTAGGGAGGCGTCCAGGGGGCATCCGAAATAGATGCCCAAGCCACCTCAGCTGACTCCTCTCAATGTGAAGGAGCAGCGGCTCTACTCCGAGCTCCTCCCGAGTGACTGAGCTTCTCACCCTATCTCTAAGGGAGCGCCCAGCCACCCTGCATGGAGGAAACTCATTTCAGCCGCTTAGTATCCAAGTAATCTTGTCCTTTCGGTCATTACCCAAAGTTCATGACCATAGGTGAGGGTGGGAGCGTAGATTGACCGGTAAATCGAGAGCTTCACCTTTCGACTTCAGCTCCTTCTTCACCACGACGGTCCGGTACACCAATCGCATAACTGTGTACCGTGAACCAATCCGCCTGTCAATCTCACGCTCCATCTTTCCCTCACTCGTGAACAAGACCCCGAGATACTTGAACTTTTCCACTTGAGGCAGGACCTCTCCACCCACCCGGAGAGGGCACGCCACCCCTTTTCCGGTCGAAGAACCATGGCCTCGGATTTGGAGGTGCTGATTCTCATCCCAGCCACACTCAGCTGCAAACCACCCCAGTACACGCTGAAGGTCCTGGCCTGATGAAGCCAACAGGACAACATCATCTTGCAAAAAGCAGAGATGAAATCCTGTGGTTCCCAAACCAGACTCCCTCCTAGAAATTCTGTCCATAAAGATTAAGAACAGAACCGGTGACAAAGGGCAGCCCTGCCGGAGTCCAACATGCACTGGGAACAGGTCTGACTTACTGCCTGCAATGCGAACCAAGCTCCTGCTCCGGTCGTACAGAGACCGAACAGCCCTTAGCAAAGGGCCCCAGACCCCATACTCGCTGGAGCAACTCCCCACAGAATACCACGAGGGACACGATCGAATGCCTTCTCCAGATCCACAAAGCACATGTGGACTGGTTGGGCAAACTCCCATAAACCCTCAAGCACCCTGTGGAGGGTATAGAGCTGGTCCAGTGTTCCACGACCAGGACGAAAACCGCATTGTTACTCCTGAATCAGAGGTTCGACTATCAGCCGAATTCTCCTCTCCAGTACCCTGGCGTAGACCTTCTTCCCGGGGAGGCTGAGAAGTGTGATCCCCCTGTAGTTGGAACACACTCTCCAGCCCCCTTTTTAAAAAGAGGGACCACCACCCCAGGTTTGCCACTCCAGAGGCACTGTCCCCAACCCCAACCTCCATGCAATGTTGCAGAGGCGTGTCAGCCAAGACAGCCCCACAACATCCAGAGATTTGAGGTACCCATCAGGGCAGGATCTCATCCACCCCCAGCGCCTTGCCACTTACACAAACTACCTCAGTGACTTCGGCTTGGGTGATGGACGAGTCCACCTCAGAGTCCCCAGCCTCTGCTTCCTCAGTGGAAGGCATATTGGTGGGATTGAGGAGATCCTTCCACCGTCCGACAATGTCCCCAGTTGAGGTCAACAGCTCCCCACCTGCACTGTAAACAGTGTTGGCAGAGTAGTGCTTCCCCCTTCTGAGGCACTGGACGGTTTGCCAGAATCTCTTCGAGGCCGACCGATAGTCCTCCTCCATGGCCTCACCGAACTCCTCCCATACCCGAAGTTTTTGCCTTCAGTAAATCCGTCCGAGCTGCAGCTTGCTTGGCCTGCCGGTACCTGTCAACTGCGTCCAGGAGTTCCCACAGGCCAACATGGTCTGATAGGACTCCTTCTTCAGCCTGACGGCATCCCTTACTTCCGGTGTCCACCACCAGGGTTCGGGGGTTGCCGCCACGACAGGCACCAGAGACCTTGCGTCCACAACTTCGAACTGCCGCGTCGACAATGGAGGCAGAGAACATGGTCCACTCGGACTCAATGTCCCCAGCCTCCCTCGGAATCTGTGAGAAGCTCTTCCGGAGGTGGGAGTTGAAGACCTCCCTGACAGAGGGCTCAGGCCAGACGTTCCCAACAGACCCTCACAATACATTTGGGTCTGCCAGGTCTGTCCAACTTCCTCCTCTGCCAGCGGATCCAACTCACCACCAGGTGGTGAAAATCGGTTGACAGCTCAGCCCCTCTCTTTACCCGAGTGTCCAAGACATACGGCCGGAGATCAGATGAAACGACAACAAAGTCGATCATCGACCTCCGGCCTAGGGTGTCCTGGTGCCACATGCATTGATGGACACCCTTATGCTCGAACATGGTGTTTGTTATGGACAAGCTGTGACTAGCACAGAAGTCCAATCCAAACAGAACACCACTTCGGGTTCAGATCGGGGAGGCCGTTCCTCCCAATCACGCTTCCTCCTGGTAGGTGTCACTGTCGTTGCCCATGTGAGCGTTGTTACCCAGTTTTAATGACTCTTAAAACACTTATAATGTGGTTATAATGTGGTTTTGGCTCATATTTGTTCCAAGAATCTGGCTTCTTCATCATCAAAGAGACACATGATTGTTAGTCATCAATGTCTTTGTGTATTAACTTTTACATTCGAAGCCTACCAGCTGTAAAAGTTGGCAGAAAGGATGTTATTTTTTAACAGAAAAAGTTCATCTAAGGCGTTTCAGGATGAACCATAATTTAAAGACATCATCTTTATTTCAATATGAATTCTGCATGTCCTTCAATAATTTGAATCGACAACGCCAACGATATTTCGACCTTTGTGCGACACTACAAATGAACAATTCGGAGTCTCAAGGCAAACAGAGCTCATATCTTGTTTCCAGCTCTTGTTAGAGATGGTAACAGCCAGTGAACAATGTAGAAGTGATCCTCTTGGAGGTTAGAGAGGCAGGATTGTGACCAGCTGCCCATTGAAATCCCTCAACCAGCTTTCAGAGTGTCTATGTGGAAGTAAATGAGTGCTGCTGTCTCCTCTCTGAAGGACTTCACGAGCAGCAACAGCAAGTGGTGAAGGACTGTGGCAGAATTTTCCTTCATCACCTGTATTTTTTAGCTGGTAAGGGCTCATAGACCTCCACAAATGCACGATATAACTGCATTTTTTCCTGTTAATTGTGCAAACTAAAACATATGCAGATACCACAGGTTGCCTGTCAATCACAATCACCACTCATTCATTAACAAATACTGTATGGCATCAACAGATTGAAGTGGTGTGACAGGTCCAAATCTTTTGGCAGGCAGCACATCCAGACGGCGAAAGACCGGGGGAGCTGACAGCTTGAATTCTGACTGAGTCATTCCTGAATATCACACTGTTCAATTTTATATTAGTTAATCATATCAGCTCCCCTTAACAACCTGTAGATTTACAGCGCGGGTGAGCGGTGGATTCTGGGCATCAAGAATGGTGGAAAATGTTGAAGTATGACAGTGTTTATCAATGTGTCATGTTTTACATTCACCCAGTAGAGCACAACTCAGTGTTTTCATATTAAGAATGGATCAAAATGATGAGCATGAACATATGAACATGAGCATTTAACGGCTCAAGACCCATATTAATTCTCAGGGGTTAGTTGAGAAGAAAAAAAAAAGCTAAAAGGAGGGTGAAAATTGGACTTACATGTATTTACAAAGTCTCCAGAAAATCCAAAGCAAGGCTAATATTTCTCATCGTTTGCAGGATATGCAAATACGTTCACAACATCAACTTAAAAAACTGATAACATGTCAAAGATATTTGGCTCTCCCCAAGGGGCCACAAAAACAAAAATAAAACAATTATTTTTATATAAAGAAACTGAAAGTACCAATATAAGAATGTTGTGGAAAGATATGTAAGAATCAATTAAGTATCAAGAGTATAAGTAGAGATGTTGGTCAACAAGCATTAACTGCTTTATATATAGTTAATTAGTTAAATTTACTCATGTTTTATAATTTGGTAATGTGATTTGATGCATTTTTTTTACCTGTAAAGTAAGCAAGAAACAACAAACAGATAAATGTACTGCTGCACAAAAGTAAATATTTCCCTCTGACTTGTAGTAGAGCAGAGCTGTAGAGCTGCATAATATCAATTAATATTGTACTAAATGTGCATTGTCACTCATTTGCATAAAGGGAGTATTACTTCTACCAAGTTGGGAAAAACAAACTTCCCAAGGACACCATCTTTATGGCTCGAGATGAGCCCCGAGCTTGATGATGCAGGATCAATTAAAACATACAGCTGTTCGTTTTCCTGCGGCTTTCAGCAATAAACGCTGATTACACAACGTGCGGCAATCTGAAAATTAATCTCAAGGATTTCCATTCATTTTGCCTCGTGAACTTGCCATCTGACGCACCCTCTGTCTGACATACTGTTATCTCGTATTTATCCAAGAATTCTTCTGTTTTCGGAAAAGCATGGACGACATATCTTTATGATCACGTGTGTTGGATTTTTTAAAATCAAGTTGGGTTCACAAAGATGGACAACACTGATTTTTATTATATAGGACTATCCATAAACATCAGTGTGTACATTGGTCTAACCTTGGCGTCTATAAAAAGATGTACTCACTGCCAGCAGGCGGTTCTTGTCCTTCTCTGCGTTGTTGAGAGCGTTCTCCAGGGTCACTCTGTGTTTCTTGGCCACCTCCTCCAGAGCTCGTGCCTGGCTCTCCTTCATCTGGCTCATCTCCTCCTCGGACCGAGCTCGCATGTTGTTCACGTCCTTCTCGTGTAGGCCACCTTCTCCTCGCTCAAGCGCAAGGTCTGACAAAAAAAAAAAAAAAAACACAAGATAAATATGGTGAAAGGTGAGTGTTACGATAGACAACACACGCACACAAACAGAGCTCGGGCTGACATTCACACCATATGCTGTATTATTCAGACATATTGCCAGTGTTTACTGAGCGACAGCCAAAGAATCAATCCTGCATTCTGTCAGTTTCTGAAATGGTCTTTCTGGATCTCACTCTGTTTCCATCTTTCTCACCACTTCACATTTAAATTTGCTATTCCTCAGGCACCGAAACCAAACAAGACAAAAACAGAGGATTTTGTAGCAGGCTCAGTGTGGGATTATTGATAATGGGGTTATTGATTATGGAGCTATAAAGCCTTAAATCACTTAGAAACATAACCCTCATGGTGTTTTTCAGATGTGGTATTCATCATCAGGAGACTGCTCTCTTAGTTACTGTTGCTATGCCTGATGAGCTGGTGGAATTGGATTTATTTTTAAAGGATGGGTCTCTGATTTTACAAAGAAAGAAAAAAAAACTGACAATGTTTTATTTGCAGTTTCTTGCATATTTGTTCAGCTGTCGGTAGCTGGCTAACTGACTCTGTGAGTTGGGTAAAAACACCATCTGTGGCAGACATCTTAAAGTTTTCAGCTTGTTTTAAAATAAGAACTGTGCAAAGGTAAGGTCTTAAACATGTACTTGATATACTTGAGCTTGGAGAATGAATAATAATAATAATAATAATAATAATAATAACACCCCTCCTTGAACCGCCACCTTACTGTGGTGGAGGGGTTTGTGTGCCCGAATGATCCTAGGAGCTATGTTGTCAGGGGTCCTACACACACAAACAGGTCCTAGGTGACAGGCCAGATGGGCTTGCTTATAGCTCCCAGCTCAGCCGCCATGTGTTGGAGTTCACCCCGGTGGTGAACTGAGAGGGTCGTGATACCTGGAGGGGCGTGGTTGGGAGGAACGGCCTCCCGATCGGAACCCGAGCGGTGTTCTGTTATTGGACTCGAAGTTGTGGGCGCTTACGGGTCTCTGGTGTGCCTCTCGTGGCAGCAACCCCCGAACCCGGTGGTGGACACCGAAGTAAGGTAGGGATGCCGTCAGGCTGAAGAAGGAGTCCTATCAGACCATGTTGGCCTGTGGGAATCCTGGCGCCTGACTCCTGACCTGCAGGCCAAGCAAGCCGCAGCCTGGATGGTCCTGGAGGCAAAAACTCGGGTCTGGGAGGAGTTTGGTGAGGCCATGGAGGAGGAGGACTATCGGTCCTCGGCTAAGAGATTCTGGCAAACCGTCCGGCGCCTCAGAAGGGGGAAGCGGTACTCTACCAACACTGTTTACAAAAGTGCAGGGGGGAGCTGTTGAACTCAATCTCCCAACCTCCCTCGTGGTATTCTGTGGGGAGTGCTCCGTGAGTATGGGGTCTAAGGGCTGTTCGGTCTCTGTACTGACCGGAGCAGGAGCTTGGTTCGTATTGCAGGCAGTAAGTCAGACCTGTTCCCAGTGCATGTTGGACTCCGGCAGGGCTGCCCTTTGTCACAGGTCCTGTTTATAATCTTTATGGACAGGATTTCTAGGCGTAGCCAGGGGCCGGAGGGAGTCCGGTTTGGGAACCACAGGATTTCATCTCTGCTTTTTGCGGATGATGTTGTCCTGTTGGCTTCATCAAGCCAGGACATTCAGCATGTACTGGAGCGGTTTGGTTTGCAGCCGAGTGTGAAGCGGCTGGGATGAGAATCAGCACCTCCAAATCTGAGGCCATGGTTCTCGACCGGAAAAGGTTGGCGTGCCCTCTCCGGGTGGGTGGAGAGGTCCTGCCTCAAGTGGAGGAGTTCAAGTATCTCGGGGTCTTGTTCACGAGTGAGGGAAAGATGGAGCGTGAGATTGACAGGCGGATTGGTGCAGCGTCCGCGAGTTATGCACGGTCGGTGTACCGGACCGTCGTGGTGAAGAAGGAACTGAGTCTAAAGGCAAAGCTCTCGATTTACCGGTCAATCTACGTCCCCACCCTCACCTATGGTCATGAACTTTGGGTAATGACCGAAAGGACAAGATTATGGATACAAGCGGCCAAAATGAGTTTCCTCCTCAGGGTGGCTGGGCACTCCCTTATAGATAGGGTGAGAAGCTCAGTCACTCGGGAGGAGCTCGGAGTAGAGCCGCTGCTCCTTCACATTGAGAGGAGTCAGCTGAGGTGGCTTGGGCATCTATTTTGGATGCCCCCTGGACGCCTCCATAGGGAGGAGGCCCAGGGAAAACCCAGGACACGCTGGAGAGACTATGTCTCTCAGCTGGTCCTGGGAACGCCTCGGGGTCCCCCCGGAAGAGCTGGAGGAAGTGTCTGGGGTGAGGGAAGTCTGGGCATCTCTGCTCAGACTGCTGCCTCCGCGACCCGGTCCCGGATCAAGCAGATGAAGATGGATGGATAATAATAATAAATCCAATAATCCAATAAAGAGCAGGACAGACCAGCTTACATTAACCTAAACTCTAAAAATAGTAGCATCTGGGGTCCCACAAAGGTCGGCACTGGATGGGTCTTTCCTAGCATGACCTGTAAGCCTTTAGAGTAATATAATAAGCAAATCAAACCCTTATGGGTTATGCAAACCCTTGGCACTGGAAGGAATGCTATTTTACCGCTGTAGAAAGGTAGTTAGTCAGAGATGCCAATGTTTGTTACCAAATCCAGTACTAGAGCTTCATGTACACAGAGGTATTAAAGCTTAGCATAGCTGCTGATCTATGATTGGACAATTGCTGTTTGTGTGAGCTGTCCGTTGGTATAATTAAAAGCAGGCTGATTAGTGATGTGTTAGTGATTAGTATGTGGATAAATAAAAGGAGTGGTAGTTGAATCATAGGAGAGCTGCCTCGTCGATTTTAAACTCTGGGCATATTAGAGGAAAGTGGTAAAATACAGTAATGGATAACAGCCAAAAGATGCGGCATATGGAGGGCAAACAGGAGAAAAAGTGAAGCTGTGCTGATTAAAGTTGTTACTAAGCTCCATATATTGTGTAACTGACAGACAGACAGACGGGCAGGAACAAATGTCCTCTATATCAAGGAGCAGAGCACTGGATCTATCATTGAAATTGTGCTGTAGTATGAATCAAGGCTAAGGTCACAGAAAATGGTGATTTTCCCGGGAAACTGAACTTATCTGTAGTCCATTACGTTGGGTTTAATCAGGGCAGCAGCTGTTGCTTCATTGCATGGGTTTCACAAATTTTAATTAGTTAAACTTTGCCAAAAATGCCACATGGGAAGAGTAATATCCATTACTTGAGCTCACATTAGGCACAGTAAGAGACTCTTAAAGTACGCCAACAAACTCTGTGAGAATATTTTCTGTTAAACTGTTGGCCATAGACTGTATATAAAGATGGACCACATGACAGCTATCCGAAAGTAAAGCCAAAACATCGTGATCGCCCCCTGGTGGTTGGCTGCAGTATAGGTCATAAATCCTGCCCCCTCCATGGTAGATCTATGATAAAAATGGGGTGTGATGTCATGATGAACAGCTGTCAATCACAAAAAGTCGTCATGGAAGCACCAGCAGACTTATTTTTGGGAATTATAGGAAAGGTTGAGAGGAGATGAAACTTTAATTTTTGCAATTGACGTGTGTTAGTTACTGCTGACAGGTGTTGTGTGTGGGTGGGACCTTGATATCAGGCTCCTTCCTTGATCATTACTGCGCTAGCTCCAAATGATGTCACTAGCACAAGATGGCAGTGCCCGTATCTGGGATATCTTGGCTTTACTTTTTACAGTGGGAGGAAGTTGAGGCAGGTTGTCCATCTTTATATTCAGTCTATGGTTCCAAGACTATCTGACTAATGAGATCCCATTCAAAATCTTTTTTTTTTTTTTTATATAATTTATCTGTTTTACATTACATTTCTGGTATTTTGCTTGTGATAAAAACTATGTATTTTCCCCATCCTAAGTGTTTTACATATGTATCAGATGCATGTTACCTTCTCACTTTGACACACCTAATTCTTCACTGCTACTAGATCCAAATACTGAAGGTAACTTCTGGTAAGTATCTGGCAGATTATGGGACATATCAGACGCTGGCAACAACATGAAAAAACTTTAATTCCCCACCAGGGATGCACTCATATTGGTGTGCAGTAATTGCTCCAGACCAAGGGCTGTTTTGGAAATCTACCAAGAAATGTCCGTCAGACTAGTCAAACTGAGCAAGACTGCTGTGTTGTCATATGGCCAAACAAACCCGAGGGGGGAAACATCCCGACAGCGTGACATGAACGACAGGGCATGAAAATATGCTGGGAGGTTCATTTCTCCTTTTGCTGGGAGAGGACAAAGAGAAATAAAAGCTAGAAAGAAAACAAAGTATAAATGAGGAAAAGACAGTGGCAATAAGAGAGAGGGGAAAAGCAAACCAAGCCTCCCATTAATGTAATGACTTTTTCACAACTTTATAATTAAGTCAGACCAGTAACATTATCTAAAATGTTATTTCTCTCCCAGTTTGCTAATGTTCTTTATTTTCAAACATAATTGATCCAAAAATCACTGATTAATGCAAAGAAGTTGGAAAACACATTTTGCTGCAGAAACCCCACTTTGTTATTACAAAGAAAAAAAACCCAGCAATGGTACTTTCAACAACAGCAACAGATGACTGTGAGTAATCCATTTAAAGCAGATGTCAGCCGAGCACTGAGGGACGTTTGCTGCTGCTATAACAGAAATGTGGCGTAAAGTTTATGTGGTGCGAGATCGTCCATTATCCCGAGGAAGACATTCAAATTCACAGCAGCCTCGCTCGGTGGGAGAACTCTGCCCGCTCCCAGAGGATTACACTGCACAAATGTCAGAGATAAAAGGATGGGAAAACACACATGAAGAAGCAACACTTGACATTTACCATCGACTGTGGTTGGTCTGCTGACTACACAGTTCCTTAAGTCATCTGACCTTTAAGCTTCTTGGTTTTTAAAAATAGGAGCAGTTTGCTTTTTTTTCTCCTTCAAAGTTTGTAATTGCACTGATCGACAGGTTTGACCCTTCCAGCGGTCTGATGATTACAGGTCCATTACGGTCCATTTTTCCCTCGTCAGGCATTTTAAACTTTTTTGTATACAGAGGGTTCATTTCCTTCCTTATTTGTTAAAACTATTCAGCAGCAGAATTACTGAGGGGAGAAATGTGAAGAAAAACCAGCATGTTGAAAAAAGCTACATGCTTGTGACTTAGCGTTTTGTGTTCTCTATAAAGGACTTCCTGAAATACTGTATATCAATAATTCTCAATGATCAATAATCCTTTTACATCAGTTAAGACTGGCTTTGGGGAAAACATCAGCCTCACAAGAGTACACAGGGATTACTGTCTCTGTGAGGCCACAGAAATATCAGGGTTGCTAAACTAAAATAAATAAGGAAAAAGAAATACCAAATAAAATTGTAGAAGTAAACTATGTATTAGGATTGCTTCATTGCCTCAACACATTGCCTTTTTCTTTTGGGGTTTTCACTCCAAAAGGATGGATTCTGGAAAGCACTGAAGTGTTTCGGGGAAAATGGGCCTGATCATCAAGAGAAAGTTGAGCGCCATTAAGGATGAGACAGAGAATACACTTCCTACTTGAAAAAAACAAATCTCATTATGTTTGATTTAAAAGATGCACAGGGCATGCATTGAAAAAGAACAAGCATGGAGAAAGACATATTCATTTCAAACAGGAGGACCAATGTTAATAAATGCAGTGGTTTCTTAAACTTCTAAAATCCTGAAATGCATACTGATCACTTGAGTTTTCTTGGTGGGATAAATTGACAGATTTTGTATGCAAAGGCCCATCTCCCAAAATATGAGCACAGAATATTTTACTAACTGTAATCGAAGGATGAAAAAAATATGTCTGGAGCAAAGTCTACCAAAAACTTGAGTCACGGCATCTTGATGGCTCATTGGTTATTCATAACGGTGTTAGTCCAGTCTGACGTGAATACTAATCCCACCACCAACACACAGACTCACCTTCTCCAGGGACTGGAGCTGTTGTTTCT
Source organism: Scortum barcoo (assembly GCA_023238725.1). NCBI lineage: Eukaryota > Metazoa > Chordata > Actinopteri > Centrarchiformes > Terapontidae > Scortum > Scortum barcoo. The sequence continues at coordinate 17,470,331 of CM041543.1, forward strand.
GTCTTTCGTCCAGGGCCTGGCACTGGTTCTGCAGAGACTCCCTCTCTTCTTCCATCCTCAGCACTTTGTCCTTCAGCCGGCTCCGCTCGTTGTCCAGGTCCCTGATGGCTGCTTCCTGGGTCATCTGGGTGGCCTGCAGGCTGCTTATCTGACCTATGACAGCACAGAGCCGACCGACGTGAGAGGAATGCACGTGATAGAGTGGTGTCATCTGCATATTGTCATTTTAAGAGGTTTCTTGTTGATACAGCCAACATATATGCCAAGTAAACTGGTGTCAACAAAAGTCTACTTTTTAACTTGTCTGTACGTTCATGTTAGACCATTTCTTGTTTTAGAGGTGAAGGTATTTTGTTTTATCTTAATCTAAGTGATCAGTGGTGACATAGCAACCTTGATGATTTAATTTCCAGTCAGTGTTGAAGCAGTGGTTGCACTGGCCAGGAGCAGGTGATGTTGTGTTTTTTAGCATAATCAAATATATTTTAGGGTTTGAGAGTCATTATTTATGTAAACTGACTAGCAACCAACTCTATACCTGGGTCAAACTCATCCATGCTCATCATCATTTTTGTGGCTGTATGACTGTGTGACCATTTTTGATGGATGTAGTTAGGTAGCTAGCTATGCAAGAAGATGTTGTCGACATTGTTCATCTCCCCCTACAAATTTCTAATTGATTGACTGTCTTAATTGTCAAAGGGCACAACAGCAGATCTATTCAAATCAGTGACAAAGCAAAAAATCTGAGATGTGGGTGGTGACTCTCAGGTCTGGAAGCAGGTTGAATGTGCTGAACGTGCTGTAATGGATAATAGTTTATAACAAGTTTGATCTTATTCACATTTTTTTGGCTATTGTTTTATTTACTTATTTGTATTATTGTGCAACAAGTTTAAGTCTGAAGAAGTCTGATGTGGTAAGAAACACAGGCTTTGAGACAATCATACAGGTACTAAACAAACGCCTACATCAGGCAAATTTATTTGCTAGAGAAAGTAATGGTATCAAATTACTACAGATCACTGTCCACACACCAACTTTGTTCCTAGTTCAACTTGACCTGCTGTACTTGCATTTTTTCTGAGTAACGAGGCATCATTACCAACATTACTCATCAAATACTCATGTTGTGATGTAGCCATGGATCGAGATATCAGCAATTAGTTATACTCAGTGGAAATGACTGCCAACACTACAAAAATACAACACAAATTGTAATAGAGTGGAATCTTCCTTGAATTTAAGTGAGACCAAAAAACAAAGCAAACGAACCAAAAACAACCTTTGGTCTCTTTACAGTTTAAACAAATGAGAAGCTATCATCTGCGCTATGTGGTGAATGTGATTGTCAAAGATGCATTTACCAGCTGGATGTTATCCGTCTGCCTCACACGTGAGCAACTCCAGTGAAAAATGATAAAGCATCCTCATTGGGCACGAGGAGCATATAGGAGCTAATGGGCCAAGCATAATTCTACTCCAAGCTGCTGCAAGTGCTCACACATTTCAGGCGGTAATGTTAATGCAATGTTGTTCTACAAAGCACTGACTGAGAGACTTCACAAGATATTAAATCAGATTTTAACATGCAACAATTTACTCCACATGAGTGCACGCAAACACAACACTTAAAACTGGGCATCATCGATGTGAAAGCTTCAGAGGGACTGGGAATAACTTTACAGCATTATGCCATTAAAGTGTTACAAGCCCCGATGCCCCAGAAGAGACAAGAGGATCTGTTCGTTGATATGTTTGATGTGTATGCATGACAGGCCGAAGAAGTGCCTTGTGGGTAGCGTGGGTGCAAGTATTTATTCACATTCCAAAACAAGACCATATAAGAAAAAGAGAAGAAGTCTGAGGGTCTTACTGGCTTTGAGCAGTATTTCAGTTGCTTGCTGCTGAACTCGGTCTCTGGCTGCCTCTAGTTCACACTCCGCTTCCTTCTGACGGATCTCCACAATCTCGGAGTTCTGGGTCACCTCGTCCAGCTGCTTGGTTAGGTCCTAGAGAGCGACAGACACAGAAAACTCACAATTACACACAATAGCAGCCATACCTGAGTATTCACGAGAGACAACAAATCAAATAAGACAAGTAAAATTAGCAATCACGCTTGATTGTCTTTGTGTGTTATGATTGTGATCCAAGCAACTTCTATTTCTGAAAGCAGCAAAACTCAATATTTTTATAATAACAATTTATCAAATGATAATGTGATAATCTGATTGTGTGAAAGTGGTTGCTGGAACGAACTTTGCAGCAACCCTCTGCTTTATGAGCTTTGTAGTGAGTTTTAGCTCATTATTTAATTTATAGCATTTTTTTCAGTGAAAAAGCTCTGAAAACACTACCAGCTCAGCATCTAACAGACACAGTTAGCTGGGCAATGTACTTGAGCATTTAGAAACTGGAGAGCCAGATATTTCCCTCAGGAGTTGGCCATAAACAACTAAAAAGCTAAAAAGAGAGTAAATATTGGACTTTGGAGACATTGGACGTTTACCAAGTGACTAGAAATGGGACTCCACATGAATGATAATGTTATCTGCTTGATGTGTAAATAAGCAATAGGTTTACCATATTATCTTAAAAAGGTGATACTATGTCAATGTCTAAGTAAGAGAAGATGTTTATTAAAAAGCTGCATGTGTTATTTTTTGGTTGTGATGTATTCATTCTAGGTTTAGGTTTTTACCTCTGATACCTATTTAATCTTAAAAAAAGGAGACACGGTTTGACTGCAGTAAAATTAAATGCTGCACTTAATCAACTTTTGTCTCTGTACCTGTTATTTACTTGTTATGAGGCTACTGCAGGTCTATACGTGGGTGCTATCAGTTTAACAAAAAACATTACCAATATCACTGATTAGTTTGTTACTGTTCAGTAATGAGCTACTCTATTTGACACCTTCAGACCTTCAGAAGCACATAGTTTCATTTTGGCAAATGAAAATATACAGCTGCTTGAATGAAGAAAACATCCACATGATTGGTACTCTTGACCAACAACTGATTTATGTTTATGTTCCAATTATGTTGTAATTGCATAAGACGTCTAAGCTGAAGCCAACAGCGAGTTTTCCGACATCACAGCCTGCCATAGTTAGTTTGTTAAACTTGCAGAATGAAGCTTATTGGTAGCATGTTACTAATACTGAAGATCAAGAATGTAAAAGCTGACTGATGCTCAATTAATAAGAACTTCAGGGAGGGATTTGACGTGCACACACACAGGCACACACACATGAACACACAGTACAGTAGATGTGTGATTTAGCACTCTGTAAGAGCTCATGAGAGGCAATTTCACATCTTTCAATCCCATCAAACGGCCTGCCTCAAACTTAATTACTGCTGCTGCGCCTAAGACAAAGAAACCTCAGTGTGATAATAACCACTGAGGACTCACACACAAATTAGATGTGATGTGAGTGTGTGTGTATGTGTGTGTATTCTGATTTTCCTGATGAGCCCACAGCCAGTTGTTGCATTTTGTGACCGCTAGGGCTTAGATAAGAGAACCATAAAGTGCGTGTGTGTGTGTGTGTGTGTGTGTGTGTGTGTGTGTGTGGTCTTGTAAGTTTGGGAAATGAAAATAGGGAAACACAGATACCTCCATTTCCCATCCACTATTAATTTCACGCTCCCTCTTTGTTAAAAGACAAGATAAAGACACTCGGTGTTTCAAGATTATGTCACAAGTGCAGTGTGTAAACAAGAGTCTTCTTGTTTGTCTGTCTATGTGGGGACCACTTAAACCTTTAGCTGTAAGAAAAAGACTTTTGAAAAGTGGAGGCCTTTTGGAAAGTAAAGACCCTCTTAGAAAATAAGGTCAATTTAGGTAAGTACAGACCTTCTTCTGCAAGTGGGGACAATTTTATCAGGTCAGTACATATTCATTGGGTTGTTTGAGAGTTTAAATATGTTTTAGGGTTGATGCATCGCTGTCGTCAACATCTGACTATAAAAAACATCGACGAATGTGTTAAGAGAGAAGAAAAAAACTTTTAACATCTCAAAGTGTTAATAGCTTTATTAAAAAAAAAACCCAATCCTTATTCCTGTCTGGGAGGAGTGGTCAGGTGTGCAGCCCTCTTCTGGACAGACGGCGTGCGATGAGCATCTTCTGCTCAGCTTTTGGGCTCACAGCAGCAGTAAAAACACTGCATATAAAAGAGGTACAAAGGTCCCACTAGATATATTTGAAACTTATAGCACTGGTGCCATAAGTTTGGGAATCCTCAGCTGCCCTAAAGATGTCCATTTTATCCAGAGCATTTGTCTTAACATTACTATTAAAAAAACAGATTTCAAATTAAATGTAATTTTTGCAATAGTCATACAATACAGTGAAATTAAATTTAATTTTCAACTCCTTGAAACGCAATTCGTTTGAGTTTGGAATGAATGGGTTTCTGTGTGTTATTAGATTTTATGTGAGGACCAGCTGAGTTTTAGAGCATGATGATTTTGAGGACTTTTGGTTAATGAGGACATATTGGGAAAGTGTGTATTTTTACTTCTTTAAGGTCTGTTAAAGGGTAAATCTGGCATTATTATAAGCCCATTTGTTCCTATTGAAGATGTAAATCTTTAAAAAACAAATATATACTTTAATTTTTTATGTGGATCAGTAATATTTTGGGACTCTTGGGTATTGTATTTTATAAACCTTACTCAAATAGGAATTTGTTGGAAACTATTGTCAGCAACAGCTAGGGAATTTATTCTTTCATTGGGGGTCCCCACAAGTAAGAACTTACAGAAGTGTCAAAATATTTCACCTGGGCTTAAAGACTCTGACTTCTCATATACCCCTCATCATATTTAAAAACTAAAAACAAAAAATCACTCACACATACTCTTACACACAGCCTCGCTTCTGTCAGTCACCCTTATTGGACGTGGCTAAATCCTGCATTTCCACTTAAATATAAAAAGGCCATTAAAAACTCTGCTTTGGATGATTTATTATTCTATCTCACTAAAAGCTTCCATCAACCATTCCTCATAGGTTTTACCTGAGAGAAAAAAGTATTTGGTCCAAATACAGTGACAGCAGCAATTTAACATAACTTCAGTGAAGTATTTCATTTGGGGGATAATTTTTAATTTTTGGCATGCATATTCCTACAGAAGCTTATGAACAGTAAACCATTAATTACGTCTGTCTGAGTTACTCCAAGCAATCATTTGCTTGCATTTCTCCAGAGTTTTTGCCTACTAAATCATAAGCTAAAGGAGGACGGCGGAGAACACTGAAGCAAGAAGCTGTAGCATCCTGACATCAAGTGTTTTCGACTGGTGTTAAGTCGATATTTGATGCTACTATTTCTGCCCATGCTGCGTGCGGGTACAGTAATTATGCTTCATGAGACGAGGGAGCATTTTAATTTGGTGCAACGTTTTAATTTTCCAGAACGAAAAGACATTTAGTGAGGAGAGTCAAAAAATGTCACTGTGAGCAAAACTGAAACCAAATGATTACCAAGTATAGGAAAGAGGAATAATAAAGGATTGCTTATTGTCATGATCAAATCAACGATTAAAACATCTGCTGCGAGCTTGTTAAGGTTAAATTAAAATCTATTATCGCTCAACAATGAACTCACAGGATTAAGGGATATGTTCATAGACTGAGGCTGTTATTAAGAGATTATCGTGATATCACCTTAGCAACAACACGACACATCAGCTATTAAAGAAAAACAGGAATAGAATCAAATTGTGTCTGTTTTCTGATCTGTTTTACCATCTCGACTCGCATCAGATGAAAGAATCGAGCTGTCAAGTGAAGCAGGTTTCAAGCTCTCTGCTCTGTTGTCGTTTCTTTATCTGGGTTACAGTTAATTGCTCTGATAACTCATGAAATTATTAACTCCAGGCACATCAACCACTGCTGACCTTGATCATATTTCCCAGTAACACTGGGTGGTGGGGGCCCTTCTGTGCAATCAGCGCTAATTTCACACAAACTTTAGAGCGTATCATAACAACAAAACAGACCTACTTAACCAATTCCCCCGGAGCACGTGTCAACTTTATTTTCAACGGTAGAGAGGATCATGTGAGTCTTCTCCTTACAGAAGACCTCAAAAAGGAGAATTTCAGAAAGATCCACTCGGGAAATTAACACAGCATTTCTATTTTTGCCCCACATAAAATGCACACATCATTTCCAGAATAGTGTGATTGCACCACGCTTATATAGATGGTGAATTTATCCCAGAAAGAGACCAAAACAGCCACAGATTTGGGACAGATAACTTGGAAACTATCTGAAATGCCACCATTTAGATTGAAGATTTAGGTCGTTTGTGCCGCAGAAATAAAAATAAATAGTAAATAACGAAAGATCACAATGTGAAAATGGCTATAAGATCATTATTTTTCTCTGTAGAGCATACAATTGACTGAGAAAAAGGGGATAGACAAATGTTTTTGACTTTAATATTTTGAGCCTGACAAAGCTATCAAAGCATACTCAAAGTGTTATTTTCTGAATTCATTCATGCTCAGTTTTGAGTGGTAGTGATAAAATAAAAAGGTCTGAACAGCGCTTAATGTTAGAAGTAGACTCAGACTCAGACGCTTTGTTGAACATCCACTTTCTGTAATTTAACCTGTGAAGTGAAGTATCAACACCAGGCTACCCATGTCAAGCGTTTCTCATTTTATTCCATTTTACCGCATATACCCATTTTCTTTAATATTCATCTATTACAGAGGACACATTTTGTAGTCTGACCATCAAAACTGCATCATAATATGGCCACTCATAGATTCTGTTGGATTAAATTACAGGATGTTTTGCTTCCGTTTCACCAGCCCTGTTCCTGTCTCGTCTTTATAGTCGAGTTATAAAAAAAGCTTGTGACTCCAAAGACGGTGAATCAGCTGTTTCGGGGTTCACACTCACCTTGACGGAGCTCTCAGCGGCGGTAAGTGACGCCTGAAGCTTATGGGACTTCTCCCGGTTTTCCCGAGCTTCATCTGTTACCCTGGCCAGCTCAGCCCTCAGTTTTCCGAGGGTTTTCTGGAGTGCCGCCTCCTGAGTCTGAAATTCCCGCCGCAGCTCGGCCTCTGTGCGTTTCCACGCCAACAGGTTGTCGGCAGTCAGCTGCTGAGTCCTTTTCATGGCCTCCAGCTCGCGCTCATAAAAGGCCTGAGCCTGGGGACAGACAGACTGCTGTGTTTATGTGACTTCTTTACCAGCTTTGACTTTTCCCTCATTTTTGTTTCTAAAAATTGAGAATCCAATTGGACAGTTTGAAAAGCTTTCTCATCAAAATGCAATCTCACATTAAAATAATCAACGCAAGTGGAGTTGAAGGGAAAAAGGCTTGGCTGCCAGTGTTCACTGTCAGTGAGGACGGTTTTATATTGAAATTAATAGCTTCTAAATTGTGCCGTTCTGCTTTCACTGAACACCAAACTTCAGATCACAGCCTTCACTTTCAGCAAGGTCAACAGAAGAGTGCCAACAAATGTAGTTTTTGTTCTTTTTTAACCATTACTTACCCCAAAATGTTGAGCAGAGACCATTTTACTTCACCACCAATACCTTGGAGTGTTTTGTTATTGATGATTTCAGATGAGATGTCTACAACGCTACAACAACAAATGTTTGGACAATTTGCTGTGCCATAAAAATATATTACAGAATGTTTTAACCATTAAAGTATATTATTTAAACTATTTTTCTGTATATTCTATAAAAAGTGATACCAGATCTTAGTGGATTTTTGGGTTGAGGATGGATTTAAACTCAGGAAACAGGAGTGCATAAAGCTTGAGGTTTGTGGTGCAGGTTTCAAAGAAAATTAAATAAATAAGCTAAATTATTCTTTTAGTATATTTAATGAAACATTTGCACAAAGAGATGCACATTTGCTAAAATCTATCATCTGATTCTGCATAGGACAGACCACACCAATGTTCATTTATAAAGTTTATACATAAATCTATTTACTTTATAAAACATACCCTGTTTAGACCACTACATACATGTAATTAGTGCCTGATACTCCTCCACACTGGCTACAGTACTGTACCTTGCTAAGTTTGGCTTCGTACTCCTCCACCAGTCTCTTCTTGTCTTGTTTGAGCTCCTCCACCCGCTCCGTCAGAGAATCCACCTGTGACAACACAACATGAGGAGTGTACGTTAGTAATGGCAGGGACGGTACATGTAGAAAAAGTTTGACATGCTGTGCTCTTGAGTTTATGTAGCAGGTTAATTAACTGGCTTATACACATATAAGAGTTAATAATGTAATAATCACTGCTGTCCCACTTTCCGCTGGTCTCCCCTGTCATGATTTAGTTTGCTGCTTTGGCTTTCAGGAGCTGCTCTACTTTTGCGAGAGTTGGTGAGTTACCTCGGCTTTATGGAGCTGTCCCAGTTTCTCCTGGTCTTTACTGTAGTTTGCGTTTTGGCTCTGGTGGCTGCGGAGGAGCTCCTGGATCTCCTGTCTGTGCTGGGCCTTCAGCTCCTCCAGAGCAGCCCTCTTCTCCTGCTCAAACTGGGCCTGGGCCTGGCTGAACGTGCGCAGCTTCTCCTCAAAGGACCGTCTCATCTCCTCCACCTCCCTCGACATGGAAACTACGCGCTGCGTGTGCTGCCAAGGAACACAGGAATGAAAGGCCCAGCTAACAGGAGGATTGATTTGTGGGTTTGTAGGCTTCTCAACACCACGGGTAGACTTTTTAAAAAGCCCTCAGCCAGCTGGTGATGCACTGTCTCTGAGGGCTTTGACCTTCTGGCTGCCAACCTGCCTGCTCTAAATTAGCACTGAAAACCAGCAAACACACAAAACAAAACCCACCACTTAAACAGTACGCAGGTCTCTGACCAAATACAACAAGAGAAACATTGTGTAGCATTTCATTATCACACAGTTGCCTCAATTAACTGGATACTTTTAGATTCTGAAACTTAATACCATTGACTTGAAGGTTTTCTTTAAATTTGCTCATGAGGTAGGCCAGGAAAATAATAAAGAAACACTGATCCACACCTTTCATTTAATTTGGCTGCACAGTAGTCTGAAATTACCAATTCATTTATTAAGGCACCAGATAATTACACACTTGATGTCTCGCACTAACTACTACGTGCGGAGGAACCTTTTGAGCTCGTGTTCAGGTACAGATTGTACCTGAACATGAGCTCAAAAGGTTCCTTCGAAATTTTGAAGCAGCCAGGAATCCAATAACAGGAGAACTTTCTGACACTGAAACTGAACTATTGACAAGTGACATTACAGACACACAAGCTGGGGTCAGGAGCAGCGGAGAGGTATCAGAGATGCTGATACCAGAGCGGGCTGAAGGTGTGATAGACAGCTGCTATTCACAGTTTTTACATCGAGATCTGTGATAGTCATCGCTGACATCTACCTGGGTAAAGACCTCTCATGACAGCACTGCCAGAAACACACCTTTGCATGAGCCTTAGTGTGGAGAGTCACTTGTAACAATGCTCACTGTTAACATACACACAGGGAAAAGGTCGCACACACTGGCTGACTTGGATACCGTGGCGCTCTTCTTCAAAACAAAGTAGGATTTGTTCAATAATAAACAATTTTTAGTCAGTTTACTTTATGGTTACATCCCTATCAGAGAGAATTAATATGGTTATTGGTGTTATTGTGAACACAGGTAATATACTACACGCAGAGTTAGAATTTAAAATTTAAATTTAAAATTTAAAATAAACAAATATATGTTAATCTTACCACCTTCTGCGTGTTGGGCAGATTGGATAGCTATCAGATGTAAATGCATCCAAGAGGCTTTTGAGATGGATTGAAATTGAGTTGTTCAAACCACTTTGGGAGATGTTTGATATGCATCCAAGCCAGATGCTGAAAATGTGTAAATGCATCCGTCTTTCCAGGCCGCGTACGTGATGTTTACTCCATCCAACTGTTATTACGTCAGTGAGCGATCTGAGGAAACCACTCACAGGCCTGCACACTGTGATAATTACTCTGTTCCCTCTGGTTCATAGCTACGATAACTTAACTGATATTGTTGTAACTGTACGGCTGAAATTCACGATATTCTTCTTCTGGTATTATTTAGCAGCTACCAAACACCTTCAGGTGCAGGACCACCGCCCTTTGAGCTTTGAATGTAGCCTGGAAAGACTGAGACAGATTAAAATAATATTTCAAAACTGGCCAATGGAGATGCGTATTTGGCTAATTGTAAATGAAATTTGGATTTTATACAAATACACGGGTCCTTAAGGAGCCCCGAGAAGCAAAACAGCTACCACACAACAAGTTAAATGTCCAGGCAAACACAGAGCGGCAATGCTGACAAAGAGACTCTCCAGCCTCACAACAGGAGACAGAAACAGATATTAGTACTGATTACCTGCAGCTGTGACGGCAGCATCATGCCGGGCACAGCTGCCTCCAAGCCTCTAACCACACACACACACCACGTCACTGAACTGTCTACCTGAGCCTCGGTGCAAAGCTGCATATCCTCCACCCGCTGACGGTAGCTCTCAAACTCTGCCAGTGCCTGCCTCTTCATCCTCTCGTGGAGATCCATGGACTCCTCCAGAGACTGGATCCGCCTCTTCAGGTCCATCTCGTCGCTGATCTTACTCTTGTACTGGAACGAGAATGAAGAGCTCGGTCATGCATATCCTTCAAATTTGTTGATTTAGTGAGACAAAGTATTTGGACGTGTTTAATCTGCATCTGGATGTGCATTCAACCACACATACTAATCATGTGTCTGACTGAAATGTAGTAGAAAAACTTTCCAATAAACATCTTTTTCTACCAAGAAAGAACTACAGTAATGAAAATGTCAGAATATATATATTATCAGGATAAATAATTGTATAAGTGCTAAATTCTCCTTGGTGACAGCGAGTGAACATCATGGATTTCCTCTTTGATTAAAACTGCATTTTTTGAATAGCTGGGCTGATGTGCACAGGATTCAAATTTGGCCTTGATTTAGCTCATTAGAAATTAAAAGATTAAATGAGTACATTCACTTCAGTCCAGTTCATTATATTTCATTCAAAGCTTAACAGGAAACTCTCCCTTCCAGGCAGACTCTGTGGGGGAAGTGAGGCACGTTAATATCTGTCAATGTATGTTTGGCTGTTCAAGGGTTTGTCACATTGCTGTCGGGGAGGCGAGTAATTCTCATAAGGAGAGATGACATATAGACCTGAATAATTAATGTTCAGTTGATTAAATATTGATGGGTTCGCATGGGCGTGATCACAGCTCTCTGGCTCTACGGTGGATCAGCTGCCATGTGATGGTAGTTTAGTGTACGGCAGCCACACACACGACTGTAAGGTATACTGTGATATGAACTCATCTTGACCGATTGGCCTGAGCGTGACTCTTTCTGACTCCATTTCTGAAGAGTCAGTCCAGCTGTTTAAATCTTAAAATCGTAAAACCAATAATCAAAATGCTAAAGAGCAAAAAGATTCCCTCAGCTCCTCTAAGTAAACTATTTAACCAGAGAAAGTTATTCACAACTCATAACTTGTCAATCAGTAAAACTTTAATATGCATTTACTTATTCCTCCCAGGAAGCAGCGATTGATTACATTACTTATTCTGATTAACATTCAATTACACCCACATAACTGCTTTCTCTCTTCACATCAAATATCTCAAGTCTTCTGCTTTCCGTCTAAATGTTCAGGGCACTATCGATGGCACCTTCATACATTAAAATATACGCTTTTCTGATGTTTCTGATCAAAGCAGGATGATTTCATTCAAAGAGACGCCAGTGTCTTGCTGAAAAAAATACAGTAAATGTAAAAACCTGTAGTATCTTCTCTCTGGTCTCGGAGAGAATCTGCTGCACCTCCTCCTCATGGGCCTCCTTGAGCGTGGCGATGGCCGCCTCGTGCTCATCGTTTTTCGTGTTCAGTGCATAGATAACCTGCAACGGAGAGGAGAGAAACCCATTAGCCGTTAGACATGTTCCTAATCAGGAGTTATTACAGCATTAAAAACTGGCATGAGGCCCGACTGCACCGCTCGCAGCTCGGGCTCAGCCGACACAGACCGCTAACAGTTAGGACCGCTGCTGTGGATGTACTTCAAGAAATATGTTCAAAAGATGAAAGTGGACGCTACAAATGAAACGGCAGAACATCATAGCATGAGCGTAAAGTAAGGAAACATGAAGATAAAAGGTGATATTGATGTATTTTTTTTTTAAGAATGGAGCTGCCACCGATCAATACCTTTAAATCTCTTCTTTGTGGGATTAAAAAAAGCTTCTTGTATAGCATTTGTACTGTGAAGTCCTTTACTGAAAAACATGTTTCTGTGCAATAGGTGGTGCAGGACTTAAAGGTTCATTTAAAGTTTTACAATACACAATTTAATACACCAAAAACCAGATCAAAAAGACTTGAAGCAGGCAGAAAAATGCATATTACTGCCGTATTTGGACGTTTATAATGCTGCTGCATCGCAAATGAGGGAATGGCGACAGGTTTACAGGCTGCAGCGTATAGCCGGTGCACCCTATATGCTGCAGAAAACCTTCCTGTGCACACCTCGACGTTTCCAGAATCGTGTTCAGAGGCGCAAGCGATGGCCCATAGTTTAAAATAAATTAGAAAAATCGGCTGATGCCTTGTATAGCCGGGGATAAAAATAACGCGGGCAAACTGTTGTGCATGAGATTGACCTTTAAATCCATCCCAAAAATACATGCAGCCATCCAGAGAGCCGTAATCTGACAGCACAGTGATCTCCCTGCTCACAGGCAGCACAGAGAGAGAGAGAGAGAGAGAGAGAGAGAGATAGAGAGGGAGGGAGGACAGAAATGGGTTTTACATTTCCACATGAAAAACCACGACACTCTCTTCTTCCCCATGCTTCCCTCCCTGCCGTGACAGACAAAGCTATGTGTTGCCTCTTTGAAAAAAAAAAAAAAGAAGAAAAAAAACAACAAGTCAATAATTCAGCACACCGAACTGTGCGATGCTGCTAAATAAACTCTGTTTACTCTGGACCAAAGTCCGTCAACAGAATTAGAGGAGGGGGGACGTGGAGAGAGAAAAAGGAGGGCAAAAAAGCTTTCTTTGAAACAATGACATCTACTCTTTACGCCTTGCTGAGAGATGAAAGGAATTAATTTGACAAGTGGTGGCGTTTTTCAAAGTCCTATTTGTTTATTCCCCCCCTCACGCTCTGTTTATGCTGACAGCTGAAGTAAGAGCTTTACTCAATAAGAGAAGCTGAGACGCATCGTATCCACGAGCTACTCAGCCGTGAGAGTTACTCCCTCGTTTGATTTTACTGACCTCTTAATGTGAATATGAGCCTTATTCTTATGCTGCCTGAGTGCTGTGTATCAAATACAAACTGATATTTAATCTGTGTGTCGTCTTTTCATTCAATCCCGATGTCGTGTCTTTTTATCATTTCATTTACCTTCGTTACCATCCTGACAACAAGACTAATAGTCCACAGCCATGATTTGAGGAGGTTTAATCTTTACAGCGTTCGCTGTCTTTGTTTACCATGATCTCCCCCTGTTGCTATGCCAACATGCTGAATTAAGAGCTAAACTAAATGAAGCTTTGCATCAAAAATCAGTACAGCGAAAGTTTAGTAGTTTTGCAGGTATTTCGTCATAAAATCGACAAACGGAAATGTTTCAGAATTGCCAACGCTGTAATCATTTACGCAACACTCCCTGTATGAAATCAATCCATCAAACAACTGCTTAAAACTCACAAAAGTGATCTCATGGTGGCAGGTCAAAGGTCAAAGGCCTTTCAAAATGACTAGGATTAATCCTCTGGGGAGCATAAATGTCTGCACGAAATATCATGGACATCCATCTAATAGTTATTGAAATATTTCCATCTCTAGAGCCACGCAGGGCTAAAAGTACTGTCAAACTGTTTATTTATACAGGCTTAAATAAGACGTTTACTTCACAGAGTTTTTATAATCTGTGCTTTCATTTGGACCTCTCGTGTTAGCCTCTTTATCTTCTTTGTAACGTTCGCAAACGAGGAGTGAAACTTCCGAGATAAGAGAGAAAACTGCAAGGAGCCAAATAAAGCTGAGAAAAATTCACTTTGCCCCAAAATAAAACATCTTTTCCTCGGCACGTCTGAATTATTCAGCCGGCTCGGTCGCTCATCAGCTTAGAAAGCGAACGGAGCAGACGTAACGGTTAGGGGAGCTAAAATCTCCATCACAATCCCAGGAGTCATCAGCGCACTTCTGCAGATGAAATGCGCTAATCATAATGCTGTGGGGCCTGCTGACACACACACGAATAAACACACACACGTATAGAAAATAAACACATACACCAGCAGCGACTGTCAAAATCCTCATGAACCGATGCATCCATGTCCAAACTCATCAGCGTTATTTCCCTGAGAAGTGTGTGTGTGTGTGTGCCTGAGAGACAAAGGCTGCCAATACCGTTGTCATTGTCATCAGGGGAGATCAACAGATAATGGATCTTGCGACGTGCCGAGAGCAGATACTGGGTGATTCTGTGTCAAATCATCACACCTTTGGGCCGCAACGATTTCACAGATTTTAACGAAACTTGTCATGCTGATTTGGCCACATAAGAAACCACTAGATCTGAAATTGCACGTTTTGGATCAATATTAAGGGAGATTTGGGCTGACGAAGTTTGAACTAATTGGCAGGGGGGTTGTGACTTTGACATGTCATATCTCCCTAAATAGAGATTAAAATTATACATGTTATGATAGATTATAATAAATACAATTCAATTGTGATTTTTTTTTTAATTTGGTCAAATTTTCAAGGTTAAAATTGTCATTAAAAGCTCCTGAAAGTTTCGTCTTAGGTTTTTGAGTTGTTTCAGCGATATCAGTCCCATCAAAAGCTCTTATGGAGCATAAGGCCTGGGAGCCCATCAGTAAAGAGCATGGTAATTTTGCATGTGGCCAGCCATGCACTGATCAGGAACTTCTGCTCAACAACATTGTATTGGAGTGTGATAACTTGTACTTTAAGTATTGATTTCTCTGAATCAACTCAAAAACCCAACACAAAACGTTCAGGAGCTTTTAACGACACTGTAACCTAACTTTGGTGAAAATTTGACCAAATTAAACATTTTATTTATTACAATTTACATAACATGTAAAATTTAAAATTAAGGTCTGTATTTTGTAAGAGCTTATGTAGACGATGTTGTTAAGGTTGGGTCTTTTCTCTCCACTATCAAAGTCTGCAAACTGCGGTCTTGTGGGTCTGATGTGTTGCTTTGTTTTCAGGATGCTGCAACAATGGGACCATCACTACAACAGTACAGTACAACAACACCTTAATGAAGAAGCATCATTAAGCTGAATTAATCATTTTTATGCCCACAAACTGTAATCCAAACACTAACACATTAACACCATTTAGATCAACGTCCAGCATTAACTCTCTGTCCTGATGCAAATATCTGGCTCTTTTAGCACCTATACGCTCTATTATTTTCACCAGCTAGTTGCAAACTTTGTCTGCTGTTTGGTGGTTTTATAAGAGAAAAGAGGTTTAAGAGAGCAGTGAGACTGACTCAAACAGTAAAGCTGCAGGCTGTGAAACCAAAACAATGACTTAAAAGACCGTAAAACTCCAGATAGACTCGAAGGGAACTCCTGAGAGGGTTTTATCAAAAAGAACAACACCTTTCACATTACATGCACTCAGCTGATCCACATAGAAAATACTGATGAGACCTTTAAGAGGGAGATCAAGAGTCTGAAAGGATGCCGGATCAGCATCGACCCTTTAAATGTATATAAAACCTTTAGTGTTATCCATGCACACACGCAGTAAGTATTTTAATTATTCATTCATTGTTTTCATGCACTTAAAGAAAAGAAGACAAAGTACTGCAACTTGTTGTTTGTCACTCTTTGTTATTCTACTGAGTCTAATTTTAGTTTTATTCTGTTGGGTCTGAACTTAAATATAAACTAGGGCTTTTGGGAAAAGTTCACACCAGTGTGATTAACATTAATGGTGTGTGTTTTTTTAAAAAGTCCACTGTCTTCAGTCAGCTAAAAAAAAGAAAGAAACACTTCCTTTTATTGATAAAACTGGTGGTTTGCTGGTAGGCAGATGTTGGTGTGTGCTCGCTTTGCTCTGAGCTGTGAGGAGTAAGCGAATGAAAAAAAAATAGAGGAAGAGAGAGAGAGGAAAACTGCGAGCGAGTGCGTCTGGCGGCAGCGATCCTTTCTCATCTCCTCGGGTCGATCAGCCCGTGTCCTTGGAGGCGTTTGCATAAATGACAGTGATACCAGCCCGATCGATAAGGTGACAGCGAAATGCCACAAATTTCATCTGTCAGCCGGGAGAAAGTCACAGCTGAGAAACTCACCAAGACTTTCACCGGGCGCGAGTCCCTGCTGGCTGCTCGATGAAATATGACTCCGCTGTCAAACACTGTAAAGCTGAAAAAAATGTGGCTTCTTTGTTCCTCCTGCTCACTCTTACTTAAACTTTTTCCACCTTTATTGCATTTTCTCGGCTTTATGTTTTCCTCTCTATACGAACCAACTATATCACCTTCATAAGAATCTTTCAGAGATGTAAATTTACGTGTTCTTTCCCCTTTCATCCTGTTTTCACCTTCATTGTTTGGATACAGTACTTGTCGGTGTCAGATCGGGAATTTTCTGCGTTGTTCGCTTGACATTTGGTTGTCAAAATAAACTTTAGAAAAACAGGTTCAAAACAGCCAACTGGAACAGATATTAAAAATGCACCGAACAAATGTTAATGTCTACGAATATATTAAAAAACACAGACAGCTGTATTATTCACACAGAAGTCAAACTAAGAGATAAAAACTAAACAGAATCAGATTTCAGTCATTACTTTATACCTCACTCTTATCAGCCTTGTTTTATTAAATCAAGCGCTATATGAGTATTTCGACCTATTTTCAACAAAAATAACTTGACTTTTGAAAATTTAAAACAAACTTATGTCCCTCGGAAGCAGGCTGAGCTACTCTTACTGGCAGATTTATTTTGAGAAAATTCAACTTTAAGGCTTCATTTTCAAACAAAAACAACAAGTTAAGGAGCTTTCTTCAGTGGTCAAAGTACAAACGTTAGAAATGTTTGGAATTAATACATCTTATAACATGCCCTCTTTACATTGGCCAACCCTCCATGAAAATAACAATTAACCTCAAGTTTAACCTGATAAACACCCAAACCTATGCATAACATTTCAACAAAAGCCACGTAAGGTAGTCTAATAGGAGGAAGGTAAATCATGACTTTATAATTGTGTAATAAAAGACAAGATTTTGTGGCATTTCATCTTCTCCAAAATGCTCAGATATCAGAATTTGTCACTCTCAATTTCTCATGAGTGCTATTTCTGGTCCACTGCCAGCCGGCATTACCTACAAAGTGGCTCACACACTTTTCCCAGAGAGGGCCAGTGCTCATCTCTGGTTTTGGATCGTGCTGATTTGTTGCTACCTTTTCGAAGCTACGAAGAAAAAGGAGATTCATACTGTGGCTCTACGAACTTCTCGAGGTAAGAATTTGTAGCATCTGATTTTCTCAAAATCTGCAGTATTTGGTCCTTTAGCCCAGAATAACAGCACTAAAGACTGAAAATACGAGCCTCAGAACTGTTTGGTAGTGTTTTGGCTATGGGGCTGCAAAAGTACCAAAGATACCAAAATCCATGAAGACAGCCGATTGCTTGTCGTTGCAAGGGATTAAAAAAGTATCGGAAATAACCCACGAGCCAGAGAGACCAACTTTAGGATGGTTTGCACCCAAAGCTGTCGGCAAAAGCGACAGCAGGTGCCACATTTTGTTCCTCTAGTCTGCCGTCTTTGGCTTCACAAAGGATCAAAGGAAGAAATAAAAGATGAAAAGATGCCGGCCCAACCTCAAAGGATCTAATGACTCCAAACGAACTCTGACTGTCTGTAAATCTCCCCTTATTTCACTCTCGCAGGCCTGAACACACTCACACACACACACACCTAACTCATCTCTCAGCTCAAGCCTCTCCGTCAGCTGATGAGACTTTGATGATAATGACGATGTCTAATGACGACCATTTCGCTGCCTTAGCACTGGCCAGTAGTCATTTTCCACCCTGTGGCAGCAGAGCTTTGTCTTATGAGTGTGGTGGGTGTGATCACATAAAGGAAAAAATTCAGAGAGATGAGGAAGATACTGATGAAAGTACTGTATATCATGTTCAGACGGGCGACAGATTCAAGGAAAAAACAACAATGTTGTTTCTTAGTAAGATGTTGAGCTACCATGTGCCATAAAAACAGCTTCAATACTCCTTTGCACTGATTCTCCAAGTCTCTGAACTCTAAAGGATGAATTAACACCATTCTTCAGAAGATATTCCCTCATTTGGTGTTTTGATGATGCAGATGAAGAGCACAAAAATCCCCCACAGATGTTCTAATTGGATTTAGATCTGGAGACTGTGAAGACCATGACATTTCACACTTATCAAACCATTCAGTGACCCCTTGTGTCTTATTGATGGCGGCACTGTCATCCTGAAAGAGACCACTCCCACCAGGAAAGAAACATTCATCTCAGGATAAAGGTGATTTGTCACCTGTCTTACAAAGGGCCGCCCCATGTCCCATTACATAGAAATCAATATAAAAGCTACTACAAGCAACTGAGAAAGTCACGGAGGTCTCAGTTTTTAAGTTGTGTTCCTTTAAAATCCCTCTACACACTGACAACAAAACGTAATTTAAAACAATCATCATCAGTCATTTGGGAAATACTATACTATAACAGCAGCTGGTTAGCTTAGCTGAGCATAAGGGCTAAAAACAGAGGGAAAGTGCCTTCTCTGTCCAACTGTAACTAATTAACACATTATATCTAATTTAATCTGTGGAAAACTGTGTAAATATGACAATTTGCCATTTTACAGGGGGTTGGGTGCCAGATTGTTTCTTGGCTCTGAGCATTTCTCAGGCAGACAGGAAGGTACCAAGAAATGTTCCAGCTCACAACTCTACTCCAGCATTTTTTACACTTTTGTACAGATAAAAAAAAGAGATATTACTTGTTAGTCACTGAGACTCTGAGGTGTTGGCTGGTGGATTTTGTTCCCTTATGTTGCCTATTTCCAGTCTTTGTGCTAAGCTAAGCTTTGGCGATCACATGAAAGAGGTCTGATCTTCTCATTCCAGGAAGCAAAAAGTGTTTTTCCCCTCAAAATGTCAAACTATCCCTTTAAGATCAGACCCCGACAAACACTGTGCTTCGCAAAAGGCGGTCGCAAACAATATGGTCACGACCCTCATCACAACTTCACATTTTGACAGCAAGTTCGGGTGCAAAGAGCAGGCCAAAAAGTACAACCGCTGCAGATATGAATGGCTGTATTTTGGCAGCAGCATATTGATTCCTGCACACACGGGGATAAAATCGTTAACCGCGTGGAAGAAGGGCAACGGGGAGACGCAGCATTTAATTGCTGCAACAACTATTGACGTGTCATTTCACTGGCAGACCCCTTTTTAGAGACGGGGCTGCTGCAGAGGGTGGTCAGTTTAGTGGAAAACTGGTTTATCGAGCGATTAACTTCATCATTACTGCAGCATACCAAACTATTATTCTACTGATGGGAAGCCAGACTTGTTTTCTCTCTTTTCCCTCACTACATTCCCTCCATCTTGAGTCTTAAACATTTAAATCCTCCATGAGAATTAAAGCTACAGTCTCCTTGACGGCACAAACCCTTACCGTCAACATTGATACTTATTTATTTATTGGTTGTCCAGTTTTATTTTCTTCATCACCAAACTGATATTTTCTGAAGCAACTGAAGTGATATGTTGTCTGAATGGATAATCTGTTGTCATGTGACTGACGCGAGATGTAGTTGAAAGCTCAAAAAAAAAAAAAGCTGGTAAGTGATCAGGTCATTTATTTGTCACAGCATCGTTGCACATTAACACTGTCAGGCATTTCTTGTAATCAAGAGCTCGTTGAGGACAAAATCATATTTAAGAATGAAATAATAATTCTAAGGTTGTAATTATTATTCATCAGTACAAAAAACAACAACAAAAAAAAAAACATCTGTTGATCTGATTGACTAAAAGACGTCTCATCATTTAGAGGTGAAATCCTTATTTATCAGTTCAGCAAATCCCCGATGACTGTAAAAAGGTTTTTAACACTACTTGGCTGAACAATGTGATGAGACGCGAGCGTACAAGCCTCCTGAGCAGCAGCGAGGTACATTAGGAAGTAATTATCATTACCTTCTTACAGTCATTATCATTTAATCATCGTCTAATTGGAAATTTAATTTCTAATTTTGAGTATGGAAGACCGCGGTAGCTAACAGAAATTTCTGGCTTCATTATTTTTAGTCTTTGTCGATCCTTTTGCCCTAACCGCGTGTTCATTATTCTTTTAATGTTCTATGTTTAAACCCAAACCTACAGGCAAATCAGGATGGATGTTGCTGAAATATATTAAATAAATGAAGATCATTAAACAAGTCCTCTTGATGTGTATTAAAACTCTTCTTGTCTTTGTTCTCGTTGTTGTGTTTCTAATCTAATCTATCCCCATCACCAAACCCTCAACCTTTGATTTGTTGTGTTATTTGCTCGTCTTTTCTCATCTTTTTCCAGACTCCAGTTTAAAATGACACATGTATTTAGCATTATTTAAAAACGCTTGTGCTGGACTTTCCTTAAAAATGAATCTGGGCTCTGGTCTTTTGTCATCACACACAGATGAAAGGGATAAGAAGGATTCGGACTGACAAATTGATACTTCACTTTCTTCTTAATCGGGGATGAATCCAGTGCGATATTAGATTCCACATCAGTACGGATATGCATGATTTGTTTAATGTTTTCGGCATGGCAGCATCATGAAAAATGACCTTTTTAACAGGACAGCAATGTGCAGATTCAAACCAATATTGATAAAAGCTCTCCCTCATATCCGTAATGTGCTGCATCATCAGTGCACTTTCCCTTTACCACCACCTTAAAGATTCACATTTCTAAATTTAAAAAAGAAAAAAAAACCTTCACGCCAAGGCAGTGTGCCATCTCATTTCCACAGCCTCAATAATATGCGTTTACTGGAAGTGAATTTAACGAAGCACAGAGAGAGATAGGAGGCCTTAATTACTTTAATTATAATGCGTGGCTGTGATCTGCTAAACTGTAAGGTGCACCTTAATCCGTCAGCTAATTATGGGATGTTCTGTGCTGGTGTAAGTGCTGGTGGTGTCGAACAAGTCGGCAAGTAAAAAAATGCACAAAAAAAGTTTGGCCTTAATTAAACGCAAAATCTGTGATCGGTGGATCGGCTGACCCAAATAAACTGTATTAGCAGGAGATTTCAAACAGGTCCCGAGAAAACAAAGTTGTGACTTGCTTGCTAGGATCTGTTCTGTCAACCAAGGAGGACAGAAAACCAAATGAAGCGAGGCCAGCTGCAGACTGTACATGTTTTCTGGTCTATTTTTTGGGGGAAAGCTTTTAATGCAAATGCCTTACATGGCTTTTGAACACTGCTGAATAAATCAAGAGCCCACTCACAACAGTTTCTGAGACGATAACGTTTGAATGCCTCACTTGTGCGCAGACTTTGGTCTAAAATTTATGGCATCAAACACAGCCTCCAGAAATATACGTAAATTGTGAATTGACTTAAATTGACATAAAAGCCTCGACTGAAAAAGCACTGTCTCACACTATTTTAAGTGACAGATGTAGAAACAAAGTGCTTTTTTTTTTTTTGCTGAGAAGTAAATAATTTGTATGCACATGTCAGGACATTTTTTCCAAAAAATAAAGTTAATAAGTGAGATATCCATGGTGGACAAAAAAAAAAAGCTTTATATTGTCAGAAAGAATTCAGAAAAGTGCTCCAGACGTCCAAAAAAAGGTCAAATGTGATTGTCCTAATACAATCATAAACTGTGATGTCAATGTTTGACAAGATTATATCACTCAATATAAAGTGAGAGCTCTTTTGAAAGCATTCGGTAAACTCAATAAATCATAATCTGTTTTTTTTTTGCACAAAGACAGCTTGTTGAGTTATGGCTGAAAGTATTTTTGTCTCAGAGTTTGAGCAGCGGAGTCGGGATGAAAGACCTGTCACAAATCAGGAAGCACATCAAATTACATGACCAGAGAGAGTCCTATTCAAGTTATTAAAAATGTGCTTTTAAATATTGCATTTGTTCCGAGGGGGAAATATCATTCCAGTTTATTTACTTCACGCCTCATTTCCTTTTTACGCTCCGCGTGGACGAGACGCGAGCGGCGAGTCATCTTTTTCCACCAGCCGACGTTAAAAGTCACCGTTAAACGACTTAACAGAAGTCATCAGTTTTCAGATTCTACTTGTAATGGCTTAATTTGCACCGACGCACGACTGAATGGGCTCGTATTAATCTAACTCAGGACCAGATTCACTGAGACATCTGCATCTCCTGTGCTCAGAAATGAGTGTTATTTAGCACAAATAGTAGGAAGTGAAGTTCTCTTGTCCTTACAGATACGCTGCGTGTAAACAGTGGCGCGTATCTGCGTGTTTCACACGTCTGCATTCATGTATGCAGCAGTAAATCCAGGAGAACTCATCAACCACACGTGATAAATCCCTCTTTGTGACTGCTTTCCATAAGGAAATCTGCACAGGTTTATTAAAGGAGGCCTGTGCTAAGTCCAAATGTAAAATTTAGTTTTGAGAGTGGAGTATTTTTAGTTCACAGGCTGTTGGCAAGAAAGCTACAATCTTGCGTTCTGGCTGGAAATTTAACTAGTTATTCAGGCCAGTGCTGCCCATGCACATGCAACCAAAAAGCATATGGTTTCCAAAGTGTGCGTGTGTGCTGTTACCGTATTACATAATCTAAACAGTAGAGATGTCTCTAATTGAGTAATAAGCACCATCTGGAGCCGCTAGTAAACTGTAAGTTCTGAGTATGTTTTATTGTTCTTTCTGCACACACACACACACACACACATACACACACACATATGAGAAAAAAAAATCTCTTTCTGTTGCATAATACTAGAATTTATCTCAATTATTACTACTATGGAAAAGATTAAATATCTCCAGCACATTATATTTCATCTCATAAATACTCTCTCTCGCATGTTGCAGAACCAAAAGAGATGCGTTTGTGCAACACACACACACACACACACTTACAGACACACACACATCATCCAGACACAGTTCAGTTAAAGTCCTCTCTGTGATTGGAAGTCATTTTTCCATTTTTTGCATGATGACTGAGTCAGTTTTTAAACTCAATGTTCAGAAAGAGAATGATTGCGGATATTATTGCTCTGGTAAAGCAGCTATGGCAGATATTTCTATATACTGATATTTATGGAAACACTCGATGCTGAGAAATCAATGCACAAAGTCAAAGCCACAAAAACATTTCAGCCTGAGAGGTTTACTGCAGGCCATATTGATACGGATGTTGAGACCGCCTCTCACCGAAACCTTTGGACACGTCGGAAAGTTTAATTTCACATGCTGAAAAGAGTAAGAAGAAGTTGATATCTGCTCTCTGATTTGGTCTAGTTATCATGATAGTGGGACATTTTGGAGCGTATGGTAAAGCGAATGAAACCCGACTGATTTAAAATAAGTTCAGGTTGAAGCAACACAGTGACAGGAGAGGTGAGGCAAAACGTCGAAGAAGAGCCACGTAAAGAACAAAGTCTTTTCCACTTTTCTAGCTTTCAGATCTCGACGATACAATTGGGATGCAGCCCGGGTGCTTTGAGGCTCTTTGTGTGCGCGTGTGTGTGAGTGTGTGTTGTGGAGACCCTGAGTTGATTACAGCCCATCTTCTGTCTCCTTTCATCTTTCCGCCGGTCTTGGCAGTGTCAGGCTCCTACAACAGCTCTTTGCTCGGGTTTTATTAAGGCGGACTGAGGAGTTCGTCTCGCTCTCTCAGAGGATTTAGAGCACTATCGACGGCAGCTGGAAAACCATCGGCTTTACTTATTCTCCTGCCGTCTTTGCTCGGCCTTTGTTGCCGTCGTGACATCCGAAACAGCAGCTTTCTGTGAATTATCGGGTTTATATTGGACAACTCCACAACCTCCATGTAGGTACAGTGGGTTGTTTGGATGTGGAGCTGCAAATGATGTCCACCCTCTACTTTATTTGCCATTACCACAGTCCTTTCTTAACCTTACCTTACTGTACTTGCCATGTGGAGATATTACAGAAAGTGTGAATTTTAAAAATGTTGGCATTAGATGTAATCTGCGGTTTCGTAAAATCATTTAATATCTGCATTCCCGCCTGGCGATATGGAAGCAAAGACGAATTTGGCCTGGCAAATATCAGCTTTATGTCTTTCCTTTCTCTTTTGGCTCTCTTATCACCAATAACATCTGAAAATGCCACTTGAACGGAAAAATGCACACGCAAAATTATTCAAAGATCGATGTCAAAGCTTGAGATTACAAAAGCATGAGTAGAATCTTACTAGCGGTATTTTACCGTCTCTGTGAGGGAATAATGATCCTTGACCTTGAGAAAGCACGACAGTAGTTGGGTGGAGACAGGCGAATAATACACAAGTGTGTCACATAAATGCTCACAAATGTCTCTTGTCTCTATCTCCACCTGCAGACAGACCCAACCCTAACCCTAACTACCAAACTGCAAAAAAAAAGACATGAAAAAAAAAACATGTTATTGTCTCTTAAAGTTCATGACATCAGCATAGCTGTCATCATGCTGCTCTGCATCTGCAGCTGTTCCTCCAGCAGAAACAGCAGCAAACAGATGAAGCGCTGATGGCCTGCAGCCAGAAACACGTCGACTCGGGCAACTTGATTATTTCTGGTTTTATTCCCCATCCAGTTATCCTGTTGTCTGCCTATCTCATCTGCTGGCTCGCCTCCATCTCATTCTTCCTCGGACTGGAATTGACTTGGAGTTCAATTACAACATGAAAAGTGAAAGGCCGCTCTCATCGCGCAGGAAACAGTTCATTCATCAGTTCGGAGCGGCTGACAAATTGTCAATGACTGTTGAATAAAATGGATCAAAACGGCAGATTTTTTAACAGCAACAAAACTCGCCACCGTTCCCACACTGGAGGACCGATGCAAGAGCTGGAAAGCCTGATCCCGCAGCGTACGGCTGCATAGCAGGCGGCTGAAAACCTTTATCGGGTCTGATTAATGTATTGGAAAGAGGGATGAGTGGAGGCACACTCATGAATTTTTTTTTTCCCACTACTGGTATTATCAGCCAGTCTTTATTTTACATCAGTTAGCTCCAAGAGATTTCATAACTAACTCTATCTCTCTCCTCTTCCTGTCTTTGGCCTGTGAGAGGGAGGCAGAATGGGACGGGGAGGGAACAGAGGATTAAATGAGTGGAGAGAGTTTATCATTTATCCCTCCATCCGTCCACCCCTTCACTCTCCTCTCTCTCTCTCTCTCTCTTTTTCCCTGCTGTCACCAACAGGCTCGGAGGAAAACACGACGATCCGATTAGGTTTGTGAATGTGTGAGTGTGTGTGTGTTTCAGAAAAAGAGAGAGAGAGAGATGTGTGTATTTGAATCAGAGACAACGCGCCCCTGTGCTGGACAGACAGAATGTAGAGAAAGCTTAAATCCCTCACAAAGGCAGCGTGACCGGCTGCTGAAATGTGGCTTTTCCGAGCCGCGCCGAGGTTTTGATAGACTGCGAGGGACGCCAATACTTGTTATTTTTGCACACAAAATGGAAATGAGTTGCTCGGTGGTGTTGGTGGCATAGATGCACGGGCATTAGCTCGGGCGGTCGGTCCTGTGGTCTGCAATCTCCCTGCAGACGCACAGACAGAAATAAACAACAGCACATGGAGCTCAATTAACAACGCATTTTAAACCGAAAGCACTAAAAAATATGTAAGCCGTCCACCAGATTAATGGAAACAATATGTTTAATGCTTTTCAGATACTTGATTCTGCCTTAAGTCATTATCACCAAGCTGCAGTTTTTACTCGAAGAAGAACTCAAGGAATTCAGCGTATGACAGGTTTGTAGCTGTAATTGCATTCATTAAATGTGTTTTTGCAAATGAACTGTCTTAATCTTTTCTGAGACTTTAAATCGAAGGGACGGCTGCGTGGATTCCTCTCTGCGTCGGCTCTTTCATGTTCGCTCTCAGGTGTTTTGCTTCATCCACTCGGCTCTGTGGGGTTTATAAAAAAAAAAAAAATAGGAGGGGAGAAAAGATACCGTGTGAAGCTGGAGAGAGAGGAAGAGATGAGATTAAACTGTCTGTGACACGCCGCCTCAGCACCGTGTGTGTGCTTGTGTGTGTGTCTTATCACTACCTTGATCTGAGAAAATGTCAACGCAGGAGTGGCGAGCCACAAGAACACAGACAGAGAAAGTGAGGAAAAGGGTTTTCAGACGGAGCTCTTCAATCTCTGTCATGAGTCGTATCTCTTACAGTACAAAAATATGTGTATACGTGTGTGTGTGTGTTCGGTGGGCGTCTGTGCAGGTGAACAGCCCGGCAAAAGCGACGGGACTCCGAGAAGATGAGAGGCTAAAAGATGAGAGAGTCTGAACCACTTTTGTCTGATTTATGACTTGAGGGCCGCTGCTGCCCTCCATCCGCCATCACATCAAAGATCTCATCCTCTTCGTGCAGCGAGAGCGCGACTTTCGCGTCCTGCGTAGGTACCATCATGCCTTTTCCCCCCGTTTCCTTGATTAGGCCGAACACTCGCTGCGCACCTCGATCAGATTTTCCATCAGAATCTGGGAATCCAAGAAGCAGACGGAGGATCTTACATAGGTCTCTGTGCGACCGCGCGTCCCTGCCAAGATGCCATGTACCGCTGCGCACTCCGCCTGAAGATCAACAACAGGGATTAATCCTGGGATTTAGGGGCTTTCCTGCCCAGATTCCCTCCATGTTTGGGAATCTAGTAATTTAAACACTGCAAAATTATATTATATTATGTAATACTGAAACATTGGTTCCTTCAGGATATAAAACAAATGTCTGTTTGAGATTGCGGGAAAGGAAACATCCAGTCCAGGACAGCAGGTTTCTTTATTTGGCTTTTCTCTGAGAATAACACGCTGTTGTAAATCTTCCCATAATCCTGCACCTGCACGCATAACTGTAGTCTACTACACCTATAGCTGCTGCAGACATTTCATTTCTGTACGTTCATTCTAGTCAATAATCACCTCGGTTTCTTCCAAATTACCGCCGCTCTCTGATTTAACACAGCAGTAAATCAACTAAAATCAAAGCCACCGATGCTTTCGTATTTGGCAGCTGGAAGTCGGACCAATCAGCAAATTATGGGGCTTGCTTTAGATGATGACAAGGAACGGTGCAGGGTTTTTTTTGTTGTTGTTTTGTTTTTGTTTTCTTTAGTAGAAATGAGGGCCGTGTTTGTTTTGTGGGCCTGATTCATTAAATCAGATGCCAGCGAAGTATATTTGGTCCACGCTGGCTGACAACTGAGAGCAAATGCCAATTTAGCCTGAACCAGACCACAGTGACCTAAAGGATATTTGCAATCTGGATTAAAACAGATGATACATTTTACTGATCTGGTTTGTTAAGAATAATAGAGAAGCAGAATAACTGATCAGCAGCACAGACAGAAAGAAATGAGCTACACCGACTCCTACATGCGGTTTCTGTTATGCTGTCATAGTTTCAAACACACTGTCCCGATCAAACTCCCACCTCAACATCAGCAACCACCATTCATCAACATTAAGTTTACAGATTGACACATTTTATTCCAGGGCTGGGACAATTAACAATAGATATTTAGATATTTAAGACACTGTGATGTGACTGATGATTCAATTATGTAAATAGGACCTGATATATATTATGTAAATCTTCGTGTCGGGCTCCAGCATTTTTATTTCTTGACTTCGTGGCGGGATTAATTTTTCGCAGTTTAAGGCTTCTGCGCGTCAGGGTTGGTCATTAATTATTCGAACTGAAGTGACCCGGTCGAGTTCAGCATTCGCGGTCTACAAGCGCTCTAAAGATTCACTCTCATAAATGAAAACGGAGGAGGACACCAGCAAGCAAACTGGAGTTGAGAAGCAGCGTGTTGGTGTATTTTGACCAACAAAGATGAGGCTGTTTGCAGACTCTGTAAAATGCAGCTGCTTTACTCTGCAGTGACGACAGATCTGAGGAGTCACCTGCTGGTTTGCCGCCCAAGTAGCAGAGGAAACAAGTATAACGACGTCAGCTGTTCAACCCCTACATTTTCCACGCTCGTCCTCGGGGCCCTCGCCAGAAGAGGGAAGGGGAGGTTGCATTATATGGGTTGCGTTCAAGTTAATTTGATAATGCTCTTTTTTAATCGATAATAATTCGATAAAAAATGAGCGCTTTAAATGTGAAAACCTGCCATGACAGATCAGAGTGAGACATGATAATTACATGGAATAGGGATCAGGACTTTTTCCTCTACAACATTTATGGTGTTGCACTTGACTGTCATATGTGTCATATGAAATGAGCAAGGAGAAAGTTGCTCGCAGTATGAAAAAGAAGATGCATCGGACAGCTGTAAACGAGGAGTTTTCAGACTGTTCAACGATCCATCTAGCACCTTTCGAGCACGCCTTAACACTGTCCGCCTCCTCCTCCTTCTCCTTCTTGACCTCTGGTCCTCGACAGCCTCATGAACTTCTAACTCACACTTTTTGAATTTTCAGTTGCCTTAAAGAACTGCAGAGAAGAAATGCTGTAAGAAACCTCCTGCTTCTCTCTCTGCCATTCTAAGAGAAAATAACTAACGCTGCTGAAAAAAAAAAAGACTTTCATGTCATACCCATCGCCTACATAAAAGCCTTTACGCGTTTCAAAGGCATCCGACCGGCCTTGTGTTCTGCAAAACTGTGAACAGGGTGCCCTATAGGTCCAAAATAGCTCTGTAGTCCGGTAGAGGCTTTTGAAATGAAAGAGGTACAGTTAATATTTGAATTTTGCCTGAATTTTAAAAGGCATCCTTGCAATCTGAGAGCGCAGAGTCAGCAAACTGCACGCAGGATGGCAGTCTTCAAAGGATACTAACGGGAAGAGAGAGCTAAAAAAAAGAAAAAAAAACTCATCCTTCTGTTTGGGATACTCTTTTATATCCACGTTTTGATTTATCATGTCTCATGTGTTCAAAAGACCGTTCCAAGGATCGTACCTGACACCAGAGTATAAACCGGGCCTATCTGACATCTCAATTAGTGTAAATGGCGCGGGCTGCTCTTCACCGGTGTGATAAAATAGCTCCTTTCTTACTTAAAAATCTCATCTAGTGCAGCTTTAAGTGCAGTCGAAGAAGTTGTAGAGCCAAAGTATAAATTGAAAAAGGACGGCGGCATTATTATCTTGATTGAAAATGTGCCAAGCCTATAAATATGCAGCCCTTCTCTTTTTTTCTTCTTCTTCTTCTCTCTGTGCTCAGCAAGGTATTTGTTTTACATGGGACGCCGAGCGGCCTGCTCTCTGCTCACAGGCTGACAGAAATATGGCTTTTTATTGCGCTATGATTTTTTTTTTTAAGCTAACCTTCAACAAGTAAAAGGACAAACGGTGGAAATGCTTTAAGGCTATTTAAAGCACAGATTTCCCACAGGCCTTACTGGTCGATTGCCACGTTTAACACAAAGCTTTTTTTTTTTTATTATTTCCACAAATGTGCTGACTAACGCTGCTTCTAGCTGGAGATAATCCACTGCACTGGGGGAGCCACAGAATACAGAAATGAGTATAAACAGGGTACGGAGACAAAATCAATATCGTGCTTGAGGAGAAACTTTCGAGCCTGGTCTCTTTGTTCAGCCGGCTGATCATAACAACAAATTAAGGCAAACACCTGCACGCCGACTGATGGCAACTCTTTACGTCCTTGTAGATCCCGCTGACATTTCATCACCGAGGTCATGGTTTTAGTTTAATGGCCCTAAACTGAACAGATGTAAAAGGTGAAACTTGGTGTGGCGGGAACAATAACCATGATGTATATTCTGCACATGCACAGTGACGCAACGGAGGCCGTGTAAGCCTTTTTGTAAGATTTAAGACCTTTTACAGAGACGCATTGTCAAGCTGAGCCATGTATGACTGCCGGCCAGCTGTTTGGCAGTAATTTCGGCGTGTAAGATGCCAAGTTTTACAGCAGAAATATTGATTCCAGGCAGGCAGGTGAGTGTGTGAGTCCCGGCTAAAAATACTTTGTGACCACAGTGTCCTGGAGGCTTAACAGGCACTGAAGCAACATCCTGGGTTTCAATCTGCCCACTGACCTTTTTCATGAGTGTTGTCACCTGTCCTCCTTTTTAGCCATGGCTCCACAAACGGATGGAAACGGCAGGTCCATCACTGAGACATCTCAACAACTATGTGATGGGTTGAACTTTGTACAGACATTCATGCTCGCAGAGAGGTAAACTCCTGTCGATTGAGTTTTTTCTTATCTGGTGAAATCTCTACAACTACTTGGATAAGCTCAGATTTTGGACAGACATTCATGGTTACAGGTGAAGCAACTTTCTGATGTTACTTTTGCATGTGTGTATTAAAAATCTTGGCTAAAACTACTGGGTGGACAGAGAACCGAACTCAAGATCCATCCAACGTTTCTTTCATCAGTCTGAGGTTTACTGTCCAACAGAAGATGAATGAAAAATCATGACAGTTGTAATCTCTGGTGTCTAAAATCTTCCTTAGTCCTCCCCGTACTGCTATTTACTGACACGTCTGAGCAGGCCATGACCTCTTGACCTGACCTTTCCGTCGAGTCGTGATGTTTAGCCCCTCACTTCGGCTCTCTGTTACCATTAAACCCTTTCTAGCACCATCATCAGAGCAACAAATCAGGTGGTGTGAAGGATGAAACACAAAATAAGATGTCATGGTTAGAAAACAAGGCGTGATGTGGCGCCTTCAGTTTGTGGGCTGTAAAAAAAAACTATTGTCATGCTGACTGTGTTTCAAACTCAAGAGTGCGGGAAGTACTTCAGCGACTCGTGTCTCATCGCTCAAGGTGCTCAACCCTCAGCAGGAGAGCCCAAACTTTAAACTCATACAGCAATCTGAAGCTCTAAAATTTAAAGCCTTGAAAGGGCTCTTTTTCAAACTGAGGACCACCCCGTATTTCATGTCTCTCAAAACACACACGCACACACTACTGTATATCGCCTCATTACCCTGAAGTGTTTCAGATAACACCAACTGAGAATAACTCAAAAGTAATTTCTTCTCCCACCCCGCTCTCGTCCCTCATCCTCTCCCACCATTCCTCCTGTCTCAGCAGATATCAGAACAGAGCAGGGAGAAGACAACTTTCTTGCTTTTTGAAGAGAAAGAAAAATGTGACACTCTCAGGAGGTCCACGCCGCAGCCGAAAGGGTCGCAACGGGATGGAAGAGAAGGAGTGGAGGGAGATAGAGAGAGAGGGGTGAATCGGAGAGAGCCCGTGGAGAGTTCTGCTGACGCATCTCACTTTCTTTCCTGCTACAGTCCTCCATCTTTCCTGTATCTGATTCCCCTCACACAGGCATGCCCACACACACACACCCATGCACAGTTAGCCTGTAATCTCCCCGGTCTGCCAGCCGGCCTTTTATGTTCTCCCCACAGTCCCCCCCCCCACCAGTGTGCCGCAGTCGTAGTGCTGCTTGGGAGAGGATTGGACGAATAATAAAAAACGGCCTCCGTCGCGCCGTTCATTTTGTTTTGATCTCGACTGCAGTTCACACGTAGGAATTGAGCTTCAATGCAAATGCTAAAATATACCGATCAGCTTTGGACAGCGTGTCACAGCAAACATTTGGCTATTTACATTTCTAGCAAAATCAAAGCAACACTAGCATTTATTTACTGATGCATTTCTGGCTAAATGAAGTGTTACTCATCTTTAAGCTACCGAATGCTCCACTATGTTCACCAGTCAATAACTTCCTGCGGCAGGAAGCAAAAAGTGGGTTTTATCAGAGGTTTGTTCCTGAAAATAACTGTCTGCTGCATCCAAAAACAGGAGTTTTCAGGCCAGAAGACCAAAACAATGAGCTAACAGATGCTAAACGCTCTGTAGACATCAGGGGAACTGCAGGCTTAATGACAACGCTCTGTGGATTTATCAGTACAATCAACACCTCCTGACATTACATTTATTCTGAATATATCTTAATGTGGCGCATTTTATTTTCCTTCGTTCTAAGTTTGCACTCACCACCTCTGTCCTAGAGATTGAGGAGGACTCGTGCAAAGTAACATAAATCTTGGCGAGCTGTCTCCTACAGCTTTCCAAATAAACAGATATTTATACGAATGGTTTCAAAGACCTGTCTCTGAATCTGGCAAGAAAGTAAATGCAGAAAGCGGCAGCATAGGCAGAAAGGCACCAGGACCATCCACAAAGAAAACGTACCTCAGGAAACTGGTGGCGCTGCGACAGTCGCCGCTCGCCATAGCCACCTGAGGAGGAGAAACTCTTGCTGCAGAGAGGAGGACCTGTTGCCAGACTTGAAATAAATCCTAATCGAGCACATCCAATCGAGCGTGTATCGGATGTGGAAAAAGACAACTGTTTGCTACCACTTAAGCCGTGTGTCAGTGATGCTCACTTGTCAGGTTGTTCTTTTGCCGTCATGTACGCGAAATAAATCAGGTCTGCGGCTTTAAAGAAAAGACGCAGGCGGCACTGACATACATCAACAATCCCAGCATCTGACTAACCTCGCTTTGCACTAACCGGCTCTTTGCTTGAACCTCGGGGATGTCTAATTAGCCCGCCTGACTGAAAGAATCGAAAATATAGCTGGGAGCAAGTGTTTTCTCTTTCTCTGTTTTCTCTCTCCCGTTTTTTCCGTAGTAGTCAAAGCAATCACTGCGAGATCGCTCAGACCACACAGCTCACTGTAGCGTATAAAATCCCAGTTTAATAAGCTGCGCAGAACAGCAAATGATCACTGCTGCAGCCTTCATTTATTTATCTATAAAGAGAGAGGGTGAGAGAGCCCCGTGTGTGTGTGTGTGTGTGTGTGCTGGTGGTGGACTGGTTTCCTCTGCTAATTGCAGCATTGTGGCCTCATGCGTTCAGAGGCAGAACACCGCTGAGAACGTTTGACTCTGATCAGCTGGGACTGTGGACAACACAACACAACACAACACGGCACACACATACACAAAGTTGTGCACATGTGTGTGCGCACAAGTGTGTGTTTACATGCAAGGGTTACAGCTAATGATGATTCTTCTGCCGTCGGTCTTTGAAGCAGATGGAGCAAGACAGAAGATGGGAAAGGAAACATACACAGAAAATTCTCATTTGACTCATTTTCTGTCTCTGCAAATGCTGCAACTAATAATTATCTAAATAGTGAATTAATCAGTTGTCCGATGCTCATTTTCATTAATCTATCGATGATTAATGAATGTTGATTGTCCAAGTTAAAAAATAATATGTAAAGCTACAAAAGCAACAAATCCCCATATATATATTTGTGAAATTACTTGTGTGATCAATTTAAATTATGTAGGGATGAGAGTGTAAAGTTTGTTGTGCCACACAGGGAGAAAATGATTTATTATCGTTAGAAAAAACACATTAAAAAATAGCAGGCATAAAGCAAGAAATAAGAGCATCTGTTCTGCGCTCGCTCAAACCCCACTTACTCCACTCAAACGATACTCAAATGGGAGTAAACTGTGTTGATGGGAACTATTTTTAGCCGCGGATTAGTCACATTTGGCGCATTGGTGAGTATTTTCAGCAGCCAGACGGTGTCAATTCAAAAAATGTGGGTCTATGAATGAAAAGCTTTGGATAACAACACACAGAGAACTGAGCCACGTTAGTCTCTGGTTTCAAACACAGCACCTGTTTTGGTCTTTTCATGGGATTTGTTGACATTATGAAGAACCGAATATCACCGGCATCATCCTTTAAAGCCATTTTGTCAGTTAAAAAAGCAAAATTTGCTTTGCTTTACTGGTGCGCAGCAGACGCTTAGTATCTCAGAGCGCCGCAAAGACAACAGGTGCGTAATTAAAGCTGCGTGAGAAGGAGCGACGGAGCGATGCATCGCTCGCCGAGTGTTTCTCGTAATACTCAAAGCAGCTGGAGAAAACAGGAATCCCGCCATGTAATCTCAGCATAAATACTGTATATGCGCGGGGCAGGAGACACTACATCTCAGGCCGCCGCGGCTAACAATTCAGCCTGCACCTAATCTCAGAGTTCCTCCTCTACAGACAGGCAGATAAAAATGCCACAGCTCCTGAAAACAGATGACAGGTGCAACAGCCGAGCCCAGATAAAACTGATGAGAAGGCATTATCTTTGTTTCACGCAGTAGAGCGCGAGTGAGCACACCTTCTTTTCTTTCTCCCCCCCGTTCCCGAGAGGCGCACGGTTGGTTGGACAGGGACAGTCGTGGCATTACAGGGAACAATATTTGGACTGAAAGTAAAAGCAGCTTGGAGAGAAAACCTCTCAGACTAAAGGCTCTGCGGATCGTTATATGGAGGCTGAGAAAAAGTGTGGAACTTTGGCTCTTGTGATCAAAAAAGCAATTCAAAATTATCTAAATCCAAAGCAGCCGGTCGCCTTGGTGAGTTTACTTATTACTGAAAGAAGCTGCCAGGGTTACAGTAATAAGCTTTCTTGACACCATGACCCCATTAAGCTACAGCTTTGAAATGAACGCGTGGCCTTTGGCACTTTTATTAAGCACTTCCACCGAAGACTTGCGACTGCATTTCGATGCTGTGTCATTATTGTCTCAGTGCTGCATTCTTAAATAGCTTTCAGCTGAACCTAAAAGCTGTTCAGGGCACTTTTGCACCCATTTCTGTAATGTATAGATGGGCGCTTGAGGGCTCATCAAACATCACAAAGCAGGATGATTTATAAATACAGACGTTGCATGCAGACGACCATCCTCAGCTGGCAATCTGACAGCAATCTCTGTACTGATTCAAACATTTTTTTATCTCACCGGGACTAACATGGTTACTGTAAATTGTAATTAATCAAACAACCGATCCAGGCGCAATTATGAGATAATATAACATTAATCACAAATGTCAAAACAGGACAAAAAAAGCGGCAGGCACGGACACAGTCATTAATATCTGTGAATTGGGGCCGAGCCATACCGCAAAATTTGGTTTCAATTCGATGCCAAGTAATACTGGGGCCGAGATCACAGATATCAATATTGATATTAGTGGTTTTTGCAATTAAAAGCAGCTAATGCAAGGGAAGAGAAACGAGCCACGCCTCATGAGCTGTATGCATCACTATCAGGCAACTTATGAATACATTTTAAAATCCAAAATATGCACCAAATAATATATTAACCTCCTGAGACAGCATATGAAGACATTAAAGGCCAAGACAAAGTACAAGACGAAGTTTATTTATTATACTTATTAGGTCCTACTAATCCAAAATAGCGAGGATAAATAAAAAATGCACACCAAGCAAGAGCTCAGGTCTCAGGAGGTTAACAAACATAACAACAGCTCAATCACTGGCATCGAAAAACACAAGACAGATTTTATGGTGTTCATGAGCCCAGAATATGATCTAACGTGAGATGGATCTTATTAGTATTGATCCTATTGATACTAGTTTCAATACTCAGAACAAAACTTTGTGTGACGCACAGTCTCAATACTATGAATACTGTGAATCACACTGTCCTGTAAAATAAAGTACTGACAAGAGACAGATTTTTAATTCTTGAATTACTCATAATTCAATTTTTTTTTCATTGCAATCATGTTATGACATCTAGGATTATAACTGATGAGAAACTTACTGGAGCAGCATGTTCGGCTGTGTGTTGGATGACTTCAAAACTCAGAAGTGTGTGAGAGTGAGTGCGGCGTGGTCACGAATGTCCAACCCTTCACCTGTCACCATAAATGGAAGAGAAGCCGGAGAGTGTGTCTGTATGTGTTTTTGATGTGCGATGAGAGCAGACAGACGGAGCTGACCAACTGCCCCAGAGAACAGATTCTGCTGAAAAACCCACGTGGGAGTGTGTGTGGATACAGATCATCTCCTCACCGGTCTGCACACTCTCAATTTGTTTTCATGCGGGACTCGAGCCACTGCGAGGAAGGCAAGAAAGATGTTTGTGGGCAGATCTTATCCACCGGGGCGAGATGCAATATTGGCAAAACTTTGATTCTGAGCAACAGTGGCAGGACCGCAAATATGCTCACACATTTGCTGGCCATGCACGGCATTAAAACACAAGAAATGCCGCGCTTTTGATGGCTCGAGGGCGACTGCTGCATTCCCCAAGGCGAGTACAAGTGCATCTGTAATGCAATGTTAACACTGGAGCTACACCGGCAGCCTTAGCAGAAGATTGTGTTTATTTAAAAAGGTGTACTTTAATGAAAAATTGATATCATGAAAGATTTATGTCACAATGGACTAAAGCACCGGAGATTTGTTGTTGTTCTAAAAAATCAATTAAAAACAACAACTGGAAAGGTTTCAAGAATTGGATCAACATGCAGAATTGAGAGTGGAATCGGATTTAATGAAATTTGAAACATTTCATGACTCTTGCTGTAGGTTATGTGTGTTGTTGTCATAATCTTTTTAACAGCTTATGTACAGCTGTCAGAAGGTTAATGATATTACACGCCCCGACCGAATTTTATCAGCTGTGACAACATTTATTTTGCTCGTTTCTCAAACTATAAAATGAAACATCCTCAGGAAGGAAAGGCAATTTTATATAGATTTTATATTTAAAAAGTTAGTCAGTGGATTGTAAAAACACCTTGAGGAAGCAGCCTTGAGGAAGACGGAGAGCTAAATGTTAACTGCTCTAAATTATATAATATAGTTGAGTTTTGTAGATACAGCTGAACGGGGAAACTGGCCTCCAACCAAAATAGCCAGGAGACAGATTAACTATGCACCAAGATAAGAAACAGCTAGCTTGACTCTGTTGAAAGGTTACAAAATCTGCCAACTAGCACCTCTAAATCTCACAAATTCATTCACTAACTCTTTAACTAACCAAGGAAAGAAAGTGTTAAAATTACTATCCAACTTTAGCCCGGGGTACGGTGACCGGAGATCCTGATTTATCTGGGAATGTTCCAGTTTCAAGCCCCAAATCCTGACAAATATCTTTTCAACATTCACTACTATAGTAGCCCAGTTTTCAGCACAATTAAAGTGACAAATTATAACACTATAAAATATAATATAAATGTCCATAAACGTTTACCATGTTTTGTCCAAGTCTTATTACCTAATCCACTATTAAACATTAACAATGCACCACACGTCTGAATTTAACACTGATTGGTCTCTCTATAGGTCAATCAATCAATGTTTTCTTGTCAAGACTGTTGCTAGCCCTATGAGTCATGTTTAGGTGTCCAGTTCCTGAATAAAAAGTCTTTCTAAAGAGCTCCAGGAGGCTTACTCTTTCCTTCATGAAGTATCCAGTGTTGAAAATGCTGCGCTCCTGGCCTCCGCGGTGTTGAAAGGAGACTCCGTTAGAGTGTGATGACAACATTTTTAATCTGTGCATGTGTCTGAACGTGTGGTACGCCTAAGGGTCCCTGTTTGGGGGTCTGAAAACATCGTCACCCCAGTCAGAGGGGTTACTGTGTCTATCCGTTGTTGTTTTCCTATTCCTTTAAGCCCCTGTGAATAAAAGGGATTAACTTTCTCAAGGACCCCAAATTTCATCCTTATGATTTAATCATTTCAAAATATGTTGAATATAAATTCTCATGTAATTTGAATATTGTTATTGTCCAGTTTTCACAGATTGTTTAGATTCAACTGAGATGAAGCAGTGACAATCTTTAAGAATGACTAGATGATCCATTATTACTAAGCCTCTGCATGAAACGGTTTCATAAAACCAGTGCATTATGAACATTTAATTTAAATAATTCAGTTTTATTTTAGTTTGGGGATGCACTATGGAGACATACTGTGCTACTAAAGGTATTATTATTAGTCAGAGCACTATAAAGTGGACTTGCTTTGAGAGCCTTATGTGCATGGCCCTAAGTATTTCATGTGCACGTTTTACTATCTCCTTCACACATTTACTAAATTGCGCACACGACTGATCGGGAACCGTGCGAGTCGTACAGATGATCCTGTAGCGTGTGAGCTATCTCAAACCATCCTGATATTTACAAGTAAAATTTGTCTTGACACTAAATCGATAAATCCAAACTGAACACAGAGAGCGGCGGTCAATAAGAAATGAGCTCTGGGAAAGTTAAAAAAAAAAAAAAAAAGTAAGAAACATTGTGTTGCAGCTCCTCTGGTTGTGTATTATGGCAGCTGGAGAGCTGTTGTTGGTGTTTTCAGGTTTTTTTCACGGCATTAGAAGTCAGGTAGTGTCTGTACCCTCGAGCAACTAGTCATGAGATGTGGAGAAAGTTTGGGCGGCCTCAGCAGCAGGCAGGAAGAAAGTGCAGTCGGCAACACTTTGCTTTGTCCTTAAACTACTGTAGCTAAAGTTTCCACAGGTGCCTGTTGAGGGTTGAAATATATTTAGAAATGAGTGGGTAGACTGTAATTACACACTGCACAGACAGGTGAGGAGAGAGAGGATGGGAGTGTGTGTGTGTGTGTGTGTGTGAGGGGAAGGGGAGGTTTAACACTGAAAACTCTTTCACACACATGCATGCACAAACATCCACACACGCACACTCACGTCTGATTGGCAAGGCTTATCGCAAAGGTTTCCATGGTAACTAGACACAGCTGCCTCTATAAAAAGGGAGGAGGTTGAAAAAGGTGATGGAGAGAAGGCGAGGGGGGGGCAATAAACGAATGGAGAGGGGGGAAAAAGACAGAAAGAGATAAGTGGCTGAACATATTTCGAATTCAAACCCTGTAATTTTGCCTCGGCTGGTGACGCACGAACTAAAAGCAGTGATTGAGTTAAGGAAACGAGGCGGGCAGGTTGGCAGTCAGGTGCTTTCTAACTAGCTGGGGGAACATAACTCGCTGCAGACAGATGATGAACCAGCTAATGGGAGCGATTATGACAATTAGGGCTCCCGCTGATTAAAAATAATTGTACAGCAAAACTTCTGCCTGTCTTGGCCGGATGGCCGTCACCGAGAAATTATAATTAAGGTAAAAAATAAACAGCTTATTCGCATTCATCTCTTTTCTGCTGCCTTTAAAACGGTAATGATACGAGACGGTTACGGAAAGCCTTTTCGAAACACCAGAAACACGATGCATTAAGCGTTAAGTCTAAACATAGAAATAAATACATCTCAATTTACATCAGTGTGTTGCTCCGCTGCATACGCGAACCCCACAGCCCCCACCGGGAACTGTTAATGGACACGAACACATCAAAACACCCCTGATTATCAACGCTAAGCTAAAGCAGCCTGTGTGCTTTTATGTACTGCAATTTTGCAGTCTGCCAGAACAGCCTATAAACTGTGAGGTCGGGGTTTAGTATCAGAGCTTTGTTGAGACAAATGAAACCGAATCTATTGTGTGGATGAAGCAGTGCTGTTCAATAATGGATAATAATCATGATAATGGCGCAGAAAAGATGAGGTTGGAGGTCTCCTGTTTGCTGCCAGAATATTTAATAATGTACATTTTTACACTGAAGGCCTCATAGTCTGTCTGTTTTTCTTCTTTTTATTTTTTTTCTTTTTTTTTATGTGATTATATTGTCTTTCATAGCAGAAAATAATGTTTGTAGAAAAATGGGACAGTCCCACTCAAAATAAAAGTAAAAATCTGTGTTTTGCGTTCAGCTCGCAGAATTCAGTAAAGGTGTGTTCAGACTGGAAGCCTCCATTGTTTTTTAATGTAAACACAGTTGTGCCACTGCGTCGCCACGATAATGGGCGACAACGACCTTGGCAGCGAGGACGGAGAGAGTCGCCGTCCTCATCAACACACAGTGATGGTATCGCCCGTCTCAACTTGCTGCCATGGCGACCACAGAAACCAAAAACCAAAAACTACGCATGAGCTAATTTTACAGATATCAAAGTTCCCCGAATTATACACATCTTCGCCAGAAGTGAAGATTTCAGTTAATAAAAATGGCCTTGGAGCAATATAAGCCTCCAAGAATGATTATCCAGTCTGGGTCAATACACAGTATTCATAATATTAGTTAGCAAACTTGCTAAATTAGGCATGACATATTACCAACCATAAGTGTTGAGATTAGAGTAGATGAATAGCAACAGCCTATGTGTGATACAGTTTTGCATGTATGTGGAAATTTTACTGTCTGAAAATGGATTCATA
Organism: Scortum barcoo; assembly: GCA_023238725.1. NCBI lineage: Eukaryota > Metazoa > Chordata > Actinopteri > Centrarchiformes > Terapontidae > Scortum > Scortum barcoo. The sequence goes on from CM041543.1 coordinate 17,510,695, forward strand.
TTTGTGAAAATACATTAATATCTGGATACTTCTGCAGCTTTCTTGAGGCTTACACACACGTCAGTGGCTAAGACTCATCATCGCTATATTCATTATGTGATTAAAATAGTTCAAACCTATTATTTAGTACAGAAACAAATATAAATTTATCCTTGAAGTGTAAACCACAAACTTCAGGAAGAGGTTTTAGCTTTTTAGAAAGACATACAAAAAAAAACTCAAAAAAATCAATTGAAGAACAGATGGAAACAGAACTGAGGCCTCAAACTCTTTCTAAACTTGCTCCTTGTACTCCTTGCTCCAGTTGTGACCAGTTGCACTAAATGCACTTTCCCATACATTTATCCTATTCTGTGTAAAATCAGTGCTAAATTTAACCAACCGCGCTATAAAGCCCATTATGTAAACACAACGAACAAAAAGAAAACACAGCTTCGGACTGAATGTTAATCGGCGTTAACAATGCGGAGCGTATGTGAAAGCATAACTTCCCACATATGATGACAGGTAGGTGATGGATGTGCGTTTCACTGTCTTTTCCTGCCTCTGCTGCCGCCGCTGTTCAGAGTCAGGTCAGATGAGTCACCGGCAGCACAGGCCCAGAGCTACAATCTCTCGCTCTCTAATCCACTCTCAGCCTGATGTGATAATGTGATCTCATTCTGCTTGCTCTTCTGTTGACGGCGGATGTCTCACAATTTGCGAGTTTGTCTACTGCATGGTCATTTGTTTGAGTTAGCTTCTGACTGATGCGGGGTTTAATCGCTGCGGGGTTGAAGCAACCCGTGGCGAGTGTTCAAAATGACTAACCTTGGGCGCACAGGTGGCTCAGTGGTAGAGTGCGTGTGTGCGCCCATGTATATGAGGCCTTGGGCTGAACAGCAGGAGGACCCCGGTTTGATTCCCTGGCTGGGGTCCCTTTGCTGCATGTCTTTCCCCCGTCTCTCTCCCACCCTTCCTGTCTGTCTTCATCTGTCCTATCTATAATAAAAAAGGGTAAAACGGCCAAAAAAATGACTAACCTTGACTGTTTTCACGCCAAAAAATGAAGAAAAAAAGCCTCTGAAAACGCATTTATGTCAGAGGTCTGAGTCTATTATGAACAGAATCAGTCAGTAACTGTCTGGTCAAATTAAATGAATATTGGTTTCACTGCAGACAGACTTCAGTTTTCTCGTTTCTTTATTATTAGTTTTGTCTCAGTATTGTTAATATTTCCACATGTTCTACTGTATTAAAAATGAAACATGAAGACATGCTGAGTTCACAGCTGTTCTCTAAATACTGTAGATTTCAATGGAGGGGAAGCAGAACGATTAGTTGATTAATTTAGAGAAAACCTTATCGACCTTATCGAATTCTTTGAGTCATTTTAAAAGCAAAAAAACTGTACATTATCTGACTGTGATGATTTGCTGTGTTTCTTTGTCTGATTGTTACGTGAATATCTTTGGATTTTTGGCAAAACATTTCACTATTAGTTAACATTTCAAAGACTAAACCATTAATTGATTATTCAAGAAAATGATCATCAGATTAAATGCAAATAATTGTTGTTTCCAGTCTTAAAATGGAGGTATTTGTTTCCATCGCATTGTGTGTAGTGAGCAGTAGTTTCAGTGGAAGTGGATCTCTAAACCTTAGCAAATAAAAACCGGCTGTATCTGCAGGGCTTGACAACAACAGAGGTTACACTGGTAAAGTTTTGTTTGTTCGAATTCCAATAAACCAACACAAAATCTTCGCCGAGAAAAAAGTGGGAAAACGCTCCGTAGATGAACCGTCAGTAAGCGACTGAAGCAACCCACGTGAACCCCAGCGTTGTTTCGTCTGACTTTGCGGCAAAGTCCCACCTGGTGGTAAGCATTAAGCATAACTATTGGACACTAAAACAGCCAATCTTGGTCTCGTTTGCTTATGTAGCTCATATAGAGGCACAGGTATGAAACAGACACTGTATCATAAATATTTAAATGTCTGTTTATGATACACAATGTCACATGGAAGCTATGGCTAGGTGAGGTAAGGTGAGCAAATGTGAATGTCTGCGAAAAAACGACCAATCTTTAAGATATAAAAACCTCTAAAAAATTCAATCAATCAGTAAAAAAAAAAAAAAAAATTTAAAGATGTTCGAAATAAAAAGGAAGGTGAGAAAAAAAAAAAAAGTTTAAAAATTAGGTTTAGGTCTGGTTAGGCTGCCATAGATAGAGAAGAAACACTGTGTTCCTGCATAAAGGGCATCCTAGGCACTCTGGGCTGCTTTTCAAATGCCAATCTGCCCACCCACAGCAGTTCAGCAGACCAAAAATGTAATGATATGATCTCACTGGATCCTCAAACTCCCCAGCGCCTCACCTCCTACCATGTACAGTAATACTTAATTTTTAGATGAACAATAGCATTGTCTGTTGTTGGCAAACACCCAGTGACGCTCTCTGTTAGTGACTTGTTCCTGTTGTTTTTTTTTTGAGTGTGTGTGTTGTGTGTGTGTGTCCAGGTGGCAGCCAGCTTGTCCAGTCGACCATCTCTCTCCAGCTGTCTCCCTCCCAGCGTGGGCTAACCCTGACTGACACCAGCCCTGCCCACGGGCCAATCGCGATACATACAGCAGTTTCAAATACATCTAGCGTTTTTGCGCACGTATACACACACGCGTGCATGCGCGCAGAGACGGACGCACAGTGGTTGGTTTGCGGCAACGACAGCTTGATCCAATCTGACCTCAGATGCCTGATTTTTGGTGTTTGTGTGTGCGGGTAAGTGTCCGCAGCTGTTGAATGATGAGGCTTACTCCATCACCTGCTTCCCAGCCAGTGTCCTGTGAAACAAAGGATGACTGTCCCCTAAGATGCACACACACACACACACACACACACACACACACATAGCCTCAGTTTGTCTTGTCTCTATCCTGTCTTAATCTTTCTCTCCTTGTGTCCCTAATGTCTCCCTCTTGTCTTAAAAGTTGTCAGCTGTGTCTGCAGGGGGTGTTGTCTCAGCAGAATGACCGCAGTGGAACATTGCACTGGAAGTCTGTTGCTAACACACAGCTCTACTAAGACACATATGGTATATCCTTTATGCAATACTAGCCTTTTTATTTCTATTACAAGTCAGATATTACTTGTGGTGCTAATTAACTGTCGTTAATGTGAGACATGCATCATAACGAGTATGAAATACATTACTTTGTGTTTCATTTCAGTGTCCCATGGTACCAGAGGGAAACTTATTCTGCAAGCAGCAAGTGTTTGGAGCACTTTGGAATTCTTTTACAGTTTGAAATGGTATGAAATGAATAAAACATTGGCAATTGACAGCTTCATACAGGTATAAAAATAGGTATCTGTTAAATCCTTTTTTGGAATACAGATTTGGGGCTCTGTGGATGTTTGAAGGATTTAAATAAAGTCATGCATCTATCTTCATATGTACATTACCGTGTTTTATATGTAAGATTGGCTGGTTAAATGTGTTAAACAAAAGGCTAAATTATCAGGACTTATCAATAAAAAGAATTAAAATCAGTGCTGTGAGATGTGGTTCCCAGTTGTCATGATGACAATTTGCATATGGTGTGATATGGATAATATATTTGTAGTAGTGTGCTATGTCCTGTACAATACTATGTATATATTGTTTCTGTTAAATTATTATTATTAGTTTTTCAAATCATTCAATCATATACAAGAATCAGTAGATCCAGTAAGTGACTGCTTCAAGTCTAATTGTTTAATGGTCTAAAACTTTTAATGGTGCTTTGTAGAACATATTATCTACCTTTTATATTGGAAGACCTCTTTTTTGTAGCACTTAACTGTCCATGGTTCCTAAAGCAAACATTTCAAGGCTTGTTGGAAGAATCTTGTTCTGGCTGACTTAGCAATTGTTAAATGTTACTTGTCTTAACTGGATGTAAGACAATATACCTTTGTTAACTTTTGCCTTTATACCACAGTATAAACCTTTTAACATCTCTAAGTCCACGGGGCTATTTTGGGTAATGTTTCAAATGATTATTGCATTAATGAAATGTATCTTAAATTCTCATTTGCTGCATTGGCCAAAAACGCCCCACATATTTATTGCTATTTCTCAATTAATTTTACAGAAAATGTACTGTATACCAATATACATCAACACTGTGATAAAAAACGATATATGATAGAGGATTTTATGCATCATTTTATGCATCGTAAAGACACCAATATTTTTGTACTTATTGCACAGCATTATATGCTATTAATAACAGAAATAAATATTATGTTACCAGGGACCACAGTGATGAGGTAAAACAAATAATGGCATGGCCTGGTGGGTGATCTCTCCCACACTGTGTTCCTTGATTTACAGCCGTTTGCTTGTCCTTTGCCGGCACCAGGTCACCTGCTGGACTGTGAAAATCATTTAAGGTGTGATCACTTTCTGTTGAGTCACGCTGTAGATCACAGCCGCGGATCTAGAGGTCGTTCCCCGCATTTACAGGGTCCGCCGTCTCGTAGGTCTTCGATTAAAATACGTCGCCTAATGGAGATGTTGGTTTTTCAGCGAGGGAGCCTGTTACGAGAGCCTGCGTGGCACAAGATGCGATGTATGAATGGGACAGTCATTATGTCATTATGAGCGCAGGGTCCCTCTGGGGAAAAGCATAGCTCGTTCTCTCTTTCCCTCTCTGTTTTGCTCGCGCTCGCAGTCACAGCACACTGAATTCCATTAGCGGCGGCGTCATCAGTGTCTATAGCACTTGTAGCCTGCAGCCTCTCTGTTGGGCGTGCGTGGGCGTGCGCGCGTCTGTGTGATCTCGTTGTATTTTGGACGCAGTGGGAATGAGTGAGCCCTGTTTAAACAGTGCATGAAAAAGTCAAAAAAAAAAAACACGCTCATCACTTTGGAGCAGCATTAAGGCCGAAATGCTGTGCATGTGCATGTGTGTGTGTGTGTGTGTGTGCATGTCTGTTTATGTCATGTTTAATGGGGTGATAAAATAAGACAAGGGCAGAAGAGTCATAGCTCACCTGCAGAGCTGTCATACAAACAACTACACAGATAAAAAGCGACTGAGAGCTGGAAGAGAGCGGAGTCGAACATCTAGCTGAAGTGGTTATAAGCTGCGAATCCACAGCTGACTGTCCACTTATTATGTTGACTGAAAAGCGAGCTGTATTAACACCAAGAGGGCCCGCGCTGTGTCACAGGCTGTGCTCAGACTGGCTGCCCAAAACCCAAATTTTGGCAGGTCCATGCCGGATTCAGATTACTTTTGTCACAAAAAACACAACAACACAAATTTCCTTCAAGTTTGCTGTTTATGTTTATGCTCTGAAATTAAAATGAAGTATGTAGAGTTTGTGTGAGCATATCAGAGCTGAAACTAAAGGTCATTTTCATCAGTCTGTCTGGCAATTGTGAGCAATTGTCTTGATTAAATCAGTTTACTTAATTGTGCATTGCCTGTTCTGGTCGAAATCCAGTTTACCAAACCCAAATAAAGAAGTAATCAGTTTACAAAGAACAAAAGACAAATGCATTGCCTGTTCTGGTCGACCATCCAAACCCAAATAAAGAAGTTCAGTTTACTCAAAGAACAAAAGACAAATCAAACGCAGTAAATCCTCACAATCAAGAGGCCTAAATTAGGTCATTTTTGGCATTTCTGCTTGACAAATGACTTGTGTATGATGACTGACTATAAAAATAGTTGATTTATTTCAGTCATTTAATTGACTCATCGTATCAAAGCCAAAGAATGAATATGATAAAGCAAAGTGTGGCTGTTTTTCATGTGTCACATTTGTATAAAGAAACCTTTTGTTTTTACTTTTAAAACTGTGACAGACTTTACAGCTTCTATTTCATTTAAACAATTTATTTAGCTGTTTATTTTCCACTGTTTATGGTGAACGTATCATAATCTGGTGTTTAATCTCACAGCCGGAGCGTGAAAACTGCATTGTTTGTTTTCTTCCTGGGTGGTGATGAAAGTCTGCGCTCTACCAGGGAAAAGAAAAAACCTGAAACTATATCAAATATTTCTACTGGTGTCCTGCTGATCTCTCATATACGCCCGTCATCTCACCTTACTCTCCTTTGACTGTCCTGTGTTCAGTCTTGACACCACTGACAAACAATAGATGCATGTAATCGTTTACCCTTCTCGTTCTTCACATCCTAACTAAGCACCGATTGATTGACTTTTACAAAGAACAACAGTCATTCCACTGTGATGCCTGCTTGTAATTAAATTTAATTTTCAGTTTGAAGCTGCTAAGAGCATACTGTATAATAACCAACCACTCCCAGCAATGATTCCAGCACAGAAAGAAAAATGAAGAAGCTACAGCTGTGTGATGCAGATAGTTTGCTTTTGGATTTAACATTATTGAACATTCATTACTGTTGAATCTGGGAGCTGTGTGAAAGTGTTTACCTTTCATTTCCCAGGATCCCTTTCTGATTACAAGTAGAAAGCTGCTGAACTTTTATTTCTAAATTACAAACTTTGTACACTATCATCCAAAATGAGCACGGTTACAGAAATGATTGGCTGCATCACGGAGGCTATTAATCTGCATTAGCCATGAATCACATTAATGTCGGGCAAATACAACAAGTGAGTTTTGGATGCACTCCATGGAAGCTATTGGAGGGCTCAGGTACAGGGGGAAAACAGATGAATTAGTAAATTATCTAGGTTGAATAAAAGAGTAGAATCTAAGCATGTGCATAAGATACATAAATATTTTCAGTTCCTTTCCCATTTTTGCCTTAGACAATCTTGCACTTTCCACTTTATAGAGGAAAATGTGTAGATAGAAATAGAAAAGGCTGAATAAAGTATTAAATAAAATAGATAAAATGAAACAAAATGACTAGATTGACCAAAAACCTGAACATAAGGAATATTTTAACAGAGGTACATTATTCTATGATACATCAGGAACGGATTAAATTCTGTAATATGTCAATTTAAACAAGTAACATCTATTACATTTGAATTTCAAGGAGCATAATTCAACAAAAACATGATATAACAGTCAATTATGAAACTCACTGTCGTCTAGTGATACCAACAGCACACATACTACCAGTTGCAAAATGGTTTCTGGCGTCTTTGTCATCCCATCCAGCAGGCTGTGTGGCACAATGTTGTGAAACTGCCCAGTAATCCTTAATGTCCTCTGCACAAATACAATGAGATGCTGCTTTTTACGTCCAAAATGCAAGGGCAGAGAGAAAAAAAAAACAGTAAACTTAGCTGTAGTTCCTGACTGACATCAGAGTAATTAACGAATGGCACAGCTGGCTGCAGCTGCGTGGCTGATTGGGCTGTAGGCAGAACTGTATCTCGTTTAAGTGTTTTTAAAAACACGGAGCAGTGAAACAGCAGAATTTTCTACCCTGTGTTATTGGGTTTTTGGTGTGTCAGCTCCTGTGGGCAGTGAGGTGCCCGTATCAACAACAGAATTTAATTTGGACAAATAGGGTGAATCTACAGCTCCCCCCGGTTAGTGGAGCTGGGAGGCTTCTCTTTTGTTTCTTTTTGATTGAGCTGATTAGACAGGTGGATTTTAACATGAAATTTGTGCCTCGGGCTGCTCAATTATAGATAACTGGGCACAAACCTTAAAGTTGGAAGTACCTTTTTTAAAAGGCTAAATTCTGGGCAAGAATAATAAGAACAGAATATTTTGCGAGCCAGTATTGGCATTGCAGATATTCAAAATGGTGAATAACATTTAGGTTTAATATTTTTCTGTACACCAAGCCAAACTGGAGTACCTTTAATGCTGCAATGTGAACTATAAGGAGGAAAAAATATCAAGGGACAAGGAACAAAAATTAATTAAAGGAGCATCTAACTTACTGTAAGGCACAAAGAGGCAAAGAAAGGCAAGGTAGGCATTTGTGGAGAATGAGCCTTATTGATTGGGCATAAACCACCACTCACAGAGCTTAGTGGTTTAAAAGGAGGAAAGCTGAGTCATGAGCTTGTCAAGCAGTCAGCCACTCGGGAGTAAAGACAGGTCATGTGGATAAATAGATATTTAAGGTAAACATCTGCAGATGCCCCTGTGAGTTATTAAAACCCCTTTTGAAGTTTGGGTCAATTTTATTTTCTCATAGATTGTAGTTCCCATCAGTTTTTCCCTTGCTTCTACTATCATCCCTCTCAAAGAGTCAGTTCAAGGTCAGGGGTTTCCCATTGCACCGACTTTGAACAGCCTGAAATGTGGATTTCGTTAAATCAATATGGATGGTGAATGTTTTTTATCTTATCATATATTTAACGGAAACTGCTGACCTGAAGAGACACATGGCTCGACTGATGATTGGCCTAAAAAAAAATAAAATATATTGTGTTTCCATGGTAACAGGAGATCAAGTTGATGGGGGGGTATGACTCTTCAATTTCTGTTTTTTACTCCCAAAATCTCAACATTTTAAAACTTCTCAGTCATACAGAACATATTCAATTTACTCTAACGTGTCCAGTTATTATTATAGCATGAGTGTCACTGTTTGCTGTAATGGCCCAAATATCCCCTCTGGGATCAGTTTCATCTTATCTTAATAGGAAGACAGACCAAGGGCTGGGTGAAGTCATGGCGAGCCCTGCTGTTGTTTGGATGTCCTTTAGCTAGAGGGAAGGACAGACAGATAAACAGAGACATGGAGAGCAGATGTGACAAGGGGAGGAGTAAATAGGCCAGCCAATTCTAGAAAGAGCCACAACAGGCAGGGTCTTCAGTGAAATGAAACAAGAAGAGAAAGAAAGTGCAAGAAAGAACTGAAAGAAGGACAGAGATAAAGGCAAAACAGCCTCCATTAACCTCTTTGGTTATCATACAATCAGAATTATAATTTGATATGAAAATGAGTTACAATATTTCATAGCATTACACAGGCTTCTTTAAATTTGTGTGTCACAATATGCAGATGATTCCTTTCTCTACATGTGTCATCATCCAATTTTCTCCCTGCCCTTCCTTATGCCTATTATTACGTGGCAATTTGCCTGTTATACAACTTATTGTTATTACCACTGTTTTTATCAATATTTGAAGGTACTGCAACTAAGCAAAATATTGAATAAAGCTGAATAAAAAAAGCTTTATCTTTTGTGGCAGCAAAGGCTACCCTTTTCTAAACTATATAGTTCATCATCTTAGAATTTAATAAACCTCAAAGGTCAACTGTCAAACATTTCTTAACAGTTGAAAGTAGTAAATTGTAAGTAAGTAAGTAAGCTACATCCCACTGAGTAAAATGCAATGACAGTGCTCCACCTTGTTCAGCAAATGCCTAATGTAGAAGAGCCTGCCTGAAGCTATAGGTACTCTTCTGAGTCTTAAAAACCCATCTGAATGATGATCTTGAAAATGGTAAAAAGCGGGTTAACTGCTACTGTTGGGTGCTCTTTGTCTGTCTCTACCATCACAAAAGAGAAACAGAACCCAGCGAGTAAAGACGGGTCCCTGGTGGCCATGTAGACTCACACTGCTGCCAAGAACAGAAGAAAAAGTCGAAGCAGACTTTAGCCTCTGAAATCCTGATGCTTACTCGCTGCTGACAATGTCTGCCAAAAAGCTCCCGTTTCTAGTTAAATGTGTGGGCTGGTGTTGGGAGGTCTAGACTTTGAAGTGGCTTTCAGTCAAAATCGGTTTTCGAAGGCTGATTCAGATATTTTCCCATTTAAGGTATTGATAATTACTGACATTATATGAGAGCATTTATAAATCAATATGGGACCATTTCATCTAAAAAAATCTTTACTCTCTGATCTGTGTGTTGACTGTTACATCCAGTCAGATAGGAAGGCAGGAGAGAATATTTTGATGTAAATTAAAAGGGCGGGGAGAGGAGAAATCTGGCCCACAGTTGTCATTAATGATTGTATATGAATTTTTCAGCTGACTAAATCCCATGTGCAAATGCATGCATGTTCCTTTTTCCCCATTAAGGCAGTTATTTTTACATGTTACCCCTTGATTTTCTTTTATTCCCATGATTTTAAACCTTTTGGGAGGCATGAGTTTTAAGCTGTCACTGTCTTACCTTGTGTATATAAAAGAATGAACAATATGGTTTAGAAGTAGCTATTTTAATATTTGTAAAACTGTGAGTTAAGAAAGAAAGAAGATTATAAAAGGGAAAGACATTGGAAAAAGGCTCTAGTAACCTTTCAGATGTATTTTAGATTTTTTTCATTATCTTTGGTAAATATATACAGTGCTCAACACACTGTACCAACATTATTTTAGCCTCAAATAAATTGCATATATTGGTAATGCAATGGTCTATTCTTGGTCTAAAATAGCACACATGCAGAACATAGAAATTATCCAATAATCTACTGTTTCTGCTTCAAATCTAATGACGTGGTTATATTGTACATCTGCAGACACAACACTGCACAGCTGCTGTTGCCCACAAGCTGCTGCCTTTCAATATGGCCAACAGAATGATTGTTACATCACCTGAAAGCCCTCATAGTTAAAACAGTCCTCTGCAAAGCGAGGCCTGTTGCAGGCGATTTGTGGAAAAGTGATGATGTGTTACATACTCCCGACCCATCGCTGACTCACGGAGGTGAAGGAAGTTCCCCCGTTCTTGGTGCTACTCGTGTTTTTCCTTTGCAAATTTTCACCTCGGCTTTGAGATGAGCAAAAACATCACAGAGCTAAAACAGATCGCTCCTTATCTGCCGAACAGCCACGAATGCAGAGAGAGCAAGGATATTACAAAGGAAGTGGAGGAAGAGGAGAGAGGGGCAGACAGGTGTGACAAACCTGAAGGTTCATTTGAGGAAAAAATGGTGATAAGATCAGCTCCTTCACTCACTCTGTGCCTGATCCTATTTAATCCTGCTCTTTAACTCCTCTGCCTATTAACCAAAGGGACTTTTAAGAGTAGTTTAACGAATATTTGTGATTGACTGTAGCTAATAAATTAAGCTCAATGAATAAAATACTTATTCAACATTAAGTTCAGGGTTATGGAGTCACAAACGAGCGATTTGACAGTGTGATGGATTTGACTGAAGTGATGAGATATCAATATTCATAACTTTGAATTAAAGCTATTTCATATATTAATACAATAAATGTAATTTCATGCTCTAAAACCTTACATTAACAGTTGTCGTTCAGTGAATCAGCGAGGCAGGTTTCACTGCAGCTTTTACAGACTGTTGAGTACAATCCCACCACACCGAGCCGCAACGAGCTCTCAGGTCACTCTTCTCATAACAGTAATAATAAAAACACACCTGCCGTGTTTACAGGCGAACCTCCATCATATTGGATGTGGAAGACACCGACAGTACTCTTATGAGACTCTCCACAAACAGACAACACAGTACTTGTCGGATAAATCAGCCGTACATAACAGCCAATCGTGCTCTGTGCCTCCTCGCCTGCTGCTGCGATGCGATTGGCCGCGCCGTCAGCCAACCGAAAGGGGCACAGAGAGGAGTTGTAGAAATGTGGCTTCTGGCTGTCCGAAGGCAGAGGAAACGTTCAAGGTCAAACATTAAGAATGACTCATCAAATTATCCTCCATATACACCTCGCGAATCTGTGAGCCACTGTGTACGTGTGTGTGTGTCCAAGAGTGTGTGTGTAAGTCAACAGGCATGACACGGCGATGATGCTTTATTTGTACTGGATAGTGCTTGAGGCCAATATGGTCCTTCTCTCTCCCCCTATCTTTCTTCCTGTCTCTCTGTATGTGTGTTTCATCACGTACGTGTGTGTGGGTGTGTGTGTGTGTACGCATGTGAGTGTGTGGGCGTATCTTAATGAAATCTGACAGAGAATTGTGACAATCAGGGAAGGAGCATCCTGCAGAGGTTAATAAGCTGTACTCCTCACAGAGAAGCAGCAGCAGGCCGCCACGCAAGACACACACACACGCGCGCACACACACCAATCCCCCCTGTGTTTTCATTCCACTGAAATTATATTTAGAGATTATAAAAGCTGAAATTCGTGGTCGGTGCTTTCATCCGCTGCGAGGGGAAATCTTTCCAGTTTGTCACCTCTAGAAAAGACTCTCAGGAGCGAAAGCGGTGACATCACTCCTCCTCGCACTTCCTGTTTTCTGTGATAAATAACAGCTTATAATGAGATGTCACCCTGCGTCTTTTACACTGCTCACACACTGGCAGTTACTCTCCATGAAATATGTGGAGGTGCCTTAAAAAAAAAAAAGACAACCAAATTTCACAGCAGGATAATGAAATAAGTCATTTTCTTTACACAATAAAAAAATCATAATAGCTCATTTACAGTGGCTGCTTCTAATCTATGTCTTGGGAGCATCCCTGAAATTTTTATTCAATTAGAAAGATGTTATCACGGTTTTAATAACCTAGCAACCTGCTTGTTTCCCAGATTGAGATTAGAAATATTGTACCAACAGTAACAGATGGAGAGATGACTGTAGATGTGATATTCATAAAAGCAATATATATTTTCATAATACTAAATATAGAGTCAGCAGCAGTGGAGGTGGTAGTATGAGGGGGATATTTAGACGTTTTTGACAAATCTTCTATTTTGGCTTGAAAATAGATAGTATTTTAGTGAAATTGCTTTAAAAGTGATAAATCTTAAACGTTGGCTTAAAACTGCAACACAAACTGCAGCTTTGGTTTTGAATGAGCAGTATCGGACTTTAAAATCCCTGCTGGATGAGCCCTGCTATATTCCCAAGTCTGGAGTCATGTTGCTCCGACCATCTGCTCTCTAACCCTGCCCAGTGCACAGATCACTGTACTACCACCCCTGGATTATGGCATCAACACACACATTTACACGCACACACACACGCATGCGTTTTGGCTTTTAACATCGCTGCCAAGTGATGACGACATGTTTGTGTGTTTTCAGCAGTATTTTCAGCCAGCGCGGTCACTCAGTGAGCGGGACTGGCACAGACATACTCACATTTCTGGTCTTAAAAATACTCCAATTTTAGCCTTGACAATAGTAATTACTTCCCACATTTATATCTACTAGAATCACTTCTTTCCTGCAGAGCTGAACAGACACTCTGCCAATATGAAATTTGGGGTTTAAATAAAATTAGACAACTGACCGGAGAGAAGTTTGGGTGAATTTTCTTTTTTTTTGTGTCTTTGGTAAGAGGCAGTGCTTGCATAAATGAAAACAGGAATGCAACATGAAAATCGGTGACCAAAACTAATCGATAACGGTTAAACCAGAACTTCATTTTAATCCATTATCAGAGGATAACACTCTAATAATCAGTCTGCACTATAATACACAGCAGACGATGGAGTGAATAATGTTTCATCGAATTCCAGTTGTTTCCAACCCTGATTTTTTTTAAATATAGATTGTAATTTCCAATAAAAAAGTCAATATCTGTGTGGTGTTCTGTATCTGTGCACCCACTTGTTGGTACAGCAGATTCTGCAGTGTCTGCCGCAAAAAAGTCATAAAGAATTGACAGAGACTGGATTTAGCAAAGCTTCAGAAATGTTGGAGAGCAGGCAGGAGTGTTTGATGTGTGTGGTTAAAAAAGTACTTTTTCCACATCTTTTCTCCAACGTGAATACTCCTTTGTTGAAATGTTTATGTGCACAATGATGCTGCGGTGCTGCAGCGCCACACAATATGACCTGCAAACACTGTACACACACACACACACACACACACACTACAGTATTTCAGTATTTCAGTATCTCTGTCTCTTTCAATCCTCCTTCGTCCAGAAATACACGGAGAGCTCAGAGGTCTAATTCTGATTCAATTCGACAGTAAAGTCAGTCAGTCAGGCATTGCTGATGATGACACACATGCGCGTGCACACACACACTCTCAGACACACACACACACACCCTAGGCTAGGTAATGCATTTGTACAAGGCATTCTCCTGACAATGCAAAATGACATGCAGCCCTCTCTGTTTCGCGGTGCTCTGACAACCACCAGAAACTTCAGCCTTGATTCACTGTGGCCAGGCTGCAAAAATCAGGCTTATTCCTTTAAAAAATCCTCGGCCCACTTCTTACATGCCACTGCCCTGAATTATAATTTATATAAAAACTTGTTGCCATAGCAGCAAAACCCCTACATTGCCTTCTTTTTGACAGAGGCACTACAATAAAAGCCAAAAACCATCAGAGAGTATAACTTATGAAATGAGGCTTTCCAAAAAAAAAAAATATATATATATATATGACAGCAAAATCCTTGCAGAGCCCTAACTTCGAACTACACAAAAGGGCCGGAAAGAAGCTTTGTGGGATTAAAAATTACTGTGAGAAGTCTTAAATAACAGTGGCAGCAAACGAGTCCTGCGTCACGAATCAATCAAGAAATTCAATGCCACAGGAGAATGGCAATCAATGACTGATTTACTGACTACGCATGAAGTCCCTGGAAAAGCGTAGAGAGCGATTGTTTGCTTCACAGCCAGGCCACAGACGCTCTGAACAGACAAGACCGCTGCTCACTTTGATTCTGTCCTTTGTCTGTCTTTTGTCTGCGCCTCAGTCCTCCCTTTCTTTTTTAACCTAAGGAAAATACTTTTGCATTGGTGTGTTACTAGAGAGAGCAGATAATCTGAATCAAAGAGGGAAAAGTCTGTCATATCCCTCAAAATATAACAAGAAATAAGAATGTAAGAGTGTCAGAGCTGAATAGGGAACTGGCCTTGATCAGTCACTTTATGCAAACAGGCTGGTGAGAACAGGATTGAGAATACGAGATTAAAAAAAATTCAGACGCCTCAATCACTCTCCAGCCGCCCTGAGACACGGCAAGCTGGAAGAAAGCCGGAAATCGCTCGGCCCGTAATGTGTCAGAGGGCTGCTCGGAGAGGTTTCAAGGTTGATATTTATTCCCGAACGCGGCTCCTCTCGCTCCATGGAGATATCAGCGGTCAGCGCGAGCAGATGGCCGGCGTGCTATCGGCCCTTTTGCCCCCGCTTTTGTTTGCCGTGGCCCAACACGACGAGGCTCAGATGTGACGCCTGTGGGAATGTGTGGGAATCATGGGACCTGACATATAAAAATACCATTCGCTATTATTTTAGTTGGAAGAAACCACCTTCAAGACACCGTTCGTCTCAGCTCTTACCTGGTAACACTCATCAAGGAAATGACTGCGTGGAATATTCAACAAAACCAGGTTTAATATTGACACCGACTCATAAAAATGTTCATAAAATCTCACTGTCAGGCAGTCAGCCACGTGCCAGTGCCCCAAGTGAGATACCGCACGACCTTTACACAGCTTTAACACTGAATGACGACACGTTTGATGTTAATGTTTGAATTTTAAATGTCACAGCGTAATACAGAGATTTACAGAAGCATCAGAGTCTAGATTTCAAGACAGTGTTGCTATGTTTGGACTACACTTTAAAGATATAACCTGAAATGTGAAAGATCTGAATTGTGCATTAATCATGTGTATTTACAGACCTGGTGAGATGTTGCTCGCTATAATATGTTTTCCCGTATGTTTTTGGGGTATTTCTTGTTGTTGGTGTTGCCCCTGGTAATGTGCAGAAAAAATGCAGGCGAAACGTGGCGAAAACAAAACTCATCACACAGTCATTTTTAAACACTGCTGAACTAACAGTGATGTGTAACCGAGACACCTTCACATTTTTCACTTTTTCAGTGTTTTTTTTCACAATTTCAGAAATTTCAAAGAATTTCAAGCATAAGCATCACAAAATTGCTCATAAAAAGTGCTAATTAAGTAATATTTCATACAATTATTCCCTTGTGTTGGCATCTGAACTGAACCAATAGGTGAAAGCTTTCCTAGATTATAGTAAATAATGGGAGGGGCTCCGGGTATGTAGGCGTGACTGTATAAAAATCAATTTTTATGTATAGTATCCTCATTATAAAATAAATCTAAGCGGGAAAACATAACTTTACATAGAAAATAAGGAAATATCACGTGCATAATGTGTCATTTTCTTGCCACTTACTGTTTTGTACAGGATGTTCTAATTTAGAGAATTAGCTCACAAGGTGAAATTTTTATTTCAGTGTTACTTTAAAGAGCCCATACTGCACAAAGGCTTGGCACACAACTCGCCCCAAGCCTGCTGAATTATTATTATTATTATTTTTTTTTTTTCCCCAGCCTGCACTCCTCTTGGCGCAAAGAAAAACACTGAGAGCACAAATCTTGTGTTAGTGTCAGTGGCGAATCCTCGGAGGATATATAGCTGACTTGAGGTGCCGAACCTTTCTGTGGCAAAGAGGAGCCATCTCCAAAAAAGCCACCTGGAAACATGTGAGGCAGCAGCAGACGACGTGCACGGCTCGGTGATAATGACATACTGGAGCCGCAAACACGCTTTGACCCCCCGAGTGAGTGCTATGGAGGGGCTGCTCCTCTGTGTTATAAAGTGGAGCCCTGTCATTTTGGCAAGCGAGAGATGAAAGCACTAATCCCCGGGGCAAAAAGCGTTTGAAATGCCCTTGAAAGCCCACAGGTATGGCCGCTGTGGAAGAACAACATCCTGGTGAGCCGGGGCCAAAGCAAATAAGATGTTTAACTGAACTAATCCCAGCTGATGAGATCTTAAATTTAACATACATGTTAAATGCAAAAATACAAAATGCAAATATTTTCTCAGAACTAAAGGTTACATGCTGTATGAATGAATATTTAAGTGCAATGTACATCAAAAGGCACAAGAATTCAAATTCAACACACACATACCCTCTGGCAAAACAACAGGGGAATTGCAAGGCATGGAATAAAATATTATAAATAAGCAGATAAGGAGCAAGTGAAGGGAATTGTGGAGTCACAAGAGGATGTTCAAACCCAGTGATCAATGAGCTGTGTCTTTATTCTCAATCTGTCTCTCGTTTTCAAGTGCTGCCTGTCATCATGAGGGTCATCAAAGTTTGGAGGAAGTGCCTGATTTAGCTGCATAATTATTTATTTAAATAAAAGACTCCCAGAATTAAAAATTAAAAATGATAACACAGGCAGGTCAAACAAAATGCTAGCACAGTCTGTGTTGCAATAGGTGATTAGTGACTGATCTGATCATTGTCGTGGCTAATGACCCGCTATTGATGGATGCTGCATCCGGACAGACGCCTGCAGGCAGCTCCGATGTCTCCAGCGAGGACGGGAATTTTCTCCAAACTCCGTTGAAGAATTTTCGCACTTTAAAAGCTTCTTTGCTGTTTGACTGAAAAGCACGATTTAACCCCCTGTCTTGTGGTATTGTAAGATAAAACTACAGCTGCACTTTAATTCGGCTCATAATCTAAATATTACACGGCATGCATTTTAATTAAAATCCAACTTTAATCATTTGTTCACCTGTGATTACTGGTGTTCCTTCCACCGAAACGCGCCAGTGTTGTTAAAGTTCATTATTATGACTCCAGAAAGTGAGTGCTTTTTTTGTGTGTTACATAACAGCCGAAATCACCAGAAGAGTCTAGACATTCACGTGGAAATAAAAAAACCTGCAACAACAGCAAAGGACGTGCAACAGTAAGTGATGAACCGCAAAATAGGCGAAATTCCTAACGGGGTTTGGTTCCCTCCGGTTTTTTAACGCTGCAAACATCTTGCAGGCGCAGGGTCTCACCCAAGGGTTGATGCATGCACACACACACACACACACACACACAGCTCAGGCCCTGGTAACATCAGTCCTTACCTTTGTCAGCTGTGCTATCTTCTTGCTCATCTTCAGGTGCAGGTCTTGGGTATATTCCATGGCGATGCCGGACTGAAAGGACATGCTGCTTGCGGAGGATGATCCAAATTTCCCCTGACCGGCAGGACAGTAATACTGCTGCCAACCCGACCCAGTCGCCATCTTCACTACGATGCTTAAGAGAGATACAGGCTGGGATAATATTAAGATTAATAAACTGCTTACAGGGGCAGGACGGGGTTGAAAAATGAAAAAATAACCCTTCAAAAACAACCCTTTTTTTTTTACAGCCCACAAAACTGTTAAAAATTTGTTTTCATTTTGCTTTCGTCCGTCTTATATTGCATTAAAATGTGTTTTTTAAGCCCCACAAACGTTGTCCGCTCCACAAAGCGAAGATGTGTCCGTGCTTGAGCGGAGCGAGGAGCGGCTGCTGTCCGCCGTCTCCTGCCGCCGAGGCGCAGCTGTTGTCGGGCAGCGGACCGAGCTCCCGGTCGGTCACCTTGATCCGGTGAGTGTGTCAGCAGCGGGCCGCCGTTAAGAGTGACCCCCCCCTCGACCCCCCCCTCGTGCATCCCGGCTACATTAACGGAGAGTGTGTGTGGAGATTGAAGGTGTGTGTGTGTGTGTGTTTGCCATGGATCACCTCAACACCCTGCGCTGCGTTCACGTACCGTGGGAGCAGCGCCGCATTCAGGTGCTGTCGGAAAAATGAAATATATTCAAACAGACCGTATATAAAGATGGATTATGTGTTACCAGATAGATGATCAAGATGATGCAAGCTGATACAAGCTTGTTGAACAAAGAAAACTTTATTTGAAGCAAGACAGTATCAGAAATCAGACACTGCAGATGTCTGAGAGAGATTCTGCCAAAGATGAAAACTCTGCCTCTGTCCACTCAGATCACCTACATGACACCCTCATTCCATATTTAACGTATAGCTAATTTCCATTAGTATAATGAGGAGAAAAGCCAACCCTTTAAGCAAAGTTGGTCATCCATCGCTTCCTTTTCCCATATAGGATGAACTAAGCTCATCCCCTGACTTCTGACCTAACCATCCCAGATTTAGTGTTAACAAAACTGAAAGGAACATACATCAAATTTAAGTGTCTTTAAATCTCTGTGTCTCTACTACCCTAATATGGGCATAGGAACATCTGTCCCTGTGCAGTTATTTAGAACCTATAAATCCTCAAGTATACACTCCAACTAAGCTTCACCTTCTCACCTTCTATGCAACTTACAACAAACATATATCTACATATAGGTGTCAGGCAGATACCTCACTATTATGTTTGGTTTTAATTTGTTATTTGACTAGAGCATTCACAGAGGCTCCTGCAAACACGTTTTCGCTAATTGAATGTTGAGTAGAAATGACACACCTTTGACGTTGCCAGGTGATCATTAGCTAAAAGTGATTCGTATTGATTATGAATGAGTCGGGTGGTGTCTCCTTTCCTTGATCACCTTCCTTGCACAGACTCTGGCTCCAAATGACATCATCTCGAAAGATGGCGGCGCCCCGTATCTAAAATATTTTTGTTTCACTTTAGTAGAATAGGAAGAAGTGATGTTGCTTCATCCGTCTTCATATACAGTCAGTGGTGTGCACCATAAACAAAACAGCTCCCCAAAAGCTCCTGGATCGCCCCCTGGTGGTTGGTTGCAGTACAGGTCATAAACTTTGTCCCCTTCAATGTTAGCAGATGGGACAAGCTAAAAAATCAAATTACAAGTCAAAGAAATCAAAGAAATTTGATTATTTGATGCTGTTAAAACAGGGTGAAATGTCAGCGAAGTAGTTGCAGAGGCACCTGCAGACATCTTTTCGAAACATGTAGCTTTAACTTTACCAGGTGACTGTTAGTTAAAAGTTACTGATTATTGATTAGCAATAATTAGCAACACACAAGACCTGACCTTGTGTTTCTTCAAAATAAAAGACTTAAAAAAATTGAGATTACTGCAAATACACAGACTTTATTTATTTGTTCATTTATTTAATTTTATGTATTTAAAATTGGACCACTTGTCATTTAAACATAAATGTTACCATGGTGATAATAACTTTAATGATAATAACTTTATTTGTAGAGCACCTTTCAATACAGGTTACAAAGTGCGTCATAACAGTCTCTTGAAAACATACCAAGCAGCAACAACAACAAAACCTATAGAGTGAAGATGAACAGAAAAAAAATAAAAAACAAAAAAATAAATGATCCAATGAAATCCTTTTTTTTTTAATAATAATAATAATAAGTTCTCTGGCTCTGACAGCAGCCTCAACCTATGAATGATGAGCAGTGTCCTACCCAAGGATCTCAGAGGGTAGGAGGTCAGAAATATAGGAAGGGGCCAGCTCATGTCTAGATTTAAAAGTAGTTAAAACTAAGTGTAAATAAGTAGAAAAAATGATTAATTTAAAATGAATCCTAAAATAAAATGTCATTGCAGGGACGGTGAGGTGATATGGTCACGTTATTGTTGATTGGGTGAACAGCCGTGCTGCAGTATTTTGAACAAACTGTAGACAGTGGATTGATTTCTGTCTGAGACAGGTATATAGGGAGTTACAGCAGTCTAGGCTGGAAGAAATAAAAGAGATCTCCAGATCTGAGGCTGAAATAAAAGATCTTACATAGGCTATATTTCAAAGCATCACTGCACAGCTTTCTTTACATGGGGTTCAAAACACTCAAGCAAGTCATGGAGGCCATAAGATAGAATTCAAAGTTAGTTAGGACAGATCTGTGTGGCTTTTAAAAGACATTTTAAGTGATTATCAGTGAAATGTACCAAAATATATTTACTCAAGCACTATACGTAAGTACAATTTTGACATATTTGCACTTTACATGAGTATTTCCATTTCATGCTACTACTTTATACTTAGACTCTGTTCCATGTCAAAAGAGAAATATTACACCTTCTACTTCTCTACATTTCTGGAACACATGATATGTATTTATCATATCTACTTCAGTACTAATGTTCCCCACAATATACAGTGCAAAGTATCTAAAATATGCTCCACATTGACATTAAAATGATGTTACATGATGTTTTTATGTGTAATAAAAACCAAATTATATAATATCCTATAATAACACCGTGAATGATGAGTACTTTTATACTTCAAATACATGTTGCTGATAGTACTCTGTACTTTTATCAAATAACATTTTGTATTAAGGAATTTTACTTGTAAGAGTCCTTGTAACATTTTCAGTCTAAGGTATTTCTGCTTTCACTTAAATGAAGAATGTGAGAACTTCTTCCCTTATTGCTTTTTATGTACAGTAGGTTCGAGTCAATCAGATGAAATATGCTAATCAATTAGCTGCACTTGCATCCAGTAATTGGCATCAATTAGTTCTCAATCAGCTGTAGTCCCATCACATCGACCATCCATCATGTGTTGGTTGGTTTTGACAGTATATATAATAATATATAAAAAGATTAAAAAAGTGAAATGAAATACTGTTAATATTTATATAATATATATTACTACAAGTAACCTACACACACAACAGTAGCAAGTTATGGTCTCATATCTCATTTTATGATTAGTGTTTAAACAATAAGGCCGTCTGTGCTCACTTCTTAGAGGTACGTTTACTATTAACCCCTATTTTCTGGGGGTGTCAGGGTTGAAATGAAGCAGGTCACACAGAGCATTCATAATGTTGTTATACTGTAGAGAAAAGACAGGGGGGGTAAGCTTCTTAAAAAAATGGATAGAAACAATTTGATCTTTACAGCTAATAGTGCTGAATTTTTTTTTCCAATTCCGGGTTTTTCCAATAAAAGTTAAAAACTGAATTTGAAAGCTGTTTTCATGCTCAGTGGACCGGAAATGTAATATTGATTATAAAAATCAATACAGGTTAAGGCTTTGACAGTTGTTTTTTGTCCATGGAGGCTTGGAACATTGACGTTTATTTACCATTATAGCATTTACTGTAAGTTGTCTTCATCTGTAATGATACCAGTATTTACAGCTGGGTAAACTTAGCTTCACAGTAAGTACATCGAAATATATTGTATTTTTTTTTTCTATCTAAATTTACTTTATACTTTAAGTGATTATTTCTTTTCTTTTCTTTCAGTCCATTAAATATTATGAATGTTAATTAAACATGACGCTTCTTAGCCCTATGTGTCATAATCGGTTTCAACAACCCTGATAATGACAGCTATACTTTTTGCACCTTTTTTCCACAGATGAAATGTAACATGACATATTGCCATGTTATTTATGTACAATGCACCATGTACCTTTACTACAAGGACAAATAATGATAAATCCTGGACACATAATGAGAGCTGGCTGACTTGAAAATACCACCCAACAGCATGACATGCATCAACTCGGGAATATCATCATGTTTGAATCAGTGTCAAAAATCTACAGTAGATTTTGGTAAACATCTAATGTTCAGCAATGAGCAGTCTGGGTCCTTTCATGTTATATAGATGATATATGAGCATCGAACTTGATGTTACTCTCCTCAGCTTGCACGACATCGCATGTTTTTATAAAGATTAAAACTGGGCACACCATCTGGTCCTCCAGTGAATGTTAACTCTTGTAATGCCACTTCGTGTTCAGCCCCACATTGATCACAAAACATGAGAAACAGCATCAGAAACAGCAGTGGTTTTCTTCAAAACTCAAGAAAACAAAAAGAAAATAGAGGGTTTAGGTCTGACATTCAGTTCTCAACATGAAAGTGAGTTTATAAAAGATAAACCGTCAAAATAAAAGAACTCTGGAGCCTATTTTCTCTTTTATAGTTCTTGTAGTGACTCCCAGTAGGGAGGTCATATGAGGTACACAGTTTTTTCATGGAATATAAATGCACCAAGTTGAATTTTAGTGACGTCACTCCATCTATCAAAGCGTAAGTGAAATTAAAAAATTAAAGTGACTGGAATGGCAGCTGCAGGCAGTACCTCACATAGTCATAATCACAAGGATGACGCAAATAGTACGGTTTCTATTTATGCTTCCACAGGCTTTGCAAAACACTGTGGGTGTTCACTGCATGGGTGTCTGTGTGTGTACAGAAATGTGTCATAATTTAGCCAGTGGAGGCATCCAAATGCTGGAAAAATCAATTAATTTCTATATAAATGTGTTGAAATTCATTCAGAATGTAGAACCAGCTCTCACTGAAGCCTCCAAACAGAGAACCAGTGCAGTGTAACTCAGTTTTATAATAATTGTGTAATCATTGTCATCACATTGGAGGTGGATTACAGTGTTTGTGTGATATAAGATTTGTGATTAAGAGGACACAAAACAATAAAGATCCTGCTGCCCACTAACATACAGTGGAAATGGATTTTTTTACTCATCAAATAAGACATAAACAGTCTGTGTATTTTTTCATTTTAATTAGATCCAAATGCACTACTAATGTAGATTTTACATAAGGGTTAGCTCTAACATGAGTAAATAAATAAACCGTGATCTGCACCACCTCAGGCATTTGCTAAACCAATCATCTGAATTGTGATTATCTAATCAAGGCTCGATCGATCTGTGATCATTTGTTTTTTTCATCTTTTGTTTGTTGCCTTTACAAAACCAGAAACACAGACGGAAAGATGTGCAGAATGAATTAAGTGTCTAAACTGTTGACAAGGCCAGGACACCAGTGCAAATTTTAACCAAATTCAGCGAAGATCTGCTGAAGAAAATGCAAATCAATGCGTGTTTCCATCCACAGCTGCTATGTTAAGTATTAAGAGAGGGCTCTTTAACATAAACAGTAGGTCAGGCTTGTTAAACCTTAAATTCTGGAATAAATGTAGGAATTTTTGTTTGTTTCATGAACGAATGCTGTTGTGTTGGGATGCAGAAATTTAAGTCACATGTTTCTTGAACATCGTTATTTATGCAGTAAGTCTGTTTCTATTGCACTTTATGGCCTTTTATTTTGATCAATACACCAACTTTTCCACCCCAGCTAAGCATTAAAAGCTTAGTTTTTGGAATTTTTTTTTTTCTCATATTTGGTGTTTCACAACAGAGTGTTTTGGGGTTTTTTGTATTTTCAAATTGCAGATGCACATTAACACAAATCAGTGGATGCACCTGGTGTGTGTCCAACATGTATTGTAGTTATGTCACATTTCGCAAAACCCCTTACCTTACAGCTTCAATGTAGATCCAACTATAACCTCAACTCACAATGAGGCCAAACACCAAAAAAAAAAATCAAAATCAAACTTTTCCACAGTGACATCACTTTAAAGATTCACAATGTGAGAAGCGCATACTTGCTCTGCACACACACACACACACACACACTTCATAATCACTCTTGTTCACTGAAGCTTGAAGCCAATATGGGTCCATTAATTTTTGTCTCGTCTGTGTCTTGTTGTGGGTCAATAACTTGTTAAACCTTTGAGGTCGGTGAAAACTTGGTGGCAGTGCTGCATGCGGTCGTAAAGACAAATGGATGCGCGGGTTTGATATGTCTAGTAACTGGAGAAAGCGGTGGCAAGTACTCAGAGTGCATTTATTATCAGGTTAAACAAGAAAGAGCCTCAAGGTCCATCAATAAAGGGATTAAACTCCCAAGTGCTGAAATTATTCATTACAGCATACAAGGTTATCGCACAGACTCAGTTGTTGGTTTATGGGCAGATACCCATGGCAGCGGCAGGGGGCACCAATAAGCTCTGACAAATCCTCTGCATCTACAATCATTTACCACCAAAACCTACAAAGCCTCAGCTTATAAACAGAATGAAATGTTCAGGGACAAAGTGAAGTACTAGCTGATGACTGACAGGATCAGTTGGTATGATTATGTTCCTATAAACTGGACAGAGGGTGCTCGGTCCAAATGTTTGCTGATATCTTGACTGCTCTTTTATGGATTACAAAGAAATTTGTCAGATTTATAGGTCCCAATTGGAAACTTTAAATCATTTTGACTTTTCATCTAGAGGCACAAATCCTTCTTTCTACTTTCCACAAGACTATTGGCCACCTCTAATATCTCTATATATTATCATGCTAACGTACTGCTAACACTTTTACACCGTTTGACATTGGAAATACACACTCCAGGAAGTTTGGTGAGAATATTGATGCTACTCTTATATCTCAGGGCGCTATTAGCTTAGCATAAAGGCTGGAAGCAGGTGGAAGAGTTAGCCTGGCTCTGACCAAAGTTAAAAGAAAACAATGTAAAAACATTGTGGATTTATACTATAAACTGTATAGAAAGATGGACAACACGTCTCCACTTCCTCACGCTAAAGTGAAGCCAAAATATCGCCGACATAGGCGCCGCCATCTTGCGCTAGTGACGTCATTCAAAGCCCGCACACCTGCCTGACTCGATCAATAATGAATAATTAGTGACTGCTGACTAATGATCTCTCACTAAAATTTAACTTACACCCCTTTTTTATGTTCCTACTCTACGTACAGTCCCCAAAAAGATGTCTGCAGGTGGCTACACGACTACTTCACTTTGATCGACATTCATGACATCACACAGCCTTTTCATAGACAGAAACCATCTTTGGGTAAAAAAAAAGAAATTAGATTTGTACTTTCATTTTTTTCTTTGGCCCATCTGTTAGCATGGAGCGAACGGGTTTATGGCCTGTACCTCAGCCAGCCACCAGGGGGCGATCCAGATGTTTTGTGGCTTCATTATTGGGGAGCTGTCATGTCCTCCATCTTTACATACAGTCTATGATATCTACAGTCACTTGTCATAACTATTTCTTGTTAACAAGTGAGTCAACATGTTGTCAATCTTCGTCTGACTCTTGGAAATAAAGCAAATATGCATAAAAATGTGGCGTATCATTAATTGAAAGATACTAAATGCAAGTCACTGTTGGGCCAAGGTTTTCTGAATACCTGGTTAATGATCACATTCGGCCACATAAGATAAAGTATTAGACCGTATCGTGTTAATGGGATGGGCTATTAAACTCTGTATACTCAGTATTTGTCACTACACCAAGGCTATTATAGTAAGAAGAACCATTATTTAGTGAGCGCAGGCCCTCTGAAGGCCACTTTCCTTTGGCATCATGTGTATGTCATTGAGGTGGACTGCCAGGGGACATTTATTCTTCTCTCCTCGTATCAGTAAATCAATAAAACTAAAATGCACTCAGAGGGAGCAGTATCCTTGGCTCTTTGTCTGTTTTTTCAACAAATTCGGTCATCTTGCAGTGACAGGGACAGAATAACATCAGCCTTATGTCCTTTCATTTATTAAATCCTGTCTTGGGACACAAAATGACATTACAGTAACTGGTCATGTACATCAAAATGGCAGAGTCCTGGACCGGCGCTGGATAACACACACTGTCACCTGCAACGAGGCACAGTTACTGTTCATGAGAGGTGAGTTAGGAAAAAAAAAGATGGTTTAATTGCATTTCATTAAAATATACAGGATCTCATTACAAGGTGACTTTAATGGTTTAATTATTCTAAATACTCTGCTTTTTGACAAAGTGTTCTTCATTCAGTGATGCATTTTGATAAAACAATACCCAACTAAAGCATGGTTGAAAAAGCAACACTAAATCAATACTGCTGGTGGTGATGATGCAACACGGAGTCAACGCTGATTCTGATTTTTAAGTAGGCAGACAAAAGGTTTGCACATTTTATTGATTTAAAAAGCTCGGATTGAAAGCGCTGTCAATGACTACACTGCAAGATATTTGTATTTTTAATATGTGATGTTCTAGATTCAGTTTTTGCATAATACTTCTTCCATACTGTGTCTATACATTTTCTATTTTGATTATGAGTATTGGCATCTCCTTGTGTCAGACATTGTTATCCAGCATTGCTCTCATTGGTCCTGCTTCGTAGTAGATTGACTCTTAGTGGAGGATGTTTACATTTATGTATGTATATTACTGTTATGAAGGTCTCTAACTTTTTTTTTTTTCATTTTTAGCTTGCTAAATACAAAATGTAGCAGAGATTCATGTAATGTTAATAAAAAAAAAAAGGTAAAGGTTTTCAGTCTCCTTAACTTACAGTTGGTACAGTTTCTGCCAGTGGCACTGCTAAATTTGAAAAAATAAAATAGATTTGAGTCAAGTATAGAACCTGAAGGACTGCAGGGTCCCTTATCTGGTCCCTTATCTGGTCCCTTATCTGACTAAAGATCATCAAAACTGGCCTGTTAGCTTCAAGGTATTTTAAACACAGAAGATGTGAAATCTCATAATGTACTTGTTTGCCAACAACAATTCAGCAAGGACTCACAGGAGTATTAAAGTTGTGCAGTTTTGTGTAAACCCTTATTCTAATACTTCTTCTCTCCATGTGGACCGATTTTTTGAGTCGATGTTTATCACTTGAAATAGGTCTGCAGTCCTGTACCATGAAAGAGGCCGTCAAGCAAACCCTGCAGCAGCTGTGTTAATCAGAGGCAACAGCTGCTGCAGAGTTTGGTTGGAGTGAAATGGATTGGAAATGGAAGAGATTTCAGGGAACGTTAGCAGCAGTATTGTAAAGGGAAGAGCGGGCAGACCACCATTGTCACTTTTAATGTCATAAGGAAGGGGGGACAAAGTCTTCTACTGTCTGAGATTTGAACTGTGGAAATGAATGAGATAGGAGGAAAAGATGCAAAAACAAGTTTTAATGCTTCACATTGTAACTGGAGTAAACTGCACTCGCCTAATCAGGCTGCACGTCTGACTGGAGCACAAACTAAACTTGTTGGCACGTTTGACAGTTTCACTTTTGATCATCTTGGAGCGTCACAGCTGAGTTGGTTTAAAAGGTGCGTGACAAACGCAGAGAAGCTCATGCTGAATTTAAACTTACAGTCGCAGCTGACAAAATTAAAATACAGACTTTGATTTTCGCTCTACCCAGAAGAGAGTTATATTTGGAGGTGCTGCCATGGTTGTGGATGTTGACGTTTTATTATCTTTGTGTTGACAGATTGCGGTATGAAAAATTGTGCCGCGATGCTCTGACATGGAAAAGACTGATACACAGAGAAATGTTTCAGCCAACTGATGTTTATTATTTATGTTTATTTATTTATTTTGATGTTAGTTTGTAATTATCAACGCAACTGTACTTTAAATTCCAAGTATATAACACTAAATGCTGTTGGAAAGGTTTTGTAATTCATGTTGCCTCCCATTGCCATCATGTATCTCACTATTAGATGTCACACTAGCCTACAATTAAGAGAGATGCTTCTTTGTGTCTTTATGGAAGACTTGGAGGGAACCATAGCAGTGGCTAAAGCACAAAAAACTGGCAACAATTAGGGGGTAAAAGGTTTTGCTGTTCTTTCTTTGGATTCGGGGTGTGTAATTTTGAAAAAAGATTCAACATAGAGATCATTCAAAAAGACTAAAGACTGAAACTCTCACATCTAAAGACATTTCTTACATAGATCGTAAGAAAGACCACAACTACATTCCTTTTGAGGTTATTTCCCATATTTCCCATGTGGAAACTTAAAAGAAGAAAAACTGTTGAACAAAGGAGCCGAAATAGAGACAGTTGTGCCGCTGTAGACCTCGTGTGTGCAGGGATTTGTGTTGTCTGTGGTGATTGAAGCCGTGACACATGCGGCTTGTGCTCCACAGAGTCCTCTCCATGTTTAGTATCCACCCAGTTTGCTTCCTGTTTGGTGCTTGAGAGAGACTACTGAACATAATTTTACTCCAACACTATTTGCATGAGCCACGACTGAAAACATCTGATGGTGTTAAACATGTTTGGTTTTATCAGAAAGTCAAGACGAGAAAAATACCGACAGCTCCGACTGAGTTCGAGTTACACTGAGCGATCGAGATGACGGGAGCAGGCCGCCGCTCGAGCAAAACTCTCATGATTTTATTCCTACTTTGGAAATTGCTTGAAAAGTAATTTAGTGCATAGTCCAGCATTTGCTTTCCTGCGCTGTTTTTTTAACCTACCCAGTCGTATTTGGACGTTTAATCAGCCAGAATAACTGAAAATCCCCCTTTTAAATCTCCAACAAATCAAAGTATTTCCTCACACTGATGCAGAAAAAAAGAGCAGATATTGCTAGAAATCAGTCTTTACTCATTCATTTGTAGCTTTGCCTGAAATGGCCCAATAATAAAACCAGATATATTAAATAAACAACAACCTGTATATGAACAACACCTCTACCAGCAGACATATGTACATTATATCACCCTCACGCAGACTAATGGCTCCATATTTTGGCTGTCAGTCACCTTTAAATGTGTGTGATGCCATGTATGTTGGAAGTAATCACTGTTTGCGTTGATTTGTAAATGGGGCATATCCACATTTAGCTTGCTCTTAATGAATAATGAAGGGGGACATGCTGGCTCAGCTTTAGCCGCCTGAATCTGGATTCTGGAGATCAGCTTTTTTAAAATTGTGACGTGACAGAGCAGAGCGAGGCTAATGAAGATGTATTACGCGTGACTACGTGTGTATACGTGTGTGTGTTTGTATTTCTGACGCACATTAAGGATGACTATGGCAAAAAAACGCAGGAGGTGTGCTGGTATTTAGGAGAAAAATGAAAATGGGGAGAGCTGTGGGAATATGGATTGCATCTGGTGCAACACGGTGATGGACTGCTCTCTATTGTTCTCCATTGTGTACTGGGGATTGATTCTCTAACTGCAAACACATGAGCACACACACTCTCTCACACACACTTACACACACTTGTTTGTCATCCATCTGTGTTTCTATTTTTAGAGGCCATAAAACTGAGGCACACATTCCGCTTCACTTCTTCAAGCTTAATAATTGGAATATTTTATAGGTCTGAGCTTCCCCTTGCAGAGGGAATACAGACTACCACAATCCAATTAGGAGAGCGCGGTGGCTCTCCCAAAAAGTAATAAAGTTGACAACATAATAACCACAACAATCTAATCTCTCTCTTTGCTCGCCGAAACACACAGCGCGCGGCGTTAACGCTGGAGGGCAAACGATCAAATTGAAACATAATTGCGTAACTCCACAGAAGGTTATTGTGTGAAGGAGTTTTACAGAGGAAACACAGCATTGGATCAGTTCAAAGGATATCAGTCAAAAAAATCATTAATGCAGCGGAAACACACCTGTGACACACTAGTTTGTATGATTTTTATCATTAAGAAATCAAGAAATCAAATTATGGCTGTGATCACTACTAACATGATGACTCTTATCTAATTATTGTCAGTGAGTTTTTTGTTTCTGTTTAATATTTTTTCCATCCTATTTTTCCATCAGATCTCTGACCCTAGAAATCTTTGTGTTGTAGGATGATGTTAAGAAACCACTTGAAAACGAGTTTGTTATTTCAATAGAGATTTTTTTATACTATTATACTATTTTTAATACTATTTAAGAGATTTTTCCACCATGAAAAACATAAATAAGATAAAAGTACATACACAAGATAGGTACTAGATGCATTTGAAAGGTTTGGCATAGTCAGATTTACAGATTTATAATGCAAAAAAGGTATTACTTATTCACACTTTGTAGTTAAAAAAAGGTCTGAAAGAACTTGTAAAACTTCTCTTTACAGGCCCCGTGGTCTGTCATGGTGCAGGATCATTAGGTTACCTGGATAATTGGGGTATGTAAAACCTGAAACCTGCCCAAATCTGGGACATGGGCTGAAATTAAAAGACAATTACATGTAGGTAAGCAGGTGTAGGTGCAACAAGCTACAGTAAACACAGCATCAGAGACTGAAGTTGGCCTTTAAAGTCTTTACTAGAAGTTGTAAAAACATTATTAGATAAAACACAACACATTTAAATGATAGTAATTGCTAATCAGACAAAGATGAGTCACCGTAAACAAGAGTTGGTCCAAAGGAATCGTAAAATGATTTGGCATGGTAACGAGGGAGCGATTGCCCAACTTTCACATTAGTCACACTTTCCCTCATGGCGGGAAAACATCAAGTATCACAAGCACAAGATCAACATTAACTCTACTTGTGCAGCAAAGGAATCAAGTAAACATACACGGTTGATGGAAAGGGAAGAAATCCGATTGTCTGAATTCATCCACAATATCGTGTCCTCAAAGATACGCCATATTTTTGTCTAGTTTGTGTGCAAGATTTACTAAATTATGTGCACAATTTCATTAATCTGTGATTGAAACAGTAAAACATGCACACAACATACTGAAAACAAGGGATTACTGCCTGAAGGTGCTCTGACTAACAACAATGATTGACTAGCAAGAGTGGATGACCTGTCTTCATAATGCATCCCCAAACTGAAACAAAACTTTCATGGACTTTTCCTTTTCTAATTAATTACTTTTCTAATTACTTTCCTCAACAAATGTGGCTACAAGCTGTCAGCTGGAAATAACTACTTCTTGTCCTTCTGTTTTTATGAAAGTGTGACCAATGAGTATGTTGTGTGTGCGATTTAAGTATTTCATGCACATGTTTTACCAAATGGGCACAAAATGAGTCAGAAGTGCACAAGAAATACTAAAACGAACGCAAACTAGAAGAAAAAATATGATGTGACCACTTAGGGGCTCCGTACAGTATTATACTTCAATCCCACAATGCAATTTCCACAAAAGATGATAATAAGAAAGTGTCTAAAATCTCAATTTACTGCTCACTGTTGATTAAATTAAGATGAGGTAAATTAAGAAAGATGGTTAAATGTAGCATTTCTTTAAAGGAATACTAGAAAGTTAAACCTTTTGGGAAAATGTTCTTCTTCACTTAATTGACAATCAGATGAGAAGATCAATACTGCTCTCATGTCTGTATGATAAATATGTAACAACAGTGCAGCAGCTGGTTAGCTGAACAGTGAATTCAGATTTGCATAATGGGTGGCTTGGTTAACAGCAAACTAATTGAAGGAAAAATAAATCAACAAAACAGCTTTGGCAAAAAAAACAAACAAAAAAAACGTTCAGATAAAGCTCCAATAGGGACATTTTGAGAGGAGATAAAAGATGCTTGTCAATGTTTACTGGGTCACAGATCTGACAGCATGGAAGCAGTTGCTACTAGCAACGGCACAAAAAGTCACTGCCAAACTTCATGAAACAGCTTCCTGATGTAATGTCAACCTGAACAAGCCCCCAAAAAGTTATCAATATTGTTATTTTATTTTTGGTTTACCTCTGAGCTCATGATATTTGAAGAGCTTCACTGTTGAATAATTCACTTCACACTGATGTCTCCACTTCAAATATGCTAAATAATGAGTATGTGACTGATAAATAAAAAATAATGATTTTCACTAACGGGAGAAGAAGTGGGACCTTTGTTTCCAACCTCGTCTACTCTTCACCTTTTGTTCCCTCTCTCTCCAGCGTCACTCCAGCGTTCCCTCGATAACAGAGAACGCCAAACAAGCATGCTTATGTATGCACGGCCTGCTTAGGGATTCAGCAGGTATGTGCTCATCCGTGTGTGTGTGTGTATGGAAATGCATTCAAAGGCACTGTGTCACTGCTGTCATCCCTCTGCTCCCCTGCCGGCTTATGGAGAGTGGAGAGGAAATCCACATCCACTCCCTCCCTCTCCCTCTCTCTTCCTCACTGTTAGCAAAGTGCAGACGACTGTAGCGTTCATCCATTATTCACTCGGCTTAGAAGTGTCCCCTGCAGTGATTTAACATGCAGCTGAAGAGCGGCACACACCCGAGTTCCTTATGTTTTCTAAAGGTAATTATTTTATACATGGAGGACTTTCCCTACCTTTTGGAGTTGGGTTGTGATCGGTGTGGTGTTTGTGGAAAGCCCTGCCCACCTATGCAGGTGTTTTCACTCAGTTTGGCTGATTAGACGTCTGCCGGGTCTTTATTTAGGGAGATAAACAGCACTGACAAGCAGCACAGCACAACTTTTATTAGTTAAATCTTGACTGATATCATCCAAAACCAAACTGATAAACAAATTAAGTTGTTGGTCGTTATTTATGGTTGGGACAGATGGAGAGCAGATGCATAATAGGCATATTTCTCCAATCCTTTCCAGCCAAATGGCACATATTTTTATCACTGTAATGTCATCCTGTGTGCTGGTTCGTGCCCGTGCGGATGGTGGGAAATGACAGCTTTGGAGGCCCGCTGACAAAAAAGAAGAAGAAGCAAAAACAGGAAAGAACATGGAAGCAAAATATGCTGCCACACTACCAAATATGCTCCAAATCCTGAAGGATTGAGCCAAGACCGTGAAACTAGCTTTCCACTAAGAAAGAATAATTTAAGTTAGTGTGCACTGAAACTGTCTAACCCTGTGAACCACATCAATCCACACGTAGACAATGGCTTGACTTAACTGGGTCAAGAGACCATAAAGATGACTGATAACATCTGATACAATAACTTTGAATGAAGGGTTTCTATTTCTTCAGGAACCTTCACTAAGTGATTTGAGATATAGTGAAATATGTATGCTGGGTT
This sequence comes from Scortum barcoo, assembly GCA_023238725.1. Lineage (NCBI taxonomy): Eukaryota > Metazoa > Chordata > Actinopteri > Centrarchiformes > Terapontidae > Scortum > Scortum barcoo. Next base: position 17,543,838 of record CM041543.1, read on the forward strand.
GGAAATGTGGCACGATCAGGGTTTTTATAGTGTTAGGACACTATTAAGGATCAGTACAGGAGAGGAAATCTTGATTTGTAATTTGATTATGTAATTCTTCTACATTTAGTTAGTTTGGGTGCAAACTTTTGAGTTGATTGTGAGCTTCTGGGTTGGTGAATTCTACACAACCAGAGACCTCATTAAGATGAAGGATCTTTTTGTGCAGTGAGGACTAATTAAATACCAGAAATGTAGAATATTTAATGTTTTGGTATTTCTGATGTTTTTTTTCCCCATGTGGTTATCCTGACATCCTGTTGTCTAACCGCCTGGATGAAAGCCTGGATGAATTTCTCCTGGGAATGTGGCGATCAGTGGTGTTGTGCTGGACCGAAGATATGGACCACTGTGGAGAACTTTTTGGAAATGCAAAGACATGAAAACAAAAGAATCTGCTCTTTGAATCCATTGTCTGGAAGCAAATGCGTTTATGGAAGTTCTGCTGTTCCTTCTTGGTGAAAGGCAGCAGCACTTAATAGAAAACACTGCTGAGTTTCTGCTGCACAGATTCGAGCTGAGCTAAACGGACATGGACCCGATGACTGCTGTGCACCTGATGGAGATGCTGCAGACAGCCCTCACACGGAGTCACTGCCGGAGCTGTTTCTTGGAGTTTAATATGTCAGTGCAGGGCGGAGCGGAGGTGACTCAAACCCAACAGCATGAGATAAAGTGGCTGAGGAAGAGAAGAAAAACAGCCAATAAATTAGTCCTCAAACAACGATGCTGACTGCAACACTTATTGTCAGTTGTTCTCTGCACCTCAGCTGATGAATCCTGCAAGGGAGTAGGAACACACATTTAATATTCTCTCTGCTGTTATACTGAACTTAAAGATCAAATGCCGCCTCCATGCTATTTCCCCGGTGTTATAAAACATCACTGTGCTTTGTAAGTCGCTCGGTTTATAGCGCAGAGAGAGCTGGCTGCTTTGTGTTCGGCACCAGAAGGGATCGTTGGTGTGATGACGGAGGTCCGTCATCCTGGACAATCACATAGTTTAGCGGAAGAAAAAACAAGAATGAATTCATCGTTAAATAATGATGTACTTGACTGAGATAGCTGATGTGTTTTTTTGATTAAATGTATTATTTCTCTAAATTATTACCGGTAAGTTCAGCCTTTTGGGAAATATTCGCTTCATCAGCAGCAGGGACTCGCCTGGCTCGGCAACTTCCTGGAAACTTTCAGAAACTTTCGCTCCTGTCGCTGCCAAGAAACAGTCGAAACAGCGCAAAAAACTTTTAACGCTTTGGTCTCTGCACAAAGGGAGCAAATGAGATATAACGTTCATTAGCTAGTTAATTGGTTATTTCGGGCTGCTGATGGCTGGATTTTATGACCTTCATACGGCGCCAGGCCAGCCGAAATAATAAGAACAGAGTCGTTAACAGAGCAGATTAAAGGATTATAAACAGGACACGGGCCCCATTAAAGATTTAAATAGTGAGATCTTCTTTTTCAATGTCTATGGCACACACTTTTCTTCCCAGTAACTTTTAATATCTCGACAATTTACGCAATCCTTCATGCGCGCTGGTTACATACGTTTTGACATAATAATCATAATTCAAGCTGCAATTACGAGCTGCTCTTCTGGAGCTTTGAACCGTAGCTCATTGCCTTCATCAGGTAACGGAGCAAACGCCATCAGGATTTGTCAAAGTGACGCTCAATAGCTGGTGTTGTTTATGGGATGTGGGTTAGGGTTTAAGACCAAAATCTTTCTGTCCGTGTGTCTCTAGTGTTTCTCTCTCAGTCTTTGGCAGATGGATTGTCATTCAGCAGCACTATTATTAAGTGACTGTGTGGATGTGGGCTGGTGATGTAAGTGGAAAGCTATTATTGCCTTTGACATGCCAGCTTGACCGGACGCCGAGTGAGTTTATACGTGTGTGTGTGTGTGTGTGTGTGTGTGTGCATCATTCCCCTTCATCCGAAAAGACACATTATTACATCAAAGGAAGGTAATCTGAATATTCATCACGCGGAACGAACGATGACATAATTAGCTCGGAAAAAAAGTATTATGCTGGTTGTTACATTAATGAAAATTTCACACACACCACAACTGTCACAGTCGCTTCGAGCTAAACGGTCAATTTAACCACAGTCTCACAATTATTCATAATCAGATATGTTGAAGACTGACAATTCTTCAACAAAAAGACTGCTGAATTTTAAAAAATGTCTGACTTACATATATTCGTAGAGATTTTAAGCCCCTCAGATGCTTCACGAGTAGATGCATTTTAATATACTGATGCACTTTAATGCAGACATACATAATCAGGCTTTATAATCTCTGTGCTGCAGTGCATACCGGAGACAACAGCAGCGGTTACGTAATGAATGAGCTCTGAAATGGATTATAATCTGGAAACACAGCAGAGTCAACATGTTGTTTAGTAAGACACACACTTAACTCACAGCAACAGGCTGCACACACACACACACACACACACACACACACACACACACACACACTGTAGATTGATGTGGAATTTAAAAGCCAAGATCTCTATAGATTTTTTTTTTTAGGCTGTGCAAAATAGATATTTTATGCCAATACTGAGAACACCAAATCCAAAACCACTTCACTGAAAATATGGAGATTGTCAATGTGTACAGCTTTTTTCAAAAACAATGAGCTTCACAATGAAAGAACAGAGGTGAAAGAAGTACAGATATTTTGCATTTATGCACTCTAAATCCTACTTATTTCAATGTGCAAGAGCATTAGCGACCAAAAAATACTTAATGATTGCATTTATTTGTTATTTTTAATACTTTACTGGCATATTATTACTGATTCATCAACAGAGAGAGCAGAGTTTAAATGTTGAGGTCAAATTTCACTGATGGATAGTTTAATCTTGTCGTATAAAAACTTGATCTGCAAAGTTACTAGCAGCTCTGTGGCTATGAAAAAGATGTAGTGGAGTAAAAAGTACATTTCCCTCTGAAATATGGAGGAGTGGAAGTATAAAGGTGGTATAAAACCCCATATGAACATTTTTCTCACCCAGACATACATTAAATACAGTTTACAGTATATCCTCCCTTTCTCACCAAAGCATCTGTTCTCGACTTACATTTTTAATCCTCCTTCCTCCCGGTGGTGTTTAGCACTGAGTTTGGCTACTGAACAGAATGAATTTACCGTTTCCTTCTCGGCGCTCATGCATCTTTAATGTCGATGTTCAGAGATCACGCTGGTGTGTTTGGATGCTTTCTCCCTTCTTATAAAAATCAATCTGACATGTCTGCTGCTGGCTTGGAGCTGCAGTTTGTCGTTGGGCTGCTGTTGTGTTCAGACGCTTTGGGAACATCTGACTGGTTGTTTTCTTGTTAACATCTCACGGCGCCACTTTAACTGATCTTTGCTCGATTTTAGGGTTTTTTTTGCAGGAAGCTGCCTCTTTCTGACTTTTTGTTTGTCTTTCTTTGCCTTCTTTTTTCTACTACTCTCTTTGTCTTCCTCTCTGGCTTTTCTTCTGCCTTTGTTTCGTTGTTTTGGATTACTTTCAGTCTTTCATCAGCTCTCTTTGTTTCTTTCTTTTTGTCTTACTTTCTCCTCCAGTATGTGACTATTTTTGTTTGATTGAGGCTTTGAAAGCTGAGTGGACGGGACAACTTCAGATAAAAACTCACAGAAAATGGGTTGGATTCAGCAGAGCAATAACGCCACGGAGGGAGAACAGCACAGCTAAACTCAAACAATTTCTATGATAATATATCAGAGGGAATACAATTATGGAACAATTGTGTCTGTGAAAGGATTAAATTCAGATACAGCTGCAGCTTGCATATCGTCCATACGACAACGTGCTGTATACTGAAACATCCATCAAATTGTTTACAAGGAAAGTCGAAGAACCTTTTTCAATAAGAGTATTAAAACGAGGAAGTGAAAAGCTTAAATACGAGAAAACCCCTGCAGTCTATCTTGTCTCTGTTATTCAATAAAAGATGAGCTCGAGAGAGAGAAAAAACATTTCCTCCTTCAGGGTTATTGTGGCTCAGCAGATTTACTCTCAGTCCCTCTCTCTCTGCATACACACACACTTGAATCAGGGAATTTTCAGGAACGTAGATGCAAAGGTTGCGTCCTCCCCTGTTCTGTAATCTGCTGCCGCTGAATGAAACTTGTTCACTATTTAAAGCTCGGCTCGATTCTCCTTGTTCAACGCAGCAGAATGGGAGTCCTCTGTTGTTCTGCAGGTACACAAACCATGAAGGGGGAGGAGAAATGAGGGGAAAAAAGCAGAAAAGCTGCAGGATATTAACAGAACACCTGGTTTTTGTTCATCCATCCATTTTCTAATTCCCGCTTTATCCTGACACACAGGGTTGCAGGAGCCTATCTCAGCTATCTTGAGCGAGAGAGGCGGGGTACACGCTGGACTGGACGCCAGTCAGTCAGTCACAGGGCTAACGACATGACACAACAATCACTCACATTCACACCTAGGGGCAATTTAGAGTTGCCAATTAACCTAACCTGCATGTCTTTGTGAAAGGAAGCTGGAGTACCCAGAGAGAACATGCAAACTCCACACAGAAAGGCCGGTGTTATCCAGGGATCCAGGGATTTAACCCAGAACCCTCTTGCTGTGAGACGACAGTGCTAACAACTACACCAATTTGTAGTGTTCAATTTGTAAAAAATGACACATTAGGGATTATTGTGCTGGCAACCGACGGAGACTCCAGGAACCTGCTGCATCAAATTGCTTTCTTTCAGAGAGTGAGAGGAGAAAACAAATTCCTCTCTCATGTCTAAATATACAGCAGAAAATGCAATACATGTAGCTCAGAATAAAGAGTGGAGGCAGCAGGTGACGGCTATCCTCGCTGTGATAATCAGTAGATGCAGCTCTATTTTTGGACCTCGCTTCCATAGATATATCATCATGTAGTCACTGATCTTTTCTTCTGTAGTAACCATTTACTCATAACGTTAGCAGATTTTATGAAATGGCTCAATATTGGTCACACAGATAGTAAATTTATCTACATGTGAAATAAAACAGCTTTATTTTTTTATACATAGACATGCAGCTGATGGTCAAAGTTATCTAAATGATTAAAATTTTTTTTTTTTGTAAATTACATAATTATCTATTAATCATTCAATGTGGAAAATGTGTGATGGGTGGACTGGCCCCATACAGATGTACAGATGGTCCCCTGAAATCCTCATGCATGCTGTGACGTTGAAACGATGCTCAGGTTGGTATTAAGGGGTCTAATGTGAGCTAAGAAAAGATTCCTCACAACCACCAGCAGGGGTCTTTGACAAACGGTATGATGGATTCAAGATCATTGTTGACTCTTCCCAGCAGAAATGGAGATTTGTCGTACCAGCCTGTGTTTTTTTTCCAATCTTTTCCAATCAGTTTTGCTGAACCTGTCCTCTCAGTTTCCTCTTCTTATCTGACCGGACAGGAAGACTTGGTCTTTTCCTGGTGGTGGAGCCCCTCCAAGGTTTTTGCTTTTACTGTTAAAACCTGCAGTTATTAAAGTTACTGTCGCCTTCCTGTCAACTTGAATCAGTCCGGCCATTATCCTCCGATCTCTTTCATTAATTAGCCTGCAGACCTGCACCGCTTTCTGTAAAACTCTTAAGACTTTTGTGTGTGAAAATCCCAAGAGATCAGCAATTTCTGAGACACCAACAATCATTCCAGGGTCGCTGAGATCACATTTCTTCCCCTTTGTATTGTTTAATCCGACCAGCAGCTGAACCTCTTGACCACGTCTGCATGCTTTTAGTGCACCTAGTTGCCGCCACACGATCGGCTGATGAGATATTTGCCTTGACGAGCGAGCAGGTGCACTCTGCCTAACGAAGCGGCTGATGAGTGTGGGGATTAATATGAGTGTCTACATTAGCTCTGCGAAGGCTTGGTGACCGGTGCAGGATGCGCTTTCCTGCTTATCGCCTCGTCTTGTGCTGAATCATGTTCAATTTGTAGATCCACATTGCTTTGTTTATGCATAAATAAACACCCCTGTGTTTCACCTGGCAGGCTCTACAGCTGACAGATCGTACATCATCTCTTTGGATCATTAGAGGAAAAATAAGACGAGCGAGTCCCCCCCCTGAGGCTACGCTGCTGTTGAGCTGACTCACAGCTTTGTCATATTAGAAGCTATTGACACTGATGTCTGGATTAATGACATGTTTCCCCCAAACATTATGCCATCAATTAAACAAATCTGAGACACTGAGTCAACTTGTCATCTTGAGACAAGAGTGCAAACAAGATTTATTCACCAGACATCAGTTACATACAAAGCCACTGCTAACACTTGTGAGCAAATAATAAACAGGCCAAGAGTGCAACTTCTCTTTTGTCTTTTTAGCAAATTTAGTCCAGTCTATACATGCAGCATATGCTTTTATGTTATTACACATTCGCTTTCTCATCAGGCTGATGAATACTGCTGTTTGTCCCTGCAAAGACCTTCATCTGAAATATGTTTGAGCTGAACAAAATCTTTTTATTTTTCATGCTTTGGCCCAAAAAAGGTTGTTTTTCGGTGTTCTCAGAGATGACCACTTCACAGTCTATCAACACTTGAGATGAGCTGCAGGGTCAAGATATTTGTTTTTGCCATGACCGTAACAACAAGTGAGGTAATGCAGCAAACATGTCGCAGCACATTAATCCACAGTTGTCCGGTCCACAGCTCAGGTTGTGCTCATTCTCATTTGGAAAGTCTCATTTTGAGTCTCTTTTTTTGTGTTGAAATCGCTTTTTGAAGCTCCCATAGGGCCAGAGGGTGTCACAGTATGTGCAACTGTAGATAATATAATCACTGTATACAGTTTATATATGGTGATGGAGTAAAATTGATGTAAAATCAACTGATAGATAAAATAACCAAACAGGAATTTCTGTTTTTGGATAATGTAAAAATTAAATGGAATCAGAATCACTGACTCACAGTTTCAAGAACAATTTACAGGGACTAAGAAATAAATATACACCTGAAACAATGACAGAAAAGCTGAATAAAGATGGGTTAAAGTGCATAAGATACAACATTATCATAAATCAGTCCTGCTTATGGTTTTGTAACATTGAAAGTTAAAGAGACCTCTGTATAGATAATTTGACATAATCTGTGACAGTAAACATGTTCATCTCTCCTCGTGTTAAATATCATTATATGACTGAACGTCAGTCACATTCAAACCAAGTCTATGTGTCTCTCTCCGTGGTCCTGAAACATCCAAACCAAAAATCACCAAAAAAAATCTAATGAGCGATGAACATATAATAACATAATTCTGAGTTATTTCTGTGAAATCGGGAGCACGATTCAGAGTTCAGATGCTGAAATAAAACAAAGGGATGGTCTCCATAGTGCAGAAATATTGAAATAGTTTATATCTCTTCATTGTGCCGAAGCAGACAAAGCCTCTTTCTCCGACAGCCACCTGGAAACATCCCAACAACCACATCAAACTGTGAACCGAGCCTTTCCAAACTCCCAGAGCACCACAACACCGTCCTCCAAACTCCACAACAATGCCCTGCTAATGTTTAGCACCATAGAAACATATTCAGATCAATTACTTAAGTATTATAAAAAAAAACTACACAAATACTCCACTTCTTTAGGTAAAAATATGTAACTATATGAGCTAAATTTACTCAAAGTATCAAAAGTAGTAAAGTACTCATAATGCAGTAAAATGTTCCCTGTCAGTGTTTTACTTTATATCTCTCTGCATTGATGTGTATGATGCATTTTACTGCTGTGGATGTTTCAGGTTGAGCCCATTTTAACCGCTTTATATACTGCTGGCTGGTTTAATCTACAGCAATGCATCGTGGTCTATAACATCATCACACGTTTGCAGCCAGCCGTCCTGTGAGAATCTCTAAAAAGTCATAAAAACAGCTTTGTGACGACACGTTTTCCAGCTGATCCGACGAGGCTTTAAATAGTTTATTGGGCCTGAGAAGGAGGAGAGTTTTCTCAGCACACAAAGGAAGAACACTTCATCCTTCAGTTTATCACAAACACTCAGCATCAACACATCTGAAGGTTTTCACTGGACGGGAAAGGGGAAGAAAAATCAGACAAGTAACTAAAGCTCAGACAAATGTAGTGGAGTAAAAAGTAAAATATTTCCCTCTGAGGTGTAGTGGAGTAGAAAAATAAAGCTGCATAAATTGGAAGTATTTCAAATCGGTGCAAAAGAGCTACCACATGCAACAAAGGCACCGAATGAATCAAACCTTTTACGGTTATTTGGTCTTTTAGATGCCCCCAAAATCTGACTGCAAATCCTCCATAATCAGATTTAGTAACATCTCCCCCCTCTCTCACACCACAGGGGTAACTTCTTTTACTGACCGAGGACACACCGCCTGTGTGTCGTGGTCGTGTTGCCAGAGGGTGGGCTTTGTACGAGGAAATGAGGAGACCATAAAATATATATAAAATAACAATACAATTGACAATAATTTGTCAAGAGTTTGGGAGAGGCCGATGGAAGCTGTTTCTGAACTTAAGTGGAACAGTGGGGATAATAATAATGATAATAAAAAAAAAACTCATATGAGATTAAAAGTATAAAATATACAATGAGCTTTAAGATTTAAGTGAAAATGAGTGAGGTGGTGATCAGCCTGTTTCTCATGGTGCTCTACTGCCCTCTGGTGGTGATCAGGAGGATGCTGTGCAGCACTCAGTCTCGGCCTTGAGCTCCACAAATTGACATTTTGAGCGTCTTTTATCTGCGACCATGTGTTATAAAATTACAAAAATAATGATCCCTGAAGCTTGAATTCACCTTGGATAACAGTGTGCTCTTATTTTGAAATGAAGGCTAAATGAGTAGAGCGTTAGCAGCAGGATTATTGGAATTAATGAATCAGATCTTTTGGTCCTTCTGCTATCAAATGTGGACTTCCACCATGTGCTGCCTGTAGCCAAACAGATGTAATATGTAAGAGAAATAAAATAAATTAACATTTGTGCAAAATTCACCTTGTATGAGAGGTAACATGTTTTTTTTCCTGGCACATCGTAATGACTATTATAAGTAGTATTTAGTAGGTTTCATTAAGCACAGCTATGGACCTACAGTCTGTTATGGAGCCAAAAATAAGTGTACGATTACAATTTGGCATACAAGGAAATGCTATCAAATATAATAATAATAAGGAAAACTAAGAAAAACATCTCATCATCAACTTATTAAATAGATGCATCATTTTTGCATCAACCACCTGCTCCTCAACACCACCAAGACCAGGGAGATGGTGGTGGACTTTAGGAGACCCAGGCCGCACCCAGAGCCGGTCATCATCATCAAAGGGGACTGTGTGGAGGTGGTACACACCTACAAATACCTGGGAGTGCAGCTGGATGACAAAGTGGACTGGACTGCCAACACAGACGCTCTGTGCAGGAAAGGACAGAGCCGCCTGTACACTTCCTCAGAAGGCTGGCGTCCTTCAACATCTGCAAGAAGCTGCTACAGATCTTCTACCAGTCTGTGGTAGCGAGCGCACCCTCCTGTACGCAGTAGTGTGCTGGGGGGGCAGCTTCAAGAAGAAGGACGCAGCGCGCGCCTGGACAAACTGGTGAGGAAGGCAGGCTCTGTCGTTTGGCACAGAGCTGGACAGCCTGACATCTGTGGCAGAGCGACGGATGCTGAACAGGCTCCTGACCATCATAGACAATCCAAGTCATCCACTGCACAGCGCCATCTCCAGGCAGAGGAGCAGCTTCAGTGACAGACTCTTGTCACTGTCCTGCTCCACGGACAGACTGAGGAGATCGTTCCTCCCCCACGCCATACACGGCTCTACAACACCACTCGGGGAGGAGTGATAACTCAAAACAAGCTCCGGACTCACCACACACTCACACCACGCACCCTGGACTCCACTTGCACTTTATCACACACACACACACACACACATCTATATACTGGACTCAAGTGTGTACAAACCGACTGCTGCACAACTGTATGTCACACACTGCCACACTGCCTTTTTTGCACAGCTGCACCTTTGTAGGAAAACTACTAGATGCTTACTTTATATTTCATTTTTTTTTATTTCATATTTTTAATTTTCTACGGTTATTGTTATTTCACTTTGTACTTTTACCCTCTATTTTATTTTATTTTATTATAGTTTCTTTTGCATCCTTACTGTACTTCTTGCATGCCCTTAAGTTTCACCTTTCATGCTGCTGGAAATGTGAATTTCTCTTGGAGATCAATAAAGTATCTATCTATCTATCTATCTATCTATCTATCTATCTATCTATCTATCTATCTATCTATCTATCTATCTATCTATCTATCTATCTATCTATCTATCTATCTATCTATCTATCTATCTATTTCCCTGAATAAAGCCTCCTGAATAAAAAGAGTTTTTAATCTAATTTTGTGCTGTTTGGTGGAGACGACTCGTCCATTTGTTGGAGATAAAGCAAATTCTGACTGCACAGTTGCAGTCTTTGTCACATCTATTAAACAACCATTAACGTGGGATCAGTCTGGGATCCAGTTTAAAGTCGCACCACCTCACCTTGAACCACAATGACGACACTGAAGTAACTTTACAACCTTTCCCTCGAAAACAGATGAGCAGAGAAACATGTTAAAATCAATATGAGTGGAGTATTTGGAGATCGAGTTCATCTTGCAGGAGTTTTGCTTCTGCCTCTTTTCTACGTTTATTACTTCAGCCTCTTTTTAAAGCCATTTTATAATATCAATGACAACATCTGTGCAAAATATTTAACTTTTTTTTTTTCTCAGGTTAGCCGTTGGCTTCCCTTTCTCTTGTGCTCAGATTGTGCAGATTTGTGGACTAAAGTCTCGTTTTCTGTGTTGTCTTGTGTTACAGGTGTCATTTTGTTCAGTGTTGAGCTCCTTTCCACACTTTCATCATCTAATGCGCTCAGAGTGATGATGGTTTGTGATCGTAGGAAAGAAACCTTTTAATGATCATCATTATCCTGCTCTCCAAACGAAACTCCACTAAAATCTCTTAATAAGCAGCTTTAATTGCTTGAAAAACTTTCGGCAAAGTGAACTCTGCAGTGCAGTAAATCGTTGAATTTAAAGTATTTAACTAAATGCCACATGTTTTGGCTCCATTATTCTTTAAGGATCTCAGACTCATTTTGGTTTTGTTCTTTTTTGCTCACAAACGTTCATTTATTTATTCTTCTATTTCAGAAGAAGTTCTCATTATGAAAATATAACTGTGATCATTACACCAACAGATTGCAGCTCATTACATCTAAATTAACCTGCAGGTAATTGAGCATCTGAAAAGGTTTATGTTAAAAATGCACTTTTGCAGATTTGAGCTTAAGGATTTGTTGCCATGACAACAGTTCCAGATGAATTTTAAGCCAGCTTTGAAGAACCAAAAGACGCGTTGAATCAGATTGTCAGCTTTCTGATCTGGATCTTTATCTCGAGCATCATTTGCACTCTCAAAATTGCACTATTATCCCAATGTCTACATGTTATTGCTGTTATTATTATTTCATTATAAATACATGTAAACATATTCATACTTGTACATAGTAGTTTATGTTAATGTTCATTTTTAGCTTGTTTGTATTTCTGTGTGTGTGAAGAGCGAGCGTTGTAAAAACTGGAGTCAAATTCCTCCACACATAAATCAGATTCTGATATCAGCGTACGAATAAAGGTTTATCAGTTTGAATAAAGGCATCAGACTTCTGAATGTGCAGCTCTCAGTTGTGAATGGATCCGGTGCAGCGTCCCTCGTGTGAAATATAAGACCTCGGATATGAAACACCTCACAGAAAACAAAGTCTGCTATCAGGAAACTATTCGACCTGATTGTTCCCCTTTGAAAGCACCGCGAGATGTTCAACAGACAGACAGCATTGTTTTTTCTTGGTGGGGGAGAACAGAGGTGATAAAGATGAACAATTGTGCTAAATTATCTCTTCTTATTTCTGCTGGCCGGCTCATGTCCCACAGCTGTGGTTCAGCCAGATAAGAAAAATGTTCTCCGTCTTTCTGTGCAGAGATAAGACGCCCAGAATTAGTCAGGAAACAGAGTGGCCTCGGTGTCTGCGATGCCTATCTTTATTATATTTCCTGTAAGGCCAGATAGTCAGAGCGAAGCAGGGAGCTGAATGACAAACATTTCAATGGCTTCTTTGTGCTTCTCATCACTCAAAGTATGACAGGAAGAAGAATTTGCTTTTAATATGAAGAGGTCTTATTAAAGCGTCGTATTAAAACGTTATTAAGGTTTATTCTCATGTCAGGCTTTATTATTGTTTGATGTTTGGCGGCATTAAATGTGCTCGAGATGACACTGATACTTTAGACTGGAGAATCAATCAATCAGTCTTTAAAAGTTTTTTTTTTTTTTCGACAACCTTCACACCAATCTGAGAGATTCATTAAAATCAAAATAATCTGTCTAAGAGGAAACATACACCAATTTCTTCTCTTTTTTGGTGAAAAATGAACTTCCACACCCAAGAGTAAAGAGAGGAAGTAGAGCAGGACGACTACGCCTACTTTCAAGGAAGGAAAGAGTCTGAAGAGGTGAAAACGTCAGCAGCATTTGTTGTATAAAGAACAACTTTATCATCAGATTGTAGCTTTTTCATTGGACTCAAGTCATAATTTAACGCTATAATTGTCTCAGGTCATGTTAATACTTCTTATCTGTGTGTGTGAGATGCAAAGTCAAGAAGGTGTCAGGATAAGCAGGTATAGAAAATGGATGGATGGAACATTTAATAACTGTAAAGCTAAATATTGTTAGTGTTGACTGAAAAAAGGACTTGACATCAATGAAATGACTTCAGCCTTTATAAAATTATGATAAAAGCCCTTCTAGGATAATTTGTTAACAAAAACTTTTTTATACTTCAAACCTGTGTAACTATATTTATAGTTTAATGTCGTTCTGTACCACACTTGGATGCTTTCAGTTCTGCCATAATTTGTCTAACGAGGTCATTTGAGCACTAATTTAAACAAGTACAAACTATTTAAAGATAAAAGTTCTGCAAGTCATTCTTGTTTTCTGTATTTCTGATTACTAAAGTGGCGGAGAGCCATCATTGACGTTGGACCAGTTTCAACAGCGAGAGTAATCTGTAACTCACATTTATCTGAAATAAGTCTGTTTTAGTTGTTTCTGTTCATGAAATGTATAATTTTCTGTGCAGCAAAGAGCAAAACATGGAAAAGATCTCATGAATGAAGCACTCAACCATTAAAACTACAATAAAGTAGTTAATTTAGTTTCATTTTAGATTACCCTAATACATATTAAACCCAATGTGACACCAAACGCAGCACCTCTATATTCACCAATGTAAAAAAAGTTTTTATGAAAGCATTAAACTCATAATAAAATGGTATGAATTTGCTCATTTTAATTACCTAAGACATTGCTGTAGAAGTTAATGAGACTCTGCAGTCTTACAAAAACACAACACCACAAATCCAAAGCCACCACTTATTAAAAGATTTTTTATTCACAATAGAAGTGTAACAAATATAGTTTATTAAAAAGTCTGCTGCTTATTAATATTATTTTAATCCATAAGCTCAGAAGATTTTATATAAATGTAGAACGGCTCATTTGCCTGAATGGAATATTTACATTTTTTCTCAATAATAATATTAACACAATAAAACAGATTTCCCCACAAAATTAAAATATTGCATATAAACGCAAAGTAAACTATGTGCAATGGAATGATTATCAGCAATATTTTGTACACATACATTTCTGAGGTTGGTTTCACGCATTTAAACCTTTAAAGGGAATCGCCAACTGTTTTAAAAAGTCAGATTATATTTGAGTCCCGCAACAGTTCAGTCTTATTCAGTGATCGTGCACCACTTGTGAAGAAGAGATGGTGTCGGGGTGATATAAATTAGAAGTTTCTTTAAGGAAAGGTGGTGCACTTTCACAAAGACTTGAGTTCCTAAAACAGCCGGCTTTCCCCTTTAATATTCACCAATAGAAAGGCATTGGAACGCAACAGATCGTCAACACAATATTCAGAAAAATCACCAAAAACAAACCTTTTTAAAACAAAATAAAACTAAAAAAGTAAAGTCTGCGTCTGGAAATGAGCAGATGTCTGATGTCCCGTCATGTGAAGCTGAAGAAGCAGACGCCGACGGCTCACATGAAAATCCAAACACGTTCTGCTTTTTCTTTCCTGTTCAGGTGGTGAAAACGACCAGATCAGAGTCACACGAGAGGGAAAAACTCATTTTCATTTAAATCCAACAGGGCGCCTAAAGAAATAAATCCAACCAAATGTAGAGCTTAAAGTTAAATCCCGGCTTTGTCCAAAAATTCTGACTTTTTACAGAGGATAAATGCAGCTTTAAGTCCAAATTATGAGGCACAAACCTGACTGATGCTGACCTGACTGTCCAAAATAAAGGGCTGTAAATCCACACACGGTTACTTTATCATTTTATAATCCCTCTAAAATGCATCAAAAGTCTAATTTCAGGCTGTATAACTGCACTAACAGATCTTAATAACTGTTAACCTCCACCAGGAAACCAGGAAAGACATTAAAAAAAAAAAAACAAAATCACACCATCGTACAACAAATATTCCTCCACCATTACACAAAAATCTTTAACAAATGAATATTAATAAAATGTTGACTTTAATAAAATCCAGGCAGCCTAACTTATCCTAAAATAAATATATTTTTTTAAATGAAGCTCTGTTTGGACCTTTCGTGTCATTGGGAGGAAAACTACCACCAGTTGTTGTTAACCAGCAACTTCAACTTAAACACACTCAATCACCAAAGAATAGAATCTCTTATTAAATCGATGCTCTAAGATTAATTTGACTGAATTAAACTAACGTGGCAGCGGCTGATAACCTTCGCCGATGCCTTTAACAGGAAAGTCATTCTCATTGGTTGCCAGCTTGATATTTATGAAGATGCAATTTAAATTTTCAGGATAAAATCCAATTATAGAGCACATAATAAAACATTAAAGTGTCTTAATTATGGACACTGAGCTACATTTATAGCACTTTTTTCCTACAATATGGAAAAATCTCACTTTCCTTCATCACATCCTCGCTTGTCAAATGAAGAAAAGTCTAAAGCTGATACCGGTGACTCGTCAAACACGAACCAAAATACTGATGTAGCAGAGTTATGTCGTTACAGGATCCACAAATACAACAGACCCGTCATGAACCATCAGAAATTAAACGACTGCAGAGCACTTTAAATCTTTTTCTCTGTTCTCACACGAAGCAGCTCCAGTGTCTGAACACTGTACTCCACCACGAATACTTCAGTAAATCTGCTTTACGATAAAATGCTGAATATTCTGATATGTTCACGTCTGTGTGTCAAATTTCAGAAGAATCAAACACAGTAAAAACAGCGAGGTGTGTCGACCATGTGCTGGTGGTCCTAATGCGGCTGATTTGGATCATTTCCTACGTTAACGGCCTCTCTGCCTGCGCACATTGCTTCGACTTTTTTTTTTTGTGCTTTCCAAGATAAAAGGAATTAACAAAATAAAAGCACAGAGAAGTGAACACACAAATACGAAAAAGAAAAAGAAAAAAATGCATATAAAATATTCTTCACTTCACATTGGATGGTACATTCATACAATTCCTATCCTCCAGTAAGGGTGTCTGATTGACTCCTAGGTGGTTTTTCTGCCCTCTTTCTGACATTTAACGACATTTTATGCCACTTTAAAGACACCATATGTGGCATTTCTATAAACATCTATCATTCATTGGTGATATTATTGATGGTATTTTTACTTTAAGACCACAGTGGGAGATTAACAGCTTCTTATTGTGGTCTTAAAATCACCAATGTTGAAAAATGCAAAACTTTCAGGACCTTTAAATTCTTTACCGACGTGGCTTTTAAGACGTCTTTATTTATTTTTTTTTTGGTTACCAACAAAAAGCCGTGAAGATCCATATTTTGGGGGATGGGAGGTCCAGTCTTGAACCCACAGCGCCACCTGGGGGTCAGCACCCCGACCCTCCAAATCCTATGTTAACTACTACAGAATAAATTAACACAATCAGCAGAAAAACATTACAACACTACTTCACATGGATAATAAATTCCTCTAAAACCGACTGGAACTAAAGAAAAAAAAAACAGATTAAACATGAAGACACTGTTGTCTGTACAGTGATAGAGAGAACATGGAGGGATTTCTCACAGCTCACAAACTCAGCGCAATATTTTAAATGAAACAGGAAGTGACTGATATGTCTGTCGGTCAATACGAGGGAAGGGCTCATGAAAAGGTTGAGTAAAATTAGGGAATTTAGCTCATTTTGAAGAATCACAACCAGGCGAAAATGACACGAAAAAGAACATCATCTGGATTTAAAGACACCATTTGCAACACAAATGTTTGTTTTTTTACACGCTGAGGAGGACTGTGAAGCAAAATCGGCCTCTCCTTTGCCCTTTTCTTTTGCATTTTCCTCTTTACTTTCTATAAATCTAAAGGTTTTATGAGCTCTTCTTGCTGCAAGAGGATCTAATTTAGTGCAAAACTATTGAGATCAGCATCGTCTTGCAGCAGAAAAACAACAAATTCGGGGACGTATGGGGAGGTAAAATGTGAAAGAAAAGTAGTTTGAGCTCTAAAAATAGTTCAAACCAAGAGTCTCTCAGCTTTATTCTCCTGCTCTGTGATGTCTGGGCCAAAATGTCTTTAAGAAGCAGCTCCTGTCGTGGTTTTTAAGTGTCACTCTGCTCAGCCGGCTCCTCGTATTCTGTCAGACAGCCGAAATAAATGAAGTGTTTCAGGGAGAGACGCCGTTGTTGACTGAACTTTCTAATGACTTACCATCTGCCAGGTCTCCCAGTGACACTTAAGTCTGTTTAAAGTGGGAGGATTTGTGGGAGCGGGAGCGCCGGGAGGGCCGAACGTGGGCAGAGTTATTATCCTCCAGCTTTCTGTGTCACGTACACATATAAGATAAGGGCTCAGACTAATGACTGCAGCTCTTGCAGCCAATCGAAAGCAACAGTTTCTACTGATCGGAAGTCAGAGATGGGTGAAATACGTCGCTTTAAATCCAGGCCTGTTTTGCTTTTTCATTGTACTTTCTTTTATTGGGTGAGAATATTTTGATCTCTTGTAATTCTGGGACCCTCTGGCAACACATTTTAAAATATTTAGTGGTAGTTCAAATGAGATTTCTTTGATCCAAACAAGTCCAAGTCTATCTTTGATAAGATTCATCTCAATAAATGTGGTTATCACCTTCTTTTCCACACTCTTCTCGTTTACTCCAGGTCTTGTGTGGACTGTAATTAGGTCATCCCACCACTAGATGTCAGTGTAGTCTAGGGGATAACACTGACTGGGGCCTCCACTGGTTCCTGACAGATGTTGGGTAAACTAGGACTGAGGGGAAGGACTAATATCAGCATTTAAGACTTTTTAATGATGTGATCTCCCACTTATCACAAAGAGTTTCCACTGAATCTTGGTCGACTTTCAAGCCAAAGTACATTAAATATCGAGTTAAGGAGCAGGAATTATCCTTTAATCAGCGTCTCATGTTGGTATAACCCTCATCTGAGACTTGGGGAACTTTACTTAAAGCTCTTCAACTATTTAAACTCGACTCTTTTGTGTGTGTGAGCTGCTTTTCCCTCTGACTCCTCCTTTTTTTATTTAACAGTGAAGGCACTAGATTGAAGACTAAACTGGATTTTATCTGGCTACAGTTCTGTGTGGCATCAGGAGAAATCTTTACCATAACATCCGACAACTAAAAATCACAGATTGAGCGTCACTTTGAGGAGTTGAACATAAAATGTACAACAACAACAAAAAAAACAACAACAAAAAACAGCAAGACAGTTTGTGTTGGTACAGTCACACGCCGCCAAAAGGGAACAAAAGTCTCAACGACAGAATGGTAAAGCTGTATTGAATCAGTATGGCTTCTTGTATGTGTGAGTGTGTGTGTTTGTGTGTGTGTGAAGGTGAAATATTACAGCAAAGTCGAGTGTCTGCGTCTCCTCATAGAGGAGAGAAGATCCAACAGCCGGCCTTAAGCTGGCACTGGAGGACGGAGACGAGAAGAAGCGATACAACAGCGAAGAAAAAAAAGGGGGTTTGACCGATACCATCACTCAGCGTCTTCTTTATTGGAGACTTTTAGTGTCTTTTAGCGTCTAAAAATGATGTTTTTCTACCAACAAATGCCCACATGTAAAGATATTACCATTTGCAGAAGGTGTCTGTGGTATACTGACTCCAAATTTCACCACTTTATATAATAATATCAAGTTTATTCCTGATTTGGGAAATAGTAGTTTTCCAAATAACATAAAAACTTAAGATCTACTTGCTAGTTTTTTTCCAGAGCATCTCACAGCCCAACCTAACATTTTGATGCTCCATCTGCTGGGTAAGTACATTTAGTAAGTTCACGGTGAGATCATTTTTTTCTTTTTGGTCAGATGATTGTCTAATTTATTTCCAATTCTGTGATCATTGACAAGAAGACAGAAAAAGAAATAATATCTTAGAGGAAAAAAAACACACTTAACACTATAAAATAGATCAATATTTGGAAAGTTATCACAAATATTAGCTTCAAAAAAAAAAAAAGTTATCAGCGTTAAAAATCTGTATCGGTCAAGCCCCCCAGAAATGAGAAAGAAAACTAAATCCAGAATCCAAACTAAAGATGAGACACACAGAAGAAGAAGAGCTTTGTGTAAACATCGTGGGGAGAAAGTGGAATTACTGGCAGGTAGAGAGCTGGTGTGGCCGCTCGTCCTGTGTCACACCGAAACTCAGAGGGAGGAAGAAGCAGTCAGGTTGTGGTTTTTGGAAGAGGAGGGGGGGGGGGGGCAGAGGTCTAAAAGTTCTGTGGGTTTATAAAAAAAGAGGCTCGGGTTGTGCTGCGTCTTTCCTTTACTCCCACAGAGACTACCTCATGATTTTAGAAAAGTTTCTCTGAAGACGAAGTCGGGCGGTGGAGTTGGCGGCACCAGCGTTGGCGCAGGGAGTCCGGTTTTCTATTCAGATATTGATCGAAGCGGTAAAGCAGAAGGAAAAGACGACGCGTGTGAAGCGAACGGAGCGTCCTTTAGCTCGCTAAGTCAGCCTTGTAATCCTCAGACAGAGTTTTTTACATTTTTTTTTATTTTTCTGGGTTTGGTGCCCAAAGCTCAGGTCCCAAAATATCCACATAAGAGCGAGACGACTGGTCAGTGTTCTCCTTCACAAACCACTGACGAATAATGTGACAACTCAGACTGTCACTCTGAAACTTAAAAAAACAAAAAAACAAAAAGCAAAACATAAACTGCCACTTAATGTAATGACATCTTCAGAGAGTGTTTGATAAAGCAAGATTATTAAAAACTTGCTACACCTCACTGATGATATCGCTGCATCTTCTGGTGAGTTATCCGGGCAGTAAATATGTTTGTTCACGTCAGCATCTGAGTTGAACATAAAAAACAAACACAAAAAAACAACCAAAATCTGGATTCTACAGCGAGAATTCATCTTCAACAAGCCTGAATTCTGATTTGATCCCGTTAAAAACAAACAAAAAAAATCCGATCAAGATGCATCTGTAACCATTGGGGACTCCGAATGGCTAAACTGTTTTCAGACAGACAGCTGGAGGCTCAGGTTTACAGGATCAGAGGTTCTCGCACTTGGTTGTTTTCGAGCGGAGGGTTGAACTACTCCACTTCGTTGGGTCTGTCCGTTTTGTCCTTCCTGATGATCGGCAGCGGGTGAGCCTCTGTGTTGAAGACCCAGTGGTCGAACGGTAGGTGGTCGTCGTCGGAGAAGAGCAGGTAGAGATACCTGAGGGACACACAGAGGAAAGACTTCGTTAAACGCAGCCTGCAGGGGCGTCATCAGCAGTGTCACGGCATCATGAGCCAACGTGCACGTTAAAATAAAACGTAAAAAAAGTATAAGCACAGATATACGAAACAAGGGTTTTATTTTTATGGTGGTACAACACGCATCCCTTTGACTGTCTGGTATTTTCATGACCTTAACATCCGCCTGTCAGTGTGCTCAACACAGCATAAACTTAAGAGTGTAATTGGAAGAAGGCAGTTGTTGGGATTTTGATGGAAACTCGAAGTTAGACTGAGCACCGACCCTGTTTGTGGTTTGATTAGATACCGTTGACAAGTGAAACTAAATATATGGACGAGATGTGCCACAATTATGGAATCATGAATAAAAGTTTGCTGTAAGTTGATTATGGGTAGTGCCTACATTACCCATAATGCAACTGAACTGCTGATAGTTCTGTCAGACATGTGGGTGTGTTATATTGTTATGTAATGTTAGTTATGTTATGTTATGTCAGTTGTGGCTAATGTAGCCTTGAACTTTAAACCTCAAGCAGAGATGAGAAACTCTCCACACCCTCAGATTTTGACTCATCTGACATCACTTGAGGCAATCTAGCAGCTTTCTTACTGGAGCCACAAATTTTTTTTGCGGTCGTACCTCCAAAGACGGATTTCCTTCAAACATATAAACAAGTTCCTCATTTTTAGTTAATACTTTCCAACAAGAAGATTCTTTAATATATGCCTTTGTTTGTTTGTGGAGTCGCTGTTAACACGCTCTTCTGCTCCAGAGCTATGAGACCTTTAGACATTATGTATTTATCATCACACCCTCTGATTTATTTTGCAACCTGACCCAGACCAAAATCATGTTATGAACCAAAACAGCAGGTGCACTTGGAGACGCCTGCAAACCTACTGATTTATGACCTTATCAAAATAAAAGAAAAGAAAAATAAGGAAATAAACTCAAAGTCTGAAATTTTGGGAAAGAAAATGAAGCAAACATGCGGATGTTTGTAACTGTTAGGAAAATTCCCATGAACTGGAAAATGGCAGCAACATGCTCACAAATCATAATTTAATGGGGTTCTCCACTAAATAAAGTCTAGTTTAATGTCACTATAAAAGCTGACAGCCGGGAATCTACAGCAACAGGTGGAAATGTGAGATGGAGCTGAAAACTCTGGAGAAAGCTTTTAAATGGATTTTGAGTTATGACTTCTTGTCAGACTAAAGCGGAATTTGCTAAAAATGATCCAAAATAGAGTCACGATTATAAATCTACTGTAGGTTCTGTTTTGATGCAGTACAGAAAATATATCCACGATCAAAGCATTTTCATGACATAAACTCTTCATTTGTTCGTAAAGATGTCTCTTTTTTAGGGATCGACACTGTTTACTGCTCAGTGTTTCAGATATTGTTTTGAGTTGTGTTCACCTTCTGCAATATTTATCGGCGGTTCTGCAAAACAGAAATGAAACAGACGTGGGACAGAGGGGGAAAGGACGTGCGCGGCTCGGGATCAGACCGGTTTATGAAACCTGAAGTGATGAAATTTTGCAGTTAAATGTCATCAGATCTTATGAAACAACCCCGAGAAATAACATTATCCATCAAAGGCGTGCGAAAGAGAGCAAACTTCAGATTTCATCATGAGGAGAAAGACAAACAGAGATCAATAAAAAAACAGAAAAACAAAGCAGACACCTTCTTTAAGGAGAACTCGCGTCCGTGTGCGAGAAAGAGGAGAAAAGCACGACCTAAAATATAAAAAAATGTGTCGGCTGATTAACGATTCGGCCGAGGAGCTGCTCGTCCACGAAGCCCTCAGCCTCCACAACAAGTTCCCCTTCCTCCTCCGCCTGCCAACAAACCACTAGAAAACGGTGAGTGATTGAAGGCGGACAGCGGTGTGAAGTATGGCCGTGTCCTTGGCAGCGGTGGGAAGATGAATACTGGAAGTGGGTCCGCGCGATGCCAAGATCCCCGAGTAACATTAGGAGGATTAGACTTATGGGTTCGCCGCTAAATGGGATTGATATTTTCCAGCGTGTCCGTCTCCGATATCACGGGTATGATGCCGCTTGACTGATGAGGTAATCATTGTGTCGCTCTCCAGGCCGGCGGTCAATTACACTCATATTTTTTCTCCACTTGTCTGCGGGAGACTAATGAGACATTTTCTTTTTCTTCTTCTTCTGGAAACACTTCAGATATTCATGTCTCGCTTTGGCGCTTTTTTTTTTTTTTTTATGTCGGATGAGCAGGATTTTATTTTGACACTGAACAGCAAAAAAGAAAATACCTTTATCTGTGTGTCAGTATCTGGTGGACCTGCAACGGGGGGATACAGACATCTTGTTTTGAGTGTGTTTGTGTGTGTGTGTGTGTGTGTGGTGTAATCAGGAGTAGAGGTGACGCTTGTTAAAATTTAAAATTTACTGCCTATAAAAAAAGCAGGATTGGATGGCACCTCGCTCCTATCGGGCTCTGCTGGGCTAACCTTGACTTCCTGTCAACAGCTGTCTGGTGGGAGAAAAAAAAAAAGAAAGATAGAAGAAAAAGAGGAGGAGGAGGAGGAGAGGAGGACGTGAACGGGGGAGGGAGAGATGGAGGCTGCAGGAGAGGCAGTAAAACGGAAGTAAAAGAAACAGAGAGGACAATAAATTTGGAGGAAGAGTGAGAGTAAGAAGATGCTGTTGCATCCTGGTAAAGTGGATTAATGGTGAACTGGTTCAGGGATAAAACACCATTTACACTATCAGAACCAATATTTTTTTATTTATTTATTTATTAGATAATTAATGAGATGACCAACATTTAGATTTACGTGACATTAAACGCCACTCGATGACTTACAGGCCAGCTCGTGTGGAAAGAGGTCAGATGTGGTAATAACAGGGTGGTGATGGCTTTGTTGAACGGTGACGGTTATTCGGCTTGCTCGTTAATATTCTTGCACAACAATCAATTAGAGGTATCAAATAAATGAGTGAATAAACCAAAGTACAAATCAAGCTCTGAAGAAGGCGCAGCAGCTCATTGGATGAAGTTAATGTTAGATTTAATATATATGTCATTTTACAGTGCTCCTGCTGTTCTCTTTAGCTATCTTTCTACTTGTTTTTAGCATAAAATAAACAAAAAAAAATCTTTGATTTAGTAATCATGATCCTAGTAAAATAAATGATTATTTATGTCAACATTTTATTTGATTTTGTCCTTCCCCTTTTCTATATGTTAACAATTAGTCCATTAATCTATTAGATGAAAACCAATCAATCTGCATATATTTTGATCATATGCGCTATTTCTCTTGTTCCTCTGTGATTATAAGTTGAATATCTTTGCTTTTTGGACTTTTGGGGCAGACAAAACATGACCCCACCTTCTACAATTTTACACTTTTCACTGTTTTCTGGCTCTTTTTGATTTTTTTTGTTTTATATTTACACCATTAGACGATAAATTCATTACTTGAGAAAATGATTATTTGTCAATCCATCATAAAAATCACCTTTCCTGCTTTGAGGTAAGAAGTGTGGTGAATTTTGGGATGTGCAGAAGAAATAAAATATTATAATAAACATAATAACATCATGTAAATAGCAGCACTACCTATGTTCTTTAAAATATCAAAAGTTTGAAATTCTGGCTTTTCATATCAGCTAAATAAAACCTGAAATAAACAAGACACAAATGTACTGCTCCAGTACAATAAACAAATGAGAAATACAGATATGAAATACATATGAAACTGAAATGATCTTCATTAGAAAAACACAAACACACACACACATATATATACATTTATGTGTGTGTGTGTGTATCTATATCTATCTATATATCTATATATCTAGATATATAAAGTACATGTACACACACCCACATGTTCACACTTGTTTAACTGTGGTTGGGTTTTCTCATCGTGGTTTTAACAGTCTGTCTTCCTGAACAGTCGGAAAACCATCTGAGAGGGAAAGCCCTATTAGCCACCAGACATCACACTGTGTTGCTGACAACACATTTAAAGAGCCATTTGTGGCTACACACTCGCACCCTCACACACACATTAACACATACAAACTCTGACGCGCGAGGGCAGTTAAGTTAAAAAAAAAAAAAAAAAAAAAATCAGGCGACTATTAAGAGGAAGTGAGAAGTACTGTGGTGTGTTGGGACATGTGGTGTTTTTCACAGTTTATCTCCACTATTTAAGATCCATCCAGGCACCGGTCTTTAGTCAGTTTAAAGGAAATGATTTTAGATCAAGTCACAAAGCAGTATTAAAACAAAACAAGCTTTTGCATATTTAGATGTATATTATATTTTGAATTGTGTATGTTAATTAATAAAAAGGGTTTGCTGCAGATGTTAGTGGAGTTTTGTGATCACTAGTTGACTTCAGCAACATTAGTTTCTGATTATTTATACATTATTTTATGTCTCAAAGGAAATAAAATGTGTTCAAGCTGTCTTAAACTACAACACGTGATTTGTCGTGTCCAGAAAGCATTTTTAACAACAGTGAAGGTCAAAGGTCAGCAGCAAAGTAAATCTCTACCATTTTTTTTTTTTTTTTTTGCAAATCCCTGTCCTCGAGGACAAACATGTTTTTTTTTATGTGTGTTTTGAAGCCTGTGCTGTTCACAACAGCCAACAACCTTCCTCTGCTCTTTGACTGATGCGCGACTGTCCTCCCCTGCACGTTGTCGTTCCTGAGCTCTCGGTGTGTGCGTGAAGCCTCGTGGTTTTGAGCAGAGCTTTTGGTTTAAGACCCTTTAAACAGCCCTGGTGGTCTAAAGTAAGGCTTTAAGCAGCATGTGATCGCTACATCCCCAGTTTGAGCCCAAGCGGGGACCTTTGTATTGTGTCTAACAGAGCTAAAGGGTTTACCACAGACACAGGGATGATTTTGACATCAGTCCTCTGGTCAGATATTGAATGTCCAAATAACTAAGGGCCCAAATGTTTGGATTATTTAAATGTTATCAATCTTTGTCTCATTTTTCAGCTTAATATTGTATCTAAAACATCTGAAACAAGAGTGTGTGTGTTTGAGACTGTGTCGAGACGTAATCCTTCCAGTGACCTCAGCCTCTCTGTGGAGCTTAGTCTGAATGACTGACAGCATACTTTGTGTTTATGTGTGTGTGTGTGTGAGTGTTGACATCTCCGTCTGTTTGGGGATGCAGGGGCCTCGTCTCTCCATAAAATGCAATGACAGCGCGATGATAAGAGGACGGAAGCGAAGGGCATATAAAGAGGTTCTTACTTGAGCGTCTCGGCCAAGTAGAAGCTCTGCTGCACGTCGTCGTGGTTGGGGCTCGAAGCGTAGACGTCTCTGACGCCGCTGTAGCCTCCTTCTACTTTACAGTGCTGCTCCAAGGCCTGAACGAGGGACGACGATAGAGGCACACAAGAAGGAAGAGAAACAGGAAAGATGTGAGTGACTAAAAACATCAACCAGACTTTTTATGTACTTTAGATATCACCAAGCTTCATGATTTGTGCTGGGTTTTTTTTTTAAGAACATGTGAAAAACCACCAACTAGTTCTATTTTTGTTGAAGCTTCTTACTTTACTCAATGATATATAATCAAATTTGATATGCAATAAGAAAACATGAGAACATTTTTATCATGACTAACGAGTGTTTTACCTCAACAGCCTCCCAGCCCCACTCCCTGTATTTGGGGTCGTGGGTGAACCTCCACATGTACATGTAGGTCTCGATGACCTCTGGACGGAGGATGAAGTATTTCTCGTTCTGCCGGGTAGCGATGGCCTCGACCCCGCCGTCGAAACGAAACGCCTCCGGACCCAGCTTCAAACCTAAAGAGGAGAAAAAATATATACTGTAGATATAAAGCAGCTTACAGCCTATTTTTTTTTCTTTCTTCTGACTTCATAGTTTATATAATGTATTTTTATCCATATATTTACATAATGTTACATTTAAGTTATGTGTGTTATGGGGGCAGTGGAGAATAATGTCGGGTCAATGTTCACCCAGGAAATGACATGTTATTTAACTTCTGCAGCGCTGCCTTTAAAACGCTGTGACTCATAATATGTAAATATGTCTTGAGGATGGATTAAAATGAGGGAGATGAATACAAAATATCACTTTAAAAACTTTGGCATATGTATTAAAATAAGACCACTTTTCTTTGAATAAACTCTGATTTATCATTCCTGCTTAAATGGATGCAAAGTGCACGGACAGTCGTGCCTGCTTAAAGCAGGAGATGCTGTCACTATAAGAAATATAACTTAACACGAAATAACTTCTTGAAATGAGAAACACTGCCAGCACTTAGACACATATTTGGTTCCCAGTGCAGCAGCTGTAGATCTGAGTATCACATTTTTAAATAAGACATTTAAATAAGACTAAAACCACTTCTTAGAATAAACGATAATGAAAATGGGCAAAAAACAGTCCATTTTGCATCTGCTCCAGCTAACTAAAAAGAACCCTACATTTTCACGTCTATATTTCTATATTTACTGGTCCTGGCGTAAGACTCGTGACAGGTCCGGGCGATCTCGGCGGCCTGCTCCCATCTGGTGGCCCGTCTTGTCGCTGGGCGCCCCGTCGGCACCCAGGGCGATCATTCCTCCCGCGAAGCAGGTCAGGTGACCCATCTTGTGCTCCAGAAGTCCCCCCTTCCACTCGGCTATGTAGGTCAGCCCACCGCTCGACTTCCTCATCAGGTTGGTTTCTATTGCCTGGAACAGAAACAAAGTTTTTTTTTTTTTTTTTGGTGTGTCAGGTTTTGGTTCTCGCTCCTGAATCCTACAAGTGATGGTGCAAACGAGTCCAGAAGAAAAACTGTCTTTGTGTCTGTCTGTTTGTCTGTCTATCTCTGGGTTATATCTGCAAACAATTAAAGGCTTAAATCAAACAACTGGCACTTGGTCTTTAGTAGAAAACACTAAGATTTCAATGACACTGCTCACGATGAGGTCAGCGGATTATCACAGGTAACCATGTCATGACTGCTGGGAACACACGATAAATGTGGATGGATACGGAGCGCTTGGTGAGAGTAAGAGAAGCAAAAAAAAAAAAAAAAAAGCTTTAAATGTATTTTGGGCTAGCGCTGACACTTTAACACGGCTCAGATTATATTGAACCGGAGTTATCGTTTCATTATCCTGCTGTGACTCAGACGTTCACCCCGCCGTGGTCTCTCTCTCCCTCTCCCCAGGCCTCTTCTTGACAAAAAAATCAAGAACGCCTGTATTCCTTGAAGATTGGGAGGGATTATGGGTAAAGTATCCCTGCATGGTTAATTCTGTGTCTTAGTGGCCGTGTAATATATTTGCTCCCCAGTGTGTCACAGAAAAAAACAATCAGAGAATCATCTCTCTCCAGCTGAGGCCCATCGCTTGTCACCACAAGTTAAGTTGACAAGTTGCTTAAACAGAGAAAAGCTGCCTTTGTGTGTGTGTGTGTGTGTCATCTGTGTTTTCACTTCAGGAAGCTGGTGTTACTGTAGGTTCATCTGCTTCCTGACTTTGTCTTTTCATAAAAAAAAAAAAAAAAAAAAATGTGTTTGGCTCTATCTGAACCATCTGCTCAGACTCACTATCTGACTCCTGAGGATTAAATAAGGAAACACTAAATATTTAAAAATCTTGGCATGACTATGGCTGAAGCGAAAGATAGAGAACACTTCAACCCGCAAAATTTTAAGCAAGATAAAAATCCACATTAGTCAAACTTAATTTAGTTACAATCTCAGTGTCCCCAGAAAATATTTATGGTAATAACACGGTCATCATTTAAACGATCCCTTTTATTGTCTGATGAGTGACTGTTGTGAGCTTCAAGGTTATTTTGGATTCCTCTAACATCCCCCCTGCAGGGAGAAATGAACACCACAGCACGACCGTTTTCAAATATTTAAAGCTGACCTCATGTTTGTTGTCCACTATTATCAGACAGCCGTTTATTACAGCTCAGAGGGGGCATGACGGATACAAAAGCCTGTGGAGAAAATCCATGCAGCTCCCCATCCGTCAACAGCGCATTCAAACCCTGATTTAGTCCATTCAGTGAGAACGACTTCCAATTAGAGGTCGTTGGCTGTGTATTACTACACATTCATGGTTTTTCAGAGGTTTTCACATATTGATACGCTGATGTTGAAAGTGAACTACAACGCCGTGCTGCACCACTTTTGGTTGCTGCAACAGATTGGAAATTGTGGCTCATAGAGATCAGAAATGTACCACGATGTGATGGTCTGAACAAAGAGGGAGCTTAACACCATTCACAGATGGTGCTTTTAGGGACCAGCAGATGCCGTATGTGACAAATGATGATTTCCATTTCAGTAGCACGATCACAGCTGTCAGAGGGAAAAACCCACACACAGAAAAGTTTTTCTGAAGATGTTAGGACTGACTGGCTTTGTAAAACAGAAGTGTTACTGTGAAATTCAAAAGCTTGATATACCTAATGTAGAAGGGGAGATGTCACTAATTTAAAAGAAAACTAACTTTAATAGCTTGGATTAGTTAAATACAATGAGTGCCATCCTAATTTTAGAGAAGCAGACCATCAATGTGAAAAATATCTTGACACATGGTATATCTTTTTAAAATCTTACTCGACTGGTACAGAAAAAGACAGTTTTTACTGTTTTATACATCTTTTAGCACGGCAAAGGCTAGCATTTCCAATTTTGTTGTACCATGTACAATGATGATAAAAATGTATTCTATTCGATATAGTTAACTTTTGATATTTTAGCATCATTTCATCATTTTTGTCTTCATTCATGGCAGCATAAAATGGAGCACTCTCAAACATGTAACACTCAACATAAGCTCAAAATCATTTTGTGACACAGCCATACATTTTGATAATGTTACACATCTTGTACTATTTTTACAATTTATTCAGACTTCAGATGCAAAAACTGCAATATGAAGCTGTAACCGTTACAAAAAGTCATTATCAGTTTCCAATCAATATGAATAAGACACAGAAGTAATGATGCAGACCTGTGATATGATAAAAACCTAATAGTGGTAAAATGCGAAATTCATCATTTGAACTGTGTAATGTTACCCCACAGTGACTTCAAATGTCTTGTTTAGTTTGACAAGCAATTCAAAGAGCAAAGATATTCAGTCTGCGGCCACATTAAACATAGAAAGGCAGCAAATCGACACAGATTAGTGGCTGGAAACGGTTTTGCTTAAAATCATTTATCGATTATTAAATTAATAAAATTGTTGCGGCTCTGGTGAAGTCTGTGATGGAAACTATGAATAAATCTGCCTTACATGTCATTGCTGAAGAGTCACCTCAGCCATTACTGAAGAGTTGAATTTCTAATGTGTGTTTGTGTGTGTGTGTGTGTGTGTTACCTGAAGAGCATCATAATACATCTTCTTGCCTTCCTCATCGGTCTTGTCAGACATCAGCCAGCCAGCTTTGAGCAGGTACTCATAGAAGCTGTCACCTAGGCCGCCCACAGACACGTGATCTGCAACACACAGATAAACAAAGATTATAACACACACACACACACACACACACACCTCGTACGTATGTCTGCTGGTTGAGATTACAACTGTCAGACCATCCATAGATCATCCTCACATGACACAAGGCTCAATTTATGTGTGTAATATAAAGAGAACATACCTACACTCTATGACTGGAGTATTATACGTGTGTGTGTCTGTGTGTGTGTGTGTGTGTGTGAGCCCTTGTTATCGGAGGTGAGCCTCCAGCTGGCCGAGCTGTACTTTTGTATTTGCCCTGCTGATTGTCAGTGAAGGCTCATCCATATGCATGTGTCATTAACAGAGTCCAGCCTTGTTTGTGGAGCGCAGAGATTAAATGTCAGCCGTGATCATCTTGAAGTGAAAAGAAAAGGAGCTGGCGGCGAAGATGCTTTGGTTTTGAGCCGATAAGAGAACCCACGGCGCCCACGATGTTGGGCATTAAACCAGGAATGTGTGAGAGAGAGAGAGAGAGGGGACGAGCGCTTAAAATAGAGCGTGGCTGATCTGCCAAACAAAACTTCAACTGTCTGATTAGAGAAGTCATGAAAAGTGGTAACAAACTCGTGTACAAACCCATTTCTAACATATAATTTGAAGCTGAGAGACGACGACTCAGTGTTTCGACTTAATAGCTCTTCGGATGAGACATAAAGCTCCCAAACACGACTTTACGACTTCTACGTATGCACAGTATATGAAAGACACACGGTAAGTATTTCTGTGAGGCTGTGGTGGAGATATTTTTCAGAAAACATTAGGCTGCAAACATCCCTAGGTAATAATTTATTCAACAAATGCATTCTCGTCACTATTGCATAATTTCTTTTTAGATGAAAAAACCTCTCTGACTAAGACGAGCATAAAAGAGCAGGGATTTTTTTTTTTTGTGCTGTTGAAACTTGCTATTTCTTTTCAGCTTTCCTAATTGAATATGTCATCATTTGCATAAAATACTTGGATGAAAACACAGTTAGCGGCTCTGGTTAGGAGTGTCAGCTAAATGCCAACAATTATAACTG
Source organism: Scortum barcoo (assembly GCA_023238725.1). Classification (NCBI taxonomy): domain Eukaryota; kingdom Metazoa; phylum Chordata; class Actinopteri; order Centrarchiformes; family Terapontidae; genus Scortum; species Scortum barcoo. The sequence continues at coordinate 17,574,335 of CM041543.1, forward strand.
TGGATGTGCTTTCAGTAGTTTTTATTCATCGGATATTAAAAAGTAAGAAGAGCAGAGGTGCAGGTCTGTATTTAACCATCACAGACACCAACAGTCCTCCAAATCCAGACAGGACGCTAATAAACTCTGAAGCATATTGGCGGATATAAAAAAACTAAATAATTAAACCGGATCAAAGGATTTTTAATTTAATGCCACAACTTTTTTTGTGGAAATCAAGACAAACATGCCCTCATTTTATGTAGAACAGTTACTAGTTTGAACAGACATGATACCTTAACAAGGTAAAATGGGTATTAAAGCGATTAAGCATGAAAAATAATTAAGTCCAACTCTGAAATGCTCATGAGATAGCAGCAGGAGGGAAAAAAATCTCAGCAGAGCCTACCAACTCTGCATGTGTCCTTTCCTATTGATTCAAACACCGCAGTCTTACAACAATAAAATACAAAGAACATTACGTTTCGGTCCCATTTTGTATGCAAAACACTGTTTCAAACAAAGTCAGTTTTTTATTGGTCTAATTTGCCTAATCTCTGCCTTTCTTGGTAGGTGGCGTAAATGAAAGCACAGCAGGCTGAGGGATCATTTCTCTGATGTTCCTAATGTTGTGTTCAGTTCCTGGGATGCACAAGTTCCTGAAAAATGCCACAAAAATGCCCAGAAATTAGTTTAAGGATTTGGAAAAACTGTTATGAACTGTTATGTTATGATTCTGTCTTGTCTTGGTGCAGTGACTTCCAGCAGCCTATAGCTCAATATTTAGCGTACAGACAACAAAGTGTCAGTCTTTTCTTTAAGGATTTGGTAATTCAATACAGTCGCTATTGTCAAAGTCTGTCGCTGTGAGTTTGTTCCAATGTCCGATTCCTAGTGGTCAAAACTCACTCAGCGGCTGAAAGAATGGGTTGAAAAATCAATTTTGATATCCGGCTCTTCTCCTGTTACTTGTCAGTGTCGCTTTTATTATATCTACTCTACTTGGGAACATATGACAACGGGCATTAGGAGAGGCTTTTACTGCTGGATTCCTCTCCCAAACTATACCTTACACCACCTTTCTCTCACTACATATGTTCTTCTTTGTTCTCTCTTTTTTTTCCTGCACACCCCCGTTCGCTTCTCTTCCTCTGAGTCTCACCTCTCTATCATTAGACTCATTGAAGAGTCTGATAATGGATTTAAAATTACACCCTGTTATCACAACCTGTCAGAAATGGGGACACATGAACGGACACAAATGCGCACACAGTGATGTTAAAGACAGGAATTGGGGGCGTAGTGAGAGAGAAAATACTTGTCGGTGACAGGGGTAAGTGGTAGGTTGCAGTGATGTAATGAGAGTCAATAAAGTTCACAGGAAAGCGATGAGGTGAAGGAAGAACAATAGATAGAACAATATCAAATGAATCAACACTGTTTTCCCTATACTGTGCAATTAAAGGGTCAATAACTTATCATATATTACATCAATATAAAAAGAAAACTTAAGTTGACATACAAGAGTTTGTGTAAGATAGAATAAATAAAAAAGCTTACATTTTGAGGTTTAATTTATCTGCAGACATAATTCTTTTAAAACTTCCAAACATAAAACATCTTTATACTTCAAAGAATAAATAAAATAGAAAGAATAATGAAAGAGAAATAAAACAGGGTAAGATGGAATAACAGGGATAATAACAAGTTAAATAAAATTAATCTGAATGTGAATAATGACATAATCATTATCAATCTACAATCAACAATCACACAGAAAACATACAGCCAACCTTTGAAATTTACAAAGTCTAAACAGTCAGAGCCTCGGGGCTGCTTTAATTCCAGATTAAATGGCTGACTATTTTCTCAATTAATGGTATGGTCCATTAAATGTACATATAAATAATGAAAGAAGAAAAAGATCTATCCATCACAACTTCCCAAAGTCCAAACCTACATATTTAAAGAGCTTGTTTTATCCAACCAACAGTCCAAAACGTTCTTATCATGCTGTAGAACACGAATAAAACAAGCTAATATTCACAAGAAGCTGGAATTAATGTTTGTACTCATTGTATCTGATCTGACAGCGTTATTAGCAGATCAAGAAATTGTGGTTGGAGCTCATTTATGTACAATAATTTGGGGGCAAGTTCACGGACAAATTCTGAATGTGAGTGAAGCCTGTGTGGTGATTGCAATATCATAAGGTTATGAGCGTTCTTGGTTTTAGTGGGTACAAATTACAGGTGTAGAATATTTTTCTTTCAAAGATGAGCGTAAAGTGCATTGCAGCAATCCAGACAAGTTATAATTTGCATGCATTAGTGTGCCGGTGTCATCCCGAGAAAGAAAAGGTTTAACCTTGGTGACATTCTTCAAGTGATAAATGCAAATTATATTAATGTTTCTGATATCAGCCTTAACGTCCAGGTTACTATTTACTCAAAGATCTCAGCCTGTGATTTTCATTTTAATTACACTATATTAAAGTTTGAAATGACCATCTACTTCTCTCTCTGTTTCATCTCTGTTCTTCTCTCGGAAATCATGAGCAAGTGTGGCATTAAGGCAGAAAGCGTTCAGCCAGAATGATGTCCGTCACATTAATTAAACATTTGGTAAAATTAAACATACGAATGGCAGAGGCATAAACTGTTAAGAAAATATGGATCCCTGGGGTTGAGCCTTGAGGAACACTCAGGAAATGTTTACTGTCTTTAACTAGTGAAGGACCAAAGAACCAGAGAATCATTTTTACTGCCAGTATAAATGATTAAAAGAGAAAGCAAAAAAAACTGACAACTTAAATCTACATTAATCCCAAGGCTGATTCATCACCTGGATTATCTGGCTCCTAGAAGAAAAAGCGGTTGCAGCGCTGATCATGTATACGACACGCACAATGGATAATGGTTTTAATGGGGTTGCTTAGCTGATCAAGGATTTTGAGGTTGTTCTTATATGACTGTGTTAAGACCAGTGAATACAAAGAATCAAAGAGTAAAGATTTTGATCGGGATATGCTGTCATTCTTGACACATTTGAATAATTTGGTGTTCACTTGCTTGTGTCCAGTAGAAGCTAGTTTTAACGGGGATTACTAATTGTTTGCTAATATGTCATCTTTTAAAAACTGATATAGTAGCATTTTCTAATAAAGATAAAGATGAGAAGGACGAAGAAAAAGATCTCTGAGCTGTAGGGCAGTGTTTCCACTCAGGCATTAACATGGCACAAGTAATATACAAGTGGGAACTGCATGAGAAAGGCAAGACAGAAGAAAACTTAAATGGATGTACTAAAGGGTGAGGGGGACTTACGTTGGCCCCACTGGCCGCTGTTGGGGTTCAGGTAGTTGGGGTACAACCCCTGGGGTTTATCCAGGCGATTTAGTACTTTCCGGATGTTCATTACCTAATGATCAAAGAAATAATGATAAGCTCACCGCAAACACAACAAGTTCAGTGCATTGAAAATACATCAAGTGATTATCCGCAACACTCTGAAAAGAGATGATTTCTCTGGAAATAAAGTTTGCACAGCAGTTTTTATTCCATCATCATTTTTGCTTCGAGGAAATCACCTCTCTTAGTTCCCATTTCAAATACGCGAGAGGAAATCATGTGCAAACGCAACCATAAACTGTGGAAAAAACATTTCCATCTATTCCCACGTGTGCCAAGTTACCTTCTGTGCAAACTCAGGATTTCCTGAGAGTTTGCTGAGGTGCATGAACTCCAGATGCAGGGTGCCATACTCTGCCAGGATGCTGCTGCCACCTGAAGCCCAGGGCCAGTTTCTCCCGATACCACTGAACAAAAAAAGAGAAGGAGACAGTTTCTGTTAAAAAAAAAACAAAACAGAACAACAAAAGGGCACACTGAACCACAGCTGGCGTGCGAAAGAGAAAGTCTGTTGAGTCATATGCAAAACCTCCATAACTTGTTGTGACGTGTACATTTTGGATCAAACCTAACTAACAACCACGACCGCTTTGTGGAAAAAAAAAACCCCCTTAAGAATACAGTATGAGTCATGTTAGAAAAGACGTTCATCAGCACACAGCAAAACCTGCTCGTCCTGATACTTGACTGACAGCTGAAAAAAGTCAGCTTAAGACTCTTAATGACTCAGCGGTCATACTTCAAATTGGGAAGACAACTAAAACGTTCCCGTAATTTACATGCTATTTTAGAAAGCCATTAATATTCGCCATGTTTTGTTTTGGTGACATTTACAGATAGATTCTTAAAATGGATACCGACTGAGTGACATTAATGACACTAAAAACTAACTTCACACTCCATCTGTCATTTTTATGGGTGCATTCGTTTTGGTCTCCTCCTCTCCCCCCTCCATCACACACACACACACACACACACACACACACACACTCACACACACACACCTCTTGACTTTGGCAGCACATCTCATCCTTGCTGGTGTCCATCTGTCAGTCAATCTGAAGTTGTCGGACGTCACCCTCTCCCCTCCGATGTTGCCTGTAGTGACGATGAAGCTGCGTCAACTCTCAGGCCATATGTGAGTTACCAACCCCACGCTTGCACGCTTGACAAGGACGAAAGACCTTGTGACAGAGTGTGCGTGTGTGTGTGTGTGTGTATTGAATCATTAGAGCCGATGACAGATCACTTCCAGGCCAAGGACTGATGACTCTGGTGGCGACGCTTCAAGTAACTACTCATGAATACATATTAACAATTCACGACACTGTGAAACACACACCGAGATGTCTGCACTACAACAAGTGGACACATGGACACGTGCTGCACACATACACACACACACACACACACACACACACACACACACAGAGGAGACATCCAACAAATGAAAGAAAAAAAAAAGGAGGAGGACTGTGAATTGGGAGAAGTGTCACACACACACACACACACACACACACACATCTCTTCAAAGAGTGGGATGAACATATACTAATTACCCCCCCCTTTTCAACTCATCATGCTGCACAAGCCATAATTTGTTTCCCATTACACCATGGATTTAATCAAGTCAACCAAACACAGGAAGGACCACAGTAGCATCAAGAGGAACAGATCAGGGTCAGGAAACATAACTGGGGGAGGCAAAAAAAAAAAATCCCATCACCGCACCGACCCTGATTATGTTGGTAGGTGTGTGTTTGTTAGCTTTAGATGGGACATTAAAGTCTGCGATTACCTGTGCAAAAGTTTGATGTAGGCATAGCTGTGTGGCTTAAATTAAGTCTAACATATGCAGTGTTTTTTTAGTGTTCTAACTCCTTCTAGGCGAACACAACATTACTCCTTTATCTCTGCAAAAACTCTCATCGCCGCCTCCACTTCCTCTCAGTCAACTGTAGACTTGATCTGTCTATCCATCTTTTTCAATCCCTTTAAAAACCCGGTGATGAACGATAAATCCGTTTCCTTGGCGGGATGGGAGGGGGAGGTGGGGGGTGCAAACACACACCTTTCCAGCTCACCCCTGTCCACCTCAATCCCTCCCAAAGCCGCGCTGTGAGAAACACTAAATCCCTGTTAAGGAGAACAAAACAAAAGACAGCGGGGGAAAAGCCGACGTGTAAACCCGGCAGGCACAAACCAATGAAGAGCAGACGTAACGTATAACACTGGAGACGGATAGATGAGGGCGTCTGCCAGTTTGCTCGCTGGAACTTTATCAAAGAAATTAAATGAAGAAGCTTTAAAAAAGCAGAGATGTTGAACCGAATCTATTTGTTAGATCACTGCTATTGAAGTTATTAAACTACTTTCTGCAAAAAATGACACTGGGAATTAACTTAAAGCAACAACATGCAACTTTTTGAAGAAATAAAACACTTTCTCTCTTATAAATGAGTTGTATTCATGAACAATAAAAAGTACCCTAGATTGATTCAAAACCCTGAGGCGTTACTTGATCTGGTATGACCAGTAGCTTAAAGCTAATGCTAACATTGATTAGCTGACATTATTGAGTCAGTTCGCCAACTTCATTGCATTCATTATTAAACTATGACCATCAGCTAAAGTTACATAGGTTTGCAATAAAGGACACGGAATCAGTGTTCAGCACAAAACACTGCAACTTTCTGTTTGAAATTGAAGAGTTTTATTTTAAATGTGGGGGAGGAAATGAAACATGAAATATTGGATCTGTAATCGTGTTTAATTTCAATGCCCTCCTGCTGGCTTGTCACGAACATGAGGAGGCACCAGAAACAAACAGAATAATAACCTGCAACTGAGTTTAGGATCAAACTACATTAGTTTTGTTCAATGAATGTGGAAAGATCCCATGGTTTTTAAAGTGAAATCCCTGTACTAAGTAAACAACACCTATGAGAGTTAACAACACCCGCTGCTACAAAACAGAAATGACAGCAGGGAGAGCCTGGTGAACAAACCAAATGGCCACTAACCAACAAAAAGCATTGGTGTCTGAGGGATGGGGGTGAATTTTAAATCCAATTCATCTATTAGTCTGACTCCTTACTGTGGCTGTTTGCAAAAACAGCTCACAGTGAATTAACTGTGTGTGAAATAATTAATGATTCATAAGTAATGCTGGTAAGACCAATGAAAGCACTGGGTCAGTGAGCTGCTGCTGCTGCTGCTTAATTTTGGGCGAAATGAACCTGTTTCAATAGCGGCTGAGGGGCATTCGTGCCCGTTTTCTGATGGAAACTCTTTGTTGTTGCAGTCACTCCCTGTACTGGGATTGCACACTGGCATTCATCCATTGGCATACAGCACAATACAACTGTATTAGTGCATCTGATGGGAGTCCACTGTTGTGTTTGACTACTGATGCAGATGTCCTGGTGGCCCACTTTCCAGAGAGCTGTTACGAACTAGCACGTTCTACATCCCTTTTCTCACATGGGATGTAATGAGACTTATTACAAGCTGCAGGCTCCAAAAACACTGTTTGGTTTATGCCCTCAGTTTGCACTACAGTCTATAACTTCAATACTGTAAAGATAAAGGGTCAAGGTTTGAGCATTGATCCTTTCAGAGGAATCGTCCTCTTTTCATCTGATTGTGTAGACATTAAGTTGCAATATTAAAGCAATGATATCTGCTGTAATGCTGTAGGATGGTGATAAATTTCTCCTGTTGACTGTTTTTTTGTGATCTCAGTTGGCTTAATTTTCAAAGCAGTCAGGGGTATGAAGATTCACATCAAAAGCTGGCTGAATGAAAAGTTTATTAAATTCACTTACAGGAGGCACAGTGGACTTTTTCTCTCTTCCCTCTGATGAGCAGAGCTTTATACAAGCTGTAATAAAGTAATGCAGCGCACTAACAGACATTCAGTAATTCTCTCTGCAAACTAGATTGGAAACATCAATTAAATGATATGGTGACCTACAACTCAATGACATTTTAGAGATTACACTAAGCTGAGACCAATGTATCAGAGCTGATATTGAACTTTGGTTATTAAATCAGGAGACCGACCAGCACTGTCCACCTCTGATAGGACTGATATGATTCAGTTTGTTTGGCTAATAGGAGTCCTGACTCACAGAAATTCATTAAACTGCTTAGTCCGTGTTTCATCCTGTTTCGTAACTATCATCAGGATATGGTATCAGATCCGTCACAATTAAATCAACAATCCTCATGGTTTAGAAGGATCTTTCTATGTTGTTGTACACTACATTTTGAACATTTAAGAGGGCAATTGGGTACAATTTCACAATATCAACTGTTAAGCAAACAATTACAATAAATGCCTAAAAAGCTCAGTAAAAAGGAACCTTTTCTTCACTTTTTTAAAAGGACCTCTACAAACTTAAAAACTGGGAAAACTGCTGAGGAAGGTCATAAATGGACTTTGTGGTCAGATTGTTCTCTTTCCCTTCAGAGTCAAAATGGTCAAATTTCCATGTAAAACAATCTTCTTCTAAAACAAGCCTCCAAACACTAGCTTAGAGCTTAGGAGATGCAAGACAGTTGATTGAGTTGCTCTAAAGATACCTACAATACAGTATAAAACTACCAAAACTACTACTACTGTCAAGAAACGTAGCTGAGAAGTTAAGTTATAAATCATCGTCACTGCGGTTTAAAGAGCTTTTCAACAACTAAAGTGAGGATTGTCCATCAAGATGATCTAACACCACATATTTTCTCCACATCATGCAGCCCTGGGGTTCAGCCAAGAAACAAAAAACCAAGGGCTCGAGGGGTCCACGCAACAAATATGGATCCAAAGCCTCGACCTAGAAAAAAAATAGGTCATTACAGATTGGTGCCACTGTAACTTATGAGGGTTTGCATTGGAGGCCATTTTCCAGCCCTTTCTGCGTCTTCTTGTCTATCTTGTTTGTTATTTTGGGTGTGCCCAACCTTTTTTTTTTTTTTTTTTTGTTTTTTCAACCTCTCCCACCCATAGGCATTTCCTGGCCAGCTGTGAAATTACAAATCGTAGCCTGCTACTTTTTATGCCCTCCAGTCCATTCTCCAGTCCAACAACAGTGATTTTAATTCGGTGGTGCCAAGCAGTAACCTGGAAAAACAGAAAAGGCATTCCATCTCCATAAATTAGCATGTCAACCCGGAAAGTGCCCCCTCACACTCCTCTGGTATTATGTTAGAAAGCACTCCTCCAATTCATTTGTCCTCTGTGGTGGGATGAAGCCTATATTTTTGGCCCAGTTTTTTTTTTTTTTTGTTCTCTGTGCCAACCCTTTCACTGCCCTCCACATCCACGCCATGACCTCTGTTTTTTTCCTCCTGCCTTTTTCTTCCCTCAATTTCTCTTCCTCTCTGTCTTAAAATCTATTGTACTTCCCTCCCTCTGGGTGCAGAGAAAATGTGAATTGCGAAAGATTCACAGTTAGCAACTTAATTAGAGGCCTTAAATCATGGCTGTCTTCCACTGCCTTGGGTTACTGCAGAGGAGGGCTGCACTGTGTGGATCTGAGTGTATATGTGTGTTTGCTTTTAAAAAAATCTCTGGGTACCCTGAATACCAGACTTTTCTTTGTTGTTAAGAAGTGCCTCAGGGCAGTGAGAGTGTTAGTACCAATACTGTAATTGTGTGTCTGCTGAATGTATGTGCATGTGTGTAAACATGGTCTTTGTCCATCGGGTGAGGACCTCTACAGCCAGTCTCAGGCCCCAATACTTCCCAAAAAATGATGAAAAGGAGGCAAAACTTAACTAAAGTAACTCATTAGAGTCCCAACATATTGCCTAGTGTTACCTCATGTTATATTATGATGATGGCCTTACATGTCTCCTGATCAGTACGAAGAAATAGCAGTACAGAAATGCCAAAGACACATTTGTAGTTATTCAAACTGTCACCATTACATATACTGTTTACCAGAGAGCACTGAGACTAAATTATTAAAACATCTGAAATATTCATATTGGTATTGCCTCAGTATTGGCTGGGCTCTGAAACACATTATATTTTGCTAATAACACTTTATTTAAAGCTTGTTTTAACATTCACGCCCAGTAGCCCAACATGACCCAGTCTGAACCCATAAAACTACAAAAACAGTGTGTACAGTGAGCTGTTTTTTTTTTCTTTTTATGACTTTTAGTGACTATTTGTTGAACAACTTCTTTGTTTAGAGGACTTGTGCCCCATCATTTAGAGCACTGCTATCCTGGGAGTGAGATCCTGCTGGGAAATAAAAAGACTTCTCTAGATCTCCTGATTTTATCTGCTGCTGTTATGCTGATGATACTCAATTCTACTTTTAACCTTCATGTCTTTACTCTTAGACACTAAGGACTTTATTCTACTGCACTTTAATGTAGCTCTAAATTAAAATACAATCCATCTGCCTTAAATGGTAATAAACTGTCATTAGTCTTTACTGAGCAAAGCATTTTCACACATTCACTGGATTAACAAGTTAATTGTCGTATCACATCTTGGAGAAAAGGCCTGATGACAGAGTGGCACTTTACAGGGTCACCCAGTGTGACAACCTCACTAGGCTGTACTAATAGAGCCATTCTCCATCTAGGCCTATTAATCAAACTCCAAGACCCCTAGAGCTAAGGATTGATTGCTTCGGCCTCAGAGCCTGTAGCTGGAAGAGCAAAACTGCCACTTTTTTTTCTACATTTTCCTCTGAGATAAGAAAAGAGAGCAGGGGCAAAGAATAAGCAGCGTCATTAAGATGATGACATTGCATTTAGCAGCAGTTTGGCGAGAAAGCAGATGGATGGATTTATAATCTACATGCAGCTTTTTAATTCTTTTTATGAGAAGAAAGTCTGAACAAGATGATAACAGAAGGGAAGAGATCATATAAAAAAATCCAAAAATGCTCAAATCTTCCTGTGAACTCAGTAAACAATGCCAAATCTTACTAATAAACACTCACTGAAGTTGACTGAAATTTAGGACTTTATATATATTAAAACTTTCATCTGTAACTTTATGTAAAAGTTTTTCCATTTGCAACTTAAATTTTTGCACCTTTTAAATCTTACACTGTCACTAAGGGGTGTTTTTGTGAGTGTGTGTGGGACACAATCATCACCGTGATGTGTGTGGAGAGGAGTGAACAGCTAATTTCAGGGTGGAGCACAGATCCAGACACCCCAATACACACACACAGAAACACAAACACACACATATTCACACAATGTCTCATCCCATTAAGGCCAGTCGGTAGGCAATGCGGTGGGAGTGATTTGCAAGAGCTTTATCAGTCTGAATGTTAATAGGAGAGCTATGGGACATACTGGCCGAAGCAGATAACGACTGGGTAACTACTGTCTGCGTGAGTGTGTTTGTGTGGAGAAGAGAGAGAGAAAGGAAGTGTGAGAGGAAATGGGGGAGAAAGATGGTTGGTGAAGTGCTGCTGTGACTTCTAACAACTCAATATTGTACATTATTGCTCCGTTTTACAACTTTTATTTGAGATTTCCATTTATTCATATATTAAGTTTGAGCGTCGGGCCTGATGTTTTAAGAATAAAGTGTCTGATTTTTTTCTTTAACTGGGCTGAAAAGCATTAAATGTAACAAATGCTTGAAAATACTCACTTTATTGAATTCAGTGACACATCCGTTAAGTCGCCCAAGTACCGCCCAACTTTGCCAAAACCCTCTCTTTGTCTGGCTTTAAATCTCTTTATTCATTATTATTCAATTATTAAAAGACATCTGACGTTACTGAAAAGCAGCAGGGGGAAACGTTTCTGAGGCTTTCCCCAAGTAAAAAAGAAATCTATGCAGCCTTTAATCCACTAATATTGGCTGTTTATACTGTTAATGCTTACTTTTGATATAACGCCAGCAAAGAGCATTTAAAATGGATTAACAATGTTCAGAGCATTGTCTAATCCAAACCCTTTCATCTAAACCGCAATATCTTTTGACTGAATATACAATCAAATATTTCCTCTGAAAACTGTTGATTAATTTTCTTCTTTCAGTAAATCTATAATAAACGTTTCAAAGTAAGCGACATCAAGGCATAAAGGGAGAAAATGCAGAAATGAAAACGTGAAAGTTTTCTCTGATGGGGTTCATTTTACAAAATATTCCCCTAGAAGAGACGTCTCGGCCATTTCAGAGATGCAAAGTGATCTTTTACTGTAATTATGAAAGATAAATTTGGGGACAAATGTTGCTCTGTCCATCGGGCCGCTGTGCCACAAGAGTCTGTGGCAGATCAATTGGACAAATCAATCGGATCTAAGCTGCACTTTCCGCTCAGTTAGAGGCAATCAATGGGTTTATGCACAGACAGACAAGGAAGGAAGGGGGGAGACAGTGAGGGAGGGGGAGTTTATGAGTCCAGGTCCAGCCTCTGAGCCTTCATGCGGGACGGTAACCCTGATTTATCGGACCTCGCCGTGGCCAAGTCGAGGCCATTTCGAAGATAAATCAGCTGCACAACAAGACTTCCCAATGATCACCCCGATGAATAATTCTGTAAGTTTCTCTTGAAATGATATCATGACTAATTCAGAGCGCTTCCACCAACATACATGTTGCTTTATCCCTGTTTGTCACTGGGTTTTAATGGTGCATACATTTCCATTAAATTCCTTAACATTAATCCAAGTTCTTAGTTATGTTTGGAATTACATCTCTTGATTTCAGAATATTAAAAGGAAAAAATCCCAAAGAGCATCCCAGTGTGAAGTCCACTTTTTAAGCCGCATCCAGTATTTTCCAAACAAACATCTAAAGGACCGGGTGACACTCTGTGATCCACTACGAGAGACCAATCTTTTAATTTAGGGAGTTTTTATACCTGCTAGTCCAGATCAGGGTTTGGATTTTGCTTTTTTGTCATTTGGTTTTGCTTTAGTTATACAAGTGCACCAAAAGCCTTGCACAGACTTCTCTCTCAGTTTCAACACCCACATGGGCTGCAGCTCCCTAAACTGTAAATTAAATTGGTTTGTAGACTGCTGCTGTGTTATCATTTTGTCTGGTTTCACTTACAGTACAGCGATTATCTTATATTATTGAATCATAGTATTTAATAACATAAACCGAAGTTAAACTGTATGAAATTAATGAGCACTTTCTAGTATGAAGTGATGTGTGAATTGTCTGAAAAAGAAAAGAAAATATGAAATGAGCTTGTGTTCAGACTCAAAACAGGTCACATGCTTCAACTGAGAATTGTTAAGACCCAGAATTGATGAGCAGTATCAGGACTGAAACTTTAAAATCCAAATTATACCCAACGCTTGTTGTCACAGGCAGAAACTCAAACTCATTTACTAGCTGATTAAGTCCTTTCAGATGAAGTTACTGTGAGTTCAATACAGAGTTTTCATCTGCAGACGTGAACTAAAACATGTGGAGCACAAATGTTCTTTTTTGTATATAGATATATTACCTCTAGTATCTAAGACAGGAAATGGCATTTATCTTGTCCTCTGTAATGAAAACAGAGCGTCTGAGAAGTCGAAGTTTACGTGGTGTCGAAGCAATAAAATGTTTAAACTGTGGCCTTGTTTCTTGTGGCCCCTGTTGGGTTGTTTAGCGAGCTGCAGGGTAGAGAAAAAAAACTGCAGAGAGGGAATAAAGAGAACAAGGCCACGGAGTGGAGTGGACCTACAATACGATGTCCTGAAACAGCAGAAGATACTGGGTCAAAGGCAAGATGGATGAACCGAGGAAGGACGGAGGAGAGGGAATACAAGAGAGGAGGGATGTGAGAATTTACAAAAAAAAAAGGAGGAAGAAAAGGAGTGAAAGAAAGAGGGGAGCAAAAGGGATGAAGATGATAATTGGGCCTCATTTGCAAGCGTGTCTATGTGTTTTACAAATTTTTTTTTTTTTGCTTCAATCTGGGTCAAGGTTGTGTAGGCAGTCTAACAGCTCCATTTATGAAAACTTTTGATCAGATCTTCCCTCCCTCTATGCTCAACCTGCACAGAGTCAAGAAAATATATTCAAACTTGAAGACTTTGAAAAGAAGTTTATCTTACAATCTAACCAGATCATTCATTATTGCTATTTAAACTATTTCCAAACTGTGAATAGATGTAATTAAATCGTTTTACAACTGTTTTCATATTCATACAGCAACACCGACCCGACTGTTTGGTGTCTTTTGTCGTGTCTAAATCCCCTCATTTTCCTTAAATTACCATTTGAATGATAATAGGAGGTTTATGATGTATAGCGCTGTAGGGGATAGGCACAGTAGGGGAATTAATTCCTTTAACAACAGCTGAAAGCAATGAAATAACTCAAATAAACAGCACAGCTAAATTTCATCTAGAGATCATATCACAACACTTAAACTGATGGATATTATGCCTGCATATATAACTTTATTGTTCACAATTTAGAGATCACACTCCTTAGTTTAGGTTCCTTTTGTTTAATCTTGGCATCTCGAGTCTTGGCGTGTCATTTTGAGCGAGACAACAAATTAAAATATCCTAAAAGTAAAAAAAAAAAAAACAAAAAGTATCCTGAAGCTAAAATACAGAAAACAATCTAAAAATTCTGTCCTACCATACATGTCAGATGTTTAATTGTCTGCATGCCTACTTAAGTTCTCACACACCACACTGCCAGGATGTAAGGACCCACTTTAAAACACTCAGACTTGTGTACTATGTTTTACACTTGTTTTCACTTGAGCTGGACAAACTAGCATTAGCAGATTCTGGACAAGAGTGCCACCTCGTATTCTTCTACTCCCCTCGGTCACATTAAACTTCCTTCATTGTAAGTTTCTGAATCAAGGCTCTCTCTTTTTCAGGAAGCTTGGAAGTGATCTTTCCAGTCCACTTTATTGTACACCATACATGTGCAGTGACGCATGCGTAACCAACAAATTAGGCGCAGCAGGTCTAAATATTGCTCTCACAGAAAGTCATTTCCAGGAATCTGTGCGTCGAAGTGAAAGTAAATTACAGGTTTGTTCCAGATGCAAACACTCCTTATGATGTTATTCTGTCATACATGTCACATACAGGAGGAAAACTTTCAACGAGAAATAAGAGTTAAAGTTTGTGTGTGTGTGTGTGTGTGTATGAGTGTTTCCAAGCTATCATAGCTCAGTCATGCAGGTAAAGTCATCATCACCAACAATCTGCTCAGGCCTCTAGGGTATCGCACACACACATTTAAGTGCACAAAACAAAATACACGCACACGCGCACACACACACACACACACACAGTCTCTCCCTGGGGTGTTTCTCACTCCACAGGGAGGGGGGGGCAGATTCTATTCACCCATACAGAGACAGAGAGAAAATTAATTTGTCACAGCACGTTTATCGTCAGGACAACCTGCCTTTTAATTAACGTCTGACAAACAGCAGAGCGTCGAGTCTCTCTCTGGTGAAAGAGATAGAAAGAAAATAGAGGGAGAGGGAGGTGGGGGTCGGTGAATTAAATAGCGCTCCTCTCATCACTTTTGATTGACGGGGGAACCGCGGTGAAACGATGGCGGACCGGTGAACCCGTGAACGTTCTGCACGGTTCCACTGTTCTTGGGAGACAGATAAGATCATTTTTACAGATCCTAACAGGTGATACTGTGGCTGTTTTAGCTCAGAAACATCATTGTTACGTAACATAATGCTGAGTCATTTTGATTTTACAGTATTGTTCGCGCTTAAACAATTCCTAATATACTTTTTATTTTGTTGTGTGTGTTCTTGTTCAATAGTACAGTTTAGGTTAAAAAAAAGACATCGTCATCTTGGTTAAAGCACGCAGCAGTAAGTGTTAGCAGGAGCTGTACAGTAGGTTATCATAATGGACATTTGAATTATTTTACAATTCACAGCCTAAGTAATTCATAAATATACAGTATATATACTCATAAAAGACTAATTAAAGGAATAATGGGGTGAAAAAACAGCAGCTTGCAGCCTTTCATGGTCGTACAGCTTTCTTTTTAACTACTTTCCTTTTTGGTTAATGAAGGTTAATAAATACAGTTGATTAATAATAATGAACAATGGCAGTGGTTTTGGGTTTTTTGCCTCTCAGTAATTTATTTCCTTTCATGTCCTTCAGTGCAATTCCGTAATCTGTTTTGTGCTATCTTTCTTTTACTTTAACACGTTCATAAATAACTGTAGGTGTAAATAAAGATATTTAACATTAATCAGAGTCCGATCCAACATGTCAGACAAACTGTCTTCATATCTCCGTCATTAACTTGCATGTTTCTGTACGTGTGTGTGTCGCAGTCAGATCCAGACATCCAAGACATATTCCCTTCAGAGCGTGTCACACTGTGTTAATAAAGGCGGACTGTGCAGCCTATAACCTCATCACAGCGCTCAGAAACTTTCGGCCCGTCTCCTCGAGTGGTTTCGTCTCAGAGCCAACTGCTGGCGTGTAGTCCTGGACGGAAAAACCAAACAGCTCCTGTCTGACAAGCCTTGCTCTGTCATGTAAAACTAAAACGTCTCGGCTCGGCGCGAGAGAGCGGAACAGAGGGGGCCTGTGTTCGCATCAAGCCTCAGACCAAAGGGCTCTTTAAAGTATCAAGCCATAAAAACAGACCTGCTGCCTCAAATACCACCAGAGTGGACTGCTGTGAGAGGAAGAGCGAGTATGTGAGAGTGTGTGTGTGTTCTACCTCTTGAGGTTAAGCAGAGCCCAGGGGATGCCGGTGGGCGTTTTGAAGGCTGGCAGCAGCTTTTCGCCCAGCTCCACCGCCTTTCTACGGAATACCTGGAAAAAAAAGAGAAAAAGAGAGAGCACCTCATTAAATACGATTCACCTTCCTGTAAGACGATCACATTTTCCAGAACAAACATGAAGAGAGATTTTGCGAAACACAAAAGAACTAATCACCAATGAGCATTCAGTATCAGACCCATTACTCACAAATAGTTTAGTTGTCATTTGACAAAGTAAACTATGAAACCAGACCTTTTAACCTTTAGTTTAACTTGATAAGAGCGATCGAGGGAAGCCGCAGGATTGTAATTGCACTAAAAATGTGACATTATGAAATCATCTAGTTTTCTCGCTTAATTATCTGATGGCTTGTTATGTTTCTGCACAGCCAAAAGATGTTAGCAGTCCAAGATCTCAAAGATATTCCAGCTATGATCATACAGGACAAAGAAACAAATCAAATCCTCACGTTTAGGAAGCTCGAACCAGCAAATATCGGCTAAAACGATCAATTAATTTGCTCTAAACAACTCTAATACTACTATTCCTGTGTGAATTTTTCATGCCTGCTGTTTTGAAACTAAAGAAAATGAGAAACAGAACAAATTCAGGTCATTTAAAAAAAAACAAACAGACCTTTTGACAAAATGTATGAATTTTAGCAGTGTTGTGCTCAATGTGAGAAAACTGAAAAATGAAGCATCCTTTAAAAAGCCTGATTTATACTGCAGATACTGTCCATAAAGCTGAATTATTTTCATCGTTAATGTTCAATATTTACTTTTAAACATCTAAACTCACCTTTTATTGATATGTAACGCTCTCAGAAACCCCCTAAAACAAAAAAATTAGCCTGTCTCGCCATCAATTCAGTCTTTTTTCATCCCTTTATTCCAGGCTTTCCCCCTTTCCTGTCTCCTTCCTTTTGTCCGTGTAATCTTTTGCCAATATCATTCTTTGGCTGTTTTATTGTTGCTTGCAGCTACACTGATGTTTTCATCTGTAATTTAAGGAAAATTACAGAGATCCTTTACCCCATTTAGTTTTTTTTTTTTAAGGTTTTTTAAAGGTCACTCGCACTATGTGAAAATTAAATTATAACATAAATAATATACAATATAATATACAATATAAATAATAAACAAATCTGGAAGAACTAGCCCACATGTGATTGGACATGACTAATTACAGAGTGATTAGACTTCATATGTGCAAAAACACCAGGCAGTGTTTCCCATTTTAAATGTAAAAATGGGATTTTGGGGGTTTTCCTGAACTGACTGGCTGCTTTCTTTAAAATAAGATGCACAACTCTGTCTCCATCTCTGCTGCTAACAAAGAAACACTCCCAGAGGAGAGCAAATTAAATTTGGATGCTTTAATGATTCTCTCGCTCACTGGAGGTAACAAAACTCGAGCTTTGACTTGAAAGCAAAAATACAGACTTCTTCTAACAGCGGTGAGTCATCTAGATTCGCTAGATTCGCTAATGTTCGAGGTTTTTACTCATTTCTTTGGTATCTTTTTAGAGTAAGACATCACAGGCTGAGTCGATAAACAAGAGCATGTGCTGCTCGCTCCGGTGTGCTGATGTCAGTTCAATAACACAATTTTGGAGTAGTAAAGTTAATTTTTTTCCCCCCTCTACTCCACTTGGAAACACTGGTGTGTACAGAGGCCTTTAAATAACTCAATGAATATTCAGCTGATAAAAATAAGAGCAAATGTTCTTGGATGAAGGACCTGAACAAAACTGGGTGCTGATGTCCTATAAAAGTGAATATCTGGTATATTTGTACTTTTGATTGTGTCTTAATACGTTGCTTTTGCTCCCACCTAAACCTGAATAAAGTCATTTTTACCTGATAAAACAAAGTGAGGAACAAACTCTTCAGTGTTAAAGAAAGAGGCTCAAAACATACTTTATCCTGAAAGAACATTGACTATATTTAATTATAATGCTTATGCTTTGTGTGGCTCTTTTTTTGGTTGTTTGCCATTAATAAGAGTTGATTCTGGACTCTTTAATCATCATGTTTGATTGTTGACCTTTTCCAAACTGGTGGTAATCATGTTATTTCCTTCTGAAATGTTACAGTGATGGCGTTTCTGCTGCGGTGCAGAAAAGCCCAATTTTTTCCTTGAATAACTATCGGCGACAAAGTACCACTGAGTTTGATTTCCTGGTCTGAGCTTTAGTGTGAGCGTATCTGACCAGACAGCTTTGTAGCTGTTTAGCCGAGGGGGTTATGGTGTCTCTGAGGTGTCTGATTTTGTTGGCTGTAAAAGTGAAGTACTTCCATATTTGGCTCCTGGCGTGGGTTTAGTCGAGCAGTTAAGATGGGATGGGATTTGGCCCAAGACGTGGTGGACTGTTTGACACTGCTGCCAAGGATTCGGCAGCTTGACCTGAACCTCCGCTGCTGCTGCTGCTCACTGACATGAGTGAAGAATGACTTTACGTCTGTTTTAGTTTTTCTGTCGACTACTTCAGTCCACACGCACGCAGCCTTTTTATCTCCTGACATTTAAAGTAAGATGCCTGAAATGTTTCAAAGTTGGAGTAAAAAAAATCAAACCTGCCACTAAAAGGAAACAGGAATATGAGGTGAAAGATAAGCGGAAACATTATTTGAATGCAGCAGTGGTACATCAACCTTTAAGAATGAGGAAACAAGGAAGGGCATCATTTACATCAACAAGGCAGTTAATAAATCCGTGGAGGTGGAGAGCGCTGGAACGTGCACAACCAGGAAAGACTTCTGAATCCAGAATACAAACGCAAGAAACCAAGCAAAACGTTCTCAACAATGTTTTGGTTCATTTCACACAAAAAAATTACAGCCTTGCTTGACTTGCTGCATTTGCAAATCAAACAGAGCTCTGATCTGGCACAGCTGACTAAATATGGATCTGATCAGGTTTTTTAGCCTCATTGAAATGCCTGTCGTAACTACTTTGCATTAGTCATAGAGAGAAAAATACACAAAATACTTTCATTGTTGAAATGAAAGTTAAATTACACAGGATCATTAACACTCCAAATATTAAGAATATTAAGGTTAAACCTCTGGAAGTTATGTTAAGTTAAGCTAACTAATTCTAAAACTTACTTTGGATTGTGTTGATAAAGTTTGACAATTCAAAGTCAAGATAGTAAAAACAAATAACAAAGTTTGCACTTAAAAGTCAGGTCAACACCACGACTATCCTCCGTACCTTCCTGTGAACTACTAGTACATGAGTACAAGCATGCAGTCATCTATTTTGTTATCATCCGTCCATTTTTCTTTTCATCAGTGGAGTAACATCTTTCCTTTACACACACACACACACACACACACACACACACACACACACACACACAGAGGCACAGAGGCGGTACAGTAACACACACTTTGTCAGTAAGCTGGCAGCTCTGCTCCCCAGAGATCTACCACTCAGCAGGGTGTGAGAGACGAGGGCAGGGCGGAGAGAAAGATTTGTGAGGGAGGAAGCGCTCAGGAGGCCACTCATCAAAACAATATGGCAACTCGACAGCTTTTCCTTCAAAAGCCGGAGGCAGGAGAAAGGTTACGGTGGGCCGGACTCGGGAGAGCGGTCACAGAAAAGTGACGAGGAGAATACGAGTCAGAATCACACTCTGGGATTCACAACAAAGAACAGCAGCAGTGTTTGACGACGTAACATGCTCAGGATGCCACGAGTGATTTGGCTGATCATATGAAGTTCACTGCTCCTGACACACATGCACAAATACACTGACCACTTTTAGATGGACGTAGTCATAACAATTCTTCTTTCTCTGAATTCTGATGTGTTTCTTTGGTGTGATACTAAAACTTAACTTCAGGGCCAACCAAGAAATATGTGTATGCAGAAACTCCACTAAAAATGTTGTTTAAATATCTTCATTTTTTTTTACACAAGCGTCTTTAGTTAGACTGATTGAGACTGGAGGTTCTTCACTTGAGCGGTAGATGATGGACAGTGATGAAATCAGTAAAGTTGAACCCTGCAGTTCCTCTCAGCGTGTTTTCGCATATTTCAGCTCACTGTTTCTGGTGTTTACAGCCCACAGATTCACTGTTTGGGTTCACTCTCTCCGCCTTCAACTCAAGTTTCCAGCCCAGTTGGGATAACTCTTGTAAACCAACTCTACTTGTTAGCACCGGAAATCTGAAAAATTAGCATCTCGACGCAGGTAAAAGGAAAAACTAAATAAAAAAATGATGTTTCACAGCAAAAAGTGCAAGTTATAAAGTTTCTGTCTGAAGAGTTCTTTTACTTATTGTGTCCTGGAATTTAAATGACATAAATATAAATATATAATCCACTAAATGCTGCCACCTTACTGCATATTTCATGCTGATGAAGAAATATTTAGAGGTTTTGCCAGGACAAAGACGAGGAGATGTACTTTAAGAGACAATGAAATTAAATGAAATAAAAACGATCAGGTGGAAACTTGTTATCATCAGGGTTCGGACGTACCATCATCGGCACTCGTAACTATAAGATTTTAGCACTTTAATCACCAAATGCCACAGCTCTTGGCCGCATTGCTCAAGGGCACGTTAACAAAGATGGATGCTGTTGTTATTAGAGAAATCAGACCCCTCCTCTCACAAAACATCACCTTGGAGGTTATGGATTATTGTGTAGGCTTTAATCTTTTGAAACGTTGAATATGTAAAAGACTGTGTGTGTGTGTGTGTGTGTGTGTGTGTGTGTGTGTGTGTGAGAGAGAGAGAGGGAGAGAGGAGAGGGAGTGTATCAGACCTTTCAAACATCTTCAACATTGGAAATGGATATTATATTTCAAAAGGGACCTACAAGATAAAGTACTTCCAAGCTAAAAGATTTGTGGTGACACTGCCGACATCGAATTACCCCCTGTGTGTGTGTGTGTGTGTGTAAGTGTGTATGTGTGTGTGTTGTGGGCTGCACTGTGGGAGCAGGTTTGTGTCGTAACAAGGCGTCAGATCCCGGTGATTAATGCCTTTAATAATGCCAGGAGCACACTGAGGGGAAGAATAAAAACACTCCCAGGGACGCACAGAAGAATAAATTAAACACACCCCGTGTCCAAGGCCATCAAGCAAACTGCCAACAAGCTTTAATAAGCAACTGAATTATACACAAACTGAGAAACACACACACACATGCACATAAAGCTTGCGGCTGATGTCATTAGTAAAAACTGAACGTTGATAATCACATTTCACACCTGGGCGCTTCTGACAAAAGTATCCATCAATAAAATGAACTACTTTACTGTTTTGTTTTTGTTTGCGCGTGTTTAGCTAAGAAACTGGATAAATCATTCATCAGTGCCGAGACTACTGATAAAGTCTCCAGCTGACACCGGCCGACTGTTCAGATGGCTGAAATGTTATTATTTCAATAAGTAATGCACCTCTAAGCACCTGTCATGGTGTCCGCGCAAATTACTGTGGCGGGATAAAGGAAGAAGTTTCATAATAAGTGAGCCGATAAAAAGAAGCGACAGCAGGAAGAACTTGTTTCTGTCGTCTCACCTGCTGAGTATTGAGGAAATGAGTTATCAAAATGTGATCTTCCGTTTAAGCCTTTTACGGGAACGCTATGTTGATTTTATCTGCAGGTTTTTAAGCTGCGACACGTGTTGCGAGCATCCACGGCCACTTGTGTTTAGCGTGCGACTCTAATGGAGGGCAAATCGTGGTCGACCCTTTACAAAAGCATCCACACGGGTCTCGGTATGAGCAGGATGTAATGTGAAGGTGCTTTGGTGAATAAGGAGACAACAGTATATGGGTTTTAATAAGATCAGACTGACTGATCAGGCTGATAAGAGTGTTTTTTTTATTAATCTGATCTAGTCAGTGTCATTGAAGTCTAATGAAGAACCTGTAGGCTGATAAGCAACAATAAATTGACTACAGAAATGCCTAAAGATATGCTTGAAAACGAGTCTCCTCTACATAGTTTAGTTAGTTCAAAAATTCGGATTCGGATTCTTTAAAAATATAGGTAGTTCTTCGCCTCAAAATTCAAGTATTTCTCAAGTTCTAGACGATTATGATGCATTTAGATTTAGAAATAAAAAATTTAGAATTGAGCTGTTGTCTGTTGATTTCAGTGGGATTAATTTATTCCTTTAGAGGAAGTACTATTAGTTTGTTTACCAACTAGGAAATCACTCATATATCTGAATATTCCGCTTATAAATAATCAGAAAGTTTGCTGAAGGCATTTCAAAGTTTCAGCCTCAAATCTGAACGAATCGACAACATGAAAAGTGAAAAAATAAGGAGACTCCTGACAGAGGACAGATGCAGCTAAGTGTGTATTTCGCTCTACAAACACCCAAACTAATGGCGATGATTCAGCTCAGAGGATCATCGAAAAGACAATCAGAGACACAACAGGGCTGGTTAAAGCTCCCGAGAGGGGTAATGAAAAGAGAAAGGAGTTAGAGAGAGGGGAAGAAAAATTTGCTCTACTTTTCCTCCTCTGGAAGTTTGGGCCATTATGTTTGCCCTCCACAAAGTCATTTAATCCGCAGAATAAATGATGTGAGAATAAACGGTGTGTTTTAGGGAGATAGAGAGAGGAAGGGAGAGGGGAGAAGACAAAAAAAAAGTTACATGCTGCTTGTACCACCAGGGAGTTTGCCTTGTAAAACCCAGTTTTCTTGTGTGTGTAATTAGTGTACAAACCACTTCCAACGTCTTTGTGAGGTATTTTAAGGCTACTATTTTGACTTAGGGTTACCCCCGGATTTAGGATTAGAAAGTTAGGTTTGGATTTGGAGATATTTCCAGAACAAAGAAAATAAGAGACAGCAGAAACAACTTCAACCAGCCGGCACGTTCAATAGAAAGCATGAGATTTTTAGTGCCGCAGGGGGGAAACATCTCATGTAGAGGGACAGTCCTGTAAAAAAAAAAAAAACAAAAAAAAAAACAAAAAAAGACGCGTGCTAATTAATCTCTTGCCATTAATGTCATTAGTTTTACCTCAAAGTACGTGTAAAACCCACTAGCTTGAGTCCGGACGAGTTCCTGAGAGGCTTTGTGGGGTATTTACTGCGGTAAGTCACTAAATCAAGTATAAGTAAGCGGAGACGATTGAGGGAAAGTGAGCACATCAGATAAGTCAATACGGCTTTTACACAAACATGACTCATGTATTTCCACGGGGTATAGATAGATCAACAACGTGAGGAGGCCAACGAGGCGGAAAACGCAGAAAAGTGGCCGACAAAAATGATGAAGCTGTACTGAGATAAAACACTAAATATGTTTGATCAGAGAAAGTTAAGTCTTTATAGTTAGACAAGAGTGTCAATATACTATAGAAGTACACAATACCTGGAGTGAATAAAATCCAACAGATCGATCTGGAGAGGCGTTTCTTACCAGAACAAAAGGTTTCTGAAAGCTTCGTCTTATATTGTTTTATATTTTTTGTCCATCTTTTCAGACAGTTACAGGCTGAAGATTCAGTTCTCATTAACTTAATTACTGAGATGTGGGGATACAGCGACATTAATAAAAAGTAGTCCAGTGGAGCAGACGACACAAGCAGACGTAAAGTGTAATGGGGTGTAACCAAATCCCCAGTGCGCCCCAATTATCTAAACCAATTAAAAATAAATGTAAGAACTATGATAAGTAAAGTATTAGTGCTGCAAAACCTGATCAATACTTATAACAGAGCTTGGTTAATCTATCCACTGATTTAAATAACTCGATTAAAACTGATCTGTTTCAAAAGTGTTCTCACTCTTGATAAAACGCTCTTTATTCAAAGTCCTCTCACTCGTGTGCTCTGAAGTTTTCAGCCGTATCACGTGATCTTCGTTAGTCATGACCGATGGCTCCACGAGTCCACGATTCTCTGAGAGCTGAAATATTTAGTGAATTAATCTATCCACCGAAAACTACTATCTATCTACTTTACTCCTACTCTACTACTGTCTATTTACTTACTTATTACTATTTTATTTTATGATTTATTGTTATTTTTAAAGAAAAATGTTTCCAGTCTCAGAAATGTGAATATTCACTGATTTCACATTCACGGATTTTGGACTGCTGGCTGGACAAAAAATTGACATTTGAAGATGCCAACTTGGACTCTGGCAAACCGTGATGATTAATGGGGATTTTTTTTCCATATTTTTTGGCATTTCTTTAGACCAGATACTTAATAATCGGATCCAAAATTGATTGGCAAATTAATCATTTATGAAAAAATTATATTTTTCTCTGGATTGTTTTGTAAAAATGCTGTTTCCAAGATGAATGAGCAATGAACCTCAAATGTTTCTAACCTTTGCTGCTGCCTTGGAGGCGGGTGAGTAAAATGTTATTATGACCGAGAGTAATGATGGCCAAACATGCAGAAATAAGGCCAAAGTTGTGAATGACATGTGAATTATGTGATGATGTGAGTGTTTGGAGGAGGCTAAAGCTCTACTGTAAATGTCTACAGGTTTAATTCTGACTAATTTAACATATTTGGAAGTATAAATAATGATAATGGGATTGAGCATGTTGTGTATAAAGATAAATTACACTGATTAAGTCTTATGTACGTATGTAATATGTAATATGGTTTAGATTGGGTTCACAGTGAGGAGATGTTGGTGAAAGGTCTCCACAAGGAGTTTAACATTTTAAGTATGTGGTGTGTGTTCGGCCAATCAAGTTCTCCAGCTCCACATCTTTAACCAGCAGTGGTGGCGGTGTGTGTTTGCGTGTGTGTGTGTGTGTGATTATGTGTTGCAGTCCGCGAGGAGTCGTCTGGACAGCTCCCTAACTAAGATGAATCACCCAGCAGGCCTTGCGGGACATGTGGCCCAGATTACGGCGGCGTCTGCGGGGACGGAGCGAGCCACCGTGCTGACACCTCCTCCACCTCCTCCAGGACCTCCACACGCTGCCCACTTCTCCCCTCTGCCCTTCATCAACTACTCCCTCCTCATTTCACCGACTTTCCTCCTCCTCCTCTACAATTCTCTCTCAAGAAAAAAAAATGACGGGCCCAGAAGTGTGATTTTTTCCACTTGAAGAATTAATGAATCCGTGAAGGCAAAGCTGAAGGATGAGCGCCGACAAAATGTGGAAAGAGTGAGTCGGACTACGAGTGTGTTCGGTGTCAGCTGAGCGAGGCCCGTCTGCAGGCTGCTGCCCTGACAGCTGTACTGGAGAGGCTTAGACCGCACACACACATACACATAAACACACACACATAAACACACCACTCTGAGGAGGTGACAGCTTTCAGTGGTTAAGAAGCCTGCTGTTGTGTGAATGGTTGCTCTTGTCCTCCTCTCCACTCTCTGTTAAGGTCTCTCTCTCTCTCTCTCTCTCTCTCTCTGTTTTAATAAGTCGCTTCAGGGAGAGAAAACCAAGGACGGAGGGTGGCAGAAAAATAAACACTGGCTCGGGGAGACAAATTAGTAATAATTAAAGCAAAGCGCATGGCAAGACAGAGGAGAGGAGACGAGGAAGGAAGTTAAACAGGAGAGGAAAAAGGAGGGAAAGCAAGGGAAAGGAGAGAGGAAGGAGAAAATAAAGGAAAGGGAAAGAAAAAAGGAGAGGAAACGAGAGGAGAGAAGGAAGGAAAAGAGGAGGGTGAGGAAAGGAAAGATAAAAAAAGAGGCAAGAGAGAAAAGCAAGGAAGAGGAAATATGGGAAAATAAATGAAAGTGAAGGAGAATGAGGGAGAGAGGAAAGGAAAGGAAAGAAAAGGAAAGGAAAGCACTTAAAAAGTGAAATAAAAGAAATAAAGGTAAAGGAAAGACAAGAGAAGCGACGAAAGCAAGTAAGAGGACAGAGGAAAGGACAGGAGAAAATAAAGGGAAGAGGAAAAGAAAGAACTAAAAAAGTGAAATTATTGAAATAAAGGGGGAAGTAAAGGAAAGTGGGGAGAAGAAAGGAAAGGTAAAAAAGAGGAAAGCAAGAAAGAGGAGATGGGGAAAAAGAAAATACAAGATAAAAGAATGAGAATAAAGGGAAGAGAAAAGTAAAGGAAAGACGTGAAATAAAAAAAGTGGAACTGAAGAAATAAAGGGAGAGGAAAAAAAGAGAGGAAAGGTGAGGAGAGGCCATACAACATGATTTCCATGTGATGTGACATGCAAATTTAAAGAAAAGCAGAGCAAAATAAAAGGATCAGCATCTCTCTTTAGTTTGTCCGGCAGTACGCCTCGGGTGGTTTACCGAGCTAACTGATAGTTTTACATGAAAGTCACATAAACCTCAATAACATAGAAATACTGGTGGAAATTTAACTCGGCAGTGTATCCTCGGGGATTTTTTCTGGTCCGGACAAACACGTTCACTCCAACGGCAAATTTTTTCGGCGGGTCACGGCAGTGTTAAAAAAGGGGAGATGGACTCTTGAGTGATTTTGGTGTTTTCAGCAGGGGCGACCTGTCAGCTGTGATAAAACACACAAGGACGTACGAACGCTCACCTCTCGTTCAGAAGGTTTACTGCTCGCAAAGACGGTGAGACTGTCTGTCCGTCTGTCTCGTGTCCACCGGTCATAGAGCGAAAGGTGTCTACAGTACCATTAAAAGAACTACAAACTACACAAACACATAAAAATCAATATAAAAATTTTCTCACACATACAACTAACTACATTTAATGCTCCTCTTGGCTCTTGGATTTATAAGTAAAACTGCATCTTTTCACATATATAGATGATTATTAGTCAATTAACAGTAAAATTATCTGCCACTCTTCAAGCATTCGATCATCGAGCAATTTTTCAAGTCAATTCCTAAGCAAACATCAGAAATATGCTCTTTCTTCCTCTTTCGCTGTTTCAAATCACTCTGAATTTCATATTTTGGGGTTTTGTACAGTTGCTCAGACAAAACGAGGCATTTAAAATTGTCACGCGTGGCTCTGGGAAATTGTGATGGGTATTGTTCGCCATTTTTTTTTACATTTTATTTAAACAAGTGATCAAAAAGAAGCTGTCAGATGAGTGATGATCATAATGAAAGTTGTCTTCAGTAGAAACCAAAGATAACTGTAAAAAAAAGAGCTGAATATCTGCTGCATGTTCTCACTGTTACCAGAGATATTGATAATCACTGCAATCAGTATGTAATTTTCCCAACCAAATCATCTTGATAAATGAAGGAGAAAACACACAAAACAAACACGACTCTGACAGACGAGGTGTCAAATCTTATTGCCAAAAAAAGACGGCAGTGATTGAGAGCGTCTTTGGTGTAACAAGCTAAATAATGAACACTGGCCTCTGTCTTGTTTGACAATAGCCGAACTCTGAAGTAATGACTGCACAAGAGATTTGGGCAAAGTTGAATGCAGCGCTGTGTGGAAAAAAAAAAAAAAAAAAAATAAAAAAAAAATCAAGAACTTTTTTAACAAAAGACAAAAAAACAACAGTTGCTGTGGAGTTGCTTCAGCGACTAATCTACTGATGTAATTTAACTTGAGAAAGATATAAAGCCTGGAGGTAGCGAAGCAGACGCAAAATGATCTTTACTGGATAATAAGACTTTTTAAGCTCCTTGTATTCACACACGCTTACAGGCTCCTGCCTACTTTCACCTCAGCTCCTACGCAGCCATTATATGTAGAATAATCAAACTCAACCTGTTACTCAGTTCATTTTTGACAGAGCAGTATGAACTGATTAATGAGCGTAATGCAATACAACCACAAACTGCAGCCTGTTAAACTAACCAAAGGTGTTGACGTGTCCACACCCTGCATTTTGTCGAGTCAGAGATGTTGCATGGCTCCAGCCCATGCAAAACAGGCCCCCACTCATGTCCTCTTCCAAGCTGTGAATTTGTTTCTCATTTTAATACATTAAACAAATCTTAAAACTTGTGTTGTCTGTGCACGGATGAAATACAATACTTTACTTTAAATTCCATCTTTTCACACATGCTGCATCCACACTGACTAATACATCCTGTTTTTCTTCCTCTAGTGTAATTCATGGGTAGACTTTCTCACTACACGACTTAAACATTTAATACCCTGCAGCCGGTGTGATGCAAGAACGTGGAACAACATCAAGAAATCCAAACAAGATAGATATCTCATTAAAACTTAAAACCAATATACATAAAATCGGCTTTCATTGTCCCACAGGACAGAAAGAAGACAGAAAAAACGCAGCCCTGTCGAGGTGAACGTCAATCAAACTGCGATGACGGGGGACGTCAGAAACCTTCTCATCGGGTTTCACTGCTGGAAGCCTCTCCTGAGTTTGACAGACTCTTGATGAGAGAGGTAGAAACGCTTTCTAAGACGGAAAAATGCTTCGCCTTTATCCTCCATCTCAATATTAGCAATGCCCGCCTCGCTCTTGCGTTTGCATATCAATACACACACACGTGCGTGCACACGCAATGAGAATCAACTGCTGATAATATTTCCTCCGCTCCCTTGTGGCGCGGTCGGTGCTGAGTCGGCACACTTTGACAGTCAGCTCTTTTGACGGTGCTGCTATGGAAATGAAGAAGACCGGGGAAAGCGAATTTACATAGAAAATTGCCATCTCTGTAGGAAAGTTACAGGGGAGGGGGGGGGTGCACATTCAAGATGGGCTGAGGGGATAAAAACTGCAATGTGAGCAACAAGCGGGTTGAGATCGACGTTCTGCGAAAATACGTGTCCATTTTGGCAGAACACACATCAGCACAGCTATTAATATCAGCTCATCGTATCTGCCTACAGCACTCAAAGGAATTTGGGAAACACGATGTGCTTCAGCTTGTTAATCACAGCATGAAGGAAAGATGTCTCAAACTTAACAATAATACATTTTGGATCTTTCCCGCTCTGTAACAGTAACACCCTTTTATAACTCAAGAGATCACAATGAAGGGTCTTAAGTCTGGAGGGAGGATGTGAATCTGCTCAGATTGAATCTCTCATATCCAGACTGTGTCTCAATCCAGCTGAGACAGACTGCAGTTCACGCCTGACATTTAGATGCATCTCAAGTGGCAACTTATGATTGGATTTTTGCTGCTTCCCCTGCTTTTATCTGTGGGAAAGACAAAAAAACAGCTGACAAACAGAAAACTACACACACGTGCGCTCGGGCCAACCAGCTTGAGAGGAGGATCTTGGTTAAAATGAAAAAAAAGAAAAGTGAAAAATTGTTCGCTTTCATAAAAGTTATCTTGACATCATCGACGATTTGTCCTCGCTTTAAATTCCTCCGTCGAGCGGCTGTGATCGCTGGTAACAGCTGATGGAGCTACACCGGCTGAGCATGGAGGCAGTCACCATGGAAACGTAATTATCCGACAAATGACAAAAAGGAAGCTGACACATTCTTGATAAAAAGAAAAGTCAAATAATGAGAGTTTTTCCTGCCCAGCGAACCTCACTTAACCCTCTTAAATCTGTTTGACGATCAGTCGGTGAGGGAAAACTCTAGAACCAAACCATTAAGTGAGGACACACGTTATTAGGGTATCGGAAATGTAAAAAATGACCGAATTAGAAACTGAAATAGCCTTAAGTTCCCCAAAACCAACTGGCTGAATCAGTGAGAAGGATACTCGGAGGAAAATGACAGAACTTCTATTTAGGTCTGTTGATTCGCTTCAGCAGCCACATTGGGAATTATCAGGAAGGGTAGTGGGACAAATATAGCCCACAGTAAATGAACTGATGCTAACAATAATAAATATTTCAGAAGAATATACTTCCTGAAACAAGTGACTAAAAGCAGAAATGAAAAGGAGACTAAGAATCAGAGTGAATGAGTGTGCAGGCGGAGAGAGAGAGGAGTAAAAAAAAAAAAGTGGAGTGCCATTCAAGCCTCCCAGGGTCAGTGTTGTCAGGGAACGAGCCCGAGCTGGAACGCTGGAAGGCTTTCATCTGAGCGAAAATGTCAAATATTCAGTCAAACACTTCTACGAGACCAAAGACCGTAAAGAGCCTGATCTGACTCCCCCTTGGCAAAGCTAACACGGACCAAACCGGTGTCACGGCTCGACCGGCGACGAACCGTATTTGGTGTGTCAAACGCAACGGACGTGACGGGAGAGAAAATATGTGGCCTGGGTCGACTCTAATCAGGCCTGTGACAAATAATTAATAGACCCGATTTTCAAAAAGGGATAGGATGAATCAAAACTGCTAAAATGGACTCAAGACGTGGCGGCTTTGGGGTCTAAATGCCACAGAGACTCTGTCAAATGTCAGTCACTGCAAAGGTCTAAAGCTGAAGATCTTCTTTTTAAAAAATGAGGCCGCCCTGTTCCTCAGTTTGACTTGGGTCATCTGTGCAACTGCTATTTTAAAAAAAAATGATTACCATGTGTGCGTTCAGTCTGTGTATTTCTGTTTACTCAAAAGAAGAAGATATCGCAGGGTGAGTTTTGCCTTTTTTCTGGGGAACCCAAATATATTCAAAACAAGTGTCAAAAACAAGTAAAAAAAAAAAAAAAAAAAAGCAGGTTTATAGAGGAATATCTTACATGTGACAGATTGAGTCTACAGAGTTTGACGGCTGTTTTTTAAAACCAGTTTTTGGTTTAGACGGCTGGTAAATTTAGACAAAAGGCAACAAAATCAATATGGTTTAAAGTTTTTAATGTTTCTTCCTTCAGGCTGTTTTGAAAACACAACAGCGGAAGAATTTACTTGATGCTGTCTGCTTGGGTAAAAAACTAAAGGAGAGTTTGTCACAGCTACAAAACTTTACTGTTGCTTCAACACGCCAATAGGGCTGGTAACGCAGCAGCAGTAGATCCTGAATATAACTTCTATGTGGGAACATTAAAGAAAAGTGCCCACACAAAAATACAGCTGGAAGTCCACAAATATTAGTTTTATTTTTTTGCTGAAAGTGAAGCTGGTAAACCTGCTTTTTGTGATTTCATATCTATATGTCAAGTATGCATTATTACTTCAGTTATTTAAAACAAGAGAAACATGGCAACCAATCTGTCAGCTTTGGACAACCAGTTCAAACACTTGTTAAGCATTTTGAGATCAGTTTTCTATTAATACAGACCAAACTATTCCCATATTTCCATAACCATATATATTTGATATGGTGTTTCAAACTGTTGCCAAAATAATACATTTGATTTAAAGCGCCTTTCATGTAACCCTATGACACCTGAATGATACTAAAAACGATGGGTCTTTAGTCTTAAATTTAAAATTCAAACAGACTCAGCATTGCAGATCGAGGCGTGGAGCAGCAGCAGTGAAGGCTGTTGGCTTGGGAGCCAAGTTATTAAGACATTCGAGGTGAGGAGGAGCACTTTAAACGTCACATGAAACTTGATAGGGAGCCAGTGGAGATGCTGTAGAGCGGCAGAGACGTGCCTCAGAGCGGTGGAGAAAGTCCAGGCCTTTACTGGATGGTCCAACTGGGATTCAGCTACAGTAATGCAGATGAGATGTAACACACGCACGGAGTCAGGAGGTAAAGTCTGGAGATGTTCATCAGGTGGAGGAGAGCATGCTGGATTTTAACTGTGGTTCTAGTGAAAGGGGGGGGATCAGAAGATAACACCCAGGTCGTGAACTTGATGAGGACAGATGGAGCAGCTGTTAGAGGACTGAATCCCAAACCTGCTGGAGGACGGTCTGATTTTTAGCTTTTTTAGGTGTCATCCAGTTTTTATGTCTTGAAGGCTGTTGATGAGTGATTATTTTAATATATTTTTTTAGTATTGTTGTGGAAAACAAAATAACAAAAAACAAAACCGAGGAGCTGTTAGGAAGTGAGGCAGTCAGACAGACAGGCTGAGTGGAGAACAAAGACCTTTAAGGCGATGTGTAACACAAGTGTTAAACAAAGCTACCTGTCAAACTGATGTCTGCAAGGAAAAAAAAAAAAAAAAACAAAACCCTCAGATCTCCACAGCTAGACGGCGCACACATACTGAGACACACACACACACACAAACTTTTCCTTCTTTTCCAAAGCCAGGTTAGACATGATAGAAAGGCAGGCCTGCTGTATTAGCCCTTAAAAGCACCAGTCTAACATCAAAAAGACATCAGAGGGGACTGCAGATACACAGATGTAAAGATAGACACACACATGCACACACAGAGGCCTGGTAACAAAGCCTGGGATATAGCTGATGTAATTGGACTGTAAGTCCCACAGAGCAGCGCGTTGCCTGGTGAGGAGTTGGGAGGCACGCAGCCGGCGCTGGGTATTAATATTGAGCAGAGAGCCGCGGGGCACGGTGCATTTCCCGCTGAAATTTGGACTCTTTGTCTCCCAGCGCAAACAATATGGACACAGTCGGGTCGGAGCAAGGCCTACCTGAAAAGCTTTGTTTGTCTAAAGCAACAACTGAGGTCAGAGAGGGACATGCACTGTAGGATTTATTAAAAAATCATTCCATTTTTTTTTATTGCTGCATGATGTTGTATGTGTCATTTTCTACACGTATCTACAACATGATGTCAAGGGGTCATGACCAGGTGTCCATATGTGACGATTTGGGAGCGAGAGCAGGTTGTGTTGGATTTTGGCGGTCGAGTCCTTTAAATAGAAAGTAGTTGATAAGTTGTTACCGGCAACCGAGAAAGTCTGAGAAGGTCTCACTTTTTAAATTAAATTACAACGTGTTCCCACACTGACAACAAAAAAAGATAACAGAATAATTATTACATATAAATTGTTATATTTAGCCTTTTGCAAAAACAAACAAAAAAAAAACCAAACAACTATTCATTTGTCTACTTTACATCTTTGACCTCGAGCCTCAAACTCATTCTTTCCTATTCAAGTATCAAGAAACTTAATGTCTCTAGCACCTCTAATACTGAAATATACTTTATAAAAAAAAATTAACAGATGGGCACTGTAGTTTTTAGAAAACGTCACTTAAACTGGAGCAAACAGTGTGTTTGTTGGGGACTATTTTCAGGGGCGGATTAGCACACACTTGGAGATCTAATGAGTATTTGCAGCAACAGGACGTAAGGAGTGTGTGGGATTGAATGACATTAACTACAGTGCTTAGGTCACCCAGTGCAAGGCTGTGAATCACTGATGTGCATTTAAAATAGTTTGTGGATCTAAGGAAAAAGACAGAACAGACTTTAGCTATTCAGATAATGCTTTCTTATCAGGATCAGTTCTTTGTTCGTTTTGGTCTTTCTCTTGGATTTGTTGACAATAAGAAGTTTTTAACAGTACCGTCAGATTTAGCCTTCAATCCGGCATACTACGCTAGGCTAAAAGAGCCTAATGGGGGAGCTTTCAGTACCGCAAACTCGCTCGGGGAAACTCTTGGTCTTTTCATGCCGATGAGCAGAATAAAGGCCAGTCACACTAAAATGCCGCATTTACAGCGTGCTTTCTGGAGCTGTAATAAAAAAAACAAAATAACAGACTGCATTATGTTGAGATTATGATATTTCACAGTCCGTGCCAGAGAAAAGTGAAACTGTTCAGGTCAATAGCTTTTTAATCAGAGTATTTGCCGGAACTGTTAAGAAATGAGCGCAAAGGCCTCGAGGTAGACCTAAAATATCGGGCTGCAGTGAACTGGACCGTGCGCTGGTAATGCAAGTTTGTTAATCATGTTGGTTTCAAATGGACCAAACTGCAACTCCGACTACAATTTTCCTCAGACCACTGAAGCATTCCTGATATATTGTAGGAATAAAAGTTTCACGTGATTAATCAGACATTTTCTCGGTTACGTCAGCGGTCGACAAAAACGATTGGAAAATCGGAGAAAAAATAGTTTAAAAATACAACAACAACAACAAAAAAAAAAAGACACAAGAATGAATGACAGGCAAACAAGTCAGAGATACGAGCGGAGAGAGAAAGCCTAACAATAGGCATGTCAGAGTCAACCGCTAATCTGCTTTTAGATAGTGCCACGGTTTGATAATACTCAAATGTGAGAGCAAAAGAGGGTGGGGGGGGATGACTCTTGTTCTGCTCCCTCTGTCACTCAAAGATGCATGTGTGAGAGAGAAAGAGGGCATATTAACAAGGCAAATAGCTTCTTTGTCTTATCTTCCTTGCAAGGGAAAGAGATAAGGTCCAATGAGAGCGGGTCTCGGAAGCAGCCCGGCTCCCTCAAGGCCAGCTGACATGAAGGGGGGAACAAAACGAAACACCCGAACTCCAGGGATATTTTCCAGTTTCTATTAATAACCTGCTACAGATCTGTCAGTCAGCAACCCCAGAGACTCATACAGGGTACTTGCTAAACATATATACATATACGGCATAGGTTTAATAACACTCCACAGATCATATGGGTAGGCATGATTATATAGCTGATATTAGATTTTCACTGAACACCTGATACAAAGGATATGATCCACTTTGAGCGATTACATACGAGGTCAATATTGCTCTGGCCGTATGTGGGAAGATAGAAATGATTCTGATGCAACACTGATAGGAGTCAATAGTATTTAGCATTAATGATCCTTGGATTTAATACGCGAAACACAGCGTGGGCTTTGCTTTTCTGAGTTATAGTACTATTACAGAGAGTTTTAATGTCCTAAGATACTCTTAAATGAGAATTTAACACCAAACAATAACTCCTAAGGATTATGCTTTTATGTATAATACAAGTTTATGGTAGTAAGGTCGAGACAGTTGATGTCTCACATCCCCTCGTCCGTCTTAATTCCTCTCTGGGCTCCTACTTGGACAGCATCTTGATCGTTGTCCCAGTCGGAGCACATTCCTCGGCCGAAGCGGTTCTTTTTCTGGACAAATTGAAGACTTTTAGAGCACTTAAGCTTTTGGAAGTCGCGGTACCTCTTCCCTCTCCTCCAGCTGAGGACCGATGTTTTCCAGGATGAGGATGAGTCGCGCGTGAGATCATCTGGTTTCTCATGTTGGGAATTTGGCCCCGGAAAAGTACTAGGTCGACAGCAGATGATGTGACTGTGAAGATTTCCTCGTTTGTCCCGACCTCTCTTGGGGCCTGCTACTTGGACGGCGTCTTGAACACCGTCCCTTTCAGAGCTCCTGTCGTCACAGCCAGCTTCGTCAATCTGAATTATCCTCAGTAACGTGGCCTTCAAGATAAACAGATTTTCGGAAACACAACTCTGGCAGAACACTGTGTATCAAAGTAATCAGCACAAGCCTCTCGAAGTTTGTCAGGTTAATTTAAATCATTTTAAACTCACAGTCACATCTATAGCAAACACAGATGTGTCCTCCCTGGATGAGATGACCACTGGTTCAAAAACAGTGAATCTTCCCTTTAAAAGGTATGTTTTAGATAAGAGAAAGCCATTGTTAAATAATAAAAATTCAAATACTGACTGCTACCATGAGACAGGATGCCAAAATACTTTCTCCAATAGACCTGAGTGTTGCATCACTGTGATTAATGTATTTAATGCATTTATCTCACAGTGTAAGCAGGAATGCTAATAATGCTATGCTTATGCAACGTGCATCATTTTTACACCACACTGCTGCAACATGTTGTACACTATTTCTATGAAAAACTAACTCTTCCTCAGCAGCTATTTTTTTCTTTTTAACGTGTTTTCTCACAAATTTAACTACGATTTAAGATGACGGAGTTACTTTTTCTTTGGCCTCTGAAACTCTTTACTCCCAGACTGCACACATTTTATTTGGCACTTGAAAAACATCCTCTCCTGCTTTTAGGAGGACTGAGGCTCTCTGATAATATTTCAGTTATTAAAACAATTTTTTTTTTTTTTTTTTACATCCACCTTTTACTGTCCTGCGTCTCTAAAGTGTCTGTGCCGGCTTCATCAGTGCCAGAAGGAGATTCGGTCATAATTCAGAATAATAAAAGATGAATCATCCACGTTCGGATGATAAATGGGATGGCTTTAGTGTTGGATCTCTGGCCTGGACCAGTCAAGTCAAAGAAAAATAAAGTTTCTTTAACAAGGAGGCTGCTGATTGGTTGTTTTATGATGCACACACAATGCTGAAGGATTGTTTTCTGTTTGCACAAAGAAGCAAACTTAATAGTTTAATGAGGATGCTTTAAAGAGGAATAAAAGTAAAGATGAGTTAGGGAGGCAATAATAAATGATGTCTTGATTCATGTATAAGATAGAGGAGTACCGGAGAAATGTAGACGTATAAACCAAGACATCTAAAACTTATTCTTGGCAGGTTATTCCTGTTATTTTACCACTGTTGGAAAGTTTAATTTTCAACTCCGTGCTGACGGGTGACGAATGTTGGAGGGACTTTCGACCTCATGGAGAACAGTTAATATCGTTACTGAGATATTAGCTGCAACCTGTCGAATGTGTCCCGTCCAAATCTCTTTAAGAGCTCTTAAAATTCTTTCGTGATGAAACAAAACATGAGGCTGCATGTTTGTTTTCCATTAAAACTCCTTTTTGATATGAGTTATGGCTCTACAGCTGGTCTTCGACACTTTTTTAGCCCCGATCCAGAAGCGACTTTCAATTCCCTCGCTGCTGTAATAAATATTGAGTTTTTATATTTTCCCTCCTCTCCTAGAAAGATATTTGGATATGGATGGTGTTATTTTAGCAGGTCAATGCAGCTCATGTGTTCAGTTCAAGTTTCAACTCGAGAGGAGAGAGCGAGGCTCTGTTTTGTGCCAGACTTGTAAACGAACGCTTTCATTTAGCCGCTCCTAAGCACAGCGGCACTTCTTCCTTTATGTTATTTTATTTTTCTTTTGGGAGAGGTTCAAATGTTGCACAGCGTGAGTGACTTACAAAGACCAATGTGAACTACTGCTCTGTGTGTGTGTGTGTGTGAAGACGCAACACAAAAAGGGAGTGAGGGGGAAAATAAAGCAAAGTGTGCTGTAGCAATTACACAGTGTGTCAAAGCACAACGGGAGGAAAGGCTTTCTTCCTCTTCTGACCGAGTGTGTGTGTGTGTTTGTTGTTGGGGGGGGGGCTTCAGAGTTGTGGTAGCTGGCACACACACGCCGCTGATAAAGGCTTTGGTGAGCCACGGGAAAGAAGGAGGACTCAGCCCATGTGTGACCCTGTTGACCAAACCAATTTTCCCCTTGTCAAGCAGACTGCAGCTGTGAGTGGCTCTCTGTGTGTGTGTGTGTGTGTGTTTGTGTTTTTTTAAGAGACAGCGTGTGCTAATAATAATGTACTGAAGGAACACTGCAACAGAGCGGTCTGACGGGAACGCAACACGGGATCTTAGACGCACCCACACGCACACATTTAATCCAGAAAGAAAGGTGTGTGTTTGTATGTTTAACGCAGCGTGTTCGCCGTCTGCTCGGTGGAATAATCCCACAAGGTTAGACCGTTAGGATGAACAGCAGCTGTAGCCCCTGGGCATTGTTATATCTAAACAAGAGTTCACCTGCATTGTTGTATGTCTGGTAGCAACAGAGGTCGATGTCTTTTTTTATTTATTGCACACACGACACAGGTTTTCATCATTATTTAGCACCAATCATCGGGCAATCCAGTATTTCTCTTGGAACGAACGTCTGAAAAAATGTTGTTATTGGACGGTTGTGATGAATCATTCAGCGTATCAGTTTCAAAAGGCAGATTTCAGATATTAAATGTGTTTCTGCTGGTGTCTGGACCTGAATAGAAGACGACTTTTGCGGATCAAATTAAAAAGAAACAAAGCTGTCACAACCAGCCCGTTTCCAAGCGAGCATATTGCATCTAATAAGAGCTCTCCGACTACAAAGAGGCTGAAAATCAACATCAGGAAATGAATTGTTAATGGTCTGCGTGAAAGCAGGTGGAAGCCATATGACATTATTAACCTTGTCCTGAATTTGGATTTTTCTCAGAAGCATGAGGAACAAAGGGAACAGTCTGCACATTAGATGAACTTTAAACCTCTGACCTCTAAAAATATATATATATATATATATATATATATATATATATATATATAACAAGGTGAACTTCACTGTCACAAGAGCAATTCTCAACACTCACTGCCTGTTATGAGGGCACAAATCTGAGTTTATATCACGCAGCCTGAGGCAGTGTGAATGTGTCGATGTAAGATGGATGGATGGATTTTAGATGGATAAAGATAAAGAATTAAAACTTGACTGTCTTCATGGTCAGGGGTTTAGTTCAGATAGAGTTTGATTTGTCTTTGAAATGCCAAGTGTGAGCTGATAAGTATAAATTGGTGGGAAGTTGACAATAATGTGTATTAGCAACACTTAAACACAATTTCTTCTATGTTTTTTATTGTAAAGTAACCTACTCTTATGTTATGAAATGCCATTTGAATGCAAATTGTTGTATTGTCTTCCTTATTACAAATATTACCTTATCTTTCCTCACACATGTTTGCTTGTCATACTAGTTCTTAACGTACGTCTGCTTGTGTAACATCACTTTATCCTACTATTGTTCCACTTTATTACTACTTCACTGTTATGTTTGACTTTCTATTGGATAAATTACTTTATTTCTGTCCTATCATAAGGTAAAAAAAAGTCTGACATATTTAAACATAGTAAAAAGGCTCTCGCCTCATTTAATTGCCGTTCCCTTTTACAGTCTTGTGTAATCAGTGATCCGATCAATTATGTTATCTTTGCATGACCTTTACAATATCAAATAAGTGTGTGTGTGTGTGTACATGTGTGTGTCTTCCCCTCCATCTCCTGAGCCACTGAACCGAGTTTCTTATCTAAAGTGGTTTTGGTCAGTCAGCCTCCGAAAGGAAATACAACCTTATGGCGGCGTTACAAGTGCACAGCCTTAAATCCCTGCATGGCCATTTTTTTAACCCCTTGTTAAAAAAGTGTGTGATTTGTGTGTGTTCATAAGCAGCCATGAGGTTTTACTCCAACAGCGAACTGATTATCCTGTTTATTTTAGTAAATGAGAGCCAGCTATGTTGTATTCTCACAATATGCTGGTGATATGATCGTATGTATTTTAAATTTTACCCAGATTCTCGGTTAAGCGCTCCATATTTCTACAATAAAACTCCAACTGTCTCTCTTTGTTTTTTATCATTCATATTTTATTGAACTTTAGCCGTGTTACAAAAGCATCACATAATAAACCCTGACAGTGACTTGTTCATTTTGGCCTCGGCAGACTGCCTTTTCCCTGCTCTAGGAATAACTGCAGAGGCTCTATTTTAAACTGGATTTTCCCTTTGAAGTTACTGTGATGTGAGCTTTGTACTCTTCAAGGCACTACAAAGACCGGCCTTTGTTTAGAACCATTATAACAGAGGCTCGGGCTACCTTTCACTCCTTTAATCAAACTCGATAAATGTTTGATACTCATCGCTTCGGCGTATTTTTAGCGCGCACATTTCTGGCACAAAAAAAAAAAAAAAAATTCACTCCAAATAATCGAGTTCTCCAAACCAAAGCAAAGACAGACAATTGGAACAGATAATTGGTCAAAGACACTAATCAGTTCAATCGTTTTTAGATGAAAACTCCAAACTTTTGCTGGTCTCCAATGTGAAGAACTTTCTTCTACTTTACTGTACATCTTTATAATTTGAATGTCTCTGGTTTTTGACTGACTCTGTTTAGACAAAACCAGCATTTTGAATGAGCCCTGGGAAATCACTACACGGTGGACATTTTCTATTTTCTGCCAGTTTATACAGTGAAAAAAAGGCACTGCTGTTCATTCAATATATTTTTTGTAATCCAGTAAAACAGTTTAATTTAGGTGTTCTAATCAACATGACTTATAATTTCAGTTTGATCAAATTGCTATCTCTTATTTGGATTTAATTCAGTTGGCAGTGGGAGACAAATATTAAAAATTGGATTGGAGTTGACCTAATATTAGTGGTTTGTTTGAGATTATATTGAAGTGCCCTGTGTGAAGGGAAACCTCCCAGCATCCACTTGGACCACAAACTCATGAACATAAGTTGTATTTTACACGTTTCCCTGCATGATTACTGCTGTTCGTGAATTCCTTATCAATCATGAATGAATGTACGACTGCATGCTCTTATTGGTGATTAAATCTAAGCAACTTTGGATATCAGCCCTCCAAACATTGTCCAAACTGTCCAATATTCAAGTTCAAATGTGGACAGTTTTATCAAAGCCTATTCAGCAAATCGTTAATAAGAAATAAGAGAAAAATTGAGACTGAATGAGTAGACATTGTGTGTGACAGTGTGCGTCATATTGGTCGGACCCCGACCTTTCCTCGTTTCTGTCCTCAATCCTCCTCCTTCCATCTGTAGCCCTGCTCGCTCTCCTCAGAACAGATTAGATCGGTCTAAAAAGAGATTAAGATAGATATCCAGAAAATTTATTCTCTACGGTCGGTAAATAACCTTTACTCAGCCGCGTGTGTGTGTTTGTAAGTGTGTGTGGATATGTAAGGCGCTTTACTTGGGCACAGCAGGAGGACAGCAAGAGATGGCCAAAAGGGAAGAGGGGGGCAGTTGTTTTTCTCTTTCCGTCCTACAGCCAATTTTCTCACTGAGTGAATGGGATT
Source organism: Scortum barcoo (assembly GCA_023238725.1). Lineage (NCBI taxonomy): Eukaryota > Metazoa > Chordata > Actinopteri > Centrarchiformes > Terapontidae > Scortum > Scortum barcoo. The sequence continues at coordinate 17,614,875 of CM041543.1, forward strand.
TCCTGAGGGTAAAAGATAGGGGCTGTCTGCCGGCTTTGCCCAAAACACACTGCAACCCTTTGTGTGTGTGTGTGTGTGTGTGGCTGTGGCATCTTTCAGTGGTCAGGCTGTTGTGCTGACCCGCGCAGTGAGAGGTCAGAGATGGGATTATACTGTGGGCGGCTTCGTGTCAATTAGCTTGCCCCCTGTCTGTGAGAGCGAGTGTCTGTATCAGCGCCAGGTATTGATAGAAAGTTTAACGTTTAAATAGTTTCACAGTAATTATGCAAGTCTGAGTGAGGGCAGCGTTATATGAAAAGGAAAAGCGGTTCTTAGGACGTGTTGCTTCACCACATCAGAAATTTGACTATAGCCCTTCCACATGGCAACGCTGGAGTAACATGATATATTCAAATGTGGCGATGGCATTGTGCATTTTCAGACAATCACACCTTTGTTGCATGCCACACCCCTGTCTTCCTCTCTCTCTCTCCCACATCCTTTTTGCCGCTTCACTCTCTGTCCCATAAAAACAAAAAAGTACGCCAGAGAGAGAAGGTCAAACTCGCTCTTTTCTCAACTCTGCCATTAAATCACGCTGTGGTGAGGGTGACGTCGGATTGTCGTTGTCAGAAAGTGAGTCAAGCCGCCTACTGTAGTCCAATGTCGGAAAGGTGTCGGAGGAGAATTTTCCAAAGCCGTTCAGCCACCCCACCAGCAGTTGTTGTGGGACATCAGGAGCTTAGTTGTCTGTCAGACTGGACCTACTGTAGGGCTGAATCTAATGACTATTTTCATTACTAGATTTTGGCTTAAAAAAGTGAAAAATGCCTATCACAGTTTCTTGAAACACCTGATGCTGAATTCTTAAAATTGCTTTATGTTGTCCAAGTAATAGCCACAACCCAAATAAATCAAGAAGAAAAGCAAATCCTCTCCCCTGAGAAGCTGCAGCCAGAGAATATTTAGCATTTAGTTTTAGTTTGAAAACCAGAACAGATTAATGGAATAATCATTTCAGCTTTAGAGACATTTAATTTACAGGACTAGGCTGAACAAGTCATCATTTCTTTATTGTGCCACCACATCTAAGTTTGTTTTGTTTGGTCTGAGACGCTTTACTGTCCACCTGTTAAGTCAGAGATTTCTCATTTTTACTGTGAAAGCTTGTAAAAATGAATCACTTCCCGTAGCTCTTTTGAATTACATTCTCACTCCCACACTCGCATTTTCAGACGTCTCACTATCTGCTGTATCTCCTGACTTTTAGCTGCGTTCTTCTTACAAAAGATAAAAACTGAAGTAAAAAGGGATGAGACTCCCCCACGGATCCATCTACCTGCCGTGTCCCTTTGCTTCTTTTCAGGAATATGGAGGGACCAGAGCCTGTCCCACCATGCATGAAGAAAAAAAAAAAGGTACAGACGCACTCCTGACCGGTCCATGAACATGAATGCATTCAAAGCTTTTGAACTTCCATTCACCGGAGTTGCATGTTTATTGACTCTGGGAGGAAACCAAAACATCCTGAGGGAATTTACGAGAACATGGGGAAGAACATGCAAAATATATGAATTTTTAATAACCTGAATCAAACGTGCTCCATGTGAGGAAATCGTTGGTGAGCGTTTACATAAGAACACAAGATAAAGAGACATACGATTTAAAAACATCTCAAAAGTAGTTTTTTTTTTTTACATATTTGTGAACGAGAAACTTGTTGATCACACAAGGTTTCACCATTCGCTGGATGCTTTTAAGCTTATTTAAAGAAATCTACAGTGTCATGCCTGCATGTATATTTAGCATGACTAAAAATTGTATGAAATGAGTAGTACAATGGCGAGATATCCGTCCAGCTTTCGCTTCTGTTCTTCCCTCTAATCTAGTTGCTGCACATTGAAGTGGGATGGAGTAAATAGAGAGCTGTAGATGTGTGTGTGTGTTTGTGTGAGTGAGTGTGTATCACGCTCGACGGGTGTCTGATTGGACCACACAGTCTCGGGAGGCGGTCTGTCAGCGAGGGTTTGCTCTTGGCCGCCTCTTTGTTCAAGCATGTGTGTGTCTATGTGTGTTTGTGCGATTCTGCCCATCGATGTCCACTCTATACTTTCTTTTCAAGGCGGTGGTTAAGAAAGAGTCTGTTTTCGGCCTTCTCTGACACAATCTTTTTGTGCACAATCCTTACAGAAAATATTTACATAGATTAAAAAGTTAGAATTAAAATGTAACAAATACAATAATAATTAATTTAAATAATACTGCAAACTGAAGTTGTAGAACAAGAAAATGCTTGAAAAGTGACCTTTGTACCTCTTTCTACACATCCATAAAAAGATATTGGATAGAAAGAGCCGGGCTGTGACTGTCTTGTAGCCTCCTGCCTCACTCGATCTTCGTTTAACTAAGTCATTCTTCCTCTCCTCTCCTCAATGTAAAATCATTTCCTCATGCCAGCCATTCACATATTGTCATACACGTTATCCCTTCGTCTTCTCCCCTTTCTCCTGTATCAATTTCAATTATCTGGATAAAAGCCGGACCATGTTCCTCCTCCTCCTTTTTGCCTCTTCGATAATTCCTTGTTCCCAGCATGGCAATTCCCGTCTATGTCGTGACCGTGCCTCTCTCCACCTCCAGACGTGGTTTGTGTGGAGGGATCTTGGGTACATGCACGTCTGGATTTGACTCTTTTTTTTTTGCTTTGGGCTCTGTCTAATTACAGTGTGATGCACGTTAATTGAGGACAAACGCAGCTGCAAGTGAGGTAACAGGCTGAACAGCATGTCAGACACAATATTCCCTCCTATAATTAAAATAAAGGCCAACATGTGAGACATTTTACCGTGCTCTTATTTTGAAACAATACACGAAACTACTCTGGCTACTACTCTGGCTTTTGTTTAGTCACGCTCACTCATCAAGAACATTATTATGCAGAGGGGGGCTGGTTATGAGTTTTTTTTTTTTTTTGTAGAGCCTGAAGTGTGCACCCGAGAAGGTGTGAAGCAGAGTCGGTATCAGTATCATATTTGGTTTTAATGTCACATTAAGGCTTATCGCACTTGTGTTTCTTAGCCGAGGGCTTACCTCAATCCCAGGCTGCAGAAAGCACAAAGCTAGCTTAACCTTGTTTCATTCATTACTCGTTATCCATTCACTCAGGGCGAACTGTAAATGCTGGGTTATGAATTGCGCCGTAACACTGGAGCCTCGAGTGAATGTCTTTAAACTGCTGACAGAACGCAATTTGTTTCAATTTGTTGGGATATTAAACATTTAATTGCTTTGCTTCTAACCTCGACTCACGGTAATGATCAGACTAGTGCTGCCTTGGCCCTGGAGAGAGGTTTAGGAAGTGCTCTGGGTGCTGTTAGCCAGAGGTTAGCAAGGGTTTTCACCCTGGGGGAAAGTTTGTGAAAGGTCTTACTCATTCGTACCACACGTGTAGTTCCTGTTGTCGGCGTTAAGTTGAAAAAACAAATCATGATTTAGAATATCTGGCTGTTCTTTACTTTCATATAATGTTCACAAAAGCTGCCGCCAGGAATTGTGAGAGAATGAAGCAAAAAGGAGTCACATAATCAGATTTTCTTTTAAGTGAGCATCTGTTCGAGCCACCACCCCGTCAGCACATATGGCGGAGGAACACATCAAAACATCATGAACATCTCGACTCCCTGCTGCTTCCGAACTTCAGAGCAAGAACTGTCTGCTAGCCTGTCCGTCACAAGCTGCCTCTCGCTTTCTCCGCCTTGATCTCGGCTCATCTCTTGGTCTGTTTAATGCTGCATTTATGTCGCATCACGTTGACCACGAATGCACCCTACTGGCTGTCAGAGACGTGTTGTTAGATGATATAACAAGCATCTACATGTAATTACTATCAGAGAATAGAGATATTTGTATTTGCTCTGGTACCACTCGTGTTTAAACAGTGTCCAAATACAGGCAGCAACTTTTTTATTTCTAACTCTGTTGAGGTATATCAAAGAAAAAGATGTTGTTGATCATGAATTAAAGTACTCCAAAGAAATGCGGAAAATGGATGAAACTGACACATGACAAGCTTTGTTATGCAAGGATTTTATAATAAATAATTGGTTATGGGGCTGATTTTCCAGAATCCAAATGAGTTTTAAAAGCTTCGAGGACCCCTACGGTACCACTCGTCCGCTCATTTGAAACGGCACCAGTTGTGAGAAATTGTATGATTTGATCATGAAGGCTGAGCATGAAAGCGACAGATGAATGCTCAACTCATTTCAGATCGCAGTGTGCTGAGAATATACTCGGGGGAGGGGGAAAGCGATCTTAACGTGGACCAATCAATTAGCACAAGGGATTGGCAAAGTCATGCTGATCAATCGCAGACGATAAAAAGGAAATTAATCAAGGCCTGGCAACAGGAACCTGAAAAGTTTAGCTAATTCCTATTGTTCATGCCATAGAAACCAAACTGTGCCAAACCAAATCAGTCGAACACAGATCTGTGAAGTGGACTGGTGGTATGCTGGAAAGCAAAGACAGCTTCTGTTTCCAACCCGAAACAACTGAACCGAAATTACTGGAATGAAACAATGAATGGCTTCGTTAGCCAGACACCAAAGGCCATAAATTTTTGTGGTTGATTTATCAAGCTAAAGAGCAGACCAACTGTGATAAAGCAAATATTTGTTGGTATGTTGGTATGATTCACTTAGTCATACAGTTAGTCTTACATGAACCATTAAATAATCATTAATAAAAACAGTCTAAAAGCCAAATAAAGAGGATATTTGTCCTGGCTGGTTTGTTGCTGGCTTTGTGTGGCCCAAATTTAGAAGAACAAACCAACGAAAGACCAGAAGGTGTCGTTCCACAGCGGTTCAGCAAGGAAACACTGTCTGGAGAGAGAATTTTGTGCTAAAAATACCATTATTTTTGGAAAAAGCCCACTCGATAGGGTTAACACAGACAGCTGAAGCCTCGTATTGCTATATATATTGCATTTTTATTAAGATGTTTTGTGTTTTTTCTCCTCCTTTATCTCTTACAGTGTGCAGCAGCTGCTCTACAAAAGCCAGTTTGGAGAGATGATTGCAGCAGCTCTTTCAAGACAAAACTTTCATCAATAAGTAATAACACATGAGTATGGACCTTGATTTACAGTTCCTCTGACTCCAGCCATAAGGACGTACACTTTACACGCTTCACTTTCTTTAATTATTTGAGCTTTTTTTTCTCAAGACTCATTTTCCAGCGAAAGAGCAGCACTTGTTAAGTACGAGTACAGTTTAACAGCAAGATGCTGTGAAATTTCTTTGTGCTTTATTCTTGTAGCTGCTGGTTGTAGGCAAAGAATTAAACTTTTATACTGCTCCCATCAGTTCCCTAACCTGCTGCTTAATTATGTCTGTGGTTCTTGCTCCTAAAATATCTCTTTCGCTTCGGAAAGCTTTCATTTTTCATTTAGATAAATGTCCCTGCGGTCCAATTGTCACCCCTGCGTCTAAAGGAGGTGGGTAAGACACCTGGGAATCAGGCCCCTGCTTTGGTTTTCTGGTGACAGGATACTCATTTTAATCTGTGTTATTCTAAGGGATGAGACAGGCAGCTGGGACACTCATCCCCGCCGTCACCAGATTACTCTGTCAGAAACAACTAAAGGAGATCGGGATTAGTTTTCATCACAATCAAGCATCATCATTGTTCATTATAATCATTCCAGGATAACGGGTTTGGAAAGGATGAAAACCTCTTCTTGTAATGAATAACGGCACCCTTTAAAAGCAGATCTTTTAAAAGATCTTCACAGCAAGGATTTGTTGATTCGCGCGCACTGTAATTTGAATTTTAAACACAACAATCACTTTATGAATTAAGCGCTTGAGGATCCTTCATTACGTTCCTTCTTCTCTTTATCCATACCCAATCATCCCAAGTTGTCTTCCTTTTGATAATGTCTTCGTCCCTTCCAAGATTACTCACCTGTCCTATTTTTCTTCTCTTATTTAATCTCGTTTCTCCTTCCTGTCCATTCGGCCCACTTTTCAATTACTGCCTCTCATTCCTCTACGATGTAGTTCCTTATTCATTTCCTTTCTTTAATATTTCCATTTCTCCTCATCCTTACTTTATGCTTTACTTACCAGATGTATCTCAGAGTATAAACTAATTCTCAGAGTTTGTTCACATTGGAAAAGTCTTAAATATACTCAAACAGGCATAAAAAAAAAAAAACTCTTTTTGACGCAATTCACCTCCATCAATCTTCTTCCACCTCTTCCAGGTTTCTCCCCTCATTTTCCCCTAAAATATCTCCTACTTCCTTCTTTTTTCTGCATTTCCTTCCTTCATTCTTGCTGCTGTTTGTTCTTTCTCTGCCCTTCCTTCCTTGAAGCACTTAGCTTTGATTAGTTGGGGACTGGAGGCCTTCTATTTTGTTCGTCTCTCCGAACATTGTTTACTTCCTTCCTTTATTCCTCCCTTGCTTCGTCGGATGAGGTTACACGCTAGGATCTGTATGCAGGCCTGCCATTCGGCTGCACATGGCCAGTACCAGCTGTACTTTTACTGATCAAATTTTCATCAAAGGCCCGGGTCTCTTTGAATCAGAGCCAGACCGGGACCAACAGGAGGAGACGACTCCTCGCCTCTCCCCGATCCTTCTGTCTGTCTCCAACAGCTCTCATCACTCTTTGACATCATCCTCCAGCTCTCCGGATTTTGAAAAGTCAGCTTGTAAATGCAAATACAAAATACTGTTCAGCTGACGGTGCTGGCAGCGTGCGAGATGAAGACCTCGACCTCTTCGACCTTCAGCCATCCACACTGATAATTTTATTCTCCGTCTCTTCTGAATGACAGTTCAGCAGCTTTCATTTAAGCTGATAATTCACCTACCTGGGCTGATGCTTGAAATTCAATTCAAGAAGTTCAAAATGTCTTCAGCAATTACACTTGAACAGATTTGAACTACTTCCTGCTATGAAACTTAAAAGACAACCTGAACTCAACAATTCGATTGTGAAAAACTGACATTTAAAAAGTATTTTAACCTGTTTGCACCTGCAGTTTTCAGAGCAGACTGTTTTCTTCAGAAAAAAATGTTTTTTTTTTTCCCTGAAACACTTTAGTCATTTAATACCTTAATACTTCTGCAGTGGCACACCAAATAGGGATATACAACAAAAGAACAAAAGTCTTTCTAATGCCTGTTTAAGTATATAAAATAAACACAGTAAACGCTCCACAGAGGACAGTACTTGTCGGGGCAGATGCTATAATGGTATCCAAGGAAGTTTCAAGTTCGACTGAAAGAAAAATCTAAAATGTATTTTCACATGCTTCCCATCATAGAGTATTTTGAGTGGGCCTACTGTTGACAAAGTCTCCTATCTGTAATAAATCCATTTTCCAATTTAGACAGCAGCAGTAGAGAATGCAGAAGAAGTCAAGGGGCTGAATAGTTTCTAAGGTCACAGTCTAATCTTTTGTATTACTCGCTCCATTCAGCCGACCGCCTCTCGCCGGTTCTGAGGGCTGAACATCTTCTCAGGAGGTCATATAGAGTGTCATCGCATATATATTCCAAATGGGGAGTTACATAATGCCTGACCACTGTTCAATTAGTACGTTTTACTATAAAAATATAAAAATATCTGCAAAATGGATCTGCAGTACAGCTCCACTTTACTTGCGAGAGCTTTTATCAGGAGTGTGTTGCCAAAGGCTCTGCTATTGTAGGATCACGTTTAGCATCCAGAAGAGGAAAAATGGAGTGCGTCTCTAAAAAAAACACTGAAATGTATGATGTGAAATTATTCTTTACAAAATCTGCACTTTTTCCCATAACTTCTCAAAAGTCTTTCATTTGCTCAACAGTTGCTCAAAATTAGTGTCATATTATGACTGCTTTGACCAAATGTACATTTTTTTAACGTAGTTTTAACTAAAATGATTAATTAATTATGTGATTAGTCGATCAAAACAAATTAAATCAGACATGTTCATACTAGATCATTCGTTTAAGTCATCAGTCTTTCAGTGCCAAAATGTACTCAGTTCCACTTTATATTGTGATTTTTATTATTGTAAACTAAATATCTTTGCGTTTTGGACAGATGGTTGTTAAAATTTGTGATTTTTGAATATTTCTGACATTTTATAGATGCACAGATTAATTAACTGATTGAGAAAATAAGTAACAGAATGATAACGAAAAAAAAACTTTAGTTTCTAAATTTACTCTGCTGATCTGCGGATTTAATTACAGGCTGTAATGTAGTTAAAAATCGAGCTGTGTATTTGTGTCTTTCAGTGACAGCTCAACTCATTCCAGTACATCTCCTACGAATTTTTCACTGAACCCCGCAGGCTTCGATGCTGTTGGTTATTTTACCCTCAACAACCCCATCAACGTCACGCTGCAGTCTTTAAGCCCTGCACCTACAGTCCCTCAGGGGCACACCAGCAGCAGCGTTCACTCATCCTGTCCATTAACGGCCTTCAGTCCTCCAAGGCTGCCCATCTACCTCCTCCATCCTTCAGGGGACCCTGACCTGCAGCTGAAGGAAAGGGGGGGGCCTCTCCTGGCTCTGATGAAATATAGACGTCCTGAACTAATTGACTCTCATAAAAAAGAAATGGAGACGAGAGCGACTGCTGAGAGCTGATGGAGACACAGTTTGCCTCCAATGTTTCACACTTGTTGAGCGGATTATCAGGTTAGATGATCTCCAAGCGACGGTTTCCGGCGAAGCAGCTGCTGTTGTGATGAAGATGAGAGGAGGGAGCTCAGCGTCGTCAAGCTTTTGTTATTTTACCTTCAGGTGAGCTACAGTTTTTAATTGCTGAACTGCTTTGGGTATTTGGCGTTGTACATGCCAACAAAATCAATCTGAAACATTGCTAACGATAAAGAAACTAATAATCCTTCACATTGAACTCCACTTTATGACTCAAGTGATTAGATTTATATATTGTTCGGTCGGCAGGAAATGAATCTGCAATTTTAATTACAGATTAAACTTTCAAGCAAAATCTAAAATCAATGAAAAAAAACCCTGATTACTCCATACTTTAAGCCTCTAAATTGTGAAGATTTACTACTTTTGTCTTTCTTTATATGACAGTAAAATTCATTTTATCATGTTTTATACTTTAAGTTTTGACAAAACAAGCAATTAAATGAAACTCCACCTCGGTCTGATTTGAAATAAAATAATTGTTCACTACTTTATGATATTTCATAGGCCAAATTAAGCAGTAAGTGACCTAAACGTTCAGTAAATCATGTCTCAAAAGTCATGTAAACACTAGTTGCAGCCTTAAACTATTTAAGGCTTATTTAAAGTTTAGGTTTTAAATGACTGTGGACAGACACCCACATTTAAAGGCTTTATCTAAATTATATTGTTACCCTCTGTGGAAACGGCTTTGAGAATCACTGAAAATGATTAAGAAACTATACACTTTGCTTTAATATTTAAGTCGTAAGATGTCAACAAAAGAGGCGTCAAGGTCTAAAGTGATGCTAAGCTTTGAACTTGTTAAATAATGCTTACATCTTCTTTAATTTTACTACTTTCCATTGGTAAGCGTTCTTTATCTAACAATTACCGTTTCTATTTGTGTCATTATTGCTTATTCCGAGCCACGGCCCGAACACCCTGCACTTTAAAAATAAGAAGAAATGCTCCTCCAGATTTTCTCTGCGTTAATGTGGTGAAATGCTCATCGAGCTCGGAAATGGGTTTTTGCAACCAGAGAGCTCCTGGTCTGAAACCTGCCTGCTCTCCGTGCTATTAAAGAAGCACTTAACGTCACAACTGTGGTTTGCACACGCTGTAACGACGACATAGATAATCTGTGTGCGCATAGGACATCTGTATATGTGTATTAAAGTGCAGATTACAGCAGAAGTGTCAGCAGCAGCGAAGATCAAAGTCACTTGCGGTAAAATCCCTCCTGTGACATCAATCTGGAAAGAGAAATCCCGAAGACCTTTCTGTTTTCAAAAACATACTTTGTCCCTGGTTTTGAGGGTTTTAAAAATCTTTTCTGCAGGTGATTTGCGGCGTTACCCATTCTTCGGCGGGGCCTTTATCATTCAATAGGAGACCGAGGCGTGTAATTAAGAGAGAGAAAGAGGAGAAAGATATGGAGGTAAAGTGAGTTCGACACGAAATCCCCGCATTGGCAGAGTTGAACATGATCTGAGTCTAACACCCCGCTGATGTCATTTTCACAGCCTCTTGTCACTAAGCAGATTCACACATGCACATGCACACAGACACAGCAGGCCTGGCGCTTCGAGTAAAGCGAGACGCCCGGTGGAATCTCTCACCTCTCTCATTTTTCTGAATAAAGCCAGTCTGGAGCAATAATTTCTCAGCACTCAGACACTTCAGAACATATTCTGCCACCCAAGGCCGACGGAAAACCACCTTTATTTTTTTCCTTTCACTCTGAAAAAGTACCTGTTTTAAAAGTGCAACTGTAAAAAATGGCAGTTTTGCATATCTCAGACACCTTTCGGGCAACGTTAGCTTCACTAATGTTCTCAAGAACTGGGTGAAAAAACGAAAGAACCAGATGATATCCAGTTTTATACATGGATTAAAATGCTTCAGGCCACCTCCAAGCCATCTTCAAGTAATCTAAACAGTGTTCAAGCCTAAACAAGCTTGGTTGGAGTCGCAACCAACCAACCAACCTCGATAAGAGGGCGACTATACTTGTAAAGAGAACTTGCCTTGGCTTTCCCTAATGGGGCACATTTATCTGTACCAGTTATTAAAGCGCACAGTGATAAAGACGTTGGGCGTATAAAAGCGTTCATTCATTCACTTCAATCTCCACCATCCATCATCTGCTCTGTGCCATCTGTTTACTCAATCGGCCAACAAGCAGCCAGATCCCTCTTCAGGGTCTCGTTCACTGCAGAGTTGGCACGAGGAAACGCAACGAGAAAACTTCAGCCGGCTCCTTACCTCTTTCCCAGACAGGTAGTAGGCGGACAGCAGGCCTCCGACAAACCTGATGTTGACCTCGAACACAGACACTTCTGCATTCTGCAAAAAAAAAAAAAAAGACAAAAGGAACATTTTAAAATACTTTAATACAGCTAATGAAGACGTGTGTTCTTCAACAAATGGTGAATTAGGGAAACACAAAGTCGATACGGAGATGTACCTGGGTCCTGTTTCGTCTCAGTACGGATTAAAAAGGTCGGCTTTGCACAGTCCTGATAGATATTTTTTCATCAAGGCAGCCAACAATTGATGCCAAGTAGATTTCAGTCCTGGTCCACAGATGTGTTTGAAAGAAGTGGCTAATCCAACAACATTTTAACAACATGCTTGAGTGCATGGTGTTTGTTTTGCATGTGTTTACGGTGTATTGAGTGGTGGGTGCCTGTTCTGTGTGGGTAGTTTCAGATGTTTTGAACAGTTATTCTGCATTGTGGGTGTTTTGATCACAACACAAAATAATTTAAAAAACATTGTGCGTTAATTCACACTGACGTAGTAGACCACTTTGGTCCAAAATGAAATATCTCAACAAATATTTGATTGATTGCCATGACTTTGGAGCAAACATTCATGGGTGAGGTGAGATGGTGAACATTGTAGTTTCTAAACATCGGCGTACTAGCACTGTTAGCATGCTGGCATTAGCCGCACGGCTGTAGGTATTGAAAGATATTTCCTGATATATGTGCCAAATCTTGAGTCGTTCCTTTGATTCGACAGCAGACTTTTTAAAGCAATTTTTAAAAAAATACAGGGCCCCTTGCTGGGTTTGCTTATTCCAATCTGTCACAGCGTGGTGAAGGGCTTCACATCGCCTTAGAAGTTAAAAAAGAAATCCTTAGATACCAAACATTGCCTTTAAATGGCAGCGATAAAGTGTGCTGCATCTAAAAATACAATGCCGCTATTTCTAGACAGTTTTTGGCAGAGAAAATGGGACAAATAATAACAAAAATTGCAAGTTTGTAAGGCCATTTGTCTCGGCAACAGAACAATGAAGCCTCATCTCCCTCGCTCCCACTCGCTTCACGTCTTTATGAAAAGATTCCTGAGTCAGATGAAGTTTTTGTGCCTGACTGACAGCTCTCATAAGTCACTGCTGTCAACCAGAGATAGGACAATAGACTCCGTCCTGTGGAAAAACAAATTATTTGCCAGACAAAATGTGTCCCCCCACCCCCCCAAAAAAAAAGTCTGACAGACTGATTTAGTGGTTAGATTGTGTAGCTAATTCGTCCTAATTAAAACTGAATTATTTCCCCCACAATACACAGGCAGCTGAAATTCAAAAGGACAATATGATATCTTCCTTCTCCCTGCTGTTTAGCAGTACAGTTTAAATAAGCTGGAAGGGTGAGACAAAGTGTAAAACTTCAGAATGAAAAGAAATATCTCCGCTTCATTTTGCCAGCGCTGAAGACTTTAAGAGCAAACATTTACAGCAGTTCTTTGCGGCATCTCGTGCCTTTGGTCGCTGTAAACTGTTGGACAATGACCCTCTGAGTCAGCAGCTGAGTGACGTTATCTCGTTCCTGCAAGAGAGCCTGACGAGGTTGGCGGGCGACGAGTCAAGTCTCCCGATGGTGCAACATTAAAGCCGTTACGGAGCGCACACAAAGCCCACCGAGCACTGCCTCTTCCACACAGAGAGCTAATTAAAGGCGACAGAAGGATAAGTCGATGAGATAATGGCCCGAGTAAACCTCTTTAGATCAAAGTGTTTCTTATGCTCTTTTTTTTTTTATGGTAAACGGCTACTTGTTAAGTGTCACTGGACGACCTGTGTTTCTGTCCTAAAGCTTGAAACGTTGAAAAGGAAAAAGTCTACACGGAGTTCTCTCGTTACAGGAAATGTTGAGTTTCCTTTTTCCCATCGTACTTTTTATAGCTTATGATCGTTTCAGAGCGTTTGAGCTCTGACAGAGGAAGTCTCGGGAGTGCTATAAAACCCCATACTCTTGCTCTTTCTCTTTAAATAGATTTAAAAGTGTTGCTTCGCTGCCTGTGTAGAAATAAATGGCAGTGACCTGTGTGGCTCCTGCAGTGGGACCCAGAGAGGTGTTGGAACTGCGGTCGCATTTTCGCAGGTTTTGCGATGCGGGTGAGAACACTAATCCAGTCGCTGCACTTAAAATAGCAGAGAAGTGGTGCCAGTAGCTGTTCCCATCAGTAGGTAGGACACAGAGCTTAAATGATATACATCAGAAAACCAATACAGAGTCTACAGTGATGCATGGGTAACCACAGACAGTCACTGAATAAGAAGGCGACATGTGCTCTGACAGTGAAGATAATGAGAGGAGCACGAGGCAACTGGTAACTGGCCCAAAGGTCTTGCCTAAGCAATGCAGTGTTTTATTTATGGACGTCACTAAAACACTAATTTCAGACAGATTATGTTGACCCAGGAACTGACATAAACTATCGTCTGCCTGAAAAGTCAAACTGCCTGTGTTTACTACTGTTTGTGTGGAAAAGATGTCAGTTTCAGGGGCATGTTTGCTTCATTTTTAACAAAAAAGTGTGACAAAATTATCATTAAAAAGACAACAACATCAAATCCTGATAGCCGAATCAAACCAGCTTTGGGTGGAAGTATATCGTATTAATAAAAATGTCATCTCTATTGTTGTTAGATCCTGGACTGTGCACCCCTACTATAACAAAACCTTTTATTCTTTAACCAGATATTAAATGTACGAAGTACGGACACTGTGTAGGCATGTAGAAAAAAAATTGCTTTTGCAGAACAAAAAAAAAAGATTGTACCACTAACACTGAATCTCCCCCCGGCTTGTGGTGCACTGACCGATTCACAATTCCCAGATCAATTCATTTAAAGTCTCTAAAAATCAAGTAAAACCACCCCTGCATCATATTTTTTGTACCTTTAATGGTTGTACAATTTACTCCTTAGCCAGCAGCTCTTGTGGCATCGAGAGAGCACAAACCATTTTTCTATACCGCACAGAGAGAAACAGTTTACACAGCAGTTATAAGGAGCAAAGAAATATAGCAGAGTTGGTGTGTGTGTGTGCTGACAATTCCCAAACCGGTGTACTTTGCGTTGGGGCGGTTGTATAAATGCAGACATGTTGCATAAAGAAATGACGTATCACTGGATTCCCTTCCTTTCTCCAGATGTGACTTCCTGTCTTCTTGCTCTGCTGGGTTACCGTCACTTCTGCATTCATAAGTCTAAAATAATCATCTGTATTTGTTCAGCAAAGCTTTGCCTTTCTGTCTCCTCTCGGCTTCTTCTTCTCTCTCTTTTCTGCGTCTCAAGGTGACTTCACTTATGCAAAGGCAATTTTTAAAACTCCTCGGAGAATGTCATTTAAAGACTTTTCTGGATTATTTCACAGTCGCAAAAAGGTTTGTTGTTTTTCATACGACACAATTATGATTCAGCGTCGTCCAAATCGTTTTTGTCCATGCAACCTTTAAGACAAACCTCCTGAATAAATGAGAAAAAAATCTTTGACTTAAGCCTTAGTGATGTCACCTAAATAGCTTTAAACAGACATTCCCGAGGTGGTTTCACAACAACTGCCTTCCCATTAAAAAGCACTTATTTTAAAGCATGCTCAGAAAATGGGAAATATCAAAAGGCAGCTTAAAGTCTCAACATTATGCTTCTGCAGCAAAATGGAGCAGATTGCAAAACAATGGGCCTCCTGCCGCGACGGTGCTGCTTGAGTGGCAGGACTGACTGCTGGAAAACACCGAAAATAAGGCAGGATTATGCAGAATGAGGTGCCGCGGAGCCGAACGTGTTGGGACGGATATATTCTTTGGTCCTGAGACACCTAAACCAATATCTGCAAACGTGGATGTTTTTCAGTCACGACAACACCGAAGAAAAAGAAAAAAAAATAAATAAATAAAAAAAGAGACACTGTTTTTCTCTGTTTCTGCTTAATGAGGGGATATTATAATGAGGACGGCTCCTCAATGAAGGCGGACATCAAAGCAAAGGCGCAAAGCGTTGCGTGTTTTACCCGCAGATGTATCTACGTGTTCCCGTGTCATTAAGCCCAACAGCAAAAGCACACCAGCCCTTCAGAAATGAGCAAAAAAAAAAAAAAGCCCTACAATACCCAAGATGCATTTTATTGTGTTGTTCTTTACACTGATGAGACTCTGTGAGGGAAAGTTTCTGAAGAGAATTAACTCCAGCAACAGTTTGTTCATAAAAATATTGATATTTCTATCAGAGCCCGGCCACAGTGTCTCTCACTTTCCAAAAAACACCCTCACTCCCTTTCCAAAAAGGGTACAAGTGCACACACACACACAAATAAGAGCTGAACTCGGCTACCAAATTTCAAACGGATGAAAAATAAAACATGAAGGGAAGAAAGAGAAGAAGAGCAAGCAGATATCAAATACAGGAAGAGTTTGATTCCTTCCCACTCATCTGTCCAGGAGTGTATGAGGATGTTTTTATGTGTGTGTGTGTAAGAGGTAAACAGTAATAGCCTTGTGTATGGATCCATTAGACGTGTTTTTTCGGTCTCCTTGCTTCTGGGTTTTATTGATAACATTGTGGAGGAGGAATCGAGAGTCGATACACTCATTTCCCGTCCACACTCATAAACACACACACACTCTTCTTGAAATTATGGAATTTTTTTTATTCACACGTTTTTGTGTACCTGACATATTTTTGGGGGATATTCAGAGAGCCATAAATGAGTTTCTGCCATAAAAATGGTTTCAATAACTTTAAGTTGAGACATTAAGTGTGTTGGATCTATTACCAGCTGAGCCCATTAGAGGCCCGGATAATTGTTTCTTACTACGTAATCATCAAGACCTCAGAAAATTACTTTACGCTTTATATCATGTCATTAAGGATCCATTTACTGCATAAAATATTAAACACCCAGCAATTTTGAGCTTATTATGTTTATTATATTATGTTCTGATTATACTAATCATCGTGCATTTAACTGTTTAAAGCCTTATGAGCGCAAGTTGAGAAAACAGCGGTCTGATTAACATTTGGTCTGTGAACTCCTTCAAATTGAAATGCATTTTTAATATAAGATTTTGTGATGTTTTTTAATATTCTTTTATGGCTATTAAAAGATGTGCTCTCTCATATTCACACACTGCTTTCGGATAGAGTTCGAGTAACACACAAACACACACATGCACCAATGACTTGGCTTAGATGGGCAGATGGATAAGTGCAGCAACATCAAGGCCTTTTTCCATCCAACTGCTGATGGGAAACAACACACACACACACACACACTATAGATATATGTAGCATCTATACAGTCCTCCTCTGTGTCACGGTTCACTCACGCTGACCTACATGTGGTGATACTCAGTCAGACCCCTCCCTGCTCGCCCCGTCACGTCTCTGTGTAAAGTGGGTTTCATTACCGTTTCGCGCATTAGATTCTGCACATAAAGACCACAAAGCGTTGCACTGAATCACAGCCAGTAAAAGTCAGAACAAAACGGCTAACGTGACTTTCAGGCTCCGTCTGAGCGGTGGCATCAGGAGGCCGATGCGATTACGCTTTTGCCTCCACCTCATAATCTTGAAATAAAAACTTT
This sequence comes from Scortum barcoo, assembly GCA_023238725.1. Classification (NCBI taxonomy): domain Eukaryota; kingdom Metazoa; phylum Chordata; class Actinopteri; order Centrarchiformes; family Terapontidae; genus Scortum; species Scortum barcoo. The sequence goes on from CM041543.1 coordinate 17,631,446, forward strand.
TACAGGCTTTGGCAAGGTGCTTTGAGAAAAGTTGAGTTACTGAGTGTGTTGTAGAGTGGAAAACTTTGCCTCTGTTGTTGTGGGTGAAGTCAGGATGCAGCACGGATCATATCCACTTTGATGTAGCTTGACTACGCAAAGTATGGATACTTTAGGCAGATTACTCTCTCTTTCATTTAAACAGAATCCGGTAAACATTACACCTCGTAACACTTTCATCATTTAATATTAAAGGTAAACATCCGCCTCGCTTCTCTCTGATACACTCGCTTTCTGACAGGTTTTTTTCATCTTCAAACTACACGTAAGTTGGAGGCAGATTATATTTTCCTTTGCATCTGTTGGAAGCGCATCTTATAAGGCTGCAAACAGATTTGGCTGAAGCTCAGGAGACAGGTGGTGATCTGGATTTGGGATTTTCTGGGCCAAATCTAGTTAATGTTCATTCGTAAGAATATGATCCAGGATGTCGACGCCGTCCACAGCCCTCTACAAAAGACCTTCTGTCGTTTTACTTGAACTATGAGACGACAAATGATTTGTTTTATTTCATTTCCTGTTACTTGGACGTTTGGCGGCGTTCTCCCTTGTGTCCTTTTAATGACATTGTGCCTGACTTATTGGTACATTAACACCCGAACTTTGGTGACATTTGCTCTTTTGCATTAAATTCTCATTAACCAAAATGCACGCTAATGAAGGTGTCGGCGGACGGGTAAAGTGCCTGGTCTTTCAAGGCTCCTCTCCACCACTGAGATCAATAACTCAAGAATTATGAATTATGGCTTATGGCAGAGGGTCGAGGCTTTTGCTAAATCGATTCAGCTGATCATCACAAGGGCACTCTGTCACACACACACACACACTTACCACATTGAAGTCGAGGTTCTTCTCTACCCAGTCAGTGGCAGCGTCAAAATCTTCAAACATTTCCATGATGTAGAGGGTATCCAGAGCGTCCACTATTGTCGCTCCCTTTATACTGCCTGCAAGACAAAAGAATCAGAAAGATTAGAAATGAATTGCATAATTTGGCTCTGTTTTTTGTGTGTTTGTTGTGTTTCAACTTGAGTGTTTTACATTTCATCCTTCTACTAGAAAAGCTGAGAAATGCTGGGAAGGAAGCCGAGTGGAAATAAAAAAAAAAACTTTTCCAAATGAGCAAAAACTCCCAGTGAAGTTCATTAAAATGTTTTTAGTCAGCGTACCATTGTTTTTACACGTATGAATGTCAACAGGTGCTCGCAGCAGTCCCGCTGAAAAAAAAAAAAAAATGAATAAACAGAACTTAAGAGTTATGTTTGGAGGTTGAATAAATTATTTTGCTCGACAGATGGTGAGAGGCAGCGATTATCGGCGCTGATGAAACGTCGGGAGCGCCGCTCATCTCTAGTGATTAGCCTCGTAGCGGGAGGAAAGACACAAACCATCATTTTGCTGCTGTCATTGCCCGAAACCCCTTTAACGAATCCATACACCACCTCCAACACCTCAGCCTGTGCCCGCACCAGGGACGCTCAATAAATCATTAGGCATGCAGGCCGAGCCCTCAGCAAAGCTTTTAGTACTGACACGCTGTTTTTCTAAACACAAGACCCTCATCTGTCTGAGCTATCTGACCACTCAGAGGGGAGACAGGGAAAAAAAGGGGGAGAAAAATAGAAGAAGAGAAATAGAAGATGAGGGAAGGTACAGAAAAAGGAACGAGACAATCAGTCAGACAAGGAAGGAGCAGAGATGAAAACATTAATACATCAGTGTGAAAGAGAAGGGCAGGGAGTAAAGGTAGAAAGAAAAACAAGGGAAGGCACTGAAATAATAATGAATTAAAAAAAAAACTGGTCCAAATCAGGAAAGAAATGGCTTAAAAAAAATGATGCAGCTGCAAAAGGAGAGTGAAGATGAAAGCCAGAGAGCTGCAGGTACGTTACAGAGTGAATCTGTGGGTTTACGTCCGTCCGAGAGTGGTGGGAGGACGCAAAGGCGGCTAAAAGCTTTCCATTAAACGCAATGCTGAATCATCAGGTAGAAGTGCGGGGCTGCCGTCGTCCACCGGGACCGGCACTGCGCTTGCTCCGTTTCTGGAAATAATTATTATTTCTTTCAAATCAGCACAGTGAGAGGACGAGTCGGTCAACTATTATGAGCTCTGGAGCTGATTTACACCACAAAGTGAGAGTTACAAGTAATATTTAGGGATAAAGATGCTGATATACCATATTAATTATATTCATACAGACAGAAAAAATCCCCTAGAAAGATTAATTACATCATTCATCAGTTGTACCACTGTGTTTTTTCCCTCTCACTAACTCTCCCGGCCACTCCCTCCCGCACTCGTTTAACCTCTTTCTCCACTTCGCCTGCTCCACCTTCTTCTTCACCTGCCTCTCATTCCTCTCCGACCGCCTCGGCAGCAAAATACTTCCGTAATACTACATCCGTCACCAGATTGTCTTTTGCACCGAGCTAAGCACTCCAGTGTTTCTCTTTTATCTGATCCTACCTGACCTGCCTCGTTTTTTCTGACTATGACTCTTTTCCTAGTTTCATTAGCCTCTTTTATTGTTCGGCTGCCTGCTTTTTGACGTAAAGTTACTCTCTTACCTAACTGTGGGGTTTGCGCCTGCTCTGTCTGCGTGTCCCGTTTACAGTATCAACTATATCTAGAAACTCAAATTATGCATAGATTTAACATACGTGTTAATTAATAAGCTTTGGAGGTGTTAAGAGGTGGATGTTCTTACTTGGGAACGAGCCAGTGTTGCTTGCTTTCCCCTTTGCTTCCAGTCTTTCTGCAAGCTAAGCTAATCGCCTCCTGGCTCCGGCTTCACGCTGACCTCACAGTAAATGATATGAGAGTGGCTGAACTAGTGCTTAAAGTAGGAGAGGAAAGTCATTTTTGGTGTTGAAGTAGAAGAAGAAAGTCATCCTTACTTTCTTCTCCCACTTAAAGCAGTAGTTTGACACCATGATAGATGCTAAGGAAGTTCATTGACACGTAAAGTGCATATAATCTACATTAAAAAGTGGCATTAGAATTCTGTAATAAATCAAAGTGCATCGCCTGCATAAAATCAGAAATATCCAGCTTGTAATAAAACATGAGCCAACTGATGGTCTTATACTAATTTGAGCGTTTTGTTGAGCCTCGGGCAGCGTTATGTGGCGAGAGTGTCAGCTGGAGGTGTCAGCAGATTTAGTTACTCGCCGTCCTTCCTGTTTTTCATTCATCTCACATTTTCACTCCGCTGAAACCTCCAGAGCGACAAAGAGAGGACAAGACACTTTCCCACCGTCCATTGTCTTGTCACTGCGCTTCCTTCCCCCTCACTGCTCTTCCTGTATGTATGTGTGTGTGTGTGTGTGTGTGTGTGATGAGAGAGAGATAAAGATGGTCGAAGAGTGATGAGAATACTAACACTGAACATAACAAAGAAGTTTAAGGTAAGAGACAATTTGAGGAAGTTTTTATGACATTTGTTCTTCCAGTAAGGAAAATATTGCAAAACAGTAGGAGGATTTGTTTCGTCACATGTGGAAATATTTGAGTTTTGAACGGTTGGTCGGACAAAAAATAAAAAATTGTGATGGGCATTTTTCATTATTTTTTCAGGATAGTGAAATTATACGTTGCTTGTAATTTCAGAGGAGTCCCTAAAGAGCTCTTGTCTCTTCTCAAAGCACACAGATGACACTGATCACAGATTGGGGCTTTAATCTAAAAAGATCTGTGATGTTTGTGAGACAGCTTGTTCGGGGCCACGGTGGCAGAGGGCACCGAGAAATCTGCTATAATCAGCTCGTTACCAGATCCGGGATTTTGTGTCCGGCATCCAGATGGGGGCTAGAATAAAAATCGAAGCTGAGCCGAGGCCCCCGGGGTGGAGAGGTCGCGAAAGTCCGAAAATCTCGGATGTGACGCGTGGCGCCAGGCCGCCGAGGATTTTCTTCCCGTTTGCGATAGCGAGGGCGGCAGATGGCTCGGCAGAGGGCAGCGTGAACGGTGCTTCTGTACAACACGAGTGGGCAGCAAAGGAGGAGAAGGGAGTCTGGGATGCCTCTGTAAAGGAAGAGCGGTAGGGGGAGGACAGGCTTTATGATATTGGCTGTTGATGGTGGGTCTGTCACAGTGGGAGAATCCTTACATTTGTTAAAAAAAAAAAAAAATCCTTCCTAGAAAACCATCTGTTGTGTGTTCTTGACTCGTTGGATGGAAATACTCCCTGCTGCTTTGTTTCCTGTGGGAACGCACAAGAAATTAAATTCAAACTCTCCTCGTAGCTGCTACGGTTTGTATTTGTGGATGAATTTTTTTTTTTCTTGTCATTACTTACAGCGTTGCATGTCAGATACAAAGAAAGCTCTTCAGAGAACGGTTAAAGGACAAAAAGGACGGTTTGTAGAAAATGAGGCTTGTTCTCATGTTGTTCACAGCCTATAAAGCAGAACACGTGGAGGCGTGGGGGGGGTGAGGAATGGATGAGATGAAAAATGAAAGGGCTGCTGTCCTCAGAAGAAAAGAATCATTACCTTTCTGTACCCAGACAGAGAATAAGGATGGATGGGAGAGGGACGGCAGGAGATAAAAAAAAAAAAAAAAAAAGGGAGACTGAAGGTCCAAAAGTCATTAACGGACGACCTCAGTTCTTCTGTTCCTGCGCGCCTCGAAACACAATCCGTCCCCGTTGTTCCTCTTCCTACATCCACTTGTCTTCTAATGAGGCGTCCATCAATCTTTCCCTACTTCAGTTTTTCTCTTTTTAGAACTTCTAGCCTTCTTTTCCTTCTTTGTTTAAACCGCCCCTTGAATGCTTCAGTCCTCAGACGCTCCTGTCCCAGAGATCTTTCCCCCGATCGGAGAACGAATGACGACCGGAGTGATGGATGAATTAAAAAAGAAAGCGGCGCACCTTGCAGACATCATTCATCACCTCTATAGGCAGATGTCCTTACCCTGCACGGCGCAAACACACACAAAAAACACACACTCCCACCTGTCGTATCTTATTATTTATTCTAAGTGCTATCAATGTGGATGTTACCTGGTTGGACCTATATTAGTGTAGATGACCGGCTATTAACAACACTTAGCATATTCCTCCTACACTGCAGTGTGTGTGTGTGTGTGTGTGTGTGTGTGTGTGTCAGACAACAGCCGGATGATGCATTGTTTGGCTGTTCAGAACAAAATAACCTTCACGTTGTGCAATCAGGCGGCAAAGACAGAGCTGTAATCTGCGATGATGCTGCGATGTGGGAGTGTGTGCAAGTGATTGACAAATGTGACGCTGCTCTCTCTCTCTCTCTCTCTCACTCACACACACACACATAAATAGAAACACACAGGACTGATTGTGTTGAAAGAGGTCAAAATGATCTCTACGTATTTATTCTTACTGCTAAAGAGTACAAATCAACAAACCGGAGGTGGAATAACGACTTTAAGGTGTGTATTTAAGTGTGAAGAAAACAGGAATTAAGCAGGAAGTCTGAGCTGTTCTCCAACTGTGTGTCAAATGTGTCGCTCTGTGAAGGTTTGTTAAGTGTCTGAATGCGTTTTTAGTCCATGAAGTGTTATTTCCAGTTTGCAGCTTTTAGATTTCTGATTTGTATCTCATGATTGACACCTGTATTTTCTTTTTTCTTGGATATACACATGAATCAGTGGGATGACTGCATGAAAAGCAGGGTGATAAAGGGAAATGGATAAATAATGAAGCCCCAGAAAGAGCTAGTAAGAAGACGCTGAGTTTCACCCCTCGCTGTGTATGTAGGTGCACAGCAATGCAGCAACTTAAAATAATGGTTAAAGACAGCGGATATAAATAAATCATTAGGATTTTGCATTAATATATTCTACAGCCCCTTAAATTCCCCCTACATGTACTTTATTAGATCATACTTTAAACATTACAACATGTATCATGCGCCCACAAAAAGCTTTTCATGTTTTATTCGAATTGTTCTTATATTTTAAGAGCGTATGGTAATATAATATCTAGATCTGTGGGTTGGGAACAAGAGGAACAGTAAATGTCATGATTACATCACACACACGACGTAAACACAAAGCGTGACCTCGGCAGTCAGCTGTGCCCTCCGGCTCCGGGTCACGCTGAGCTCTTCGGCGAGGCTCCTTTTCTCTGCTATCCGTAGCTCGCAGCTCCGCGTGGTTCAACCTGAGCACAGAGTGGCGGATTATGTCACAGCGGGCGTGTGAGGCGAAGCTCCGCTCTCACAATTAAGTCAGCCCCGCAGCTATAGGTCACATGAATTGTGACTCAATCTGCGGTGGCCTTTCCCCTGAAGGTTCAGCTCCACTCCGTCTGGCTGCATCACACTTTAAACTGCACCCGAAAACACTGAGCGTTTGTTGTGTGTGACTGACTGATGAATTAATCTGCTTTTGTTCTCCTTTGTTCAGGCTTTTGACTTTTTTGACTTCGATTTTTTTTTTTTTGGAGATCAGATTACAGATTCAGTAAGCTCTGAATTTAACGGTACCTTGTAAAATCTTTAAATCATACCCTCTTTCAGATGCTCTCTTTTAGCTTTAAAAACCCCAAAAACTAGTGACATATAAAAACACATGCTCATTACCTGACTGAACATGGCGAACAGTCTTACTTAAACAGTGTGTGCAAACTTCACAAAAGTCAACAAAGCAAATGCGAAATGTTATATTTGCGGGAGAGTACTTTAAACAAAAGGGGAACGACGAATCCCTGGTTTAAATATCGGTCCTCCACCCATCATTTTATCAAGTTAGAGCCCGAAGCATTTTTGATCACCTGAGCAGAGCGAGTGCTCCACCTCACGTACCGCCGGTGTTACGCTGCATTTGGTGACCGGTCAGCAACCACCTCGCCTTCAAGTAATGTCACACAGCCCATGTTTGTTTGGTGGATATTTTCTTGGATGATAAAGCCGAATTTACATTATTTTGTTTGTTTTTACTCCTGCAGCTTTGTAAAAGATGCTGCTTGAAAACTTTTCGGCACGCAGAAACTCTGAGTTCAGGTGTCATATTGAAAGAAATAAAAACTTATTTTGCTTATTTTTCTATTTTTCTATTTTCCCACCAAACAAACAGGATTCGCAGAGGGCTTGAGAAGGATTCACATTGATAAAATCTAACTGAACTCGATCCCTGTATGCAACAATGAAGGCCGCCTCACAGGATGTCATCTAAGCACCCCGGTGGCCTTGCGGTAAAGATGCACATATGTAATCGCAGCCTTTGTTGAATCTCATCCGTCTCTCTCCCTTCCCAGCTCCCCCCTTCTATCTGATATAAATAAAAAAAGACAGGCCTGTAAACATAACCTTTTTCCAGCTTTCACTGGTAGAGATAAATGAGTATTGGCACTATGCGCTGACTCAGCAGCTTTAGCTCCAAAATAGCAGCATCAGCTTTCAAAAGACTGACAGCAGTCAAAGTGTCATTGATATTAAAAAAAACCTGACGGCTGCTCTCATCTTATGAAAATTCAGTCTTAAAAAAAAAAAAAAAAAAAAAAAATCTCTTCCTGAAGTTTCTCCTCAGCTCACTGCCTCTCTCGGCCCAGAAACGTTCCCGAGATAGAAAAAAAAGGCTCCCCATGTGTCCCGTATCGTAACGTTAACTCAATGCAAACTCCAGAATTAATCCTTAATCCTACAACTTGATCCAGATCTCGACACCCTTTGGCCCCGCTGGTGATCCCATTTAGCCCCGACTGCCTCCTTGACGTGGAGTCTACACTGTATTTTCTGAGAGGTCGCGGAGGGGAGGGGGAGGAAAAGTGATGGCTAAGCCTTTGGCTAATCGTGTTATCGTAGGCAGAAAGAAGCGTCCACACACACACACACACGTTTCCAAAGTGTATTAACCTCTTGGCTTCTGCTGCCAGATACTCAAGCATCAACACTTTTTGTCAAGGTTACAGCGAAAGGCATTACCACGACGCGCTTGTGTGTGTGTGTGTGTGTGTGTGTGTTCAGAGTCTGACAGGGATGCAGAAAAGAGGGATTTAAAGCGAAGCTGCGACAAGGTAGAGAGAGAGGCCGACGTGGGGGCGGGGCGGATGTGGAAATATTTTTTTGAGAGTTTAGCTGTTAATTTTGTTTGGCTGCTCCGTTTTATTCAGGCGTGGGAACTCTCAGCGACCGCTTTGAGGAGGAGTGTGTGTGCGAGAGTCTTTGTGTGTGTTCATGGGGAGGAAGGGCTGCTGCAGTGTGTTGCTCTGGGCCTTCAGGGGGGGTGCGTATGTGTGTGTGTGTGTGTGTGTGTGTGGGGGTTCAAAACCCAAATGGGCGAGCAGGCTTGTTGTGTCAGTGTGTGTGTGTGAGAGAGAGAGAGAGTGTGTGTGAATTAATTAATGTGGATGCAGACTCAAGGTTCTATACCAAAGGCTCAGGAGATGAGTGTGAACAGCACAGAGCTGCAAGGTGTGTGTGTGTGTGTTTTCAGGTGATGGATACCCCCATTTCAGCTGCTGCAGTACTCCCATGTCTGTGTCCCACCCACCTCTGTGCACAGTGTGATTTACATCATTTCAGACACAACCAAATACAACCCCCTCTCTCTCTCTCTCTCTCTCTCTCTCTCTCTCTCTCTCTCTCTCTCTCTCTCTCTCTCTCTCTCTCTCTCTCTCTCTCTCTCTCTCTCTCTCTCTCTCTCTCTCTCTCTCTCTCTCTCTCTCTCTCTCTCTCTCTCTCTCTCTCTCTCTCTCTCTCTCTCTCTCTCTCTCTCTCTCTCTCTCTCTCTCTCTCTCTCTCTCTCTCTCTCTCTCTCTCTCTCTCTCTCTCTCTCTCTCTCTCTCTCTCTCTCTCTCTCTCTCTCTCTCTCTCTCTCTCTCTCTCTCTCTCTCACTCTCACACACACACACAGACACAGACAACATGAAAACCTAAGGGGAGGCCGGAGCAGAATTACTCCATCCATTTCAATTACAGAGATTGAATATCTGATTCAGACACACACAATGCTTGTGTGGGAGCTCGGGCTGCAGCCCAGGACTCAATGTCAAATTATATAACCAAGTAAATGACTTGTCTGGAAATAGAAAGACGCCAAAAACATTAGCCTTCCTGACTGGTGGGCGATAACAGTATTTTTTGCGCTGCTGGCATCAGAGCGGTGGGGAGGGTGGGAGATCTACGGTGAGGACAGGCGGGATCCAGGAAAAGGGAATACGGTTTGACGCGATGACTCGATCAAGAAAAAGATTGGCTATTTCTTTTCATTTCTACTGTTATTTTTAATGCTGCTCTGAACTTGAGTTGTTTAAGTCGCTAAATGAGGGTTTGTTTCTGGTGCTGCTGGCCGCTTTCCTCCCCCTGAAGTCGATTCTTTGCAGTGTGAAGTGAAACAGAGGAAATATTTTTAACCTAACATCGAATGCCAGGTGAGACAGTACCGCCTTTGTCCACAGGGACCGCCAAACTCAACAGTGATGGGTGCCATTGAGCTGCTTTAAGTTTCATCACAGAAGCTGAGCTGGTTTTACTATCATCTTATGGTTTTGCCGATTATGTGTTTTCGTACCATGACTCAATCATCGTTATTATTAGGTGGGTACCATTAAAAATGTCTGCGGCGAGGTGTGATAAAGTTACAATACTACTGAAGGTTTGATTTTCAGTACATTCAGTTGCTATATGTAATATCTAACTGGTTTCCAAAAACCTAATTCTGCTGCTAAGATAAACTTTTAATGTGTTTATATAGTTTTACTTCTTGCTCAGTTGAACTTGTATTCAACTTGTTAAAAATGATGCTGCTCGACCTCTCTCTTTTTTCTTTTTTGTCTGTTTTGTCTTTTTTTTTTTTTTTTTTAAAGGTATACGGTGGATTGGCCTTTGTTAAATCTAGGATTTTTTTAAGGTCTCTACAGTCTTCTTACCCAAAGCTGTTAGCTGTTTCACATTCTAGGCTGCAGCATTAAGGGCATCTGCCGTTGATGTACTTGCCTCGAGATTGTGAAACAGCCTCCCTCTTAATATTAGAAGCGCCCACACTACGGAGACCTAAAAAAAAAAGAATACTCCAAAATGTCATTCTTTGGCGTTTGGACTTGCATAACTCTCTGTATGTCCCAGAGCGTATCTTTCATATGTTGTTCTGATTTTTAAATTAGCCGTGACGGACAAGTGACTTAATTTGACTTCATGCTTGAATGGAAAAGGCATTTCTAAGCACGAACGTCTCTTTTTGCAGCGAGGCTTGTGTCCTTTGCTGTATCCTTAAATAAACAGAAAATATAGCTTATTACTGTAGCTTTTAGATTAATAGAAATGCTGCCAAAATGCTGACTTGAAAAGGAGGAGGTCAAGCTCCTGCAGCTCAGTGTCTTCATTTCTTTAAGCTACAACCCTTCCCTCAACTCTGTCAGCCTTTTAAATGTTTAAACCGCAGACACACACTCGTGTCCTTCATCCACAAACGAGGTGAAAATGAGAAGAGCCGCGGGATGTGCAGAGCAGCCAGGAAGTTATTAAGATTGATTTTAAGTTAAATCCGTTGTGGTGCGCTCATCCCTACTGTAAATAAAGCCTGAATCTAAATAAGGCAGCGAAAAAGCCTGCTGGGAGACATTTAATGGTGTAATAATTGATGGTATAATACAGCATGGTTAAATGGACATCTGTGCTGGATTTAAACCAACAGTCCATATCAGTTTCTGGCAGGACGCTTGGTGAAGCCAGAAACCTGCTCAATCTTACTCCAGGCACTCAGAACAAAGTACATAACTTTGTTAGGAGAACGAAAAAAAAAAACTCACCGGAGCTGTAGTAAAATAGTGGGGATGCAAAAATAGATTCAAAAACTACAATTATGTTCCCAAAGGGCATGTGTTAGTAGGAACGCACAGGTCTTTGTGGTCGCGTTTCTGTGATCCCTCTGCTGAATTTAACTGTTGATTATAACGGGGAAGCAGAGCACGGCTGACATTTCAAGGTCAAGTGTGAATGTAAAGGAAGAGGGCCTCAGTTCTGCTTTTATTCCCTGTGTCACTGAGGTAAAGTGATACGAAGAGCTGCAGCATCACTCCAGGGGGACAAGGAGCAGAAAAGCCATTGAGGTGGTTGGGGAGGGGGGGCTGGCATGGAGGAAAGGCCACGGGAGACAGCAGGGAAAAACAACATAAAGAAAAGAGACCGTCACAAAACCCCTGGCAGCATTTGCGGCAAAGCCATTCATCCGACTGCCTTTTTTTTTTTTTTTTTTAAAGCACTGCAGACAGGGCTGAGCTGATAACCTCGGCTGCAGAGCCCGAGCGTCTCAGGAGATGCACACAGGCTTTTCACTTCCTCACACTGCCCGTGGCGACGGATCCATCCGACTGTCCAGCAAATAGTCTTAACAGGCTGTCGAGGTTTAATGTGAATCAGTTAGGTGGGAGAGGAGAAGGGTGGCACGAATTTTAAAAAAGGACATGAGATCCAGTGCTGAGATGTACAATCAAACAAAAACAGCTCAGAGCACGTTGGTTATCAAATAAATCATACATCATGGATGTTTTTAAAAGTTCAGTTCGGAGGCTCAGAGCTTCAAGTCGCACAGACGGTACTCAAGCCGCTGTTACACAATGAGACTGATGAATTCATCAAGCTGACTGGAGTACATAATGATGCAGCGCTGGCTCAGTGTTAGAAATGCACCATACTGAAGTCTCTTTTACCAAGAGCTGATTATGACCACGGAAAAGAGTTTTTTTTTATTTAATACACAGTGGTTAGATGAGATGCAGAGAAGGGGGGAATGAAATGAATGACTTGCTTGCAAGAAAGGACACAAAGCGGGGATTTCACGGTCCAAACACCAATAAATCTTTTAACTGTTGTCGCCTTAAACCAATAAGCTCGCTCACATTTATGCTAAAATGCTTTGTACTGTTTGCAGGCCAACACTAATACGGATATTTGGGAGTTTAAAAAATCTTGAGTCACTTTTACATTATCATATTGCATAAACAAACTCTTCTTTTTGATAAATATCCTATAAATTAGCTTTAATTTAAAGAACTATAACCAAATATGAGCTCAACCTGACATCTCACATGTGAAAAATGACATTTTTATTGGTCTAGCTTTTTAAAAATAAGCCGGTGTGTGTCATCGGTTGTCTTCACGTTGTGGAAGTCATGAGCTAAACTAGTGACGCTGACAGGAAATAGCCCATTTGTGTGAATTCGGTTGTATTTTTAGAGTCATTGTATTTTAAGGTGTCTCCTGAAACAGCCCGCAGCTTCGACCGACAGACAGATGGCATCTTAGTTCACACACACACACACACACACACACACACACAAGCATAAAACACACAAAAAAAACACACACAAACATTGTTCTGGCAGAGTCACGTGTCCCGCTGGGCCGGATGGCAAACGACCTAAAAATTCTGCCTTTTTCTCTTTGGTTCCCGCAACTGGGGACATCAGTAGTGACCTTTACTGCGCTTTGGCCCAGTCAAGTGTGTGTGTGTCTGTCTTCTGTCTAAAATAAACAAGCCACAAACATACACACACACCGTGGGGAGTTTTTTCGGTTGTTTATTCGTTGGTTGAACACATGAGTGCCTTCTCATGCTGGCCTGCGGCTAGAATGAGAGGCAAGCCTGGGCGAGAGGAACCTACGTTGCAACCTTTGGCTTGTTTGGCTGTTGTGAAGCGCAACCAGCAGCCCGTCAACAGTGGAAATTAAAGAGGAACAGCGAGGAAACCGCAGAGACAGGAGACACCGCAGACGGCTGTACTGGAGTCGTCCCTTTTATTGGAATCACTAATTAACCGAATTAAATCAAAGTAAAATCTGTTTATTTTTAAGTCCTCTAACCTACCGTGAACAAACGAGCGGCACACACTACGGGCAACACATCATGTTTGTAATACAATTCTAATTCACCCACCGTTACTGTTTTCATCCAGCTTATTTAACTCGAGCAACAGGATGCTGACTGCAGCTGACTTAACGGACAAAGGTGTCATTGTTAACGTTATATACAGAACCGTTAAGGGGATTTTTACTAAACATCAAAACAACATACTTTATTAAAATCTGGTAATATTCATTGGAGTTTAAGGGGTTAAAGACAAAAAGAGGAGTTGATATTCTGCTTCCATGAAGATTAGTCACTTGGCTCCTTACAGCTGATTCTGATATTATCCGAGATGAATCATCTTAAAATGATATTGTCCCTTGATTGTTGTAAACTGTAATTAATCACCCATTAGATATCACACATAGCAACAGTAATCCTATTACTTTACTGATGAATTTGTGACATTATTCGTCATATAACCCACTGGCCACACACTGAACCCATGAGTCATTAAATTGTGACGCAAATTGTCACATCGATGCTCACTTCGCCCTTTCGAGCCATAATGTCTTTTCCTGCTGTGAGCTACGGGTAGACTTTTGGTGAAAGATTACTCAGACTTACAGGGAAGAAACTAATTTATTGTGGCAATCCATTACAGCAGCGCAATCTCCACTCTGGTCCAAACTCAAATTCTCTTTGTTGCAGCTGTGAGAAATCTTTCCAGAGAGCCAAGTAAAAGAAAAAACATTAAAAAAAAATCCACACTGCAGCATCTACACCTGCAATAAGGTTTCTTACAACTGAAATACAATACAGTCTTCTCCATGTAGTCAGAGCTCTAACTTAGACAACTCTTCAATTGCCGGTGTGTCCTGGACTCTGTGAGAAAGCCCCAGTAAAAACTCTAACTCTGGCTCACTGGCTTATAACGGAGCTGAGATTAAATTAAATTCCATAATGTCTAACAGGAGTCGGGGTACAGCTTAAGGCCGGGCCGACCATTCGCTGGCACTGAGCTCCAAATGAGCAGCGGATGATCTGGAGAAACTTAACAAGGTAATGCTTCATCTTTTGAGGGGATATTTTACATATTCTGGGCACGGACGTCGGTGGAAAAGGTCTTTGGTGGTTGTTCTGATATGAGTTCATCAGGACAGCTAATGTTTCAGTCGGACACTTACAAAACTTCTATGCAAGGGGGGGGGGGGTCTACATAATTCAAAATGTGCTTTAAATGTAAGGTTAGACAGCTGAATACATCGGGTGTATTCAGCAGGTTACGGCCTCTCCTTGAAGCAGTAAAAAACAGAGTTCTGGCTGTGTGTTCGCAGATTACAGTATGACAAAAAGGATCTGACCTGTCTGGATTTAAAAAAAAAAAAAGCGATGTACCTGTGTCTTGTGGGTGTCGCGGCGGCAGTATGATGGTTATAGACGGCTGAGTGCTAAAAGATGGAGAGGGGGATCGGAAACGACAGGATGGGAGATGGATGCTATTGTCGCCTCCAGGTGTGTTTAATTTTAGCAAAAAAGGATGAATCTGCAGAATCTCTGGGGACGGGAAGCAGGGCTATTGTAGCTGATAAAGTCTCACAAAAAAATAATAACACTGTCCTTCAAAAGCCTCTGTGGTCAAAGCATAATTAGAACCAACAAAAATGAGGCAGACTGGGACAAAATAGACTAATTTAGTTGAAATACAAGCATTACATCATCAGTTTTTACTCCATCGTTTCTTCAGGTCGGGTCGTCAAGAGCAGCCCTGTATTTACTGACGTCGAGACATTGCGTACGTTTATTAAATCAATCAATAAACTCCGCACGACGCTATTGACGTCGCGTCCGAAACGCCTCTACATGACTAAACAGATCATACACGAGCCGCGCAAACTGTATTTATAGAGACGCGCTGACAGAAGGGCAAATGCAGAGCGTCGTTCGGGATGAAATATTGTTTGTGACTGAAATTGTTGCGGCGTGAGGAAAAGCTGTTACGGGGGTCTTGACGTCAGATGAAACGGCAATCAGTCTGCCCTTCAGTTACTCAAATAATCAATATGCAGCTCAGTTATTATCGCAACAGAGCACTTCATTTTAAATCTGTGCACAATATGGTGTTCTTCTTGAATGTCATCTTGATTTAGAGACCTAAGTAAAAGACATAAAATAGTTACTAATACTGATGCTTTATACAATTGATCAGCTCTCTTTGTGAGTCAGATTATTTGCAGTATTTTGTAACTTGTACTATATAACAAAGTGCTTTATAATAATATAACATTATCATCCTGTAATGTTTGCTGATATTTGATTTTTTAAGCTTATCTCTACACAAAATAAATATGTAAGTCTAAGTCTACACAAAATAAATATGTAAGTTATGTCACATTATTACTCACTTGAAAACTCTGTTCATGTGTTTCTGTGTAGCATCAACTATTCATATTTAAATAAGCGACAATCTGCTTTAAAGTTTGGGGAAAACTTCGTTAGCTGTTACTGATTAAGTGTTTAAAACATGTGATTTGATCAGAGTTGACTGACAGCGGGCTGGCGACATGTGCAAACGATCTCACCGCTGTCATCACGTGTTGATTCAAATGGTGCCAAATCCTAAATGATGCACAGAGGTATGTGCCGTCACCGGTTTCCATACGAGCTCTACTTCAAAGCTGTAAGAAAAGCAAGTCGACTGCAGAAACCTCTTGTGTTCAGACTTTGGTAGAAAGTCCTTGTAGGAGTCTGAACTTTTCGGGCCTTTAAACGAATCATTGAAATGAAGAAATTATTAGAAACAAAGCAGTAAGAGGTGGGTCTCTGCTGCAGCCTTATCTGTGTGTTGTTGCTGTGTGATCAGTCGTGGTGGTGTAACTCTCCTCTGTACATCACTGAACTGCTCGTTGTGTTTCAAAAAGCTCGTCTACCTCCTCACTGACCTCTGATTAACAAGCTGTTACAGACAGCTGCATGTTATTTCTTGTCTCTTACAATTTTTTATTCGCTCACAGCCACTTAATCAGCATTTTGACCTTTTAAACAATTTGTCAAACTGTAAAACAACCCGTGTTTCTTTCCTTTGATATTTTATTGAAACACAAGTCTTGAGACCGTGGCTGCTTCCATTACTGGAAAGAAATGGGCAGAGACGTTAAAGCTGGCACTGTCGATACTAATAAAAGATAAGCAGCAGACTGAATCTTCCTCATCATCGCTGGCACTTTGCAATTTAAGTGTTTGGGTAAAAAAAAAATTACTGGTTGATAAAACATACCCAAATCATTGGTAGTCTGCCAGAGTAGTTGGTTGAGAAGATAAACAAAGTCGCCTGCCAACATTTCGTGAAGATCAATGGCTGCCGGTAAATTCCCACCAGGGGAAAGAATTCAACTTTTTTTGTCATCAGTCCTCAGTATTTGGATGCATTGATAACTATGTTTTTCATGAGGAGTTTATCTATGATGAATGATTGGAAAAGGGAGAAAAATGAAGATAACAAACAGAGCTGAAATGATGAGCTGATTCATCTTTTTTAGTCATTTTTCAACATCCTCAACTTTTGCTGGTTCCAGCTGCTCAAATGTAAGAATTTCTCCGCTTCACTTGGCATTTTTTCATTATTTTATGTCATTTTAAAGACAGCGCATTAATCAAGTATTTGAAAAAAAGAAGAAAATAATCATTAGTTTATGCCCTGATAATGAGAAATACTGGAAAAAACTGAAGACGAGAAGGAAAGTACCATCTGAAGGCTGACATGAATCATGTTTCCTGGTAATGTTTGTCATTTGACAGCTAGAGCATCTTCAAGTATTTAGTGGCTGAAAAAGGTTGTAAAAATTTACTACAAACCAAAAAAAAAAAAAAAAAAACAAATGTGGCAGACATTAAAGTACATTAAAACCTCCCTGAATTGGTGCAAAGTCGCAGCCGAACACAGCAGAGGAGCAAACAGCTGGCAGCACAGCTGGCGTCTGAGACCGAGGAGCTGTGTTCCTTCAGGGAAAGACCACAGAGGGGACAGATCCAACCTCTTGGAAAAAAAGAAATCCATCTGAAGCCTTCTTCCGTTCGACACCTCAGAGGAAAATACATGTGGGTTGTCCACGTTTAACGCGAGGTTGTTCAAAAAAGAAAATTCTTGTGCTGGAAACAAAAAGGTCCAGCTTGGTCACTTTTAAGAAAGATTTCTCAACCATTTCTACAGCTGCATGAATATTCACACTGTAAACACAGGAAAGTGCTCCGATGCTAACAGCTTAACCTGACTCATTTCTTTCTCTCAATTAAAGGCAACTTGTACTTGTAATTTCTGGGGTATTGTTAATGATTGATGATCATTTTGGCTTTTGAAACGCTGCTTTAAATCATTCCTTACTGAGAGCATGGAGGAAGTGTAGTAATATTTATCATGTTAATTTGGTGCATTATTTGGCATATATATATATGTTTTTTTTTATTTTCAATTCTAGTTTGAATCCAGGTTAGTGTGTGTCGAGGAAATAGCTTTAGGTAAAGTAGCTTTCATCGCATAATATTCCAGGTCAGGCTAATATTATCGTCATACATCACGTTCTATAGGAGTTGGAAACGGCTGTGACAAGGCCCCGGGGCCGAGGCAAAGCTGTCGTATTTACTGATGGAAGAGGGTCTTGCTGGAGAAGCCAACTAAAACCTATTTACTTTTCTATGGCGCAGACACGATGGATGGACGGGGGGGGAGGTTGGGAAGGAAACAGAGGGAAACAGAGTCAAACAGGCTAATCTGACAATTAGTATTCACACAGCCGCCTTCCTCCCTCTTCCTACATTTACGTATGATAAATTCCGGTAATGAAACAGTGGATGAAATTTACACAAAGCTGATTGAATTTTCTCATTAAACATAAGAAGGCGATCATTAAAAATGAGCTTGTAAATCTTCTGCACTGCATAATGGGATAGACCTAGCGGGGTGGGGGGGGGGGGCAGCTGCATTTTCCCCAGGGTGATGACTGAAATCCTGTCTTTCAATCTAGGTACTCCCATGAGAACAACTTCTTTCAAAACTATCATGTAGGGAACTTTTTTTTTTAACTCGAGGGTATGCGGTGAAATCAGATTTTCTAACAACAAAATGCAAATTGCTACCGAAGTCGTCCTGTCTCATAAAAAATATCAAAAAACATGCATGTTTCCAGTTGAACAGCAGCCTGAAAAACCTATTTTTTGACAGCCACAGGTTAAAAAAGTCAGGAGTCATTTTAGCGGCTAAATCGAACAAAGCAGGCCTGACCGAAGTCTGTGGCTTCCAGCTTTCTTCTTACGTATCTCCGCTCAAAGAGCCGTCAGCCTGTCTCTCCCGTAAATGCGATAGCGGCGCGTAAACATAAGACGGAGCAGAGAGCCAAAAATCAACAGCTGAACTCGAGCACCTTGACACAAATAATGCAAACTCCGCTCTGCTAATGATGTAAGACCCAGAAACACCTCAGAGAGATGATGTTCGAAAATAACTCCACATTAGGAATTCTAATCTTTGACTTTTTTTTTTATGCAAGGAAGATTTGAAGGTGAAACTGAATTTAAAACAGGACTAATGACTAAAGAGCACTAAAATTAGACAGGAAATTCACTCCGTCACAGCTTCCATTCATTATAACTCGGAGTAAAACTGCAACAGAAAACAAGAATCCACCACCAGTGCTTTAAAATATGTGTATACACCTCTTTGATTTAAAGATTCATAAATACATAGAAAATTAACATTACCAGGATAAGATGATCATTTCACTGTAACTAAAATGTTCTTTAAAGCTGCAGTAATCTTTTATATTAACAACGAATGATATCACTTCATGTGCTTTAAAATAGCTTCTTTGTGGTTGTAAACATACTATCATCCCCCAAACTTCATTAACCCAGTTTCCAGTTTCAGTAAGCAGACAGTTTGAGGTGAGGAAGAGCTGGAGAAGTTAGCAGCGAGCTGGCAGACATAGCATTTAGCAGCTATTAAGTCACATAATTCCCTCAACTGTGAAGCAAAACAGAGCTAAAAGGGGAGTGAATACTTTTGTTTTGGCCACAAAACACTCGTGTGCTGGCTGGATGTGTTTAGACAGCTACAACTTTATAAGGCGATAATCAGTGTTGGTAATGTGTTTTACAGCTTTTTCTGCTGCCCTCAAAGTCATTTGTAGAGCACCATCTCCATTTTTCTATTTCTCACAAATGGATGAGTCACTCATCCGTTTCGTATTGTTAATTACAGGCAGTTTACCTGAAATGATCATGACGGAGATGTACTGCTACAACAGAGAAGAAGAAAAATCAATTATGAATGTTTCCTCTGCTTCCCAGCTTCACTGACGGGGGGGGGGTAACATAATAAAAAAAAAAAAACAACAACAAACACTAAGAAAAACTTCAAACTGGATCAAGAGCAGGTGTGTTTTGATGTCGAGAGACCGGTCTTATCGGCAGCAGAGGCACAGCTATCTCTCTTACACACACACACACACAAATGTCATCTTATCGAGCCGCGAGTTTCCAACGGCAGCACTTTAAACTGTCACACACACCAGCCACTAATACACAGTGACACACACACACACACATCTGGAGCTGAAGGTATCTAAACAAATATTCTCACTGAGAATTTAATTAGGTCGAGAGAGAGAGAGAGAGAGAGAGAGAGAGAGAGAGAGAGAGAACGAGATCTTAACAAATTAAAAACCCAATCCCGGCTCTTATTAATCCAATCAGTCAGAATAAATTACTGTATTCATTATGTGTACAAACACTTACAGTACACACCTGCAGAAACAAGGCGCACACCCATCTGTGACAGTCTCAATAAAGATTACTTTTTTTTTTTTTTTTTATTACATCGTTGATAAAATTAAGTCCGCCTCCTCTATAAAGCTCAAACTGAAACAGGAATATCAGTTTCAGGAATGCTTTTTAAATGTCGACCAGTTTTATTTCAATACTTTCAAGTTCACAGGTGGCTTTACCTCTTCACACGTTAGGAGGGAACCAAACGCGTTGCTGATTAAATGTGATCATGTATTACAGTTTTAATGAGTCGCACTGATCCTCTGCCATTGGCACACGTGCCGTCACAACAGACCTGTGGGAGCCTCTCGTTTTAGCTCGATGCTTACTTTGGCCACATTTCTCCAGCTTTTAGGCCAAAAATCTCCGCCAACCAAACACAAAGAGACGTGAGGAGGAGCAACGTGTGTGTGTGTGTGTGTGTGTGTGTGTGTGTGGCTTAGGGGGGGATAAGAAAGGACTTAAAAAAGATGCAGTTATTATCCTAGTTTAATTTGCCTTCTGATGCACACACACACACTCCCAGTCACAGCAGATACAACAGTGTGTGTGTGTGTGTGTGTGTGTGGGTAATATTTATCAATGAGTCCCCGCAGTCGTCCAGCACCAGGCAGACGGAGAATTAGCGTTTTTAGACAAAGAGTTGTGTGAAACAGAAGACGAGGAGGGAGCAGACACATGGACGGAGTGAGATGCCCGACGTCACCGCGCTCATTAACAGCTCCGACACCGAGCAGCACAAACTGAATATAAAGATATGATAAGGTTGACATTTAGAGGCACAGAGATGGATGACTCTGACTGACGGCCAATTTGGCTTCTAATCTAAAGGCCAAGGCCACTGGCGGCAGGGACAAGAGATCAATCATGTGTGTTTGTATGTGTGTGTGTGTGTGTGTGAGTGTGTGTGTGTGTGTGTGTGTGTGTGTGTGTGTGTGTCGTGCATGGTCTCTCTCACTCACCAAATAGATTGCTGGAGTGGCCATGCTTGGAGACGGGCCGGAGCTCATTGGAACCCCAGGCATAGCGCCTGTAGCTGTCCCACGCATGTTTCATCATCTGTCAGAGAGAGAAGAAGAAGGAGAGGAGGAGGAGGAGGAGATGACAAATGAAGAGAGTTAAAGAGGACAATCAACTCTGAGCTGTAACAAAGAGAAATATGTTATTTTCATAAGGTGGTGGGGTTTTGCTTAGAGGCCAAATGATGCTGGATTTTCAAGGTATATACCAGTATTAGAGTTTTTAAAAAAAAATCTGATAATGACATATTGGTGTGTACATTTATTGAATAAATGAATTGCACAACAGTTTAATAGGGATCCCTGAACAAACTGAACAGTCCAAAAATATCAGTAGTCGCCGTAGTCATTTTTTGTTACTCATCAGCTAATATCAGCCATTGTTGTTACTGATTAGTCAGACAATCTCAATTGATTACTTCATCCATAAAATGTCAGGAAATGACTTTAAAAACACTGATCACATTTTCCCAAAGCCCAAGTTGTGTAATAATGTGCCTTTTTGTAATCTTATGTGAAAATACAAAATCAAGGTAATCATGTAAAAGGTATAAACTCATACTCGGACAACTCATGCAAAATTAATCCTTTTTAATCATAATAATCATAATATACGACTCAGTGAAAGCCGGTGACGAGAGGCCAACTTTGAACGTTTTGTTTTTGTGTTCAAATCCATCTCATTAGACCTTTAAACAAAACTGCTTTACTATCTCAGTGGTTAGCATGATCGCTAGCAAAAACATGATCTTTTCATCAAACACGAGTTAGTCAGCGGTTCTGCTTATTGATGTTATTCTGTGCACCAGGCGGCAGATGAGCTCTTCAAAAGTGCCTTTCAGCCAATTACGACTGGCGGCTGATTGATTGGCTCACCCCTGCTAAAAAAAAAAAAAATCATTGAAAAACAGTGAACACTTTCCAATCGAACACAGACGCTCATTTGTGGCTCCTCCTTTGGCTCCATATTTGTCTGTTCTGCTAATCCAGGTCAGATTACATTGTCCCCAACACTTTACAGACCCTGCCCCTGGATTAGACACTAAAACCCTTCATCCTCCACAAGCAACGAGATAATGCAGTTCCGTTGGACTATACCTTTGCTCACTGCAAATACTGTGAACTTTTGGACATCCATTGAAAACATTTTTGCACATTCCTGCACAATCTGTACAGTTCATTCATTTAAACATATTGCACATATTCTTTGATAGTGCTTTATGATATTGTCTATTTTATATTTAACTCTATGTGAAAAACTACTTGGCAATAAACCTTATTAGAGACTTCAATAAAAACACACTGTTGTCATATACAGACTCATACTGGCACTACAACAACCACTCCACTAACACGTTACCCACATGGGGCGACTACATGACACACACACACACACACACACACACGCCTGCTGCTTGTGTGCAGCAGCGCTCGCAGCGTGTGTGGTTGTGAAGCAACACTGACACACAGGCTGCATGGTCTCTCTTGGTGGATCATGATACTGTACGCCCTCTCTCAGCATCCGTATCCTGTTGCAAGCGTACCGCTCACATATATGTGTGTGTGAAACTACAACCGGCAGTGCCGAGTGACACAGTTACTTCAGTTACTGCTGCTGACTCACTGTGAGTTAAGCTCACTGGAGGACAGACGCTCACGCTGAGAAGAGGAACGACCATTAGCTCGTTTCCCAGGTGGGCTCAGCGGGCGGCACGGCAGCAGGTCAACGAGTCACTTGGTCGGTGTGACCTGTCATCCGTGGCAGTTAAAGTAAAGTCAACGAGGCGGCCATTTAAACCCGTCTGGAGATGCTTTCACCGCCGCCCCACCTGTCTTGCAGCAACCGCACGTACAAGGATGAGAGCAGGTAAAGTGAGGTTCTATAAAATATGAATGAGTTTTTAATACCCACGATGATAGAGGCTGCACTATATTACACCTGCCATTAAGAAGGAACAGCACAAGATCCAGTGGTCCCCTGACGACTCTGTCCACAGGTTGCTGCTTTCATTTGGCTTATTTGCTCCATAATGAGGAGTGGTGGTGTAAAGCTAACAACTATTTTTATTTTTAGTTACCCTGCTGATTATTTTTTTGATTAACTGGGGCATAATTTCTTCTATAAAATGTTAAGAAATAGAGAAAAATATTCATTATACATGCACAGAACCAGGGTGATATCATCCAATAGTCTGAATTCTTCCCAAAAAATTCTAATTTGGGGAGTAGTAAGATGACAAAGTGGTTTAAAAAAAAATGATATAAACATTAATCAGTGTTGATGGCAATTCATTTGTTGTTGACTGACTCATCCTCACAGCACTGTAATCACACAGAGCACTTCAGATGAGTGGCCTTGAGCGTTATCTGCAAGTGAGATGAAACACAATGCAAACAATGGTGCTCTTTATACAACAATTTAAGTAATACCCTATTTTGGATGACTAAATATTCTGTGAAAAATCCATAGAGGAGGATGAAAAGAATATTTTTTGCACAAAACAGGTGGTTTTAAAAAAAAAAAAAAACACTTGTGACCGTGCTGTTTTAAAACTGTTACAAGTGCCGCTCAGGTGCTTAGTAACAACCCTGAACGCCTGAAAAGAAGAATAAATACCCACACACTGCTGCGCCACTCTCAAGAGTTTATCCTTTTATTCGCACCGTGCTGCATGACTTGACAAGGTTTCAATCAAAGACAGTCTTCGGCGGGTCGCGTCACGCCGGCTGAAGGGCCCGGTGCATGAAGAGAATCTGATTTCACGCTTTTCTCGCAGAACAACTGGTTATAAGATTGCGTTGTAGAAAAGGAATATGCCACACTATCCTCCAGAGGAAAGAGGGGGGAAGCGTAATTAGCGCGATTAATTCTCATCCCTTGTGCTCCCATCTGCATCCCTCACTGTTGTGCAGAAGACACACAGGCAACCACACACTCGCATAAACACAGGCGTTTCTTGTGTTTGAAGGTTTGAGGGGTTTAGCATCAGTGTAACCCCTGTGTGACAGGTATTTAAATGGGGAGATTAAAAAAAAAATGCTGGTCTACCCTCACATGTGCCCTGCTTTTAAGAACAAACACAAACACAGAACAAAAGCCACTTCATTTGCATAACATCTCCCACACACATCAAACGGACAGCTACCGATAGCTTTCCTCCATTTAAACCCACTAATTAAAGCTAGTGAGCCTGCTAATTACAGCTCCTATATGCATGTCACATTAAGAGATCCACTCAGATGCTCTTGTTCCACTTCTCGCGTTGCGCCGCGACGCAAGAGCCGACCCACGGTCTGTTCAAGGGTGCTGGGATCAAGACGGCAGGAAAAGCAGTTCAGTGGTTACGAAAACACAGAAACAAGTGATGGAGAACTTAGACTGTAAACAAAGCGGTGCTGGATATTCAAAAATGGTGATATCTGAAACGCTAGAGCCCAACTAACACTCAACGCTGGGTACATTCAAGTGTTAGCATACAGCCCGTTCCTCAATACTAGGGCTGCAACTAATGATTATTTTCATTTTCAATCAATATGTCGATCATTTCCTCGATTCATGTATTAGTTGTTCGGTCAATAAAATGTCAGAAAATTGTGAAAATGTTTCCTAAAACCCAAGATGACTAAAGAAACTAGAATTTAGACACTTGTTAAATCCTGACTCAAAAAAAATAATTGATAATCAAAATAACTGGAGATTACTTTCACAGTTAACGACTGATCTAAAGATCGACCAGTCGTTGCAGCTCTGCTCAGTGTAAGACATGTTGAAGTGTCAGTATGCGCTGTCACAGAGCATGATGTACTCCTAAAGACCCTGAACGCCCACACAGGAGCTGTCACTGTTTTCATTCTGTTTAAAAAGATGTCTGCTCAGCATGAAGGTGAGCGAAAGCCACTGTGAAACACCATGACGATACCAAAGCTGATGAACCAATTCAATTGTTGTTCATCCCGCCCAACAAAACTAACAGGAGGCTCAAAAACGTGTCAATCAAGCATGGTGTGCACGCAGTCCTCTACAGAGATGTAATCAAGCAAAGTGTGTGAAAAGGAAGTGCAAGATCTGTAAAATGACAACAGTCTGTTGCCTAGTAAGTTGTGTATGCACGAAATGTGTAGTTACGATCCTTCTGTATTCAAAAAGGACATACAGAGCCACTGCTGCCTTTTAACTGCTTAATTACCTGAATCCAAATGACTTGTTTTCTTGTCTTGTATTCTATGGAGGGCGGATTTGATTATTTTGATATTATTAATCAGTATTGTTATTTTCTGTGGAAAAAACAAAACACTAGCTCCTTTGACTGCCGTTTTTCTGTACCAAGAAAACTCACGGCGTGACCCCTTATCACATGACAAGGACACTTTCGAGGAAACAACAAGGTCGTGTTTGAGTCAAAATGAACTGTGTGTCCTCGCCCAAGCTGGCATGTTATCCCTTTAGCAAACAGAGGATAACTGGGCTGGCTTACATTATGCTGGCTAGTAGTTACAGTCCTACTCCAACAGCTGACACTGACATTTTCACACAAAGAGAGCTTTTACCTGAAGATCTGTCGTGATAACATAAACAAGCAGATTTTAATAGAAGCTCATGTTTTACCTATAAATATACGGCACAGACATCTCCAGTGGCCTGTCCTTGCTGATATACTGCAACTCAGCTGTTTTGACTTGTTCAACAATATCTCAGAGAAGAGTTCAGAATTTCAGAAGCTCAGGATTTATGATCAGTGTCACATTTTGACAAATAGCACAAAAATATGAGTCAGTTATTAAAAAAGAGGGGCTGTTCTTCTGATTCAATGTGCGTGGCGTGGCTCACACTTCTTCACATTGCAGCGTGTTAACTGTTATTGGATTTAATGCTCAGGATCCCTATGTGTTGACTCTAATTGGATTAACTGTGCAGGATTTTCTAGCCTGACCCCTGTTATTAGGATCTGGTGGCTGAAGCTATTTCAGACGCACAATGGCTCCATGCTAATTGGCTCTGTGTTTAAGGTGCAATGATTTTCTAGGGCACCAGCATCAAGTCCAATCAGGCGGGAAGATCTCAAGTGTGAACACACCTCCGCTTAAAAAATGCAGTCACACACATCCGGGGCAAGAATGAGATGAAATGGTTCAAAAAGTTTGCACGAGATGTGTTGATAATCACCCCTAGTGAGGATCACCTTCTCCACCTCCTCAGTTCTTCAGTTCATTCCTTTTCCCTGTTGTCCCCCTGCTGCACCTCTCATCTCAGCGTATTGATCTGCCTCAGGCAGTGATTTAATAACTGTGTTGTGTTCACTGACGACACACAAGCACACACAAACACACACACACACACACACACATACTCTTGCACAGCCAGACCCGTGTCCTTCCATGTCTACAACCGTTTCCTGTCAGCAGGACGCTAATGGAGGAGAGCTCTTGTTGTATCAGGCTCAACACAGAGCAGCAGGGAATAAAAGAGATTCAAGTTTTTCACACATGAAAAAAATTCTAATAATGCAAAAAAAAAAACTGCCAGAAAGCCAGAAAACTTCTCCTCAAAACCAAAACATGCAACAGTTTGACTGAAATATTCAAATTAACAGGCCTAAAGAGTTGAAAGTGAGATTTTAAAATGCAGCTTTGCGATCTACACCTCTCCTCTGTTTTCAACCTTCAGGAATCATAGTAGGTAACCTATTTAAAAATACTTTTAGTCATGTTTGTTAAAACTGTCACTATGTCCCAAAGATATATAACCTGAGAGAGAAAAAAAAAATCAACAACAACCGAACAACCACACATAGAAAAAACAACAGTTTACACAGGAAATAAGCAAACAGAAGTGAGTTAAAAACAAAAAATTAAGAGTCATAGCTTGGAGGTGAACTGGAGAGAGAGAGAAGCTCTACATGTTACTGACCGGAGCTTTAAAACTCATAAAAACAAACTCAAACTTGAGGCAGGAAACGCCAAAAGACTGGCTGGCCTTTCTTCTGATCAGGTGGCCTTCAGAATGATGTGACTCATATCCTCCATCGTCACAAGAGGCCCGTATTTATCAAACTTTGAAATAATAATAAGTAAAACAGCTTTTTCCAACAGCTGAAGAATAAGCGATGTTAATTTTATCTGTTTGAAATCTTTAATATCTAATGTGTCCTTAACAGATATCTGTATACATTAAAATGTATATGGGGGATGAAACTGAGGAAAGTGGGTAAAATGGAAACAAAAAGAAAACAAAACTGGAGCAGAGAGGAAACACAACAGCTGGTAGATGGAACAGGTAATAAGGCCAAAAAAAAAAAAAAACGGTATAGTGCCCTGTGAAATGTGCATTTGGAGCCAAAAGCTTACAAGAAAGCAGCTGCTGAAAATATTCAGCAAAGACTGTCCAACCCGAGTTACACACATTGCTTCAGATAAGAGACTTCTGGAGCTCGCTCACTTTCAAGAGCATTTTTTATTAAAAAGAAATAAGAAATACAGTTTATTCTTCAGCTTGCGAGTAGAAGTAAAACATTTACGGTTTGATAAATACAGCTCAAATTCACAGAACATCTAAGGGAGATTTTTTAAAACGCTGCCTTCATCAACACTCTGTTTCTGAAAGATTTTTACCTGTTTAGATGACTAAATAAAAAAGAGACACTGGGTTCGAGAACTTGGACAAAACATTTCTCACAAAACAAACCCTGCATGTAAAAATTTGACAGGTCACAGAAGAGGAGGTCCATCATACATCTGGCAGGTGCTTAACGGGTGGCGTGACAAAGAGCGTTTCACTGACAAAACATTAAATACGTGTTATTAAAACAACAATGAGGCCCAAACAGGCGCCGAGCTGCTGCGGATGAGCGCTGAGGTACAAAAAGCCCACAGAGGCCTCGTTTGAATGTCCCCAAAATGAAAACCTGGCATTGACTCAGCGTGCGCACACACTGCTGTTTATACACACATGTATACACACACACACACGTGCACACGCAGAGATGATGGTAAATCATTAACTGGTGTGCAAAGATCTGGGGGTTAATGACCCTGTTTGCTCCAGGGTGTCTTAATCTGTAACTGGGGGAATGTGTGTAAAGCAGGAAACGAGGAACGAGTGTGTGCCCGTGTGTTTGTGAGTCTCCTCTCCGTCCCCGAGGGCCTGCCGTGGTGAGAGAGAAGCTGAAACTGAACCCTCCGATAGTTCGTCTCGTGGGAAACGCTTGTGACTAACGCCCTTGTAACAGGTGCATTGTGTGTGTGTGTGTGTGTGTGTGTGTGTGAGTGTGTGTGTGAGAGAAAGAAAGGAGGAGAGTCGTAGGGGAGGGTGAAAGAGGGCAGTTAGGTGACAATATGGTCGTTGGGCAGATAAGGACATCTCATCACCGCACAAACAGGGACACACACACTCACACACTCTCTGCCTGCCAAAGGAGCATCCCCTGTGAGCGTGTGGTGAAGTGCAGATGCTTGACTGCTTCACTCCGCTGCCACCTCAATGAGAGGAAGATAAAGCGGCACGAGATAAAAAGGCTGGGTCACAGTTAGCAGGGAGAATGACAGAAAGGGGAAAAAATGAATAAATAAACGACTACAGAGTGGAAATATAATGCAAAACACTTCACATCAGAACTCACTGAAAACAAACATCAAGCAACCATGAAACAAGAATAAAGCTCATTTTAATATCTTCTTATCAATATTTGAAAACATTCATACAATCCAGTGAGCGACATTTTGAAAAATTAACAAGAGCACTGAAAAAGACGAAAAAAAGAAAAAAAAGAAAAAGCAGAGAGAGGAGGTGCATTATTCGGTTTATGAGGATAACTGAGAGTCGCCGAAACTCTTGATATCATTCTAAATGTGAATCAGTTTCATGGACATCAAAAGAAAAACACTCACTGTTGATGTCCCTTGGTTTTAACTACTGAATAGTAGTACAATAATAGTTCTATTACATTATTGGCACCTCTGACAGGTACTGCTACTACAACATTTTTTAATCAACAAACTAATTTCATCATTGTTTCACCAAGTCAAAAATCCTCTCTGCTTTGGGCGGGTATGAAACTACTACAGTAGTTCTTATCTAATATTCTCGTCACATCACAGGAAATACGAACAGAAACCTTCATACGGCCACAGTCCTGGGCTTATCCAGAAAACGGACGTGGTTTTGTTTACTGTTCATTTGAGTCACGGCAGTCACCTAAAACATGACATTTCCTGTTTATGTGAGATAAATAGGTTCTTTAGAAGACCTACCGTGTAACAAGTGTTTGAAAGAGAAAATCTGAAGCTGAAATCAAATAGTTTCAGGCTGACTCACTTCTGTATTACAGCAGTTAAACAAAGATGTTGATAAAAGTGATAAAATTGTGGGAACAACAGGAACAACAAACCTGTAAAAGTCTGTGGAGTGCCAAAACCAAAATTTGCTGGTCTAAAACAGCAGGGAATTTACAGGAACGTCTCGCTGTGAGGTGGTGCGACTCCACGTGAAATCGTCCCCTTTAATCTCTGTCATCTCACAACCCGAAGCGCAGAGAGCTGAACGCAACAGCTGTGATTCATCAATATCATTTTCAAACACAAAAAGAAAAACAGAAAGAGGCATGTTTCTGATTTCACCCAAACCTCAAACTGCTTGTTAGCACTTAGAGAAGAACTTCTGTAAGGGTTTGTTGATTCGGTCGCTCCAGTGTTGTTTACCAGGCATGTCTGTGTTTATGCTATCCTGAATTTAATCTCGCCCTCTACACCCACCCCCTCACCTCTATGTGGGGATGTAAGAAACAGTGTACACCTCTGTAAAAAAACAAAAAAAACAAACAAAAACAACATATTACTGCATCTTTCTCAACCCTATCTCTGAGCCCAGACAGCCACTGCCACTGCTTCACACGAGTCAATGCATGGACACACACACACACGCAGGCTTTTATGGGAGTAAATAAGAGAGCATTAAACATTCACTGTGATCACCCCAGAGAAAAACAAGCGTAACGATATAAAAGCCTCTTGCGTCATGTACATCACACTTCCACAGATACTGCGAGTATCTATGTATTTCAGAGGCAGTGGAAATAAATTGAAAATCTTAAAAAGACGGATGGAGAGACGGAGGATGCGAGGTTTGACACGTTAAACATCGTGAAATAGAAATGACAGTCTGAGACGTGCCAGGCCCCGAGGCTGCGTCTATATTAGAGGAGGGAAGACGTTCGAAGCCTCTACGCGCCATTACACTGCTCGCACACACCAGGGTTACTGCTGAAAGGCTCGGAAAAAGTGGGGAAACATATGGAAAAAGTGGACACATGGGCCAGTAAAATTATACAAGGAGAGTTTTAAGGTTAGGCACAGGATGAGGGGGGAGGGGGAGGTGGTCAGGATTATGTGACACTTAAGCTCAGGGTCAGCTAATCGGCTCACTGCCTTCGAGACAAACATCGGGATCAACAAACACTTTTCCGATTCTCGCTGCGGCTCGTCATGGAACAAAACACACAGCCAATAACAGAGCAGCGAGCCAGCGTTCACAGGTAAATGGGATCCAGCTATCGTTGCCGACACTAGCCGCACCTGTGTTTGAAGGCTCGAGGCGTCCACCGTTAAATCGGCCTCTTCCGGCACAAGCAGCGGTTGCACCTGCGCACGGAGTATTGACTTAAGTGTGGCATGCAAATGAGTCCAGGTACAAATAATTGGAATTACAAATGTGTAAATATAATGGCCGGTAACCCAGGTGCGGCAATTTCCTCGGCGAGCTGCGGTGTAATGATGGGGAAATAAAGGAGCAAAATTTCTTTCCAGTGTAGGCCGGCACCTGAAACACAGTTCTGCTGGAGTTTAAAAGCCTGGCATGAGGAGGCAAACCTATAAAAAGGCTCTAGAAAAGTTGTAGAAGAAGTGAAAGGTGAGGAGGTGATGAAATAACTAACTAAGTCGTGAAGAATCATTTCAGAGTTTTTGTATTACTTTACTCATAAATCATGAATACTTTACTGATGACCATTTTTCAAACTGTGCTCTGGTGGTGTTTTTTTTTTTCCAGTGCGTCTTCTTGCCTCACAGGCAGACATTTGTTTCCACTTGTTTCCACTGACAATCAATTTGAAGAAAATCACTGATGTAATTCATCACAGTGAACATAATGTGCGCTTTTATTGTCGTCAACAAACTCACACCACCACTGTGTGAAAATGCATTTGTGAGTGCAGACTGATCTGAAAAGTCTGGAATGAGCCCCAACTTATAAAATAAATCTGCCATTTTTAAGTCTCTACAAGTTGATTTACCACACGCAAATGATTAAAAACAAGAGGGAGTGTTGTACGTTATTGAAAACACAATGTCTCATATGCTTTGTGGGTAACTGTCCAGTAAAACCACTGGCATGTTTCTTTAATTGTTTCAAATAATCAATGCCAATTTCCGCTGAGCCCTATTTCACACCACAGACTTTGAAAAGCCAAAGTTCACAGCAAACAGCAGAAACGGGTCGTGAAAAGAAAAGTAGAAATAAAAAACTTGGAAACTTTCATTATAAGACATTCATATTCTCAGGCAGCAGGACCACAGGCGAAGATGTGGGGCGGGCAAAATCCACGACAGAGAAAACTCCATCACCAAACCTATGATTGGACTTTGGTTGATTGTACTTAGTCTATGTCTCAGTCTTGAGAGTGATCGTGAATCGGGACTTTGGAATAAAGGTTAAAGTTCGGCTACATGCTTAAAAAATAAAATAAAATCTCTGTGGGGGTAAAACAGTGGACATGGAATGAATCTGTCGACCCAAACCATGTTTATTCTGCAAAAAAATACTTTTAAAAAGTTAAAGAAAATGAAACAGTTAACTAAGTTGCATTTTTCCACTTTAATTGCTGTGTAGAAATTCCTGCAGATATTTAGATATCAAACAGTACTGTTACCTCAACACAGCTGCAAATGTAGAGTCAAATGAGCTGTGACACCCAACCTGTTATTCCAGAAAAATTCCTGCTTGTTGACTTAGTTAAAGCAGAAAACAAAAAGCTTTCTGTTGCCACAATCCCCTTTTGAGATCTTTAAAACGGGTACATCCCACACAAGCTCTGACATTTTCTGCTTAGGGAACTCGCTTCCTGACCCATGCTGTTTTGGAGGAAAACTCCCCACCCAACCATTTTTCCACCTCGTCTCCTCACATGTTCTCCAGCGCTCAGAGACGGGAGGACAATATCCATCTCTCTTCCCAGGGATCAGTTCTTTGGGGATCAGCGAGGGATTTCCTAAGCGGTTTAGTATTTCAACAACCTTATATGGGTCAGTATTGCTGGGGAGAGAAGGATGCTGCCTCCCTGCAGCCTTTGCTGACAAAAAAGTGGGTTTCTAATACTTTTGTTTCCATGATGGTTCGCTGCAGCTGCTCGAGTGCTCGATGCGAAGCAGTCAAACACACACGAGAACAACCGCAGCACACGGTGACAAAAGTCCAGCTACTCCAGTTTGCTCGTTGTGTTTTTAAAGACATTTTTATGACAAACAAACAGGAAGGCAGTCTTTGTTGAAAGAATAGGGTTCGAAGGTTTTCCTCTGTTTTACAGAGGCAAATTATGTGCTAAATAAAAGAAGTGCATCTTTTTCCTGACATCTTGGGGGGAGTAATTCTGTAGCAACATTTTAATCTACTTCTGCCAAAAAAAAGCTACCACACGCAATACTGTATGCAAATACTGGGCAAGTTTAAGGGGTTGTTCTTTGTTCGAGAGAGACTGGATAAAAAGCACTAACAAATCCGCAGCGAGCAACAACAACCAGGCGGCGGTGGATGGAGAGCATAGAACTGAACTGATTCGATCAATCCGAGCCAATATTGAGCTGCAGGTGCTTCGACGCCTAACCTGTTCGGTTTATTTCAAACAAAAGCTGGTGACCGATCAATTGGGTTTGTTAAGGCTGGCGTGAAAGCTGTGAACTCTGCTGCCTCGGTCCGCTCCCTCCTGATCGAACTGCCGTGTGTTTGTGGCATGAGAGTGAAGCAGAGCTGCGAACTGGATTGTGAGGTGTGTTATTTCGGTATAAATTCAATCGCTAACCTGCACATAAATCCATCTGAACTGTCAAGAAGAGAAGAGTTATTAACTGTGTCCTGCTCTGGATTTTGTATTTGTATTAGTTACCAGCAAAACTAACTAGCAATGATCTTCTTTCTCTCCTTGGTAAAGACCAAACCGATATAAAAGTGTCCTTTTATTTATACAACTGCGACTATATTTATTTCCACAGCAGGCGAACCATTAGCCTTCAATTTGTACTTATTCACCAGAGGAGCAAAGTGCCTGGTGAGTCACAGTATCGGGTAAAGCAAAGAGCAAAGACCACAGAAGAGACCACACAGTTGTTTCAAGCTGATGTAACCGTTCAATATGATGCCTGAGCGATAACGCTGAATAAGTCAAGCATATAGAGCTTTTCCAAATCAATCAAAATTCAATCAGATCATCATAAGAATTGAGAAAAAAGTGGCCATTCCTCTTCATTTCCCGTTATTCATTGTAAATATAACAATTTAGTTCACTGTCTGCCATTGACTAATCAATGATCATCTACTGAGTAACACCTGTGTCAATAAATCCAGAGAAATTTCCCATCAGGCCTCATCTCATAGATCCTCACGCTCCTAACAAGCCGAGCCTGTTCCAAGACTCACCAACCTGACGGGGCTCATAAAACGCGTCGGTCCCAAAAGCCTGACTGGTGCTTAACAGTGCTCAGCGTTGATAAGACGGTCAACAGACTGAGTTCACCTGCAAAGCAACACTACACGCTAATCAATATTAGCTGACAGGCGTCTGGGGAGGACAGGGGGAAAATGATGAAAATCGAAGAGAGGGGGGAAAAAACTCAATTTCTGCAACTGACTGTTTGGTTAAAAACATGTTTTCTGGCGGTAAAATAACACTCGATTGGGAGCGCAATTATTGACAACAAAGATGTTATAATACAAAATGAACACTGAAGTCTTGGTGATATGATTACTTTCATTATTTGCCCAGCAATGGAGCCAAAACAGCTATCAGCCATGTGTTATGGAGCTGGGACAAGTGGTGTTGTTTTTTAATTAAATTCTGCCAATTGAGTACCCTCATATCTAATCAGGAGAGGTTGGGGGGGAAGAGCCATGACTCAAAAATGTTCAAAACCTAAACACTTCTTGTGTAATCCCCGAGGTGAATGGGTAATGCATTTCAAATCAATGCTACCTTTCCACTCTGACAGCTGTTGAAAATAAGGCGGTTTCTGGAGTATAAAATGGAACGGGATATGTTTGCAGCATTTTTATGTGGGTGTGACCTAACGAGGTTGACAAAGGTTTTCCTTTTTTATTTCACTGTGACTTCCACGGCATAGGGTGAAGTGCTAAACGGCCTCTCAAAGCTCTCTGTGGCATGTATAGCGGGGCACAATTGCAGCAGACCGCACACATAGACATTTATTGACTTGACCTTTCTCTTGGTGTAGGAAGCAGCCCAATTGGGTTTGACCCTGCCGCATGACAAAAGGCAAACTAATGAAGACTTTGTGAAAAACAGATGGATTTTTCTCTCCCTCCCTCCATTACATCAATTGCCTGCTTCAATACAGCGGGCAGGAAAAGAAGGCAGGCGGCAGCGGGGCTTGAGCTCATCACTCATTTGTTTAACAGGTTGGCAGAGACAAGGACTGAGCGGCAGAAAATGCCAGAAAATACACCCCATGCTCTATTCAAATGACTCGGGCTGCAGGAACGGAGAATAACTCTGCAATATGAATTGGCCGGATTGAGGGGGAAATCTGGAAACTGCCCATTTTGGCCATCTGACAGAAACAAATTAAAAAGCTTTTTGCTTTTTGTCTCCCCGTGAACATTATTCTGGCTCTAACAGTTTTACTAAACACGCTTTCAAACACGTCTGCGATGAAATAGGAGCATAAAGCTGTTTTCCAGGATTGGTATTATGGGTTGTGGAGTGGACAGAAACGGGCCCAAATCACAGAGACTCTTCCATCAACCGATCCCGTCCATTTACTACAAATAGATCGTATATGATCATCCAGCATAGGCCACAACAAATATTTAGGTTAATCTGATAAGACTTTTCTCCATTAATTAATATGCTTTGTTTGATCTGAAATGAAATAAGAAAATTGACAAAAATGTCCATCTAAGTCCAAGTTAGCATCTTTAAAGATCCAAGGATATGAAATTTAAATAAAAGACAAACAAATATTCACATCTAAGAGACATAAGGTAAAGTTAAATATCTTTTTTTATTTTTCCAGAAAAAAAAAAACAAAAAACAAAAAAAAAAACAATCAACAGTTGCTGATTTTTTTCCTATCACTGATCTGATCAATTAATCTTTCCCACTCTAATCCATGTTTGTTAAGTGTTTGATCTTCCGGGTCTATTAATCAGCCAGGAGAGTAATTGTCTGCTAATCCAATCACTTCTACAATCCCATTAAATGGAAGCAACGATCAACATTTACACACCACCCACCCAACCAGCACACCGTGGGTTTATCTAATTTTCAAAAACACTTATCTTATTACCGTCCATTCAACTCAAACAGCAAAATAAAAGCCCCTGCACTCAAACTCATTCGGTTTCCTCTTTTTTTTTTTTTTTTAAAAAGGTATTTCTTCTTTCCATATTAACATTGTTCAATATTTTCTTGGTGGTGGTCATAATTACACCACGTCTCCACTACAAAGCGAGCCAAATTAGATTCACTCCACTCCAGAGTAATTAAGTCACCCATTAAAAAGGGATAATAAAGTTGCAATGGCATTTTATAATCATTTAGGTGAATTTATTACCTGGAAATACCTAGATAGTCCCAGCCATATTTGTGTGTAATTTGGAAAAAAAAAAAAAAAAAATCTGTCCGCTCTAATAGACTGCTAAACGTCCTATTAATAGCATTAAGAACACTGAACATAAATTCCTGAGAGCAAGGAAAGTATGTTTTACTTTTCTTTTTTATGCAGCCCTTTAGAGGACCAAGCTTTTCGTTGTTAAGTGCATGCAGTATATTGTGAATTGCATTGCCCTTAGTATACTGTTTTACCTGCTAAATTTAGTTCACTATGTCTAAGCCCTCATTAAATTAGACAAATACTATAATTGCTCACCGCGAAACGTCCTACAAGCTGTGGTTGAATCTTAAAGCACCTCTTTTCTGTTAAAAATTATGCTGGTGTGCAAAGTGCCCCAGTTGTAGTGCACTTAAGACCGGAACAGTTCATTAATTTTTACAAAAAGTAGGATATATTTTTGCCCCAGTCATGAAAACACACTGTTATGTATAATGTCCGGCGAAGCTCCCAGCTGGAAGTCTATATGCCCTTTCAATTTCACCAGCCGGGCACCAGTCCAATACATCTTCTTTAGCCAGCTAAAACACTTTAAAAGTCTTCCATTTGTAACTATTAGAGCGGCGGTGGGAGAAGATCGGCCCAAATCCTTTCTCCCCCCCCCCTTTTTTTTTTGGGTGGAACAGATCAGTATGGTCCTAATCTTTATTTTTCAGAAGGGCAGAAGTGGCTTTACGAGGCAGCTTTAAAAGGGGAAAAAAGGGACTTCGGCAGCTTCTAGGGGTGAATTTCAGCTACTGTAGGCCGCAGAAGTCGATGTGAGTGTGGGTTTTTTTCAGATCATTTGTCAAATTAAATCTATTATCAGCGTTTGCACTCCCCTCAGTTGCAAACGATCTCGGTCCTCTGCACAGCCAAAGATACCTAAAGGTCCAAAGAGGGAACAAAACAAGCAATCTCTTGGATGTAAACACCGACAGACTATTTCCCCCGTGGTGGTAAAAACACAGATCAGAGGTTATGCAAGCCTTCTCCGGTAGCTCCCAATGGGCCGTAAATCCTCTACTGAGTTTATTTATATGTCCATTAAAGTAAAGACACCATTCAGAGAGGGTAACGTGAGGCCACCGGCTCAAGTTGTTCGTGATACTGTGGCCTAGGTACTGGCTCGCTCAGTTAAAAAGAAACAAAGCCTTTTATTGATGTTATTAGATCAGGGTTTCATTTCACTGCGATGACAAGATGAAATGTCTGGCATGAGAAAAGTCAATAAGGAAAAGACACAGGAAA
Organism: Scortum barcoo; assembly: GCA_023238725.1. Taxonomy (NCBI): domain Eukaryota; kingdom Metazoa; phylum Chordata; class Actinopteri; order Centrarchiformes; family Terapontidae; genus Scortum; species Scortum barcoo. Next base: position 17,668,208 of record CM041543.1, read on the forward strand.
CAGTGGGAGATGAGTTAGACGGAGAGGTTTGCTCTCTTTAGTGCCTCGGGGCTTCAGGTATTATTGGTGGATGAGTTTGAAACACTCGGGTTCACAGGTCACAACGAGTTTGCATCAAGCGGGGAGAGCTTCGCCTCCGGGCTACGAAAACAGGTGTCAGGTTTTTTTTAATAGACTCTCTGCGTGAACTGGGACAAGAGTGATGTGTTAGTTTGATGATAATGTCCTTTTATTTAAAGTCCAGTCTGAGTGCTGCTCCTCTGATATGGCGGATCCGGGACTGACTGAATACTACAATGGTCGTCTGTATCAAATCATCGGAAAGAAATGAACTTATTTAGACATCCTGTTGAGAGTCTGCACACGCACACATAAATTAATATCATTGTCACCCTTTCAGCTGCAAATTTAGCTTCCCTATTGTGCTCTAAATTCAGTTTCAAAGGATTCGTCACCTGAAAGAAAAATGCTCCGAGGGGCACTGAATTGGCCAAAATGAAAAGAAGAAAATTAGCAACCGTAATAAGCTTTAATCCAAAAATACACACAATGGAGCTTCAGAAAGCCGCATCGCTTGATAACGAGTAAGTGTGTGCTTGAGTGAAGACCTTTTTCGTCTCACTCTCACTCCCTCCTCTTTATTGCTGACCTTTCAGTCTTGTCAACTTAATGACTGTAACAACATTTCCAATTAATATTACAAAACGCACACTTTCATGCACCCTGTCTGTACCGCAGCCACATCCAGTCCACTGAAATGAGTGATTATCAAAATACGTAGCATCCAACGCAGCATAATGACGAGTACGTATTATAATGCACACTCGTCTTCCTCCTCCCGTGAGTGAGAGTGGCTGCAGGATGTGGACTGAATTATTTAGCTTGTGTACTTGGCTTGGTTCTCTTGCCAGTAAATTGAACCGGGCACACCGCAGCACACAGCCGACGCATGTGTCAGGGAGAAAAGAGGAAAACAAACCACAACAAACTGGAGTTCAGACCCCTGAGGCGAGAAGGGGGGGCATAGAGGGCACGAAGGAGAGGTGCTGGAGGTAAGAAAGTACACTTGGACTCAGTGGTCGACCCTCTCATTAGAGAACAAATTGTTAACATTAACAGGAATTAAAGGGTCAGTGTCATCTAAGAGGTGATTTGTGATTAATAGTTTACAAGTACATCTCTCTTTTATACAGAAAAAGGGAGGCAGGATCACACAAATCATGCATGGATATGAAAAAAAACTGCAGTGTTGTTTTGCTTGGAAAGTTTCCACAGGTAACTTGAAGGGACAGTGTGGTGGGTAAAATTTTAGTACAGTAGAATAGCAGTGACAGGGAAGCTGCAGTGAATGTGATCTGGAGCAACAAAAAGAGCCTCTTAGAAAGAGAAACAGAGCGATTTTATAATGCCAAAACAAAGAGCGGGCTGGGAGTTATGGCCGTGTGGTCATTAAACTTGACATTCACAGAGATGCTAATGCACTCTGGCACTGTGCGCTCCCTTTGTACGACATTTATACTGGAGGTGAGGTGGATTTTTATAAGCAATGCTTTTTTGTTTCTCTCTCTGCAGGAGTTCAATGTGTCCTTAAATGTTTTGGAATGACATTACTTTGTTAAAGGTATTTCTGTTTCAGCATCACAGCCTTCTGACTTCAATTCTGATCTTGCTGATCTCACACAAATTCCTCCACTATACTGCAACTTTCCAGCTCTCTATCACTTGCAGAGCGTGCCCAGAGGGCAGTCCCATTTGCTGATTGTGTAATTACCTGCAACCTTAGTAAATCAGATGCTAATTACAGAAAGACTGCAAAACGCAACTGAAGGAAATGCCTTTCTGGATGGAAACCTTGCCTCCAGCTTACACTGTTCTCAGCTTGGCAATCAATTTATAAGAAGGTAAAGACCTTAATCGTGTGTCAGACAGATAGTATGATGATACGTGGCCCTGGACAGTAAGTAGTGTCCACATACAAATAACCGTATTACAAATAGAAATAAATATGCAGACTTTCATCTTATAATTTCAACTTTTCTTAAACAAAGAAAGCGTTTTGTTGCATGAATGATGCTGGATGGTGGATGTGATGTCAGGATGCTTCATCTCCAAGAGACCATCAGGCCGTTCGCTGATACAATATGCAGGACGGAAGCGCTCGCAGCGTTAAAATGCTCGCCCTCACACGGAAAAGGGAAAGAAGGAAGGAAGGGGAGATTGAAAAATAAATGGAGTATGTGATTGACAGCCTATGATTCTGGGTATTAGGCTGAATTGGATTAGGGGGGGAGAGAATCAGTCGGCCGTGACCCCCAGATTGCTCAGGATACGTTAATAGTGAATATATCCGAGAGAATTTCCCTCCATCTCCATCACTGGGCTATGAGGCCTAGTCACAAAACATCCGGTCCCCTCCAGAGGCTCGCAGCTTAAAGGGTTTCAAATCCAAACCAGCTCTACATTTGAAAGCAGCCAGCTGGTTTGTGCCAACACCTAGAAGCTTGTATTCACCTGGAATAAATTGGCAACTTATAGACGGGATGTGAAATGGCAAATTTTCTGTCCTTGGACTTTGTGAGGGCTGTCTTACCTTTTGGTACATCACAGAAAGTGCAAACAGACCACAACAGACTGAATGAACAAAAAAAAAAAAAAAAAAACATTTGGAACATAACCCTGAATAGGAAATACGCTAAACTGCCGATACACAATGAGCTCATCTCACACGACAGATGTGTGCATAATAGTCCAGATTCTGGCTCACATCCCAGGTAATGTCAGCAGATAGAAAAACATCCATTTAGGAACTTCTTCATACTGTTCCCAAAGATAACACTGCTACAATGAACAGAAAACACTCCGTGTTGATTAAAAAATGTATTTGGCTGCACATTTGAGTTGAGTTTTTTTAGATTTCTGTGTTTGTTATTTACTTTCACGTTAACAGTTAGTATGTAAATGAAGTTAAAAGTGAGGACTGATTGAAAAAGTCTCCCAGATTGGGATGTTCACATGCAGTAGTTTCTTAGCTGTAATTTGTGTCATTTTGCAGCGAATTATAAAAGTTCAATTCTGTCTGCATTTCCAGACTCAGTTAAACAGAGATATGCGGTCTTCAGTTAAGGGAAACAACAGGCAAAACTTTTAACTTTTACGCTGTTCTGGAAAATGACAGGGTATTTTGCTACCAGTCAAATTTAAGGTAGAAGCAGTAACAGTATCATTGCCTGAGGTGATCTGGACATTTTCTGCTGACTTATATAACTTAACAACTCATGGGGGCATTTGCTTCATGATGTCCGAGCACATACAGGTACTTTTTCTACACACACACACACAAGAGAGACTTCCCATTACAAACCTGCCATGTGATAATGCCACCCACAAGGCCTTTCTTAAAAGGGAAGGCTCCGCCAATAACAGGTGTTACTCAATATACCTCTGTGACTGTCAACAACTGTCAAATCAACACACCTTAAAAGAAAAGAGGAATATCTGGATCCCAAAACTGAATCACTAAAAAGTCAAATATTCAGCCCTACTCCTTATGTACAAGTCATTAAAAATGAACAATATATATCAGAGTATGTTCATCATCAGTGCATACTCCTCTTATCGAGACAAAACTAGCTGTACTAAACAGGTTCTACCTCGACATGAACCAAGAGATCCCTCCTCCTATCAGACTGTGGTGAAGCATAAAGCGACACTGAACTCGTGTGAGAACAGACAACAACAAATTCTTTCCAGTTGAGATCCAAACAAAAAATGTTCAGGCTGTAACTTGTTGCTGCTGGCACGGAGAAAGAAATTTGACATTTCAGTGTGTCGTGGATTAAAGGTGGGATGTCTCGACATTGAGGTTAGCCTGGCTCCTGTCCAGCATCGTGTGCCACACAGGGCAGGCTAAGTACCCACAGCAGTGATCTATTATTGATGCTACAGCAATGATCTTCTGATGCTTCTTCTCAAGCTCAAGTATATCCGTCACTCCAAATATATAAAAATGCAGTTAAAATGAAATATAACTTCTTCAGGAGCAGATATGGAAGAGTATGATAATATATTCCTAACATATTCACACTGTTCGTACAAACACGTCTCACATTTACTAGTTTTAATTTATATTTGACTGAACATTGTTCCTCCTGGCTTTCAATTTAAAATGATGAACCACTCGCTGCTCTCGTTCTTGTAATAAAAACAGGTTTTCAGATAATCTAATGGGTTTCAAATGACTTATTTAGTTTAAGAAGTTGGAGGATTTTCTATCTGCCCATGAAGGAAAACCTTTTTCTTCAGTTCATCACCAAAATCCGAGGATAGGTGGTTTTCATGGAGCGGCGATGATTTCTGAACTGTGAAGAAAAAGGTTTCAGGGGGGAAAAAAAATCACTGCTCTCTGTTTCTGTTGTCATTAGCATGGAATCATTTACATACTTTAATCATATGCTGCTCTCACAACTGAAGCAGGATTATTAAAAGAAAAGGTCATCAGACTGACTGAAGTCATTAGACTGACGAAGTGTATTGATTTACTCTTAAACAACACACTAACTGTCTTGACATTAAGCACCTTAACCAAGAAGTGAATGTGTCGTGCCATTTTGACGCCCCCTTTGCCCTTCCAACGACCCCAAAAATATCTAAACACGACTCTAAATCACTTCCTAAACTGAATGACAATTTGTCCTCGTTTCATTTTGTTCCACGCAAACTCAACATGTGATCGTTCCGCAATTTCACACGCTGAAGTGACTCTAAATGTGATCAATAACCCTTAAATGCTAATGAGCTAGCCGCGTGTTAGCTCCGAGCAAGAGACAAGACAAATTACACCTCCTGGCCTCACTAATCCAACGGCCACGACAAGTTCACAAGGCACGGTCGTTAATAGCAACACTGGCCCATGGATTTAACACGTGTGTGTGTTCGCCCTCGGTCCCGTGAGGCCGAGATGCCGCTCTCCTCGGCATACATCATTGTCTATAGCGAGGGGAAGGCTAATAATCCCGCAGTCCTACTGTAGACTGTTAATGATCCAAAAAGCTATGCACGCACCTTGTCTGAACCCGGACTGGGAGCTGTTTAGCATCTTCGCATTATTCTCTCTCTCTCTCTCTCTCTCTCTCAGTCTCTTAAATACCAGTCCCAGTTTCAAAATACTGTAAATTTATTGATTCAAATATGCCAGGTTGAAAAAGGGGGGAGGAACTAATTATCTATGCTATAATGGCGTTCATGTTCAATTCAACACAAAGTACATTTCGCAGCATCGGTCACGTGATTCTCACCATGCCTTTCTGCTTCCCTCCGTCCGACAGAAACTCTGCTCTCGCTCGCAAATTAATTGACGTCATTTGATTCTGCTTTTCTCGATGCGACCTTGCTGCCGAAACACACTTCCTGCAGCTGTTTCCCATTGTGGCGGAGGGAAGGGATTATGCCCTCTGAACCGCTGGCAGTGTTTTAATATGAAACAGATGGAGGAAGTGCGGAGTTTTCATTAACCGCAAACAGCAGCGAACAGCAAATTAACACCGTAAATGGAGGTAGATGAGAAAAACAGGAGGGCTTGGAAGAATTATACTATTAGTTTCAACAGATTTTAAAGACCAGTCTCTAATAACGCCCGCTTGCAAATAAAAGTGGAGGTAAATCAAGGCTCTATTTGGGGATTTATAGTAAGGACCTAATGTCCAAGAAAAGTCTAAATCAGGAGACAAAGCGGGGACTATTATGTGATTCTGATCGATAAAGGATATGACACAAGTATCGTTAGACAAATGTGTCATGAGGGACATGAGTCAAAGAGAAATGAAAAAAATGAGCATGACAGAAAAAGGGAAGAGAAACCAGCGGACAACAAATCGGGGAGGACTTCTGAATCCCTGATGCACGAAATAAAACACAGTAACATTTATCGAGCTACTGGAATCTGTCAATAGGCAGCTGCCCACAGCGGCGGTGGGAAAACACACAAACCAGAAAAACAGGCCCATTTCCAACTGCAGGGCAAAGCCTGTGGTGTATTGATATGATTCAGTAAAGAAAAGCAAAGCTACAAAAACTCACCTTTAACAGAAAATGTCAGGCTGTACATTCAGGAAGTCTGAGTGCGGGAGAAAACAAAATGAAACACTGCAAGACTCTGCCCAACATAACATCTGTATCTATGTGGGGCTTGCGGTGCGCTTATGTCTCTCTCTGGACTGTTCTTTAATAGTTTAAGAGCGCGTCCACTAGTTTGTGTTTGGCTGTTGTTGATGGTCGGGCTACGAGCTCTCTGAGAGTGGAGTGAGTGAACTGAAGCATCAAACGGAGGTGGTTCAAATGATGTGTGGAGGGAGCCTGAAGGGTTATTGATGACTTGTTATTGACATTTCATTTAGCCTGCTTTTTATTTCCCCCTGGCACCATTTTCTCTAAAAAGGCACCATAACATTAGCTGACTTCGTGTTATATGTCCGTCTGATGACTGAGAGCGGGATCTCGACCTCCCTGTGCACACTGCGGCTCCAAACAACAGGGCCTCAAAAACAAGCAGAATAAATCATGCCCATTTAACTTCACCGACACACCTTGAACACTTAAATCTTGCGGTCCTTTTTTTTTTCTTAGATGGTGTCACCTGGCATCTTCATGCATCACAACACACACACAAATTAAGCTCAAGGCAAAAATGCACTTCAAATTGCAGAGTGTTGTCGTGACATTGTGGAGGGAAAAAAACAGAATTATGTCTCAGCTTCCCAAAAATTTAAACATCACAAAACTGCTACTGCAAAAATTCATCTGAATTGATTTTTAAACCTGCAATATTGAATTTTAGGCCAGAAACAATAAGATTCATTGACTAGATATGACTTCACAAAAATAAAAATTAATCTGTAAAGACATCTTGTGATTTTTTTTTTTGTTTAGATATGAGGATTCGAACATCTTTCCACCAGTGTTTGCTTTATCGTTACCCACTATCATAATTATTAATATATGAATGAAAATATAGGACTTCACTTCCTTCGCTTTCTGCAAACCCAGAAGACATTTTTTGATTTCAAATTGGATGATTAGTATCTATTAAATTGGTTGGATGTCCTTTACACCACATGTGCTGGCACTTTTTCCCTCCTCTAACTTCTATGACAGTCGTGGCTGTAATGCTGAAGGTGCTCTGCTGTGTCTATGTTTGTCTATGTTTATATCGGTCCCACGTATTTGCTTCAACAGTTTCCCATCCCCATTGTCAGGGCTTGCCCGTGCCTTGAACTATAGCACAAACACTAGGTAATGGGAATAACAATCCATCTAATTTTTTTTCCTCGCTCCAAGCATTTCCAAATGAATGCTCAATGATTATGCATGAGCAGGAACAAAGCAGAGTGACTGGGTACAGTAACGGCAGTAAATCTCTGGATGTAGCTCCGCGATGGATATGGTCTATAGGCAATAACGCATAATATACCACCATCTCCCCATCAGGCCCTGTGGTGTGTGGGTTGCTGGGGCTTGCCCCTGGCTATGGCTGGACCGTACAAAGAGTACAACAGGCACACACAGACACAAATATATAGAAGACGTGCACTGATAGTTTGAGTGTGTATATATGCTAAATGACCCTATCAGTCACTCTGGAGTCTATATTCCTGCCTGGAGAGCCAGGAGGCAACAAGACTTGGAATGAGTGCATTCATCCTCATCCTCCCCCCTGTACAACCTCCTATGACCACTACCACTACCACCAATCGATCCACATTGACTTTCTCAGAGGCGTGCTGTGACAATCTATATTAATATATGGATTTAAAATATCTAAAACCTCACGGGCGATCCACTGGGACTATATATTTACAGTGACTTCATTACGCTGTTACAATATTCATTACTTGGATCTTATAGTCTAAGGCAGCGCCCTGGCCTTGGGCTAGAGGTACAGCATGATTTGTTTTTAAAGGTAAGGCGGTGGACTTCCTGATATATTACAGTAGCATATAGTCACAGGGTCATTTCCAATTTATAACTTCAGCCGTACGCATTTACGTTCAGTGCTTCAACCAAACGTTCACTCTGAAAGCTTCATTCAATCTCATCTCTCATGAAGGAGCTCAAACTACGGCATTATCATGACAAATCTTTCCCTTGAACAAAAATATTGGCTGAATTAAATGAGAAATTATTTTAACTTAAAAACAAAAAAACAGATATTCAATAATTCAAGTCAAATAGTTAGAGCTGTGTGTGTAATGTTTTTTTAGTCATCATTTTAACTAATTTTCAATAGCTTAATCGTGTAACAGGCATTTTTTTTGTTACTTGATCTAAATAATCAAATCATTATGAAAAGTGTTTATTCAATTAATCAAATATTTGTTTCAGCTCTAGCTGCCACTAACGTTTTTTTTTTTTAATAATTACTAAATCTGCTTAAGTTATTAGTTTGATCTCTAAAATGACTCTAAACTGAATCCTATTATTCGATATTTTGGTGTCAACTCTAGATTTAAAGTCAGATTTTCAACTGAATAAACAGAAACACTATTTCCAGACCCAACTACAATCAAAAGCAGTATGAAACATATCTGGAAATTAAACTATCTGGTCATCAAGGTCACTTTCTGATCCAACAAGAAAATGAATGCAGTTTTTTTCTATTTAAAAAATTAACTGCAGCAATGTAGAAGCATGTTGTAGTCAAATAATGAAAGTGTAATTTCCTGACACACATCACTGGTTCTTGATAAATGACCTCCTAATCAATCAGTAAACTAATAATTTCAGATTCCTGCTTGATGCTCATATCTTTCAACAAGAAAATGAGCTAGTATCGTGGATATTAGTGGTGTATGTGCAGGTGCTTTCCAAGCAAAACAGCTTTAACATCACAGACTATGCTCGCTTCACGTTTCAATTCACAGCAAACAGCTGCAGTAGCAGGCGTGTCGTTTGTGATTTGTGTTTGTGATTCGAAAAAGAAGTAGTAAACCAGATGTCAGTATCCTTTTTGTCACCGGAGGGGTTGAACGTCAAGTAACTACCAGAAATGGATGTGACACCATTTGATTTAACTCAAAGGGGCGAGCATGCAAAGACGGAGTATAGATAGTCTAAAAATAGCAAGCAATCATGGGACCATTTACGTGACGAACTGTCCTCCTTTGATCAAATTATTAAAAGACTTAAATAATCAAATTACTTTCCAAACGGCCGTTCCAAACGTTTGTTTGGATCAAAGCGTTCACATTATGGGCTCTTTTTTCAAAAGGCTCCATGTAAACAGATATTGTCGACTTCTCGTCTTCACAAAAATTAGCCTTGGAAATGAACAGGTCTTCCATTACCGTGTGTGAAAGGAGCTCTCTGTCAGCATTAGCACACACACAAAGTACATTATTGTACGTACACACCGATACCTGCGCAGGAAGCAGTGCTGCTGGTTGAAACTGCCACCGCTATTATAGCCATTAGACAATTAAAGAAAAGCACCTGGAGGGGCCCACAGTAACTCTATCTGACACACACACACACTCAAACACACATCCGGTTTCCACACTCAGGAAAGAAGTAGGGCCAAGGATCCAGAGGCAATTAGTTCAAATAGTCGATACAGAAATAGGACATATAGACGGCCAAGTTAGCCTGAGAGAGACAGAAGCAGATCATTTTATTTCAGGCTCTTAAATCTTGGAGAGGCAGCAAAACTGCTTTTTTTTCTTTTGGTGAAACACACACAAGCACGCAAAGACACACCCACACATGGACACAGAGTGGAAAAACAATCCTGGGTGTTGGGAGTGGGCAAAGAAAACAGCTGAGGTGTATCCTGTAGACGAAACAGAGCAAGAAAAGGAGAGAGGAGAGAGGAGGAAGAAGCAGGCTGAGAAGTGATGACAAGCAGGGAGCGAGGAGGATGAGAGGGGAAGGTGGGAAGAGGAGAAGAGGGAAGGAAATGAAAGGGAGAGAGAGAGGGAGGAGACTGACGTTTCATCTTTGCTCGACAGTCGGCTTTGGATGGCGAGGAGAAACCTTTACAAACGAGCAGCCTCTAATCCACAGCTCTCTGAACAGCAAGACGTGTGTGTGTGTGTGTGTGTGTGCATTGCCTGCACAGTTTCCTCCATATGGGTGCGTTATGTTGCATTTCAAAGAAGAGGAGGTGTTGACAGAGGTGACGGGCTGTCAGGATGTTAAGCGATTGTCCTTTAAGATAGTGAGCCGAGAGGAGTAAACACTGCACGCGCGCCGTCCTTATGGTTAGTCAAACGCTCATCTGCATCTCCTCTGCATACTTAAACGGCAGCAGGCTCCCCCTCACCATACACACACACACCAAACACACACCTTAAGGAGGAGGATGATGAGTTAGACAGGACAGCAGCGGTTGCTCACCCAGAGGTGAGTCTGTGTGTATTAATTAGCAACAAGTCTGTCATTATATTAAAAATGCCGCCACCAAAACAGAGTCTCTGCAGTGGTTGTTAGAGCAGCTTCAGGTTTCCCCGAGGGTCCTTGAGGGAGGTCCAAGACATCTAAGGGTTTCCCAGCATGCAGTGTAAAACATGTAATAGGTACACAAACAAAACCAGCAACTTTAGTTTAAATTTAGTATATTTCACTGTGGATACCTTTTGAAATTAACGTGGCATGGCCATGACTAAAACCAAAAACATTTGCGACATGTGACCGACGCCTGATCTCATCTAACGAGGTCAGAAGTTTCTGCAGTTGTACAGTGACTGAACATCCTGCAGATATAGGTAATGAGGACGCTGGTGGAGAGCGAACAGGCAGGATAAAGAGTTTCATTTTAAAATGCAGCGTGTGGAAGTTTCAGCAGGTAATGAGTATGGAAATTTGTTTGGCAGGCCAAGAGATATTTGGATCCAACAGGTATCCAGGAGACTCTTTTTAGTGTCTTTAAAGCTGTAAAGGGGCTCCTCTGCGATTAAGGTACAAAATTTCACGAGTTTTCATAATTGAGTTGGACCAACAACAAAATATATAAAGTTCCTCTCTCGCAGTTTATTGATGCCACTTTTCTCATGAGATCAAGAGTCTCATTTCCACACCACTTCATCGAGCACATATGTGGATCCCCCTTTCATACATACTCTTGCATGTCCTGCTCTTTTTCCAGTCTCTTTCTGTCTTAAAGGGTTGATTAAATTATCTTTAAAAATCAATATGTGCAGTTTACCCTGGTCAGGAGGATGGTCATATAGAGATTGCCTGTTAACTGCTTATGATGGTGTAATCAGTATCATTGCGTTGGTTTGACTGGGAGGAAAATAGGTGAAAGTGTGTGTAAAATGACACAAAAACACCTCATTTACCAAATTCCCTGATGGGAAAACCTTTCTCCATGTGTCATAACATCCCAGAGGTGCTGTGAAAGGTAAAAACCCCCGAAATGTAATCCACTTCAAGCTGAGAGAAAACTAGTCTGCGGTCTCAAATAATTCAGGAGTTCGGGCATCCAGCATCGAGTCCCATCTACCTTGATTTTCACTCCGTTTACCTGCCAATGTTTTCATTATTACCCCTACCCCCTCTTCCCTTCAACTGCTCTTGCCTTCAAAGCCTCTCTGAGGGCGAGTGAAAGCCCGGGCTTCAGGCTGGGGATAGGAGGGCGGTTCTCCGGAGAGCCTTTGATTTCAAGCAGACAAACAGATTTGGATGATTGTAGTATTGCAGTGGTCACTCACGACAAGCCGTTTAGCCTTGACATAGCAGCCCCCGGCAGCCTGTTTGAAAAAGAAAAAGCCCCACCGCAAACGCGTGGCTCACCCACCGAGACGCTGACACAGCGGGGCAGATCCCTGGATGGCTGGATCAGATGGTCGGTGAGGTTGAAGGTGAGGCGGCGGCATCGGAGAACTTTATGTTCAAATCACTGTGAAAGCCTCGACTAAAGAACATCAAGCCGCCAGAGGTCAAGGGGGGGGACATGTAAGAGAGAATCTGTGTGGCCAACAGAGTGTATGGCTTTACCGCGGAGAAGGTGCGAAACATTTCAAAAAGAGAAAAGGGTCTGCAGGGAAGCATCAAAACCTCAACTAAATGTGGCTTAAAATATCTGAATTAGAATGAGGCAAATAATTATTCTCCTCACATCACTTGTGACTGCAGATTGTGTCAGCTTATTTGTCCTTTGATTATTATGCACAAGTTAACCAGATGCTGTTTTTGGTCGAGGTATACTCAGGAGCTCAGCTCAGCGAGAACAGCGACAATAACCGATCATGCTAAAGAGAAGAAATCAATATATTAAATTATTTATTGGTGTTTCTACTCTTCTTACTGCTACACTTTTCTGCTATTAAAAACGATGGCTTCCTTCTTTAAACCTACTATTATGACTTCTAGCCGACATTTTAGCGTACTTAGCAGATTAATGTATTGTGAAAATGATCATTACTTGCAATCCTAATCTCTATATACCGCGGCTTTCTGTAATGGTGCTGCTACTACTATTATTATTTCTGCTGCCTCTAACAACTGCATCTTTAATCGTTACTAATATGACTTCCACTGCAAATACAGTGACAAGTACATCTTCTACTGCAACTACTACAATGATTACAAAGATTATTACTGCTGCTAGTATTAAGATATATTAGAGAGTTATTAGTGTTGTTCAAAGAAAGTCCAAAAGTGCTGCAGTATTGCAAAGTGTTTTTCAATGTCCAACTGTGCCAGTCAAACATGCTGAAACTCACTGATAACAAGGTTTTAGACTTTGACACTCCTTGCTGATGGTGGCAGGTAATCTAGGGCAGTACGCTTAAGAGTCCTCTGGAGAAAAATGTCAACTGAATACCCAAAATGTTCTAGATCAGCACGTCCCATTATCTCCTGTGTTTTAAAGCGGGACACAGCAGCAGTTTTCATGCAGTCAGTTTCACCGTATCCACTCGCTTCCAACCAAAACCACGAGGCTCGAGTCGACGCTGAGACCGGGAAACACTCGTGGAAACTCGCTTCTGCTACGTGGCATAACCAACGGTGCTGTCAATATTCCTCTGAACTGTAAACTGAGGAGGTTTGCCAAAGCGACTCCTTGTTGATTTATCCCAATGGCGTCTCCCTTATAATAAACACAAGAACAGACATATCTTGATTGTTAAGGAGTGATTGACTTCTGTTGACACGGTGGGTAAACATTAACGTTTACTTAAACACCTCGTATCAAATGTGCTCTCGCTGCCAGGATGCAGTGGTTTACTTGGGAAGATATTTACTTAAGAACGTTGACACGTTTTAGTATATCTCATCAAATACTGTTTCTATTTTACAAATAAAAACAAACCATAAGAATCTACTCTGTTGATTACGTACAATCATTGTCCTTTGTGTTCATCTCCAATGTGTCACGTCTAACAAACCCTTTGTCATGTTGAGCAGATATAAAAGAACAATTTTTCTGTCTTTTTCTTGTTGTTCAGAGCCTTACACATCCTCCCTTAACTTTACAATGTGTTCATTAGTTGCTTCATTAGGTTGGAGGAGGGTTGGAGGAGGGTGGGAGGGTGGGGTTGGCAGCCTTCTGCATTTGTTTTGCTGTCAGAAAATATCTGCACCGTTTCTGCACCACTGCGAGTTTACTTTGGGCAAACAGAGATTAAGATGTATCCAGTTACAGGTGGACAACCTTGTTTTTCCGCTCTGTGACAAACCGTCATCTCACAGTCGAAGCAGCTGTCACACAAGGAGGGCGGCTGGATGACAGTCAGCGTCAAGAGCAACCATTCGAGTGCCAACCATTGGCACCAAATATTTTATATAGAGTGGTCAAAATCCTGATTTGCTTGATGCCATTTAAAGCCAGACGTAGCTGCCGGGAGAAATAACCTTTTGCTGATACGTGATCAGCCAGGATAACTATTACATTTTTAAGAGCCTATAAAAAGGAAACAAGTCTCGCAGCAGTGCACATCTGCCCGGGACGGCACCGTGAATAACCTCTCAGCGATGTTGCCCCCCACCACCCAAAATTAAAAATTCAACACAACTGATTGGGTTTAAAAGGACGACTCAGATCTTTCCGTGTCACCTTGGCTGCCAAATTCTCATGCTGACACTTCTGTCAAGAGATTAGCAGGTGATCTTGAGAAAAGTGCCTTCATCTGAGCGTTTAAAGTGTTTGTTTTTTAGGAGAAAGGAAACAAACAATACGGGATGTGAATATAAGTGATGCTGCTGGAGATACTTAAATTTTCTAAAAGCAGCATCTGTGCCACTTGTTGAAAAACTGTCTGCCGCACTCAGCACCGGCAGTACTCAAGATTTAAATGAACTTAATGTATTTGGCCATTTTAGAAAAAAAACAGCCCCCAGCAAGACAGTCTGTGAACAAAGCTAAAGAGAAGAAAATCTTCAAAACAGTTGCTGGGGCCGATGTTGTGTTGACTTTTATCCCGGCTCACTGTTGTTGTTTGTTGTTGTTTCATAGCTGAATTTCAACACACGCGGCGAGAGCTGGGAGGGAGGAAGTCTGGGATTCAGAGGATCTGTCAGGAGATGTGAACTGACAAAATGTGCTATAAATTAAGGAAACACAACTCTAAAGTTAAACTGTTGACATTACAGATTAAAGAAAGCATCTTATCCCACCTTAAACGCTGGTAAGGACCACAGTGAGGACTTCGAAGTTTATTTAAGTACATCCTTGAGGTTTTCTTATTTGATACAGAGAGCTTTGGATTGGCTGATAGGGAGGAAAGCCTATGACTCGGTACAAAAGCTCCACTTCAACTGGAGTCCTCACGTCTGGTATTGTGCGTCTGTACCACCGTCGCCGTGATGACAACATTAGACATCTGTGATATCGCCTACATGATGACATACCGGCTGACAGGAGGATGCTCGCTGTCAGCAAACTGTAATTTGTAAACAGTATGGCCCTTCGCCGACACGTGTTTAATGCCACGGTTGTACAGCTGACAGCAAGACGGCAGAGTTTCTCAACCTTTAAGTGGCAGGTGATGTCATCTCGAGGTCAGAAACGTCCCCAACTGGCATTTCAATTAGTGAGTCTTTAATGTGAAATGCATGAAGTAATCTTTTTAGCTTTCAGGGTGGCAATAAATCTGTTAAAATATGTTGCTGTGATGTGAAACTGGAGGTTTTGTTTAGGAAACTGATGAAGTTCAATGTCAAATTTCAGGGTTGTGAAAGCTGCATTATTATTATAAAAAGATTTTCTGAACTTTCTAGACTCTTGAAGCTGATTGGTCTTTACATATTACTGCTTTTTACGATGTCCTTACTCATAAGTATCTTCTGTAAGCACAAAAAAATCATCTCCAAGTATCACTGCTTCACTGATGCTGGAGCATTTGGTCATACACATCATAGTGATTTTTCATTTGGTGCGTATTGACAGCGGACACCCCCAGAGGCTGCTCGGGGAAGTCATATCCCGACCTGCAGATATCTCACTTTCAAATGGTTTTCAATAACAAAAAAGATTGAGTGTATAGACATACACCGTCCACGTGCTCCATCAGGACACCAAACCCTTATCTGCTCTCACACTCACTCACTCAAGACCTCCCCCACCCCATCTGAGGGTTTGACAGTTAAACCACCCGAATGTGCACATCACCTCAGACCGAGCAGATCTACAACAACTGCTCTCAAAACCCCCTGCGTGGAAACTCCTTCGTCACCTCCAACTAAATCTGATTAAAATGTTCAGAGGGTTTTTCTCTTTTTTGTTGCCATAGAGCTGGTAATCATAAGACCGCAGACAGTGCAGCACCCTGACTGACTGCACATCATCACCAGCCACCTGAAACCACCTCTGAGACCTCACCGCCTGTTTCCACACACACACACACACACAGTGCAGTGACATAACACTACTACCTGTTGGTATTTTTAACCCTGCTGCAGGCTATAAGGTTTTGCTTTCATGAAGGTAATTATGACTCCTGTCAGTATAAACTCATCATCATAAAACCCCATTTGCAGGTTAGGAGCTGTGCAACGTCAGTTTAGGTCACATTTAAGATCTGTAGGAAGGTAAAAGGTGTGTTTTATCCCCCACATCCATGATCCAGTGAGTTGGTTTTATTGCCTCGAAACTCGAAAGACAGGTATATCAGGGGGATTCTCGATGAATGCATTCTTACTACCACCCCCCTTACTTCCCAGGAACTGACTGCTGTTGGGTTTAGTGGAAAGAGAAACGCCACGCAAGACTCCGTTTAAAAATCTGTGAACTAAACATGTTAACTGTAGCAGTAGGTGTGCGCAGATCCCACAACATGAAATGAGATCTCCAGCCACACATCCTCGATGTTTTGCGCATTTCGGCTGCAACTGGTGCACTATGACCAGTTTGGACTCTGTAAAAATCCCAAATTGTAGGCGTCACTTTGCGTACGCTCATTGCTGAATCTCTACCTGAAGTCCGCAGATTAACGCGCGAACATTTTGTAAAAGTTCACATTTTATTCACTTTAGAGCTCGCTGGTGTGGTTGTCATTTACGCCGAATTGTAGAGGGGATGTGTGGGACTAGCGTTAAGCGTCGAGTCATCTGCCACCATGAAAAAAAACAGGGCTAGGGCAAAGTTAAATAAAAAATATAGGATTTTTAAACGTAGTTCGGCGCGAGGGGCTTCTCCGTGCGCGCAAGCTCAACAGATCCCTTACCTCTTTGACTTTAGCCCGTCTCTCCCTGGTCTCGGGGTCCAGGGGTTCGTGTCCGGTCACCCCTGGGGGGCGGTGGTACTCAAAGAAAGGTAAATTATTGACATCCTTGCCACCTTGACCCGCGCTCTCCTTCGCAACTTTCTCCTTCTCGTTCAAAATGTCCTGCTTGATCTCGTCGGGCCGCTTCTGCAGAGTATCCTTGGCCTCCAGCAGAGCTTTCTCGTGGTCGTTCCGGATCTTGGCCAGGACCCGCTCGTCGTTCCCAGCCGAGCCGGAGCCGCCGCCGCCGCCGTCCGGACCGGTGCGGGTGTTGGTCTCCACCGCGGAGGAGTGGAAGAAAACTCCGCTGAGCAGCTTGGACGAGTCCGGCAGGAAGAAGATGGCCCCGAAGCACAGCGTGATAAAAGCGCTGAAGACTAATAACAAAATGAATTTCTCCGTCAGCCTGAAGGAGGTCGGGCTGGCTGACTTCCTATTCGGGGTCGCGGTGAACGGCAGGAGAGTTGCAACGGGCATTTTTAAAAACCCTCTTCCTTCAACAACAACAACAAAAATGAACCGCTCGACTAAACTCTCGCTTTAAACTTTACTTCTTCGTGGCTCACGCCGCTTAAAAATCCATCTCCGGGCGACGCCGACCGAGGCAAACGTGAAGTAACAGCGGGGAAAAGTTGAGGAGCGAGGCGGCCGCCCATACCGGAGACTCTCCGCAGACAGAGCGGGTCGCACCGAGCGCACAGGAAGCAGCGGCGCAGGGGGCGTGACTGGCAGCCGGAGACAGCCAATCGCGTTCGGCCCTGTGAGCGGAGGAAGCGCGAGGGGGGCGTGTCCTCACAGACCGCCGGGTATATAAAGCGCTGACAGCCGCGTCTTCCTGTGACTGCAAGCGTGCACTTAGAAGAAGCAGTGTCATAAGTTAGAGTTTATCCATTTTTATCATTGTTTTGTTGTGGTCAAAGCACATCAAAATACATAAACCAACAAAGATTCAAAACTTTATTATCATGTGCACAATGCAATAATAACAGTCCACGGGTATGCCCTTAAGTTTCCACCTTTCAAGCTGCTAGAAATGTGAATTTCTCTTGGAGATCAATAAAGTATCTATCTATCTATCTATCTATCTATCTATCTATCTATCTATCTATCTATCTGTATATATGGAGGTTTCAGGATTCAAAATCAGAATACTTTATTTATCCCATGAGGGAAATTTGGTGTTCCAGTTGCAGCTGAAATAAAAATGCAATAAACAGAATATGTACAGTAAATAGAATAAATATAAATGCTGCTTATTGCACAGATGAGTGTAGAACTAGGATATCGCACAGCCAGATTAGTTTATCCATTTTCATTATTGTTTTGTTGTGGTCAAAGCACATCAAAATACATAAACCAACAAAGATTCAAAACTTTATTATCATGTGCACAATGCAATAATAACAGTCCACGGGTATATATTCTTTTTGCATCTTTACTGTATTTACTTGCATGCCCTTAAGTTTCCACCTTTCAAGCTGCTGGAAATGTGAATTTCTCTTGGAGATCAATAAAGTATCTATCTATCTATCTATCTATCTATCTATCTATCTATCTATCTATCTATCTATCTATCTATCTATCTATCTATCTATCTATCTATCTGTATATATGGAGGTTTCAGGATTCAAAATCAGAATACTTTATTTATCCCATGAGGGAAATTTGGTGTTCCAGTTGCAGCTGAAATAAAAATGCAATAAACAGAATATGTACAGTAAATAGAATAAATATAAATGCTGCTTATTGCACAGATGAGTGTAGAACTAGGATATCGCACAGCCAGATTAGTTTATCCATTTTCATTATTGTTTTGTTGTGGTCAAAGCACATCAAAATACATAAACCAACAAAGATTCAAAACTTTATTATCATGTGCACAATGCAATAATAACAGTCCACGGGTATATATTCTTTTTGCATCTTTACTGTATTTACTTGCATGCCCTTAAGTTTCCACCTTTCAAGCTGCTGGAAATGTGAATTTCTCTTGGAGATCAATAAAGTATCTATCTATCTATCTATCTATCTATCTATCTATCTATCTATCTATCTATCTATCTATCTATCTATCTATCTATCTATCTATCTATCTATCTATCTATCTATCTATCTATCTATCTATCTATCTATCTATCTATCTGTATATATGGAGGTTTCAGGATTCAAAATCAGAATACTTTATTTATCCCATGAGGGAAATTTGGTGTTCCAGTTGCAGCTGAAATAAAAATGCAATAAACAGAATATGTACAGTAAATAGAATAAATATAAATGCTGCTTATTGCACAGATGAGTGTAGAACTAGGATATCGCACAGCCAGATTAGTTTATCCATTTTTATTATTGTTTTGTTGTGGTCAAAACACATCAAAATACATAAACCAACAAAGATTCAAAACTTTATTATCATGTGCACAATGCAATAATAACAGTCCACGGGTATATATTCTTTTTGCATCTTTACTGTATTTACTTGCATACCCTTAAGTTTCCACCTTTCAAGCTGCTGGAAATGTGAATTTCTCTTGGAGATCAATAAAGTATCTATCTATCTATCTATCTATCTTATCTATCTATCTATCTATCTATCTATCTATCTATCTATCTATCTATCTATCTATCTATCTATCTATCTATCTATCTATCTATCTATCTATCTATCTATCTATCTGTATATATGGAGGTTTCAGGATTCAAAATCAGAATACTTTATTTATCCCATGAGGGAAATTTGGTGTTCCAGTTGCAGCTGAAATAAAAATGCAATAAACAGAATATGTACAGTAAATAGAATAAATATAAATGCTGCTTATTGCACAGATGAGTGTAGAACTAGGATATCGCACAGCCAGATTAGTTTATCCATTTTCATTATTGTTTTGTTGTGGTCAAAGCACATCAAAATACATAAACCAACAAAGATTCAAAACTTTATTATCATGTGCACAATGCAATAATAACAGTCCACGGGTATATATTCTTTTTGCATCTTTACTGTATTTACTTGCATGCCCTTAAGTTTCCACCTTTCTTTCAAGCTGCTGGAAATGTGAATTTCTCTTGGAGATCAATAAAGTATCTATATCTATCTATCTATCTATCTATCTATCTATCTATCTATCTATCGAGATAGATAGATAGATAGATAGATAGATAGATAGAATAGATTTTTTTATACTGTTGTCTAATTTATACATTTTCATTTTCTTATATTTTTCCATTAAACTATGCACCAACATATCAAGACAAATTGGTTGTATATGAAAATCTATTTGGTAATAAACCTGATTCTGATTTTTCAGGGATGCTTAGATGAGTTTGTATAAGACTGATCTCCCTTAAGAAGCTGCACTGAGTTTAATTTGCTCACTGGACAGTTTTCTGTGCTTGTGAAATTCTCCATCTTTGTAAATCAAGAGCTCTGCAGTTATCACAAGTAATCGTCAGAGGAACACAAATGTCTGTTCCAAATTTCAGGCTAATTCATCCAGTAATTGTTGAGATATTATACTGAAAACCACAAAGTTTAACTTCACTGTGCTGCTACAGGAAAAGTCTGAGATTATGATTCATCCTCTGGGAACTGTAAATATCTGTACCAAATTTCTTGGCAATCCATCTCATAATTATTAAGACATTTCAATCTGGACAAAAGTGGTGGACTAATATATATGTATACGTGTATATTATATGTATTATACTGTATATGTGGTGCAAAAAGTTAGGCAACACAAGCTCAGAAAGATACCAGATAGACAGTCTTGCAAAGAAAGAGTAGAAATGGCCAGTTACATAAACTGCAAGACTAACGAGTGAAATGGGGAACAGGTGAGCAGGTGGGAATGGTGGGAAAGGGGATTCGTTGCAGGGAAGGAAGGAGTGGCTGGATCAAAAAATGACAGGAGGAGGAAGTAGTATGTGGCTGGGAAAACAAGAGCAGCAACAGAATGAATACTACAGTTGGCCGAAGTCGTGACAGTTCAATTCTTCAGTCTTTTTTTAATGAAAGTATGTATGTGTGACATCTTCAGGGACTAATAGTTTTTGAGCTGAAAGCCATAGACACACATAAAGGAGAAGAGATAAACTAACAGTAGTTGGTTTTGTTTTTTTCATTTCTTTACATAGAAGTGAAGACCATGGTTAAATTAATTAATCCATCTTTAACCTTTATTTTAAGGTGTTCAATAATATTCACTTTGATGTATGGCATCTGTTTTGCTAGTACTGTCCTTCCAATAAAGTAAGTGTGGGAAAACAGCTGAAACAACTGAAGTAAAAGTAGAGTTCTAGTTATGTCCTTGTGTTTCTGCCTCCTAGTGGCTGAAAAAATCATCAGTGCAGCTCTCTAGGTTTGACCCTGTAAATGAAGACTTTACTGTCTAAATGAAAATGTACATGACTGATCCTGTTGTACATCCAACGACTAAAAATTGTTACCAACAAGTCCACTATCCTCTGTATATTCTCATTTAACATTAAAAGTATAAGTAAGCGTTTGGCCAACACAATAAAGCCTCCATGTTTATTACTTCTTAATTTTTCTTTTAGCATGCATGAACAAGATTGTAGAGCAAGTACAGACAGTCATTTGGGTCTTTATTTTTTCCGCTGGCTGTGACATTCCTCATCGGCTTACCTCCTGACCGCGTCATGTGCCTCTCTGCCCGGCCTCCAGGTCTGCGATCTGGGCACTCGTGAAAGAATGAGTGGGTGGCTTCAGCCCAATAACGAATTACCAAGCAGAGGTGATGCTGAAAAAGGAGCCATGCCACAGCAGCATTGTTGTTGCTATTATATTTTTTATTACCAAGACTTTATACCTCATGCACTGTATATGTACAGTGCGTTGCTTATTATTACTAAATTATGAAGGAAAACACTGGACTTGTCTATGCAGAGGTGTAGCAGCTGAACCCTCCTCACAATACACAGTTGACCACCACTGAAAACCTCATATATTACTTTGTGCGAGGCGCTTATTATTATTCATGGGCTGAACAAATGACCAAACCCCACCCCACAACGCATAAGCACATGCATGAGTGCATGAGTGCACACATACACTTACTGATGAGATCCATGATCTTTGTTAGTCTGTGTGCGAAAGTGGGAGACAAATGGCAATCATCTCAATTGTCCCTGTCAATGACTAATAATAGTTTGAGGAATCAGTCAGTTTTGCACGTTGAAACATGCAATTTATCCTTAAATAGATATTGGAATTAGGCTCAGCTAATACTGGAGTTTTATCAGAGAGAGAGAGAAGAAGAAGAAAATCAATCTTGGACTTGTTCCATGCCATTATAGATACTGATGAGTGTGTGCTCATGTTTTCAAAATGAATCGCTCCTCTCCTCTGTGTGATTTGAATGCACACACTTAATTTGGCGGCTGTTGAACATTTACATTTCTATAACGTACATGATTGACCATATTGTCTCTGACAAAAGGCTGCCATGGCAGCGCAAATCACCGAACGGAGGGAGAAAGAAAAACAGTTGTGATTGAAAGCTTTGTCAGTTATATAATGTACTTCACCTATACTTCACCTGATGGATGAAAACCGCAGAGATGGAAAGTCTAATCTGAGGATGACAGATGCGTGCTGCCATATTGAAATTCTAATTCTGGGATGACAACTTGTCTAAACGATGACATGCGTCCGCATGATTACTTTCTCACTCTGCGATTCAAGCAGAAAATTAAATCTTGGGTGAAATGTATGGCATCTCAATATTGAACTAAAAGTCTCGCGTGGCAACAGTTTTGACAACCCACATTCTTTCCTGCATCTCTTCATCAAAGTTTCCCCTTTTCACCAGGATTTGTTTTCAACCTGAGTAGCTGTTGATAATGTATGTATCAAAAGAAACATGATTTTCCCAGCGGTGTCGTGGTTTGTCTAGGTGGGGAGAAATAAATAATCCTTTGTTGTGAAGCTGGTAAAACTTGTAGAGGTGGTGGAGGGTAAACACGCTTTTAAGGCTCACTCAAAGGACAAAATCCCCCTTGTATACTCTTGCACTATTAGATCTTAAATCCAGCGCTCCCTGTGAGTTATTTAAAAAAAAATGAGGAGTTGTAGTTGAGCTTTTTGTTGTACCCATCCTTTAACCTACTGAGAGAAGCTGTCCACATCAGCCTTCATGTGGCGATTACAAGTAGTACATCTTTGTCATCCTAAACTATTAGGACAGCGAGCCAACGCAGAAGGCAAACGCTCCACTGAATCTACTTCAACGTTAGCAGTCCAAGGTAATGAAAATCAAAATTACCAGTCATTTTCATGCTAAAGCAACCCCACTTAGAGAATGTGACAAATTCCTCGTATACATAATGTACGGGCGATTTTAAATTCATAAGCTACTTTTGGATGTGGCTGTTCAAAAGAGATAAACATATGGAGCTTCAAAGCTGTGTGTCATTCGTACTAAGCTGCAATGAATTCTGGTCTACTGTGGCAACAGTTGGTGTAAAAATCCATCTGTCTGCCTCTTCTGTTCTGAAAGTCCTGGCTCTTTGATTGTGAGGCACCTCTTCTGAAACCTGTTGATTAAAACCAATGTCGTAGGTCAAAGAAAGAAAAATGTGCTATTCAATTCCACAATAGCACTGCTGGAATTATACGATTATGTGATGTTATGTCAACTTTATTGTTGGTATTGTTGTTGTCTTTTCTTCATTTAATCTTTAAAGTCAAAGCCATTTTATTACTGTATTGCACTTTTCAACAACAGCAAGACACTTTAAAGCCGCATTCATCAATTTTTGTCCACCGCGGCCCAAAGAACTTCACAAAATGCTGGCAGAAACACTCTTCTAACATATTATTATTTTATGCTCTGGCATGATAGAAAATAACTGAGAATCACTGGACTACAGTAACATGTCAGCAAATAATTCATCCAGATATTCATCCAGCAGATATGGAGAAACATTATCATTCATTTAAAGTTGTATTTATAGTGACCTCATCAATATTGACTGTCCAATATTACTTCTCCTGGTCGCTACCAGATCCTGAGAAAACATATCTGACTCTTTGGCTGAAAGATAGTTTTATTTATTTATCATGGAGTTGCTAGCTATCAGCTGTGGTTTTAGAGAGAAAAAATATATTATTGATTTGATTGATGTGACAAAAACACAACAATGGGCTAAAAAGAGGCAAAAAAGTTAGACTAATTATTAAACTACAGAACTTTTCACATTACACATTACACATTACATGCACTGTAGTCATATAATTAATTTAAAAAATGATTGAATACTTAATCATTTACTTAATTAATTACTAGAGCGTTAAGCAGAGCTGCAGTATTTGAGTCCACCTTTCACCAGTTGACCAGTTGTTGTTTTTCCACTAAACCTCCACAACGTCCACTGGACTGTGTGAATGATTCATGGGATCTGAACAGAACTTTATCTGTTGATCGTCACAAAACCTGTCTTTATTTTGACTTTATTCAAATATTTCAAAAGAAGTGTACACTTGGGTAGGCTGGAGAGTTATTTCTAGACCTACAGCAGAGTTTGGTACATTTGCTGGAGGGTGAAAGATGCTGTTAAATTTGGTCTCATTCCAGAGAAGTGGTCTCATTTCCAGCTTGAAAGTTTGGCCACCGCGGTCCCCCCTGGCATCCACACTTATTTTCTTAATGACTCCACACGCCTCGTGTCATTACATAAGTCTGAATCATAGAAGTTGGCAAAGCGATGTTGTGGTTTCCAGGTGACAGCGAAAGTCTTCTTGAAATGTGGAGTGATAAAAAACAGGATTGGTGCAATGACATAACATCAAATATAACAACTAAAGATTTTATATTCTGCTGTAATGAATGCAGATTACAAATAAATACCAGCAGTGGGCCAAAACTAAAATTACCATTGTAATCATAGAGTTTATTTAGGTCATTAATGGAGTTTTATATATCTAATCTTTGTACCTTCGTGCTAGATGGGTTTTTTTGGGGGGAAGGGGAGCATAAATTAGTTCATTTTGGAAATTTATCAAAATCAATCACTCTGGCTGAATGTCACACTTCAATCTGCAGCTTTTCATCATCATCATGACTCAGTATTATTATCCCTGTGTGTGTGTTAATGTTAATTAGAGAGGCAGGTTCAAATGAGTTTGAGATTTTTATTAAACTAATATTACTAATATTGTCAGTTTAGTGTGCCCTGGGAATCCACTGTCAGCCAATTTGCTGATGTAAAATAGGCCATGCAGTCATCACCCAGCTGTTTGATGTTTCTCCCTCCCTCTCTTTCTCTCTCTTTCTCTCTCTCTCTTGCCACAGTCCAAATATAACCTCGCCCCAATCTGATTTAACCACCGTGGTCTCATCCCCGGGGCAAAATGGACTCATTTGTGCGGAGAGAGAAAAAGAGAGAAACAGGAGAGGAGAGAGAAGTGAGAGAATAGACAGTCTAGCGGAGAAGAAAAGAAAGGGTTTAGAGGGTGGAGGGGTATGATGGGTGGTAGTGAATAGAAAATGTGATGAAGTGGGGAGGGGGGGGGGGGAAAGAAAAAAAGGACGAGATGTGCTCAGTGAACGAGGTCACTAATTGGGTTGAGACTTGTAGCTCCCCTGCAATCCTTTCCCCTCGTTCCTGACAGAAATGTAATTTTTTTGAAATTCTTTAATAAGAGCAAGAAAATGTGTTAATTTCCAGCTGTGTAGATTGCAAGAGGCTAAAAAAGGAGGATCATGACTGGAACAAAATAACAAGTGGCCAGTATTAAGACACTTGTGAATACTTTGACCAGTGTCATACATACAATATGATCCTTTGACAGCTTTTTGATTATGTTTGATCTTTTATTCAAGAAAGTTTAGATTAGAAAAGACATAATCTGACATGTATTTTTCTCTGTTCCCACCTTGTGTTACATTACCGATAGTGATAGTGATAGTTGGAGCTAGTGCTAACCAATAGGTGCTGTTAACCCTCCCTGAACCGACTTGCTGACCCTACCTGATCCCATTCACACAACACTCCTGTTGGGGCTTCCTGTCCAGAGAAGAAGAAAAAGATGTAGAGACAATGGCTGTTTTTCCAAAAAGGACGGAAGAAAATCTGATGATACAGACAAAAAAAACAGTAAAATATTGTAAAATTCATCTATTGTGATAAAATACCCTTCAGTTATCAGAAAGAAACATGGTGTGCTTATTCATTTAGGCTGTTTACAACTGTATATAATAGGTTAGAATACATTCCCAGCACAAAAAATCCATACAGGCTTTTTTTTTTTGCATTATTTGTTAGATTTGGATCAATATATAATATAGACATTTATTGTGATGGTGCAGACAATGGGGATGGGGATGATTAATGCTTCTCTTATGGGGAAGATGCAGGATCACATGGAGTAAACTCATCTAGTAAACTTTTTTTAGGATTGATTTAAACTACTACATCATTAAATACTTCAGATTGGCTTTTAATTAGTGTTACTGTCATCAGAAAATGTCTTTTTATCATATAATGCAGTAGATGTTTCCAGGGCATCTGCTTTTCTCTTGTGCATAAATTACCTTTCAGAGTCATTAAACCTGCTAACTTTGGCCAACTGGCAGCAGCAGAAACAAATTATGTGCACAACACTGACACACTATCATATTTAAAGTTGATTAGCAAAGAGTTGCATACTTACACATCCAGAAGGCAGGAAGCAACATTAAGATTCCCTTAAAGTCACATTTTTGTCCACTTGGGAAATGTAATTCCAATATTCACCCTCCTTTTCGCTCTGTTTTGGCCTCCACCAACTTCTCCTGTCAGGCTCTTTAAATGCACCACTATATTTACCTGGTGGTCAGTAATTTTGCCTTTCAAAAGTTTGATAATGGGAAGGTAGTGTGCAGTGGGTTTATCAAAGCACTCACTGGAATCATTTTAAAAGCTGGTGAGGGCGATAAGAGTGCACCAAACAGTAAAGTTGCAGGCCGTAAAACCAAAAACAATGACCTGAAAGTGAAATTGGTGATAATTCTTCTCTACGAGCTGTCTTCTTTCGCATTATTTATAGTCATTTTAGCCACTGTTATGGGATTTTTCTTTATTTAGCTAGAAATATTCACTATCAGCCATATCAATCCATAAATATCTCTACCCACATCAACCTTGTCAAACCTATATCTATCAAAACCCAACCATATTTACAACTCTTTGTAGAAAGGACGGGACCTGTCCTATTAATCCAGGCTGAGCCGCCGAAAGCCCCAATGAGAATCTCCCCTCAAACGGCAGAAGGGGTCAGAACACATATCATCCTCAGTTTATGTGTGATCCAGTTAAGCTTTAAGCAGATATCTGTATTTTTCTTTCCACCTCTATTTTCCATCTCTGTTATATCTGATTGACATTTCCTGGCACAGAGCGGATATTTTACGGTCGTGACATCTGGGTGCATTCACCGTGAAAGCCAATGTTGGGTTTAGATAGGATTAATATTGTCCTTAAGAGATCTTTCTGCAAACGCAAGTAACATCAGCCAGGATATTTGACCAACAACTTCTTTCTAAGAACCTAAATAAATGTTTGCATGCATTTTGGCTACAACAGCAGACCCTTATATCCCAAACAAAGGTGGTGGAAGTGCACATTTTCAATAGAGGTCTCTCAGGGGAAGCTGTGTGAAAACCTCAGCTCTCCAATGCTGCTGAGTGCAAACAGCAGGTTGGAGCTGAGAGGTCCTCGACAATCCAACAAGAGTGTCTTGGAACACCGAGTCCTGCTGGGGCTTCGGGGATAACTTCTCTCCGCTTTCTCCTCAGTGGTGAAATGTACTCTATCCCAAATCTTGTCCTGAGGCTAGTTCTGAATCATTTTACATTTGTAGGCCATGACAGCGGGGAAGCGCATCTGCAACAGTGGAGCACATTCACGGTCGAAAAAAACCTAAGATGTGAATTTACTTCAAGGGGAGGATAATAAACGTTTCATTTAAGCCCTGTCTCCTGAAATTTCGTGAACATAATATGATGTCTTAAAATGACATCAACTGAGCTCAGCACGCAGGTGAAACAGATGAAAGAGACATTTTCAACAGACTGTTCATTTACTTTAATTTCAACATAAAAAGGAAAAGAGGTGCATGTTTTGCACCAACAAATGATGATAACAACCAATATTGGAGCCCTCAGGCAGATTGGTGTAATTTTAAAAATGTCAGACTGGATAAATCCCCACCCCACGTGTCTAAGACTGTGCTGTTGAGCTGATGAGGCACTGCACTGTTATCAGTGTAGATCAGTGGTTCTCAAACTTGACCCCTTAAAATTGAATCAATGTACACATGGCTCATCATCATGTCGACACCAGGGTAGCCAAACAGTGGATAACTTTTAGAGGCCTGAAGAAGAATTATCCAGAAAACAAGATTAAAGGTGCTTCTAGGCAGAGAGCGCTTTCCACCGCAGCTTCTGCCGGGCAACTTTGTGCTTCATATTGTGTGTTTTGAATCAATGGCAGCGGGGTGCAACTCCACCAACGCACCTCCCGACAAACTCCTTTACACCGCAGGTTGCTGCCATCCACCCTAATGTAAGCTCACCATGCAGCTAAATGAATTGTCAAAAAAAAGAAATCATTTGAGATACAGCACAATGAATATAGCACGTTCTGTTCACGAGTTTTCACAAGCATTGTTTATTGTCCCAGAACGTACAATCAGTCAGACATTAAAGCTGATGTGGTTTCTCTTTTCCTCTCATTGATCTGTCTGCTCTCTGTTGGTGAAGACCAGTTTGAGGCATTGAAAACAATGTCGGATCTGATGATAGCGTTAGATGGAAATTTAGAGAATCAAGAGTGTTATTATAATTCATCCTGAGGGGGGGCTGAGTGTATGTGCTAAATGTCATAAACGTCGATACTTGTCAAGCTGTTACACTCAAAACCTACCTACCTTACTGGTAAATTTCTGCTGTTTCTTTCTCTTGTCATCTTCTCTGTCACTTCTGCATGCAGTCCTTCAGCCAATCAGATCTCAGATGCTGCTGTTGATGCTCAGATGCTGTTAAACGAAGGTGTCACAACAATCAGCGTCACAAGTCTTTCTCTCACCTCTAATTACTGTTTATATTGTTGCTGTTACTGTTATCCACCTCCGATAGATCCCTCTTTACTGAAATAAGCAAACAAACATACATAATTTCCTTTAATTTACTATCCTGTTTTGTAAAGTCTTGTCTTGTAATCTTGTGACTCCTTGGGGGTCCCATCTCTCAAGCTGGGAACCTTTACCTTAGATTAGTGTCCGTCAAAGGTGTTTACTTTGCTTGATCTCACCAAAGTTTTCTCTGGGTGAAATATTTTCTCATTGCTGTTTAGGAGACACTTCCCCATTTTGACTTAATTTGGCCAAATGTAAGGTTAATGCATTGTTTAAGTTAGAAGCATTAGAGCCCCAATGCAGCTTCAGTGTGATGTAAAAAGTGATAAACAGGGTTTACTTTTATTTATAAGTGAATAGCTTCAAGGCATATTCTATATATTATGAGCCATAATTTTCTATGGGGAGATTTTACACGCCTCCTCAACAGGGTCGCTCCTAGAATGTAAATGGTAAACCACGATTAGGAATTCATTGAAAGATTTAGGTGGAATAAATGAAGTGCCGCTCTCATCAGTTTTATCGAGCTCCACTCTGTTGGGGTGATGACTCCACACGGGGCGGAGAAGGGAGGGGAGGGAAATCAGCACTGACAGTGAAATGAAAATTACAATGAATGAACAAAGGGAAATGGCAACAATCCTTTTTTTTTCTTTCGGAGCCCTAAAACAGTGACTGAACCAGTGTGACTGCCACTTCACATAGAGAGTAGATTAGGCAAGCTTCCTTCAGCAGTCTGCACAGCTAGCCGCGAGCAGATCTCCTTGGCATGGTGAGCTGCTTCTATATAAGCTCTGTTTCAACGGCTTTCCCATGTGAGTGCCTTACCACTGTGTGTGTGTGTGTGTGAGTCCCAAGGCTCTGCTTGTTCCCTTCCATCTTACATTATGTTTGAATTCAGTATGCAAGTCTTCCTATGGGAGTGTGACTGGCATGAATGCAAATTCTTTTTCCGGGCAAGCGTATGCCATGAACGGGTGAGCATGCCTTTGCATTTATACGTTTTACGCTGTATGCATGTGTGTGTGTGTTACGCCAGAAGGGAACCGCACACTCACCAACTCAGCACCTGCAGCGTCCGCCACCTACCTGCTGTGCTCACAGCTCAGCTGCCGGTAATTCATCACCGCAGCCTACGTTCTGCCATCACATCCAATTATAAGGCGATTAGCAGACACACACATTCACACCTATCGATGCGGCATCACTTCCCATTACTGGCCCACGCATCACGACTGTAAGACAGGCTTGTAAATGACAGGGAGGTGGTTTTTCCGGGGAGGAACACTTTTTGTGTTACCATCTGCCAATCCCACTAAAATCTGTCAAGCAGGAGACTCATGATGAAAGTTCACATTTTCCAGCACCCTCTATAAATTGTTAAGTGCGTTAAAGTTGCAGTGAAATCACATTCATTCAATTCAATTCACATTCAGTCATTTCTTTTCAGTCTGTGTTTTTTTAATGTTTTATTAATAGTGTTTTAATATTAAAAGGAAGAAAAGGTCTGTTGTTGTTGTATCGTCTTTCTAAAACCTTGCTTCCAAGGTCAAGGAGCTCATCTACATTATATTGTGGGAACACAGATTACAATTGCAAAAGCCCAGTTCAGGAATGACATGTCGACTGTCTGGGAGCCAGTGAAGCAGTGTTTATGCCTCTGTCTTGCTCTTTATCATATTTGGGGAAATTTACCGGAGCTGACTGTCCCAAACAAATTGCCTCACCCTCATTTTGCAGGTTTCTGGTTTAAATACAACTCAGCCGAGAACCTTAAACAGACTCTCAAAGCGAATGTTAATTTACTAATTATAGTAGCTGGAGCCAATGAACTTGGCACAGTTTCTGCAAAACTGACAGCTAGAAATAAGAAGTGTTTGTTCAACACTAGAAATTTTAAGTGTTACATTTTGTACAGACTTACACACAATACAAGGTCTGTTCAAGTTTGCATCTGTGCAAAATCTGTGCAATGTCATCTTGAATCTAGTCATTATCAGTAAATGTGGAAAAAAAGAGTCATCTTTGCCACTGTGCTAACTGAACTCATATTAAATAAACTGGAAAGACCACCACATCTCCAGCCCCGAGTGCACTTTCCCCTCAAGAGCTTCTGCTGCATCAGCCGATGCTGTTCATGTTGCAGTTCCTGTGAATTACTCAGCCATTCAAATGACTCTTTTTTTGCTGCAGGCTTTTACAGACACATGGTCAAAAATGATGTGTCCATGCACTCTTAAACATGATTCTGCAATTATGTGTGCACATTCAAATTGAAAAAGTTTTTCATTGGCACAGAGTCCTATTGTGTTCATGAATTTTCATGCTTTTCTTGGTCTCCCAGATTCCATTTGGACATTGGTTGAGACTGGTCAATGCCAGTGGACTCACATACATCACGTACTGTATCTAAGACAAATCATGCATTCAGTTAGGCATTAACATGCAAGCTATGTCTGAATTATTTATAATACATTGACCCGAGGAAGTAGAGTTATAATGCAATAAGAACAGTTAGGAGTTAGAACAGAAATGTATTTCATGCTCATAAGACAAACGATTGGTTTCTAATAATTAGAAGAAACTGAAAATGTTATCTATTTGATTCTCCTCAAGTTAGAATTAAATGTGTGCTCAATTTATACAGGCAAAACGATTCTAAACTCTCACAGAGTTGAGCATGATTTCCCCTCTTCTGTCTGATCCCTGTTTATATGATCCTTGTTTTTATGGCTTATGTCGCATCCCCGACATATAGTGTAGTCTCTGTGGTATCTGGTGTCTTCAACACTATTGTCCATGAGGTGATACACAGAACTGTGGCACAGCTACTCAGCCTCAAACACCAGCTCATCCATCATCCGCTGACGACAGTGACGCTGATGTGGGGCAAGGCTTCGCACACTTGGCTGGTCGTGCAGCATTTAGTTAACTGCACTGGTGCAAGTGATGGGTGTCATGTTAGGATTAAAGTGCCGATTAC
Organism: Scortum barcoo; assembly: GCA_023238725.1. Classification (NCBI taxonomy): domain Eukaryota; kingdom Metazoa; phylum Chordata; class Actinopteri; order Centrarchiformes; family Terapontidae; genus Scortum; species Scortum barcoo. The sequence continues at coordinate 17,700,021 of CM041543.1, forward strand.
ACCTGATGCACCAGACATCTTTACCAGGGAACAGTTTTGCTCTGTCTAAATAACAAAGGGCCTGTTTATTCACTGTCTTTATAGAGATTGTACAGGTACAGCAAATCCACACTACACACTAATCCTATACAGTATGTGCTACCTCAGATGTTCATCACAACTGCGACTTTCGCTTTAGGACATTTTGTTTGTGGAGGTGTTTCATTATTGCCTTTTGGGAGTATAGTCTCCATTAACAGCTGGTTTGAGTGTTCTTATTTTTGTCATTTTTCCAGAGTAAATACACTGAAATCCTGCTTAGAATTAGTATGAAGACTGTAAATTTTGGGACATGTCTTAAGAGTCCACAGTGCTCGAGGCTCTGTGAGTTTTTTCATAAACCAAAGTATTGAACAAATTAACCCTTTAACCTGTTGATGAAACATTAAGGGCTTACCAAAGTGACTTCAGGTCTTTATGAATGTATGTACCAAAAGTCACGGCAATCCATCCAAGAGTTGTGTCAGGGACCAAGGGTCCAAAGCTTAAAAAAGACTTTTATTTCTTTCAAACCAAATTAAAAAAAGCTAATGACTGATGAAAGAACTGAAACAACAGAGTTATAGGGCCCTTAAAAGAGGTCCGCAAAACATAACTCCACTGAAAATTAAGGCTAAAAAAACCAAGATGTGAACTCAACTAACGGACCTCCTGAATGAGGCTCGAGGGAGACGCATAGGCTGTCAAAACAGACCAACAAAAACACACAGGGGAGGACAACATGGACCGACACCAAACTATTAAAACTCTGAAAAAAATCCCACCAGCCTTATCCAAGCTGTTGCCGCGGTCTTTGGCTCGGGCCTGTGCAGAAAACCAGGCTCCACCCTCAGCCCCGTCTTTTGCCTTTTTGTTTACACCTTCGGCTGTGTGGCTGTGGTCACGGCCATCACAAGGTGTCGAGACATGTTACTGAAAATCACAGATGTTGACCTCACAGCAGTGCAAGTCGGAACGTGAGAGGGGGTCATCAATGTCAGTATGATCATCCAGTAGGGATTATGAATATCTGTGCAAAAAACAGTGATTAATTTTGTAGTGTTGTTGCGATCACAGGCTCTGCAGACCTTCGCTGATGACGGAAACCCAGAGGATCGAGCTGTTGAAGGATTTCTTCTTCAGACCTGCAGGTTTCTGGACAAAGAGTCTATAATTTCTGTTTCAAAATTCCTGACGTTAAAAAAACAAATACAAACACAACAAGTTTAATCCCCGATGCTCACACGCCAACTCTGAAGCTCCCCTCTGTCATAAATGGTTTCAGAGCACTACATTTTCTCCTTTCATGGCGACTATCAAAGGTTCAGAGGAGGAGAATTCTGTATATATGAATGAAGATTAGCTGTAAGGGAGATGTGAGCATGTTTTCCTCGGGCAGCATGTTTCTACTGTGCTGCCAGCTGTTGTGCAGAATCATCTGGATGGTGAAAATCGGTTCACCATTTTTAATAAAGCATCAAACTGCTCTCCTGACATTGTAAAGTAGATCTCCTTTGACGCTTTTACACCAGATTTTTTCTCAGAAATGGGAGAGTAGTTATTTCTTGAAGGTTGCTTATTGTCTTCTAATGCCCCTTTTTGCACAATAAACTCAGAATTAAAAATAGAAAAAAAAAACGAATGAACCAAAACATCAAGAAGCTGATGAAATAGCACAACAGTGAGGTGAAGGTCACACCGGATGATGATTATGAAGATTGACTACTGCGATGTGAATAATCTATATTATAACCAAAGTGTGCGGCTGATAACAGCATAAGCCCCGCCTCAGCTGGTGACCCTGTTTGTGAAGTGATTACCCCCTCAGACTGTGAAGCATCTGTGATTGATCTGACCTTGTCTATTGGTATCAAAAAAAGATGATTAATGCTATTTGAAATGTTTAAGATGATCCCTTAAATCCCTTCTTTATTGCATTTCCACGCAGAAATCGCAATATGTGTCTGTTTGATTGACAGACAGGCTCGTACAGTGGTTACGGATATTTGGATTTATAGCCTCAATACAGTATGCGGACACAGAGGTTTATTGTTAGGGCTTGTACATGTTACGTTATAATTATTTCATTTTGGCTGCAACATGCAAAGTCAGCATCAGCTAAACCAATAAACAAGCTGTAAAAAAAAAAAAAAAGAAGCTTTGTTGCTTAGTCAGCGATGTCGCAACAAAGAGCAGGTGTGTGTTTGTGTGTGTGATTACTTCCTATTGACTTCTGCTGACCTGTGAAGATTGACTGCGAGCGAGCTTACCGTGGACAATATACCGTAGATCTCTGAGCGGCTGTGATATCTCTCTCTGTGAAAGGAGGAAACAGGACCAGAAAGTCTGCAGCCAAACAAGTAACACTGTGAGGTTGCGGTGCTTGTTACACTGCAGAAAACAGCACTGGGTAAAAAAAACTTCGAAATTCGTTTGTGTCGAAGCAATTTGAGGCCCAGTTATGAGCTTTTTTCAAGGTATTTCAGCCTAAACTGCAATATCTTAGACAGCTGATGATAACATGAATTTCACCAAGTTCTATTTATTATGATATTTATTCACATACGTTTTCCATTCATTGATTTAGTTGGACACAACGATACATATCTGTATTATTTTGAATCTGTGACATGTACACAGACATAAAGTCCAGATTAAAACTTGTTTGTCTACTTATGATGCATTTTGAATACTCAGAGCACACTCACACACACTCCATCCTAAGACTTATTTGACTGTTAAATTGCAGCCTTACATGATGCTGTGAGGTGAGTTTGTAGCCCACATTTAATATCTGCCATTTCTGCCTCAACACAGACACTCTCTCTCCATACACACAAACACACACTCACACAGAGGCTCCAGGCTCCGGCTCAGAGGCTCCGGGGGGGGAAGCCTTGGTGATTTTTCATCATGATGATCCAAAATTAGCCGGGAATGTGATGGCTGAGGCGCCGCAATGTTTCTAAATGCAAGAGAATTTCATGGGATAAAAAGGACACGCCGTTGTGAATACTAATAAACGAGGAGGAGGTAGAGGAGGAGGGAAGGGTCAAGAGATGTATGTAAAATATTGCGAGAGGGGGAGAGGATGAGGGAAGAGCGGAGGAGAGAAGAATAGAGCCGCGGTGAAAAGAGGGTTAAGAGATGAGAGGGGAGGAGAGGAAGGGGACGGAGAGGGGAGGACAGGTAGGGCGGCATTTTAACGCCAATAACAGGAAGAGAAAAGGGGCACAAAGAAGATGACTGACCAACACGCACACACAAATTATACTGTATTCTCAGCAAAGTGTGTGTCAGCACTTGTTTGAAACCAGTCCTGCATCTTTGGAACAGTGAAAAACACTGCTATGTTAAGAGAGCAAGGTATTTTATTTTCTCTTGTATGTGCTAATAAATCCTCCAGATTAAGTGATGAATTATATACTTGTTATTGCCCATCTGTCTTCTGATCAGCTGTCATTGCAACAGTTGATCTTACAGCACTATGGCTGATGGTTAGGTTAAACAACACAAACCAGGAGTGATCGTGGGCATGGTGAAAAGGAAGCAATGCTGACGACTGAGAGGAAGCAGATGCCTACATTTTGATGGTGTCATCAAAGCAGTACTTCCTCTTCTGCCCCAGATGGACAACAGACACATTTTGTCGGATTTTGTCACTTGAATTTAAACATCCATTGTTTTTGGGTGCTCGCTGCTCGTTAAGTCCTCAGTAAGACCAAGAAAGTGGATCACGTCACTTCAGCTGTGAGGTCTTTACACCGGCTTCCTGTTCCTGATTTCAAAATACTACTATTGGTTTACAAAGCGCTCAATAGTTTAGAACCAAACTATATTTCTGTCACACTTTGTCTCAATGCTTTTGGCGTCTTTTTGTGAAGCACTTTGACTTGCCTTGTTGCTGAAATGTGCTATATAAATAAATTGCCTTGCCTAAAGCTGTTTTTCTAGAGGAGCACACTCTTGCATATACAAAATGTATTTATGAGCTGCTGTAATTATTTGCAGCAAGTTTACACAACTTTTAAAGTAACTGAAAAATAATCTGAACTCAAGCGACATCTACTAGTGTTGAGTGAAAAAAATAATATTATGAAGGTCAAGAATGTTGTTTTATTGTCATTGATCTCCGTGTGGTTAATTAAATTAGAGTTATTTATGTTTTCATAGGCCTCAATTCTACCTATTCTAACATAAAGATGCTAAAAAATGAGCATGATTGCACACAGAGCTGCTAACACGGTTGTCGACTTTTAGTTTTTTCAAAAGACTGACATGAATGAAGCCTTAAAAAGCTTCACAGCGGTGCAGGTAAAAGCCTAAATCTGTAAGCCGACACTGAAAGAACAAGAGGTTTGATTGAAGTCTTTTTCAGTAATTACATTTTGTTTCTGTTGATGGTTGTTTTCTTGATTAAACCAGTTTAACCTTAATTTTCTTCACACTATTAAAAAACGTTGGCATCCTGTCTATGTGTGTTTTAAAATCACTGGATCATCACCACATCCTGTTTTTTGGCTTTATTTGTGTGATGTCGCAATCGAAGGTTACTCTGCCGCTCGGCTCTCTTTAAATTCCGCCAGATTAGAGTGTCAGCCGAACGTCTAAAATGTCAAATGAAAATGTAATCTGTCATGTATTTATGTGAGCGTTTACTTTTTTATGAGCTTATTCAATAACCCCTACACCCCTTGTATTCAGCCAAAGATGCTTTAAAAAGCTTTGAGTGAAGCGTAACACAGCTGCTGCTCTGCTCGCATTGCTGACAGGTACTTAAGAGAGGCATTTATTTCTCATTCAGTGGATATCAAGCTCATTCAAAATCTACACTCCTTCCCAAGGGTGGGAGATTGGTAGTCAAGTGCAGCACTGTTTCCATCAAGCTTTCCACACAGTAGAGCGCGGCACAGCTGCTGCCACTCCAGGTACCTTTCGTTTTTTTTGGAGGAGGGAATAGCTTGATTCCTCGTCCTCATGTGTCAAGCTTTTCAATGCCTTTCGCTTTCCAAGGGTAATGGGTGGGAATAACAATGGAGAATTGCAATTGTGCTTGTCAGGCTTGAAAATAACAAGCACTATAAGTGTGCTGGTAAATGTGATTTTGCCTTGGGATCATCTGTCATTCTGCAGCGGTGGATGGATTAATTTTTTTGCCTTTTGACTCTCATTTAAATGAATTCACCTGGGTTGCAAAGCGAGGTCGTGACAATTTTGTAGTCCCTGTCCTTTTCAGAGATCCAGGACGAGGACACAGACACACAATCTTAATGACCGTGAAATACAACACAAATAGTCCAACACTAAAAAAGACCTTTGTGGTTATCACACTGATCCCATAAGAAATGCATAAAGAACAAAGCTGTTCCGTGTGCAGTCAAAAATGATGCACAACTTTCAGGTACAATCACTAAAGTATTATTACAACTATAAATGAAATGAAAATCAACAATATAAATGACTGCATTTGTTTTGCACTGGCAAGAGAAATCTACGATGACATCATGTCGGGAAATTTAATGCACAATGCTGCTAATGAGCAGCTACAAAGTACAAAGTCATTTCATTCCCTGTGTGGACAAATGAACTTGTTTAACGCTGGCAAAACAAATGAACAATTGGTTGAATAATGGGATGGGTGTAAGTGAGGTCTCTGGTACCAGCACTTTTTCAGTCAAACAGAGAGGTGAATGTAATTTGAATGAAAGTCCTGAATGATTAAAATAGTCACTATCGAATGTGATAAGTTTTGGTCTTTTTTTTGCAACCACATGTTATCACGTGTGAGACGAATGCATCTACATATGCATGCTGGGTCATGTGAAGCTCATTATGTGAGATAAAATAAGTTTTTAGCCTCCTTTCACACTCGTCTTTAGCTGTGACTAAACAGCTAAATTATCTGTCCTCTGGTTGTTAGAAAGAATTACTGAATGTCAAAAGCAGCATGTTGCCACTTTAAGGAAAGATCATTTCTTTGGCGTTTAAATCTTATTTTCTTCAACTTGGAATATAAAGACAGCTTTCAAGATTCAGCCTCAGGCCAGAAGTCAAAGCAGCATTAAACAATCACACAAGAATCAGATCCATTGCTCATGAAAATGAAGACTTATTAAACCAACTAGAAAAAAAAAGAAAGAAAATTTGGTCACTGCTGGAAATTTGCACTTGAAACATTTGAAATACTGACAGAAGTTGAAATACAACCACTGAGTGAAGCTGAAGGTGAAAATTCTGCTCTGTTCTGTTCGGTCAGCGTGACTTTAAACGCATCAGCAATGAACACAGAACTCTTTCCTTTTAACTTCTTTTGCGCCTGCTAAGAACATTTTCATTTGATTGATGGGTACATAATCCATCCATTCATTATCCTTATCCTTTGGTAAGGTCACTGTGGAGCCAATCCCAGCTGGTATTGGATGAGAGGCAGGTGTCACCCTGGTCAGGTCAGCAGTCAGTCACAGGGCCAACATATAGTGACAGAAAAACACTCAGCACTTTACACTTTACGGGCAATTTACAGTCACCAATTAACCTCCATGTCTTTGGAAGCTGGAGTACCTTGAAAAAACATGCAAACTCCACACAGAAGGACCACATCTGGCAGGTTTGAACGCAAAACCGTTTTGCTGTGATGCGACATTGCTAGCCACCGCCCCGGATACGTACTTCAGAATCCTATTAGCTGTGAATGCTCTCATTTACAGAGCTGTAAGTTGAGCGTGAGGTGGCAGAGGCCTTGCTGACAGCCTCACAGCGATGTGAAAACATTTCTATTGCGAGACAGAAGGAAAGCACAGAGAGCATAGGCTGTGTTCATCCAAACAGGAGCGGCGATGCTGTGGTGCAGCCTGGCGGAGGCAGCTCCTCCACAGTGCCTGTGCCTGCTGGAATGACATAACCTTGCTGTGCACTCAGCAGAGGAATGAGTCAGGGATGAGGGCGTCCAGCTACACGGCAACCTGGGCTCAGCGCAAGCCGCCTAAGCTAGGAATGACACAGCTCGGTGTGATAATGCTGCCCACAATCACAACATGAGCATGGAGGCTTTAAAATGGCTACAGCTGCTCGAAATGTTTGACTGCCACATCTCTAACAGGACTTCTGTGACAAATAGCACATGGGAACGACAGGATCGTATGTTGAAATGGCCGACATGAAAAGTGGGTGAATGTTCAGTCAGCCGAGAGTCTAAAAAGTATTTGAGACTATAAAACAGTCAGCATACACCAAGGTTGGACATTTCTTTAAATGTACTTTAATCATATTAAATGGTTGCAAGTTTTTAATTTGCATCTGGATCTACAGTAGATCTGAATAAATCTATCAAAATGATCCTGATTTTGTGCATGACACAAGATTTCAATTGAATCAGACTCATGGTCACTTTGTTATGGCCATGTAAATATACGTCCATGGGAATGCCATCAAATGTTTGCAGGATTTCTCAATATTGACGTGTGAAGTGTTCAAATTTGGTTTCAACTGAACAATGTTACGGCAGTTTACAAGAGGTTGGTCACTATTTGTCCTGAAGCAAAAAAAAAGGAGCAGTTCAGGGGCCAATTTCACAAAGTTAAATCTTGATTTCATCTTAGATGGACCCCATAGTCAGACAGATTTTCTTCTTCAGAAATTCTTTGCACTGAGCTGTCTCGTTCTGAAATAAATTCAACAATTACAAGGACATTTGACATTTGGGGAAATTAAGCGTGTGGCATTACTTTAAAAAAACAATTTGAAAAATAATTGCTACGACAGTCATCCCTCAGTTGACACAGCATCAAAGACAGGCTCATACAGGTTGTCCTCTATCCAAATGACGATTAGCGACTTGAAAAGGCGGCACAGTTTCACCTCTCTTCAGGGGATCAGTCTGAATAGGAGGCAGCGAGGTTGACTGTATTTGAGCTGCCCAGCCCAAACGGATTCAAACACAAACTCACTAAAGAAAAAATCCTCAGCTATGAAAAGTAAAAAGGCTAGTTTACTGTCACTGCACAAATCTGAGTGGCTGGCATTGTACTGTACCCTGATAGAGTCTTCACCGCTGAATATGCCCAACTATTCACTTCAGCGTCTAAAAATATTGTTAGCAAACCACCACTTATGAGTCTTATTTCTCTTTTTTGGTGCCACTGATTTATCAGGTGTCACTGAGTTCAGGGTTAGCCTCGGGGTAGGTGGCTAACCTTTCAGGATTAAATCAGTCTTCATATTTGTGAACCTGCATTTACAGACCGAAAATATCTTTGTGAAACTGGCCCCAGGACGTATTAACAACGTGGCAAACTGCTTTATAAAAGGGCACAAGGTGGAGCTGCTTCTTAGCACATAACCAAATGATTTGCAAGATTTCATTGCTTCTTCACTTTTAGAGAATCCTGCAGACAAAAATATGGGAATCACGCTGAGGGATCATGGTATTTTAAGGCATCTTTAAAAACTGCCGGTGTGTTTGATGCATGGTGCCATGACGGTATCATCAGTTCGGTTTGAGTTCAGGGAGATGACGCCGTGTGTATGTTCTCTGCAAGCGCAAGAAAAGTGATGCCGCTTTTATAGCACTGCAATGCAACAAGAACCGATGGCCATCTGTCCACAGCTAGAATGTCACGCCTGAGTATCTCTACCTAAATATAATGTTAAGAGGATTCATCTGTCACTGCTGGGGTTTGTTAAAAAAAGGAATTACTACACTCATGCAGACGTGTGTGTGTGCTGCCATCACTCGTGTGCTGTAGTCTTAAATAATAAGAAACAGCTGTCTGCAGTCTGTATTCATAGGAGAGGTGTGCATATATGAAAATTCTCTTACTGAGACTCTATATTGAAAATACTCTTTAATATTAGCACATAATATTAACTGTGAGGAGAAATAAATGTGTAATCTAATTTAACAAGGTGGTTTAATCCTCCTCTACATCCTCAGTGGCAGTAAAATGAGCAAGATTTATAGATCTTCTGCTCTTTAACCCTTCTGACAACATAAATAAATTAATTTTATTAATGACATATACTCTCATTTTTTTTCCTTTTTTACTCTGTGACACTTCTTCTCCTGAAGAGGTTAATAGAGATCATGTTTCTCATTTCCTTTGTATAATTCTGTTATTCTTTTACTAGAAATAGCCGATTTGTGATTTGCAAATGTCAATCCAACAACTGGATATTGTGAAATGAAAAAGAAAGAGCTGAATAACTGAATAAGGAGAAAGAATAACAAAGAAGAGCTGTTCCATTTACTTCATGTACTTCCTTTTATCAGAGCTTAAGTCGAGATTTTTCTCTGTCAAACTTCTGTATCCGAGGTCAAAAGTGAAATTTGAATTCCTATGCTTCGAATGTGTCATTTCTTTGTTCGTTGTGCATATATTGCCTTTTTATTGTTAGGGTAGGTGCGAGGCAAAGTGGAATTGGACCCAGGATGCAGACGAGGCAGGAGGCAGAGTAGAAGGTAGGACTCTATATTAAGGGCAAACACAGGAACGCAGGAACAAGGCAGGAACAAACACGGGTTGGCAACATTACCCCAGACGACACGACAAGGAACAAAGGAGAAGGACTGGCTAAAATACTCTGTGGGGGAAAAGGGAAGTGGAAACAGGTGAGGAGACAAACAAGGAACAGGTGAACCTAATTGGGGCGGAGCAGGCAATCAAAAAAGGAGGGAAACACAAAAGGGCAGGAAGTAAAGTGCTAGACAAGTGAGGAGAGGCAAGAATACAAAATAAAACAGGAAGTGCACACAGCCAGGTAGAAGTAACAGAAAACACACTAAGGGAGACAAACACGAAAACAAAATATAAGGACCAGGAAACAAGAAACGCGATGGGCAACAGGAACACAACAACCACAAGGAAGACAATGAACACAAGACAGGAAAACACAAGGGGCACAAGAACCAGAACATGCAAACCATAACATTTATGGCCCATGTAGGAAACATAACTCTACTCTCGCACATTTCCAGTGGAGCTAAATTAAGAGTTTTGGTTAGAGTTATTGGAAATAAACTGTGATTGAAACATAAGGTTAAAAATGGAAAAATACCAATTTCTCCATCTACTGCTGTCTCAGTAAGCCATAATGCAACAGAGTGACAGCACTTGTTGTTAATAAGGGGCTGAGATAGGAGATTTGGACGGCATAAAGTGATGATATCTAATAGTGAAAGAGAATCTGAAGGTTAAATAATCCTTATAACAGGCAATGGGGGATGAAATGGACCACGTCAACAAGTTCCCCTTTCTCTAGATAGAGTTTTATCAACCAATGAAATACCTTATCTTTGTTGTGATGCAAACAAAAAGACTCCCAGGCCACCTTAAAAAACAATCTAAGCTCTTTTCTGAAAGCACACAGTGATGCGTTGTTGTCCAGAATTGCAGCCTACCAGATTAGCATTGAGAAATTGAGCACACACCATCTTCAAACTCATTTAATTCCAATCCACAAAGGCAGCCGGGTGACCTCTGTGTTTGAGCCAAATGTCAACTTGATCAAACGAGCGCTCGGTTCCAGATTGGGCCACGAAAACAAATTTGCTTCAACCTTCAATGTTCTCTCTCCAAACAGTGGAGGAACAACGGCTAGCATCTGTGGTTGATGGGAAAACATTCACTGTTTGATTTACCGAAAGACAGATTTACTTTACATCATTCAAGTCATCCTTCCTTAAGTTTCTCATATAAATTGATTCTCATAATTCCTGCAAGACATTTGTTTACTGTAGGTCTTTAAAAAATGACCAAAATCAGCCAGAAAGTGTTCAAACAGGGTGGCGTTGGAGTAGGCTGCCAAATTGTTCCATAGAGTGATTTACGAGGTAATTTGTTCCTGTAGCTGTCAAGTGTTTTAATGACCGTTTGTTGTAATGCACCCCTGGGGTATATGGCTGATTACGTTCTGATGTATCTCAATTTTTATTAGGTCGGGCCTTTTCAGAGGGAGCTCGTGCAACTGCAAGGTTTTGTCCTGAATAAATGATACAGCTGCGAGCACCACAGGTAATCATGTCGCAGGGGAAAAGTAAGAACAAAAGATCCAGAAGCTCGTCATCGTCCTCCCTTTCTCTTGGGTTGATGTTGAAACAATGTGGTTAAATAATAGTTAAATGTCAGGGCTGTACATCCAAATCAATAGATGAATGACTCCCTTTGTGTCCTCCATTTATTTGGCCATTGATTTTGTTGACACACATTTGTCTTTCCAGACTTGTAAGAACTGTATTAGCACTTACTACTTAAGCCAAATTGTAATCTTTACACTGATTATTAATCACGAACCTTTACCCAAATCTCACCTCATTCCTGAGTACACATCCTACCACGAATTCTTATTCTAAACAGTCCCCTGACTTTTTCTCAAAATCGTGACACAATTTAAAATGATTTAACTGGTTATACAGTCTCAGTATCATACTGATCCCTTATATTACCTACATAAGCAAAAAAGACTAGCAGCAATTTCTATTAGTTCCGAAAAGTTATTGTTAAAGGCCACCATCGGGTTGAATTTTTCCCCAAATCAAATAAAACAAGCTCAGATTTGCTCATGCTGAACTTGTTTGGCGGCTAACTGAAGATCCGTCTCCGGAGCTGCCTCCTGCTCTGCTCCTGGCGAAGTCGCCTCCTTGTGGCGGCAAGCGAAAAGGAGGGAACGTGAACCTGACGACTGGTGAGACAATACCGTCTTTGTCCACAGGGACCGCCAACATCAACAAAAAAAATTCCACAGAGCTGCTTTATTATCAGATTTTCAAGATTAGAGTGGTTCAAGTTTGTGCAGGATGACTGGAGATCTTACAGTGCCCAATGTGAACTACTAAGATGATCAAATCATTACCTAGTAAAGGATGAGTGCCAGAGAAGGGGAAAAAAACAGTTTGGTGTGAGTGTTAGTGCTTGTCTGTCACTATACGTTGGCATTGCCCATAATTGACTGGCGACCAGTTCAGGGTGGACCCCGCCTCTCGCCCAATGACAGCTGGGACTGGCTCCAGCACCCCTACGACCCTCTGTGAGGATGAGTGGTATAGATAATTTCAGGATGGATGGATGTTTTCTACTAAAGTACCTCGGAAACAACACGATCTGATGGAGACAGGGACAAACACGTTTTCTGTGAAAGCAGATAAACATGTGTTATCTCTTAAAGAGGGGTTTATGCAAAACAAGAATTATCTAGTCTTGGGGTGGATTTTGCTGTTTGACATGTTATTTAAAGCACAAGGCTGGTGCTCATCAGGGATTCACCAACTTTGTATGAGGTGATGAAAATGCAGCATTTGAAAAAAAAAACACACAATGCCTCTTGGCATGATGTTAACTCTGGAAAAACAGAGGATATTCAGCATATAAGATGCATATACTGCTATGTGCTATATAGTCTTTATATATGGCATATCATGGGAGATGTGATGTGCATAAAGTGCTCATCATCATTATGCAAAGTCTGTTTTGGTGACAGGCTGTGAGGGGACAAAGTGTGTGGGGCTTCTGACCTGAGTGGCTGCCATGGATGTGACAAATGCCAAGATCTTGACCCTGTAATCCCACTCAGGGTGTTTTTCTGATTTTCTGAACAGCATTATACAATATGGCATTTGCAGTCTGCTTATAATATAATATAATATATGGTGGTCATAATTTTTACTATATGTGCACTGTAAATTATTACTAAGTATTGATTATCACATTTAAATGGCCAAGCAGTGGAAATTCATCTCATTTATACACGAATTCCTGAGATGAGGACTCTTACAATGGATAGTTCAGTGAATTAATTTTAACACCCAAATCAACCATTTCTTACTCTTATGATATAATTATATTACTCATATTATGTATATGTACATATGTGATTAGAAAAACACACTTGGCTGCCAGATGCGTCCAATCAGAACACCCTCTGCAATAAGGAGGTGTCTTCAAACTGATGAATGTTTCATCTTCTCTCATGAAGCTCATTTGTAAACTCTGCCGCTGATGCTCATCGAGCGTTTCATTAGCAAACCATCCTGCTGGCACCACAATCATGTCACTTCAGGGGGTCTCTGTGGTGGAATGGGGCAAAATAATCATGTTGGCAACTTCCTCCTTGCTGCTACCGCTGCAAAGCCTTTTCTGTTCATTAGATATTTGCCTCGTTTCACCAGATGCGTGCGAGTCAGCGAGGAAAAGGCCAGTTCAGCTATTTCAATGGTAAAATGATGATCCAAAGGCAGCAGGTTAACAGGCACATGAGGCTGGACTGATGAGAAAATAAGAGGCAGGTGTGTCACCAGGTGGGGATGATTTGGGATGATGAGCAGTTTAGCAGTTTAGCAGGTGGATGTGAGTGTCAGGTGATCAGGATGGTTAGGAAAGTCTGAAGACATCTGGTGGACAGGTGGAGAATGGCAGGTTTGTAAAGACAAACAGGAGTTTTTTTTTTAAACTTTATTAAATCAATTGTCCATATTTCTATTTTATGCTACATTGTACTTGTATGCCACCACTTTGTATGTCAATATTAAACTTCTGATAACATTATATGTATTTGACAACATGAATTACTTTGCAGATTTAGTTTATTAATACTAACTATAACTCAACTAATAAATCATTTTTTTTTATTAAGCTAATCTGTATCACATAAAATAAATACAATTAGCACCAACTTTACAAACTGCAACATCTATTGAGATAATTCTGAAACGGACCTTTCTGCATCATGAATCTTGTTTCTGTACCTGTGAGGAGCAGTCAGGTGATCAATGAGCACTCATTCAGCTAAGGGATTCACCACCTGTTGCCGCCCAGGTGGAAAAGTGGAGAGCTGAGAGTGAATTTTTGGGCAGTGAAGCTGCTGGCAAAGAGAAAGCAAAACAGAGAAACATCACAAAGGGAACAGAGGAGACGGATGAGAAAGCAGAGAAGTGGCTGAAGATGAAAAATGAGTGGAATTAACTGAAGAAGCAACCAAGTAATGGTGGTGATGGACACGTGGATGAGAAGCAAACTTTTGTACTCTGAAGTTCTTCAAATATCAGGACAGTTTGGGGAAATGAAGCCTGACTTTAACAATGTGGAGCCCTTCGTACCTGACTACATAAAGGTAAGACCCACTTTCTTCCCAGCTTTGGATGCAGTGTTCATGTTAAGATGAGGCTTTTTTTTGTGGCTGTGCAGTGTGTTTTAGTGAAGCTGTTGAATCACCACATGGCTTACACAGTTTTGGTAAACGGTCATGGTTTGTGTCTCAGTTTTGTGGCTCTTGCTATCTGACTAAATGTATCTAAATTATGATTTTAGGGGATAATAAGTCTGCCTAAATGGTTTTAATTGATTTTTGTGTGTGTGTGTGTTTTTTTTTTTTGTGCTGGCTGCTGGTCTGTTGAATGTGTCCTCCCCACCCACACAAGCACCCACACACAAACACACTCCCATTTGGATACAGAGGATGAGCACTTGATCTAGTTAAGTGTTTGTTGCTTCCTCCAACATGCACATCGAGGGCGGATGTTTTGGCTCTGTTCATCATCTTTGTGCCGGGCGATACGGCCGGCTGCTGTTTTGTTTTCCTTTCTCTCAGATGCGTTTTATGGTTCATGTCCTGGCGTCTGCTGGCTGATAATCTGCTAAATGATGCTGCTGTCCATCTATCTGTGCCCATTGTTTGCATCAGCGTCGGCGGTTGAGCTCATTTCTTTCCTTCTGCTGGTCGCTTGGCTTGTGACACGCGATGCTTTCATGCTTTTGATTTACATTGTGATGAAATATCCTCCAATTTTGCAATCGTTGTTACTTTTTTAACTAGCCATTAACTAGATAGATTAACAGGACTGATAGATGATGTATATAAACTCTGTCTTCTTGCACACTGCCCATTGTCTCATTTCAGCTCAAACCCCTACGTTCATGTGACGGCTTGCCTTACTGTTCCTCATATCATAATTACATCTAAACTGCTAAGCTGCTGTTATACTGTTTCCCGCCGAATCCGCTGCCACCCTCAGCTCATATCTGTGCACCGATGGTCCTCTTGCTGCTTATCAGTGCTACATAGTGTTTCACAAGAAGAGATTGTTCGCTCCGAGCCATACTTTTTTGTGATTTTCAATACGAATAATTATCTGCTGCTGCATATCAGGTGGACCGCCAGGTTTAGATTTGTACATCTCATTTCGCTGGATAGTATATTCCCTGTCAGTGGCTGCAGGTGTTTTGTGAGGAATGGCCACTCTGCATTTTGTGCTTGTGCGGATCACACTTTACGGCTAGATCAGGCTCCATATATTCTCTATAGAGAAGTTTCAGGGAGAGCTTACTTTTAAAATTACTTTTGCAAAATTGCTTTGTGCTTGGTACAGTCGCATAAAAATGTGTTTTTAAGAATAAAAATGGGAGAAACAACCCCTCCCCTCCTCATTCCTGGATTTTTCATTAACTGTCAATGAGACACTGTTGCCTTTCACGCACGTCTTGTATCTGGGAGATGTTATGTTGTCATAGCGATGAGGAAAAGCGTCCCCTCCTAGGTTGGGATGGGGGCCAAAAAGGTGACGGATTACGAAGCTGTCTGCTGATGCAGATTGGGTTCCTCTCTTATCCAGAGTTTCATCATTTTCCCAGGAGAGCTTACACTTTTCTAACCCTCCGAGGCTGTTTTTTCCCCTCTGCGTTATCTTCCACTTTGTCTGCAGGGAGCGTTTGTCTGATCCTCGTAGTTTGTGTGATCTCGCTCCTACATGCTGCGACGCTGTTTGGACTGGATACCTGCATCTTAAAGTAAAGTGAGTTTGTCTGGGAGGATGCACTAAATATCTGAACATACAAATACACAGTTGGTGTTGAATAGTTTATTTTTATACTTTGAATTGAAGAGTCAACCTCATTTCTGGAGATCTGAACACATATAGACTTCAGAAGCAGTCCTGTTAACTATTTTAATGAACAATTTTCATGTGTTGAAGTTTGGATTTCTTTCCTTTCTTTTAGTTTTGGTCTGTTTTGTGTTCTCGCTGACTGTAAACAAAGTCATGAGTTAATCTGACATCTGATCTGTCATAAATAACTGCAAACAGGTGGAAACAACATTATTACGGTCAGTCACTGGTTTTATTCACTCTTTTAATGAGAACCTGCTAAAATACACGGACAACAGCAGCACAGCACACCTTCGGTTTTTACTGCTTCCCACTCTCTGATTGATCCGGGAACATCCTACCTCTCACCCGCTGATGCTCACGTGTGTTACCATGTTTACCAGATGATCTAGTTAGCTTTTGGTCTGAATATATCTCCGTGTGCAATCACACAGTCCTGTGGTCGGTCGGCTTTGCTTTCACACCAAAGACAAACCGCATCACAGTTTGCTTGGAAGTAGACTAAAGCCCAAAGTTCACACCAGGTTTTGATATCATCTGTACTAAAACTAGATGAACTAAATGGATGAAAGCATTGGAGTTTGTTTGAATTAAATCAGTTACTGTGTGGCCGCCATGATTCATGATTCTCTGATCAGAGAAAATCTCAGCGCTCATGTGGTGACCTCAGTTCATTTTACCATGGTTAGAAAATGCATCTTCATCTTCTTCATCCGCTTGGTCCCGGGACCGGGTCGCGGAGGCAGCAGTCTGAGCAGAGATGCCCAGACTTCCCTCACCCCAGACACTTCCTCCAGCTCTTCCGGGGGGACTCCCGAGGCGTTCCCAGGCCAGCCGAGAGACATAGTTTCTCCAGCGTGTCCTGGGTCTTCCCCGAGGCCTCCTCCCGGTGGGACATGCCTGGAACACCTCCCTAGGGAGGGCGTCCAGGGGGCATCCGAAACAGATGCCCAAGCCACCTCAGCTGACTCCTCTCGATGCGAAGGAGCAGCGGCTCTACTCCGAGCTCCTCCCGAGTGACCGAGCTTCTCACCCTATCTCTAAGGGAGCGCCCAGCCACCCTCTTAGCGGAGGAAACTCATTTCGGCCGCTTGTATCCGCGATCTTGTCCTTTCGGTCATTACCCAAAGTTCATGACCATAGGTGAGGTGGGAGCGTAGATTGACGGTAAATCGAGAGCTTCGCCTTTCGACTCAGCTCCTTCTTCACCACGACGGTCCGGTACACCGACCGCATAACTGCGGACGCTGCACCAATCCGCCTGTCAATCTCACGCTCGATTTCCTCTCACTCGTGAACAAGGACCCCGAGATACTTGAACTCCTCCACTTGAGGCAGGACCTCTCCACCCACCTGGAGAGGGGCATGCCACCCTTTCCGGGTCGAGAACCATGGCCTTCAGGATTTGGAGGTGCTGATTCTCATCCCAGCCGCTTCACACTCGGCTGCAAACCGCTCCAGTACATGCTGAAGGTCCTGGCCTGATGAAGCCATCAGGACAACATCATCCGCAAAAAGCAGAGATGAAATCCTGTGGTTCCCAAACCGGACTCCCTCCGGCCCCTGGCTACGCCTAGAAATCCTGTCCATAAAGATTATGAACAGGACCGGTGACAAAGGGCAGACCCTGCCGGAGTCCAACATGCACTGGGAACAGGTCTGACTTACTGCCGGCAATGCGAACCAAGCTCCTGCTCCGGTCGTACAGAGACCGAACAGCCCTTAAGCAAAGCTGGCCCGGACCCCATACTCATGGAGCACCCCCACAGAATACCACGAGGGACACGGTCGAATGCCTTCTCCAGATCCACAAAGCACATGTGGACTGGTTGGGCAAACTCCCATAAACCCTCAAGCACCCTGTGGAGGGTATAGAGCTGGTCCAGTGTTCCACGACCAGGACGAAAACCGCATTGTTCCTCCTGAATCCGAGGGTCGACTATCGGCCAAACTGAATTCTCCTCTCCAGTACCCTGGCGTAGACCTTCCCGGGGAGGCTGAGAAGTGTGATCCCCTCTGTAGTTGGAACACACTCTCCGGTCCCCCTTTTTAAAAAGAGGGACCACCACCCCAGTTTGCCACACCAGAGGCACTGTCCCCAACCTCCATGCAATGTTGCAAAGGCGTGTCAGCCAAGACAGCCCCACAACATCCAGAGATTTGAGGTACTCAGGGCGGATCTCATCCACCCCCAGGCGCCTTGCCACCACTGGAGCTTGCGAACTACCTCAGTGACTTCGGCTTGGGTGATGGACGAGTCCACCTCAGAGACCCCAGCCTCCGCTTCCTCATTGGAAGGCAAGTCGGTGGGATTGAGGAGATCCTCGAAGTATTTCTTCCACCGTCCGACAATGTCCCCAGTCGAGGTCAACAGCTCCCCACCTGCACTGTAAACAGTGTTGGCAGAGTACTGCTTCCCCCTTCTGAGGCGCCGGACGGTTTGCCAGAATCTCTTCGAGGCCGACCGATAGTCCTCCTCCATGGCCTCACCGAACTCCTCCCAGACCCGAGTTTTTGCCTCCAGGACCGTCCGGGCTGCGGCTTGCCGGCCTGCTGGTACCTGCCGGTACCTGTCAACTGCGTCAGGAGTCCCACAGGCCAACATGGTCCGATAGGACTCCTTCTTCAGCCTGACGGCATCCCACTTACTTCCGGTGTCCACCACGGGTTCGGGTTGCCGCCACGACAGGCACCAGAGACCTTGCGTCCACAACTTCGAACTGCCGCGTCGACAATGGAGGCAGAAACATGGTCCACTCGGACTCAATGTCTCCAGCCTCCCTCGGAATCTGTGAGAAGCTCTTCCGGAGGTGGGAGTTGAAGACCTCCCTGACAGAGGGCTCGGCCAGACGTTCCCAACAGACCCTCACAATACGTTTGGGTCTGCCAGGTCTGTCCAACTTCCTCCTCTGCCAGCGGATCCAACTCACCACCAGGTGGTGATCGGGTTGACAACTCAGCCCCTCTCTTTACCGAGTGTCCAGTGTCCAGACATACGGCCGGAGATCAGATGAAACGACAACAAAAGTCGATCATCGACCTCCGGCCTAAGGTGTCCTGGTGCCACGTGCACTGATGGACACCCTTATGCTCGAACATGGTGTTCGTTATGGACAAACTGTGACTAGCACAGAAGTCCAATAACAGAACACCGCTTCGGTTCAGATCAGGGAGGCCGTTCCTCCCGATCACGCCCCTCCAGGTATCACTGTTGTTGCCCACGTTGAGCGTTGAAGTCCCCCAGTAGAACAATGGAGTCCCCAGTCGGAGCACTATCAAGTACCCCTCCCAGGGACTCCAAGAAGGCCGGGTATACTCTGTACTGCTGTTCAGGCCCGTAGGCACAAACAACAGCAAGAGACCTATCCCCAACCCGAAGGCGCAGGGAAGGCGACCCTCTCGTTCACCGGGTGTGAACTCCAACACATGGCGGCTGAGCTGGGGAGCTATAAGCAAGCCCACCACCCAGCTGCCGCCGCTCACCCTGGGCAACTCCAGAGTAGTGGAGGGTCCAGCCCCTCTCAAGGAGCTGGGTTCCAGAGCCCAAGCTATGCGTGGGAGGTGAGCCCGACTATCTCTAGCCGGTACCTCTCAACCTCCCTCCCGACGAAATCAGGCTCCTTCCCCCCCAGCGAGGTGACATTCCATGTCCCTATTGCCAGAGTTTTTGGTCCAGGGATTGGGTCGTCGAGGCCCCCGCCACGACTGCTACCCAAACCACATTGCACCGGCCCCTCATGGACCTTCCTGCGGGTGGTGAGCCTACTGGAAGGCTACGGGCCCACGTCGCCACGTACCATTTCGGGCTGAGCCCGGCCGGGTCCCGTGGGCAAAGACCCGGCCACCAGGCGCTCGCCTGCGAGCCCCAAACCCCAGGCCTGGCTCCAGGGTGGGGCCCCTGCTAACGCCAATCCGGCGGCACGTAACGGTCCTTGATGTTCTTCTGTTCATGATGGGCTTGTGAACCGCTCTTAGTCTGGCCCGTCACCTAGGACCTGTTTGCCATGGGAGACCCTACCAGGGGCGTAATGCCCCCGACAACATAGCTCCTAGGATCATTCGGGCACACAAACCCCTCCACCACAATGGTAAGGTGGCGGTTCAAGGAGGGGGGTTAGAAAATGCCCCCTGCATAAATAAAGCATAAAAATTGCTCACACGGATTGTGAAATTGCTTAGTAACCATTTCTTGATCATCACAAGTGAACCAAAACAGTCTTCTTTCTCAGGTGGTGTCAGCACGGTTGTTTAGTCCACATCTGAACAAACCCAACCGAACAGGTGAGGGGTGAAGGTCCCCTTAGTGTTCCCATAATCTAAAAACTTCTACATAAGTTTTTCTCTCCTCCCATAAAAATATGATTTTAGAGGAAAGACTAAGTACTTTAATAAGTTTAGTAAGTTAGTAAGTTTTTTGAGGAACAAATATGCTGAATATTGCATCTTCTGTTGAAAAAGTCAGCGTCGGCCTTTTAAAAATCACACTTTACACACTCCACAATCAAAGGAACCAAACCACAAATCTACCTCCACCTCTCTCTTAGCTAAGCTCTGCTGCGCTGATGGGTGGTGAAGATCTCCGACCTCCCGCCTATTCCGGCGAAGCCCGACTCTCCCTGACAGGGAGCAGGTTTGACCGAGACTTGCCACCTGGGGCTCTCTGGCACTGGAGCATGCCTGCAGTGATAATTAATGAGAATTACCGTTGCCGGGAGAGGCACTTTGGCAGGGAGGGCGAGAGAAGAGGGAGAATTGGACCAAGAGAGGATCATTGAGATGTAATGACTGTGGTGAAGAAGACAGAGATGGAGATGGTGGGAGGAGAGATGAAAAGAGACTAATGTGATTATTTAGCTACTGGCAGGAGGCTCACTAGCCTTGGCATTGGCTTGTTTTCTCCTACTGTCTGAGTGACAAATATACTGCGGGTTCACAGCTATACGTCTCATAAAAATCATGATTTATTTACCTTTGGTCCTCAGCTCTGCAAAAGAGGGATGAGTGGTGTTGAAGCATATTGGGTGGGAGTTATAGAGGCATTATGAGCTGACAGAGAAAAGTTTCTCCTCCTCCTCCTCCTCCTCCTCCTCCTCCTCCTCCTCCAACAGCAAAAAGCCTCCTTCTCCCCGCTCAAATTTCATTGCATAAAACGCTTGCTTAGTCTCGAGTACACTTTACTGGAGAAAGGAAATGCCTGAGGCTAGACTCACTGTGATGAAACAGATCCCCGGGAAAAGGCCATGGAGCCCGAGTAAGTAAAAACCAATGCAAATAATTAGTTCTGAGCTAATAGCCCTCAAAAAGCAGAGTAAAGTGGACTTCCAGTGGAACAGCGCTGGCCAGGTTCTCTCCACCAATCACATTCATTATAATCCACTTTCAAAGAGGATTTATACCCAAGATAGCAATGCTTCTGAGGGGAAATAAAGCCCGTTATTACACTCATTTCCCAGCTTTTTGCAGTCAACCAACAGATACTGAGCGATACTTAATGCGTTGCCAGCGATTTTGTTTGTCAGGCCTCATTACAAAGAATAAACATTACACACAAGGCTGACATTTGCCTCTTTTAATTGCTCGCTTTTTAGAGGCATTTAGCAACCATATGGATTTTGGGAACACGCAATAGCTATTTTCAAGGGTCTCATTTCCATCAGTTTCCATGACCCCCCTCCCCTTCATTTTACAATATGAGTGGACTTTATTCAGTAAAATCTCTTAAGTATTTCATCTTATTGTCCAGAGAGGGTCTGACAAATATTGATACCACCATCACTATGACTATTACTCTTGTGCCCTGAGTTTTGCCTGTCAGGCTATATACAGGATTTTATGGAGGTTTTGGGGTCTCTTCTGAGATGAAGGCTGAAGACAATCAGAGCTGGAAACAGTCCTTTTCATGTTGTTATTGTTCGGGGTCCAAACAATTTCATTCAATTTAATTTTAATCTATATTTTTATTTACAGTTAATGTTGTTCTTTGAGAAGTGGAAAATAAAAGTCCGAAGAGGAGAGTGTTTTTTGTAGAAAAGACACAAATGCACAAGTATCAAGTCTACGGTGGTCCTGCAAGGACAAAACACACGCAAAAGCACAAAAATTAAAGAAATAACTTTCATACTACAAATTGTAAAACTAAGTAAAAACACAAACATTAACAACTACTTTAGCTTTACTCTTAATTTGTTGTGCTTCAATTTCTGACATGTCTTGATACATGTTGCCCTTCTCTTACTCTCACTTTTGTACGTGTTTCAGTATTTATTTTCCTTTTGTTTTTTTATTTGTGGGTTATTTCTCTGTGTTATGTACTTAGGGGCCACCTTAATGACGAGTTTTTGTAATTCAAAGATCTTCGTGGGATGTCATTATCCACCAGTAGAGAGGCACA
Organism: Scortum barcoo; assembly: GCA_023238725.1. Classification (NCBI taxonomy): domain Eukaryota; kingdom Metazoa; phylum Chordata; class Actinopteri; order Centrarchiformes; family Terapontidae; genus Scortum; species Scortum barcoo. The sequence goes on from CM041543.1 coordinate 17,722,301, forward strand.
TTAGGTACACTGAGGTAAAAAAGATATAAAAATCTGTCAAATGGGTTACTATGGAGTGTTTATTTAGAACAAATGGCACCCAGCTGAATTTAAAAAGGCACTTTGCCCTCTGCAGTCTGTACTTCAGATTGTATTAGAAGCTCCAAAAGTAGCTGGAGTCTGTGAGCTTTTTCTTTCATGTATGACTAAGACGCTGGAGTCAACTCTGAAAGCAGAAACATTCTCCCTCCAACCTCCAGTGGTTTACATGCGAGCTTACTTTACAGTTTCACTCAAACCAAGGCTAAATATACCTGGACGGAGCTGGCGGCTTGTCTCATGCGTCCTTCCTTCAAAGCCTTCTCAGCAGCGTGATGGTCAAGTTCAAAACAGCTCCTGGAAAAATCCCTCCAGTGGAACGAAAACAGAGGTTGCAGTCTTTTTGTGTTATAGTCAAGCCTAAAATGCAGCCTTACAGAGATCAGTGGTATTTCAGCCGGGCATATACTGACTATCTCTTTCATCACAGTTGTCACAAATGATATATGAGGGTGATGCTGACCTTATGGGTGGATGTTTAGACCACCAGAGGGTCCGGAGAGTCTAGAAGATCCTCTGACACAAACAGAAGAAGTACATTTTCCAAATAATAAAACTCTAAGATTATGTTTTTTTTGCCACAGTTTGCCTAACAAATCAATCTGACTGTTTCCAGCACCTCTACAGTGTATCAGTGAATTTTTATTGGATGTCTCGGCCGCTGTGGAGAGCTTGTGGTCACGTCAGCTAAATATACAATCAACCAGCCGTACAGGCAATAACAACAGACCTGTATTGGATCGCCTTGTTGTGCACCGTCTACAGTTGAAGCCATAAATTGCTCAATGAATCTTACAGCATCAACTTGTCTGAAAGAGACAGGACATGGGTCCCTGCAGCTACAGCAATATATTCATACTTTCCATTTCCAATCGCTCTGTGCTGAGCAAGTGTTTCTCACTCTGTCTGTACGACTGCCTGCAGCCAGCTGATGAGTGGAAAGTCACGCTGCTCCGATCAGGATTATTATATTACATTATTATATTATTATATTAACTATCGAAATAAAGAGGTTTACTCTCTCTCAGACACAACTTAAACCACAGAAGCCTGCTTTTGTTTGGCTGCAGAGGTGGAAGAAAGTAAGTAAAATCAGCAATAACACACTGTAAAAATACTCTGTTAGAGGTAAAACTACTGGATTCAAAATGTTCATGTAAAAGTACATATGTATTGACATCAAAATATACTATAAGCACAAAAAATAAAAGTACTCATGATGCAGAATGGATTAATGTATCTTAAATCACTGTATGATCGTATCATTGTGTTGTATATTCACTGAGGCGTTAATGGGTTTGTCACTTTAATGTTGGAGCTGGTAAAGATGGAACTAAATTTTACTACTTTCTATGAATTTGTCCCTCAGGGTTAAATAAATTCTTATTTATAATATTACACAATTTGTTTCTCTATTATGTTTTTCAATATTAATCTGAATCTGCAAAGTAAGAAATAAGTAAGGTTATCAAAAATGTTGATGTAGAATAGGGAAAAGTACAATATTTGTCTCTGATAGTTACAGACAGTCAACTGTCTGGTCTGGTCTGGTACTGATGTCTGGCTGTTTTCAATGCTGGCTAGCACTGACCTTTATTTTATTTTCTTTTACAGACACCTGGTAGAACAGTCAGGTGAAGCCATCTTAGCAGCACAAGGAAAAATAGTCTCATGTGCTTTATGTCATCTTTTTGGCTCCTCTGGTCGGCCTTTATTGAGACCACCCAACTATTTAGGACAAATATTAGCCAGTAAACCTTAGAGAAAAGTCGAGAGTTGTGTTTTTGGGTCAATTCTATGCAGCGTTTTCAAGTCTGAACTACTCAAGTCCTTTCTGTTTCTCTTGGGTCTTTTTTAAAGGTAGTTAATGATTTTGAGATGTTTCATTTAAAAACTAAAAGACAGGGTGTGATATTTGATATTTCAAAAGAACAAAGTGAGAGTTTTACATCGAACATGAAGCAACCTCATTAAAACTCGTCCTTAAATTCTGTCTGGATGCCAGCTATTTTCCAACAAATGTGTTTCTACTGCTGCAGTAGCTTTTGCATTTGCATGGCAGCCACCTCGACATCCTGACTTAATGTGAATGAGCTTTGATGCCTCTGCATTTTCCTTAACACCATCCTTCGTCCATCCAGCCCGCTATCCGGCAATTACTCCATCCTCACTTTCCATCCATGCATTTTAAACAGAAAAAGTTGTGGCGCTATACAAACTCCCGTGATTGACGCTAATGAATAGGACGGGTCATAATGTTGATGTCTGACCTCAGTAGCAGGGGGTGAAAACATGATGCTACCCATGCTCCCATAGTAATTGCTTTTTGGGTTTAATGAAATTCCTCTCGCGGACAGTCCCTCACCTTGAGAGGCGTCCTTGCATGTGTTAAAGAAGTAGAAGCAAAAGTTTCCTCTGTCTGTGAGGAGAATAATCTCGTTGTTTTTTTTTTTTTTTTTTTCCCCTCTAGAAGGTCTCTTGAGTTGACTGAGTGGTGGAAAGAAATCCCTCTTACCTTAAATGCCTCACGGATCTCTGTGCCGGCAAAAACCAAGACAGGAAGATTGACAACTGCCAACATTATATCCGTTCGAAACATTAGGCACAATGGACTAGAAGCTATTTGTCCCTTAATACCCAGCATTCAAATATGGGACGCTGTCTGCTGGAAATTATGTTCATATTCAACTAATAAGAAACAGTTTTGGAAATGAATCTTTTTTAAAAATTTTTAATCAACATAATGAGGAAACTGGTGATGCTGTTGTTGAACATATTTGGTGAGTCATAAAATGCTGGTACTGAATTTATCTTCGCTGACAACACGTTCGATTTGTTTTCCTCCAAAGTGTTGCTCAAACAATAAACAGTCACTGTAGCTTTGTGCAAAAAAAGAAGGAGAAAAGAAAGTTGAAGCATAAAAATACGCCTCACGGTTCAAGAGAAACTCCGCCTGAAATATTCATTTAATCAGAATTTATTAATAAGAGCAACAAAGTGGCTCACTGTATTGTAGTTTTGTAACTTTTTAAGGAGAGATCTACATCTGTTGGATATATATATATATATATATATATATATATATATATATATATATATATATATATATATATATATATATATATATATATATATATATTTATATTTATATTATATATATATATATATATATATATATATTTATATTTTTAATTAATCATGCATGTCTGAGTGCGTATATAGGTAAAAGTGTTTGGATATATATGTGTCTTTATCTTTTATAGCTAGTTATTTAAATTTGCAAACATAAAATAAAATACAAATAAAACAATACAAATTTTAGGAAAAAAAAGGCAAATAAGCAGACACATCAAAACACTTTCAGGGCAGGTTGAAAGCCAAAAGTGTTAAATCGATGCCTGGTTTGAATTAAAAAAAATAAAAAACTTATCTGCTTCATGCGCCAGAACAACACAGGAAATGGAGGTCTTGTGTTTTAAATTTAGTCACACATTATTTTAAAGTAATAGTGCAGTGATTTATAGAAAATGTTCAAACCAGTTCAGATACTCTAACAACAACACCACCCCGATGTAAATAAGAGGTATTAAATTCATTTAGATTTACGTTCATGCTTCTAAGAATGAAAAATGGGCCGACAAAATGCAGGTGTGCGTTTGATTAATACCACTGCCTCTTCCTCTTTGTCGTATGGCAGCTTACAACCTCCTGTCCTCTGGGAGCAGAGGGAGGAAAGTCTAACAGAGGCTGACAGTCGTCGTAACCGCGTTCTAATTAGATTATTCAACGACTGTATTAATTCAGGAGCCAATCACTTTACTTACTTAGCATCCGACTGTCAGGCTGTGTTGTAGAAAGCCGGAGTGGCGTAATCAGGTTTTAAATGCCCTCAGATATTGGAATTGTATTAGAGTCAAAGAAACAATCCTTGCCGAGTATTGTGTAGGCAATGAAGAGTCAGGAGGTGCGGCCTGCGGTTATTCTGTGAATCTAAATAAGCTACAGACAAACACGTCCATCGCCTCAGAGAACGAAGGAAATAAATGAAATGCTGAAGAAATGCCTGAATTGAGGAAGAAGGCCTGACCTGCATTTTCTGCAATGTGTTATGAGAAAACAGTGTTTTTGAGGTAGTCACTGTCATAATGCTCCAAAATTACCTACTGATAGCTAATAACCTCACGTATGGGTAACCCGCATCTGTGAGCCAATGGGAAGAGAGCACCAGGTCTCCATATGTGAGTTCATCACTTCCATTTGTTTTCTTTTTCTAATTTATAAAAAAATGATTTTACTAGATTTAAAAACTGTCACATTTCCCAACTCAAGACTCAAAATCTGGCATACGTATATGTACACACACACAATAGTTCTTCTTGTAGTGTTAGGATTAAAATAAACACTATACACTGTACTGATAGCTCCAAACAATTAAATGTAACAGACAAAATTTTTTTATCTAAATGTTGAATGAAAACGTTGTTCTATTACATTAAACTGCTGTTATAGTTGATGCGCTACGACTCTGCGGCTCTCCGTTGGCTCATCGCTGTCAAGTCAGTTTGCTGAGGGTCAAGAGCACAAATTTGCATTTCAGAGTTCACCAAAGTTTAAGCAACTCCACTGATTGAGTGATCCCTATCCCTGAGGAACTTTAATTTTGTGTTGATTTTGATCCTCCCTGTGGACTAAAGCGTTGGACTAAGTGTTTCACCACCACCTTGTGATCCTGATCTGGCAAGCACAGTTGTTTGTAAGTGAAATACAGACACTACTTATTTTATTTCTTATTTACTTTTACTTTACTTTTTTTTAAAACATATGTCATGTATAAAACAGCCAGAAATTGCTTTATCTTAATTTTTTTATTTATTTTTTCTTCCTGAAAAATCTTACCAGGGAACAGGTATAAAGAATGAGCGACAGACAATTTTCTCTCTGCTGGTCTAATTTGTGGGTCATGTAGAGGCATCAATATGAAATTGAGAACATTTTTATAACCACCTAAAACTTCATGGTGTACTTTCTTTTTAAATATATATGGCAAGAATCTGAACCAGGATTTGATAAGAAAAGAGATTCAATCATAACTGCATCAACGCCAAACCCAACACATGCATCCAACATGGCGGCATTTTATAAAAACTGACCGGCCTGACTGATATCACTTTACCACGTTAATCAGAATATTTCGTGTAAAACCAAGCGAGCGCTGCGAGTCAGCTGCACAGTTGCAGGTATTGAAATCACATTGCCCTCACCGCTCTCCAAGCAAAAACCCAGAAACCGGCAGCTCTGCGAGTTTCTGCTGATCTGTCTGCCGCTGCGGAGGGGTCGATTTTAAATGTCCACCTGATACGCCCGGACCCATGAGAAATTGATTTCGCGAGCTGGGAGTCCTTGACCAAGCCGATCCCTTAACTTCACGTCATCCTTCGATTGACCTATCAGCCTCCTCGATCTCGTTTCCCCTTCTTCTAATATCCACCACGAATCCTCTTACATCAACTCCCGTGTCCAGGGACTCGGACCGGGCTTCATTGAGAATGCAGCGACCGCTTCTTTCACCTTGATGTTTGAACAACTAGTTTTCTCAAGGTTGCCGGGAAGGCGCTAGAATCAGGCGCTGTTTGCATTGGAAAAACCTCCTTAGTTTGAGCCTTTGTAGATGAAGCTCTTAAAAGGAAATCTCGATGGGTTCGGGGAATTAGCGCTTGTGATAGCGTGCGTTATATATGCGTTCCTGCGTATGTGTGGGAGAGTTTATTAGCGCAGGACGTTTCGAACACTTCAGGTTAACCTTCCCAACACTGGATTGGGAGAGACAAGGAGGCAAGAGGAACATGAAAGCAAGAGAGAGAGCTGGACTGACGTTTATTCCAAGTACGAAGAAAGCCAAGATGGCGAAAGAGAGAAAGAAATGAGAGATGCAAATATAGAGGGAAGGAGTTGGACGAGGCAGAGGCAGGTGTGGACAGAGTTGGAGGAAAGTGAGAAAATGGAGATGGGATGAGGAAATGAGAAGAAGACAAAGATAGAAAAGACTCAATATGAAAAAAAAGTATTAAAGAAAGGAGAGGAAGTGTTGGTATTTTCTGTGTTTCTCCCTGCAGGAGTTCAGCGGTTGGTCAGTACTCAATGCAAGCATTAGTGTATAATTAATCAAGTATTATTTTTCTTCCCTCTCCTTCTCACAGATATTCTTACTTTTGCTTCATTATTTCTCTTTTGGTCCACACTTCTTTTCAACGGCTTAATCACTCATGAATGTCCAAATTATTCATTTTGCCTCGCCTCGCCTCTCCTCCGCTTGTTTGACTTCATGTTAAATCCCTTTTATGCAGTGTAATCACAATCAGTGCATTGTAAAGGCTGCAAATATTTCACCATTTGTTGAAGTGCTTTTTATTTCACCTTTTTAATTATAATTCATTATTCCCCTTCGCTTTATATTTGTAGCCGCAGCTGCACGGTTTCAGCTAAATGCCTTCTTACTCAGAGTACAATTTGGTTAGCCCAAGGTCGTCCTGAAAACTTGGCAGTGAGTCAGCTGTGGCCTGATTTTACACAGTTTATCAAACCTGTGAAATCCCAAGCTAACCCTGTTCCAGCAGGGCTACGTCTCTCTGGACTAAAATAATTTCATTTCAGTCTGTGTTGCTGAGCAGAATGAAATGCTGAGGTTTAAAAAGCTTGAAGAAAGTGGTTACTGCATGTCACAGTGATCTGGACCTGTGGGAAAGACTGATGACTGAATTAATAACTCCTGCATTATTAGACCTATGAGACCTCCATTCCCATTTTTTTTCATGTTGTAAATATAAATTACGAAATAGAGCTGTCCTCATCTTTTAAATAACAACTCATCAACCCCAATTTCTTTGACGTGCTGATTTCTGGCAGCACAAACCCCGAAACACCTGTGATCAGCTGTGAGGAATTATGTATTCATTTCATGTAAAACAAATAATATGAATGAGTTGCATCGCATAAGTAATTTGGGACCAGAGTACTTTAAATGCCGTGTCGGGACACAACCGCCGGCTAAATTTGGTGATTCGCTGTTGCACCGAGCAAACACACGAGTGCTGCCCAGAGAAAATCCATCAACAGAGGAATTGAGGAAAAAGCGCTGAACACACTCAACTGATTGACGAGCGATATTTGGGATTTGAGGTGCAAAAACACCACAAAGAGCAACAAGAGTTTAGAGGTAAAAATCAAGATTAAACGAGCGAAAAATGCAGATTACGACCTTAATGAATAGGGTTTTAAGCGTTAACGGCCCACCTGCTCCATTTTGGCCTTAGCCTGTGTAGCGACTGTCCTGGGGTTTTTAAAGACACATTAAAATGTAAAAGAGGACCGTAAACGCCCAGTCAGCTCTCATTGTAGCTGAGGTGTTATGTATTATGCCCCGCAACGGTTCCCCTAACTACAAGCAATTCACAAGTTGTAACCATTCAGTCTTTTTTTAATTAATTTTTTTTTTACAACCAAGTAGTGTTGTGGGTTCTCATTGCTGAGATCTGAGGAGGCATCGACATCGCTACAACAGGGCTGTGTATTATTAATTGGGTTGCTGTATTGTGCATGTTTCATTTGTACAGAAAAGAGAGTCTTTGTTAACAATAAACTAAAGCAATAAAATCACTTATTTGGAGCTGAAACCAAAAGTGACCTCACCTAAAATGTTTGCTCGAATTTCTAATCATTTTAAAAAATCTTCTCTGATCTGGTCCAATACAACAGCTGTGCATGCAATCCCTTCTTCGTGAAGGTTATAATGTCGAGTTTTTGTTTAAACTACTTTAGAGGGCTGTTGATTTGACTTCAAGGCCATTTAACAGGCCGTGCTTCTCGGTTCAGTTGCATTATACCGCGTTACTCTGAGCCCTGTTGTTAATATTTAGTCCACAGTCTGTGATATATTGGTGCTTCCCAAGTTGACGTTAATGTTTAAATTGCTTGTTTTCGTCTGGCCAACAGTCCAAATACTAAAAAGACATTCAGCTTACTGTCATGCAAGGATAAAAAAAAACAGTATGTGGTTCGCATTTGGGAAAGTGGATTTAGTGAATGTTGGGCAGTTTTGACATAAACAAAAATAAGAACTTTTTTAGCTATATTGCTATGAATGATGGTAAAAACGACCCAGATTGTGCGAGAAAATATACCAGCTTCCATCCCTGCAGTCAGTCTCATGTATTCGACCTAAAAGGATTAGCAGATTGATTATTGATTAGTCAATGGATAGATAACGAATCTGTAACTATTTCAATAATCAGTTAACAGGTGGAGTCAGTTTTCCAAGAAAAAATGTCAAGAATTCGCTCATTCCAGCTTCTCAGATGTTAGAATTTGCAGCTTTTCTTTATTTTTCCTATCAGAGCTTTTCTTTCCTTTTCATTACTGCAATCTGAATATTTCAGGGTTTTGGACTGATAGTTGGGTACCTTGTTGCACTATCTATCTTCTGTGTGAAAGTGACTTTTATGGTGTCTAGACAGGAAGTATTTATAGTCTGTAGGGTCCTGAGTGGCATCAGGAGGCCGGGCTTGGCACAGAAAAAAAGCCTGTAAGATGTGGGACACAACTACAGAATTCATTTTTTTTTATCAAACCAAGTGGACAAGGAGGGCAGGCTGTAAGAGCGCCTGACATCCAGCAGCAGATTTAGCCGTTTTATATGGATAAGACTGCCCTTGTTGAATCTGAGCGGAGACACACACACACTTACACCACCCACTGATACATACACTCACCTTGAGAGGCAGGGTGAGCTCTTATCTGAGGCTGTGATCAGCTGATGTACAGCACCTGGATACTGTGGCCCCACACGGCTGACCTGATCTATGAGGCAATTATGATAAAAACGTCTGTCTAAGCATTCCTGAGGTTGAAAGGACTGACCGGGATATTAAACAGATTGCATTATACACAAAGTGAAATGTGATGGCAGCGGACCAAGAGAGGAGCCTTTTATGCTGTCGATTAGGAGTTCCCTTATAGGCGGCTCCCTCCCTGTCAGGGTTTTTTAACCTCTACACACACACACACACACACACACACAGAGTCACAAGAGTTTCACTTGGCGACAGGCCAGACCCCCAGATTTGTGTGTGCATGTGCAGCATTTAAAGTATACGTGACATGACTGTGTCTGTGTGTGTGAGTGCTCTTAGCCTCATACACTCTGATAGATTGCAGAGTGCTAGCCGTCTTTTCACTGAGTGGGAAGCTTGGCAGAGAAGGCAACTTATCCCGACTCAACAAGCACTCGATTTGCTGTAACACAGGATCCAATCAAATCAAAGCCTCCCCAGATGAGGAAAATAAAAACCGGACCCAATCAAGATAAAATAAATAAAACAATGAGCTCCAAGATACTGATGATTAATTCAAAGACAAACTAACTTTGGTGCTAAATGGTGCTAATATTTTCATTTTCACAGTAAGTGTTCAAGACACAACTAAATAGAAATCCAGCGACATGCAGTGCACTCCACTCCTCTCCACACTAATTCAAATAAGCAAACAAAAGAATTGGCTGGACATGTGGCTGGAGTGTGTCAGCAGTTCCTGCAAGACGAAGGCATTGATGCTATGGACTGGCCCGCCCGTTCCCCAGACCTGAATCCAATTGAGCACATCTGGGACATCATGTCTCGCTCCATCCACCAACGCCACGTTGCACCACAGTGTGATTTTGTGTGATTTTGTTGTCAGCACATTCAACTATGTAAAGAACAAAGTATTTAATAAGAATATTTCATTCATTCAGATCTAGGATGTGTTATTTTAGTGTTCCCTTTATTTTTTTTGAGCAGTGTACTTGGTTATACAAGGCATATAAATAAAATATGAGTATATACATGATGTGATATAAAGCATATGTATAAAAGATACTTGACAGTGCAAGATATGCATACCTACATATAAACATAGTATATAAGTATGACACGACATATAATATCAATAACGTATACTATCAGGTGACACGTGATACATAGATCATTTGCAAAAGTCTGCAACATAGGGATGCTTAGTAAAAGAGAAGTTAGATTGTTTTTCCTCGTGCACAAAGTAAGAAAGGTGAGGTCAGTATAAATGCAGAGGTTTTTCTCAGTCATTGAAATAAATAAATTGAAGACCCCATCGCTTGTTAAGTGGGAGGTTGGCACGCTTTCTCTTAAATGATAATTGCAAGAATAACCACAGCAGCAGCATCATCAACAACAATGGTAATATGTGTCATTTTAATTTATTGATTTGGTCACTTTAGTCAAAGAGGGCAGCAGGGGCTTGGTTAGCTGCTGTGCTAACTACATTTCAAACCAATGAAAAACCAGATCAGATGATTCATACGACAGGTCCGACAAACATTCTGTCATAAACATATAAAACATTCATGAAAAGGATAAACTGTAGATTTAAATATCAGTGTTTCATGCTCATAGCTCAACTGATATTTGATTTTTCAGGACAATATCAATATTTGAGGGATTTAAAAAAAATCAGATAATGATTATCAGCAAATAATTTGACCATGATACTCAAAACAACTAATACACTTTGATTGAAAATTAAATCAGTGTGTAAACTATGGTATTGTGAACTGACATTGCATATATTGACACATGACACATGTACCAATTCATTGGCAATATGCTGATACTGGACTGACTGACTATCTTTGGTGTTGTAGATGCTTTTATGGTTCAAAAATTGATCGGTTACTTTCCCACCATGAATAATCCATAGAGCGAAGTCAGTGTAAATCTGCTCTGTAGTCCAGAAGCCAAGAAGACTAAGCCTCTGAAGCCATTTCTCCATTTCTTCCATCCGTCTCGCACCCATTAGCCCTCAGTGTTGTCTCAATCATACATAAAGAAAGTGACAAGCACATATGAGTCACCATATTTCAGGAAAGACACACACAGAGAGAAATTTCATAATAAAACACATTCTCGGCACGCTTCACAACTTCCCTTTACATCAGCCTTTCATCCAGACTGCCGTTTGTATTCTGTTTGAAGTACAACCATTGCATGTCACATATTAAAGGTTAAGTTTTGTTCATATCTGCTCTATACTCTAAACCTGTGTCCAGAAAATGAAAATGTCAAACGAGGACACATTAATATTTTACCTCGTGATGTTCAAGGTGCGGGAGATAGATATTTTCCATTGGATGATGAATCTAACACATTCAGGCCTTCTTTCACCCTTAAATGCACTGAACGACCTTGTGGCTCTCCTTGCAATTCATGGCTGGTTTTGCACAGGTAGAACTGCCTTGGGCCATTACCTTACTTTCATAGCTATTTAAAGTACTCAAAGTATGATACATGTCCCTGCACTGGAGATTGTAGCTGAGGTGTCAAAAATTACATCACTTTCAAAATGAATCAACCACAGCCACTGCGTGCGAGCGTTGCGACTTCCTGCAGAGAGGACCCACACCAACATGACCTGGCAAGAGACCAGCTCCATCTCCATTAATTTCATATGAAGAAGTGAGCACTTGGCTGCACGGCGCATGCTGGTGCAGGGGCTGCTGGCGGTGCATAGCGAGCACACGACAAGTGGAAAAAAAAAAAGAAAGAAGGGGGGGGGGGAAGGGGGGGGGGGTCATTTCACTCTGGGGAGATGTGCGCCGTGTCAGCTGCGCAGGAACTGATTCAATTTGGCCAAAGAAGATTCTGCAGTGCTTCTACAAGTTTTTTTTTTTGCCCACTTTCTCATGATCAGGGGGCTAACACGAGCTGCCCGAGCATGTCTGCTGAAGACAAATTTGTTACAGCCGCATCAGGGTTTTGGGAGACTAATAAGCTCTTGCTTGAGGCGAGAAGTGGATATTTTTGGGTGTAGTTTTGATATATTCTTGAGTCAGCCAGCAAAGGCTCTTAAGTTACAAGTGAACTGATTGAATGATTCAGTATGGATTGACTGAAACTCAAACATAGTCCTCTTTTTCTTGGTGATCAGTGTTACATACTGCATAAAGGTGTATGTTCTGATGTGGAGAATAAGTTATCAAGGTCAAAAACTGAAGAGATGAACTATTATAGCTACATTAATTTAAAGTCTGACTTGTCTCATAAAGCTTTATAGGGTTTTACAGTATATCCTTAGGCCCCCAGTTTAGATACAAAAAAAAAAACTCAACAAGAAACAAATGATGGACAAAGGACATTTTTGGATGAAGTTATTATTGGCTAAAGCTGTAGTAATCAGTTGCCCATCTACACACAAACTGAGCCGCAGAGTTGAATGAGGCGTGTCTCTGAGTTTGTCATTGATGGGAACCCCTTTCATAGTACATGAAGTTATCTGATTCATTGTTAATGTAACAAAAATTGGTGGTGCTTTAAACTACATTAAGGGCCACAGTTAAATCACGTCCTGCCTGGGAAATTTACCTGTTTTATATTTGGCTTATTTGACTTGATGGGAAAGCTGCAGAGTATCCGAGAATCTGCATGACAAGCGAGATCCCTGAGATCTCTGCCGGCTCCTTTACGATCGGCTCACACACGAGGAAGTGACGCCAGATTAGCCGAAATAATTTGGGATCATTACAGAGCACCGCAGTTCGTGGAGAATCATTGCTCATCCTCTCCTCGCATAACTCAGAGAAAATTACCGAGCTGCCCGAATCTTTCATCCTGAAAAACTCCTTGATTAATAAGCGCCCTCAGCAGTTCTCAGAACCAGACCATTCAGTTCATCCACGGCCCCGACTGTTGATTAGATTTCAGAACGAAAAACGTGCCACATCTCAGAGTTGCACCTCTCTTTGGCATCATTTCCTACTTTGGTTTTACTGTTTGGCCTCTTCTAAAGATGCACCCTTGGGTTTTAAATGGCAATGTATTCAGGAGACATGACCGGGGGATTATGATAATGAATAGAGATCTCTGCGCCCGTCTCAAAGGGCATTTGTGAGAAGTGAAGGAAGGAGGAGAGGTCTGCAGAGGAGAGACAAGGGAGAGAAGGATCAGGGGAAATATTAGAGACTTCAGGCGATGCATCTGCTCTGAGCCTGGTCATGCCGAAAGAATGTATGATGGTTGGATCGGATCAATACTCGTGATCGATACCGGTCATGAATCAAAAACGGAATCTAGTCCTGATTTTCTCTAAGACGATGGGTGTGATGTGATTTGTTTGATTATTCAGTGTATCAATAGTGATCGATACTTGATGACAAAGTGCTTGTCAGTGGGTTTGCAGAGATAAGTGTTTATTTTAACTTGTGGTGGCGTCCCTGTCGGTGATGTCGACGCACGTTTTGCCATCGACGACTGATCGGATCATCCCCTCTGACATTTATTTATTTATTTATTTTGTCATCCATTTGCCACTACCAACTACTCTTCCTGGGATTCACACAAGCCAACGTTGCATCATAATCTGAAATAATTATATAATTAAAAATCCAAGGCAAAAGGGAACTAAATACAAAAAAGGAATTAAATAATAACAAAAATAACAACATAATTGATTTGGGAATGGCCATTAGTACAACAAATGGAGGGTTGGTAGTGGTAGTATAAAGACTAAAGCTATTTCCTCTCTACTTTTGAATGTCATTTACCCAAGTTTGTGTGTGTTAAGAGGCAGGACGAGGAAATAAAGAGTGAAACAGAATAGAGCACGACAGTCTCGTCTTAGACATGTTGTTCCTCTGCAAAGTTTATACAGAGCTGCTCTCGGTTCAATGTAAAAACATTGAACCAAAAATCCATTGCAAAGCATTAAAGAGGTTGAAGGACACCATTTAATCATTGTGACAACTCTTATTTTACCTTTGACATTATGGGTTGGATTTAATGACAAATAGGCTGTAATGACTGATCGCTAACAAAATCATCAGTATTTCATCAGCCTATACCCCTTTCCAGTTTCCGAAAATGCACAGTTAGCACACAAATATGGAAGAGCGAGGTGATAGGAAGACCACCGAAGAGAGAAGAGGAGAATCACCTTCCCAAACGAGCTTTTACCTCACACCACGGGGGAATCTCTGTATGTGACTTGAGAGTTTTATGGAAACACCACAATTATGTTGTCAAATGAGCCATTGCAGGGACAATTAAACTCCCCGCACATGTCTGGAACTGCACATCGCACACAGAGGAGGAGGAGTTCAGAGGTGCGCATACGTGTCCCCTGCCGCACAAATGAGATTTACACACATGTATTATACAGATGATTATTTCTGACTGTGTGCACTCCCAGATGTTCCTCCGAGCGCAGGCGTACGTGTGCTCCCGTTCAGCACACCTATATTTGAGCGCCGCGCACGTCATGTTTGCACTGCCGCTGTAAATAATTCATTAGACAGAGGCAGCCCTGCTCTGCTTTGAAGAAACATCCTCTCCTCTCCTGCAATGTGACAGTATTTACATGTGTAACACGGCAACGCTGATCGCAGCTTTGCTTTACATAACAACATGTCACACCAGGAAAAGACTAAATCTCTCTGTCCTAATGAGAGATGACAAACAACAGCCTTTTTTTTTCTTGTTATTCCTCTATGGGGGAACCTTCGCTCTGTAAAAATCTAATTTCTGCAGAATCCCCACCGGGAGGGTCGGGGGTCGGAGAGTCACTTTGCTTCACTGATTTACTTTGAAGCAGCCATAATGAAGAACACAGCAGGACGAGTTAGAGACGTTTCAAGACGGAGGGCGAACGAGGGGAACTGGCTGGAGAGTCAGACTTTTATGTTTATTTATTGTTTCTCAGCGATCCAGATCAATGAGTATGAAACGAGAAACACCAGCCAAGGTCGCAAGGGGTGCAATTATTTAAATCGTGATCCACAGCTTACATTTGTCTGCCTACTGTTGGCGTCCAATCTCTTTGTCCCCAGGCTGAGTCTGTCTGTCTGTCTGCCTGAAAGAAGCAAAAGGGTTTTGATTCTGATGAATAGAAAAGGTAATTGTTAGCTGGGAAGCAGAATTGATAGTGTTTTGATTATCCATCCAGCACTGTATGTTATTTTTTCAGATGTATATGAGCACAAGGGGCCTGATATAACAGCATCTGGCTGGCTGTTTTGGACGGAAAATCTGCACTCTCAGTGGAAATCTGCGGTAAATTTCCCAACATATCCCAAACAGAAGTCTGCTATATGAGAAGAAAAAGGCATCTCCTAACCCCGCGAAACACCTGCTGTGAGGACGGGGACGAATGTAACGAAGGACAAGAGGCGAAACGACATCTGGAGCCATCTGGGGCGACGAGCCGGGCTCTGAAACTTTTAATTTAAATAAAAGTGGCTTCTGAGATTAGTTCACAACTTTTCAATCGACATTACAGCAAGCAAAAAAAAAAAAAAAAAAACAGAAAAAATCCATTTTAATATTGGAAAATGTGCCGTATAATCTTGTCTTTATTGTTGAAGTTTCTTCTTTTAGGCCTTTTATGATCCTTTTTTTCCTTTTTAAATTTTCACAGTATTTTTAAAAACCTAAAATGCGCTCTTGATGTGGAAAATTTACATAAACTGTGTGATAAAGGGAATAAAAGTGGAGCTGTTGGCTTGTGATTCCAGCCCCGAAACATAATTTCACTTTCATTGCGACACACCGTACATAGATATCAACAATGCACACATTTTAGCACAGAGCCTTTTTTCTTTTCTCTTTTTTTCCTTTTCCAGCGGTCCCTGCTCCTGCCTCAGCACTCAGACAGCTTTTATTTTGGCATGGATGACCACTGGGGGATTGGAAGGGAGAGAGGATCACCTTTTATCCACTGTCTCTCTCTAAAACACCTTTCACTTTCTATTTTCTGGATGACCAGCCTGCACTGTTTTACCTCACAGGATAAGCACGTCTCGCAGGCAGTCTGCTCCTATCTGTCCCCCGACTGCCACCTCTCGCTCTCTCTGCGCTTCTGTCTCTCTTCTGTCTCTCCACCTCTATCTTTCACATAAATGTAAGCCAATCTTGTACGTGTGTACTCTGTATGTATGTGCATGCACGTATAGAAGGCCTCTGAACGTACTGCGTGCTTATATTCTCCCATTCTGGTTTGGCGTGTTTTTGTTATGGCACGTGGATCTCTGCTTTTATTACCGTGCACAAACCTACTCCAGCTATTAAACTTTTACACAGTGGGTAAACACACAATTTGCAATTCTCTTTGGCTGTCCAAACAAGTAGAATTTTTCCTATTAAATTTCAATTCTGGGATTTCACACTCCAGCCTATTCTGCGATCGACTTTCCCTCTTGAAAAGCAAAAGAACGTTTCATGCAGATATTCATTTTTCAGTTGAGTAATCAGTAGTTTGCGTGTTTGGACTGTGCTATCAAAATAGCAATTGCAATAATAGACACTATCTCTTGCTAACACACTAGGCACATAGCAGTGCAGGCATAAATACACAGATGTTTCCTGCATTCGGAGGAAACATTTCTATTTCCGGCGTCTTGTCTCCTTTTCACAAATTTAAAATGAGTTACACATTTGCACAGCTGCTGGCTTTAGATTATACAGCACATTTTCTGTAAAGTACAAGCTTTCAGACTTGAAGAATAGCTGGCTGACACTGCGTGGAGCAGTTTTGTGTGTCCTACATGATACTGAGCTTGTATCAGTGTCTGGGAATTTAACCTGCTCTCTATTATGCCCGCATACGCTGTCGGCTACGTGCCGCGCTGCAAGCTGATCTAAAGTCGTGGAGCAGGAAGGTCTGCTGCTGTGCACACCAATTTTGTAAACATGGTTGCTGCAGGTTACAGCCGCGGACAACGTATTGGACTTAATACGATTTTGAGGAATGCGAGGAATCGTGAATGCGATGGCAAAGGTAATACTGGTAAAATGATCAGTTTTAGGTCAAGGGGATTTAATCAGAACTAGTAACAACATGACCCAAATGTCTTGGCTGATGCTTGTGAAAAGGACGCAGCCCTTATCTGAACCACAGGTGAGCTCGGCTGGCTTTCGCTGACACTTCACTCTTCATTCGACTGCGTGAACAGCCACACTCAGGTCCACTTCAGTCCGCCTCTTGTTTAGACGTTTTTGGACTGAGCTTGGTTGGTTTCAGTTCATTTAGAAAAGTTTCTCAAAGTGTGGCTTGCAGTCAGTGGCAGCCCTAAGAGCGATTTTGTGCAGCTCCTGAATCTGACATGAAATGCATGCTTTATATTGTAGTCATGGTTGGTCTATTTTAATACTTTCAATTACCATACATTTGAAACACTAGTCGGCTACTGCATCATACTGCAACCCCCCCTAACAAGTGTCTGTCAGGTTGGGAATGACAACTTGCTGAAAGCCACTTGTTGCAACTACTGGCACCTTGCGAACGCTACTGATATTGTTTTTAGTCATCGATGCTTGTGCTGTTAGCTAAAGTGAGCGATTTCAGTGGACAATTCAGCCGTTTAACGTAAAAGTGCGATTGAGAACCTACCACGGGAAAAACTGCTGTATGGTTGATAAGAAAAGGAGGTTTCCGAAAAAATTCAGCATCAGGCCTCAGGGGATGGATAAAGTTATCTGCCATTATGAGACAATCAAAAATCAAGTTCATACATGAAGAGCTCAAACTTAACAAGTTTCAACAAGCTTGTGCTGCTGTCAACCATGTACGCTGCTTAGTCATCAAAACTTTGAGATCCCCTCCTCTATATGTTCTTGTGCAGAACATTATTTTTAACAGCGCTGACCCTGTGTTTGGCTTATGTTACAGTAGTTTGCCCTCTTAAGAAATCAAGAAAATTAAGAAATCAGTCAAATAAGACAAATGACCATGAATGTGACTGTGACATACGTCCAAATTTATATCAGCAGATACTAATTAGGGCTGCTACTACCACACTATTGAGTGTATAAAATGTCAGACAATGGTGCAAAATACCCTCCTTCATTTCCCAGAGTCCAAGGTGACATCTTCAGATAGTTTGATTTGTCAGACCAATTCTCTAAAACCAAAAGATGTTTTTTGATGTAAGATGGAAAAAAAAACATTTAGGAAGCTTAAACAAGTTGGTTTTTCAAAAATGCGTAAATTATTAATCAATTAGTGAAATGGTTGCTGGTTCATTTTCTTTCAATTAAGTCATTGTTTTAGCTGTAATCCTGACACGGCAACGAATCTTATTTATCTAATTTTTTTAAAAAGCATCTATTTTGTATTTGATTCTGAATTTTGAGTTCTGCCCTTCATGTGGAGAAGATTTCCTGCCAGAAAACGAGAATCCTCAAGGGTCTCAATTTGTTGCTATGGGATGTATTTCTCTGTTGCCATGGCCCATGGCCTTGGCTGATAACACTGAATTTTACATAAAAATATCTCCAAGGCAACAAGACCAGCAGTGGTTCAGTCTCTTTTTCCCCCATCCCCTCATTTCTCTCCCTCCGTTGCTCTGTCATCTGTCTCCCATCATCACAGATCATTCCTGCCTGGCTTTGTCCTCACCTGCTATACAGCCGCACACCTGGGACCCACTTTAGCGCCCTCCATTCATCATCCTCTCACCTCACTTCATAATTTCCTCTCTGTCACACACCGGCCTCCCCATTGATTTCAGGCTGTTTCGGCACAGAGAGGTACATTTTTGGAGTTGCCTAAGCAGTCACAGATATTACCACAAAAGCAGGCAGTTTAGATTTATTACAAGATGTATATTTTGAGCAGTTTTCTCTGTGTCCTGCCTCAGAATGATGGAAAAATAGATATTCTGACGTGGTTCTGCTAGATTCATACAATCAGCAGTGATAGAGAAATATTTAGCATCTCATTTATTGTAGAGCTGCAACTAACTTTAACATCTAACCTCTGACTGATCGATTATTTCCATAAAACAATTAATCGTCTATAAAAAGGTGAATGTCCATTGCAGTGTGATACAGCTTAAAGAGTTTTGTTTTTCTGACCGTTTAGTGTGAAGACTCAGAAAACCAGCAAATATTTATTTTCAGGAGATGGGAACATGAGAAACTCTGGCATTTCAGTTTGGTTATCAAAATAGTTGCCGTTTAAACTGCTCTCAAATGATTTGATAAATTGACTAACTTTTGCAGCTCCAGTCATCTGCCTTCAACAGAAAAGTAGTTTTATTGGAGCTCATTTTGTTAAGCTCCAAACCACGTAGATTTTTGTCTCACTACTTTTTTTTTTTTTTTTTTTTTTTGTGCAACCTTATAAAATTGACAGGGTACAACATAGCCAGATTGTCTTTACTCTGGTTTTTATATATACGTTTTTTAAATTATATCTATGAATCATATCAGAACAGCATGATGCTTTAGTGTTCAAGATTGTGGGATTGATAGTTTGGTCGGGTTTACATTCACTCCCGCTGTTCTCATGGTTTCCACCCACGGTCGGGACTGATGGGGCTTTGACAAGGATGGAGCGTCATGGAGCGTTTGGCATTAGTATTGGTCTACTGCTGTGCCTGCAGGAAACTCCTGCAGTTATTGAACAGAAGAAGCAAAAGACACCTGCAGTAGCTGACGTGATTTGGACTGTCCTGGAAACTAGAAAATGTCACGTAGAAGGGGCGGAAATGTAGGGAAGGCTGGAAATATGCATCTGTGAAAACGTAATGTTGATTTTAACTTCAAA
The DNA here is from genome assembly GCA_023238725.1 of Scortum barcoo. NCBI lineage: Eukaryota > Metazoa > Chordata > Actinopteri > Centrarchiformes > Terapontidae > Scortum > Scortum barcoo. Next base: position 17,741,981 of record CM041543.1, read on the forward strand.
AAGTGTTTAATTTTGACAAGCGTTTCCATTTTTGATTAGTCTGCTGATCATATTCTCCATTCATTGATTCACTGTTTAATGTATAAATGTAAAGTGAAAAATGAACCACCACGTATTTCCAGATAACTGATGACGTCTTCAGGTCGTTTGCTTTGTCTGATCAACGATCCAAAAACCAAAGATTTTCAATTTACAGTGATGTAAAACAGAGAAAAGCAATTACTGATTGAAACAATGAATCTGTTATCAAAAAAAAGTTGCTGATTAATCTTTTTGTTGTTTGATTGCCTTGCTAATGGTTTCTGCTCCAAACAGAATGAAATGTCTCTCTGACTGAGGTAGTTAATTCTTGTTTAGGTTTAAATGAGGCTCGCTGATTGAACGGACGTGTTTAGCCCTTTAGTGTTACTGACAACAACAACAGATTTGGAAATTTGGAAAGCAATGAACTGAACAGATATATCAGTTTGCTGAACATTTGTTGATAATTGAAAAGACCAAGGGAGTAGCCTGCTGAGATAATTTCTTCAGTACAGGCAGCTGATACATTATAGAGTCAGATGTTGACTATCCAAATAAATTATACAGACAAGGAAAGTGATGAGAGTTTTTAGTTTCCTTTTTCCTTCCTTTTTTTCATAATTTAATCACTTCACTCCCAATTTCCAGCTTCTAGTGTACATGTGCCTCGCAAGTGGCGACTAACTCAGCAGTGACTCTCATCTGGCCACGGTCAGATGGTCACCCAGTCCAATACTGTTCAGTTTATTCTCATCGTTTTTACCAGCACAGTATAATACAGACAGGTACACAGAGAACGATTTACTGTGTGTTTTTAAAAAGCAAAACATTTATAATTTGCTCCCTTCAAATCAAGAAGTGAGCTGTAATACGTAACCTCGATGGTGTACGAGAGAGAGAGAAAATGAATAGGGTTGAGGATGGGTCTTCTCTCTCACACACACACACACACACACACAGTCAGGCTGTCGGAGAATCTTGTTTGTCCTTGTCAGACTGACCTGCTGTGTCGGCTGAAGAAAACAAGCAAATTGATGACGCTGTGAAGTGCGTAATAGACGGGATGGGCACGCTGCTGAAAATGGATGTGAGGAGCAGGAGACATGACTGAAAGACTGAATTAAAAAGAAAAGCAATCACACAGTAATTGATCACTAATACACCACATCATAGTGTCTCAGTCTCACATATGTTATAACACAGCTGATGATCATTACTGCAGGTGTCCATGGAGTGTTTTAGGAGTGGTCTTAATGGGGCTTTGGAGGCTTCTTCATAAAACTCTTTTGCACTGTCGAACTGGATTTTCCTAATGAAAACCATGTTTAAACCCTCTCACTCATCAGTCACGACCCTTTTGAAGTGTCTTGTCAGTGACTTTTCTGGGCATCAAACAATAACAGTGCACAGGATGTGAGGTTGGGAGCCAAGAAATCCTACTTCTTATCCCTTTTTAAAGGTATTGAACAAGCCCCAGAAACGGGTTGAAGACAAATCACCGTTCTCCCTACAAAAATCCCCATTAGTTGACAATATACAAGAGAAATGTCATTCCTGATTCTGATAATCAAAAACTGATATAATATACTGTACTTCAATGCAGCATTTATTTAAGTCTGTCATGGCTAACCTAAATTTGGAAGCCTTGATTTTTTTTTTTTTTTTTTTTTACCCAGTAAAAAGACTAAGTCATGCCTTTGTTTAAAGTTATGCATCCCATCACAATAGTAACAGCATATTCATGGCTTTGGGGATAACACAGGCAACAAAATAAATATAAATGTAAAATAAGTCTCTAAAAGTGGTCTAAAAAGGCACCAAACGAATAGCCAAAAATGCTTCCAAAGCAGGGAGCAGGTACTGAAGCAACACTCACATCCTGACCCTGACTGTTAAGTAGTTTTCTTAAAAAATGCTGACTCCTACTTTCCCCTCGTGGATGTATTTTATTCTGGTTATTGTAAACTGTCAGCTGTAACTAACTTCTCTCTCTGCTTTGCCTAAATGGAAATAGAGCATGGCGCTCTTTTGGCCACATCCCACCTGCCAGGTCTCAGATAAAAAAAAAAAAAAATAAATTAAAAAAGGAGCCAGCAGTTTAAAAAAGATGAATAAAATGAACATGCGTAGACGGAGGCTCGTTTGATGAAGCCAGGAGGGTTAGAGGGAGCGTGGCAGGAGGCAGAGCTGGCATCCATTCTGCTGACATGAACCTTGGCAGGCTGTGACGCGCTGCAGGACGGGCCTCGGTCTGGTCCTCCGGTCCAGCTGCATCTGGAGGATCGCCACACCAACAGTCAGAGGAGACACAGAAACACTTTAAAGGGTGCAGGGGTGATTACTTGATTTTTTTTTTTTTTTTCTCACAGTCAAAAGACCAAAACAAGAATGAACTGATCCTGTAAAGAAGAACCGTCTGTGTATCCGGAGCCCGATACGGCTCATCCCTCTGTGCTGTACAGTCTCAGTGTTGTCAAAAAACCATTAAAAACACATCACTGAGCCACACCGCTGCATCCGATGACATGTTCCTTCATTATTATGGATAAAGTCGCTGTAGTTTATTCTGTGTCAGACCCACATACACCATCCTGCTGCCGGAAACACTCACTAGAGAACCAAATATATATTAATCCACGTCCGAAAGTAGTCCAAGTGCACCACTAACTTGTGTTTGGGTAAAGCTTGCTAGAAATGACCAGCTGTCCAAGGATATTACCTGCATCCAGGACTCATACATTCATTCAGTCTCCCAGAAAATAATGTTTATATACAGCTAACAAAAACTTTTTGAAGGAACTGCATAAAGATTTATTAGTGAAAAAGTCTACACTGACTTAAGACACAGTGTATTTATTAACATTTAACTACAGCCACCATTAATTTAATTAATTGTCCATGACTCTTCTTCTTTTTATCTTTGATGCTAGGATGTTTCCTTTCAATATCTTTCAATAATGAATTCATCTTTAGTGTTGTGAGGCTGATATAGTCACACATCTGACAAATACAACCTATGAGCAGAAACCTATATCGACTTCTGCAAACTTTACGATAACTTCATTTTTTTTTTTCCCAAAAGGAGGACGTCATAACATCATATAAACACAGCATAAAACTACACCCAGTGCCTCCAGATCCAGAGGTTGTGTGTGTATATATAAAAATACTTCAGGTATACCAGCTTGACTTTTCAATTTTAATTTACCCCTTTGTCATTTTTGATGTGCAGATGAACAAATCTGTTAAAGGCATTTTCATTCATGTGCCATTTGAGTTGATTTTCCAAACAAATCCAGCAAAGACTGAGTTAATTATGTTGAATTTAGAGCTGAAATAACAAACACAGTTTAAGTGAAGCAGCCAGATGTTTGAGGACGTGATGCTCAAAGATCCACATTAGCTAACGTGACAAAACCGCACAGAGTGTGTTTGCGGGTCAGTGATATGAAAAGGAAGTCACTCATATACACTTATTATGACTGCAGTGAGAATCGCTTTTATTCCGTCTTCTGTGGTCGCATAGGAAAGACAGAGAAACCATCTGTTTACTAAAATATTATTTGCCCATTTTCTTGTACACATTATTACAGATTTATACGTCTGGTCCAGTCATCGGTTGTGGATATTATAGAAAGACAGAATTCTGCAAGTGCATTAAAGTAATAAATTCAAATAGCAAGTAACAATGATCAATTATTTATCAATGATATCACTGTTGATGTCACTTAAGGTTGCATCTTCTGTTTCTAACCCAAAGTGCATCTTTGTTTGGCAGATGCTTTTTCCTCCCTGTTTCTTTCTTCTGGGAAACCAAACAAAGCGAAAACATTCGGCACAGCAGCCACAATGCACTGACGACACGTGTTTAATGCAAACCGACAGTGAGCAAAGTGGCCACATTTTGCTGCTCAGCGCGCTCGCTAAGACCAAACAACACAATACTGCAAGAGGAGATTGTATTATTAACCGCTGATTTGCGAACCATGATTTATGATCACACAAACACGAAACATATTCCTCATTAATATATTAAAATATGTTTTTTATAAGGTCACCATCAAAGAACCCATTAGCAACTGGGGGACTTTGAAGTTTTATAATGAAACTATAAATTTAATTTTAGTAAAACAGGCAGCGTTGATAAAAGCACATAATGGAGCGGTTAAATATAGGAGCAGTGCAAAACACACGGATACCACAATATGTTAATTAATTCACATAATCTTCTTCCGCATGTGTTTATGTCAAGGTCTTCTGACATATTTAATTATTCTCAACTTCATGAATATTTAAATATTTAGCACAGGACTATGGCATGTACGTGACACTTACAGGAGCCACACAGGATAATTTGTTGGGCTTTAATTCAACAATAATGACCAACACATCGATGATATTTGTCTTTAAGATTAGTGAGTTATTAAAAATAAGTCTCTAAAACAACAGACTTGTAGTATAACAGTATTTAAAAAAAAAAATGACCGAGTGAATTCATATGAGAGTTGAAAGAGAGCAGTACCATTTGTAATGACCTCTATTTAAGTCTGAACTCAATAAAAAGGGGTGCAATGTACAAAGCCTTTCCCAAGAAAAGATTTGACTCTAACTAGGTCAGTGTCTCCATTCTTCTTGAAATGGCAACTTGCAACATGAAGACAAATTCAAACACATGCTGGATGCACAAACACAAAGACGCGTGCACGCAGATATACAGATATGACTCATTAAGTCGCAATAATCCTGTTCCTGGAAATGGATTATATGATCTCCAACAAACCAGCTATTCATATTTAATGCAATGCCGTCTCCCGGTAGACACGGTGGGTCATCAATACCGCTGAGCAGAGTGAGAAAAAAGGCTGTTTTTCACCGCACTTTTCATTATGATAGAAGATGTCTATCTGCAGGGAGGAAAACAATGACTCTCAATTCATCATATTTGGGTAGCCAGGGAGAAAAACATGTTGTTTTTTTTTTTTTTTAGCATGTAATACACACAGGAGTCCATTTAACCTGAGTTTATATAATGGGACAGTGAATAGGGCGCGAGGTGATGGACTGCATCTGATTACATGACAGCAACCAGATTCATAATTCTTATGAGCTTGGTTACTGTTGCTAACAGAAACAAACCCAGTGTGCAAAATCTGAAGGTTAAGTTGAGTTGGCACTGATATCACGATAGATGGAGCTTAAAATAACAGTTAATATGCAGTTTAGTCATTAACAGCAACATTATTCTGATTTATATTCGGTAAATAAGTTGAAAATTTGTTTTATAAGTGTTGTAAAACAGAATATTTTTTATGTTTAGACACCAACTGTGTAATTTAGTGTTTTATTTATTTATTTTTTAATTCAGTATTATTTTATTGTACAGTCATATTTCCCTGGAACACCCAGTGTCCTCCCACCACTCACCCCATGTACAGTTGTGTATAAATTGTTTAACTGTGGCTTTATAATGTGTAACTTTGTGTACATAATAGGTGTTGGATAGATGTGCTGAAAGGGGATGAACAGGAAAATGCAAACAAATGCAAACAAAGGGGAGGATGAGTACAAAAAGAGACAATACAACTGAAAAAGAGGCGCACAAAAAGACGGGCGGAGAAGAAGAAGAGCTGCGAGACAATGCGAGATAAAAGAATAAAAGGAATAAAGGACACATGAAAGGAAAAAGGCAGCAAGCCAGAGGAGATGGGGGCGAAGCGTACGAGCATTCATGCCGTGGAAAAGTTGCTGTGCTTGCGGTGGTTGTGCTGAAGGCTAAGTCAACATGCCCGGCAGTGATGAATTGGTCCTGTCAGGATAAGCCAAACAAACAGAGATCTGTATAGTGTATGACAACCCTCCTCGAGGCGCTGCAGTGAACAATGACATTTCCGTACTTGCTGCGTAACACTGGCTCCAGAGATCTGGCAGGACACATATGCTGGAGGTACACAGCTGTTTACTTTTTGTATGGCTATGCATTAAGCAGGCATATCGCAGTGATTTAGTGGAGGCTGGGGGAAAACATGCCACACACGGCTTTCGGAAAACAAAAATGTTTATTAGAGCTGCAAGACGCGAGTGACTTCGAATGCTGGAGGGCAGGAAGTAGACCTTATTAAGGTCTTACGGCTAATGTGTTAGCAAAAAATTGCTTGGTGTTACTTCCATGTTGAGCAGAAAGAAAGCAACATTGGCTTCCCATTGGAGTCAGTTATTGCTGAGTAAAAGTACAGTATTCATTCATCACTGTGACTCAGGCTGCGATCAGACTGACGTTAATACTACGGCAAAACAACTCTAAAAAACATGAACGCCGCACATCACATCAGAGGCTGGATTTTTATTGCAATGTAAAAGTTTCATTTTCTCAATAAAATAACTAATTGTGAATGTGTAGTTTTGATTAATTTTGTGCATTAAATACCTAAAGAAAAGACATTAATGCATCTCAAAAAGCCTCTAAATCCAGGTGCACCCTGATTGCCAAGGGTTGTTTGAAAACTTTGTCGAACATCGTTCCTATTTTCTCTCTCACCTTGTTTTTTTTTGCCACCTCATTACTGTCAAAACTTTACTGCTGACTTTATGATAAAGGCATAAAATACCCACAAGGCATTTATACTTTGCTAGAAACTATACAGCAACATTTTTTTACACTTGACACGTTGCTTCATGGGATAAATTGTCCTACTGCCCATTAATTGTCATTCAAACTGTACGACTCTTTTCACCGCGGTAGTCATTTTCTACTGGCTCAGTATTTCTTGGAATTATGTTAATTTGTTCATATTGGAAAATTAGCTGTGGTGTGCGGTTGTCAGCTTTGAGCTGGAGTCCCCACAGCCATAAGCTCTATCAGTGCTTTTAAATGTATGGAAATGATTTACAGCCACAGCGTCCTTTCCGCACGTCTGTCTGCAGTGGAACAACATTAAAGAGCCATATGGGACTCACGCTGCTCATAACGATGTGTGGAGACGTTGGCTGTGGCTTTATATATTAGAGGTGTCCCAGATGTTTACACTGTACAGCTGGACTGCATCCATTTCTAGTATAAATACAGAACAGTATGCAAACAAGAAATGTGCAGTGTGCCCTGCTAACTTGAATATGAAATGTGGAATCCACAATGAGGTGCGTTTCATAAATCAGTTTAATTGTCTGGTGCAATAGAATCCATTTACACAAAACTCCCTCCAACATACTTGACGACAGGGAGGAGAAAGAGGGGCGAAGGCGAAGTTTTGGCCTCGGGGCTCGGCTCATTGTGTTGTCGTTTTAAAGACAGCAGGTTGCAACCGAAGCAATTAGCAGCCAGGTGGGTTTTGGAAACAATAGACTACACGCACGCTGACATAGATGGCAACATCGGCGATTATGAACTCAGCGGTACAGACATGTACAACAAGCTCCTTCAGTCAAACGGATTAACACGTGTCTCACACCAGTAACACTGCTTAGTTCACATCGCTAACAACACTGTCTCATTGCACTGCAGATTCTTAAATTCATAGTTATAACTCTGCGCTGCAGTGAACAATGACATTTCCGTACTTGCTGCGTAACACTGGCTCCAGAGATCTGGCAGGACACATATGCTGGAGGTACACAGCTGTTTACTTTTTGTATGGCTATGCATTAAGCAGGCATATCGCAGTGATTTAGTGGAGGCTGGGGGAAAACATGCCACACACGGCTTTCGGAAAACAAAAATGTTTATTAGAGCTGCAAGACGCGAGTGACTTCGAATGCTGGAGGGCAGGAAGTAGACCTTATTAAGGTCTTACGGCTAATGTGTTAGCAAAAAATTGCTTGGTGTTACTTCCATGTTGAGCAGAAAGAAAGCAACATTGGCTTCCCATTGGAGTCAGTTATTGCTGAGTAAAAGTACAGTATTCATTCATCGCACGCTGACATAGATGGCAACATCGGCGATTATGAACTCAGCGGTACAGACATGTACAACAAGCTCCTTCAGTCAAACGGATTAACACGTGTCTCACACCAGTAACACTGCTTAGTTCACATCGCTAACAACACTGTCTCATTGCACTGCAGATTCTTAAATTCATAGTTATAGAGGAAAATGAGAAATAACAATCACAAGCACTGTAAGAGCTTCCCTGCCAAGATAGATGACCTGTTGCACGATGCAGTGTTTTCTTTTTGTTAGAAATCCTCAGGGTTGTCTGAAATTTGCTGGAACAGCTGAACCGGCTCAATCCGTTTATGGTGGCTGGTGCCCGCTGGGCTTTGTGTTGGAGTTCACTTCACTTAAGTGTCTGTGACAGTTTTCTTTCACATAACTCATCCAACAGCCGGAGAAAGCCGACTGCAAGATTGACAAATATGCTCTTCTATCTTGTCTTTAATATTTAATGCCGGACATCACAAGATTCAAGGTGTGTGAATAAAAAATGCAGTAGAAGTAAGTAGAACCTAAGGGGTTGATTTATTTATTTTTTTCTTTCTGACTCCAGACAAACACGGAGTGGCAGACAGACACAAACAGATGAAAACAAACAATTCCACCCTAAGGTGCAGGGGGCCGGTGGGGAGACGGAGGGGGGGAGCACTTGGTCGGGGATCCTGGAGAAATGTCAAGCTAAGCATACATCAATGGAGGCAAGGCGGGGCTGTCAGGGAGCATTAATGCAGCACGCTTGATGTTTTAGTAATGAGGACATGCTGTACACAGTGGCAAAGATACAGGGACGCAAACAAGTGCCGGCGAAGCACGGACGATCAACCGCAGAATCCGACTAACAGAGGGAATCAGAAATGGAGGCAGAAACAAACAGAATGACTGGAAGAAAGAAAGCAAACAGTAAGTCAAACAATCAAACAGTGGAGGCCTAGAAAGACTCTCTGCCCTGGAGTATATGTGATATTTATAACATTTCACTGGCATTATGGGAGTATTTTTGATATTTTGCCTCTTTCAGATGTCTGGTGATCTTCCCATGTTCCCAGACATTCTTCTGTAAAAGTTGTTACGGCAAATTGTGCACTAAGGAACCAGACCTAATCCACACTTACGTAGGTATTTTTTTTTACATTGTTTTTCCCTTCATTAAAAACAACAGTTTCGTCCACACAACCTTCAATTTTACAAAATACCTCCATCAACACGAGAAGGCAACAATGACTCCAAACACTCAAACGATCATGCCAGGCCAGCAGGTGGCAATGAAGTGTACGATGAGTCAAATACCAGAGGAAAATCTTCTGATCATATGCGGTGAGCTTATTGTCCTTTTGGCAGTTGACACTTAAAAAGAGTAGCTATTTATTTAGAATTATTTAAGAACTGATTAGATTAGATTGAGGAGTGCTAACCTAATCTAAACTAATCAGTAGCCCTTCATTATTGTCACCACACAAAGCAACTACAGGGTATGTGTGAATTGAGGTCAGTGCATTTTTTCACGTTTACACGTCAAGACTGAGCTTTCAAAAAGGTCAACTGTCAGTGAACTAAAACACAGTTTGCATGTGGACGAAAGGCCAAAATGCAAAGAAAAAACTATATTTAAAAATACCTGTACACGTGTGGTATACTTGTTTTTTTACTGACGATGCTGTATTTATTCCTGGCATGAGGGACAATATAAATAATCTGACAGCTAGCTGAGAATCCAGTTTCCTTTTTACTGTATTAATTCATTTTTCCAAAACCTTCAGTCAAACCTCTCTTTATAAAATCTTATCATTTTCTGATTTATAGTCACTGTTGTTAATTCAGTTGTCTAACATTGTACTTTCTGTCAATGCTTCAAAAGCCAACCCCTTTCTTAAACCTTTATATGAAGTGAGTTAAGCGTGCTGTGGCTGTGTATAAAACCACAGTGAAGAAGACACAAACAAGTTTATGCTCTGAGCCATCGAAGCTGAAGTCTTTCTTCAGGGTTTTACCTGAGGTGCTTTTTAAGTCACACACCATCAGTATAAGCCAATGTAAAACTTTTTCTCACGAAAAATGATTTTTTTCTTTCCATATTTACCTCTTAATGTTTAAATTGAATTTTCTGTGCAGTATTTTCTTCTATTCAGCACTGCAGGGCCTCTGCACGTATTATATATATATTTCACTGTGCCGTCTGTCCTCAGTTTCCTCTGCCGCGCCGTATGCAAAAAAAAAAAAAACAAACAAAACAATTGTGTTGACAAAATGGAGCCTAGCCAAGTAAAAACTCCTCCTATTTCTTTCCTTCTATTCATTAAATTTGTTCACTCTCCCAGTTAGCAGTAGCAGCAGCAGCAGCCATTGGAGTGTCAGCTCATCCTGTTATCTCCACATCAAATCCACTATCGTTTTCACTTCAGCTCCACTTGACTCATCTCAGATCTATTTGCCCTCCTCACGGCTGCCTCTTCATTCACTCCAAAAACTTCATTAAACTCTTCCACCGTTCGACTTTGTGGCACTTGTTCTTGCTCTCAATCCAAACAAGACATGAAAATTTAACCAGAATTGGGGGCAAATTGAGAGGAAATACAACCACCAGAGATGATCAAGTCATGCTAACCCTGAGATTATTATTGTTTTTTTTATTTGGAATAACAGCTAACACTTAATAGGGAACATGATGTAAAGAAAAGCAAAAGACATCACAAGGAAATTTATAAAATAAATCCTATTTGCGATCACAGACATCAAACATGGACAATGTGGTCATAGACAGAGACCAGTGAAGAGCTGAAAGTTAAAAAGCTGGCATACACTGGATGTTTGTCCCAGCCAATCTAAAGGCTTATTGAAGTATCCGCGACCATGTTGTATCAAGCTTTATAGACATGAAAAAGTTCTTAAGTTTCACTATAAAGTAGAGCTGCAACAACCAGATAAACATGAGTCTGTACAATGCAGAAGGAATATTTTAAAATGGGTGGATACCACTACCAGTATTACACAGTACCTCAGTTTTAGTAGCAATGCCAAAAATACACAAGATTAAAAAAAAAATCTCTTTTCTAATTCAACACAATACGTTTGCTTCAATATAATTAAGTTTCCATATTTCCTGATATGAAAATATCTGAGTGGTAGATTTTCAGACGGTTTGGTGTTTTCCTGAAAAACACATCCTAATAAACAGACTGTGTTTTCTGCACTGGTTATTGCACTAAACTCAAATTTTCCCAACATCAAACACAATTAAAATGAACACTTTTGATGAAGAATTGTGGCTGCACCAAGAAATGTTTATGCAAATCGTATGCAAATAATGGAAACTACTTTATTCAGCATATAGAAAACGGCAGACGTTTCACACCAACTACATTACATACTATATCATACCAATATTTGTGAGACCAGCAGCTTGGGATCTCTGCATGTAGCATCTAAAAACAGACAACAATCACTTCATACCACTGGTGAGTACTTTTGGGAACGTAAAGCCTGAGAAGTCACCTCCAGCATGACCCTCACTTCCTCTCTTGTTTTGTGTTTTCTGTCTCATCTTAATCTTGGCTGGCGAGAACAATAGCTTTCTCTCAAGTGGGTCCAGTTCTCTCAGAGCCACAAGTCTCACGTCTGCGTGCCAGCAGACTCTCCGCTGATCAGGCTAATGCAAAAGCCTGCCCTTGGTGTAAGACGGAGGACAAAGTTAGTAACACTCTTCTCCAACTCCATTAAATAAACATTGAATGTTACAGTCTCACCAGCTCTCCAGCTGCAGCTGACAGTGAAACTGTGTCACATTCAAAGGGCACGGGAACTTTCAAACTGCCGCTGCTAAATCTATGCATGAAAATGACAAGACGGAGCTGAGAAAGCAGTTTTCTGTTTATAGGTGCAGTATTCGGTTTGGGAATACATACCCAATAAATGTTTCGCCAAAGGAGAGGGTGTGTGTGTGTGTGTGTGTGTGTGTGTGTGTGTGTGTGTGTGTGTGTGGTGGGTCTGAGAGCAGTCCCTCCTCTATAAAAATTTAAATGCATTTGTGGTATGTGCTCCACTTTGAGAGGCTCTGCATCGTGCGGTGGCCCTGCAAAGAGCAACTGTTTCAGCAACCTGGAGAAGTGGGATGACTAATTCTACAGTGAATCCAAACAGCTCTGAGGGAGGAATGTAAACTTTAATTTTCAAACACTTTTGACATGGGCAGGCTGGTTCGTGCATGCACGGATGTTCTGCAGTTTAAAATGATCCTGATTAAAATCTCTGAAGAAACTGCAGATGTAATGTTTTGCAGTGTTACTTTTCTTTTCACTGCTAAATTTAATTTATGGTAACGTCTTCCTGAGTTAGTATCCAATCGCACACACTCAGATAACTATAAGAAAAGACTGAATCACAAGATCTGAGTACTTTTACAAGCAAATGATTCTGTATTTTATACATGACAGAAAAATCCAAGGCACTCTGTGTACTGAATATAATAAAAAGCCTTTAATGTTGCACGACTGATCCCAACATAATCTGACTAAAGACAAACACAGATGAAACAAGTCGCCTTCCAAAACACAACTTGTATAAGTCTCAACTAATACTAAACTTTCATGAGAAGGAGCATCAGTGGATTTATTAAACCCCGGGACTGCTGGTACTTTAAGGGTCTGATCACCATACATGATTTTTTTTTAAAGGTGATTTTTCTTTTTGAGGTGAAACTGAAGTGTCTGCCCTTCTCTAATGGACTCACCTCGATACCAACCATTTAGATGAAATCAGGGTTATCGCCATGTGTCTAAAGAAAGGCTTTTGAATGCTTCTCAATGCCATCTCTTTCCTTTTTTTTGCATTATATTTGAGTAGAATAAAATGGGAAAGTGGTAACATATAAAATAGATCTGAATAAACAAACTATGCTCAAACAAATAGAAAATTAGCTTGAATCCTCACTCCCAGCACCTCTCACTGAAACACCAAACAACATTTTAACGAGTAACAAGCTAGAAAAAATGGATGAAAGGTCATTAAACATGTAAGTGACCCATGTATTGTTTATTATAAAGGTACACTTTGTGAATTTATTACAGCACTCAAATGAAAGATTCACAGCGACAGTGAGCTGGGAGAAACTTCTCAGATACGAAAGATCGCTGGTGCTTTAAATGACAATTTACAATGTGCACTTACGGATATATACACTGTATAGTCACGCACATGGCAGGATTACATGTAGTGAGGAACTAACAGTGACACACAAACAGCCCTGTTAATTCTCAGGAACAGATAGAGGTGTTTTTATTTTAATAAACACCTGTTGTAGTCACTTGGTTGATTTAAAAACTACCACTTGTTATGTTCATCTTTAAATGCAGCGTGATTCTGGCACTTGTAAAATAAAATAATAATATATTTCTGAAACTTCTATTAAAACGACAGATGTACGAACAGTAGGCCCCAAAACTCAGCCTGAATGTTTACATGATATTCAATTTCAAACCTGTGAAGTGGTGACCATTTTCACACATCATGTAAACTATTACTCGGGGTGTAATAATGCATTTTGGTCAGCATGGCAACGCTCAACACAAAGGAGAATCAAACAACCCACCACCTGTTCTGATCTGTCCTGATGGACAAATCAGTTCTTTTCTCCTCACCGCTCCTGCTCCTGTTTTGTTGTAAAGCGCTTGTATCGTGTCACCCGCTGTGAAAATACACCGAATGGATCACACAGGTTGGAATATATATATTTTGCTTGTTAGATTTTGTGCCTAATTGAAAATGGGAAACACAACATGTCGCACTCTTCGCTTGTGTTGTGTTAAAAAGCAAATCTATCAAATAATGATGCTATTATAACACATCCAGGACAACCACAACAATTACTTTTATTGTCGCATAAATCTGTCTAATAAAAAGTAAAAGACATTAAAACAGCATTAAAGTTCTTGAAGCAGAGGTTTGATCTCAGTTCTGGTGTTGGTGTCGACTGTAGGTGGAGATCCGGCACAGTTGCTGGTTATCAGGCTGAAAAATACACCAATAACCATGTGCTTACTCTTAACTATTTGCACCAAGGCCGTGACTATAAGTGAAAACAGGACATGTGATGAAAGGGATTTGGGAAGTTGGGGATTTTGTAGTTTTTGCTCATATAAATCAGATGCTAATTCTAACTTTTTACAATTCACCATTATGATGTAGTTATTCCGGCCTCCTTTTGATCCATTTGTTCCAAGTAGATCACAGTAAAATCTTTTTTTTTCTTCTTGGTCATACCACTGTAGTAAACCAGATTAATTCAGCCAATTCAACATGCAGCTTCTTAGATACAGTGAATATTTATTGATTTTGACACACCAATTGTGAAACTCCCACTCACCGAAGACAGATGGAGAGGCAAGTAGTCGTGGGTTGTGTTTAAACGCAAATGAGTTGTGCGCCTCACTTCAAAGCCACCCCGTTCGTTCCTCATTTACAGAGCCAGGGCTGCGCATGACCACCAGCTAACACACACTGAACGGACAGCCAGCCTAAGTGTTTATCTATATACAAACCAGGATCTTTTCCTAAAGCCAATGAAGCCATTTTTGTGCCCAACCAGACCTTAACTACAATGTCACGTCATAAAACAGATTTGCTTTGGAGGGTGCTCACAAATTATGCTGTCTAGTCTGTAAGATCTCACCTTAATGGCAGTTACGGGCCTTGTTGATATATTCATAGACAGTAAATGTGGCGAACTAGCAGTTTTTGCCATTCAAGTGCTAGCTACCTTAATGTGACGCATCTTTTTTTTTCTGTTCAGGCGGAAACTGGCAACAGCACAATTTGTAGACTTCCACAAAGAATTTCTTATATAATCGTAATTTCAGGCTTTACTTTTTCATGCACATTATATGTCAGATGCATGTTGTTTACCTTGAGGTTTCATCAGTGCCTTGGTGAGAAATATGCAGCTGGAACGTTAATTTGGTTGCCTTCTACAGTCGAGAATAAAAGGAGAAATGGAGCACAGATGCACACTTTGGCTGTTGTTCTTCACATTATATTACATAGGCCTAGTGGTATGCAAAGTTTACTATGTGGAGTCTTTTAATGTATCCATCCCACAAATATATACAGTGCCATGAAATAACTCACTGTATATATCAGTGGAATAAGAATTTGTACACTGCTTATCAGCCTGTGCAACCCTGCAGATGTTTGCTCAACTTTTTTTGACTCATTGCGTATCAATGCATATATCTCAGTCTGCCTCTTAATTTTTCTTTTTGTAATTTGCAGATGACACATTATTATTTACAACTAACAATGATAAAAGAAAGATGTATGTTGAGGAACTGGTCATTTGATAATGCAGTTGAAACAATACAGACAACAAAATGTGGGAAGACCATCTGCTAAAAAAAAGTTAAGAAGGTTTACCCGGTTGAGGTTTTGTGATTTACCCTCACCATGACCAGACACCGAAGCAGGAAGTCTCATAATTAACAAATCACTTCAGAGGCGTTAACTTCCCACAGGAGCTGGAAAAAGTTTGGATAGCTGAGGAGCCGTGACACACTTTCAGCTCGCTGCAGTGTGTGTTTGCCTGTCCTCGTTTGCGGCGCGGCTCAGCGAGACGACTGCTCGGGAGGAGAGTGTCGCACAGTGTCCAAGATTATTAGGTAGCAACCCTTCTGCCATCTGTTCAACTATCAGCAGAAAACTACAAAGGTGTGCACAGACTCCTTCCACTCTGCCAGCTCCATTTAAACTCAGAGTGAACACCTTGGCTTTGAACCAGAACTGACCCCGGGGCCCTCAAGAACCAGAATCTGACATTTCACTGCAATGCACCAGATTAGAGCAATTAATGTCATCTGTATTAGTTGCAGCATCCTCTTGTCTATAACATTGTGGACGTTGCAATAGTAGTAGTGGTACTATACCGTGGCAATAGGCTTTTATATAGGTTTATGGTAATATTTTCCCTGCTGTTAGTCTTTTTTTTTTTTTTTTTCACTAAAGCAAATTACAATCTACTTCTGTATGTTGACATGGTGATAAAGTAAAGACTGAATCTGCCACGGTGCCGAGTTCCACCAGTTTGTTCTCATTATAGAGTAGCCTGTAGCAAGCAATATGTTTGCTGCCGCTGTGTTAAAAACTTTGTTTAACTCCTCGCTCCTCGCTGTAAGACAGAGGGGTAAAGTAAACAACCGTTTTAACACATTATGTCGAAAATGACAAACTAACAACAGAGATGCTATTTTATGGATGCTTTTATCCGAATAGATACAGGAGAACGAGTGCAATTTTAGCGTGGGCGGCCTGATGGGAATCAAACCCTGCCAGTGTTACTCAACTCACTGAACTGAAGGATGAGAAACTCGGAGAGAGGAGATCAGGGACTTTAGTGTGCTTTTGTATTTGTAGATTATTTATCAGAACATTTTCAGCTCAGATTGGAGCAAATGTCATAATTTTATCTCTTCAAATATAATCTCATTAGCATAATTTCAAAAATGGCTAAAGGCTAAACATCTTCAGGAGTAGACTTTGCACTTGTTGTATCTTATAATGACTGAGAAATTTTAAAGACGTCATTTCGTTTAGACACGAACTAGCTGTGTCGAAGGGACATACAATAATTAAAGGAACTGGTTAAAAACTGTATTAAGGTGCTGCTAAACAGAGGGTTGATATTTTTATTTGCATTGTCGAGCCTGATGGAGCATCCATCATTACAGTACAGAGTGCTGTTGTGCAGAAGGGAACGCAGACAACATGAAAACCCACATGAATTGATTTCCAATCGACACTGAGGCTTCCAAACATACTGAAGATGTCAGGCTGAGCAGTAGAACGAGTGCACAAGACAGCTGCAACATCTCCATGATATAATGGTCAAACAGCAATCAAGCATTGAAACAAGCAGAAGATATGTGATGCTGGCACAGTGGAGAAAGATGTTTTCTAGCTTGAGTGCAAAATGAGGGTCGAGGACTTGAAAGCTTTCTACTCTGTACCCTCTACCATCATGCTGTTTTCATACTGTGTCTTCAGTCATTGCAGTGCTTCAAAACAGGTCTTGACAACAGGTGTTTCAATTGGTACCAAGAAGCTCTCCCGTTTCTTTTCTTTTTACTTACATTACTTGGCTATGGATGATAAGGCGATCGAACAGAAGCAGATGGTCAGTGGTGTCTGCGCGCTGCTCATGTAGCTTAATATAGTATATCGTATCTCTTTTCAGTCTTATTATTCACAGAGCAGAGGCAGTTCTGTCTGACACCCGGGCCATGAAACATGTCCAATACGATGATACAGGTTGTCAATAGTTGGGTGTAGATGACAGAATCCATTATCCCAGCTAGTCATGGCCTTGAGGAGGTTAGCGCGGGAACAAATATCCCTCGGCTACTCTAAATCTCCTGGATTTCTCCTTTTCATCCTCCTTGTCCTCCTTTCCCTCTCACATTCTCCTATTACTTCTCCTTTCCCCCCCCCTTTCTTTTCTCACCCCCTTATCATTTGTTTCCCTCTTCATCTCTCCTCCCTGCCTCTCCATTCTCCTCAACTTCCTTCTCTTTCTGTCTCCATTTCCCCTCCTCTCAGTTCATCTCCACTTTCCACTTATTCTCCCCTCCCCATCCCGTCCTCCCTCATCTCCTCGGCCTTCTTTCATCTGTTCCTCCTCTGTCTTCTTTTTCTTCCCCCTCTCCTTAGCGCAGAAAAATCCATCAGAGGCCTGTGATGTTGCGACGCCGACCTGCTGCAGAGTTACATAATTCAAACACACCCCCCCCTCCCGGTGTCAAAAAGAGAAAAAGGACTCCCCTCTTTCCTCAAAGTGGAAGAACAGCTTTCAGTACTGTAGTGGCTACAGAGGTCAATTATAGTTGGCCATCAATTTTACACACACTTAAATGGAGTGCCGGTACAGGTCGTAAAACACTCTCCATCTGCTACATACATCAGTCATCTTTATAACTCCTGGCTCCGTCACTCACTTCCTACATTCCTCCTCCTCCTCCAGTCCACATTCGCCGGCCGCCTCTGGACATTTGGAGATGTGAAAAGATGGGGAGTAGGAAGAAGGAGGAGAGAGATAATTTTAACTTGGTCATTTTCAAACTCAGAATTATTCTCCTTTTGTTTTTTTTGTCTCCTACATTCATGTTTATCTACTCCCACTATTCGCTTATTCACTCGCAAATTCACACTTTTGTCAATCTTCCCCTTTTTTCCCTCTTCGTATACTTACTCATTGTAAGTTTTGTTTATTTTTTTTCATACCATCACACTTGTTCACTCTCTCTTCTTACTTTTTTTCCCCCTTGCTGACTCTCTTAGTCTTGAGTCATTCATTTAAAGAGTGTGTTTATTGGCATTTTAGTCGTAACACGCAAAAACTGTTGAGTGCCTGAATAAATTAGAATACATACGCTTTGCTCGCTGTCGTTGTTACGCGCTCGCACAGTGAGCTGGTAAGAGAGTGCATTACTAATATTGGATCTGGTCCCTGGCCAGTGTCTCTGTTCTGCTGTGACAAAACAATGCTGCAGCTCCTCTGGAAAGATCCTGAGTAATGGCTTTGGAGCAGAGATACATGCGCTCTACGTAACCTTGAGAGAAACAACTGAATTAGATTTATCTCGAGCGCGGCCACTGAGGGAGAGGGAAAAGGAAAATGTCTGGGAAGGTTTTGTTCTTTTTGTTTGTTCCCATTTATGTGCACTTCCGTCAATTTATAGTTAGAATCAAATGCACCACTTTGAAAAGGTCATTAATAATTACCACTGTGTTCCCACTGAGGCTTTGTTCATGTTAATAACTTCATATGAGGGGGAAAAAAAAGGGAAGCTCAGCTGCTGTGAGGAATTCAAATGAGACAAGCTGTTGCAGTGGAAAATGATTATTTACATACTGTTCCCTCTATTACCAGGATATTGGTAACACAACAAATTCAATCAGAAGGATTTTTAAGTGGAATTTAGTTCCAAGCAATCATTTGAATCCATCAGAAACACCAATATAACAATAACAAAAGTGGTCATTTACTTGTCAGGTTTATCTCAAATTGAGATAACTCTGTATTAACATTTTTAACTACAAATCTGAAACTAAAATAAAACAAGTAAAATATCCAAAAAAACTTTAGATTAATTAGTTAATTCACCAAAATCTGTTTTTGATGTTCAATTGTTGTGACCATTTCATTTGAAAAAAATGGCACATTGTGGCCTAAAAATCTAATCAATTCTCATAATCTACTAAAAATATAATGCTTTTTTTGGTTTGTTTTCCAAAATGCACGCAGGAGGAGTAGTTTTATTTCAGCCCTGGTTGCCGTCTGCAGAAGGACATGTCAGGCTGTGTCTGGCCTTATAAGCTCTAAGTAGCCTGAAAGGCAAAACCCAGAGCAAACAAGAGTCAACAGTTGAATTAGGACATTGACGGCTGTCTTATATCTGTGCGGTGAAAATTAAGCTACAGCCAGCAGCCGGTTAGCTTAGCATGGCATTAAGAGTGGAAACAGCAAGCTGTTCTGGATTTGTCTGAGGTAAAAAAAAAAAAAAAAAAAAAAAAAAAAAAAAGCAGCCTACTTGCACCTCTGAAGCACATAAAATAACATGTTATATCTCATTTGTTCAATCTGTAAAGAAGAAAGTGATGAACCTTTTTTGCAAAAACATGAGATATTCCTTTAATATATGCTGTGATTTTATGGTAATAATTCAAGGTGATCTATATGAGTAACAAGCAAGGATGAACTGCTTTTTTTGTCCTTGATCTGAGTCCCTTGATACTCTGAACCTGAGCCGATCCTTAAATAATATTAATGTATCTGACATATTAAAATGACAGCTGTGACCTTGTAAATCTGATACACCTTTTAATCCTGGAAGCTCAAAAATACCAAATGTACAAGCTTCAAATATTGATATGAAATGAATGAAAGTTTACAGTGGAAGCTTAGAAACTGCAAATGTGGGGGGGAGGACAAAAATAGGACTTTGAAAAGCGGAATTATGCTCTTGTCAGGGATGGAAAAGTCCTGACGGAGACGTAATCTCATCAGCAATTGATCCTTTGCTGTCAAGATCACCTACTGTCAATAAATGCCATTCACATTCCTCCTTCTTCAGCGGTCCATCAACCTGTTACCCTCTAACAGTGCTTTCAGCTTTGAATTATTTAACACAGTCGCTGCCCCGTAAATCTTTTATCTTTTACCTCGACTTTATATGACTGCTGAAACCCATCTGGTGAGTGAGTGAGGCTTCCGAATATTTTAAATGTTCTTTCTTTTGATAGCCTCTCTTTTGAGTCATTAAGCCTCCTAATTAATGCTCATTCCCCTCCACTGTGTGTCCCGGTAAACACTGTCAAAGTCAAACAAACATTTCTCAGCTCCGGTGGCCTTGATAATACGACCGAAACAAAGCACGTCTGGGAACATCATGGACTTTATGAAGCATCTTTGTGGTGTAGCTATGATTTGGTATTAAATATGATCATATTTAGTGGTGATTTTGGTATTTTTTTAAGGTTAAAATTAGTACATGCGTATACTTGAAAAGTTGGGTTGTATAGTCATGGTTTTAATAACTTGATAATTCATTGTTTAGTGGAGAACTTTTCAATAAAATCAAGCATACTTTGGACATAGTAGACATCACCAAATTAGTGCATTGATTTAGCAATATGCACATCAAAAGACTTTGGATAAATTTGGTTGAAAAGTGTGAATTCTTTTTTGATTTAGAGGTCAAAATGTCATTAAAATGTGTCACAACAACAAACAGAATCTAAAAATCTTATTGCCTTTAAACACCTGTTGGCCAGCTAATCAATAAATCAATGTTTACCCTGTGTTCCTGAAGCGAAGTAGATTTTCTGAAATTACCACAACTAGTGTTGGATTAAACAACTTTGAACTCTTTGCATTTAGCGTTTCGTCGGCCTCTGTGCTCATGTCAACTCGCGTCCGCTGCGTTTAACTCTCCTTCTGACAACAAACTCCCACGGGGCCGTTTAGACAGCTGCCAGCACCATTTCAGTGCCTCCGTCGAGTGCGGGGCATTGAAGTGGTGATCAATTCAGTCCAATCTGTTGGCATTGTCTTGAATTGGTCCTGCTCCTGAAGAGCAAAGAGAGGGGGGAAAAAAAATCAAGTCAACAATCAAGCCCCCGCCATGACTATATGAAAATACACCAGCTGCGAAAAAAAAAAAAAAAAAGGCAGCAAGCTTAAGTGCAGAAGATAGAAAAGGGGAAATTGAGGATGTGATGTGGAAAGAGTACAGTTAATGATGCGAGAGGAGCTGATTTCTATAACCTTATCTCCGAGAAACGCTATAACTCTAGGGTGCAGTGCGTTCTTATTTGTGCAGCCATTAACCCTTTTTCCAGCCACTGCACTGAAGTATCTTCACAAATAAGTAAAGAATAGTATACTGCTGGTTGTATGATCTGATATAAAGTGATCTGTTATCAGAAGTATGAGGTAGTAAGTTGTTTTTCTCCTGGTCCTTTAGAAAAACAGTCACATTTGGGTCCTGGTAGTGTTGTTTTTTTTACCTGTAGCACTATTCTTTGATTTTACTGTTGACTGGACTGGACATCTGTCTGACAGTTTGAGAAATATTGTGTGCTTGTTAACTCTCAGGCTGAGTGTTTGAGAAGACTGATACCGCTCTCACATCTTTTCATTAAATATAAAGGTCCAGCAGAGCAGCTGGTTACCTCGCAATCTCACTCAAAGGATGAGACTCCAGGAAGTAACGGCGCCTACTATCAAATAATCCGACACATGACCCGACAATTGGTCATATTTACTCTTTGGTTTTTCTATGAATGAAACAAACAGCATACAATTTGTTAGTTACTGAGCTTTAGAGCTGCTGGTTGGATGGTTTTCTTACCTTTGAACAGAGCCTTGCTAACTGTTTCCGGTCTCTATGGTATTTCCTACAGTTAAAGTGATTAAGCATACCAAATGCTGACTAATCCTGCAAAGTAGAAGCATCATTTATTGTTATTTAATCTTCCATCTTACTCTCTCACAAAGCTCCCTAGACATTCATTTCTGAACGTTTCACAATCTTCTGCGGTTTACTGACATCACCTTACACTGTTTTTGAGTACTTTAGCCCTCAGACGACCGCATCAGACTTCCAAAAGTGACCCAGTGCAGCTTGAAACCTGAGCAAACGCTGTGATGAAGGCTTACTTGTCTCTGTAGTTCCCTTTGGTACACGTGAAGAGATGTGGAGAAGCCAGATGTTGAATCATTCATGTCCTTGTGCCTGACTCTCCAGTCCACAGAGGGACTCGGTCGAGCTTCTACTGTGGGAAAGCGGAGGAAGATACTCTTTCTCCTGCCCTTTTTGTCTTTGTGCTGCTAAATTTAATCTTCCTTGTGTATCTCTCAGATACCGTAGATACCAAATAATTTATTCTCCGTAGATATTTCTGGGTACATGTCGGTACCTCTCTCTGCAAATAAGAAATAAAATAAACCACACAGGACTTGTCCAGGTACTGTAACACTTTCATTTTTAAGGCCATCATTGTCCAGCTTTATTTTAATGTTGTAGTTAAAAAAAACAACCAGTCACATGATTTGCCACTTGATAAGCTGGTTCACAGTGGCACAAAACATGTCAAATTAAACATCAATTTATCATTAGTTTTGCACATAGTAAAATTAACCACAGTACTCTTTACGGTCACAGGACTTTTATGTGTTGTCTGTACAGAAAGTGGGGAAAAAGGCTTTTAGGTATTCTACTCTTTGGAAACGAATGTATTGCAGAATGTTTTAAAAATCTGTGATTTGATTTCTTTGAATGCTTTTAGATCTATTTTTGAAGAACTGCAGACAGAATCACTGAAGTCTATGCTTAAACTGGTATTTTGGATTGGCTTGTACTTTGCACTTTGCTCCTCGGGATGTTTTATGTATTATCTATTCTCCTGCTGCTGCCTGTCTCGGCCCAGACTTCCTCGAAAAAGAGATTTCAGTGGGACCCATCCTGGTTAAACTAGCTGTATGGAGTTTAACTGGTTATGAAACAGTCTCAGTTCATTACTGATGCCTCTGTATGTGTATATGGAGACCAACGGTGAGACGATATTGTCAGGTTTTTCTGATATCGGATGAAAAGCTGGTGGGTTTTATTCTGGCTGAATTCAAGTTGCTTCCTTCGCTAACTAAATGTTCATCTCCTGAGCTGCCGTCTGCTCTCCTTACGCAAAAGTAGTGTTCATGAGTGGAGTGATACAGAGGAAACGCGTGATCCAACGTTGGGTGAAGCGCACCAGATTTGTCCAAAATCAACGTTCATTCTCAGAAAAAAATGGTCATTAGTTGACTTTGTGTGTTTTTAGAGGATCATATGTAAATACAGGTTTTTGATACCACATTACCTTATACACTGCCTTTATTATTCATACTGTAGTAGTGTTGCTCAGTCTCATATGATAAAATCAGTACAATTAAGCTCAGGAATGTGTTTGCTTGTTTATTTCATAACAACAATCCTCGTTAGAGCTGCCACCGGTGGTCAACCGTGAAGCATATTGATTTTTTATTTTTTTTTTCTCTTGAGAGGCGACTTTGCCCTCAACTGTCATTGTTCGACTGTGGCTCACTTTTGTTTGTGTTTTTGCACCGCTGCTGCCGTTCACAGTCGCCAGGTCGGAGGTTGTTAATGGGGATTTTAATATGAAAAGCTGACTCCAGTGTACCCTGAATGAGTTTCAGCAAATGGCAGATGGAATTAAAAGCAGATGTACAGTAAGGTGGTCGTATCCCTTTTTCACTGTTCAAAGTAATTGTATGAGACAAAATGTAATTTTACAGGTCAACATAATTAATTAAAAATGATGACTTTATTTGTGTTTTAAATAATTTCCAACCAAAAGTGTTCACTTTTCTGCTGCATGCATTAAAACTTGGTAACAATGCATTAAAAAAATATACTGTATACTGTTCACTTAATTAGGATTTGAACATCCTCAAACACCCTCAGCACTTGAACTTCGTAGTCATTGTAGTCATAGTCATTATTTAACTTCAAATCCAGAGTACCAGAGTACCGAGCTGAAATAACTGAAACACTGTCGACTCTTCATATACTTTCTGAAACCTTAATGGCCCGTATATTTCAGTTTATAAAATATGCATCTACAGAGTATGTGTCTCTTTCTTGTCATATTTATGTGTGGAACATCTGGTGTGTTCATGTCGCGAGACAAAGTTTCTGCTCGTCCGTGAAGCAAAACAAGAGAGTTGGGAGACAGACATAAAACAATGTGACAAGGTGCTGGCGAACTGAAGCACATCATTATAGGAAAAAAAAACACAAAAAAAACACAATGTCACTGAGCCGTGCACAGTCCCGTGCTCCTGAAATGAACTCTCCCAAGTGCTGTCCCACTTTTCCCTCCTGCAGCAGAGGTGTGCAATCACTTCAGTTTGCATTGGCGAGCGTTTTCATCCAACCCTGTCAACCTGTGTGAGGTAAAAAATCTCTGACCTTCTCAGATGTCGTGACGCATTTGTTTGAGACTGTATTTCACGCACTTTCATCGACTAAGTGTGTGAGTTGTTCTTCATAAGAATGAAAACAACTTCATTATGTTGGTGTCTCGTGTGAAATAAGTCTCCTCAGCTTTAGTAAGACTTGGTTTCATAGCTAAAGTCAACAAAAGTCTATGGCTGCTTAATTATTGTATGTTGCAAGCAGCCATGTGGTGCCAGCTGGTGCTTTGCATGTCAAGTGAATGCAGCAGAAAATCACTCGTGCAGATAGCTGTGGTGCACAATACATGTGTGTCAGTGTCATCATAAAAGTCAAATGGATGTTGGCTGTTATGTACAATGCACTCCTGGGGACGATATTGTCAAGGGAGATTTTTCCTGCAGCTGTGGCATTAGTTGATCTAATCTTGTACAAGTTAAGAGGGAGTTACCTGCTTGAAGAGAATTCATATCTTCATCCTGTCTGATAGCTGGCAGCAGGGTACCGAAGATTTTACACACAAAGATCAGTTTACCCGTCACAAGTGATTTACAAGACAAGACTTACTCGGCCAATAAAAAACAGTTGTAAAAGGAAGAGCTTTCTAAAGTCAGAAGTCATCGGGGTCGTTGCGAGTTAGGCTTGAGTTCAACTTCAGAACTTGTGCTGTAAAAATTGACACAGGCTTTAAAAAAGTTTAACAGGCAGGGATGGTCCCTTGATGGTCTAATGAAAGATGTTATTGAGTTGCATCATGGGAACTGTAGGATGTGGCATTTTTTACTCGTAGTCCAGACTAAAGAGGCTCTGCTCTTTATCAGTCTCTCACAATATCAAATCACTGCAGCACCCCCTTTATCTGTAAACAACTGAGTGACACTACCAACCTATACTAACTTATATAATGTAACTCCCCAGTCTGTTCAAACTCAGCTCTGCTTGAATTTTACACTTATAGGCTTGCAGAAAAAAATAATATGAACATTTTGCTCCCAGTTTATTGAGCGGTCTGACTCAATGAATGTGACGAGCCTCCCAAAGGCTGCTTTCTGCTGTTTTATTGCATAATAACAGTATGCCCGTTTTCAGTAAGACAACAAGAGGTCACGCTAATGTGGGAATAATAAGAAAACTGAACTGGGGCTGAATGCCTGCCTTGCTGCACGCTTAACACTTCCTGTGTTTAGCAACAGCTGCACTTTAGTTTGGCACAATTTGTAGTTATATCTCTTTTCCTGCCTCAGGTCTCTGTTACAGGAACGTTAGACTGTAAGTTAAAATAAGATGTATGATATAAAATGCTCATGATTCCCTGTCCGATGTGTGAATCTTGAAGACTGAAAAGTGCGACTCAGGTTTGTCAAAGTGTCCGACTTTGGCAGATGTTGTTAAATGAGTTTGTCCGACTGATTGATTAAAATTTTCTGGCAGTCGCAGAAAAAGAAATTATCCAGATCTTCATGTTTTCCCTCAAAGTCTCTGAGATCATTTTTACAAGAGGAGACACCAGGTAAACATGTGACGCCGCTTTGTGCTGCAGCGGGCCAGGTGTAATCAATTCAGTCTGCATATCTCCCACAAAGCCGAGCTAACGTACACACGGCTCAGCCTAAGACGCTATTTGGCAACTCCAGTCAAAACAAGGTAGAGTTCCTCTTCGGTTAAATCCACTGTGTACATGAAATGCAGCCAGAAGGACAAAAAAAAAGGACCCAGCTGGAAGCGCAGACCGTGAAGACAAGAGCTCATTACTAAAATAAACACTCTGTTCTCCTCTTCTGTGTCTTCGCTCGTCTCTCTTCTCCAATCACTTTCATGCATGAACACCAGCGAGGCTTTGTTCTCTTCATTTGAGCGCGTTGTTTATGTGTTATTGAAGATAAAAGTTAGGAAGGCTCTCCGCGCCTCCCGAGGGCTACACTCTAAAGTGTTTCTCTGGCAACCTCATTTAGCGGTGGTAAAAGCCCGACAACAGAAGACATGAATCGTAATCTGCAGGCAGATGAGGAGGTGGGAAGTTCAAGTGAATGATGTAGAGAGAGAGAGAGATTAGAGCTCGCGTTGATGTTGTTTGCAATTGTTGTTCTGTGGCCGCGCTGCTCTCTGAGCTGAACCCCATAAAACCTTCATGCTTTAGCTGTCAGACCAAATGAACTGTCTCACTTCTTTTCCTGCTCCTGATTTGAAATATGAAATGAACAAAACGTTTGGGTATTTTCAGCGCGACAAGACTGATGTTGTCTCGAGCGCTCACATTAGCAGGCAAATGATTTTAATATGGCATTTTGATTTTGTTCCGCATAAATATGTATCCATGTCCCTATTGTTATTGTGGTTTTGTGAAGTTTTATGACCCCACTTATGCCTTCTATTAAAATATAACCTGTAACTCAGCTTCTGGAAAACTGTTAAAAGCATCAGACTCATTTTATTGTCTCTTGCTGGGAAATTTGTTGTTTGATGGATGTGTCATTGAAGTTAAACAACAGTCATTTGTGATACAGTTAGCAGAAAAAAAAAATCAAGAACACTTCTCTAAATGTTGTTTCAATCTGCTACCAAATTACAAAAGTATGTGGACACCAGAGCATAACAACCACATCTTAATCTGCTGCTTTTACAACCTCCACTCTGTCTGTGTGTGTGTGTGTGTGTGTGTGTGTGTGTGTGTGTGTGTGTGTGTGTGTGTGTGTGTGTGTAAGTTGAACCTGAAGTTGAAGTTGGTCACTGATGTTGGGTGACTCAGTCGGTATTAGTCAGAAAAAAACAACACCCCAGATTCCAGCTTTTGGCCAGTTTTGGAAAACTTAGGAAGAAGACACTAAAATCTCTTTATTTTGTGAGTTTTTCTGATAAAATTGGAAAAAAAATTATCTTCATAACCTTTTTAAGTTTAACCAAGCTTCCTAAACATACACACATTTCTTGCTCTTTCGTGTCTCTCTCTCTCTCTCTCTCTCTGTCAGTGAGGCTGAATGCATCTGCAAGATCACACAGAATTGATTAAGAAAGCACCATCTTGCCACTGATGAATTCTTAATGGATTTTCGACGCCTTTGGGGAGCCACCACATGTGTCTGCTGGCCTATAAACAGAAAGCCAGGAAATGGCTGGGGAAACCACACACACACGCAGCAACACATGACTAGTTTGTGATAGCATATCTGGAATAAGTTGTAAGAGCACGGGATTACAAGCTAGATTGACTTGATAAACGATAACGACATGATGTTGAGATTAGGATCGAGACACTGGATTGAAAAGTGCTGAATTGGCTTGAGTGAAAGAGCCCTCAGGATATAATTATTGTGTCAGCTCAAGAGACTACATCATAAAGTCATGTGATATTCAATTAAGAAAGGCCTTGAGAGACCGTGGAGGAAAATCAATCCAATCATGGCGACTGGAAGGAATCAAATCGATGGCAGAAGTCCATGACAGTCCTGCAGGAGCGCATTACGTCTGTGTTTGAGGACAGTCTCCGCAGAGACAGGCTCCGGTGGCATAAACGCACAGACCATTAAACACCAATTACAATCCAATTACTGCACAATGACATCATCAAGGGGAGCCTCCTTGTCGGGGTGGGGGTGGGGGGGATCGATGCATGTCAGTCACCATGGAGATACCGAGTCTACTCAGGTGTCATGCGGGAAGGTGACACCATGACAACGACAGCAGATAAAGGAGCGGATGTATCTTGCCGGAAAGTCGTTGATAAAAACCAGCAGGGTGTGTTACTGCTCTCAGGAGAGACACACACACACACACACACACACACAGAGTCAGCGTACAAAGCAACAGCTGTGTGTTCATTCATATAGAGCGCCGTTGCTGCGTTTGCACTCACGAGGGCTGAGACTAATTAATGAAAGACGAGCTTCTATGACCTGCAATGTTAATGGGTCAGCTAATGTGCATGCAAGATACATTTAGATAAAATTTACAGCTCCGTGGCTCGCTCATCATCGCACTCTCTCCTCCCCACCTGTTTCCTGCTGTCTCTGTCTTTATATCTCAGCCTTTCCCTTTATATTTCTAAAGATTTATCAACCTGTATTACAGCCCCACCAATTCTGGCTGATGCTGATATCTTTATTTGGGAGTTTGTGACAATCAGAAATTTAAAAACACTTGACTTGATATGGATCCCTTAAATATATATTTTTTTTTTTTTTACAATTGTGACCAAGATTCATACCAAATGGGACATTTTCCAGTGTAAAAATCATCTTGTCAGTGATCTCTGGTGGACAAACTACATGATGGTAACAATAAATGACCAACTTAGCTTGGCTTATCAAGATAAAGTACCTATCAATATATTGGCTTCAATATTGGCCTCTTTCTAATATTTACGTGTGTGTGAAGTTTGAAAGGAATAGTTTTGTAGTAATAAAGATGTTAAATGTGCAATCCATGATCCACCTGTAAACGGTTCATGACAGCACAAGATTGGACCTTTTCTATCTGTTAATTTGTGTGTTATTTGCACATTAAAAAATCTTGGTGGATACTAAGTGGAAGGAAGCCAACGACCTGCACTCCCTAACAATAGCTGGTCTCTACAGTGCAGAAAAATATTATCCACCTCTCTTTTTTATTATTGATGTCTCAGTGTACCACTCACTCTGTAACACTGCTGTACATCTGCAAAGGTTTTTGTAGTTTCAGCAACTCCAACACAGTCATACTTCTTCTTTCTAACGGTTGCGTCATGTCACTTTCAAAAGATGAATTTTTCTTGTTAAACTTTCATTCACATCATATCAATAATCAAAGAAACAGTTCTGGATTAGAACCATCAGTATTGGAAAAATAAGGTGAACCTAATCCACTACTCTCCTTGTTTTCTTCCACACAAGATGTAGGAGTCTTTGACTCAAGACCCTCATGACACACTCTTTAGTGTAAATTAATACTGACATTACTTCAAACAATACAATAAATGTAAATGTAAAGGTTATCCAGTGATTATCCAAGCACACTCAAAATAATAGAAAAGTCTATTTCGCTCTCATGTTTCACTTCTCTCAACTTCAAATTGGTTTAGTTCAGTTACTGCTTTCAAAAAAGTGGCAAACTAAGCGACAAAATGAATCCTATTTATTACAGAATAATAGTGGTCAAAGTTGAACTGATTAGAATCTGCAGATATTCTATATTAATTATTTTATAATTAGCTCTTGCATTTTTTTTTTCATTTGCAGAGGAGTGTGGAACATAAAATAGAAAAGCATTCGTGGCCGTCCTATGGGTTACATAATTTGTGACAGTATGTTAATAAATGATACAGAGCAGCATCTTTTTAATGAAAATATCATTTTATTTCTTCACTGTGCTTCAGCAATGATATTTTGCAGATTTATATGTGCACACAAAGTCCTCTCCTGGATCGATAATGAGATTGCATATCAATTATATACAGTAATTGAACCACTTATTTTGCCATAGAAAATGACTCATGGGCTTATTATCTCCTCCACTGTTGCAAAAAGTGAGTGTGACTCGGTCTTCCCATGGTGATAAAATGAACACACTTGCTCTGCTTTTCTTCCTCTTGCTTTGATATTTCCTCACCTGGGGGCTAGAGGAGGGCAGGAGGGATTTAAAGGAATCACTCTGATGCTTCTTGAACAGAACTGGTACCCCGCGTCGTCTCCATAATGGAGTGGATGATACCTTCCCATCAGTAGCTTTAAATGTGCACCTGCAGCGTTTGTGTGCGTCCCGTCGAATGAATGCGTGCGACACGTTCTCAAGCCCTTTCTTTTCAGCGAGCCGTCTCTCCTTGATTCACCTCCTCCTGTGACTTGATATTATCTCCTTCTCATCTCCTTTTGTCCGCCTCCCCCCCCTACATCTAATTCCTTTTCTTTCATTTCTGCAATTTCTTTATCACATCCATCATGGCCTGGGTTACTTACAGCAATTAAATGGGTGTCAACTCCCAACCTTGGGGGGCGCCGAGGAAGAATATTAAAATTTCCACACTTCTGCTCTCTTTTCTTCTATTCTTTTTGTTCTCCTCCTAACCTCTCCTCTTTGTGAACCCACTCTGCCTTTATCTTTTTCTTCTCTTTAACCCACCTGCCTGCATCGCTGAACCGTGGGCGTCTGCATTAGTCTGATTGCCATGAAAGCAGCAATATGAGAGTAGTAAAAAAAAAAAAAAAAAAGATGGAGAGGTAGGTTTGGATGGGACTGAATAATGGTGCTTAAGAGCATTAATGACTCAAGCTTTTCCACTCGGTGTGTCGCTCACAATTGTGCGCCCTTTAGATAATCATGCGGCGTGCTGTGGGGAGGAAGGAACACTGCACATCTTCGCAGTAAACGTAGGTGAAAATATTGCTTGAAGTGTCTATTCTAGACATATTTATTCTTAGGCAGAGGCACTTTTGTGCTGTTTTATAGGTTGAGTCTACACTTTCAGCCCACTAAACAGTGATGTAATGTTATGTATAAGATAGGAGAAATCACAGCCATAATTCAGTCATTATCAGAGGTGATATTCATTTTTCTTGACTCTAGTGCAGCAACATTTTTAGTGTCAACATACATACTGTTTCACAAATTAGTTTTAAGTTAGTAAAAAGTTCATTTCTATTGGAAGGAGGTTAAATGCTCTCATTATAATTGGATCAGATGAGGCCCAACTGTTTTAGTCAAATGCCCCATAAGACTAAGATTAAGATGGAAAACACCTCCGTCTGGTGGAGACCTCTTCTCCGGTGTGGCCAGTGTTTGTTGGGACGTTTGTTTCCTTGGATTGCCTCTTTGACATGATTTCTATTTTTGGGAATGTTTGAAGCGTGGACGTGGGTTTATGTTTACAACTATCTCACTTCTCTTGGAGGAAAAGCAAAAGAAAAGCAAAAGTGGGCAAACGAAATGGTGACTGAGCGTGGCTGAGTTCGAAAGCAGCACCCGTCCTTAAACAGCCTCATCTTTTATCCTTAATATCTTCCTAATGGAACATCCTTTTAAAAGTCACCACAAAAACACACATTAGAAGAATTTAAAGCAGCCATTAAGATCCTAATGTCTTGTTTAAAAAAAAAAAAAAAAGAAAATGAATCTGCATGTGTAAAGAGATGTAGGGGGGAGGATGGTTGGAGCTACCTTTTAGACCAGACGAGAGCATTTTTAGTTTGAATGCGTCGGACTGCACTGTGATTTGTTGGTTTGTTTGTTCTGTCTTGTGGGCTTTGCTGGTCATTTCAATGCAGACGATGTCACGGCGCTCCAGGAAAAAAGTCAACAAACAGGTGCTGGAATGAAAAGAAAATGAACAGCACGATATGAAACTGGTTTGGCACTCTCAGTACTCTGAAGTAAAATCCTTAGTCCTTCTAATTATTTAATGTTTATTTAAAGTTTTATTTTATTGAAGATAATGAACACTTCTGTGGCTGCTGCGTCATGTCTTGTCTCCTTTCATTCTTGCATCCTTTCCTGGGCATTGTTCTGTACTTGTAATGGGAGCCATGCACCACTAGGAGGCAAAGCCATGAGATAGACATACTCTGTATTCAGGAGGCATGTTAATGTAAGTGGGAAGGGACCGTTGTTTAATTACTCATTCAGAAACCCTTCAAAAATGCATAATGTTGGGAGTTTTAAGCATTGCGGTGCGCTAATGTATTCTCCCCAGGCATTGGGCACTGAATCTCAGCCCTCAATGCATGATCGACCCCCCCACCCACCCCCCGTTTATTTTTTTTTTATCTCTCCATCTGCTTTACCGTCGACTACCTCTCTGTCCTCAATGTAACTGTCTGAAAAACTAATAAAGCTTTGGAGGAGGCTGGACAGGCCACAAAAGAAAAGAGCAATCACCCCCTGTTACCATCCAATCAGCCAGGGTTCAATAACTTGGAATGTCTCATATCACATCAGAGATCGGTTCAATCTGCAGGCAGGGAGCGGACTTAACCTTCTGCTCTGCACATGCACAGACACGCTCACCTGAACACATTCAGCCGCACGCACAATGCATATGACAGCTGACGACCCCGTTTACAGTCAGTTTTGAAGTAACTGATTACACATGGTGCGCGGGGGGAAAACAACATTTCAAAGGAAAAGCAGATGTTGGATAGTGTCATTTTATTTATTATGCAGAACCTCCTGGATGTATTGATGCTCTAAATGAAAAATATGTGCTCGAGTACGAGAACGTTTCAACAACTGATCTGCATTTAATTCTCCAAGTACGATAAGGACCTGAATATTAAGGTTTCAATAAGTAGAAAAAAAATACAGATACTATAGATGTAAGTGTGTGATTGTCCTGAGTCACGGCGACTTATTACATAGCAAAGCAATATTTTGCTTCATCATTTCCACACACAGATACTCTACATCAGTGTTTCAGTGATGCTTAGTGTGCTCAGAGGCAATCTCTCTGATATATCTCAAGTCAAATCAACTCCCCACAAAGAAACTACAAGCACAGTTTCTATCATCGATGATTCCCCGATTTCCCTGTCAGCAGCACAGAACAACAGAACAGACAGAAGAACAACTCTGACAAACCCTCCGTGTGTAACCTGCCCAGCATGAAATGGTTACAAGCTGTTAAACATAGAGAGGCATTTAGTATCTGAGAAGGTGGTGGAGATCCAAAACAGAGCTAAAAAACATTTGTGGACATTTTTAGACAGAAACGCAACTCCAAATGGACGATGATGTCTCACTGTGTTCGATGAATTTGTTAATAAGTAAATGTACTAAGTTAGCAGTATCAATGTGGTGTGCAATATCAACAACTTGCTGCACCCAAGCGATCAAAAGGTCAATTAATACCAATCAATAAACTGTAAAGGACAGGTCCTGATTTTCTGTCCTTTTTTAGTATAATGTACACTGTTCGTGCAGTAAACCCTCTCTAAAGCGACCACACTGGGAAATCAGTGACAAACTCCAGTTCATGGTCATTCAAAAACACATTTCACTGAAGTAAATATGAGGCTGTAGCAGTCTGAGTTACACAAATCAAGTGGGCATTTCCCAAGTTACACTATTTACAGTGCGAACCTGCTGAGCGTTCTGGTAGTTGCATCATGGAGAGAGACAACGCTGACAATAAAACAGCACCGAGGCGTTGATGAGCTGAGTTTGACAAGCTGAGTCTGAGATGTAATGAATAACATGCTCTCTCCTCACTGGCCACCCTCAGGCAAAACTTTTTTTTTTTAAACTTTCAGTCTCCTTTATTTATTTGTTTCATTCTTTTGTCTTGTTGTTCTGACTGGATATCCTTTTTGTCATATCCTACAAAAACGTCAGCCTCTCGTTTTTTCTCTTCCTTCTTCCTTCGCATACTCCTTTTTTTCTGTTTTCCTCTCTCTTTTTCTCTCTTTCCCGCTCTCCTTCTCCGTAGCTGACAGCTTGTACAATTCTCATCTCTCAGTCAGATCCTTAGTGGCAGACTGTGACTCTGTTCAACCCTTCTCGTACCAGCTCTAATTGGAGTGTGGACAGGGCTATATAGCGTGTTAGCGCTCCCATCTGATAAAGGTCAAACCCCCTTTCCCGAGCAGGCAGCCGAGAAAGGTGGACAAGTGTGACAAGGTGTGTGTGTGTGTGTGTGTGTGTGTGTGTGTGTGTGTGTGTGTGTGTGTGTGTCTGTGTGTGTGTGTGTGTGTATTGCACTTGTGCATTACGCTTCACTTTTAGGCTTTCATTGAGAGGAGAGGCAGGGTCTTCCTCATGGCTGCTAAATGCCTTGCCGGCCCACTGTATTCTGGGAGTCGACCTTCTCCCCTGAGAGAGTCCTAACACACACACACACACACACACACATATATATATAGATGCAGGGTTTCGCGCTTCAGTGATTACGAAGGTGCTGTGCTGTGCAGGTGCTTGGCTGCTGTCAGATTACAGTAATTTGCTCTGCAGGATGATTTAGTGTCCGCTGTGCTACTGCTCATTATGGACGCAGACACGGAGAGAAAGCAGAGGGGAGATGATTTATAAGAATTTAAGGGGGCGCAATTGAATTTAATGCTAATCGGATTTGAATTTAAACAAGGTTACGAGGAAGTAACTAACTGCATAGTGCTTAGAAAAAGTTTGCTTGAAAGGGGGAGCTGCATTTATTCATCACTTAAACATTAAAAGAAGTGACTCAAATAATTTATTCAGGCATATGACTGACATTTCCTGTATGTGTATGTGCACTACATTTAAAACTATACCAGGTTTTTAAATACAAATGATAAAAATGAATTCATTTGACACACCACTGAAATATAAGTATGATATTGGCCTTTGAATACAGATTTTATGGATTGTTTGTCCTCTCTGTGCCCTTGACTTTGACGTGAACAGCGGAAAAAAACAGCTCTCTTACCGTTTGTTGCGTATTTCATATTGTTTATACCGTGGACTGTGACTCTTTGTGACATGTACCCGGCTTGACCTTCTGCAGCGTTCAGGTGGTGTACAAACAAAGATGACGGAGCATCCAGAGTCGCGCTCCTGATGTTTCCACGTCGGTTACAGTTCAGTTAACTCGTGCTGCTGATGTAGCCGCGTGGCCCGCCTTCCACACAGCGTGCAGCAATGGATGTGCCAGCGAAAGGCCAACATATGAGGCTATGACTTCACTGATCTGTTTTGTTTAATGATCTCACGTAAAGTTATTTCTAGCCGGGTACTTGACTAGAGAGATTTATATAAGAAGGGTAAAGAAGTTTGAGAGTACTCGGTGCCTCCACCGTCAGCTTTCTGGAAATAAAGAGTAAAAAGTTCGATGAGTTGGATCCAAGGTGCATTTAAATATATTTTTGTTTTGTACATAAAATGTGTTAATAATGTCTTTTTGCAATTTTTGGATAAGATGTAAGAAACAGATGAGTCTTTGAGTTCATTCTTGGTTGCAGTAGTTGTCCAAACAGGTTTTCTATTAGCTGAAACTGTAGAAATGCAATCTTCATCTGCAGATTGATTTTGCTCTAGGTATATGTTCAAATGTTCAAACAGTTTTCTGAGCACTTTTCATCTGTAATCGGTGCAAAAGTTTATTTCGACCTTCTCAACCTTGAAAACAGCATATATACTTATCTAAAGAGTTACTTAATGGACCTTGAGGTGAAATTGTTTTGTCACATTCTGTTTCCAAAGTCAAGGATGGACATGGAAATGCAAATTATTAGGCTAACCTGGATTTAAAGTCCTTAAAGTGCTCAATAAAAATAAATAGATAAATTTGATCAATGCCAAATGATCACAAAGTCTTCAAAGGTAAGAGAGAGAAATAATCACCAAACTAGAAAGCTGAGGTGTAGTTGCATTTTTGAGAAGGATGCCTGCGTCTAACATCCCTCCTGTGGGACGAAAATTCAGCGTCGACTGTGAGACGTCCAGATTCTCATCTAGGAAGTTTTTGACAGTGGAGGAGATCCCTTGCGAAGTCTAACAAAACGCTTCAGGTTGGTCTCTCTGTTTGTTTGCATCACTTCATGATTCCCCAAAGTAGCCTGTATTTTTACTACCAGAGTGGAAAAACTGACACCTAGTTTGCTTCCAACTTATATCATTTGACACAATACCGCAGAGAGGAAAGGCTTGCACGGTGTTCGCCCCACAAAAGATGAGACAGATTGTCAGAAGGTGACAAGAACGATGTTGTAAAGATATTTGCATTGATTTGGGGAGCATTGTTATCTTTCCTCTGCTGGCAACAACCTTTGGAGTTATATTTTCCCCAGCTATCTGCTGGAACGTCTCTATAATGAGACCGACAGGCAATCTCTGAGAAACTCCCAAAAGCAGAAAAGAGAGGGGAAAATGAGAGGTATGAAAACGAGTGATTGTTGTACCAAGAGACAGATGAGGCCCAGGTAGGAATTTGACATCTCCGAGAGGAAACAAAAAGACCGAAAGACAAGTGGCGTACTTTGAAGAAGTAGCCTGGAGTGGGGTGGAGGGGGGCGTTGTATAAATAGCAGATTGCACATAACTAACCCAGACAGGCATCTGAAAGAGACACACACACACACACACACACACACACGCTGTCCAAAGTCAGATAGCTGTACTGATAAACCAAGGTCAGGTCAAGGTGAGAGTATGCCTCATTCAGTCAGGTGTTTACACTTTTTTGTTTTCTTCCAGCTGTACTGGTAAAAATATAAGATAATGTGTAGAGAGAACAAGAGTAAAATATTACACAAAAGAAAGAAACCCATAAAAAAAACATACAGTCGTCCACAAACGAGGACATAAAGTAAAAAAGAGAAAATGGGTAATGGGTAGCTAGAAATAAGACAATAAAGATGAGTAAAATAATAAGTAAATAATAACTTAATCACAATGATTAAACAGAATATAACGAGAGGACTTTTTGACTGGGTTTAGAGAATTAATTTGTGAATTTGGAATTTAGTTAGGGAAATATATTTCTTATGTTGAATGTGGGTCGACGCAGTTGAGCAGAGAAAAAGGTTTGAGACACATCTGCACATTTTCACGTTTACATTAGCTGCAGAAGGTTTCAGAAAATTGAAAACATGAAGCGATGCAGACTTGACTGTGCGGCCCTCTGAACTGAACTTTTTATAGGCAGAGTACGATTGAAACAAATCCTCGTCTGAAGGCAAAAGTGTTTGTAGCTTTCCTAAATGACCACACCGAAATTTGGTCTGAAACGCCTGCAAACATTGACAGGGCGAAGACGTAGATTGCAGATTGCAACGTGATGTTAATCAGAAAATCAAAATCTCTGAATGAGGTACCGTCCACAAACCGACCTCACTGGGATAGAGATCATTTGTCATGTCGCGTGACAGAGAGTTAATTTTTTCAACATCACTGTAAAGATCATCAGAACCGATGATATATGACATCCACAGTGATGAATTACACTCCGGAGAGCAGCTGCACGGTGAACCCAGAGGACACCAGCAATGTCAATATTAAATTAAAACAGATTTTTCTTCAGTTTAACTCCATCTACTTACATATGCGCTCATATTATTGGCAGGTTAGTTCAGTGTTACATTTCAACCTCAGTCCCAAAGACACCTAGGCTCACCAAAGAACTGTACCAAACAGGTAATCAGGTGTTTATTCCCCCTAAATCGAGACGGTTGTCAAGCTTGTTTCAATAGTGTGTTATTAAACTGTGTTCCCTCTCCGAATCCAAGCGGCCATCGATTTATTTGAGCCTCTTCAATGATGCAAGAGCAAAAATATCTCTAATGGTCAATAAGGGAAGGATTTTGCAGTTGTGCATTACATCCTCGGTTGTACAAGGTCTGAGGCACAAGGCACCTGTCTGTCCTTCTGCGCTAAATCACGCTGGAAAAAAATATTTCCCATGTGGGGGTCTTTAGTCCAAAATCTTGTCAGATACGGTGTTCCATGTGGAGGCCTATGGCAAAAAAAAAAAAAAAAAAAATCGGAGAAGCCCAGGTCTAATTGATCATCAGTCACTGCAGTGGGTCCATCCCCTGTAGTCGCTATTCAGCACTTCACCTCAGTTCTCAGTATCTCTCTCTGCCAGCAGGCCCAGGATAGAGTCATTACAACCCCAGACAGAGAGGCTCGGAAATGACTGGTCTAAATCACCAACTCACCTGGAGCACTTAGTGATAAGCTGCGAAGGGATGGAGCTGTGTGGTGTGTGTAAAAGTGCGGGATTGACAGAGAGAGAGAGAGAGAGAGGGAGAGAGCAATGACACATTTCAACAAATGACTTCCGATTGACTTTTTCTCACTTTTCCCTCCAACCTCTTCCTCTTCTTCACAGTTTACAGTCGGTGCTCCATCTTAAAAAGTCTTCCTCAGACAGGGAAAAAAAAAAACCTCTTCACAGTAATGGCACTCATACTCTAAATAATGTGGCCCCATAAACTGAGCATTGTGCATTTAAACACTGTGCAGATTTCTGTGTTTATTTTATCCTCCCCTTCTGTGTTTTTTTTTTCTTTGGCCTTTTTTTGGCTCTTTATTAATTTTTCATGTTTAATGCACCTCTTTCTTTCTGCCTGCTGCACTTACATATTCAGGTGTTTGTGTATCTCATTGTGTATCATCCAGAAAATACCTTGTGTTAACAGTTTATGGCAATAGCTTATCTGAAGTGTACC
This sequence comes from Scortum barcoo, assembly GCA_023238725.1. Taxonomy (NCBI): domain Eukaryota; kingdom Metazoa; phylum Chordata; class Actinopteri; order Centrarchiformes; family Terapontidae; genus Scortum; species Scortum barcoo. Next base: position 17,780,527 of record CM041543.1, read on the forward strand.
TACATAAATATTAATACATCATTTCATAGCTTAGTTTTGCCACAAAAAAGAAAAAAAAAACTCTAATTATTTCCTGTATACTGCATCTTATTAAAAAACAAAAAAAAACTAAATATCACCATATTGATTTTTTCTTGAACAGCACAGATAATTTAGGGGCAACAGTGATGTAACACGAAAGCAATATGGTATATTCAACAAATTACTGTCCTATAGGTTAGGTATTTGTTCATCCATAAATGTGTTAGCAGCTTGTTAGAGGTGGGGAGGTAATGTGTGTGTGTGTGTGTAAAGAACAATGTAGAGATATTTTAAGATGCAGTTTTAGCCATTAAATGTAAAATGCTACTCTATAATATTAAATAAAGCCATTAATTAGGCATCATGTGCTTGAAATATGGCCATATTTTAGAATGAATGGTGATCAGTTCAGGGTTAATTGTACAGCGGCTGGCTGGCTTCAGGTTTAGGTTAGTTTTCATAAAAGCACAGACTGCTGAGAGGTCACATTGGCTGCATAATTGTCGTATGACATTTTATTCACTTATTTTACCCAGGCTTCTCTAAGCCCTAATTTTAATTTAGAAATTCACACACATACATTTATAATATTTCTGATGTGTGAAGTAAAAACTAAATGATTAAATGTATATATATTTGGGAATAATTCATTTTCTCATGATAATCAGTACCACCAGTGATACTTTTGTTGTATTTCATGGCAGCTCCAGGTCAGTTTTTAGACTTCGCTCCAGTTTTAAGTTTCAAGTTTCATTGCCTGTAGTGATCAGTCTTTTCTTTCTTTGTTCGGCCATTGTAAAAGTTTACTTGCAGTGTTAGGAGAGACAGGAAAAAAACAGTATGCCGCTTCACACACAGGTGAGTTGAAGAAAAAGTCTGTTGCATTAAAAGCCTTGCTAAAAGCCAAACTGTGCGTCGTTTGTGATATTTCCGGTAAATTCACAGCTAACACCTGAGTCATAATCCTGCAGATACAAAGGCTTACATCACTGGGCTGCCGACTCAATCACCATTGTGTTACCTCATTCGTAGATAGATAGACTTAACAGAGATTTCTTTAAATGAAAATGTTCGAGACTATATCTTTTAATTTAATGTTTAACTGCTGAAGACCTTGTAAGGCCTTCATAAGTTATAATCTGTCCATCATCTATTGTGTTTTCTGATAGGACTTAATCATTTAATGGAGTATTTCCCTGTCAGTGAGACATCAGACACCAGCTCTGTGGATTTAGCAGTCCTTGCAAATCATGACCTTCACCATTTGGCTGTTTAACACACTGGCTGGTTATTTCAAACTTTCACAGCTGCAGAACACACACACACACACACACACACACACACACACACACACACACACACACACACACACACACACACACCACACATTAAACACACCACAAGAAACACACCACACACCCACAAGAAAGTTATCTTATAGGTCAGCGAAAGAGGTCAGTCAAACTTGTCGTTCTTTACCCTCCCAGTGCAGCACAACACCAGAATACCAATATGTGTGTATCTGTGTGTTTCTGTGTGCACCTACTGGATTTTCAGAAGAAAGCAGTTTAACCGTGTGTGTGTGCTTGCGTGGTCTATTAGCTGCTGTCTTGTCAGAAAATGCTTTTAATGGTGTGTTTGTGTGTGTGTAGGTGCTTCCTTGTTCTGTCTAATCCGCCGCAGTTTTCTCTTGACGGGCTGTCAGCTTTGACACCAAACCGGAAGATGTGTGGACCTCCCCGTCCGCCTTCAGCGCGCACTTCGGCTGGTTGGATGCTCTGAAGTAGTTTCAAGGTTTCAAGGCGCAGAGAGAGTTCTTTTAAAAAAAAGGAGATTTGTCAGCAGGGTGAAAAGTTGGAAGGGAGACGCGGCGAACGAGAGACGGAGATGGAGTTCGTTGCATTCGTCTAAGAAAGCTGAGGTTTTGTCTGATTGGGCATGATACGTTGACAAGAGAGGAGCTTTCAGGTAGGCAGGCGGGGATGCTGAACAGGAAATGCGTCCCTCAGGGTAGACGACTCTGTCACGCACAAACAAAGCGTTTGGTATGGACGGCTTTGGCGGAGACTTTTTTTTGTTTTTTTTACTACAGCTCTGTGGTCTCTGTGGGAATGAATTCAGCTTGTGAAACCAGAAATACATCTGTATAACATCTATGTGAAACATCATGTAGAAGTAAAGGTCATTCTGTAAAAATGTGTAGCGATCATTAATGAAACGTTTCCTGTCTCAGGTTTCCATGTCCTAGTGTGATATATTGACACATTACCTGTTTTGTCTGGAAAAGTGAAGATAAACAACAAACAGTAAAAAAATAATCCTTACATTTCAGAAGCTGGAACTTGGGAATTTCTTCTATTATTGATTGATAATATAATAATGATTTATCGATCATCAGATTCAGATAGCCTTTATTAGTCCCACAGCGGGGAAGTTCACATCGTAACATCAGCATCATGTGTTACACACAGTGGAAATAAATGGTAGGAAATGCAAGACATAGAATAAGATAAAAAAAAAAAAAAATAAGATTCAGCATAAAAATCTAAAGATAAATAATTACAGCTATAATTATAATTATATCTGTACATAGTACAGAGAGGATATGCCTGAGAATATACATATAAAAAAATATATACTATCTCAAATAGAAAAAGTGAAAAACAATGAAGCGTATTACACATTGTATATACTCAATGAGTCATCGACTAATTGTTAATTTCCTCATTTTTATTCTTGTCATATTTTTATTTTCTGCACACTAATGGTAAATGACCTTTGTGGTTTTGTTTTGTTTTAATAAATAAAGTTTTAATCCAGTCCTGGTGGGTTTTGGCGACGCTGTTACTACAGCAGTAACAGAGTGCATTTTAACATTGCAGCACTCGAGCAGCTACGGCAGCTGAAATACATCCGCAGATCAACCGGCCTGTCTGTCCACACCACAGCCAAACACTCCTTGTTTTAATAAAGAGCAGTCAAAAATAATTGCGACTGTGATCTGATGTCCCGCTGACCACTGTGTGAGTCATCAGCCCGCACGACAGGAGGGCACAGTAAAGACGGCTGCTTTAGGAGTTTGCTGGCTTCCAACTGCAACTCTTCATGTGGCAGCTCCTTACTCATCTGCAATAACTGAAAATAGTCGAAAGATGCCTGAAAACGACCACCACAGACAGCCTTTGTTTTACTAGTTTTAATGAGAAGCAAAAGTGAGATTTTATTTTGCATTAGTAGCTTATTTATAGTTCTGACACGGTGTGAGGACAGTGATAAGTAAACGTTGAATGACATGATTTTTAAATGTTTTACGTGTTGCATCGTTCTCCTCAATCCCGCCTGCTTCGCCAACTCAAGTGTGGTAATGGCACACTCTGCTACTACAAATTAAAGTGCTCTGATATGTACTAAATAGTTAAAATATGATAGCTAATTATAACCGAACATATGTACATATGTAGAGGAAAGTATCCAGGATAGGGTATGTAGGGTGGCGCTTATATAAAGTAGGGACCCAGCATTTGATGTCGAAAGTCATGGATGACTAATGACAGCTGGGAGTGCTTCGAAGTTCAGACAAGGAAATCTGTGGATTAGAAAAAAAACTGATTTCACTCGGGGGAAGACTTCAATGACTTTAAGGGGAAAAAAAAGTATGAGAGACAAATGGAGGCAGTGTGACAAGGTTAAGAGGTAAAAAGGAGGTTAACTAGATTGTAGAAGAAGCGGGAGGAATTCAGATCTGTCCAATATGAACAGACGATGCCAGAGGCGAGGCTATTAATGACAGCGAGTTGTGAAACATTTATGAAGTAATCTATGGGAGAGCTTGAATGTTGAATGTTGCAGCTGAAAATGGAGGGACCAGATTGGATTTTCTTCATCATATAGAACCAAGGCTTACAGCTGAGAGAGGGAGAAATGGTGAAAGTGACTCAGTGCACCGAGTGAGTCAAGCGAAAGCTGGGCGAGACGCTTCAGGAAAGACGGGGTTGCTATGGAATTTCTCCAACATTTTAATTAGAATACTGACTTCTGCTGGTAGATGAGAATTGATTGTCCACGTCCCCAAAGGAGAGCAGCGACGATGATGATTGGGTATAAAAGGAGATGGAAGGAGCTGAATTGGACTTTGGGGAGCCATTCTGCAGAGCGTTTCGCTACTGAACCCGGCAAAAAGCATCAGAAGGAAAGGCATGTGTAAACAATTGGATGTCTTCCAGCTGGAATAAATAAACATCTTTAAAAAAAAAAAAAAAAAAAAAGCATCACAGTTGAGAGAACCAAGAAAACGTTGTCTTCAGTGGCGTCCTGGGTTGCTTGAAATGGGATTCTGTGGTTTTTGATGAATGTCCAGCATGACTTGGGACAGGCTTTTACAACTAAACAGGATGACTAAGTACTGGGACCTTTTCCAGCAAACTTTAAAAACAGCACAAGTAATCAGAATGAATTGGAAAGCTGCGGCCGGTTCCTGCTTCAAAAAGCCTTTTATCGGTTAGTGTGAGGGGAAATGGAGTGATTGAAAGTTGAAAATCAAATTAAGCTTTCTACTATACACTGTGTGGTTTTGCCGACATAAAGTGTGGAAAGGATATTGATCCCTACATTGGAAAAATGACAAATTTTGGGCCTGGGTGCTTACAGAGTGCTTCTTTAATGGTGGAGGGTCTGGCATAACTTCACTGACTCGTCAATTATCAAAGCTCTAGCAACACTTGGAGCATGAGGCCTTCAGGGTCGTTTCATTAAAGCTATAAGCACAAAGAACCTCAAGTGTTATTGGAGCTTTTAAAGCTTCAAGGTTACAGAGAAATGTTAAAGTATTGCTTGGAAGGAAGAAGAAAGGAAGAAACGGGTTGGAAGGTTTGACTGTTGGTTTTTAAGTGCCAGGTACCATTTCAAAGTATTCGGCCTTTGTGTCCTTTGATGGTGTCATGGAAAAAGGAACCACCTGGGCTTTTAATAGTTCTCCCGTGGGAGAGGACTGACTCATCTGAAGCAACTTGGGGTTTTGTAGTTGGACTTGCAGTTGGATGTGCTAATCGTGCCCATAACAAACATCTGATCATAGAGCCATTCATGCATATGCTCAAAGAGAAACTTTTTCGCTGTGTCGTCGTGGTCAGTTTCATCCTGTGGTCGGGGAAGCTGCTTGAAAGACTCGATAAAACCCCGGATGTCTCCCAGTGCGGATATTCTCAGCATGTCCAAATGGGAGGAGAACCTGGCACAGACCCACCACACAGCCGATCCCATCTGCCCCGAGAAAATCCAGGCATGCTCCAGGATGAGCTGAAGCTAACCACCAGGGAGTAGGATGTCTGCGCTGCCTTGTTTAGCCTGTTGGTGCCTGCGGTTTGAATCTTTATAGATGTTGGGCCCGAGCCAGGAAAGGGCTTGGATGAATCAGGTTAGGGTTGAAGTTTTCAGCCCAGCGTTCTGCTATAGCTGTGTCATCTCCAAACATTTGCTCCTTTAGACATTCATGTTTTATTTCTAAACTGGATCTTTGTGTGTATGTTTGTATGAATTCATGCATCTATTTGGCATAAATATTCAGCAAAGAAAAAAGGAGGAATAAAGTACCATCTATAGGGATACTGGAACTTTTCTTCTGGGCTGCAAAGGATTTAATCAGTGAAGGTCAGAAGACAATAAGAAAACAGAGAGGTCTAAATGAAATAGAGTGAAATGTATGGAAAATAACAGAAAAAAGATGTGAACACATACTGTGTGTTCAGATACAAAACTGTTGGTATCCTCAAAATAAAAGTCCAGGAGGATAGTGAGGAGATGCATGTATAGGAGAAAATTGATAAGTGTTCATTTACTGATAGAAATTTTCTAAGTGATGAGATGAAGAGAAACGATAATAGGAAACGAAAATTGGTCAATGGTGCAAATTTGTATGTCACAGTTTACCACAGTTGAACCCAAAAAGTTATTCAGATATTCAGTTAAAAGTACACAATCTTTCAAACGTCTAGATTCCAGTAGATTTCCCTTATTTACCCAAATGTAATTCTGGTACTTGTATACCTAATTAAATGGAAAAAGATGAGGCAAGTTTTAAAAAACTGGGTAATGTATGCATATGTCTGATGTCCATGGCATCAGATTTGACTCAAAGAGCTCTTCTGATCATGTTGGTTTTAGATTTTGGGCTGTTTCTGCAGCTTTCCTAGGCCTTAGTTAAAGCCTGCTTCATGTCAGTGATTCACCATTCAAAGGACTGAAGAGTCAGAAACCCTGACAGTCTATGTATTAAAAAATATGTAGTGTCAGTTTTTAAGATTATCTCTGTTTGTTGCAGTTACCTCTCATGGCCCCTTTTTCCATCAGGGGCCACAAACAAGTGAAGTTCCGTACCATACGGCAAGAACTTTAAATTTACTTTGACAGTCATTTCTAAATCTTACAAAACAGAGAAAAATACTTTCTTTCTGTGCTGTATGTGCCGCCTTTGATCAAAATCAAAGCCTTGACAGTATCTGTGTAGATATACTCAGGACCTGGAGGGGGTTGGTTTTATTTTGATGAGAGCACCTTATTCTGCCTCGAGAAAATTATAGACCCATTTGTGGATACTGCTTGAGTTTAGTGGGGACTTACTTTTTAACTATGTGATGATACTCTTTAGGCTTTATTATCACTGTGCTATTTGTGCAGATTGTGATTTTTGCCATCACTACAGAAATAATGACAAGAGGGATATGCCTAATGAGCTCTGCTGTTCTGTTAACATCAAGGACAAAGATGTGAAGTTAGAGGTAAGCCTATTACATCCTCTATTGCATCCCCTTATTATCTCTAAATAGAGTTTGGACAGCTGATTATTACAACAATTTATATTCCACCCTTCAGTGATGGCAGTAATCCTTCTAAGATTACCCAGGCAACTTGTTTATAAGCACAGTAAAGGATACAGGAGTGTACAGCTCCTCAGCTTAAGTGTTTTGTTGTAGCCTGAAGATATTCTAATATGCTATGCTTATGTGATTAGAATATCATCACATGGCCAGACATGACACGTATGATAATTCATCATGATTACAGTATGGGCTTCTTGTAGCACTCATATTAATTATACAGTCGCCAAAGATAATAAATAACCCCTAAAGCTTTTGCACATTATGTATTCTTTACCATCTTGAGTTCTAATTACGATGATCATCTATTAATTATGTGTCTGTGTGCATAAGATGTGCTTAATGAGAAGCTGTTTCCACTTGACCACACAGGGTGGTTAGAGTTCATCCAGCTCGGATAAGAGCCTTCAAACTAACATGTTCTACACAAAAAAAGTCCTTTCTATCAGGTTTTATTGCCAGTATTTCTTTTAGCTAAATCTTAGATAGAAGTGCTGTAAAATAAAGTCAACAAAACACAACAAGCGGCCGTGGTTTCTTATCCCTTTTTTATTGGTTAGCATCTTTGTCAGTCTTACAAACTTCAGCGCAAAGCCCGAATGAACAGATTCATATACATCATGCGCACAGACACATGTAGATGCTTGTGGTTAAGATGGCCAGCCGTTAAACCATCTGTCTGCTGTGAGAAAAAGGGAAATTATCCAAAAGCTGCATATGTTTTTATGCCTGAAGGTGATTTTGTTACTCTCAGTAGATTACAGGGCTGTGAAGGACCCAGGAGTATAACCTTTATTTCTCTGTTGCTGTGTTCGAGTGTCTTTTGTTTGTGTGTGGTCAAGCTGAACATGAAAATAGGAAAAACAGCAATTATTTGGCTCAAAGGGAAAGCAATCTGGGAATTAGAGTAGAATATAATAGAATAATATATTCTATTTTTTTTTTTTTACAGTAGAGTAGTTTTATAATTATTAAAGTGGAGAATTAGTAAAGAAACACTTCATTGTAATAAATTTAATGTCTGAAATTGGCAATTATCTCAAGCAATTCATTCACCATTTATGTGTGTGCTTGTGCCGTCTTCTGTTGACTGAGTCCATGCTGAAGACATCAAATGTACGAGGAGGGAAGACGTCTGGAAGTCACTGAGTGAGAACGAGCGAACTGCCAGCTCTTAATCAGATTCGCTCTCCGCTGCTCATCCAGCCGCGTTATTTTCGGCGCTGTGATCATTGTGCAGTCCACTCTGCCTCCGTTCCGTATCTTTCACACCAATGTGACATGAAAAATGTGAATTTTTTTTTCGAGCCAGAGATAATGAGCAGATTCTGCATTGACTACAGTTCAAACTGCTATTAGACAAGTACAGATTTTTGAAGGCTGCTATTTTTGGACTGAAATGTGGGGTCATCTCGGAGATTAACTCATAGGCTGTGATCACAGCTCATCTGTCATCGTGTCATCACACACCGGATGTTTTTGGGATGATCAACAACCAACCAGCTTTCACTGATTATATATTCCATATGGTGTTGCATGGCTTAGATTTAGCCAACCTAAAAAAATAAACCTTTCATCTTACTGGTTATAATAAAACCAAATGCTTTCTTGAAATAGTAAAGTCTGTGGAATGAAGCCTTCTTGTTCAATACCTTTATTGTTATACGGCCATATACACTGAATCATCGGGAAGAGGGACAGTGATGGAACTTATTTTGTTGTTCACAGATTATGAAGGATTTCTACTTCAGGTTTTGTAAAGAGACAAACCCTTACCCTCCTCACACTCAATCAAACTTATAGGAAGGTTAGAGGCCTGGGTGCACTAGAAGAGAAAGCGTTGTTATGATGTGGCATGAAAGGCTGAGTAAAATCCTGGCTATCACAGGGAGAGAGGGGTGGGACAAGATATTGTCTAAAGATTGGCATAACGGCACACATTTTCAGGCAGTCTCCTCTGGAAAACATTCATAGTGTTGTTTTTGGTTGTATGTTTGAAAAGTCGAAAAAAAGTTGAAAAATCCAGACACAGAAGTTAAAACCCTGCGTTCTCTCTCACCTCTGCACAGCCGACCCATAACGGCGTGAACTGGATGTGTATGATTGATTGTCGGATTGGGAATAGTCTTACCCTGCCTGCATGTGTTGCTGGTCAGATGAAGAAAAAGTCCTCTGCCTCAAGGCTGGATTAGATAGACTTGCAAGAGTGCCATTGTATGGTAATCACACAGCACATCTGAATGCAGGTTATTAAATAAGGCTCACTAAGTACACTAGAAAGCTTCACACAGAACCTGCAAAAGCCAACACACCATGAACTTGACAAACTTTACCTCAAACACATAACAGCATCCTACCACAGTGATGCACTACACGTTATGCAAACATCAAATATCATAATGAACCCATCCACAAAGTATGCAGCAATACACAATCACAATAGTTAATACTGCTCAGTACACAGACAGAATTATCAAATGATGCTTACCTTTAGAAGCACAATTCAACCTTTCCTTCTCCCTCTGTGTTGTCATTTTCCTCATTTTGTTCACCTGGCTGAGGCAGTGCAGACCTGCTGGAGCTTGATGCTTCCAAACTGGGGTTATCCTGACTAGCTATCTGAGGCTGTGGGCTCTCACTAGCCTCTTCTTCACTTAGCTTAAATGTTTTTCTTATTAGCGGTACATTTTTTTATTGTGGCAGCTTCTTTCTCTTCCTTTTCCTTTTTTTCTTCTTTCTTTCCCGCTGAGCTTTTGGCTGATGCCGTGCATTTTAGCTCTTTTTTCCGCTTGCTTTTTCCCATATATTTCTCACAACCTAACTGACAGGGGGTCAGGTACAAATTAATCCTACTGTTTTAACCTTGACTTTACTTAAAAAAAAAAAAAAACTGATACAGGATCTGTGCCATGTAAACCACCAGTTCTCTAGGCCCACCCACCCTGACCATTAGCCAATCAACACAGAGCATTGCAGCTTGCTTGCCAATCACTGCTATTTCATTCGTTCATTTGATTGGATAATTACTTTTTTTTCCCTCATGGCTGAGGGCCCTTGTGTGCTCAGGGGCCCCTGGGCACATGTGCCCAGATTGCCCATATGATAGATCCGGGTGTGCTCTGCCTTTTAGAAGTAGCCAGACGACATGTTATGAAGTATTTCATTTAAATCACATTGACCCCCAGAGACACCAGCCCTCCTGGTGGGAAAACAATGAGAATATGCAAACTCCACAAGTCTCCAGAAAGGCTTTTGAACGTGCCACTTTTGTGCTGCACAACACAATAAATATGCAGAGGTATGCTTCTGCTAAAGGCAGGCAGTTGTAACACTGCTGAAATATTTCTCCAGGCTGCATTTGGTGAATTAGACCACAGTAACACTGGAAGATACTGCATGTCTGTATGTATGGATGATTTTCTATTGATTCTGACAGGAGAAAGAACCTGATTTACACTAATATGGACAAATATGGCAACACAAAGGAAATACTAGGAATGATTGGTCAATTATAGTCTTTACATTAGGACATTTAGTCGAGTCACCAAAATTCCCACCCAAGGTAATGCAAATATGGATGAAACCAGTCATGTTTAATTTGGGTTATTTTGAGGGCTTCCAATAAATGACCAATATAAGTAATACTAATCAGTCCAATTACTTTGTAATGAATCAACCTGCATCAATATGAGCCCAATATGAGCAAATATACCAACACCAACTTTATAAATCAAAGTGCAGAACTTCATAAGTCTGAGCACTTTTTTAATATTTTGGGTGACATGAAATTGCACAGGCAGTGTGCAGGCAGGCGCCGCAGACGATATTACCTCATTCTAGCACAAAGTTCTTGACATAAGTTTTTATAAAGAGAAAATGCAGGTGGAGGCTGGACTGTCTGCTCCCTCTCGGAAAAGAATAGATGGTGCCGGTTGGAGCAGAATATCTACAGGTAGACATGAAGGTAGACCGCTCTACCCTCCACAGAGCCAGAGCGAGGCGGCGGAAAGGTAATTTCAGCGGTGAATGATGATTGACAGGTTTGGGGGAATGATAGGCATACCTTATCTTTATTTTTACAGAGGGTAGAGGGGAAGAGGAGGCAAAAAGACCAGGAAAGAAAAACAGAGGACTTGGTGAATCATTAAACACAGCAAATGAGGCCCTGATACATTCAGAATCATTTTTAACTCAGTCCCCGCCACGTGGAGCAGACAGACAAGCATGGCACCGGAGATAATACCAAATTGCATACATTTTAATGGGCTTGACAGCGAGGGATCAGAGAGAATTAATCCATAGCTTTGTCGCGCCACATCCTGCTAATGTGGCTCTTAACCAAGCTATTATAACCTCACTCAGACACTGACAAATGGAAAATAAATGGAATGGAGATAGCTTCCATATTCACTTTATGGCAAGTGCAGCATGTGCGCCTTCGAGGTTTAAAGGGATAGTTCGAATTTTATGAGCAAAAGTTTTAGCAGTACTGATATTGATGCATGGATATCAGCTAAGGTTCGAAGTATTGACATCTTAGTTTGAGCAACAGTACCAGAATAACATTTTTTTAATGCCTCAGTATAAGTAATGTAAAGCTGTCTCCTACAAACTTACTTTACCACCTGGCTGTGTAGCTGCAATTTCCCTGTGGAGTTCCCACAGAGATTCGATACAAGCTCTAGCACCACAATCTTCACCAAGTACTTATTTTAACCCAAACCATCGTCTTCTCCTAACCCTAACCTAGTTGTTTTTGTGCTTTCTGCAGCTCACAACAGCATTATTTTTGCAGTTTGTGTTTACAGGTTTTGGAAGAACAAAGGACGTTGTCTTGTCAGTGGGGGCATCAGAAAAAGGTTGTACAGGGTGTACTGTTCTGGATGGTTGTTAGAAACAATCTATTTTACCATTTATTATGGAGGGCTTGTTGCCTTATTCTGATGAAATACATTTTCTTTTTGTTAGTGAGAAAAATAAGACAATCCTGATGAAAATCGTTGTAATTAGTGTGATTCTCTCAGACCAAGCATCGCAACATCTCAGCTTGGAGCCATAAGACTCACCGTTACTCCGCCATACAAGGACTTTGCCTTGATAAAATATTTCCAAATATACTTGTTATGCTTCCTAGCTTCCTGATTAGGGAGTGTCTGACCAAAGAATAAGTGAACGACATCTTGCATCTTATCTTACAACAATAAACACCAACTTTAGGGACTTCAGGGGTTTTTAAAATGCACCGCAACAGACACAAAAATGTCACTCCTCAAAAAGTATTGATGTCTGATAGTGAACAAGAAGTGATCAGATCAATCTGAGCTGCAGCAGACAGATCCTTAAATCTGAAACATTTCATGCCAGAATATTTGAAACAGAACCTTTTTTGACCATCCACAGGCGGGTGCACTCTGCCCATCAGCTGTTTGATATATATGCCATATGAATATGAATAACGCCATGAATAATGTGTAATAAATATTTCCTTTCAATAACAACCCCAAAGCTGATTTTGAACTTAATTCTCAAGCCTGTTAAATTGAAGAAAGTGCTTTTTTTTTTTGGTTTGGTGTTGACAGCTCTGCTTCCCTGATTCATGCTTTGATAATTTTACCACATTATTTATGCATTTATTCCCAGTTTGCCAGGATTCAAAACCATAAACAGATGATTAACACAAAGAATGGGGGTTAACGACGCACAGAGCCGCTCCTACAGTCATCTCCCTCGCTGGTGAAAAACAAAAAGAAGAAATCTTTCACTTGATGTCTGTATTCAGAAACATTTTCCCAAAAGCAAGAGATGAAGTGGAAAAAGAGAGGCAGAAAGTGAGAGAGAGAGAGAGAAACTTCCATAAATACATGAAAGAAACCCTCGGCTCCCTGTGTTGCAGCGCGGAGAGTAATCATAGATTATTAACATTTATATTGAAAGATGAAGCCCCATTAGAAAGCAGCTGGTAAATTACATTTGGTTAGGCTTGCTCTGTGTGTGTGTATGTGTGTGTGTGTGTGTGTGTGTGTGTGTTTGTGTTGTGTGTTGTGTGTGTGTACAAAAACAAGAAAAAAAAAACACGTCTGGTTTGGTTTATTGCAACATGGCGGACCATAGCTCATTTTAGCAAGTCAATATCAGCGCCTGCGGGTAATTCACATGGAACTATTTATGAGGCTGAATTCACCATCTCGGTACAGTTGTTAGGGCCAACTGAGAAACCTGCTGACACGAATCTGACGGAACAAAGACATCTCGTTTCGCCTCTGCGAGCGTGGCCAATGATGTGTTTGTGTGAACAGTTTACGATGTCAGCTGAGTGGCGGTCGTTGCGCATACATCTCACGGGGTCACGCGGGCCTGTTTGATGCTATGGCGCCGTCTCTGTGTTGAGCGTAGCTGTGTGCGAGAGAGGATGTTTGTTATAGGATACGCTGGCTCTCAAGCGGCTGGGTAATTGATTTGATACAGAGCTGCTTTAATTGTGGCGAAAATTTGCAGTTCTTTTACGGGAAGACGATCGATTCTCTGCAATTCTGGATTGCTTACCTATCTGTAATTTCTCTGCAAGTCATATTTTATAGAACCCAATATAAAATTACACACAATGTAAATAACCACTAAAGTGACATACTACAATGATGAAAGTGTCAGTGATCATCCATTTATTTCTAAATCACTTTAAAAGATTTTTTTTTATTCATTATTATGAAGATCATCTTTATTCCCTTCTTCTTTCTGCTGGCAGTAGAGGTGAAAGAAGCATGTAAAACAACCCACACCTCAGCCTGAACATGGCCTCAAGATGCTCGTCCTCCACTGCTGAGCCATTTCAATACACAGTGTAACAATTAAATATTGATGATGTGTTTTTTTTTTTTTTTACTACTAGGCCTGCCTGTTGCCATCTTATTTTTCATTGTTTGGAGGTTTTTCAAGGTCAGAAAACAAGACAAGTCTTCGCTGAGTTTTCAGCTAATCAGGTCTCACAACTGTCAAATCCAAGTCAGATCTCAAGTCCTAATTTTTATGATTAAAGGTGGAGTCTATGATTCTGCTGAGCACTGACTGAGCCAAACTCTGTTCAGAAAACAACCATTTTTAAAGTGTTTTGCTTGTGGTCTTGCAGACAGACCTGACAGAGAATAAATTCAGATTTTTTACAAGTTAGCTTCACAGTGTAGTTATTTCGGCATCTGTTTGATCAGTTTATTGCAATTAAATCACAACAAAATCTGTTTTTTTGTTTGTGGTGGGAGGCGGATCATACCAGATCCCAAAGAGCTGGAATAACAACTGATACACAACTGAACAACTGATGTGTGACCTGTTAGATGCAGTAAATATTTATCGATTTTGACGCACCACTTAGAAACTGTCAGTGACCAATGGAGTTGTGAGTATTCACAATAAATACAAATGATCCCTTGGTCAAAGCACGAGCTGTCAGCTGTTTATTTTCCATTTGCAGATCCAGGCCTGTGAATGTATGAACACTGGATTTATTTTTTTCAGCGCACACACAGAACAGAAAGCTAGCAGTCCATAAGCATATATTTCCTGAATTTAACAAAGTGTATTGGATTGGAATCGACTCCATCTTTTAAACCCAACCTAGAAGAATCCAATCTTAATATGAGGTATCTGCCTGTTAGATGTATAATAAAGCTGATAGTTTTCATGATGCTGACTGAATGTAATGTTGGCTGAGGTTTAGTCAACCCGGACCATGAGGATACTTTTTGTCGTGGAATGAAAGCATGAACTTGTTGACCTGATTGTGTATGTGTTTACCACCTGGTGTTATCTTCCACACAGAGAGTTTATAGGACATACACATATGGTAACGGTAAGCTGTATAGAATGCGTGAAGGTAAAGGTTAACTGGATTGTTTACTTGAGGGAATATTTTCTTGACCAGTTCTAAGTAACTCCATAGGGACCAGATGGCCTTATGCCCATTTAAGGGTAGTAGAGACACTGATAAACCTAAACACATATCAACTTGATGTATGTTCCTATTAGTTCTGCTCAGACATCCGCGGTGTCTGATTCCTGATACTGGCTTGCTTCAAATAAAGTTCTCTTTGTTCAACAAGCTTGTATCAGCAGAGTCTTTTCCTGCACCAATCATCACATCATCATTGTTTTTTCTGAAGAAGAGAAGGCCTAATAAACTACAAAAACAAGACAATATAGCTCCTGAAAAAAATGACATATTCTTCTCAGAAATAAATGATTTAATGCCTGAGCAGTTAAACACCTCTTGCTCAGTTTAACACACTCATGACTTTTTCCTGCCACAGCTTTACTTGGTCGGGTGTGATCAGCACCTTATGGTGAATGTTAGCAAATGTTAAATGATGCTGTATAACTCAAATGGCACTTTATGACTAATCTCTACTTGTGCCACGGTGACATTACATTTTACCACAATTCATTATCCTTTAATTGTTACTACTGGCGACGATGACCATGGTACAACAGATTTTTCATCCTTTAACTTTACAGTGCTTTTATGTGTAAAAGTGTGCAGAATCTGTTGGATGAGCAGATATTTAATATTGTCTGACTCGTAGCTGTTATTGGCAGTATATCTCCAGACGTTTCAGTATCAGCCCTCAAAATCTCATATCGGGAGGCTCACAGTTTAAAGGAAACTAGGCTGCTGTGTTCGGCAAGAAAAGACGTCTGCTCAAAAAGGGAAAAACAAGAGAGAGCCAAGTTGAACTTTGATAACAGCAGAGGGGAATTACAGTCTCGGTATCGCTGACTATTAACGGCAAAGAATGAAAGAAACGATGACATTGTTGCTGAATGCCCATGAAATTAAAAAAATGTGTCAGCTCCGCTGTCACGGCCATTTCCATTTCAACAAACGCGCGGCCTCTGCTGTCAAGTGCATTAACAAAGCACAACATGTAGCGATGGAGGGTGGAAGTTGAGCGTTAACTACTCTGTCTACCATTTCTCGAGAGGAAGTTCTGTGTGGAGGGAGCAGAGTTGCTGACTATCCCTGTCACCTCTGCCGCTAAATTTCTGATTAGCCTCCGCGGCAGACAGCATAGTAAGCTTTTAACAGAATTCAATAATTATCCCAACAGCCCGGCTTGGTGTGTCCTCTGCCCCAGTCTGCCTGTCAGTCACTTTAATTACTTTTGTTGTAAAAACCCATCAACCCCCCGCCAAGTCTACACACTCGGGCCCAGCTACATTCGATATCAGTCAAACAGGCGCAGTGTCTGTGAAAAGGCATTTTCCTCTGCTACTCTCGCACAGAGGCGTGTGCTGGATGGCGGTTGTGCGTCAGTGAGTCGGTGCATATATATTCGTAACATGTTCTGTGGACTGAATTTCTATCTGTGTTTTCTCATAGCTCAAAAGTCAATGCACAGATATCAGATGTTTTACAAGACTTTTTATTATATCATATAATAAAAACTTGCCCATTAAAAGCAAGGGTAGTGATATAATGTTTTGAGGAATTCAATCAAAAAGTCAATTTAGTAAGGCTTCTTGTAGCACCAATCAATTATACACAGTAATGATTTGACAAGATAATGGAAGACACACAGTCGCATCCGTCCTACTTTGTCTTAGTCGAGCACAGGAGACAGCCGGCCAAGAGTAAAGGGTTGTAAGCTGACTTGAGTGCACCTCCCGATAAAAGGCCGGTAGAGCCTTTATCATATATATCTTTTTTTAAGTATATTCTTTATTTTATTTTACTGTCTTTGAAGGAATACTCTACTAAAAAATTGTGGCTGAGTTCAATTCCAACCCGAGGCCCTTTCTTTGCATATCATCATCATCCCCCCTCTCGCTCTTTCTCTCTCTTTATCTTTAAAAGAAAAATGCCCCCCTTCAAAAAAAAAAAAAAAAAAAAAAATCTTTAAAAAAAGAAAGCATTCTGACAAGTCTGAAGCTTATGGCTTCAAGGAGGGTGGCAGCTGCTGTTAGCTAAAGTGGATTTTAATGTTGAGTCACTTGTACTGTGAAAAAGATTCAATGTCCACAGTAATGTCACAGACCTCTTCTGTTTCATAACCTGCTCCTCTTTTGTCTTTTGTATACTCTGTTCACAATTGGTTTTGCCAGATTGTGGGGAAATATGCAGCTAAAAACATAGCCAGCTGTAAGAGTAAGTATAATGATCCTTTAACCACTCCAAAAAATGGTGACCAGATCCCAAATTATGGCTGAATTCACAGACTTGTATATTGCTAGCGCGGTAACCTGCTCAGATTTGTTGTTCATGACCAACACAAGTCGACAAAAGTATTTTTCAGTTTCATTTGATTGTCCAGGTGTGTCTTACCCCTGATCTTTGCCCATATCCGATTACAAACACAGCACACACTGTTGCCATCTGTACCGCTAACTGATCTGAAAATGGGGGCCAACCCATCTGGGCTGTGTATGGTGGTGTGGTCTCTCCTTCCATTTTAAATTTCATTTCTGTGCAATGTCTCAATCACCGCATTGTAATTCAGCTGGTGATGGTTTCCACAACAGCCACATGCTGCAGTTTGATAGCAACGCTCTGAGACTGTGTGTGTGTGTGCGCACGCTCGTGTGTGTCGGAGAAAATGGGCGCGTCTTCCTCCTCTCTGCATCCTCTTCATGCATAAATTTCCAGGCTCTGGTGGCAGGGAAGTGGTTATTTACCGTGTCTTGAGCAGAAAGGAGGGAGAAGCACTCTTGTGTGTTTCCATGTGTGTTTGTGCATGCACGGAGGTGTGTGTGTGTGTGTGTCTTATCTTTGTTTTCATGTGTGGCCTGCATGTAAAGCAGCACAAAGGAAAATATCTTTGAAGTATCTGTGTGTGATTTCACTTTTTTTTTTAATTTTATGAATACCATTGCTTGGGTTGAAGGATAGCTTCGACTGATTTTGTGCCACAGTACCTGCGATAGAGTCAAGTCCCAATCTGCATACATGAATGTTAACGGCTAAATTTTACTGAAGTATTCTCAGGGGCCAGAGAGTGCCAGAGATGTGATAAATATAAGCTATTTCTTAAGCTGAGGGAATTTCTGTTTTGAATAAAAACATTAAATGAAAAACAAAAGTTGGGTGGACTCATGAAGTCAAGTACATCTCACTCCAAATAATGTGATTTTTTTTTTTTTTTTTTTTGCTTTCTCTCCCTCAGATGTTCAATATTTGTTCATTTTGCTTTAGCTTCACGCAGCAGGTCGGAACTATAGGAACTTCAAAGTGTTTTGTACCCACCACACTGCGTGGGAGGTTGAATCGGTGCTGTCACAGGATTGCCTAAGAAGACGTAGTTGAAAAAAGTGACACCCAATCACAGCGTGTTCACAGTGAGCAATGAGACAGAAAAAAAAGAGAAAAGGGAGAGACAGGCTGCAATAAAAATCTACATCAATACTTAATAAAAACAAAGTTTCCTCTCTTCAGCACAGTAACTCCATTATATGTTATGAAATGCTTCCTCAAGGGGCCTTGCAGGGACAGGGGAAGAACAGTTGGTTTTCACTTTAAAGCCAAAAGATTATTTAGAAACATTCCTAGTGAAAAAGAAAAAGCTCGGGAGACAAACCGAACTGAGGCAGACACCGCCTCTCCGTGGAGATATAGACGCCGGAGCGATAGACGCTTGTCACCAGCAGTGGTTATCTCTTCATTCTGATCCACTCCCCAGACATTTTCCTCCTCGCACCGTGTGTAAGTCGGTTTCATTTATTTGTGTCATACACAGCACGCGCGCCGTCAGCTGTCACTGTCGTCGAAGTCGGTTATGTTACCCTTCAGCTGGTCTGATGACGCGCTGTCTCGCTGCTCATTTCTGATTGTTCTTGAGCATGCTCCCGTTTGCCTAATAGGATATATCTGCCGTTTTAGGAATACACTTGTTCGATCGATCTCGCAAGCAGGCCGAGATCGTCGCATACTGGCTGGAGCTCAATGGGCACCGCCGCAGCCTGACAAGGGTATCGTCAACATAAACAGCGATTGTATGGTGTTCGTTTTCTCCCCGCTGTGGTGAGGACGAAGATACAGCAGACCGGCGTGGAGAGGCTCAGGAAGAGCTTCTATCCTCAGGCCACAGGGATCCTGAATGAGGAAACTGTCTAAGGACAGCCCCTGTTATTGCACATTTGATGGCCAAAACAGTTGGACATATATCTGTGATCATACCCTATATGATCATATGTGACTGATTTAAGGATTTTGGTCTTAGACCCCCATCAGTAGGATCTAATTGTTTATTTACCTCCAGAAATGCAGAAATGATTGTGTCCTAGGTCAAAAGACACCAATGTCGTAGGTAGCAAAGTCTTAGTACATTTTGACTTTGTACACACAACCATCCACCCACACTTCTTCATTTTTGTCACAAAGTACCAACATCGTATCACTTTCATCCTTGATACTGAGAAAAAAAGAGTGATTATCTGCATAACTGGATGAAAACGAAATATAAACATAGTTCATTTTAAGCATTTGAACAGTCAAACAAAGCACGTGGGAAGTCTCCTGTGTACGGTGTCATGCTTGTTGCGTAATGTTGACATATGTTCACTCAAAAGTGACGAGAATAACTTTCACAACTGGACAATTAAATGTAACCAGCATTATTAGAGTATATGTTTAGCGAGCGATATGGATATGGAAGCCTTGTATATATGCAGCCCCTTTAGTCCAGTTATCTGGATTATCTTATCATTAGTCAGTCATTCATTTTCCATCCATTTATGTGGCAAGCCAGTGCAATAAGACCATAGTTAGAACAATGATGAAACTAAGAGAAACAGCCTTCAAACAGATGGAGGCAAACCGACCCAATCATTGTGAAAGTGTTAATAGCCATCAGAGTCCACCACAGATTCCCTCAGGGTTTCAAAAAACATGAAACATAGCATTTTAAAAGGAAGCGCCTTATATTTTAGTATTAAGGAGAGTAATCACAAAGACCTTCAGCTCAATGTGAATCATAGTCCAATTTGTACTAAGTAATTTATGAGCTGCTCCCCTACCAGATGGAGAGTTTTGTCTCCAAGAAGAAAGAATAAAGAGGAACCAAGGTCGTCGTCTTGGCTGAGAAGGCAAATTCAGTTTTCCTTGAGGTTTGTGCCAAGCTATTTGGAGCCCGCTGAAAGAAAAACAGAGGAAATCCCACCATTAATCATGCATAAAATCCGACTTTGATTCAACTCCAAATATTCACATGAACATAAAACCTAAAATTAAATCTTCGTTTTAGATTGTTATAATCTTTGTTCATTTAAATGTGAGAGTTATTAAAATGTATTCAAAGCCAAAAGCTACAAAAGTTTCTTCAAAGCAGACACAAACACAGTTATTCCATCAATAAGTCAATGTCTGACATACAGTATATTCACATTTTTTGGCTTGAATTTGAATAAGAGCTGAGTTGATTTTCAGGGATGATGTAGTTTTAGTCCATCAAAGTATTTGTCATAAATATACATATAGATATTCCCTTATTTGGTGTTTTCCTGACGGCGGTGGAGGGCGCTGTCGAACACGTCGCTCCAAAATCTCCCATAGGTGCTCAGTTGGGTTGAGATCCGGTGACTGTAAAGGCCATGACGTGTGATTCACACCATTTTCACACTCATCAAACCATTCAGTGACCCTCTCGTGCTCTGTGGATAGGATAGAAAAGGTATTGGCTCAGAACAACTCCATATTGATCTACAGTGACCTTTCCCTCTAAGGGGTTCACGTGGACCCAAAGCATGCTCGCACCTGTTTGGAAGTATGTAAGAAGTTCAGGTTCTCCTTTCATTTATCACCTATCTGTATCTGTGTGTATATGATATAATACATATGTGGCATTTTGTATTTCGCACACTTAGCCCTAATGACAAAAAGCACAAAAAGCTGGACCTCAGACCTCATTTTGTTTTAATATCACACAGTCCACCCCCTGGCAGTCTTAAGTTCTTCAGTATTTAAGAGAGGTTGAACTAGCGAGAGAAAGAATAACTAGTGGCCAATTTAAACTGGCCAAAATGCTCTGAATTGAAATACATGACTCTGCTCTGCGAGGGCTGTTGTTCTGGCCACCGGAGCGTGACTGGATTTAAAGCAGAGGTTGAACAGCGGCGGGCTAATTCATTGTATTCCTCGGCTACAGTACCCCACTACCCATTAAACCATACTTTGATACCAAAGAAGGTCTAAGTGTTTCAGATTTTTATTTTGTTTCCTTGAAGTAATCTCAAAACCTTTTAATTAAAAGTTGCCAAGTGATTAAATGCCTGCACACACACACACACACTCCCACATACGAACGCGCTCACACAGATTCCCTGGCCGCTGTTCCTTGACAGAAGCCATTTACTAAATCCTAATGGAATTCATTAGTTTTTTCATTTGTGTGCGTGTAGGCTGGGCAACTCGGCGGTGTACTGTTAATCACCTCTCAGGCTTGACCCGCAGTCAGCCTTTGGATTCTGCGAGCAGATAAAACATTATCTAAAAATCATCAGTTCTCTTAAGTTATTGATCTGAATCTATTTTATAGGGCTGCTGATACTGAGACTTTCATTTCAAAATGTTTAAAATGACAGTACAAGCCACACAGTCTAGTTTTACGCATTTACCATGAATTTCAACCAGCAAATTTACAATATGACATTTTCAATTAATTTTCCTGAGTAATAATTTAAATGATCAATCAGTTATCATGTTTGGAGCTTCATTTTCTGTCCATTGAAAAATAACTGTTTCAGCAAGGCTTTACTTAAACAAAGTTGGTGACAGGCTGCATTTAGATACATGTCTGATTTAATCACATTTTAGTAAAAAGTGTTTTTTTTTTTGTTTGTTTTTTTTTTATCTTTCTGGTCATTCCCTTTATTTGCCATATTTATTTGCCATGGTTTTGTATAAATTCAGCACTTAATTACAACACTCCTGTATCTGTTTCACAATAAGACTTTTCCATCACGTTGGTGGGCACAATCTTCCTGAAAAGCTTTTAATGTGAAACATCTGGAGGACATGTTCAGTTTCATGATTAGCAGCTTCACATTGAGTTGAAATATAGAATTAACTCAGGGAATTTAAACTCTATTTCTATAATTACGTGAATATGGCATGGCTATGTTATGGCACTGACTTTAAATGTTGTAAAAATGTACATAATTTACTATGTAAGCTGTTACAGCAACTACAAATACAGACTTTTAATGTGACCTTCAGTATGTCTGTACAGACTGCAGATGAGCCCTCTATTTGAATACTGGCTTTTATTTGAGTTCTAATATAAGTACATTGGCATATTGGATATATTGAATCAAGGCTCTGACCTCGTCTTCTTCTCAGAAACATACACTTTACATCTGAGAATACAAGAAAAAGCTGGAGTGTGACAATAAACCTTGTCGTCACAGTCTGCAGTTGGATTATGGTGGGCAGATGGTGAAAAGCTGAGCTTGGTGGTGGTGACAGGATGTCAACATCATCTGCATTAACACCGGTCACTCTTTAAACAGTGAAGCAGAAATAACTCTGTAAAAAAAAAAAAAAAAAACATCCAAACTACTGAGCGCCGCAGCCAAACTGTATGATACAGTTTTACATTCACTGCAATGTATGTACAGTACACACACACACAAACACACAGAAACAAGTCCCTGTTGCTGTGCCTCAGTATATTTCCCAATGCTCTCCATCTGTGGCAATTTGTACCGAGACAGTCTAGCTTCCCCTCTTTTTATTGCTTTAACTGGATAAGACTGGACTATTGGACCATTTAGACTGCAGCGTCTCCTGTAGCTTTATTTCTCCATGGGACGAGAGGCCAGGGGGTTACGGCAGACCTCCCTATTGATAATGATAAATCACATTGTATAGTACGTGTCAGAGCAGTACTTTCAAAGCAATTGCAGCAAGAGTAAAACAAGAGAGCTTAGAGACGAAAACCGGCAATTTATGCAAAACCCCTTTTAAAATATTTATGCTGCCAAACAGTGCAGCCTTGTAACACCTTAATTGGTGTGGTGCTAATCTGATCTGTCTCACAGTTGTAGTTTTTTTTGTGTGTTTTTACATTATTATTGTTGTGTTTTGACAACCGTTTATTCGCGAGATCACGAGGATCACAGTGAAAAGGGATCTTTGGTTTTATTTTGACATCCTGGTCTCAAAGGTCTTTATTACCTTTAAATAAAAGCTTTTCCAAAACATGTTGAATTTCATGTCTGTTAGCATGAGAGAGTCAGAGGCAAAAGCAAATATGAAATTACAAATTATTTATTTGTATAAATGATGACACAGAGGTGAACCAGTGAGGAGCCCAAGAGTGAATTTAATTAAGTCACGTGATTTTTCCAAATAGTATTAATATCATAGTTTAGATCATAGATTATATAGAGGATAGGAGATTTAATACAAATTTCCATAGAAATGTGTTTAGCAGCTCAAAGATGTTTGTCTCACAGTGCCACAAGCTAATCCTATGTCAAAGAAACTGAGTAATATTTATTTATTATTCTGTTCTGGCGACGTTTGGTACATTAAATTATATTATTCATATGCATATTCAGTGGAACTGTAAACAGGATGTTGATGTAAAAGAGACAACCTATTCTGGATAAATAAACATGCATGTGATAACCATAAATAAAGTATGCAAGCTTTAAGCGCTCTGCAAAATTGCTGGCTCGGATCTGTTTTTTTTTACCAACTTACAAACATAACGCAGAGATTAGATTTGTTTTAATCATCTTATCACTGAGTGCCTTAAAAATACAGAACATTAAATTCTGTTTTGCTTGTCTCTATCGTAAAAAAACAACATGGCATGCCTTTGGGTTATCTTTAATCGCACTGCCAGGTAAGTACTGTAATGAAAAAAATCAAATATTTTAGCTTTTGGTATTCCCGACTTTCAAGGCAGTCAGTATCTTAAATCTCCTGTTGAGCTGGAGTGCAGACTAAAGATGCTCAGGCAGGACCTTCCAGGCAGTTCTCGGGTCTACGATAAAAACAAAATGTGACCAGATATTTTCTTCAAACACGGGGAGGGCTACCCAATCCTTTTCAAAGATTCAAGATTATTCAGTACATACAATACAGGAGGGGGTGCACCAGAGAGTAATTTACACTTTATCAAAGCCAACAGAATTTCTTGGAAGAATGCCATCACCATAGGTAGTATCCTGAGTTTTGCTGCCGCCTCTAAGCTATCTCCTAAATATTTCTGTCAGAAATATTGTAAAGTGCTCTCCCTTTCCTCTGCAGACTATTGGTGGTTGCGTCAGCAGTGCTTGTTATCATCCTTTTCCCACTCTGCAGTCTTCTTGGCACCCATAGCATTTCCTGAACCGCAGCCACATTTAGTATGTGGACAAACATCCTAAAGGGTTCGTAATGTGGTGGTTCACAAATATTAGATCAGTCCTCTCACCAGCCAGCAATCCTCACACACACACACACAGGGACACACACTGGCTCAGTTGTAAGTGTCCAGCAGGCGCACCCCTGCTGCAGTATAATAAGGAGAATCTCACTGTGCATCAAAGCTGAAAGCTGTGCAGATGGCCCCAAATAATACATAATGCAAGGCCCATTGGTGTAGCGCCTGTGTCAGGAAGTCCATTACTATAATGTTGAGATCTGAGGTGTTCTTTGCAGTACCTCGCCACTCACTGGCCACTTTTTTTTCTTTTTTTTTTTTTAAGTGATAGCCTAATGGGAGAGGTATTGCCTTGATGTCAAGTGTAATTTCGAAGCTCGTGCCATCGCATTTTGTACTATCATCTCTCAAATAGAGCGGGGCACAGTGCAGTTATACGACCGGGGTAGTGATACTAGATTACCCCGTCCTGAATGGTTAATATCATGAAGACATACAGGTGTGTGTGTGTGTGTGTGTGTGGCCACTGCGTGAAAAGAGGAGGAATGTGACATTGACATGTTTAAAAACAGTGCAATAAAACAGTGGAAACCTTTTAAATAGATACATGCAACATGTTATCTAATGCGCACTGTAGCTATGTGTAAGATATATACACACAAATATTGCACCCATGATGATACACTGGAGACAGAGTGAGATATTTTCCAGTGCTTTTGGTGTGGATGCCGAATACTAAAGATTATATTGGTGTGCATTAAACAAGGGAAAAGGTTTGACCGAGTCATTTAATTTGAGGTCCAGTGCTTTTGACCACATCTCATGGTCTTGAAAACTCGGTACAAGGTTATGTTTTTATTTTTTTTTTAACATAAATCAGTTGAGCTGATATCAGTATATCACAGTTATATTGTATTTTTGTATATTTCATTTAATAAAAAAGAGCTTGCAGTACAGAAATGCCTGTGATATATATGCAAAGACAGGAAAACAGTTTCTTCATGATATAGTTTGTCCAGTAGAGAGAAGTTACAAGTTTATTGTATAACTGTAAAATTACCCACTTTGCACATATCTCTGTAACAATCCTCCAAAAATTCCTTATTAGAAGTGATTGTTTATGTCATGTGTAAATACAAAAATGTATGACTATAATGTATGACTCAAATATTGATCTTGGATTTGGCATTAAAAATTCAGGGTTTTTTTTTTGACAGATCAAACTTTAATGCTTTAAGGAAAAATTGTGCCGAGAGAATATTTGCTTAATGTGAAAAGCAGTCGGTCTACTTGTATGAAGATCCAGTTCTTCAGATTTATTTTCCATCCAACATAAATAACTCTCTGCAACAGTATCTGATATTTAATCCGCAGTCTCTGAAAGAGTTCCCCTTATGACAGTCTGCTGTACAATATGTGTGTGCAGCCTGCATATACAGAGTAATAGTTACTGCTTTCTGATGCAATGCTTATGGAGAGTCTTTAAAATGAATCGCTCTAATAAGGACAATACTTACAGCCAAAGCACTACTCATTACAGCAGAGAGATACAATATACAGTTACAATAATTTCAATAGTGCTGAGTAGGTAGGAGTGTTCTTGTTGATAGCAGCACTTCTCTTTAAGGTTGGCGAACACTGTGTGAACTCCAAAGATCGTTTTAGCAGATCCCTTGTGGTCCGACATTCAGTTTTAAGAGGTTGCAGTGCCTGATTAATTACCTGAATGATCTGTCTACCCAGCTGTTGGACAATCAGATGGATTTCTGGAGAAAATACGAAGGGGGAACTAAGTTTCAAAGCTGAGCTGCGTCGTTTAATCAATAGCGCTCAGTCAAGGTCTTCATTTTCTCAGTTAATTCAAGCAGAGTCATACAAAATGCAGACGCCCGAGCACTGCTCAGGAATTCCTAATAACTCGAAGAGGCAAAGGTATATTACAATATTGTTTAGCTATCATCCATCTCACAGCCTTTTTTCATCGCAGTATTACGCACCACGATAAATGTAAGTAGAGCTATAAAAGAGTTTCCTTCTTGTACGACACCACATAGTTCACATATCCACTTCCTGCTACAAAATGCAGTCAGGAGAATCAATAGCAGTTAGGAGAGAAGTTCAGCAATTATAAGAGTCGACTCCTTTTAAACTCTCTGAAAGGTCCGTTGTCAGTGTTTGCCATATTTCAGTGACTTATGGACACAACAAACTCCTTCAAGCCGTACAGGGTGGAGAAACCCATTTTCTCATTTGGCTCTGGTGGGAAATCTGCCTTAAACCCAGTGTTAAATAAAAAAGAAGCCTTTGCTAACCACTCTGTGAGCTCATTGACCCCGGATATTAGATGGAGGAGGCACTGAACTCAGTAATTGCGTTCAACCTTAGGTAGTCCACACACAACCAAATTCTCTTTAAAGCTTTACTGCTATTGTGTCACACCACTGAGAGAGTATTACTTACACTTCAAACACTACTTTTGGTTCTGCTTGAAGGACTTCCAACTTGTGTTGAGGCAAATTTTACGGTTATAGCCACCTGATTCACCAGAGCCATCTTTTTTGGATACAAAGAATGATGTCTTAGCATCCAGCCATTTCATCACAGCATTAAATAAGAAGTCTCGGTTGTCTGGTTTTGTCATTTTCTCCCTTTTGGTAACAGAAGATTGTTCTCCACTTCATCTTAATTTCTTCTTTTCCTTAGTCGTGACTGATAAAAAGGGAGAGAGACTGCTGAGTAGAATAAATGCCATCGTGTCTGTCATGAATACTTTTCTCAGCAGTCTCTAATTAATTTTCGAAACCCAGGGCATCCCATGCCCGAAGAGATAACCGCAGCCTCACTTTATGCTTTAGACTCTAATTTTATCTATTAGATCTAATTGGAAGGTAATTTCCACTGCTGCCACGGGCCTCTCATGAATGCACACACTCCAGATGGCGGTGGGTCATGAGAACATGCAAGCGTCAGTGCCTGATGTCTATGCCGTTGTGTTTGTGGGAGGGAGAGAAGACAGAAGGTTGAAAAGGTTGACTTACATGTTTCAGATCCAGATGTTTTCATTCTGCTTTTACCTTCAGTATGCTGAATGTCTAAAATATGAACAAAGTAGTCTGGTTTAAAGTTTCTGTCAACCAAACACTCAAGGTATTTAATACCCGTTATCCTGTCGTGTTCTTAAATTTGCTGAAAGTGAAGAAATTTGTCAGTATATTTCCAACAAATATAATACTAACTTTCATATATGTTTAAACTATGGTGAAATTTGGACCCAATCATTGGTATCCTAATAAAATCAAGTTTTTGAGTTAACGCACTTCCCCACATACAGTGTATATATATGTGTCTCCATTGGCCATATCACAATCATGAATACTTTTTAGATGCATTTACATTTAGCTTTTTTTGAAATCCAATAGCTATAAGACCCACCCATAATGCATGAAGTCTAAATGGAGTCTGAAATATCTTAGTATTATCTTGGTAATATCTGAAATATCTTATTGTAGTACTGAACATTGAGTGAACCAAGAGCCATGCGAGTTAATGATACTTGGAAAACTCTTGAAAGCTATTTGACGTATTTAGACTTCGATTAGCATCCTCATTTATTCGCATGACGTCACTCTGTTGCCAAGGAAGGAGGGGAGGTGAGCCTCACCAAAAAAAAATGTTGAACCAGGCTCAACATTCCTGGTATATTTCTTCCACAGCTGTAAAATCCTGTTTGGGCTGCTGTGTATTGTTTTGGCATCTCATAGATCTATTACTTGAACTGGACTTCTCCAGATCCTGCTCCTTCTCACAATACCTTAAACATTTTCCCACCAACGCAGCTTCTTGCATTATTTGAAGACATGGTTGCTTTTGGTCTAACTCAACCAGCTTTTAGCATTACATATCCAAAAAGGTACAAATTCTTGTGGAGAATTTTTTTTGAAATGTCAAACTTCACACACAGTGCACAGTGTTACTGTAGATTTTGTAAAGAAAAAAAAAAAACAAAAAACAATCCACTCTTACACCTTCAAAATCCATCTTGGCTCATATCGTAATCACCTTCCTGTCTGAGGTAAGCTAATCATTCAGTCTTATACATTTTATTCTCCATCTTTTTTTTTTTTTTTTTTTAATCATCATACAGAAATGAGCACTTATTTTTAAAGGCTGATTTGTCAGGGAGCAAAGGAACCTCCTCATAATTATTTTCTATTGTTAGCAGGATAGTAATGTAAAAAAATGAAAAGGATATTCACAGGGTTTTTATAATGTCTTCAGATAGATTATATGTGATTTCTTCTCTCTGGCCTTAGCCCAAATCCGTATTCTCAGCGGCCCGCTGTCAGGGCTCACATAGTCCGTGGATCGATGTGGCAAATAGTTAAGAGTTGTATGAATAATTAGCACGGCGGGGCCTGTGAAGCGAGCCGGCTCCTTACCTTTCCTCTTCCCGAGTTTCCTTTCATGTGTGAGTTGGCCTGAGGGTCTGAGCTGTATTTTCTGAGAATCATTAGCCACAGTTGGGTCCTTAGAGATGACGCTCCGATTGCCGCTCTATGAAATGTTAGACACCAAGTGATATTTTTTGTCACTTGAGCTGATGAGAGTGGAGGAGAGAATTTGGGGGGGGCGGTGGGTAATGACAAAAGCCGAGTGTAAGGAGGGAGAAAGTGGATGAGAAAGAAATGAGTCAGGCAGAGGGGAGGGTGAGAGTCTTTTAAGAGATCTATATGAACTAATGGGTAATGTCAGAGAGCAGCAGACCTTATAGAGAGTGCTTTTGTGCACCGTGTTGGTAGATGATTCTGGTTTAAAAAAAAAAAAAAACACATCTAAATGGTAAATAGAGGATTCACTTATACTTCCCCTACTATCCCCTCCTTTCCCCAAAAGCGTAAAACATTAAACACCCCTTCATGGCTTCATGACAAAAGACTTTTCTGCTGAGTTTCTTCTCTTTGTCTTCCTGAATCCTTACGTCCCTAACCCCCCTTACCTCTTTCCCCTCCTCCTCCAACCTTTCTTTGATGCAGGTTAAAATGTTTTAACTATAATTTTTCGTCATCTGTGTCTCCCTCCCCTCTTCCCCTCTATCTCCAAACTTTCTTTGATCCAAAACGCCTTCTTTTCCCCTCGCCTTTTTTTTTTTTTCTTTTTTGCTGACCACTGCAGAAGCTTTTGTCTGCGATTCTGATTCTCGAGCTCATATAGCGAGCGCTCACCGTCCGAGGCCTGCATCTTATCTCTCCTAATTACCCAACGCTGCCTTCCGTGTCGCGGTGGGGTAGAAAGACTGAAAACAAAGAAAAATGAGAGAAAAAATTCTCAGAGGCTGAAACAAAGGAAAGTTCCAGCGAGGCCCGTTCTGAGCCGTCTCTGTAAAGTCTCTGAAAGCAGGTTGCAGTGCAAGAAGAAGAGTCAGTCAGTGTGCCAGGAAGTGCGAGCGAATCTGATGTTATTGCTGGCAGGTTTAAAAAAAATAAAAAAAAGTAAGAAACTGAAAATGCATGAATTTTAACACCCAAAGAACTTTAAATGCTCATGCTTGCTATGTTTAGATTCATAAGTTTGCTAAAGGCAAAAGAGAGGAAAAGATCCACGCTCCCTCGATGATTTATGTTTGTATTTTGGTCTTAATTTGTGATTCATCACTTCCTGTAGGCAGAGAAGTGACCATACCCATCACCGGAATTTAATTTTGGGGAAATTAGATCATCTCGGTGCGGGAAAGACACAGAGCGCTGTTGTAGCTCCACTGTCTGATTTAGGCTGGTAATGCATTTTTATTTGTACATAAAAATCTTGGTTAGTGTCACTTTAATCCTTCGAAGCAGCGTTGGAGCTTTTGGGGTTTTCAGGCAGCGGAGATTTTTCTGCCACAAGCACCCCGCCTACCACCCATCACCACCAGCCAGCCGAACTTCACATCAATCAATAGCGCCGGACACAAGTTACACTAAGCTACGTCTGCAGCCTGAAGAGCCGAACACGCGAGATAAAACAAGATAAAACGCGTGCACATGCATCAACCAACGCACGCAGACACGGATAAATGTAGCTGCTGCTGCTAAGAGAGCTAACAACATATTTCCATGTCTTCTTCTCTTCTTATGTTTATTCCTTTTTGCTTTTATTGGCCAGAAGAAAAAAGAGGCAGGGAGGGAGGACGGAGCAGATAAAATGGCAGCCAGGCAAAGAGAAACGATTTTATCTTATTTACCAGGGGAAATATAGTTTCCTTTACTTTATGTGTTTGTGTTGCGTGTATCACTATATGGATCATATTTCTTTATGAAATTTCCTGGGTGGTGCACCGTACAGACAACACAGACACAGATTACAGTTTTTTTCTGGTGTCTTGGTCAATTATAAAACATTTGAATGCACACTTTCACAGATATACATTCAGAGTTGTTGCATTATATGATGTTCAGCAGAGGAGTAATTATTTAAACCTCAGGCTACATTCCTTAAGGAGGCTGTAAAAAACAAGAAACATTAAGTTGTGTTTTTTTTTTTTTGTTCTTGCCCACCTGATGTACAATATCTTTCAAATAAATCTGCAGGGATGATTCATCACCGGGTCAGTGTTAATGTTTTTAAAGTACATTACTTCCTTTCAGGCAATATTTGATTTCTAATGGAGAATTAGTATATTTGTTTTCTAGTTTCCTGCTGCACGGCACTAATGTGTCAAACTGTGCTTCGAAATATTTTCTGTCATTCAAACCCTCGTGTATTAAAAAAAATAATAAATAACAATACATTTATTTCCCATTAAACAAAAAGAAATGAAGAAATGTAACTGAAGGCAATACTGGGCAATTTATTTCAGCTTGTCCTTGTTTAGCTTGTTGATATTTATGAATGCTGATTCTCACCAGCCAGTAGTGTTTGTTTCGAGCTCAGAACAACATTACTTTCATTTTTATGAAGTTGGTTCCCTTCAGTACTGGTGTGTTTTGCTTTTGCAGCATCCATTATAAGAGAAGAGGCCCAAAAGCAGAGAGACGTTGATTGTTTGGTTTAAGCCTGATTCATCAGCACTTCTGCTACGATGGTGTCGGATTTGGTCATTTGATTATATACTGTGGTATGTGATGAGCCCATGACAAAAAGGAACACATACTGTAATAGCAGCTACAAGGTAAAGGCAGAGGAAAACATGAATGCACACGTGTAGCAACAGACAAACGAGGTTATTTAAGTCTGTAGGATTCATCCTCTGGAGTAAGTGAGGCGGCAAAATGTTGTTCTGAAAAGTTGTTCGTACTTTATCATCAGTCAGATGTCTGTGTTTTTTATTCCCTCACTGGACGCAGTTTAATTAAGGTCAGCTTTTGGCTTTTGATCAGGAGAGTGACTTGACCATTTCATTTTGGGGTTGGTGGTTCAGTGTTCAACTTTTCTGGCTCATTAAGAGAAAAACTGTAACTTTAACTGCAGTTTGGAAGTTCATTTAATTAAATAACTTATCGTTTGTAGAAAACTGGAGAACTGTGACATATTCTGTGATAATTATTAAGGACCAATGCAGTTCTAATTTATATTTTGCCCAGTGTTAAAATAGTGTCTTTTATTACCACTATTCATTTAGTTAGTTACAAAGCTCTTACTCAGCTTAGACTGACATTTGTATTTTCGGAGGTTCAGAGTTTTATTATTTGATCACAGGCACACCGTGAAGATTATTATGTAAGTTTGTTTTATTTTTTAGTAATTTTTTTTTTTTTAGATAAGGGGATGGAGACAAGACCTGAAATGTCCCAGTGTGTCACTTTACACAGCATTTTGTTCGGTATTTCAAGATGAATCAATCTGATGCTGCAGTGTTAACTTGAAAAAAAAACAAGAAATTCTGCCGGATCTTAAGTTGTTTAATCTTGACTACATCAAGAGGCACATTAAAGCATGTATTAGTTCACATCAAATGTAAAAATGCAGTTAATTTGATTAAAGTTGACCACACAACATTGGAACACAGAAATAACTTAACTTTAAATTAAACAGACTTTTAATTACATTTTATTCCTCTATTCGCTACACTCAGTGTTTTAGTATGACCTGTAGTTTTTGGTGGCTAATGTTAGCTGCTGTTAGCAGTCTTTAGATACTGTCGATGTTGGAGTCAGTTTGCTGACTCTTCTTTCTTTTCTTAAACTACATTTTATAGTTGACACTTGTTGACACCCGTTGCCTTTTGTGGTCGCAGTGGCCCAGCAGAAGTTACGTGGACTTGTTTTAAAACCTGGAAAGCAGAATCTGATGAAGATTATTTTGTGTAATAGATATTTTAGATGTTTTTTGCATGTCAATATAACACCAAAGCAACCAGAGCTGTAATGATTAATCAACTATTAGTTCATTATTTTTCTGTCAATCAAATGATCATTTCAACAGTCAATTAATCATTTGTGTACTTTTCCAAGCAGCTTCTCTGTGGATTTCTGCTTTTCTCCTTTTTATGTGATAATTAAGTAAATACATTTAGCTTTCTGAGTGTTGGTCAGACAAAACAACATTGTGCTTTTGGACATTATAATGGGCTTTTTATTCTTTTATAGATCAAATGATTAATGATTATTGAGAAAACAATCACTACATAATAATTGCTACTACATAAAACATAATAATTGCTGATAAAAAGAGCTGAAGACAACCCCAAGACCAATCCTGAATCTGAAAGGTTTAAAGGTTTAGAAATACAGGTGTGATTTATGAGATAGACTTTTACACTTTTACAAAGGAAATTTATCATAGTGGTGACTCTTCTTTTTCTCTTTTACACTTTTAAGCTGCATGAATCCACATGAATTTGTTTTCTATTGAACATTTCTGTGCCAAAATGCTATTTCAAGACTTAACTTAAATGCTATTTAAAGACCTTAACAAGGTTATATATCTGTCACTGATGGTCATTAAAATGTAAAGATTTTTCATTTTGGGACAAAATGTTGTTTATGACCTTCAGTTTAACTCTACTGGTATTGTTACCACACCTGTCATCATGTTGCTTAAAGCCTCACATAGGGAATGGCAGGAGTGTAAAAAATCAAGAAAAAAAATGGATGAAATGATATATAGATATTGAATGAAGAGGTGCTAAAGCGACAGACGCAAGCGGGGCTGTGTTAGAAGATAAGTGTCTTGCTGAACAGACCCACATACAAACAGTAGGCTTCCTCTCTATGTTTTCTCATGCCAAGCGATACCTCTTTATTGATCAGCGTGTTGCTGTGAGATCTGAGAGGACTGAGTCGGTTGCTCAACATGAGAGACCCTTTCATGTTCTCCCATCTGCGCGTCTCAGCTATTACTAATGACCTGCATGGGGGGAAGGAGAGAGGAGGGGGAGTGAGGGGGGCGGAGGACAAAAAAATACAGCGAATTTCAGGTTTTAACAGTAATTTAAACCTGAAAATAGCAGTTTCTGCAAGGTACCAAGTGGGACTCGGGCTCCTGTGGTTCTGTGTGTTTGTGTGTGTGTGTTGGACCATTTTCCAGAGAAGTCTGCTAATTATGGCAGACAAAACAATGAAAAGGAGACTGCCACAAGGCCTGCAGATCCCCAGTGCACAAACACACGAACACACACACACACACGCTGTATGTGCGTGTAGAAAGCGGAGTGACAATTATCTCATCGCTCCAAGCGCCACTGCTTAGACTCATCAGGAACCTGAAGGAGATGAGTTGTGACAGAACGAGGGATAAGGAGGGCAAAAAGAAACCAAAAACAAGTCACATTCATCTCTGACTTCACAGGAGACTCGGAACATTCAGGCCATCTGCCACAAACACAAACACAAATTTGCTGCATTGATGAAAATGACACAGATGTGTCAATCGGGATTCAACTCTACAAAACTATTATGAAAGAGCGAGGAGGAAGTGTTACAACGAGTCGAATGGGAGAGGTGACAGTTGGTCACCTGTTTTAGTTCTGAGTGTTTCATAAAGCGAAATTTAAACTTTTTCTTCCGTCTGTCAGCGTGTTTTTTAGTCGGTTTCTCTGTTCAAGTCTGAGTAGGGCGAGCAGAGCAGACAAGGCGCTCTCTTCCCTGACAGCTGCCCCAGGACCTCCTCACTTCCTGTCCGACTCTGAGATTTTAAATCACCAACATATCCTGGGTCAGCCGCGGGGTCTCCCTCCAGACTAGCCTGTCTAGCGCACCTTGAAAGATAAACTCCCAGGGGGCCATCAGAACCAGGTATATATATTTATTTATTTATAACCACCTCAGCCAGCTCCTCCAAAAAATAAACCTTTGCCAAAATTTTGTGTTGTAAGACTTGTAAAATATCTTCATTTGTTTACAACAGTATAAAACAATGTGTGGTTAAATCTCACTGTGAAACCTGTGAAATTGAAAAACTATCGCAACCCAACTAATGACTTTTTCCTCGTTTCCTTTCCATATTATGAATTATTAGCGACACAGACTTGTCATTGATTTTTCACTGCAGTGATCGGCTGAAAACACAAATATCCTGAATCCCACGGAGTTCTTTTGAAGTTTGAAGACCGTGAAACCTACAACAGTCTTAGTAACACACCACACCTCTCTAATTCTGCTTTGACTAAATATTGACGCCATTATCGTCAAAAACATGAAAGTAAAATTATAGAAATAGTGTGTAATGAAGTAATTAGTTTTTTTTTAAATGAATGAACTGCACAGTCTCTGCAGGAATGTGCAAAAATATTATTCAAGGAATGTGCAAGAGTTCACAGGATGAGGTATAAAGAATTTGACTTTATAGACATAATAATAAAAAAAAATCTGACACACTGAGTCACATGGGGAGACTGTATGTTAATGTAACATTTGTATGGTGGGTATAAGGGTGGAAGGAGTCGGCCACAGTCTTTTCTGCACGCCTCGAGGTCCTGGAGGGACTAAACACCTTCTCAGCATAGCGTTGATACACTGCTCTTGTCCTTGGCAGTGGCAGCAGCGTACCGGATGGTGATGGAGCAGGTGAGGATGGACTCGCTGCAGAAGTGCTCACTGACTTTGGCAGATGCTGCCGGAAATACAAGCTCTGCTGTGCTTATTTGGCAATGGAGCTGATGTTCGGCTCCCGCTCGAGGTCCTGGGTGATGGTGGAGCCCAGGAAGGCAAGTGAAGAGTCATACAGGGCGATCGGGGCAGGTGGGGATGGGATTCTTTCTTAATCTTTAGTCATTTACTTTGAAAGCAGCAAGATCAGAAAGGGGCTGTTGGTATGCCACTCCATCTTCTATTAAAATGTCACACCATAAGCTACCAGTTGTACACAGCCGGTGAAAAGTGTTCCAGTGGCACAAGATTGAAATGCCATTTTCATGTGACATATGTCATCTGAATAGCTGCGGTATACCAATTGTCTAAGTGGTGTAGCACTTGCATAAGTGACGTATGACTTGACTAGCACAAAGCGGTGGCATATCATAAGCAGCAGTTGCACATGTCGGTGAGAACTGTAAACTTAAGTATGGTCGTGTCTGTTATTTCGACTGAAAACCTTCATCAGCGATACAGCAGCGTGTTGTTGGCAAGACGTGATGACCTCCAATATGGCTGCCAAGAGCATTTTGTCTCCTGAAAGCCCACCATAAAGCTGCAACAGCCAGCTATGCTTTCTCTTAAGTGCATGACTGCTGAAACCCGAGATAGCCCTGTGATTTATCAACCATATCTGTCACATATTTCAGCGCTATCTGTGTACCTGCACTTCTCGGGAGCAATCCGTTCTCGCAGTGTGTGAACTCCCCGAGATAACGCCTCATTCACTCACTCTGATGGAGGACTTTCTATACACAAACCCAGGTCAGTGCAGTTTGAGATTAAGATACATTTTATTGCACTCACAGGGAAATCTGTCTCGCACAATGAAGATACGCCACCAAGGACGTAAGAAAAAGTACAAGAAAGCAGCAGTGAACAGCAGTGCATTTTATACCGTCTAAAGGCCAGCAGCAAAGGGGCGAGTAAAGCCTGAATTTTGTGATATAACAGCTGACTATCATCGATGCACTTACAAAATAAAATGCTATTACCTGTATTTTTTTGTCAAGACTGCGATAAAACAGCGGGGCACTCAAGCGTGGGGAGTCAGTTAACAATGCCCCCACTTTATTTTTCCCTCCCCGCTTTTATTCATTCACTGCTCAGTTTAAAAAAAGCATGAAACAGTGTGGTTAAACGAAACAAAGCTTTCAAGATGACAGCACCGTCAACAGGCACACTTCGGGTGCAGGGAAAGACACGTTGCAGAGCGGCAGATGATGAAGAAGGATTGCAGAGTTCGATCCTCTTTCCTCACGTTCTGCACACATTAACAGTTAAGTTAAGAGAGAAAGTGGATGGCTTGCACTCGGAAGTCCTCTCCTCCTCAACACTTCCCTCCAGCCGTCTTGCTCTCTCCAAATCTTCTCCTCCTTCTTCACCGCCGAGTTTGAACAAGACAGAATTTCGCCGCTGTGTCCACTGTGTACACTGAGTATTGAGCTAGAAGCAACAAAGCATAAAGCAGTTGGGGTGTTTGGCTGAGGAGCAAAGTCTGTATGCAGCGGGCTCGTAAATAACCCCGAGGGTGGCAGCAAATACCCAGAAAACATGCCTGTTTATCCCAATGCTGCATGCTTAACAGGAAAGAACGGACTATAAACATTCAGCTTTCACATTAAGTTTAACCCGCCTGAGTTTTTGGAGCCTGACAATGCAATGCCTGAACTGGTATTTCGGATCATTATATGGACACTGCCATCTCGAAGGGCAATATTTTACTTCCTCTTTGGCGCTGCACCTACTATGCAGCTCGCTATGACAACAGTGACAGATCATCGTCAAAGTTTGTAGTAATTAACCCTCGTCGGACCCGTTCATATGAGTCAGCTGTCGCTCATTTGTTGTAAAAACTTCACTGATACACCACCAAATTATTGAATATGTTACATACATCCATCGTGGTCAAATAAAGTTTTTCTTTCACGTCCAAACTTATTCACCATCTGTATCCACACACTCTCTCTTGCTCATCCATTTTTGTGCTCTCTCTCTCTCTCTCTCTCTCTTTGTTTCAGGCTGACTACATTTAAACCTCCAAATTTTAGCTCTAGTTGTCTAGTGATCTTTTTCATAGTCGAGAGCTCTAACTAAGTCAAACATCTTGTTCAGTTCATAATTCAAATTGCCTACAAGTGTCAGTGTAGCAGCAGCAGTAATTAGGGTTATCTTATGTAACTGTAATGGCCGGTTGGATAACTCTCGCCACTGGTCTGACTGACACATTGAAATAACACCTCAGTGTGTTGACTTGCAATAGAAAAGCTTCGACCTGCTGCAAGTTTGTGTCTGGACAAAGCATAACAAGTGTGGCTGACAGTTTTTATCTGCTGCTGATAGCTGGCTAATTATCATGTTATTTAATTAAGCTGCTGTTTTTTTATGTCTCCAACTTGTTTTAAAAAGAGAACCATGCAAAAGCATCTTGGATATTAATAAGAAAATGTAATTAAAATGTTATTTGGCTTAATATAATCTTGTTTTGATGTTAACCTTAGGAAAATGTACAAGGACAAGAAACACTGAGGTAGGATTAATATTTCATTATTAATTATTCATCACTTGTAGACATTATGTTTTCATTTTAGATGAGAAAAGGCTGTGAGAATGAGGACTAACCAATGTGTTTGGCAGTTGCTGCAGTTTTAGAGTTTGAAAGCATAGCATCTTGGCAGTGAAGCTTCACGTCCTGAACTGCATATTATCTTACTTTTAGAGACCCCCCAGACATACCACCTCAGCATGTCAAGAAATCCCAAGTTTAACTCACCTCCGGCGCTCACCTGCAGTTGCAATGCTCCAATTGGACAATTGTTGTTTGAACACTTTACTTGTTGAGTGCAGTGTTTTTGTAACCAATATCAACTCTGGCCAAATCAATGAAAGTAAGAACCAAATAGTATAAAACTGCAATTTCCCTTTAAGAAAAGCCCTTAACCTCACCCTGGTGTCACAGCGTATCAGTCTAACCTCAGTTCGCATTGACTCACGGGTAAGTGCATGCACACACAATCGCGGCCACTCAGATAACTCATGGATCAAGAGGCCCGGGCACTCATATAATTACAGGCGTGCAAAACTCTTTTCCACCTCATTTTGCAGTCGGGGACACGAGGGATTTGCAAAGCACTTTCACACAATCATTAAGGAGCTCGACCTAAATTAATGAGGACAACTGGCTAATACATGAATGGTAATATTAAAGCTGTTTTTTCCGCCGCCTTCCACTTTTTTTTCTCTCACACTTCATTTCCACTGCACACGTACCCACGCACCCCCCCCCCCTCCTCCATCACTCACCCCGGTTGTTTGGCTTTC
Organism: Scortum barcoo; assembly: GCA_023238725.1. Classification (NCBI taxonomy): domain Eukaryota; kingdom Metazoa; phylum Chordata; class Actinopteri; order Centrarchiformes; family Terapontidae; genus Scortum; species Scortum barcoo. Next base: position 17,819,143 of record CM041543.1, read on the forward strand.
AACTTCACCCCCCTCCCATCGCCTCTGTGTCTCTTCTTCTTCCTTCTCTCGTTTCCTCCCCCCGAGCGGCTTCAGCGTTCCCACCCTGCTGAAAGTCGGCCTTTGAGCCTCTGTGGCTTCAAGCTAAATAAGCCGCGTATTACCAATATGAGTGAGAAATCTTAATGACTGCCTGCCCCCTGATCCAACCGTTCCCTGTTAGGGTCACTGCGCTGACGTGCTTCACCCTCATCGCACATTCATAATTGACAGATTTTTATGCAGGGCGCCAAGAAAGCCGTCTTGTATATTATTTGAGACAAACAAGACTCATATTTTCTCCCCTCCCTGTATTTGTTTCCTCCGTCACTCCTTTTCCTCCTTCCTGTTGCATCTTGTTTTGGTTGTTTGACACTTTTTTCCACAAGGTGAGTGGCTTTTAACCAAACCCAAACTTTTATTTCTGAGTAAATTACAGGAAAAAAAACCCAGAAGATACTGCAGGGATTCCACCCAGGAGATTTCATTATAAGATCAGAGCTGGAGTTTGAGGATTCAGCCATTCATCCATGCACTTTATTCAAGCAGGATAACACTCTTTGTAGAAGCTTTCATACATCTGCACCAAATTTAACGAGCATCTATAGGGTTGCTAGTGTATATGTGACATACGGGGTGTGTTTGAGATGGACAGGCCAAAGAGAAGCAGGCATTTAATATGTGCGAATGCTGGTCAGGTCCTTGCATAAGCAAGTTTTGCAGGATTCAGATACAATCTAGAGCTTGCACCCAGGATAAATGTGGTATAGTGGAGCAGGTTAAGGGAAATGTCCACCCATAAAGAGAGAAACGTCAGTCTTCCCATGAGAGTAGTAATGGTTCAGCGCCAGTCAACATATTGTGTGATCAATACTTAAACCAGTAAGATGCTGATTGGCCCTGCAGTCCTTCATCACTTCGAATCAGACAAAAAATACTTAATGCTCTCAGATAAAAATGTTTGCTTGTTGTATTTTCAAACAGGTTCCCTCCACTGATTAAGACACACATGCGCATCACCCACGTTTCAAAGAAATGTGTCTGCTGGGTGCGGCTCAGTAAAAACCTGTTGATATCCGCATCTAAAGCATTCTGCAGGATTCACAGAGACGTCGAGCCAGATAGCAGAAGCAAGGTGACAAATACAATGGTGTCACCGGTTACGAGGCTTTAATTTTAACTTCAGGAAATGGTGCTCAAACTTGGGCTTTTTATGAAATTCTTGAAAAACTTGAGAGAGGAAAAATCTTCCAACTACTACACAGCGGACAAATTTGTACCAAGAAAATTTCAATACTTACAGTCAAGACTTGACTACATTCTTTAAATGTACTCTTGCTACTCATTTTTATTGGGAATGTTACTTTTAAGAGCTGTGTGTACCGATACAGCTGACGTGCATTAACTCTCTGCCTACATTACATTTCGATTTGTACATTCATCTGTTTACATGCACATCTGTACAGTCCATATGTTTATACAAACCTGTGCAGATGATGAAATTTACATCACATGCGTCACTACTCCAGCTATGCATAGGCAACTTGGTCTCATTCATTCCTTTACACAGCAGTATTTTTGGTGGCAAAATCAAAATTGAACCAGTGCAAACCATAAAAAGTTCTGCAGCAGTTCATGTTTATTGTATAGTGAGCGCTGCGATCGGCACATTTTGTCCCAGACTTCATCAGGTTCACCTCAGATTCACTGTGTTGTGATATGATTCCTGCTTTCATCAGCACCTGGGAAATAACATATCTTAGTAATTAAGTGTGTGTAAGTATCATATTACCTGCTGATTTTCAGAATACCCAATTTAATCCTCAGTTGGGAAAACAATAGCAATAGCTGTTGCCCTGAGGAAAGTCGGCTGTATTTTAACCAACCATGTGTATATAAACCAACACAAAGTGCAGCCTGTAGACGTATAATGTAATTCTTTCTGGAGCTGGTACTAAATTGTGTGATAATCAGCTTCTCCACACCAATCTCTGCTTGTGTTACTGCTCGTCATCCTTTTGATTTCATTTCTGTTATGCTCCCATGAATTTCTTCTTCATGCTTTTTGCAACAAAGCGTGCCCGTGTGTGTGTGTGTCTGTGTCGTATATATGTATGTGTGTGTGAAAGGCAGGGAGTGTGTTTCACAATTACGTGGAGCTGAACACGGCGGGCTGACTGACAGGCTCTCTGCTTGTCTCTCAAAGGGGCAGTGAGAATTGAGTAGCAGTAATCCACTGCACACTACTGGGATTTCACACTGCGACTCCATGCCTATACTCTGCATTATTTGCTGCCAAGGGAATTTCACACCAACACACACCAGGGGTCCCTCTGCACTTACCCCGTATGTGCATGTGTGTGTACTGAGAGAGCAATTAGATGATGGATGGTGATTGATGTGGCTGCTCTGGGATGAAGGGACACACGCACACACCTCCCTCTTCTCTGCACCTCCCAGATCGGTCACCATCAATCGGCTAATTAGTTTACACTTCAGCTTGCTGAGTTTGAGGATTGAATCTCTATTCAATTAGAAAATAGAGCTGTTCTCCATTGTCCCTGAGTCTGAAGGTTGAAGGTCTGAGGTTTTAATTGCTTTCATCTTTTACAGTTCAATTGTTGTTTGTGCTGCAACGATTAGTTGAATAAGCAACCATACTGTAATCAAGTATGGAAATTTTTCAAGAAAAATGGCAAAAATCCAGCATATTTATGTGAGAATCTGCTGCTTTTCCCTTCCTTTAGGGTTTTAGTGGGATAAAACAAGATATTTGTTGACACTATGAAGGACTTTTTTATGTTTCCAGATCAAACAAGAAACAGATTCTTAGTTGCACCACTAAGTGACACCTCAACTGCTTTCATTTCTTACTATTGAACTGAGGCTGAATTAATTAACCTCTTATGCTTCAGCTTTTCATTCAGCTACCTCCAGCATTTATATACACACTCAACTCATCATCTTACAGGGGTTAAACTTTTTTTAAGCATAGTTTCTAATGATTACACGTCAACTGATTTCAACTTCTTCTGCATGTTAACGGACACCTCAGCTCCTTTTAATGGTCACCCTTTACTCAAACTATTTCGGTGCTTCAACTTGAAGAGCAACTGCCAGACACTATTTCACATGCGAACAATGAACATTTATGATGATTAAGATGTGAGATATTTGGCTTGGTTACAGTTTCTGCACACAGTTATGTGTGTGAGGTGATGTCTTTTATAGTTTTCAACTTTTATCTGCCCAGATGATTGGCATACCACAAACTGAAGGTGCAGAGGACGCACCAGTATCTTATTATCCTGTGTGGTCTATCAAACTAATTATATGTAATTTATGGGAAAATTCATCTCTCTTGGATTATGTTAGAAGTGAAATGTACTTGGATCCAAAGGTTGATCTTCATGTAAACATAAAAAACTTAGTCTAGTCTAAATCTGATCAAAAATGTTATTTAAATATAAGTTGAGATTTAATTACAGTACTTGATGATGATGATTGAAGAAATTACGATTCAGTATGAGATCATTATCAAAGCCCAATATGATTAACATATTCTGCTAAAACCTTTAATGAATGCATATGTTACATTGAATCTCACAGGAAATGTTATATTCTATATAAGAAGTTGATCTGTGCTTATAATGTGTTGGTGAAGTGCATAACTGCATTTTCACATGGTACTGACTACGTCCTTCAGACCGTGTTATTTCCTCTCTTTCTAACACACAAACATAAACAGAGACACAAACGGCGAATGGCCTTTCCTGTGTGTTGCTTTAGCGACGCTTTTTGTATCATTTATGTTGCTAGGATCTGCACGCAGCAGGAACCTGAGAGACTCACAGAAGCACATTCACAGGCACAGTGATGGGCAGGTGTAGGTCTCCGTGTCCTTTCTGATAGGGTTTTCAACGTGGAGCCAGTTTTTACTGGAGTGAAAAGTCTACAGAGGACACGGCATGAATGTCAATAGACTTTTCCTCATTCGTGTCTCCCCCACGCTTAAAGAGAGGTTGATTATTTGCTCAAATATCTGAAAGTCAACAGCTCAGTGTGAAGAGCTTTGCCATTGTATCAAAGTGATAAATGAATGTCAGCCATGTTGATACTTGAAAGGTCGTGTTAAACAGTTTAAAAATAGGAGGCTTTCCCTTTATGCAGAGACGGCTTTATAAGGCCTCTCGAAGAGGACATTCAGTTTTATTTCAGTTCTGTCTCATGACCACACAGTTTGTGTCTTAATATAAGCCTTTTGAACAGTTTCTCATTTTAACAGGGTTCTTTACGTTGTATAATAAAATGTTATTACGCCTTATTTTCTTATTACAGCAAATCATCTGGTTATGGCCAAAACTTTCTAGTTATTACACAAAAACAGGAACATATTTTAAGTATATATTGAAGTTTCTTGTCATAACACCATACCTTCTTAACATGTTATTATAGATGCAGTCAGTCTGTTACATAAGGAGAAAGTTCAGCAGTATAACAAGATAAAGAAAATTGTACTATATGGCAAGTTTCAATTGTGCTAAAATAAAAAAATGGAAAAAACGTGCAGATAACTTGTTAATATAAATATAATAAAATAACATTTTAAAAAAGTTATATGGTACAGTAATGTGTGTACTTGAGAAACATGCACATACAAGTGGTAGCTGGGATTTACAACATCCTCACTGACCGGGCTATACTATTTATTACCTTTTATTAAAGAGAGAGGTAAGTAACTTATTTAGAAATTAATTTTAGTGCAAAACTGTCACTTTGTTCTGACAGTAGAGCGTAAGGCAGATGATCTGTGAGAAAAATTAGATGCTTCTGCTTCTTCTGAGTCCATTTGAGAAAAATCAATTGGCCCAAATCATAACAACCAATGAAAACAAAGTATATGATGGAGCATTAGTTAACTCCTGAACAACCAAGCAACGAGAAAACAGTTTTCAAGAAAGAAAGATGAGTGAACAGAAGAAGAGCAATTAAGAAAAAGCCACTCTCCTCTAAATCTAAAAACCAATATGTATGTTCTAAGGAGGATTTAAAAGGTTTATCTGAGGAGGAGATTATTTCTTCTTTTTAAGTGTTTTTTTCCAACTTGTTTTCACAGAAACAACCATGAATGAAATTTCTGAATTAGAGCCATGATGCATAAAAAAAAATCACCTTATTTAAAGATGTGTGGGTGTGTGGACGGACTCAGACCCTTTCCACTTCCCATCCCTGGAAGCTGTAGTGTGTGTTACAGTAGTCGTAGATAATCCCTTTAAGAGCACACGAAGACTCATGTGGCGTAAAAATCCTCATGGCGCGGTGTAAAAATTGAGATGCACTCCTCGGTTGAATTCACAGACTTCACTTTCAGTTAAGGAGACGGGAAAATGAATATTTGAAGTGCAATCCCGACACACGTGTGAGGCTTTTCTCAGAAAACCGGCTCACAGATTTCACTTTCTCTGATGGAGATTTGGCAAGAATCAGCAGGCGTTTATTAGTCAAGGACTTACAGAGAAGAGATGACTGACAAGCTGCACTGTCCTGTCTGTTAGAAACAATTTGCTTACTGGGATTTTGTTTCTTCTTTACTATTTAGTCCTATTTAAACCTTGCTTTAAAGACATGAAGAAGGCTTAAGCATCACATTTTCTATCATATTCCAGCCATTGTGACCTATATTACATGCTGACTTTTAGCATTTAACATCAATCATGCTTAATAGAAAAATTATTGTGATACAAATCAGGCTGAATTCAGACATGATATAAAAATGAACAAGGAGAAGATACCGCTGGTAAATTCTGAGATCTCAATAATTAGGATGAATGAATACAGAAAAAGTTATCTTGTACTGATATTTTTTTTCCCTTTGGTGAATTAAAATGAAGTGCATTAGTCAGGGGTTTGTGTGAAAAGTTTCTTTTAATGTTGTGCTCTGTAGCCATGGTTATAGATATTGAATTGAGGACAACGAGGTTTTGTTAATCGGTAGTTTTAAAGAAAAAAGATGCTGTAAAATGTTGTAAATGGTATTTAAGGTGACTGATCACAATTTATATAAGGAAACAGCCAGATGAGGACGAGATCGCTGAAGACTTTTTGTGAAAAACATAAGATAAAAAAAGAAACTTTATTAATGCCACATCGGGGAAATTTACTCGTCACAGCAGCTCAAAAGTAAGACAAACGTGAAAAAAAAAGAACAAAAAATAGATATAAAAAACATAAATGACTTAAATAACTTAAATACACTATAAACATCTTCCATATAAACAGACATAGATATACCCATGAATTATTAGAAAGTACAGTTTCATATAGTAGATTGTTTAATGGTGATGGTTAAAAGTAGTACTATAATACATTGAATTAAAAAGTTCTTAAAGCAAGGGGTTTTAATGGACTTGCATTGACTCTCATGATGTTAGCAAGTTCACTTCGAGTCTGAACATGTTGTCTTTGTAGAGATATAAAATGTGGATGGTTGCACTACATTAAGACTCAGCGGATTAATTTGTTTTCATTTTCTGAACACAAACTCAACCACATTTTACAACAAATCCTCCAGTAGTTGTTGAGATATTTCCTCCTTGGAGCGAAGTGTGGGGCTGCCTGAAGCCACACCGCTGGCATGGGTAAAAAAAAAAAAAAAGACAGAGTTATACATTTTAAGCTCTGACTGGCTTCAGCCCACTTTCAGCCCTGAGCTACTGATACAAGAGTCTGTCTTCTGGCTTTTATCGGAGCACCCTGGTACAGTATTCAAGCTGGGGTGCTCAGTCAGGATCAAAGCCGTACAAGCTGCGTAGGGATAGTATTGCTCAGCATTTACAGTAAGAAAGTAGGTCTCGATAAACAAGCGTTCGCCTGCTGCGGTCAGCGTTTCTAATCGAAATCCCACCACTAATTAGCTTGGAGATGTTGCAGCGTTGCACATAATTTTGTTAGATTCTCTAAATGCACACACACACACGCGCAGTGGGTTTGAGTGCAGGCCCATGTTTGCTGTAATTAATCAGGGATGTGGGACTCCATTCGCCAGGCAGAATGTAAAACACTGAATTTAAATGGGGAGAGCACATATTAGACACCGATGGCCCTGCATACACAACAGGCTCACCCTCCATACCCCCAGGCCCTCGTGTCCCACCTCGTGTAATAAGCTGTATTTTCTACCAATTAACAAGCCTCTCTGCGGGATGATCAACTTGTGTGCCCCGTCAATAAAAACACTGTGGCCTGTAAAAGGTCAATACCTGCACAGTAAACCCTGGGATGTACTCAAACCACCGACCCAGGCTAGAAGCAAGACCAGACTTTTGTCTCCTGCAGACAAACATTTTCCTTTAATGCTGTCCTTTAAACACTGTTTTCCAGCAGGCGGCCGTCATGCACTTAACTGGAAGTGTATTAGTTCATATACTCAGTGTACTTTTCCTCCCTTCTCTGTTAATGTTATGTCATTTCATGGAAAAAAAATTAGCATAAGTCATAAGTAATCGCATTGGGTTTCAATTTGATAAAAGGTTATAAAAATATTAAATATAGAGCAACAGGGGTCCTCACAAGATGTGGATAAAACAAACATCTTTTGAGTATGAATATTCAGGGAAAAACCAAAACAGATGGCAACAGTTGGATAAGATGTTTGATGCCATTTATTTCATGTCTGTGCGTTAAATGAAGAGTTGGAGCCTGGTGGCGATTAGCGTAGCTTAGCATAAACACTGAATAAAAGTGAAATGAACAGAGCAACACCTCTGAAACCTCTGAATTATTAAATGTACTCAGGTATTAATTTCACTTTATGAACATGTCCAATTGTTGCTCTTTCTCTTTACATGAATAATTGTTTTAGCAGATAACAGCTGTGATGAAGCAAAGATATGTTGTTGTTTTTTTTTACTATTTCAAGTCTGGGGACATTTTAACCAGCCCATGAACTTGAAGTTATCCTTTTATGCTTTTTTTTTTTTTTTTTCTAAACAGCAATTCAAACTACTCTCCTCATTCTTTCAGACACTTTGGAAGCTAAACTTAAATACACAGAAAGGTCACAAACAACTCTCCAGTGCGCTGGAAAAGGTTCACTTACGTACAAGTACGAATGTTATGTATCGTTAAAAGTGGCCACTGTTGCCAGGCAACGATACAACGCAGAGGGGCGAGTTCACCATGGTTACAGCTCAGCACTTTGACAGGAAGTAGTGATGTTAACGCCTCCGTGAAAGACTGACAGGAAGACTCTGGGAGAGTTTGACAGAGATTCAGTTTTTCATCTGTTTTCATATCAAAATTGATGAAAAAAATTGATTTTGAAATGTATTGTTCTTATTTGTAAAAACAAGGGGAAAGACTTTTGCTCCTTTTCCGCCAAACCGCGTGTTGAGCCACAGCAGGAACTCGAAGTGCTCGAAGCTCCAGTTTACAAGTCATGAGTAGACGGTTCTGTAAGAAGAAGAAGTGTGGAAGAGTAAAGACCACTTGGGTATCAGATTTGCAAGTCGGTTTTTAAATTTATTTTTCCTTTTTCTCTCCAGCTTGCTTGGTAATTAGCTAACTATCCTACAATTTTCCCTCATGGTCCTTTTTAGCTTGTTTGGTCACGTAAACAACAGCGAGCTAGGATGCAGGATAAGTTTTGTCTGCGTCTGTGGCTCGTCTGCTCATGATAATAAAAGAGTGAAGACACTGCTTTATGAAAGTTTTCAAATTAAACCACTCGATCGGCTGTTTGAGAACATGTTGTCCATCCACGTAGACTACTGGTATTCCTAATGGGAAATGACAAAATGACAGAAAGGAATATAAATGCAGTTTACGTTTTTTTTTTATCAAAGGAAAGTCTAGGACAAGTGATTTACGGAGCATGTATATATGTATATAAGGGGAAAAAATCCATTTCACTTAAATTGTAGGCCTCATTCACAAAAATGCCAAATGGATAGTTTGTGTTTGGACAAAAGGCCAAAATGTAGGCATAGAAAACGTTTTGAAAAATACCTGTATCTGTGTGGTTTAGGCATTAGAAAGGACATACAGGCTTGACATACTTACACTCTGTTTGACAATAGTTGTCAACAATATTTTCGGATGTCTCACCAAAGAAATCAGTCCGTTGTTGTCTGTGATCATTTGAGTGCACTGTAATGGCCTGGACAAAAAAACACCGGTGAGTCTAACAAAGAAACTCAAAAACAGACTTTCTTCATCGTATATTTTCTTTTTTTCACAATCAAAGCCTCCGGCAAGCCTTTAGTGAGACACCACATCGGTCAGTTCCATGTAAATTCTCTGTAATTTCTCTTTTCTGATACAAAAACAATCGGCAGCCTCCTGGGATGCAGAGGTGACTAAGTCTATGTGATGTGTTCAGTCCTGTTGCAATGTTTTCTTGGTCTAACAGAGCACAACTTTATTTCTCAGCCTGTATCTTGCTTCCAAATATGCAATGAAAACAGGAGCTTTGTTTCTTTTTTTTTTTTCTTTCTTGCAAGTTCGATTTTATTCCTCATGTGTCTGTGTGGGACTTGTTTGTGTATCTAATCACTGAAGGAATAAAAACATGCTTTTATTGTTGTGTGCAAACACAATACAGTAGCGGTGTACTGCAGTAAGGCAAGGCTATGAAATGACATATCACATAATAAAACCCCAGCACAGGGAGAGAGAGAGAGAGCAATAATGCTTTATCTCTCCATGCTCCCTCTCCTCTTTGGATAGTTGTCCCAACAGGAAGTAAAAAAGAAGTTAAATAAAAAAAAAAAAAAAAAAAAAAACAAGCAGTCCTCTCCCCTTCTTCCCTGCACGCTGTGAGCTCAACGGTAGATAATCATTTCTATGACTTGGGCCTTGTGCAGCCGCTGACACCCATTGTTGGACATATAAAGCGAGCCAGAAGACTGTAACTGCCGGCACAACGTCTCTGTGTAAAAGCGTGTGTAAATTGCCGTACCATCCACTATAAGGTCATTGAACATGCTGTGGGTCCTTCTCCACACACAATAAAAGCAGTAAATTTATGTTTTTTTTTTTTAATCTTCTTTATTTCCTTGCCTGCACGTGGTGAGTTTTATCTTTGTCTCTGTGTGTTTTTTATCTCCGTTTTTTTGTGTGCATGTGTGCAGCCCACCTCGCAGAAGTAAATCAACAGCACCTGCAGCTTTCGCGTCCCATAAAGCTCCTGTACACCCCCCCCCACAGCCAACCCCCACCCCGCTGTGTGCAACTTCCTCGCCTCATCTTTTAACTCCACTTTTATTCCCCCCTGGCCTCTTGAATAAGAATCATGTCGAGCTCGAGGTCGGTCCGCTATCTCCGCTCTCCGCCCACCGAATGCAGACCTGCCTGATACAATCGACCCCAATCCGAGCCTACAAATCTAGTATTTTCTCTGCAGATCCAATTGTTTCTCTCATTCTTAGATTTTACAGTGGACGCCTGACTTTGTTACGCCAGAATGAGACGTCACAACATCGGCACGGTAATCCGATAGACCGCACTGGAACAAGGAACTCACATTTGTCCAGGAAACATCATGTTGAAGTCTGAGAATTTGTTATGCACATTGTTATGCACAGGCCGGCCCTCGCTCGGGATGATTTTTTTAATATTTTAGTTTTATAAATCATTTAGACAGATTGAGATTTGAATGGCTGCGTGTGGTCGCCACAATAAAAACATTTAACCTCTAAACAGTTTTGCTTCGCAGCAGTTGAGCCTTTTTTCAGATGTTTGACATCTGAATGACGGTGCAAGAATTCATTTTGCTGTATATGAAAGAGACCCTGCAGACTGCTCTTTTACTTGTTTTGAAGCTGGTAGCGCTTCGAAAGAGCGCTATAAAATATTACTGATGTCCTTTTTTTTTATGCAGATGCAGATTATTGCTGAGTCATATTGCAGTGCATCACTTTTTTTTTATCACGCCAAAAAATACTGCAATCTTCCCTAAAGTTTAAATCTCCCTTGTTATTTGCACTCCTCCGGTGTCAGACCTGATGTGACTTTTCCTCCCCGGCGGTTAATGAGCCACACCTAATCTGACACCAGGTGTTGTTCCTCGGCTCTCAGTGAGGAACAAAAGCGAGCTGAGACGGAGACAAAGGCGATGACCCAGAAATAGAGGAAGTTTCCCACACTTCAAATAAAAAAGTGTGACACTAAAGATCAAAAAGAGGAGTACGGATTAAAAAAGTCAAAATGATATTGCCTTATTTTGTATACAGACAGACAAACTGGTCCATATTTATATCCTGTTCCAACATATCCCTCTGATCACTGCACTGATTTTATTATTTCATCATTTCGAATTGTGTGCGGTGATGGACAAAGTTAACAACCCCATTAATTATTTAGCCAAAGTACTGCTCAAATATTACTGCTCTACATGTACAAGTTGCTCAATCAAATGTTTACTTGAGTTAAAGTACTGAAGTACTTGCTTTTAAAAACACTTTAATATTTCATTCAAAAGTATTCTAAAATCCTTTTTATTTTTAAGACCTAATGAATGAGCTGACTCTCTTGCAAAACTGCTATGCTACAGAATAAATAAAACAAAAAACACCCACAAACTTCAGCATATAAATGCAATCGAATCAACAAAAACAACAAAAAAAATTTGAGAAATTCCAAATATTCCTGTGATATAAACTCATACACACAACAGAAAATGTCTCACTGGTTTCACTTCAGGGTAAGAGCTCCCCTAAAGAAGTGATATTGATTAATGACACAGCATAAAGGTATTCACATACATGTCGGTGGTGGGCCGCAGTGACTGGACAGTTCATTTCCTGTGAAAACACACACAATCTGCCACAAACCGCCAGACACCCCGTTCCTCTTTCTTTCTCTCTCATCTGTTTTCTGACACTGCTGCCTCTGATCTCTCCGTCCCTCTCTTTCTTCCTCGTCCTGACACGGCCTCTCTCTCTCTCTCTTTCACTCTCTTGCATTGATTAATTCCACAGGGCTGCCATCTGATGCTTTTCAAGCCCCGTCCTCCTCCCATCGCCCGGGGCCAGGCGGACGACCGGAGGGATACTGACTCAACGGATTGAAGCTTGGAGAAAATAGAGAACTTTCTTCCACTAAAGATCAAGACGCTTCTTTACTCCCAAAGCTGTTGATAGAGAGTGTCGAAAGCGCTCTGAGCTTTTGGTCTTCCAAGAGGCAGAAATGTATTTTACCTGTTCGACAGGGACACAGCGGCATTTACAAACCGGGGCCCAGCTAGTGAGGAAACATGAACGCTGTGTGTTTTTTCAGAGTAAACAATGAAGGCCAGTGGCTAATACCACATTCAATAACATGAATGTGTGTGGACGTATTGCAGTTTGTCCGTTTTAAACTCATTGTAAACCCTGAATGATTGTTTATTCTGTTCTCAATTTTTTTTTGCCAAATTTAGACATTTAGTTCATCATTTAAGTGTGTTTTTCCCCCAAAAGCAACATGCCAAAGATTAGCTAGTTCCACCCTTATGATTGTGCTTACAGCTTTTCGTTGTGTTTCCCATTTCATTATATTTTCTGACATGTTGTAGACTAAATAAATGAATTAAAACATAATTGGCTCATCAGTGGATTCACTTGACATCAACTGCACCTCTGTCCATCCTGGGAGAGGGATGCTCTTCCTGATGGTTTCTTCTATTTTCTTTGTGATTTATGATAACGGACCATTTGACTTTCTCACTACTGTTCTGTGCGGTTGGTTGTATGACCCTGGTGTTGTTTTGTGTCACTGATCAGGGAACCCAAATAGAAAATTCAAAGCTGCCAAATAACATGTTGATTCTCAGTGGGAGTGTCTGCTGTACTACATTACCCTTAATGCAGCTTTAAGACGTGTCCACCGCTGAGGGCTGAAAAGATACTGCCCCTTTATAACTCACTCAGTCACCCCGTCAGTCTGCTCTGAGAGTTTTCAGGCTGCAGGAAGCACCACTCTGATCAAGCATAAAGTGTGCGAGTGGGTGGGAGCACGAGAGCGTAGATGAACAGTCTAGTGAGACGTGATGGGAAATCTATTCAAAACCATCATCAGTCCAATTTTCCATTTCAATAAAGAGCTCATTAGGGGCGTTTTTTCCTGCGGGCACTGCCACCCTTTGATGACAGAGGGTCCATGACAAATGCTTCATAATCACACCTACCCATGGAAAATATGGATGAACTTGTTGCTCCCAGCAACGGCTGAAAATGACAGGTGCTTAGGGTGTGTGACCGTGCAGGCAGATACTTGCGTTGCATACATTTGCATGCGAATATGTAACAATACTTGTGCACTCACCTGCCACTGGGGGAATCAGTATTCATATGACCTGGCCCATCCTGGATTCATATTTTATGAGATAAGGAGAGTGAGGGGAAGGAAGAGGAGGGTAAGAGGGAGGCGGGGAGCACAGATTAGCCCATTATAAATCCCATGGGAAAGACTTTCAAAGGGGAAAGTATTGTAATGCACCCACCCAGAAAGGATGACAGCCTGCACTGATCAGGGATCAGTTGTTCTTGCTTCTCGGGATGTCTGTCATTTCTACAAAGATCAACTTTGAAGCCAGTTAGAATGAATGATGTGCAGCTCTGGAAGTCGAATGAAAGCAACAGATGAAAATAGTCGTGTTGTGATGGTGCAGATCACGCGTTCCACCCTCATTTACAGGAAGGTGTGCAGGTCTGTCAGGTTTAGATACTGCAGGGATGTCATCCCCATTTTGCCTTTTTAAACAACTGCCATAAAAGTCAGACACAGAATCAAAGGGTTACTCTTCATCAGACCTGAGTCTGGACATCACAAAGAGGTCGTGGATACATTTAAAGGGTCACAAGATGATGAAAAGGACAACAAAGGAAAAACAAGATTTTGGTTCTGCAATTTTTTTTCTTACCATACTGCCAGTTTTTGCTCTTTTCTTGTGAAATTACTTATTTGGGTGTCCAAAAATCAGCCAGATAAAGCAATCTCACTTTGCCTTTTGCTTTGGAGTGACTCCCCCTCCCCCAAACCCACAGATTAAAAATGTAATTTAAAAAAATAGTGCTGGTTTACCTTGAATCAACACGGCAGCGGCCAAAGGGAAAGATGTGTTTGTCAGTGCAGATCAGCACACGCACAACAGATGTTATGTCATTTTGTAAGACTCAAATGACTTTTCGATTGGAGGAAAAATAGAGAAACACACAGTTCAAGAATTACACTTCAATATTGACATTTGAGGCCGCAGAATGCCAAGTCTAATGTTACGTAGCTTAGTCTAATGTTGGCTAATGGCAAGCATTATGTATTTAACTTTAAATTTAACATTTAACAATCATTTCATCACAGTTAAGGGTGGTAAAGAAGTTATTGCATTCAAAATTTGGTACCCAAAACGCTGTCTTTTGAACAAAAACACTTAGCAATGTCCAGCATTTGCTAGCTGTCATTGATGGGTGGCTGACTGTTAAGTTTGAGTAACATTTCTGCTGTTCTTAGTCCATAAGACCAGAGGTCAAATCAACACTAACAAGTCCCAAGTTTTCAGACTTACTCATGACATGCAAAACAAATGTTTTGTCCATCCACTGGCACGAGATTAACCTCAAATTCACAGGTCCATTATGCTCCCATGTTTGCATTTGTGTGGTAGTATCTAAATTCAGGCCCCTTGATCTGTATGCACTTTAAAGGTGACTTACCGACAGTACAAACTGAATGTAAAGTCTCCCAACGTAGGCCTGAAGCGCTGCAATAAAATTATTTGGTCTACAATATTCAAGGCTGCGGTGAGATTTAAAAGATTTAAAATGGAGCGTAGCCCAGCATCAGACGCTAGAAAGAAGGTCATCAGTCTCTCTGAGGAGAACAGTGTCTTTGCTCTGCGGGGCTCTAAAATCAGATCGGTATTCCTCAGATATTATGTTGACTCGTAAAAAGATATTAACCGGGTTGTGACACCCTTTTAAAAAAAAGAAAAAACTTTGAGAAACCGCAGTTCTGGGAGGCGCACAGTTTTTTTTTTTGTTTTTTTTTTTTAAAGGAGATGAGAGGTCAGGACAGGACAGGAGCACATTTAAAACTTATTGAAAAGACGCCCAGTGGTCAGCAGCTAATGAAAACAGACACGGACTGAATTGAATATCTCCTTAAGAAACGATATCTGGGCGACGTGGAGGTGGAGAACATGATGTGAGAGACTGTTTTTCTCCAGGACATAAAAGAAATGGCTTCAAAAACTGCTCATCCCAGCGGATTCAATCACCAGGTAAAAAGAGGCACCTGTATCCTCTTGTTTTTGTCCTTAGGAGATTTTTTTTATGCTTGAACATTTTTAGTAAATCTAAAATAAAAAAATAAAAAAAACAGTTCAGAAGATGTTTAAATGCAGCGACTGGAGGAGGGATAGCAACTGAATAAATAACATGGAGACGCACCCTTGAGTTACAGTGTTTCTGCAAGATAAGATTACAGAATCTTACATCATTATCCCGCTCTGATATTTCCACATCGTGTCCTTCACAATGTTTATAGGACACTCGCAGTTCAGCCTTTAATTTGCATTTTGCATTTTTACATTTTTTTTTCCCTTTGCAGCTGGAGTGTTGTTGCAGCGGTGGCAGGTTTTTTTTTTTTTTTTTTTTCTTGAAAGAGAGCAACGGCACAGAGGAATCCCGCATATCAGAGAGGATGTTCAAAGTCACCATGTCTAAAATGTGTTTACCACTTCACGTGTTTACGGCTTAACATTCAGTCGAGATGCCTTCAAAACCGCGCATGACCGCCGAAGTACAAATTCTATTAAGACTACCTTTAGGTGTCCAAAACCTTTCGGTTACGGGGTAAAGAAATGTGGTTAAATAAGGAAAATTTCAAATGCCTGCCGCAAATCTGGGCCGTCTGGATCACTGCAAAATTTTAATCCCCTGCACGAATGAGTAAAGGATGAACGTTCACTGAAGGTGCCATACGAATTAGATGCAACAGAGGTCTATAACAGCTCAAAACATAGGAGCATAAAGTTTAAATAAATAAATTAATTACCGCGTGCTCCTCCTTCATATTCCATCAACAAACCTTTCGAAACCTTAGTAACAAGCAGAACAGCAACTCCAATGTATGTAATGTTGATAATTAAAGTTAATCTGCAAGATTTTACTTTTTTATTTTTTAAGTTGTCATTTTTCATACAATCTGTGGCTTGACTGAAGGGATTTGTATTCTGTAGTCGCCTCTCTTGATAGTAGTTTTCGCACTTTGGATTCACAGGAAACGATGCATGCACATACTGGACGGGGTGTTTGGACACGAGAGAGCATTTCCCATGATGTGGAAGGATTTATTTGATAAGTTCGGCGTCATCACATATTTAGCACAGCTGCGGTGAATCCTTTCAGCTCACTGTCTGTCTGCTGTAAACAGATACACAAATTGTTCCCCCTTTGTTCCATTTTCGACAGCCTCTTAAGATGTTTTTGCTTTCCTTTTCCCCAGCGGTTAACATGAGTGTCATTTTAAACCGAGGATCTGTGTTATCAAAACGCACTTAAAGTCACAACCACACAACCGCATGTGTCAGTGGTTCAAACGGGACCTGAAATCTGAAGGATTACGATTTGAAAGAAATAGTTATCAGAAGTGTGGCTGTTTGGGCAAACTTGCACATTAGAGTTTGAGCAGCTTGTGTGCATGACGGCTCTAATGTCGGCCAAAATGACCTCAAAGACGCTCTCACCCAGAGGTCCATAAGAAGCTTCTCTGGAGCTTTTAATCAAATCACGTGGTCTTCTTCAGCAGATGAAGAGCACACAGCTGTCGTGACCCAGCGAAGTTCAAATTCACATTTTTCTGACCATTTTCTGTTCCACATTTGCTGTTTTTGACCGACACAATCCAAAGCTCCACTTTAGCCTCTCATTGTTTCCAAAGTCGGGAATGAACTTAGTCTTAACTCTAAATAATTATCATAACAAAGACAATCTGCAAGAAGATTCATATTTTGCTGTTTAATTGTTGGCACAACAAAAGTATCAAAGACAAACTCTGCACACGCCCATCCTGAAATATTCTTTGCTTGAACTTCCCACTGTTTCCTATATTAGCGCTGATCTTTGACACAGAGTGCAAATATGCATTGCAGAATATTTGCATATGAATCTAATTTGTAGGAGACAGGGTTGAATTATTTGACAGGGAGCTTGTGTTCATTAATCTAAATCTGATGATTGTAGCAGTCATTTTGACATCGTGACACCTTACGAATACGAATGAGGAGACTTCTTCTGTGATGTGCTTCTTTTCATTTTCGGGGTTAAAGATGAAACTTTCAAAAAAACGTCCTCCGTCTGTGAAGTGAATTCGCTGGATGATCTGGCTTTACAACCATGTGAAGTTTATAGATAAAGTTCATACTTTTTTTGTGTGTGTTTCTAAGTATCAGTTGCACTCGAGAGGACCATCGTCGAGCTGATGTGTGTGTTCCTGCGTGTTCGTCCTGCCCGACTGCTGCTGCTTGTTACAAACTGTCATGTTGTGAGAGTGGCAGAGAAAAAGCAACAAAACAATGAGCTGCTTGGCCATGCAAGCGACAGGCGGGCTGCATCATACGCACACGTCTATGCATTGCCAAACAAACACACACACACACACACACACACACACACACACACAGCAGTGACGCTCTGGATGTTACTGCTGGCTGGCGACGTCTGTTTTAGCTATGCACTCTGGGTTGTCAGAATTTCATCTTCTTGGGTGAGCAGGGAGACAGAAATGTTGGAGTGTGTGTGTGGCATGAACACACACACACACACTCATCACATAAAAGTATCAGTCCTGCTTGTTCAATCTTTCAGAATAAAGTGTTTCATACCATTAAGTCATGAGATGGCCTGTCTTCTCCTCTCCTTCCTGTGTGTGTGTGTGTGTGTGTGTGAG
This sequence comes from Scortum barcoo, assembly GCA_023238725.1. Taxonomy (NCBI): domain Eukaryota; kingdom Metazoa; phylum Chordata; class Actinopteri; order Centrarchiformes; family Terapontidae; genus Scortum; species Scortum barcoo. The sequence goes on from CM041543.1 coordinate 17,837,086, forward strand.
AGTATTACGAGTAATGGACCCTACAAGAGCACACCAGTCCACCGTGATAGATGAAGCTATAATGGCGGTTGCTGTAGAAACCGCATCATCTATCAAACGGCAGCCATTTTCATTTAGCACTGACTCTGTTGTTTCTACCAAACAACGTGTGACGCTCCTCTCCGCCTCAACAAGGCAGAAACTGATACCACACAAGACTGCGCAAGTATCCAACCACAGGGGTTAAATCTAATTTTGTCTAGACTGTTGGAAGAAAAAATGATATATTGTCAGGTTTTACATTTGATCTGGACTTTTTACAAGCTCATTTATTGGCCTTTATTTTGACAGTTGTCATCCTGTATCATAAGCGCCACATGGACCCTGTGGTGACCAAGTTATTTAACAACAGATAGAAAGTAGATACGCATCTTATTATAAGATTGTGTCCTCGACAATTTACACTCATCAAATGGATTTAATAGTTGTGTCGCTTTTAAAATCACACTAAAGTCACATATCTATCAAAAAAAAGCATACTGTCGTTGATCTGTTTGCTTTGAAATATAAATGAACTGCATCAGAGTCAACCTGGAAGAATTTTATTTCGTCTCCACCAGCACAAAGGAACAAAACTAATCAGTCAAACCAATCAGACTTTGTTTCAAATGAACCAAACAGGCTCACTGTGAAAGTGCCCTTAAAGTTTTAACTTCACAGCGGTAGATGTTTGTCGAAGATTCAAAGAGCCGATCTTCCCATTTGCACGTTTTTTATTATGGCAGTTTGTATCTCTCGTGTGCAAAAAAAAAAATCACAGCTGAAGCAAAAACAACTTCAAGATGTTGTGCTTGAATTTTCCCCCCCTTGCACACTCCGATCTCGACTTTCAGATTGATTACAGCTCGAGTTTGCTTTTTTGCTTGCTCAGTTTTCCATCAATAAGCTTCCACAAAAAAATAATCCCAAACAAGACACTCATGCCTGAAAGAGCGATAGAATAAAAAGATATGGGATATAAAGTTAATCGGGGACGGGGACGGGCTGGCAGTTATAATGCAGCCAGCATTGCTTGTACAAGGTCAGTTTCTGTGTGTGTTTGGAGCACGCTGGAACAGACGAAACTTAATTGGACTGCGGTGAAATGCGCTTCGAGCATGAACTCATGCAGAGACTCACAAACGATAAGCATCCAGTTTTGTCACACGGTAAGAGGTTTGTTTCAGCCGCTGACATTTTGGGATGACAGTCTGCTCTCAAGTAAAATAGAAATAAATTTACTCAGCAGACATTCGTGGTCACGGATCCCGATGACTTTATTTATCCCCAAACTTTGAGGTTCACGTTTGTGATTTTGAGTGAAACATCTCAACGTCATTAAATTTACTGCAGATGTTATTGTCTCCTGCAAAAGTGTGCAAAAATGGCAGTGAATAATATAAACAACATGTGTACAGATGATATGTTATCATGCTTTTGAGTCAAGCTAAGGTGCTAAATGAGTTAAACGTTATACCTAACATAAGTGATTGTCTTATTATTATTATAGTTATTGTGAACATGTTGACATTTAGCTCAAAGCTTCACCCACCAAAGTAACCCGGAGGCTGTGAACTCTTACTAGATAGAACAGGCGCCACCATACGATCCAGTAACCAGGCTTTATAATAAATCTGTGATAAGAGCAGCCTAGCATGTCTGAAGACTCTTATTCCTGTTAAATTATGGAGGAAGTCGTGGTCATCAGCAGCCTCCAGTGTTAACCAGAGGTTCATAACTTTTCTCTGCGGGTGACCGCAGCATTCTGGGAAATGCTGGAAATCACTGAAGTGAATCAGAGATATCGGGAAGCAAAGCGAAACAGGTTCCTCCAACTCTTCCTCTCTGAATGTTTCCTGGAACGCAGCGACCGTCATAAGTTGATTATATTCATCTGAGAGAAGAGTGTGTGTGTGTGCGTGTGTGTATGTATACAGTGGTCATCTGGTGGTCTGTGCCCTCTTCCTGTCTGTTTTTATTGGTGCATTACTGTCACTTGGATGAATGTCTGTAATGGAGAGACTCTGCTGAGCCCCTAATAAAACTCTGTGGGAGTGTGTCTGCATCTGTGCATAAAACAAATGGCTGCGGAGACTCGGTACCCTCCAGGACCGAAAGAAATGGAACATCACTCCACGCTACGAGGAGATAAATGAGAGAACGAAGGGGGGATGATTAACAGATATGACGTAATGTACGTGACATGGACCGCCGGTTGACCGAACTTCAGTAGAAAAGTCCCGGCTTATTGCCTTATTGTGTGAAGAAAGAAAGTAAGGAGGGAGTGTGAGAAAGCAACGTGTTGGAAAAAAGGGTTGACATCAGAGGAGAGGAAGGACTAAAGAGGTCTGTAAAAACTGAAGGGTGATAATTTGGGTTTGACCACGTTGATGGGCTTTTGAAGACGATGATGTTTTAAAGATGATGCAAGTCTGTGCCAGAGGCGTCGCCGTCTTTACGGGCCTCTCTCGCCGTGGACGTCAACGCGTCATTATGGGGAAAGCGCAGGTGTTACTAATAAAATTAACGATGGCTTTGTTGTGTTTAAGCATCCCAGCTGTGAGACGGTTATACGCGATACCAAAGCAGCTAAATGGAATTCAACCATCATTAATTTTATTATTTACTCCTTTATTGAGCTTCTCTCCCTGTGACGTGTCAAAACGTCTTCTGTGGAAAAAGGCCCATTAGGAAGGTCAGTTAAACGTACCGTGACGAGAGGAGAGGAAGAGAGGAGTTCAAACTTGTGGATTAAAAAAACATAACATCCTTTACCGTCATCTATCCTAATATACAGTGTCCTTCAGATATCCTACGCTTGTTTGTCAGGGTGTTACACCAACGTATAACAGTAACAAAGATCAACAACGCACAAACTACAACATTTAAAACAACGACAGCATCGAAAAGTTGTCTCTAAAGTAGTTGAGAAAGCAGCTCGGCACATTTACAGGGTGCTCTTTACAACTCTTTTTTATGTGCTATGATGATGAAAAGCTACTAAATGGATGAAATAGTTGAAATGCAGCTTCAAAGGTCAAAATGAAGTGAACATTATACTCTTTGCAAAAGTTTGGTTTATTGCATAGCTGTCGTATGAAATTAGTTTCCATCAGGCATACTTGCTAAACTAGCAGTACTGTGTACACATGCTATTGATTGCAAATAATCTTAAAATAAACTTTTCTCAAGATTAATGTCAAATTGTAGTTTTACTTTAGTACTTTTAAGCTGTTAGAGGGTAACAAATGGGATGTTGTAGTACTGTTCCGGCACTGTTTAAACATGTTGGATGATCTAAATGTTGTATAACTGAGTAAAGCGTAATGATTGTTATATTTGGTGACTAATTCATGAACATGTTGCCAACCATTGAACAAGGAGTTGGCCACTTTAATGCTGAAATGAGGAACCAGACTTGTCTGCAGTACAGTCTTACTTCTATCTGCTCTCAGATATATCAGATCATTTCTATCTTTTTTTCTGCTACGGATGAATCCATTTACAATCTCGTTTGATTTTCCTCTTTTGGCCTGAAACAAATCCAAATTGCCACATAACTCCAAGTTTTTTGCATTTATATTGGCTCATTGTTCCTTTTGGAATTGATTTTTGAAGAACTGCGATCACTTTTGAAGCAGTCGGAGGCTCGGAAACATGATGTCATTCAACATTTATCCCGGTAATCATCCCGAGATCAGCTGGCACACATGTCCGGTTTTGTACTTTGACTGTAACACAAGTCAAATTTCTACATTTCTTCTTCTTTGATTCTGTTTTCAATTTTATCCCCCCCCCCTCGACCCCCTCGTACCAGGATCAGATCCAGGGAAGTGGAATTTTAAAGCACTGAGGCAACGGCGTTTTGATGATATCATGATTCATCCGTGATTCAGCATGGATTTTGGCTGGAACGACATGTTGCTGGGGACACAAACGTGGAAAGGAAACGTGTTCAGAAGTCATCAGGTCGGCTCGCAGAAAACACGGAAAAGGGAATCAGAAGAACTGGATGAAAGCCTGCATTTGCTTATCAGGGCCAGTGACTCCCATTATTAAAATCTAACCCCAAATTTGACACTGTTTTTGACACTCGCTGTACATAACGGCATAAAATTAAATAAGCAGGATGAAGAAAAATACACTTTACATGTCAGACAAGTATCTGCGTGACACAGCGATACTCATCTCCCTCCATCTGCTCTCCCTCTTCACACGCCGACTCCCTCTTTAGTCGAGAAGGATTGCCGCCTCGAAGCCTCTCTCTCTCTCTCTCTCCTCTAATTGCTGACATTGTGCTGCTCGCCAATCAGAGAGAGACTGAAGAATGCGTAATCGGAATCAGATAGAGAGTCTGTGTGTAGTTCTTGACATGCTGAGTGATTTATTCGCGACCTGCCTTCCCCTCCTTACAAAAAGGGAGTGGGGGGGGCGGGGTGGAGGGGAGTTTGAGGAAGGAGGCGGAGGAGGATAATGTGTTGCGGTCGGTTCGATGTGGGCGGAGAAATAAACCTCTCTAAAAGCCCAACTTCAATTACACTCAGAGAAGCTGGAGACAGAGGATAAGAACAGGAAGGAAAACATATTTGGAAGCTTCGGTTCTGAGACGCTCCCTAACTCGACAATTGAGCGAATCTCTGTTTGAAAAGATGCGAGAAGCCTGCACGCAGTTATTTGTGTATATTCTCTAATCTTGTAGTTTTTTTTTTTTTTTGCACCTCACTCTTCTTTTGTTTCTCTCCATTGTGCCAGACATTATTTTAAAATGACTTCACCTGATTGAAAAGGAGTAAAATAAAGGTAAAAAAAAAGTGTAGTTTCCTTGATTTTAATGCATCTCTCTTCATACTTTGTCTGTTTTTTACTGCCTTGTGCTTCTTCTTCGGCCGAGCGATGTGTGGATGTGAAAGCTTCAGGCCCATATCATTAATTAAAGCCAGACTAATCTTTCCATGACTCATACTAAACTTTCAGCCTCTGTTGCTGCTGCTGCTCTAAACTCTCACTCTTCCTACCTCCTCTCAGACAAACATGCAGATGTACACACACACACACACACAGTTCCTCTTCCTCTCTGTGTCTAATTAATGCTGCCAAATTACTGGTTGTGTCCATATCTTGGAGTGCAAAATGAAGGGTTTTCTACTCCGGTGCTGCTGCTGAATATTCAAACAGCTTGAGTTTTTGGACTACACTGCATAAACACTCCACCGTCAATACTAACGCGGACATATCGCCTCTCTGGTTAGTTACGTCATCAAATGAAACAAGAGCACAATTTAAATTCACAAGAATCTGGGACATCTGAGCAGTCGCATTTAGATTTGTAACTTTCAAATATCGACTCACTAAGAGCCGTGCAGACTTCTCGTGTTCAATTAAAAATGTTTAAATCCCAGTTTCAGCTCCCGATGTTTGTCCTCACTGATGCATTTTTAATATATATGGAATCAGCTATACTTTGGTCGTTTCACAGGATTTAGTATATAATCAAATCTATCCTTTCAATAATGCTTTCAGCAGCCAACACAAATAAAAAAAAAAGTAATACAAACAACACTAAAAAATGTAAAAAAAAAAAAAGAGCAAAGACATTCAAACGAAAAACAAAACAGTGTAAAACAAGGTTAGCCGGGAGAGGTGCCAGGAATGCGCCATCTCTGCTGCGTTATTAAAAATACATCAGCTGTTTTTGTTAGAGAAGAGGCGTGATGGCTTCTCTCAGGGAGAATCTGGCAGCGTTGCTTTTGAGTTAATAACTGTGGAGTTGTTTTATCTGACAAGATATCAGCGTGCTTTACGAAAATGAGCCAGGCAGGATCTCTTCCACTGCGCTCCGACGGTGCCATTACCGTCACAGTCTGCACCGCGCTGATTCGGTGGCCTGTTTAAAGGCCTTCCTGCTCATATTCAATCCACATGCCGACTTGTACTCAGACATTTCCGTGAATCCTCTCCATCCCTGCCCCCGCCTGCATTAAGTTCAGCTCTGTTGTATGGATGCTGGAGGGTCTATATTTCCAGGTTAATTTCCTCTTCTCCCTGCATGCTGCTGTGTTGTATCACTGCAGGAGAAAAGTGTCCCTCAGAGAAAAGGCAGTCCAAGTCAAATCTCTTTGCCATTTGTTATACGGTGAGTGTTTTTGACTGAAGTGGATGAGTTAAACTGCTGATCAGGGGTGGCAAAAGCTTCAGTCACTGCACGTTAGGGGCTTTAAACCACTTCAGATATAACATACAGTGGCATGTAGGTGGAGGACGTTGTTTAGGGAAGCAAAGCATTAATGCTGTTTGCCCAGAGGGAACCTGTTAGCTGGCGTCAGGAGACGAGCTCTTTGAGTCAGCACATGTGGAGGGGATGATGGAGAGGCGGCATCCTGAAAATCATTTCACAGCACCACCGTGCATTTATTGCTTGCAAAGAAGGAGTTGAGTCTACTGGCAAACTGTAAAGCAATGACACTTAATAAATGTCTCTGGGTCTCTCTCCCCTTATAACCAAAAACATGTGTCTCCAGAAAGTGCAGTGCCACTTTTTTCCACAATAATTGCTGCTACACTTGCAGGCTACAGTGTATGCATGCACACATGTGCACACACACACACACACACACTACTCAACAGTGTGATGTTGTAAAGATGTGATTGAACCTGATGCATTAATTTCTGTAAGCTCATGGGACACAGTCTGTGGGAAACAGTCTGTTCCTGCTCTTGAAAACAGAAAATGGGATTTTTTTTTTGAGAAGTAGTGAAAAAAATAACTTTTTAGATTTGTTACCGCTGTCAGTGATGATAGAAATTGGAAGAATTACTTTACTTCAGATCCCATAAACCACAAACAGCACACGTTTGGCTATTTAATGTCTAGAAATCACATCATAATTTATCTGGCTTGATTTGTTTTATTTCTTAATTAATGCACACACTTGGGGAGGTCATTGTTTAAGATGAAATGGGAGTTACTGTAAAGCTTATTCTTAGCCCGCGCAGCTAATGAGTGCTGCATTCACTTAACTTTCTTCCGAGATACTTACACACAGTCGCAGAAAACTCCCACCTCCCTTTTTTTCTGTCTAGTTAACTGACTGTTAGATCAATAGCAGCGAAAGGAGGGTGAACTTTCCAGAGGTGGTTAATTGGAGTTGAGACTGATTTTAATGGAAATCAAGAGGAAATGGAGATGCAGAGAGAGAGAGAGGAAGGAAGAGGAATGTATGTGCAGTCGTCTCATCTAAATAATCACCCAGTATGTACCCAGATATTTACTTTATTCCTAATTAACTTCCTTGAATATATCTGTTCTATATACAGAAACCTGGCAACCGAACACACAAGCACATGCATGTAAAGACACAGACATTACACTAATATTCCCAACTACAAAATGCACAGACTATACCAGTCTAATAGAAACAGGCCTTTTAAATATTAATAGCCAAATACAGTACAGACGGAGACACCAGCAGACAGTCTGTGGGTAAATGAGTAAACTCCATTTTAAAAAAAGGACATTAACTATTATAAAAATCAACATGAAAAGATGCTGCTGCAGTTAAGGGTTGAGGGAACTGACTCCCTTGTTTACAGGCAAAAAAAATACATCACTTTATTACACACACACACCGGCTGGGACCTCACGTACAGCTGGGATTAAAGATACAATTTGCACTGCAGATTAATATTACTGTAACGTCACACCTGCTCTCTGGATACTGAGAAAGCTTGTGAATTGGTTTGAGAGTGCCGCCATTTTGTTCTTTAACATTATTAGCCGCAATTGTTCAAGGGGCATAGCGTCTGCTTTGTTGCCTTGCACAGACGTGAGGACGATTAGGGGCTTGAGCTGAATTATTCACAACTCGAGATTAACATACTGTTTAGGGAGCTGTTGTATATGGGAAATGTTAACTGAATTTGATTCCAACTTGTGAAGAAATGGATAAATAATTTGGCTGTGATCAAAATGTTCATTTTCTTTATTTCTTTACAGCTTGTATTTATAATGGTAGTTGAGTTTTCAGTGGCTACTTTTTCTACATGAGATCATTTCAGCACTGTGATTCTCAGACAATGATGGGGCTGTAGCTAATTACTCATCTAACTACTGTATATACGTGTGACCTTGCGTCCTCTTCAGCACCATGGAGAGAGACACAGAAAGAGATGTGTGGAGAGGGGGGGGGGTTGAAGGTTTCAGCACCACGGAGAGAGACAGAGGACGGCGATCCCGCTGTGATAATAATTTGGCCAACATAATCTCTGAACCTTTTACGGGGCCAGTTTTCAAAATGTTCAGTTTTCTTTATTTCTTTACAGCTTGTATTTATAATGGTAGTTGAGTTTTCAGTGGCTACTTTTTCTACATGAGATCATTTCAGCACTGTGATTCTCAGACAATGAGAAACCCTGTGTAGCCCCCCTCTAACTACTGTATATACGTTGTGACCTCGTCCTCTTCAAAGCAGGGGCCAAACTGGATTTTTGTGAGAGACTTTTCAGAAAGAGATTGTGGAGAGGGGGGGGGGTTGAAGGTTTCAGCATCCACGGAGAGAGACAGAGGACGGCGATCCCGCTGTGATCCAACATAATCTCTGAACCTTTTACGGGGCCAGTTTTCTCCATCAGAACCACTTGTCGGATGCTCACAAACCCTCAGAAACCCTCCCCCCTTCTGACGTTGGATAAAGAGGGGCCAAACTATTTTTGTGACTTTTCGAAACTGACAATCCGACCTCACTTTGAACCTTGATTGGACAGGAAGCCAGTATTTGTGTGTGTGCAACACTGACAGTCCTCCAGGAGAAACTGTCTGAAGATATGTGCCATGATCTTTCATATTTAAATGTTACTGTACCCCCCCAAACCCCCCCATATCTGACAATAACGCAACCTTTACAGACTTCACCTCATCAGTATTCGTTAAACAAAGTGCAGACCTGGAGGCTCTTCACCCAGTAATTATGTGTAACTTTATGAAACTGTCATTGAGACAACGTCACCCCCCCAGGAAGTCACCGTGATGTATCGCCGAGGTCGTTTGTATCTCGCGTTTCCTGAAGATGCTTGATGCGCCCCTCGATGCAACCTCTTAATTTTCTTTACTATCTGTATCGTCACTTTTTATGTACACTCAACATCCATTACATGTCTGTCTGTCCATCCTGGGGAAAGGGGTCACTCCTAAGTTGCTCTTCCTCGAGGTTTCTTCATTTTCTTTATGTAAAAAGGTGTTTTTGGGGGGAGTTTTTCCTCATTTGAGTCGAGGGTCTAAGGACCGAGGATGTAGAGGTGAAGCAAATTGTGATTGTGATTTTGGGCTGTATAAATGAAAATTACTTGACTTGACACTTTTACCTGAAGATGTGTTCAAAGACACTTCACATAACCGTGTTTGTTTGAAGCACAATGAACCTTTTAAAAGCTTCTGCACAACCTGATTTGCCAGAATATCTGATCTATCCACCTTCAGCTATTAAGATATTATCATGATGTGAAATCAGTGAAAATAACTGCAACAGGGTTTAAGTTAAGAAAAAGTGAAGAAATGTACTCTTCATACTTCTGTATTATGTTTCCATGTGTGTTTCATTATCACTGTTTTAAAAATGCCTGATATTGCCTCATAAATCAGCACTAGTCCTCTCAGAACTCGACCTTTTCGTCGGTGTGCAGCCCAGGTAGTTTCATCGTCCGTACAGTTCAAACGGAGCCCACCACAGTGTGTCAAACCGCCATTTTAAATGTACGTTTTCAGATCTAAAAGCCCTTGAAATCTTTATTCCAGTCAGGTTTGGTTGAACTTTAAGAAACCCTGGAGTGGATAATCATCTGTCTTCTATTAATGTAGAAACTCATCATCCCTGCATTAATGTAGAAATGAGCCCGAGGCTTTAATGCTTTAATTTGTTTTTGGCCTGCCTCGCAATCATCATCTCATCCTCAGACTTAACAGCCTCGCTCCATTATCTGACCAATCTCTATGGAGGACTTGCATCAATGGCCGCTCGTCTCACTGCTCGCTCGCTCTAGGTCTAGGTGTGTGTGTGTGTGTGTGTGTGTGTGTGTGTGTGTGTCAGAGAAAGATAGACATGATCATTTACTTTTTTGTGCGCATTGACTTACATTCTGACAGGAAGAAAGGATGAAAGGATGTTTCACTCGGTGTGAGCATGTGGAGAGCTGCTGGAGAGGTTTTTTGTGTGTGTGTGTACTGTGCTTTTGTTTATTCTCGACAGAAGCGTAAGAGGTTGCCTTTGAATACAGCTGCTGGCCTCGAGAGGAGTTGTGTGTCGGTGTGTGTGTGTGTTCTCTCTATCTTTGTGAGGACCAAGCAGAGTTGTAGGCCATGAGATTGACTGATTGATTTTGTCTTGAAAATGAATCTACAATAACACATTTTCATATTCAAAAACATATTTAATGCTGCACCCTCAGTTTAGACTCTGCAGTGACATGTGACATTTTTTCCTTGTTAGATACACATTAAAAAGAACTTTTTTTTTTTTAGTTTTATTTCTAAAACTTGGCTCCTTGAAATCAGAAGTAGACAAAAGCAGCCTCTCGTGTCTCAGCGGTTAAATTTGGCGGCTGAAATGAAATGTATGGCGCTTGACAGATTTTATTTATTTAGTTAAGCTAACATTAGTCATGACTTTCTAAAACCTTCATGTCACAGGTTAAAAAAATCAGCACCCCAGCTGATAATCCATGTAGAAGACATGTAACACCTGATAAAGTATTTGTACTGCAGTATAGATTCATTATTGTAAGTATGTATGATTAGGAAAAAAAACAGACCTTTATCCATCTTGTTTGGATGCTTTTACGTATTTTCAAACATTATTTCTTACTTACAAGAGAAAAAGCTTTTCGGATGAGCTCTAACCGAGGCATTTGACAAAGCTCGCTCAGGTAATGTTGGCGGGAGCTGCTGGAGTCTAAACTTCCCCCAAATCCAATAAAACAGCAGGACGGAGCCGCTGATGTGAACCTAAACTCTGAGAGCATCCAGGACCGGCTCCCACACAACCTGACACAGACAGTTAATGATCTACCCCATGGTCTTGGAAGCAGCGCGAGGTTGTTACAGTAATGTAGGTAGCAAGCTAGTTGACCAGACTTACACCTGCTTGAAGCTCATGTTGGAGCAGACCTCAATTTGTAATCCATTACTTACACTTGTGCTTTTGTTTTTGCTTTCGGAAGGGCAAAATGAAAAACACACCATCCTCCAAACTCTTTAACTATCTGTCATACTGTCATGCCCACTTAAGGTTGCAAAGCTTTGATTTTATTGGACAATCGTCAAGCTTTAGCAAATATTCGGTAATGCATTATGCCATTGGCGGCCCTCACAAGCATAAAAGAGTGTGTGTGTAGACTGAAAAGGAGAGATCATCATCATTTGTGTGCTACAAATGGATTTGTCGTCGTTTACCACCTCTCAGTGTGTGTGCAGGTGTATAGCTGCCGCCTTGGCTTTCCTCAGCAGTGTGTGTGTATTTGTGTGTGTTGGAGAGTTATTGTCTGTTTATTCTCTGGGGGTCATCGTGATCAATGAAGATCTGCCCTCTTAGTTTTGCCCTTTTGAATGGCTTTCAACCGGAGCAGCAGCGCAGGGAGCCAAACACCAGTTTATCCTCCTCATTTATCTTTCACAGCACCTTGTTCTGCTTCCCACAAGGCCACGGTGTAGGTGTGTGTACGTGTGTGAGCAAAAGGACAGTATTTATTTTTTACTTCGCTCCGAGATAGATAAGTCATAAGTCACCGTGACTTTTTCTTTGTTTTCATGAATGATTCAGCCGGCTGACAAACTAATAAACTACCTCTGTCTCGGTGAGCGGTGTAAACCAGCAGCAGCAGTGGCGGCGTCACAAAGGTTCACCCGAGTACCTCTTCAATACTTTATGTGCTTTGTTCCCAACTTCGGTTTGAAAGACACACCAGGGAGATTGATGGAAGGATGCAAAAGATTTGTTTTCCGTCTCCGGACAATATTTCAAGGGGGCTGCTTGTGAATCACACACCGACTGCAGATTTGATGCTTCAGCCAGCATCCAAAGTCCTCCTTAAAACATCTCCAGTCTCATCCTCTGAAATTCAGCGCCTCAAAACGTCTTGTGCCCAGACAGACCTGCAACTTTAATCTTTAAACTTTGTCTTCTGAATGAGTTTTCCCGGTGCGTTTCTGTTCACGGATCAGCTGTAAATTATGTGAATACAACACATCCTCTGTCACGATGAAGGCGTCAGTTGTTCCAGTATAGTATGTCAAAGTGAAAACAAATCATCATTACGTCATATAGATTATGCTGTGGTGAAAAAAAGGATACCAAACATTGTCATGGCAAGCTTTTTTTTTTTAAGACAAAATTTTAAAAAATTATAAAAACAAACATTTTTTATGACAATCTCTCATTTATTGATTTTTCTTTATTTATTATTGATATTATTATTATGAAGTGTACAGAGCAGCACTTTTCTCTAATTTACAGACACATTTTTGATATTTCTGCTCTGAAATGTCCTGCCACCACTTATTGCTGATGTATTGGCATTGTGGAGTTGTTGTTTTTTAAAGTTATTTTTTAAATCTTACAATGGTTATACACAGTGACATCAGCGTGAAATCTTATGCAGTCCAATACAACATGCCCTCGACAAAAGTAGTTCGTATTAATTTAGCAAAGAACATGTAGTGCTTTTTACTCAACTCTGTGCTTCTTCTAGTGTTGATCACAAACCAGAATAGGGACAAAATAACCTCTAACCCATAAGTATAAAAATCCATTAGAAGCAAGTAAGTTCAGTATGAGCTTAATTAAAATGACCAGTTTAGTTCTTTGGTAGACTTTGGATTCACTACGAGGATTTGAATCATTAAAAGGCTCAAACCCTGATGAAGGTTAATCAAGACTTTATTGTGCTTTTGTAGGCATCACACGCACACACACATTAATAAATGACCGGAGTTTTGGCGTTATTTTTAATTATCAATGAGTGACATTCAGAAATGACCTTATAAAGGGACCGAGAGATGTTTCATTGCCGGCCATTTTCTCCGACACAACCTCTGCCGGAGGGCAACACAGATCCTTCTCTTCTTTCTCCACCCTGTTCCAGATCTGTGTGTGTTTGTGTGTGTGAGAGTGTGAGTGTGTGGGCTCCTCTGGTCTCCAGAGTGGTGACATTCAGAGACATTCAGAGGCAAGCCCAGCCGTGCCACACTAAGCTTCACCCTGACATTGTCCTGACATTTCCCTCCTGCTGGCTCCTACTCGCCTGCCTGCTTAGCCTCTGTTTTGTGTGTGTGTGTGTGTGTGTGTTTGTATGTGAGATTTCAAACTCGCTGTCACCCTCCCAGATTCAGAGAAAAGGGCTCAGCAGTGCACTAATGGCTTTGGGTCTGAAAAGAAGTGCAAAAAGTCATTCAGTGCTGTGAGACTCTGTGTGTGTGTGTGTGTATATATATCATATATATGAGTATTTGTGCGTGTATATGTGCATTATAGCACAGCAGCTTTCCTTCCCTAGAGGAGGATGCAGCAGTGCAGAGAGCAGGAACAGTGAACATGAGACATTAATGTGGTGGTTAAAAAGAAACTGAACATGTCAGCTGCATATTTCTCAGCATGTTTTTGGAGCAACTCTGGCTTTCTTTTTGTTAAAATTTAAAAAATGTTTTTCATGCATGTCCTGTCAAGTGAACAGCTAGAAAAAACATTGTTTTGTTTATAATTACTTTAAAGAGCAATCTAATTGATTTTTTAAAAAGCTGCAAAATGAGGTTTAAAAATATTAAAGATCGACAGGAAAATACACAAATGAATGGATAAAACATTCACAACCCCTGTAGCCAAGCTGAACCAATACATTCACAGATAGAAATATTTTAATGTCACATATTATGCAAGCATAATTCCCATAAAGATCTATGAAACCTGCATGTCATGTGTATTCAGGCTTTATTTAAAAAAACCTCTTAAAGGCTGTTACCAGTATTCATTCTCATCTTTGCTATTTTATGCCAAAAGAAAAGCCCTAATCATGCATACTTGTGTGAGATCTCATCAAAATGTTCTTTTAAAACCTGTTAATTTATTCAAATAAACAGTGTGGTGTCATTTAGCGCTGAAATAAATACATGTAATCAACCTGCATCATATGCATACATTTGATCAGTTTAGTGAGGAAATGTGTAATTAAGCTCAGTTTTGTAGCTGTTTTAAACTGCAGCAAGATTCGGTCTGAACGTGAACACAACAAGAGTTTCTCGAGTGATTATATTTCACCTTTCGCACCCAACTTTTTTTTTCTTGTTAACTCATCCTAACCAAGAGAGTGATGTTGTTTTCATCCAACACGTCAGCACAAGCATTAAACTTAATATTTGTTGAGAGTAATTATTCCTGTAAATTGACATATTTGGCTGGCTGGTCGTCCAATAATGGGTTCGATCCCTCCAATCTTTATATCAAAGTGTTCTTGCATTAGATACTGAACGCCAAATTGCTCCTGAATGCCGTGCCATCAGTGTGTGTGTGTGTGTGTGTGAGAGAGAACTGGTGTATGGGATGTAGTGTGGACATTTCTTGATGGCTGTTTTTCATGGATGTAGCTACGGTAGCTATCTGATTAGGAAGATGATGTCTGCATTCTTAATCCTGCCTACAAAGCTCTGATTGGCTTGGCTGTTTTAACAACTGGTGAGCAAAACGCAGGGAAACGTTCATCCCTGACAAAATGTAGGAAATTTAAAATTTTAAGTTTTTATTTCACCGGATACGGCGGTGCACTGAACGTCAGCGTTGCCTCTATGGAAGCCAAAGAGTGCAGAATAAGAGAAAATGTACCTCAGATCCTTTTATATTGTTCAATTAATCATGTAAACTGTACAGTAGCACTGAAGCAATCAGAGAAAGCCCTTTATGTTTTATAATGGATTGATCTTATTTTATTTTTTGCATGTCTATTCTCAGTTTTCTTGTTTTTAATGGTAAATAGTCAACTGTGGACAAAGTGTAAAAATAATAATGGTAAAACTTTATTTATGTATCGCTTATAAATATATTAATCTAAAATGTCAATGAAACAACACTGGCTTTAATGTAGATGTTTATTCTGTTAACACTCTCAACACTACATGGCCGGTTGTGTACAGTAACTAGCTAAACTCCTACCACAAACAATCCTACTAACCTGTCCTGACAGACGTCCATCCATCTGATCAAATGCAACATGCAGCCTCGTATACATGTCAACACTTGCAGGCTGCTCTAAATCTTCTGTCATGGGAAAAAAAAAGGTTCAATATTTCCAGAGTCCAGCCGGCTGGAGCAGCTGTGGGTATCGACTCTCGGCACAGAGGAGCGCGAGCAGTCATATCCGACGAACTTGCAGAAACTCCGAGCCTCGGGACCCGTCTTGATGGTCTGGTACTCCGTGGACCGTTACGCTTTGCAGAACTCGGCGCGCCGTGGGGAGATGAGTCGGTAGATGGAAGGAAGAAGCTTAGACGCGCTGAGCCGGTGGCCAAGGTTGGAAAGTCTCGGTAAGCCCTGAACACGTTTGGCGCTGTGGATTTCCCCGGCACATTCGGAGGCAGTTTACTGAGGGACGTTGGGATTTGAGACCAGGGATTACAGCGGGCCGTGAAATCAGCCGGTGGCTCCGACAGGAAACTGGTGGAACAGCGAGTCATGCTTCAAACATTCACACCCAAGATATG
This sequence comes from Scortum barcoo, assembly GCA_023238725.1. Taxonomy (NCBI): domain Eukaryota; kingdom Metazoa; phylum Chordata; class Actinopteri; order Centrarchiformes; family Terapontidae; genus Scortum; species Scortum barcoo. Next base: position 17,852,837 of record CM041543.1, read on the forward strand.
AGTTTGTGTTGGCAGAGATGAAAGACGCCATGAAGCTGCAGTATATATATTTTTTGGAACAACATTATTATTTATTTAGAGCTGTGTTTTCTGTCCAACGTTGAGGGTAAATATCTGCCTCCTTAGCTGGTTGATGCTCGACCTTGTACACCAACTAGCTCCTAGTTTTGGCACTTTAGTGCTGAGCAGGTAGGGTATGGTGGGTTTACTGGAGTTTTTTGTGCAGGCTGCTGCTGGAAACCAGGTTGATGAGAGCGGTAAAAGTGAAAAAACACACCATTGAAGTTGTGAGCCGGACAGCTAGAACAATGAAGTGAAACACTCTCGCTGTGTCTGTGTGCTGTCTGGTGCTCAACAGGCGGTGTACAGGTTTTTAAGAGCTTTTTAGTTGCCTGCTGCTGCTAGAAAAGCTGAATGAGAGTCATATTTTAGACCTATCCCTCTATCCATCCACCCACCTAATCTTTCTTTCTTTTTTTTCCTTTCTTTCTTTGCTGCCCTTGATGTGGAAAATCATGTTGTCACCAGTATTTGGCAGCACGATCCAAAAGTCACCACCTAACCTGATGCTCTCATGCCAGCTGGAATAAGTAGTTAGAGTTAGTAGTTATGAAAGTAGTTAGAGTAGTTTAACTAGTTTTCACCATCTGGAGTGTGAATGTCGGCCGATGCTCCCATTGCGCCTCGCTCGCCCTGCAACAAATCACTTTCCTTCGCGAGGACTCGTTGGAGTGAATAATTCATATCTTTTCAGTGTAAATTATGCACAAGTACATTTACGGTGGTAACAGCGGGGACAACTCCAAGAGAGTTACTGTGGTCGTCAACGCTTCACACAGAGGTCGAGAGGCTTGGCGTTAAACTTTAACTACGAGGAAAGTCAATATCAACCCTTCCTAAGAATGTCACAGGGCTCCGACACCTTTACGTGTTGAGATCGGCTCTGACAGAGCGAGGTGCAGGTTTACTGACTTCGCTCTGGTTTTGGCAGCAGAACTGATCCACATCTTTGTCAGCTTCTTCTCAGAAAGTTTATTAAGTTCGCTCACACAGTCCCGAACGCATAGTCACCAAACTTGAAGAAGAAAAAAAGATGTGTGTTTTGAGAGATCGGGTTGGAAAAACACTCCTAAAAATAAAGATACACTGCCAAGAACATCATCTTTATACCTTCAAACTGTAACCTGAGTTAGATCCATGCTGTCCGTTTAATTAAATGTTCCAGTTGTGAAGTTTTATACCGTGTACAGGACCTTTTTTTTTTTTTTTAACCTTAAGCCCCAAAGGTCAGCCATCCAGCCAGCTCACTGTTGCTAATTGTTATATTAATTAAGTGGAAGTCCTTCCATGAGTGGGGTGTTAAGATAGCAGTGCGGGTAAATGTCAGTCTAATCAGTGCTGAGATTTGAGCGTGGTGTAATGGTGAGGCTCAGAATGAAATGTGCCGCTGTTAGCCGGCTAAGACCGCGTTAATGCCACACAAGCTAAAACACGGGCCAGATCGGTATTAGCATAAAAAGATTGGAGACATTTGCTTAAACTGATCTTCTGATCTGTTCTTAGTTACTGTCACTTTTTCGGAAATCTGGGATTAGTGATGTGTGCCGTTCGTAGTTGAAACATCATGTGGAAGGTTTACGAGGAAAAATAAATAAGGTTTAATAAAGTCCATTCTTGATTTGGATCGATACTTAAAACCTCCTCACATTGATCTGGAAGCTTTTTTTAAGTTCCAGCATGTCACATTTTACCTTAAGATGCTCAGATTCCTTCTTTGAACGTCACTTAGGGCAATATTTTTTTTATTTTTGGGACACGTGGAGGCAGAAGAACAACCTCTTAACACAATATTGACATACTGTATAATCCATCCATCCATTTTCATCCGCTTGGTCCGGGACCAGGGTCGCGGAGGCAGCAGTCTGAGCAGAGATGCCCAGACCTCCCTCACCCCAGACACTTCCTCCAGCTCTTCCGGGGGGATCCCCGAGGCGTTCCCAGGCCAGTCGAGAGACATAGTCTCTCCAGCGTGTCCTGGGTCTTCCCCGAGGCCTCCTCCCGGTGGGACACGCCTGGAACACCTCCCTAGGGAGGCGTCCAGGGGGCATCCGAAATAGATGCCCAAGCCACCTCAGCTGACTCCTCTCGATGCGAAGGAGCAGCGGCTCTACTCCGAGCTCCTCCCGAATGACCGAGCTTCTCACCCTATCTCTAAGGGAGCGCCCAGCCACCCTGCGGAGGAAACTCATTTCGGCCGCTTGTATCCGCGATCTTGTCCTTTCGGTCATTACCCAAAGTTCATGACCATAGGTGAGGGTGGGAGCACGTGGAGATTGACTGACCAGTAAATCGTAAATCGAGAGCTTCGCCTTTCGACTCAGCTCCTTCTTCACCACGACGGTCCGGTACACCGACCGCATAACTGCGGACGCTGCACCAATCCGCCTGTCAATCTCACGCTCCATCTTTCCCTCACTCGTGAACAAGACCCCGAGATACTTGAACTCCTCCACTTGAGGCAGGACCTCTCCACTCACCCGGAGAGGGCACACCACCCTTTTCCGGTCGAGTACCATGGCCTCGGATTTGGAGGTGCTGATTCTCATCCCAGCCGCTTCACACTCGGCTGCAAACCGCTCCAGCACATGCTGAAGGTCCTGGCTTGATGAAGCCAACAGGACAACATCATCTGCAAAAAGCAGAGATGAAATCCTGTGGTTCCCAAACCTGACTCCCTCCGGCCCCTGGCTATGCCTAGAAATCCTGTCCATAAAGATTATGAACAGGACCGGTGACAAAGGGCAGCCCTGCCGGAGTCCAACATGTACTGGGAACAGGTCTGACTTACTGCCGGCAATGCGAACCAAGCTCCTGCTCCGGTCGTACAGAGACCGAACAGCCCTTAGCAAAGGCCCCCGGACCCCATACTCGCATGGAGCACTCCCCACAGAATACCACGAGGGACACGGTCGAATGCCTTCTCCAGATCCACAAAGCACATGTGGACTGGTTGGGCAAAACTCCCATAAACCCTCTAGCACCCTGTGGAGGGTATAGAGCTGGTCCACTGTTCCACGACCAGGACGAAAACCGCATTGTTCCTCCTGAATCCGAGGGTTCGACTATCGGCCGAATTCTCCTCTCCAGTACCCTGGCGTAGACCTTCCCGGGGAGGCTGAGAAGTGTGATCCCTCTGTAGGTTGGAACACACTCTCCGGTCCCCCTTTTTAAAAAGAGGGACCACCACCCCAGTTTTGCCACTCCAGAGGTACTGTCCCCAACCTCCATGCAATGTTGCAGAGGCGTGTCAGCCAAGACAGCCCCACAACATCCAGATATTTGAGGTACTCAGGGCGGATCTCATCCACCCCCGGCGCCTTGCCACCGAGGAGCTTGCGAACTACCTCAGTGACTTCGGCTTGGGTGATGGACGAGTCCACCTCAGAGTCCCCATCCTCTGCTTCCTCATTGGAAGGCAAGTCGGTGGGATTGAGGAGATCCTCGAAGTATTTCTTCCACCGTCCGACAATGTCCTTCAGTTGAGGTCAACAGCTCCCCACCTGCACTGTAAACAGTGTTGGCAGAGTACTGCTTCCCCCTTCTGAGGCGCCGGACGGTTTGCCAGAATCTCTTCGAGGCCGACCGATAGTCCTCCTCCATGGCCTCACCGAACTCCTCCCAGACCCGAGTTTTTGCCTCCAGGACCGTCCTGGGCTGCGCTTTAGGCTTGCTTGGCCTGCCGGTACCTGTCAACTGCGTCAGGAGTCCCACAGGCCAACATGGTCCGATAGGACTCCTCCTTCTTCAGTCTGACAGCATCCCTTACTTCCGGTGTCCACCACCGGGTTCGGGGATTGCCACCACGACAGGCACCAGAGACCTTGCGTCCACAACTTCGAACCGCCGCGTCGACAATGGAGGCAGAGAACATGGTCCACTCGGACTCAATGTCTCCAGCCTCCCTCGGAATCTGTGAGAAGCTCTTCCGGAGGTGGGAGTTGAAGACCTCCCTGACAGAGGGCTCGGCCAGACGTTCCCAACAGACCCTCACAATACGTTTGGGTCTGCCAGGTCTGTCCAACTTCCTCCTCTGCCAGCGGATCCAACTCACCACCAGGTGGTGATCGGTTGACAGCTCAGCCCCTCTCTTTACCCGAGTGTCCAAGACATACGGCCGGAGATCAGATGAAACGACAACAAAGTCGATCATCGACCTCCGGCCTAGGGTGTCCTGGTGCCATGTGCACTGATGGACACCCTTATGCTCGAACATGGTGTTCGTTATGGACAAACCGTGACTAGCACAGAAGTCCAATAACAGAACACCACTCGGGTTCAGATCGGGGAGGCCGTTCCTCCCGATCACGCCTCCTCCAGGTATCACTGTTGTTGCCCACGTGAGCGTTGAAGTCCCCCAGTAGAACAATGGAGTCCCCAGTCGGAGCACTATCAAGTACCCCTCCCAGGGACTCCAAGAAGGCCGGGTACTCTGTACTGCTGTTCGGCCCGTAGGCACAAACAACAGCAAGAGACCTATCCCCAACCCGAAGGCGCAGGGAAGCGACCCTCTCGTTCACCGGGGTGAACTCCAACACGTGGCTGGCTGAGCTGGGGAGCTATAAGCAAGCCCACACCAGCTCCCGCCGCTCACCCTGGGCAACTCCAGAGTAGTGGAGGGTCCAGCCCCTCTCAAGGAGCTGGGTTCCAGAGCCCAAGCTATGCGTGGAGGTGAGCCCAACTATCTCTAGCCGGTACCTCTCAACCTCCCGCACGAGCTCAGGCTCCTTCCCCCCCAGTGAGGTGACATTCCATGTCCCTATTGCCAGAGTTTTGTTCCAGGGATTGGGTCGTCGAGGCCCCCTGCCACGACTGCTACCCAAACCACATTGCACCGGCCCCTCATGGACCTTCCTGCGGGTGGTGAGCCTACTGGAAGGCGGGCCCACGTCGCCATTTCGGGCTGAGCCCGGCCGGGTCCCGTGGGCAAAGACCCGGCCACCAGGCGCTCGCCTGCGAGCCCCAACCCCAGGCCTGGCTCCAGGGTGGGGCCCCTGGTAACGCCAATCCGGGCGACGTAACGGTCCTTGATATTCTTCTTTTCATGATGGGCTTCTGAACCGCTCTTAGTCTGGCCCGTCACCTAGGACCTGTTTGCCATGGGAGACCCTACCAGGGGCATAATGCCCCCGACAACATAGCTCCTAGGATCATTCGGGCACACAAACCCCTCCACCACAGTAAGGTGGCGGTTCAAGGAGGGGCATACTGTATAATAATAAATAATAATAAAAAATATATATTTTGGCTCTGCGGCTGCTAAACCCTCCACCATGTTCACCAGCGAGCCTCTAACTCTGTCTGCCTGCTGTTTCTGTGCTGGGCAGGTAGAGGATGGTGGATTTATCAGAGCTTCTTCTGTGAAAACAGGTGCCTTTGTGGGGCTACACACCAAGTCGATGAGAAGAGAGCGAGCGAAAATAAAATGTAGATTAGCGCAGGTTTAAATGGTGTATTTAGTTGTATTACTAAATTTATATCCTTGCTATGTTATCTTGTGCTTATATTTTGGTTTGTGGTCTGTGCATTTTGAAACTTTGTGCAGCAAGTTCTTATTCAAGTCATCTTATTTGAGCTGAGGACTTGACATAGCAGAAAAACAGGCGCTATTTCTATGAAGTAGCTTCATTCTCATCGGGTAAGCCACGATGGTGTGTCAACGAGCCAGCGTGCACAACATGAAGACCGTAAAATGGGCTTTCTGACTGTGACATGTCAAATGTCTCCTGCTGGTACGATCTGCAAACAGAAAGATCATTTAACGTACACTCACTTTACACCGTGGATGCTGAAGTGATAGAATTACAGTAGTGATTTTCCCAGGATGGAGGGTGAGTCATTTTGTTGTTTTTGATAATCTCACATTGACAAAAGTGGCCGTTTTGAAAAAGAAAATCAATGCAGACAGGGTGAACTATGCACGCGTAGGAACCAAAGACAACGAAAAAGCTGAGAGAATGGCCCCGATGTCACGCCGCGGTTATTATATTCTCATCTTCCACCGGCCATCATTTTCCCATCAGTCCTCCGTCATTGTCTGCGGGTTTATTCACATCACTAATGTAGTCAAGTCGCCGCTCCGCTAATGATGCCTCTCCCCTTGCTGACCTTTCCCACTGCCGAATGGACGGCGAGCAGAGCGGCGCTGACACATCGGCCTTTGCACGGCGCCATAGGCGCCAGAGGTCATGGGTTCATATAACACATCATCGTATCTGCTGACCTACTGTAGAAACACACAATGATTCTTATTGACTGATATGTGTACCTGCATGGGGCTGATAGTATCAGTGATCAATACAGAGATGTAAATGTCTTTTGTGAGGCTACGGGCTTGTCAGATAAAGAAAAAAACATTTTGATAATCTTTTCTAATAATAAACTGTAATTACAGCTAAGATCATTGTTTTCATCGTTCACTTTTTTATTAAAAATCCAATTGATTTGTTTCATTGTATTCATAAATGTGTGTAAAGTCTGATGAAATTATAATAATAAAAGCTCAATTGGCCAGTCCAGGTGTTTTCCAGATATCTTATATCTGATATAGATGACACAGTACAATGAACCTAAAACTGTCTTAACCTTTCATTTACCATAACTGCGATATTTTTTGTATTTTCAGAAAATTTTTTTTACTTTTAGTGGATGAGACAGCATCCCTGCTGCAATTTGTGTCTTTGTTCTTGAAAAGCACTGCTCTTTATCGGAGACATACATTTTACAAGATGATAAGTTGAAGACTTTTCTCTTGTAAAACAAAAAAGTAGTTTGAAAACTCTAAGATAAAGCATACATGTCTCATTTTGAGTGATGTCTACATGCAAGTTTTGTGAGCTCAGTGTCTTATTTGCCATATTCTGGTGCACCAAACTACAACGGTCCCCTTTCTGCACCCTGAGGGACTCCACTGCCACTGAGGCTGGTGAGGTGAAATAGTCGACTAATGGAAACAAATCTGGACAAGCCACGCGGGCGAGTTCTGTGCGTTATAGTAGTGTTTTTCCAACAATATGCCCTGGTTTTAAAATATCTCATGCGATCTCTAACGCATGATGTTTCTCAGCTAGGTTTAATTAAAGGAGCTGTAGTCAGACAGTAATTGAATGCGGAGCTGCTCAGCATTTTACTCAGTCTCTCTAAAAAAAAAAAAACATCAGCAGACGTTCGCCCGTAAACAGACGTTGCCCTCTATTAACAAAAGGGCTCCTCTACACCTCTACCTCCGACTATCAGAGAGAGGAAAGTGTGGAAAGAATCGCAAAACTTTAAACAGTGTCTGAGTCCAAAACTATCTCTCTTCTGTCTCTGGAATCCTTTTTAGTTTTAGTCACATACTCTCATAGTACAATCGGATAAATATCAGAATCACACTTCAAAAACCCACATCAGTCCGACTTCAGTGTGCGAGGTGTCGGTGGAGCTGCTGCTCTGTGCCGTCTTACCTCCTCACCTTTTTCATTTCCCTCCTCCACTGGGCTGAGACATGAAGGCTGGGAGGCAACCGGGGAAGGGGAACGTCAGGAATGATCGCAACTTTGTCCCCAGACACGACAACGTCTCAAAACGCTGCTGCTGCTGCTGCTGCTGCTGCAAAATGCGTTCACCCGCTTCTTGATGGCTTGGAGGGTTTCCAGCTCTCCAGTCATTTAGATTTGTGGTGCAGCAACATTTGGTGGAGACTTTAACCACGACAGCAGCACAGTTAGAGGGAAAGGCGGTCGTAGTTCAACAAATATTGGATGGATTATTATAACATTTGGTGGAAACATTCATGACTCCCTGACAATCGGCTCTTTAGACGCTGGTGATAACCTGACTTTTCCTCTTGCGTCACTCTAAGGTTGACATTTCTTGTTTCTTAAAAACTACTGGATGGATTGCCATGATACTCAGCATGATACAGCAGAATAAAGTAAATTATTTAAAAATAACTTTTAGTCATATTTGCTAAAACTGTCTCTATGTCCTGACAGTAGTACATGACATGAGAGATGGTCAAAACACCCAATCAGAGCAGAGTATCTGATGGAGCTCCTGCACAGGCTCAGCTCCGACACTCATGAACGTTACGGTAGATAAAGAACAACTGAACAACCAGGCAACGAAAAAAACAACAGTTTACATGAAAGCCTCCAAGTTGGAGCTGGAGCACATCGTAAAAGAAAGGGGGAGGGGAGCTGGAAGTTATCCTTACTCACATTTTCGAAATAAGACCACTCTCTCTTAAATCTAAAATTGAAACTGTTGCTTTAATTTAATAGATGTTTTGATCAACTGGCTATTTATCTAGCGCCACCATCAGGACAGTTTTTTGTCTAAAACTTTAACTTACTTTAACACTAACCCTAAAAAACAGCAAATCAAATGACATTCTCCTTCCTTTCATCTGTATTTTGTATTTAGTGATAATGAGGAAATGTTCACGGTAGCACACTAAACTATAACATGGTGATCATGTTAAACATATTTACTAAATATCAGTAATCTAGCATTGTCACTGTGAACCATTTTGCACAGTGACACTGACATTTTCCTCAAAGCACCACCGTGTGAAGGTTCAGCCTCACAAAGCTGCTGGTGTGGCTGTAGACTTACAGTTTGTTACGTTTATGTCCTTGGATATTTCTTTACAGATATATAAAAATACAATAAAATGCAGCGACATTTTGAAGATACGCTTAATGAAATGGATAATTAAAGTGAAAAACAGAAGAAGAAGAAGTCAAACAATGTCAGTTTCTACATGAAAGTTTTTAAGATTTTGAAAAATGCATCAGTGACTCAGCTGATTTATAACTAAAGTGGATTTAGTAAAAGTCCCTCTTCACTCATGGCCTGAAATGAAACTATACTCATTACTGCCAAAGAGGACAGACAGTCCTATATAATGATGCTAGTATGCAAAAAAACTTACATTATATAATCTCACAGTTAAAAACATGATGTGTGCGTACTTAATGTACTTCATGTTTTAGCCAGATAATAGTAATATTTTTGGGAGACATTTTGGTTTAAGAAAATCACTTTATTTCCCTCAGAAGGATGTTTCATCCCAAATCCATTTAACATATCTTAATGGGATTTTGACGCAAGATGTTTTTTCCTTCGGTGTGCTGCAGTTCAGTACCTGTGTCACTAATGGATGACATTTCAGTTTTATCTCCTGTGGTGGAAAAAGAAAAAAGAAAAATCCTCCGCTCATTAAATGTATTACGGGCGGATTTATGCCTGATTTTGTTCACAACTTTAGTGGGAAACTTAAGTCAGAGGCTTAGTGAAGGATTGTTCTGTGCGAATGTACTCGGTGGGGTTATTAGCTCCACTATGACGGGGCCTCTGCAGCTTTTTTTGTTTTGTTTTCATCAGTTATTAAGGAAGAGATGCAACAATGCAGCCAGTATTTCACAAAAGTGTCTGTGTAAAACTTTAAATAAACTCTTGCCCCTTGTAATTCGACAGTATTTCAGTATTCTATTGTATATATATTTTTGTTGTATATTTTGTTTAGTTGTATTGTTTTTTTCTTGCAAAGGTTATTTATTTTAGTTCTATATATGTTTTTCTTGTGCACGTATGGCCTCTCTTGCTTATTATTTTGAACATTGTTTAAGGAGACTCAATTGATCAGCGTAATCAAATCAATTTTCCAAACCACTCAGGCTTTTATAGGCCTCCTAATGGGTCCCCGGTATAAGATGAATGTAATGTTGAATATCGTGTGTAAAGGGGAAAATGAATCTCGTTAAGCCAGTGATCAGGCAATGAAAACACTGAACTCGCTGGCGCTCCCTGACTAAATGTCTCTGGTCGTTGGTCGTCTAATAGCAGCTTAGCCATAAAGAGGATTAAGTGAGATTAGTGAGAATACCTGTGACAGTAGGTTGATAGGCTACTAAAAAGTGAATGTACAGTAGAGCCGTGATCTGTTTCTGTGTTGTCTTAATATGTACACTCCCCTCCAAAAGTATTGGAACAGTGAGGTCAATTCCTGTATTTTTGCTGTATTTTATTTACATCTGGATCTGATACACAACTTAGGAGATTTTATTATTTGTAACGGAAACATTTGGAACATGTGACTGACAGGTGTGTTTTGTTCTTATTACATTGATTATTCAAACAATAAATAGTGTCTACGTTCAGTTTCAGATTTGGGTTTTGCCTGTGCAGACTGCATTTATAGTTAGAGGTGTAACCAACGTGAAAACCAGGGGAGAAAAACAAGCAATTGTGAAGCTAAGAAAAAATAATCCCAAACATACAAGCACATCAGTGAAACACAGTGGAGGTAAAGGCATGGCTTCTTCTGGGATGGGCTCAAGAATGTAAAAGTTTGGTGATGTCAATGGGTCACAGGCGTGATGCAGTTTTTTCAAGCAAAGGATCTGCAACTAAATGTTAAGTCTTATTCACTTTAATCCATTTTAAGTCTATCTGTTCCAATACTTTTGCTCACCTAAAAATGTGGTTTTCCGTTACAAATAATGCTAAGTTGTGTATCAGATCCAGATGTAAATACCTGGAAATAAAAGCTGAAATGTTGATCTCTTGTCTCAAATGCATCTTTGATCTTTGTCTCAAATGATGTCAAACCCAAATGTTTTCAGTTGAAACCCAAATACAGCAAAAATACAGGAATTGGCCTCACTGTTCCAATACTTTTGAAGGGGAGTGTATATAAAACTGTGTGTCTGATGAAATACTGTTAGGATTTCAAACCAGACAGTTCAAACAGACAGCTGATTGTTTTCATCAATCAATTTTCCCAGTCACTGCTCTGCTTGATATCAATTTTCCCAGATTCATCTTGTTTGTATAATTTTCTTCGACGCTCAGTTCACACTTGAGTTCAACGACTGCATTGCATTTAATTAAAGTTGATGGAATTTAATTCAGGTTATTGATAGTGCCCCCGAGCAGATGCTCTGTGGAGTTTCACGTCGTCAAACAAACTCTTTTATTTACATTCGATTTCTCACTGCCTCTCTCCTCAGGACCTAGCATACATGTTGAATACGCTTCATATCAAATCATACTAATGCATTATTGTTGAATGTGCTTCCTCATATACATGTAAAACATAAATTTAAATTGCACAAGAGGCCAAAACTCAAAGAGGCAAAACTGCAGGTTATCTTTAACATCAATGTGCAAAATGGAGGATTTGTGTTGAGCAACACATTAAAACCTGGTTTATTCTCAATAATCCTGTTTTTAGCTGAAGAAAGGCTCTAAAGTAAGCGAACTGCCCAGGACCAAGTGACAGAAAGACAATTAGTGACTAACTGGATAACACAGTGGAGCATTTTGTAACTAAAGAGACACACATTTCTCTCAGGTGTTGGTAAAAAAAAAAAAAAATCAAACCAGAGCAAGTAGGAGACTGAATATAGGACCATACATATATACTTTAAACTTACCGGATATTTTTTAAAGCCGTAAAATGTATGATTTTGTGGAGTTCTGCCAGAAGTTTCTAAAGAGAATAATTCACTTCAAACACACTTTTAGGACAGTTTTTCGTCCCTGAATTTGCCTGGTGTGTCGTCTGGTTTGAACTTTACACACTTTACAATAGAATAAATTAATGTTGATCCCTTCTCTGTATGTAGACAAACTCCTGCTACAGTGACACAGCATTAAACCAAGGCCACCTGTAGTGAAGACAGATCCATTCGCACCTTTCTAGTGACTCTGTGTGCAGTCGAACTTTGTTTAAACTTCACTCAGCTCCGGCTCTGCAATCAAATCACAAGTTAAATCCACCCTGGTTCTGGCTGCCGTGTTGACTCATGTGACTTGTGTGTTTTTTCACCAGTATTTGTTTATGATTCTCCACGTCGATGGAAAAAATTGACTTTTTGTTTGATCGCTGTACGTCGGCTCTTTGTCCAAATGTTCCTGTGTGATATTTGTTTATTACTCGGTCCAGTTGTCTGACTTCCTCTAACAGGATTCAAACATTTCCGTCAGCCCCGTCCCCTCACGGAGAGCTGCCTCAGAGTTTGGAGACGTGGCTGAAAGGAGAAACACTGGGCAGAATTTAGTATTTTATTAGAAAGCGATGATAATTAAATGACAGAATTATACCCTGGTATATAATACAGGGACACAGTCCAGTCTAATGAGGCATGACTTCTGGTTGTGCTGAGGTTATGGCTGCACACTAAATGAATGCAAGCATGCTGGTATGAAATTAAACTGGCTGCCTATTGATTTTGGAAGTAATTTCCAGACTCTGCTGATTGCATTCAAGGCTTTGGCAAAGTCAATTTTCGAGGCCAATTTTCTTGATAATACTTAAGCCTCATCCAAGCCACAGTCATTTCCACAACGAGCTGGTCCCTGGTCTGTTGCCAGGAGGCAACTTCATGTACCAGTAGACCCTGGATATTATTGGACTTATGGGGATTAGGAAGCCGACTCTTGATTTTGCTCCACAAATCCGAGCAACGGATGCAATGAGGGGAGAAGCCGAAGCGGAGTCTGTGCAGGGCTTTGTGTCCATGCAATGAGGAGAGTGAATGGGAATTATAATTCTCTGCGTCTCTCCGCCGCCTCTCGCAGACTGTCTGACAGGCAGCAGAGTTGATAGCAGCAGGGTTTGGGCAGAGGGACTCAGGGAAAGCCTGTAGCATGCATTCCAAACAAGACCGGGCCACGCTTTTAAATTAAAGAACGACCCGGCAGAGCCCCCGTGAGAGACAGAACAAAACAAAGAGGAGGTGGAGAGTTTCTAGCATCACTCACTGCAGTTTTGGGATCAATAAATAATTCTAAGTTTGTGTCCTCATTAAAAAGACGCAGTAAAACGAAATGCAAAAGTTCTGATGGCGTCTTTATCGGAGACGCCAATGACCTTCTCTGCATAATCATCGATACACCGTATACAACAGTCCGTATCATTGAGCTCCAAATCCCCAAAGTCATCCGATTCACAAGCGCACAATGAACAATACTCTGTACTGTGGAAATTATTAAGCACAGAGCTGTTCCTATACAGCGGCATGTGCATGCACAATGATCAAAATACAACATCCCTGGCTGCTGCAGAGTCTGCAAACAAAAGCATTACAGGGGCTGGAAAGAAGCGGCCGCTACATTCGCCAAAACCAAACCAGGAAGGGACGATTAAAGATGCAGATAAGAACCTGAGAGAGAGAGAGAAAAAAAGCAGAAGTCTCCTGCAGCAAATGTAAGAGATTAAAATCAGAGGGGGTGGAAAAAAAAAGGCTGAAAATAGTTGAGTATAATCAAGGAATCAGTGACACTTACAAATGAGTTCAGAGTGAGCATCTGCAAGATAAAAGCCAATGGAGATAACAGTGCACAGATGATAAAAGAAAAAATGTTTGCAGACATCTTCAGGCTCGGAGCGGAGCAAGGTGTGTCCTTGTCGTTGCCTAATCAGCTTAATTGCCTCCAATTATCTGTTTCAAATTGCTTGCTGTCAGTTTGAAAAAGTCCGTAATCAAGATGAACAGCACAACAGATCATTATACCGTACTGTAAAGGTTGCCATTATAGTCATCATCTCTAAACTGCATCCCCTTGTGAGGTCAAGAACCCCCACACACCCCCCGCGCTGATAATGAGGTTTTCAGAGTCAATTGAAATAAACAGCCTGTTATTAACGAGTCGGTTGGTTGTGTACGATGTGTGTGCCGGTCAAACAATAATGGCCGAGCAACGAGGGACAGAGAAGCTTTTTTGACTCTTTTACGTTTTCAAGTTTTTAGCTTTTTAACTCCAAGTCACACCCAACAATGCACTTAACTCTTTAGAGGATCATTTCCCAGTATAAGCAGTACAATTTTGCTCCTTTTAATCTGAGCATACGTTTTTTTTCCCTTCATTTATTCATGAATTGCTGTACAGTGTAAGAAGACTACCCTGACTAAAAGGTAAGCAGTTGTTGTGGTAGCGGTGTCGAATGCAGCTTTTTGCAGCTGCCGTCTGAATTAAAATGACCTCACAGGATGAATATACTTGTGAGCTGTAAGCAGTTCAAACGAACACAGATTTTCTCCTTTAAACCTCTCAGATTGCTTCATTTGAATCTTTTTGAAAAATAAATAAATAAAGAATCTACATTTGAGTGGCAGGACAATATTTTTCTCTTATAGTGTCCCATTCATCATCTTGAGACCTCATCGTGCCCCCCATAGGGAACCACTGATGTAAACGCAATTTGTAGTAAATGGGATAAAAGGAGGCAGCGCTGGTAGAGTCCTTCAACAAATGCCTTAAAACATTAAATAATGTATAAGCCTGCGCTGAATATATCATCAACTGGCCGTTTTCACGTGGTGTAACGACCTTGATGAAAGAAACAAAAGGATTACATGCTTTAATATCACCACTAAGAAAAAAATCCTCCATATGTGTCCGTTCAGGTTCCTCTTCTCTACTTCAGCACCATCTGGACCGTCTCAGATTTCACGTGGAGGGAAAACTAATTGAACGTGCCCTCTCGACTTAACACATTTATGGTGTCTTGATCCTGTCCGGTCCATTTTCTGCACGTTTTATGGAAACTCCACACTGACACTGAGCCCCTCACGCCTCAACGGGCACCAGACTTCAGTGACCTCCCCGAGGAACCGGTTTTTACTCTATTAAGTCTCTGAGGTGTTGCCAGGAGCCACTTAGGGAACCAGCACAGAGTATAGTTCATCAAAAGTCAACAGAGAGTCAAATTTAGTTATGGGTGATAATCTGCCACCGGTGACGTTTGACAACAGATGAAAGGGTTGATGGAAGGGTTTTTGTTCCATGTCAGACCCTTGTTACTGCTGGGATGGATGGAAAAACTGCTGTAGCTAAGCCTCCGTTGTATCTGTGTTTATTTGCTAGTCTCTGTCCATCTGTGTCCATTTGTAAGCGTAACGGCCTTTTGTTTCCATGTCCGTGTTTCCTTCCTTCTTAACATCATGTTGAGTTTTTGTGTAACAGCTCACACTTTCTCTATTTCCATCCTCTTTTTAATGCCCCGGTGGTCCCTGCTTCATAAAACTTTAGTCTTTTCTTAACAAAGAGACAAAACTTCTCTTTTTCTCTCTAATTTTTAAAAGGTTAGCTGTCCCCTCAGCCTACGTCACCACCAGGCTGTTCAAGTGTTATAAAAGACGGGGTCAGACGTCCCCTCACTCCTCAGAAGTTTGTACAGTTTTTGTGAACTGCGCAGCGGGCTGTTTCAAGCTGCCATCCATTCAGCAGCCAGGAACATCCATTTCTCACAGCAAAGTCGAGTTCCCCCAGTGTCCTGAAGACGGGAAAAAAAAAAAAAACTTCTCGATCCTCTTTGCTTTGACAGATTACAGCTCACCACTGTCTCCTCCAACTAAATCAAGCTCCTGCTCGCTTACACTCTGCACAGCGCTCTGCTCAACAGGAGCAGCGTCCTCATGGACTCAGCTGATGAAAACACTGCGCGCCGCTGACAGACATGTCTAATATGGGCCGTATCATAGTCCCACCACTGACACACACACACAAACTCTGGAAACTAGAGCAAACAGTGATATCTGGTAACAGCCTGACATTGAATTTTCCACAAAGCGAAAGCGTGACAGAGACGGGAGACGCTCCACAAAGCTAAATAATGATCGATATATTCTTGAGGACATAAAGCGCCTCAGCTCTCACAGTCCAATTACTAAAAAAAAAAAAGTGCACGAGTCGAGCCGAACTCACATTTAAGCATAAAAAAACATCGTCCGTGTCAATGCTTTCCCCCCCCACGGAGGCAGAGGAGTGTGCAAACCACATTGTAATGGATTTATTTATAAAACACACAAACACACATACAGACATACGTTTCCTTTTAATTGACAGGCCACTCTTGTAAGTAAATCTCTTCGCCTCGAGGGGGGTTTTTGTTTCTTTGCCTGTCTGAACGAAGGCCTGAATGAACTAAAGTCATTATCACCGGCTCCCAGTCAGCCCGCAAATCAAATCTGAGACTCATTTATTGGTTTTCACATCTGTTAGCAGCCTGACATCTGCATGTTTATCTGATATGCTCGTTCCAAATGAGATGTCCTACTTTACTTACAGCAAAAACAGCTTTGAAGCTCCACATTATATTATACCCTTTTTTTAATGTCTTTGTTTTATGAATCTTTACATGCTTTTCTTATGAAATTTAGTGTTGCAGCACGAGTTGCCGGAAGGCTGGAGTTTGTATTGTAAGAGGATATTAAAGGCACATTTTGATGTAAAAATCACTGGATTTATTGGTTTTAAAATGTTGTGTAACAGCTTGTTGACACAGCTGCGTAGAGTTGTGATTTTCAGAGGTCTAATAGATCAGATACATCCCTGTTTTAATCAATCCAGATGTTGACACAGGCTGTAATGGCTCTGGTTCACTTCCGGTATATGTATGTAAACAAGACAAAAAGCACATTTTTAAGATTCAACTTTTTCTTTAATTTTGCTCATGAATTTAAAGTGATTGTTTGATGGGCTTGAGTGCTGATAAAATGTGGGTGACCTTCACTTAATACTGTGCCTGAATGCATCCCTTGCTGACTGAGGAGAACAACTTAAATTCAGTTTTTAAGCTCTGAGTAAACATGTTAGCTTCATACAACATCAACAGAGGTCCCCACCAGTGCCATTATCATCCTATCACTCAATTTCCTTACTCTGTTTCAGTAACAAAGTGAGTATAATACTTCACCTTTATTTTTTTGTTTGTTTCATCATTACCCAAGGTACCAAAAATGAAAAACTTTTAACTCCCTAATTTTTTTTGTTTCACCAATACTTTTACATCTGGTCTTCACCCTGAATTATGAAAACATGGTGGAAGGACTTAAACCTACTGAGATTGATCTCCCTCATTTCTCAGGAGTGGTTTAGTGTGTGTCATCTGATTCGGTCCCGCAATTTCTGTTTTGGTTCTGTCTCACCGCTTCCAGCAATAAGCTTTGTGAAAATTAGACTGAAAAGTCATCAGACCACCAGGAATACATCTCGAAATTAATGTTAATGTTGCTCCACGTCTCCTGTTTGTTAAATAGATTCATGTTTGCCAACAAGTTCGTCTTAAAAACTTTACTAGGCCAAATGTCAGCCGTGTTTGTGAGGTTACGCTTGTTGTGGAGTTCTGCCCCCATGTGGCCAGAGAGAAACTGATTAATGCAGCTTTAAAGTTCAATTTTAGGTTCAATACATTGTGAGCTAAATGTTAAACACCATCAGTGACGAACTGCTCTGTGTGAAGTGCCTCCTTTGACATGACAAAACATTTGATCGGCTCCCCTCACTGTAAGCCACCGACTCTGTTGTTCCCCACACGTTCCCCTGGTAAAGTGTTGTTGTTGTTGTGGGAGAGATGGATGGATGTGATGAACTAATTTATTATTCAGAGCTCAGTGTGTCTGAGGAGGGACAACAGGACGGCAGTGTGGGGAGGGAGGCTGTGGTTACTAATGAGGGTTTATCACAATGATACAACCTCTTTCTCATGCATCATTCATACAAAGACCTGCATAGGTACACACACTAGAAGCTGTGTGATGAATTGTTGCATGTCCTGGCATTAATGATGTGTGTCATTGTCATGATATGGCCGGACTTTTCTCTCCTATAGAAGATCTGATACTGTAGAAAACCATGGCAACTACATAATCAAAAAACACTTTATATCACATGAAGTGCAATGCGCAGTGTTTTGTTTCATGCTAGATCAAAATCCCATTACCCCTGTGATCGAGTGCTTCTTTTAATACCCAGAACAAGAACATGTACGTACAAAAGATTAACACAGATATTTACATTCTAGGCAAAAAATAAATACAGATTTAAGACATTTCATCTTTCAAACAACAGCTGTTCATGATCATCACAGAGTATTTACATCATGTACAATTCTTACAGGTGCAACACGCAGGGAAATTATGAGATTAGTTTGGTAATCTTCTGTGTTTTAGCAAGAAATCCTATGACCGTCCACCTGCAAATTACTGTATTTTTATCATCCTCAGCAAATCCCATAAAAAGACCAACAATGTGTTTATCTATCTCTTCACCTTCAAAAGCCTCAGCCTCCCAAAATGTTAAGAACGGGTCATTTTAAAAGTTTTAGTGATTACCTGAAACAGATGTTGG
Organism: Scortum barcoo; assembly: GCA_023238725.1. Classification (NCBI taxonomy): domain Eukaryota; kingdom Metazoa; phylum Chordata; class Actinopteri; order Centrarchiformes; family Terapontidae; genus Scortum; species Scortum barcoo. Next base: position 17,871,017 of record CM041543.1, read on the forward strand.
AGACTGTGTTCACGGTAATGAAGGAATATGGCAGACAGCGCAACATTGCAGCTCCTTGATGTCTTTTTAATAGTTTTTATGCAACAGTGGAGCTCTGTGGCACCGAGGAAGATGGTATGTCAGGCTTTTTATACACAGGAAATACCTGTTTAAAGAATATATTCATCGTTGGTCTTGTTCCTTTCATGGGGTTTGTTGACAATAAATCTCTGTCCTTCTCCTTTCATTTCAAAGAACAAACTTGGGTTATGTTTAAATATACCTCAATGATACTTGGACATCACATCTCATTTCATCACACTGCATTCATGTACCTTTCAGAGGACTTTGGAGATTTTGTAGAACTGTGGACTGAACTCTCTTTACCACCAATGCCATCGCAAATTGAAGCATCTTCGTTCCGATGGCACAGCTCTCGTCAGTGACAGATCCCCATCTGCCGGGTACGAGCTCACTGAACGGTTTGATCAGCATGAAAACATGACACACACATGCTCAGTGAGTCACAGCCCACAGTGGAGGACTGTGGGAGAAAGGCTGTGTTGGAAGTGGTGAAGAACGGTGTTGCATTATAGCAGGAGATACAAACAGTACAGACACTCTCTGGATCTTATCCGAGCTGTATTGAATTTAACGACTATAAAACCTTTTTGTTTCAACATGTTCTTACTCGGCAGGGTTACGGATGGCTTTCATGTCGGTGAGAACGATGCTTCTGTAGCTGCGCTCCAGGCCCTCCATGAACTCCAGGTAGTTGCTGACCTTGAAGCCCTGGATCGGCTCCTCCTGCAGGTTAAGAGAAAGTTGGAGTTGTATTTATCAACATATTAACAAATTTAAGCAGCACGAAAGCAGGTCAGTTTATCCGTCATGAGGACACTTGAGGAGCTAAAGACAAAATAACCCTCATGATGTCATAGTGATGTCATCAGGGTTATCTCAAGTTGAGCTTGGAAAGTACATATTTATAACAGGGAGTCTGTGTTACAAACTGGAGGTGTGATGTTTGAATGTCATGGGAATTTACCAGCCAATGATTGTGTAGCTGTAGGTGGCATTATGGGAAATGTAGTATTCAGCATTCATTGGCCCATACTAGGGATTAAAAGCCAGAATACCTCTGCTTCTGTAAATTAGGTCTCTAAATTAGAAATAAATGAAGGTTAAAGTAACAAAAGCAAATACTTAAAAGCTTTGCAAACTGAAATCTGTTATTCTTTCGATTATTTTGTAACCCCTCAGTTTTATCTTGGGTCCCCTGTGAGGATAAATGTAGAGGTCCACAGGCAGATAATGGTTTTGTACTGCGGCAGAAGGTGGCTTGCTTTATTATAATTCACTCTGTTAGGAGGCGAAGTGTGAATAATTCGATATAACCTTCTCATTAAAATACTTTACATTCAATGTATTTCAAAGTCACGGGAAATCAAATTAAATCTGTGAATCGAACGCTGCACCGTGCCAGTAAACAACATCCTTGCTTAGTGTTTAGGTAATGAGGTTTTACGTATCTGAGAAGCATACAGTATCTTAATAAGTACTAGCAGCTCCACCACGCAGGCATACACTGAGCAAGACGTGTCTTAATACGCAGTTGTGTCTTAACTGTCTTAGAGACAAGACAAATATCAGACCAGACAAAAGAGCATTTCATTTGGCTCATTTGTTCAGTCAGGATTTTAATTTTGGCTGCCATAATTGCAGCCTGAGCTACAGTATGCATCTGTTGTGACGGCATTGGACCTCATGGGCAATGCAAAACACGGCAACGGAGCAAATAACTGTGACTGGTGTGCATCATGTTGCCGGTGGCATCATCAATTAGCAGCCTGACAAAAGCTGAAGGCGCAGTGCACGCAGAATAACAACACACAGCAAACAACGAGATTTCACCCTCTGTTATTAGCCAGGCCAAGGCCTAAAAAAAATAAGAAAAAAATTTTCCACAGTTTAATGACTTCTGCAGCTTGTCAGCACTCTCCTAATTGTCTTTCATCACTTTGCAGAATGTGTTTTTGGAGAATCTAATTACAGTTTTATTTTTGCAGGTAAATAACTGACAAGTAAATGACACAGTGAGAACACAGTTGACAATTTAATGTCAGAGACTCATCCTGGTCATTTATTTTTCCCTTCTAATAAGGCTGAAGATTTTCTTTCATGTAAAAGTAAACATCACATCTTGAATTAAGCTTACACTAGTGTTTCCCAACCTGGAGGTCAAAACACCACAAGGGGTCACAAAACTAATCTAAGGAGTCACAAAATGAAAACAAACAGCACATTTTTTTCCTCAATTTTCTGACAATTTGGCCCAGATACCATAAAATTTACCATAAAATCTCAACAAGTATTGGATGGATTTTTATTAAACTTTATACAGACAGAGGAAGAGTCCTAATTACATGGTGATCCCCTGACTTTTCCTCTAGCACCATGAATTTCCATCAAATTTGGTACAAACATTCATCCCAGAAGATGAATCATAATGACTTTAGTGATCTGATTTTTTTTCTCTATAGCACCACCATGAGTCTGACATTTTTGGTACACATGTTCACGTCCTCCTCAAGATGAACTGCAACAACTCTGATGTTGTTTCCACTTTCCCTCGAATGCCATTATCAGTTAAAAATATTTATTTTGTCCTGTGCAATACGAGCATGTTAGCATGCTGTATTTGGCATTAACTTAGCATTTAAGATTTCAAGAATTTATTGTCATTGCACAACAATAACATCATGCAGTCATTGAAATTCTTAAATCTCTTGCTCCCTACAAACACATGCTCAAGAATATTAGTACAAATAGAAACACTCAAACAAAGAAAATAGATTAAATTTATGTAATGACACTGTGTCTAAGTACAGCCTGAAAGAGCAGCTTGCAAGGCTTTGGTTTTATCAGTGAAAGAACTCTTAAATCAACAACTTGGGAGAGAGAAATTGATTTGGTTGAACTTCTCACAACTCAACCATATAAAACTTAATATGCACTTTAAAAAGGCCCAAGCCAAAATGGTTGTAAACCCCTGGCTCTATACAAATAGTGTTATAATGCTTCATTCCCTTAGATCAGTGCTATCTAATCTCCTTTGTTTGAGATTCCCAAATACAAACAAATGTCTTCTTGTGACCCCTTGTGACTACTTTTTCAAAAGGTCAGATGTATCCGATCTGTCAGCAGGTTAACTGAAGAGTGATTTTCCATTTTGGACTGTTTTATCCCGAGCTAAAATTATACAGTATAAACAAACAAAAGAAGTCAGAAAATTAAGCTCAGTGCATTTTGTGCATTTTCTTAGTTTTTCCTTATCTTCTATCCTGGAAATCATCCAACTACCTCAAACAACCATTTGTGGGGGTCCCAACCCGCTGCCTTAGATCACCAAAGTTAACCATCAACAACAATCGGTGAGTGTAGAGTTCAGGATCTTAATGTCCTTTATAAGGTAATATCACAGGTAGAAAAACCCCAAAGGAGTGAAGAAGTAGAGTGAGACCAAATGGAGCAATAGTTATTATTTAAAGGGAACAAATAGAGCGACTATAGAGGGTGGATCGTTCAGAGGGGAGAAAGTACTGTCAGGAAGAAATGAGTTTTCAGTCTGATGGAGGACTCTGCTCCTGTGATCACTCAAGACAGGAGTGCATAACTACATAAAACAAACTTTATAAGAGAAAAGAATCCCTTTGATTACATGGTTTGAATTACAGATCACATTCTAGACTTATTTGATATACTGATTAATAATGTGTAGGTTGATTGTAAATAGGACCAGCTACATAACTCTAAATCTATTAAATCCATATTTTGTGAGTGTATAAAGTGCTGTAACCCGACCAGATTAAATATGTAATTGTATGTATTCGTCTTCTTCTTGTCAAAACTTAAGAGCATTATATTACAGTAAGTATAAAAAGATCGCTGGATGGCGGTCGGACTTGTCAGATTCTTTCAGATTTTTGTGAGATTAATCCTGAGGAATCATCAAAACTAAAGTTGCTTCGCCTGTTCTTTATCTCACCAGGAAACGGCTGCTGACACAGTTAAACCCGTGAAGGAGAGTCGAGATAAGAAGTGGAAATCACTTGGGAGAGTATTTTTGGTCTGTTATTTTCTCCGGGAAAATTAAAGAGGGTGGAAAAATTAGGATCTGACTAATGTGGGTTCCTTAAGTTAAACAAATATGCTATGTGCTGATGTTCAGCACTGCTCACTGTTGAATATTTTCAGGCTGAGCAGGTGACGTGAGCTGCTTAATGTCCCACATAATATTCAAGATATATTAACCATTAGCGCTTATGAGATCATTAGGTAAGCTAATTAATGCATTAATTACCAAAGATTTCTACGTTTTCTTAAGCTTGTCCTCAAATGACAGATGAGCAGTATTAATATTCAAGTGTAAGTCTGGATTTGCCCCGAAGAAGAAATTAAGAGGAATATATCTTTATATCTTATATCTTATCTCAGAGTTTTATTGGTTAGTTAAAAGAAAACATTACACTGAGTGTCTCTTAGCAGCAGGCTGAGTCAGTTCATCCATTTTGGTTTGGTTAGACGTATACAGATTACTGATTTTTTACAGATTACAGAGGTTATTGTTTAAAAATTAAGATAAAAATGAGCACTGCAAATGCAGTTTTTTAATACATGTTGGTGATTTTAATCTTTATATTTTTATTTCCATTCCAAAAGGTTATTAGTTTTAATCTCTATTTTAATACTTGTTTTAAAGTTTTACATCTCTGTGAGAATTTAACTTCTTATAAATCTTCTCGCGCCTTCAATGGACCAATCAAAAGTCTCCAGGTTGTGGGCAACTAGTACTTGCTAAATTAGGAGGATTAGAAAACCCTCGTTCACACATACAGACTCAACAACAGAGTCTCCAACAAGTCTGAAGCTTGTGGGCGAGTTCAGAGTTAAGCAAGTAATCCTTTACAAAGTAGGTAATTTCCTGAACGAAGTCCTTGTTAAAGTTGTATCATATTGATTGTTGCAGAAAACACCCTCCCAATCTGGTTTTTCAGCATTTAGTCTGAAGAATTTAACATTCCCATGTTGAAGCAGAAAATAAGTGTAGCTTGTGTTTCCTGATGGAATTAAAAAAAGTGAGATTAGTCATGTCTGAGTCTTGAAATTGCAGGGCGAGGTGTCGGGATGGCGAATGAATAGCAGCCTCCTGTCTTTATGTGTGAACTTTCATATAAGTCAGAGTTTAAGGGCATGTTATGTTGCCCCCAAACAGACCACTCAGTGCTGTGTAATGTTTTCAAGTCAAGAGTTATCGAGGGGGCGTGGTACTCAATGGTGGGCTCAGGCTTACTTTTGTCGCGGTCTGGTTTGGCCTCTGAGTCGGCGGCAGACATACAACCTCTGCCTCTTTCTGTCTGCTTTTCCTCTCACACTTCAGCTCCACTGCAGTCCAGCCTCACTCCGGCTGTAAAAAGTCATTTGCCTTTTCAAATTTTAACTTGGATGAAATATAGATATACCCCCTAGGCAGAGGATAAGTGCGGAGGGGTGCGAATATGTGTGCGAATGTTTTAAAAAAATGCTAATACCATATCTGTCGGAGTAAAATATTTCCTTCACATTGTTCCCACAGAGAGAGGGAGAGGAGAGGAGGAGAGATAAGGCCGCTGGACACGAACCGGCATGTCTAAAACTTTCGACAGTTCAGCTCAGGACGAGCATTGTGTAAGTTCCCCTCACACACAAACATACGGACGCACAAACACACACTCTTGTCTCAAAGCTGTCTCTCGCAGTAGTATCTGATGCTACAGCTCATTAGAAGAGCTTCCTCAGATAAAGCCTCCATAACTGATCTTTTATTCACAAAAACTGTCAGCGGCGGCTCATGGCGATGTTAACACCAGAGCTATCAGCCGGAGACAAGATGGATTGAAACGCTTAATGAGTAATGACGACGAGCACTCTGTGTCAAGCTGTACGTCACGCGCGATGGTGTGGTTCAACGTTGCTTTGGATATTAGCAGAGGTTACACATCTCGGAGACCGCGACTTTAGACCTTTTGTGAAATCTTTGGGGCCGCTCTTTAATTCAGCGTTCATCCAATATTCACAGAACAGAACTTATTTCAATGCAATGTGAACTTTCAGAACAGGCTTCTTTTCTCAGTGCGTTTCCGGCAAAATACACCGTTGTGGGAGGATTTTGTGAACAATCTCCAAAAGTCGATTTGTTATTCATTATGGATGTGAATCATTGATGACTGCTGAATTTGAAAGGGGAGCTGTGCAGTTCAGTAGAGGTCTGCATAACACGTCTCATGTAAAAATCCAGACAGTTTATGAGCCCAAATAACGAAGGACGGCTGCACTGCAGCTGAGATGCTGCAGAATAACTCCACTAACCCAAATTAATTCTTGTGTTCTCATATTTACACAAGTTTAGTAGTACTAATTTATTAAGTGCGAGTTTCCTTTCCAAAGAAACCTTTTTTTATAAAGCATTATCACACCAACATGAGTGTCCAGGGTGAAGTTTACTGATTTCACCTTAAGGTGTGAACCAAGATGGCGCCTTTCCAAAAACACTCAAATGTGTTTGGAAGAAGAAAACTTTTATTTTTGAACCTCACACACTGAATGATGTGTTTGAATTTAAAATACAATATAAATAAAAAAGTATAAGCACAAAAGACTGTTTTCCTTGTAGTCACTATGAGTTTGACCTATCGCAACAGTAAATTAAGATAATTAATGAAAAATTTCAAAATAGGACACTAGTAAGCAACGCTGTGATGAATCAAATACTGAAACATCTGAAGCAGTGTGTGGATGTACAACAAACAGCAAAGATATGTTTGTCCACTTTGTTAATTGGCTGCAGCACATTACATTTTCTACAAAGAGGTACGAGACTTGTGTGTGTTTTGGGACTGAGCAGAGTTGTTTCAGCTTATGAATTTTCTTTTATATTTTTGTAATGAACTAATAGTCGCTTATTTAGTTCTTATAGATTGGCAGGTGTTTCTTTTCCTGTATTTCCCTTTAAGTTTGGAAATTTGCCAGCTAAGCAGCTGTGAATTTTACTTCTTTCCTTATGCACCAGCCTCAGTTGTTTACATGGGTTTGTGAAATTACTAATTTCATTTTGTACAGCTTGTTTTTCATTTGGTTCTTAACAATAAATGACAATCTACACCTGACCACACTGGCTTATGTTTTTCCCTTAACCCTTGACTTCACAGAGACATGAAAAAGCTGTTTTAGTCTACAACAGAAATAAATCCAAGGACCCACTCACTAACCTGTCGCTGCTTTTGTTATCAAAATTTCAAGATTTATGCTGAAAACTACAACCTGCATCACTGCGAGTGTGTCTCTCTGACCACAGCTACATACAAATCATATTTGAAGAGTTCATCCATAAAACCAGATAAATAGCACTCTTAAAATGAATAATCCAACGGTAGTTTGATATTGACTGATATTCCACTGAGTGCACAATAAAAAACATGATTTATGAAAATACATAAAAAAGAGATGGCTTTTCAAAACAACCCAGCACATGTTTATATGCCCTGAAGTATAAACAACAAAAAAAAAGAAAATGACATGATTTAGGAAAATGAATAAAAATGGAGGTATCTGTTTTTTGCAAATGAACCATTGAATTACACCTTCGACGAGTTTAAAATAGAGTCTGTCGGGATGTTTTTTTTATAAAACATACTGCAGCACTGACGCTCCATCTCACCTTGAGGAAGACCTGCAGCTCCTGGGACTGCGTGCGCTGCAGGATGTCTGGCTGCAGATGCTTGAATGTGGCCACGCACATGTACACCTGGTAGTCGGGGCCCATCACCACACAGGTGGAGACGTAGTGGCAGATCTCTGTCCAGTCCAGATAGTTCCAGAAACACTGAGTCAACCAGTGGAGGCACATCTGTGGTGAGAAAGTCAGAAGTCCACTTTATTAAGATTTGCAGGATGGCGCTGTTAAATCTCCCCATAACTGAGAATAAAACTGTCAACAGAATATTAAACAAGTGCTCTCTGACCAGGCCTCTGTAGTTTCCATTTAATACAGGTGAAAGAAATGAAGACCCCAATTATGCTGCAGTAGGAATCATCTCCTCTGTGCTTCTGACAATAATAAGTCATGTTTCAATTATTTCTCTCCCTATCATGAATCAAATGTGTTACTATAAAATCTCTCTCCCGTCGGGCTCTAATCAATCTTCACAGCTCTCATCAATATACTTTTCCTGTTAAAGGGGAAATAATATATATTCTAAAGAATTAAAAATACCTCTGTCTGTCTGAGTTTGCAGTAAAGTGCTTCCCTGTCACACTTCCACACAAGTTTGCTCACAAAATCTTTACTTACTTAGCAACCTCACACAGTTTACTCCATGTTTATTTTACTTAAATGTGTACATTACCACCAAATAATTACATGTAAAGACAACCATGATGATTAAATTCGTAAATTATGGGTGATGTTTACTTGAACGGCACCTTCCTAGTTTACGAGTCACGACGTGTTTCGGAGCTCAATAATAAGAAGGATAATTACACAGTGACTTAACACAGCAGAGTAACACGGATGTCAATAGGAGTTCAGACGTCATTTAAAAACAATACCTCGTGTATTGTTTTTAAATAACGTCTGAACTCCTATTGACAAACCTGAAGTAATTGGATGGGGACAGCAGTGGCTAATGTTTAGTCACCTCTGGCTTTCACGTTGAGTGACAAGACCAGAAAAGCTCAGTCAGGTGAACTTAGTGTTTTGCCAGCAGGCTACAGGGCTAAAAAAAGTTCACAAATAAAAGATGGATGTTGATTGTAGAGGCGTTAAGAGCAAGCTCAGCAGAACTTTAAAATGGCTCCTGTATTTCACGAGCAGCCACCAGAGTTACTGTCAGCTAAAACAAAGGTGAAAATGTGGTATTACAGAAAACTAAGATGTTTGCTGTAATATTTTAAAAACAGATATTATAATGTCAATTGGAAATACAGAAAGTCAATAAGATAATCTAGTCACAATGAGAAAAAAATAGTTGATTTTAGACAAGAAGAAGAAGATCAGACACAATGGAGCATAATTTGAAAAAAATTAAGTTGCCAAAAGGAGAAGAATTGAAGATGGACTTGACATGATGTTTAGGGCTTATACTGAATGTACCTCAACAACAACAACAACAACATCATCTTTATAATTCCTTGACATTTGGTAGCTTTTATGCTGGTTCGTATGATCTGAGCCAGATTCACCAAAATCTTTCAACTGCATGAATGTGTTGACCTGTTCCACTTTGTTTGTGGGCAGGTGTCATTCACACAGTGTCTAATAGAGAGTGAAATGAAGAAATTTACACCACAGACCTTCAACTGCTGCTGCCAGAAACCAGCTGACAAAAATACAATTTAACGACGTCAGTAAAAAGTATTAGTGGATCAGAAAAAAAATACTAATAGCACAGGTGCTAACGATGTGTCATGAGAGTGGCGCTGCACTGTGACTGGAAGAAAGACTGAAGGGTTTGACATTAAATTTATGATAAAAAGGTATTATAATTATTCAGACAATTATTCAGGTGTTTTTTTCTGTCTATGCATAGCTCATATGACAGCTCTGAATCACTCATGAATTTCATCTGTACTGAAATGTTCTATAAGTAGAGCAAAATTGGTGAGTGGCACAGTTTCTGTGTAATCACTCATACATCCCACTCAAGAACAAATCTGTTTGAGTGTGTGGTTCAGTGGGTTGGTGTTGGTCTAAACATGAAATACATGCGAAAATGTTCACGATGTGTACGAGGAGTTGTTGAAATTGTATATTCCATGAAGGAAAACATGGAAAAAAATTATGCCTTAATTACACAGTGCTATTAAGCAGTGTAGTGTCATTCATTTTGACATGTACGTGATTTAGATTATGGACAAAAATGTATTTCCCCAACTTGCTTCTTTAAAGATGCCTGAACTCTCACAGCTGTACAATCAAACTCTGTTCTATACGTCTGGAGTCTGTATTTACTTCATTTGCTGACTCCATCAGCTTTTCTAAATTAATCTTTCTGGAAACGTGTTTACTTTGTGAGGGAAAAATGATAACTCACAGCAGTGTTGAATATTGTGGTGGGATTAGGGGACAAAGAGATGGGGAGATGCATGCTAATGTTTATTTCTCCAGCTGATGACTGACTTGAGATCTGTGATATTAATGCAGTGGCTTAACAAGGCGCCTTCCCACCTGTTCACAGTGAAAAGAACACAACATTCTACAGTATCAGAAGCAAAAGGGTCTATTTACTTTCTGAGAACAAAGGAGGAATCACAAATCAAGGCAGCAATTGTATTTAAGGCAGTTCAGCTCATTTGACTTTGCTCTGAACTCAGTTATAGTGTGATTTGTCAAACTGATCAGTCAGCAGATATATGCACACGCATTTAATATCTAATAAGTCACACAGCTGTCTCTCTCTGTAATCTGAATTTCCATTTTGTGCAAAATTCATTTTAATGGGTATTTTGCAAAATGAGACTTGTGGTGGAAAATGTGGGGTGCATTAGAGACGTTACATAAAGGCTGTTTTTACTCTTTTCTGTGTGGGTCTACAACAGTATTTTGAGCTACATGCTAATGTCAGTGGACTAACATGCTCACCATGATAACCATGATGGTAATATTATAATAAAGATCTTCATTCTGCTGTGCTGTGCTGCACCCAGGAGTGTTTTGGGATCTCACTTCAGTTTCAATTTCATCGTCTGTAGTCATGGATCTTTTGTTTGTTCAGCCATAGTAATCATTTACTTACAACTCTAGCAGAGACCAGAAAAAACAGCACGCTGCTTCACAAACAGGTGAGTTAAAGAGTGAGTGCATCACTCTGTGAAAGTTACTCAGACATTTATTTAAATAAATGATCTTCCAAGATAATATCTTTAATCATGTATGATCTTTACTATGTTTACTATCCTGTTCGACATGATGGCATACAAACATTTTCTAATTACCACAAAGGCTGAGGTTGATGGGAATGTCATTAGTTTTCTGGGTATTTCATCTTGAACCAAAGTTTTGGACAAAAACAAAAAAGCAGATAATGATGCTAGATAAAAAAACCCATTATAATTCTTGAAGGGAACATTTGTGTACAATATGTCATGGTAATCCATCCAAAAGTCGACCTCATGGTGGTGTTACAGGAGAAAGTCAGAGGATCACCTAAATCAGTAGGATTCCTCCTGAAAGTCTGTAGAAAATTTCATTGCAATCCATCAAAAAGCTGTTGAGTTATTTCCATCTTAACCAAAGTAACAGACAGACCGACCATCAGAGCAAGTGTCATTACCATCATTAGACTGGCTAATAAAGAGAGAGTGTGTTGAACATCGTACATCCCCTCTAAGTGCAGAGCCTCTGCTGTTCCTGATTATAATTCGACTACAATCAGAAGCTCCGAGTCTGACAGAGCTTCACACCCTTTATATCCTGTTTTTCATTCTACAGACAACAAACAGATTGCACATTGCGTTTTAACAAATTGTCATGCCAATAATTAGCTACTGTGTTCACAAACGACACAAGTCTGCTCAAGCATACAAACAAGCTCCACTTATGATCCATAAACACATTAGATTATTATCACCCCCTCCTCAGCCATTCTCTAATGAAAATACTGCCATCCTAATTTGTGTGTTGTAATAAAAACAAGGAACGGCTGGATCTGTGCTGCCCTTTTCAACCCTCAGGCAGAAAAACAAGTACACATACTGTACTTTCTGTGACTATAAATTCTTCAAAGGTCTTTCCAAGTGCAGCACTTTTCTTTTGCCTTTCTGCATTGCTCCTGTTCCTGTGAGCTAAAACTCATGGTTGCAAAGGTGAGTGTGACTGAACTCTCACAGTATCCTTTACTTCATTTCCCTTCTGCCAGGAAACAGGCTTTCAGAGCTGGTATTAATCTGAGCAGGTCAGGTCATGCTGGCTGACTGACCATTATATCGTAATCTGCCTCGATGTGAGAAACACTGAATGTCCAGCAATGGAGATGACTGAATTCAGTGTTTGCAGACTTTCAATTAAATATTATCGTGACATGATCATATGGTGTCATTGTTTCCAAGCATTTGAAATTAAAAGATGACACTTTACATCAATTTGTAATATATAGTTCTGAATATATTTGACATGTTTCAAAATACGGTGATATATTTATACTTAAAGCTACCTTATATTTTTTATATTAACAACAGATCTAAAGACCATGTGTAATATCAGTACTTTGAACTTTGAACAATTCTGCAGTTTCTTCTGGCTCCACGGAGCGTTTTAGTGTCTTTCAACTCAGCGTTTTCATGACTTATCTGTTTTGGTTCAGTCTAACCTTCATCAGCTTCAATATTAGCAGCAACATGTAGCTATTTTTAACACAAAAATACTCTGATAAGCACTCATCACCAAACAGCAGGCAGGCAAAGTTAGCGGCTAACTGGTGAATACTGTTGAGTATTTAGCAACTAAAGAGCCAGATGTTGCTAGAGACCAAATCAGATGAGGCTGAATGTTGAATTTACATTTGCCAGGTGGCCCCTTGAATCATTATGTAGCTCCATGTCTGTGTGATGGTTATATATACATTTTGTTTCTTGACACATTCGCCTAAACACATTAATAAGGTGATAATATGTCAATATTGGATTTTGAGCTTGGCATGCTGCTTTTGTTTTTGTTTTAACTGAGAGAGGATTTAGCACTTGTTATATGTGGGATTGGCATCAGAGCTGAAATATTTTGATGACTGATGTCGAATAGCTGTTTTCTGCCTCTCAAATATTAAGATTTTCTTCTATTTTGTATTATTGTAAATTTAATATCTTTGTGTTTTGGACACCTTATGTTTCCACGCATCATTCATCTTATTTATCCTTTACCTCTCACATATTGCTGCTCACACTAAAGACAGCTTCAATTTTCAAAGTCTCTTCCTGTCACAAACACTATTCTCAGGACAGTTTGTCTGTTTCAAATCCTTAAACGCTCTGTAGATTGTGACAGGCCTACGTCCACACGCATTCACACACACACTCTACTTTATGAATGTCAGAGGTGTATAATGCTTCATTTTCCACTGCTGCTTTGTCAGGTTTTCAAAGCTCAAACTTCTGGAATAGATATTTCCATTTCTGACTGAAGAATAGGTGCCCATTGTTGCCTTGAAGAGCAAAGAGATGAGCTGAATGTTAACGTATTACTCCACCCTGGAGACGGCGAGTTTAGATCTTTGATGCAAATGCGGCGAGTCTTATAAGCGGCCCTGCTGCCGTACATTATGTGAGCCTCAACTGTCAACCGCCGACACACAGTAGACAGGATCAAATATAAGAGGATTCAAGGTGAAAACCCTTTTTTTTTTCTTTCCACTTCGTTGTTTGTGAGAGAGAATTCTGTGTCAAAAGAATCAAGAGGCGAGGAGCAGAGATCTGACTTTTCAGCCGCTGTGTCAAAGAAAAAGGGAAAACATTCAATGTCAAAGACGAATTTTGGTATTTTAAAGTCGACTGAAGTCAAAGCCGCATAAAAAGGGAAGTCATTCATAGGACAACCAAAAGTGCAGTTACGAAGGCTTTAAACCCTGTTTTGAGCCTCGTACTGGTATCATTATTTAAATATTTTTATTCAATACAATGGGCTGCTGACTCTTGTGGCAGTGTTGGTGACGGAAACCCTGTGCAGAACAATTTGAATGAAGCCAATCTAATCCAAATTCATTTCCCATGATTTCCTCCTCAGTGTTCGTGACTGTCCTGTATTGCTCTAAGAAGGTGGAAATTATAATACAGTGATTGAAAAATAAGAATTAAATATTTGTTTTCAAACTCATTTTCTGTAGTACAGACAGAAAGTATTATCTTCAGAGCTTCATCAATCCGAGTTGGACTTTTCTGTGAGTGTTTCTGAGAATTTACTTTCTAACTAGAGTTGATTCTATATTGAGAAGAAAAGATGAACTGTTTCACTGGCACAAATCTTAATGGAGTGATCCAATTAAAGCTTGAAGTTTTTGATAGATTTTCAGACTTTTTCTGTTGAGTTCAGACACCCTAAATCTCGACCAAAAAAGCAACTAGAAGTGAATAAATTTCCTCAACAGCTACATCGATTAGTTTGTGTAAACAGGGGTAAAATAAGCAAAATACAACAATGCATGTAGCGATGGGGCGAAATGGATATACTCTCGCCTCCCAGCAAGAAAAGACTGGGCTCAAACTTAAAACTTAAAAATCCAAAAGATGTAATGAACTGATGATGTCACAGTTCAGATCTTTTCATTTCTGTGCTTCGATCGTGACCTCACTGATGATGTCACAGCTGGCATGTTATTGTAGACTGTGACTTCAATGATGATAAGCCTGATGATGTCACTTGTTGAGATATCAGAGTTGTAAAACAGTGTAAATTTGCTCTCCCCTCAAAATAACAGCGGGGGAGGGAAAATGGCTAATTGGGCACAATTTGGACATTTTCACTTAGGGGTGTACTCACTTTTGTTGCCAGCGGTTTAGACATTAATGGCTGTGTGTTGAGTTATTTTGAGGGGAGACAGCAAATTGACACTGTTATACAAGCTGTACACACTGACTACTTTACATTATATCAAAGTGTCATATCTTCAAGTGTTGTCCCATGCATGAAAAGATATAATACAATATTTACAAAAATATGAGGGGTGTACTCACCTTTGTGAGATACTGCATGGATTGAGCTGATGTGTCCGCCACTTCATGGGACCGAATCAAAGGCGCTCATCGCCAGAGTTCCCCCTCTGGGAAAGCAGCGTGCAAAATGCAGCTTTGGGAAAGCTGACCTTGACCGGTTACCCGCGTCCCAGTTCAGAGCAGCAGGGCGAAGTGGCCAAGAATGGTCACCCCCACCCCACGTTTTACACATGGTGAGTGGTTAAAGTAAAACCACGGCGTTGACCATCAGCTCCACCTTTTTTTATTTCCTTCTTTTTTTTACAGGTTTGGTTTTCAATAAATGTTGTCTTGTTTGATTTGAACTTGGTCTTAAAGAACTTTTAATGTAGTTTAGAATTAGGATGCCCAACAATCATAGTACAACACATTCATATCAATTAAATGTCAGTAAGCACTGTGGAGACACACATTCTCACACACATGGACACTGACATTAATACAACATAAATGAAATCCATATGAACTTCAGTTCAACAAACGTACATTATAGCTTATTATTGACAATAGCCTGTGTAGCCTGCATGTCGGCGTCTAAAAGTGAAAATGATCAGCTGCTTTCTACGCCTGTCTTTATCTGTAAGTGTAAGAGACACACACACAGTATACTTCATCATTTTCACTGTTCTGTGTGTTCAGTCGGTTGTTTGGTTGAAAAATGTTCTCAAAATTTGGGGTCATTTACAACGTGTATTTGTGCAAATAAATATAGAATAAAAATAACTGAATTTTAAGCAAATAATCCTTCGTTTTAAAAAAATGTATGTCTCCACTTCTGTTCACTTTCTTGCATCAGCAGTTTAAAAAATACACTTATTAAAATATTTTGACCGAGTATTTTCTGAAGAAGAATTATTTCAATTTCCTGGCAGAAATCAGGTTGAAGGCTGGATTTCTTCAGAGGCTGTTTACATGGAACCGGCCAACAAGCCTAAATGTCACAGATGATCATGATGCAAAACTTATCCTGAACTACAGCTGTGTTGTATCATTCTGTGAGTCTGAAACACGTCTTTTCATGTAGAACAAAATGTCCAATAATGATCAGTTTTATCCTAAAACTTCGTCCTTCTCTACAGAACGTACCTGGGACGGGGTGAAACCAGACATCCTGAAGGCAGAGTGGACCAGAGGAACCTCAGCCTTCAGCAGCATCTCCACGTAGTGAGCCGTACACCAGTAAACGGGAGGGATTCCTGATTCAGCTACTTCCACAGGAACATGGATCTGTCATGACAAACACAAGGATTTTTTTTCTCTCTCTTGGTCTCACAGCATTTTTATATTGATGGTAGAGTTATGTATCTATAAATAATGACTAATTTTGCTTGTACTGCTGGCGGATATTCCAACAAAACAACCAACAGAAACATTAATTACAAGCTCTGTGTTTTGTAGTCAGTGCTGTTACAGAGATATAAACAGTCTTGAATACTTGACACAGCTTTTTGAGCATTTTGAGTAATGGAAATGCAAATTAAAACCTTCAAAGCAAGCTGCTTTGTGTTCGCACACAGGTGTGTGTGTTCAGGCCCACATTCCCTCGTAAATTTGCTGCTGCCTCTTAATTATTTGTGCCCTTTCTGCTTTCTGTGATATCGACTCAATCGACCATGTTGCGTAGTTGGAGGCTAACAGCCGTCTGACGCAGATGCAGCCGGTGGATTTCTCCCAACACACTGAGAGCACGTAACACACACTCAGTCGCGTCCAATTGAGCCCTAATTGACTTTGACGAGAGACGACAAGATGACAGAGGTTGGAATAATGACAGCAAGGCCTAATCTCAGCACCTCAGTCCTGACCTGCAATTTAGAGTGATTGAAAGTAGACTTCTATTTAGACTTTGTCCCCTAACTTGAACAATTACTTCTATTCTTTTATTTCTCCTCTCTTGTCCCTGCAATAATCTCTTTCACTCATCTTCCTTCTTGTCAAAACTGCTCTCCTTTTTGGTTTCCAGTTTAGTAAAAAACATCTGTTCATGTTTTGTGTTTGTGTCTTTATCATCATCTTCATGCCTTGGTGCTTTCTTTGCTGTAGCATTGCTGTGATTGCTGACATGCTGTGTATGAAAAAGGTGGGATTAAGTGAGGGCGAGACAGAGGTGGACGTCAAAGCTGTTAACATCTGAAGGTGCGTTTCACGTGTGTATCTTAATATGGATTTTTATTTGACGTGATTGACAGTTAACAGGAGTTCCTCTGTAGATATGTACAGCGTTCGATGACAGCTCAGCGTTGGATTTAACCTGCTGTTGGCACCAAGACAACACTAGACAGATGGAAGTAATCAAGTTGTTTCATTTTCTTCCCTTCGGGTTTCCCACTTATTTGATATTATCCCCACTTTGAAGAATCTCCACTTCCATCAGAAAATTGTAGGAGAAAACACCAGCAGCGTGTTTCAGTAACCGCTGTACCTCAACATTCAGCTGCAGCAGAACCACTTAACTCACAGCTAAAAATCCAGCTTTACATAATCATAATGATAAAAACAGAGCATGTCAAAATATAAAACTAAGTGTAGAAATGAGCTTAAAAAATGTGATCTTGTTAATATAAAGTCTGGTCTATTTTATCTTAAGACCCATCTGAGGATCTAACTGAGTCAAAAGCATAAACAAGACCAGTCCAACTACCTGTTTGGAGATGGGTTTGAAATTGTTAGTATACTAAGTATAAACACATTAATATTTCTAAATGACACCTATGTACTTACCTTACATGCAGATGGAAAACAGAGTTGAGCTCACACTGTACTACTACTACTTTCATTAAACCCTTTTAGTCCCATTTACATTTACTGACTCTTTCTTTTTCAAAGCAAAGTGATTATTTTGTTACATGAATACCATGACTGAATTATTCACAAACCAGGACAGCAACAGTACATTAAAGCTGAAAGATGCTCTGTGGGATGATGCATTACTATTAAGAAACAAGCTCTTTCAAATTTCAGGTTTGCTGCCTTTTGTCATTTTTCTAAAGCGTGAAACTACTGCATGTTAAAAACCTAAACTACTGTGCTTTTGAATACACTGCACTGTGGTCGTATTTCCAGGTTGTTTTACTTACAGAGGCATGTATCCTTGCTGGCCAGATGAACGCAGACGTAAGCAGAGAGGACAGGTTGAGTAACAAACGCAGAGACCGGTCCGTGTCTCCGGCCATGATAAGGAACGCTGTGGAGGCCAGCCAGTCGTAACCTGGATAACCATCCTGCTGAGTGACTGGAGGGCAGCGTTAAAGAGCCACAGGACGAGTGGAAAAGACACAAAGATCGATGACTCTAAGCAATGCTAAACAAACAAATCCTTAGATTAGTTTTGTAGCAGGAATAAAGGATAAATGGGACAGATGCATATTAGAAATTTAAGTTGGAAATGTAAAGGTGACGGGCTTTAATCCAAAGAAAGTACCACTTAGCATGTAAAAATAAATCAGAATTAAGTGACAGCCTCTCCGGTGTATTGCTAATTAACGATCTACAGAGCTGCGCATCAGTGTGGCATAAATAAACTGACTAATTTGACTTGACAGATATTTTCTGGCAACTGCAGGTGGTGCTGAATTAATTCAAACAACACCATTAGTTACACAAATATTATATCTCAAAGCAGTAATCCATTGGTTTCGCTTACATTACAAAGAGTTTGTTAAGATCCCTCGGAGGTGTCACAAGAAACAGAGTCGTGTTATGTTGAATAAAGCGTTGAGCTAATGCCACTTTACTGTCAACTGACACCGAGTGTCAACCATGGAGCGGTTAATGCTTTGACAGTCAATTAACTCCTGACACACCAGAGCATTATCTCATAGCAAAAAAAAAAAAAAAAAAAAATAAAAAAAAAAAAAAAAAAAAAAACCTAGCCTCCTACAGTTAAGACTGCCAAGATTCAACTCTGTGTGTAACATTTTGTGAATTTATGAGATGAGGAAAAGAAAAACACAGACTCAAGACTAACTTGGCCAGTGGTATGCATGAAAATATGTTTTTTTAAATGATTTTTTAGTCAAGTGTGAATCTTTTGAGAAATTCAGCCAGAATGATTTATTTCCAACAAGGTTACCCTGGTGGCAGCTCCACATTGTGAAAAGCACCTTACACGAGCAACGACGAGAACAAAAGCTCAAACGAATCAAAACACTGGGGTCACAACACAGTCAGACTCCAAGGTTTCTACCTCAAAGCTTTCTGTCATTGAGCACATCTCAAGTGGTTTATTCAGTGGCTCTGGAGAACTTACTCTGACTCCATTTAATAATTTCATCGAGTTCTGCTGGAGGCAAATGACTGCACTGGTATGCAGGTCTGAGTCCAGGAAGAACTGTGGAGAGATTAGTTGGGAGTGTGAATTCAATCTCATCTCGACTCCAGAAAACAACCTCAGACTGCTTGTTAAGTCTTTATGCTGAGTCACTGCTTTTGAATATTGTGAACCTTTAACTTCTTGTGGTACAGTGCACAGAGGAAGATTTAACTTGCCTTTGAGACATTCACTAGATATGTAACAGCATGTGAAATATGCTTTATAATCTCTGAATTTATTCAGGTACAGTATGTATACAGTGTGGTGTAAAGACTGAAATATGAGGACATTTGGTTGGTTTAACCACATTGTCAGCCCTCAGTGACATACAAACCCAGTTAAATAACAAATAACAGTGTGCTCTCTGAATGGACTGACAGACAAGACTCATCTATTTGTGGTACACTCTTGTTATATCATTTGGAGTGATAAAGAATTAAAAATAAAGTGTGTTTAGATTTACCATCACTTAATAACACGAATAAAACTGGACAAGCTCAAGCTAAAAATAAGGACTTAATTAAGCAGCTTTTTCTCTAGAATAAGTCAGATCTCTGAATTTAAAACTACGTGGGCATTCACAAAAACTCTTGAATATATTAAAATGTTGTATTCATTTAAACTGTGCATCGCAGTTTGGACCTAGTGAAGCTTTCTGAATATTATCACTACTCACACATCCACGTTTTAGTTGCAGAGACATTGTGGTAAATCTGCATATGGCTAAAAAACCATTTACACTTCAGGATAAAAGATCTTCACAACCAACTTCTTCATATTAGCTCAAATGTCAGCGTGCTCTCAGCATTACAGAGAAAATGTCAGTCTGTTTTATATTTGTGAAGCCTCTTTATCTCTACAGTGTTTTCATGTACAATTGTCCACATACAAAGGGAGCTCTCTGAAGGAGAGAGCAGGCCCATCAGTTGCTATCTGGGACAAAAGAAGGTCTGCACTGCTCACTGAGACACAGATGGAGTAAGATAATCTGTATTGTGTTGATCAGGCAGAGGTGGACACTATCAGTCCCTCCTTTTTCTCTCCCACAGTGAGACTGGTGAGGTTATCAACCTGCCACTGTACACACACATAAATACTGTTCTCCACTGAATGGAGCACAATGTGGACAAAAAGAAAAGATTAGAAATAAAAAGTGTAAGCATGTGTATGAGAGAGCATTATTGTAGAGTAAAGTCAGCACACAGTTTGGTGTTGGTCTATTTGCAGGTATCTACAGTAGCTGTCTGTTGAATCCAGCTGCACCACTCACACTAAACTTTCTGATTTATTTGGGATAGTTCATTTTTAGATATTCATCTCTTTTTTAAATCTTTTGACAAAAAGGGGGGGAGGGGAGATAAAATTGAGATGAAACGTTTTTCAATTTTTAAAGGAATGTAAAAATCTTGTGTCATCAAACCTAAATTTGCAAAGGTCATAAAACACTCATGGCAATACCTTTATAGTCACAGTGTACCTGCTCTACATGAGTGCAGATGTGGACTTTGTAAAGGATACTGAGTTCTGAAGCAGTTTTAACTCTCTGTGTAGACAAGAAGATCTTAATGTGCTTCATTAGCAGCGTCAGGTCATTCCCAGCATCTTCTTTCAGTAGCTTTAGGTAGCTGCCGTACCTGGAGATAAAACACAGAACAGAAACACTGAAAACTACCGATTCTTAATGGGTTTGTCTGTCCCACAGTGACAGTCAATATTTGGGATTTTACCACAGCCAGTCAGCCATATTTTGAAAGGAACTGCTTTAATCACAAGTCCATCAGCTGTACAAAACAAAAGCTGTATTTCTTGGAGCATAATGCCCTTCATGTGTTCAGATGAAACTCACACAGCAGAATGGGAGATATAATAATGAGCATAACAAAATACTGAGGCCTTGTGAAAATACGTAGAAGTACTCATCAACATTAAATTCAACAAGTTCAGTGTGGTCAGATTTAACTAAGCAAGTCTGACACTTGTAAGTCAAAGATTAATTATAAATTCATGTCCAACAACTTTAAATCCTATAAGGCACGGTGCTCTGTGGGCAACGCTCACATGCTGAGTTGTGTTGATACTGAAAATGCAAACATGGAGCTCTGTGCGCCTGAAAATGCTCTGAAACTTTTCTTCTGAAAAGCTCCCTTCGGGGGGAGGTGTCGAGCAATGAGTTATATCCACTATGTAATGTAGCAGCGGGGTGTCATTAAGGACAGAAACGAGCAGTGTGAGAACGTTAACACAAGTCAGAGGGTCTACTTCTGGGAAAATAAAGAACAGACCACGTATTATGCACACTGGAACCATTAGAGTGAAAACAGAAGAGAAGGAGAGCCCTTACACATCTTTGACGAGCTCCTGTAGTCTAATATGACTGCAGGAGCAGAAGGGGGGAGTAATATTCTTCTGTATACAGCAGTATGTAACTGCAATCAAGAGACCTTAAATTTAAAATGGCATGGACAGACTTTCCCATCTGGGCTTTCGGGTCATCTGAGGGGCACACCTTTGTGGGCTGTGGCCTTCAGATGATCCAGTCCCCGAAGAAGGAAACAGATTTTTTTTTTTTTGTTTGTTTGTTTTTTTTGTTGTTGTTGTAACACTCAATTTCAATCGCGTGCCTGTTTCTCTCTTTGTCCTTCTCCCTTTTCATCTTTGGTACAACTTTGCTGCTCTCAAAAATTTCCTCTGTGATTCTAAAGCAGTGAAAACCAGAGGACAGCTGCAGAAACTACATGTACGCACAAAAAAAATACACCATTTCACAGTAGTATTTAGAAAGACAAAATATGCTTTCAGAGAGTGCACATCTCATATATATTTAAGAACATGCTCACATGTTTTTATAGATTGAGCGCAATGTGATACTGAAATGGAAAAAATAAGGTGAATTTAATATGCTGTGCAGGGGAGTAGGCTCTCAGGTGAGCTCTGATTTCACAGTAAAGTTGCTTGCTGAAAGTTTATGGGCTGATTGAAGTGAACTGAAGTGGAAGAATTAGAGAGGGTTTAAATGCAAGTTAATGTTGGAGCATTGCTGTGGGCTCTGTCACGGATGAAAAATGTCCGTACCGATGTAAAACTGTTCTCATCAGCATCTGCTGCACTTGCACTTAGTGTTAATTAGTAAATGTTATCACGCTAACACACTAAATTAAGATAGTCAACGCTACACCTGCTAAACGTGAATATTTCTGCATGTGGGCATAAGCAGTTTACCATCTGACCTGGATGTTTACCATTTTTTACAGAATCTATGTGGAGTAAATGTACCTTCAACCAAATGGGACCAAAAATATCAAGTACATGAACAGTGCTGGATTTTCTTCTGGATTTTTTTTTTTTTTAAGAGTAGTTGCTGCACTTTTTAGTATGAAGGTTGCAGTTGAGTGAGTATAAGACTTGCAGCAGGTTCCCAGGTTGCTTCTGTGAAAACACTGTCTGATTACATAAGGGTTTATGAGCTATAGAAAAAAACTGAAAATAAAATAAAAAAACTTGATGTACTGTACATACCTGAGACAGGTGTTGATTCCTAGCTGCTCCACAGATGACAACCCAGCACTCTTCACACTCTTCTCGTCTGCTGTAAGACAAGCCGATTAAAGAGAAGAGGTGGTTATTACCAAGCAAGGCAGTGCCCAGAGAGGGGATATGGCTGGAGTTTTTTTTTTTTTAGGGAAGGTGAGGGGTGGGTCTTTGATTTGGCGTTATGACTGTAGATAATGGGAAAAAAAACATGACAACACATCATGACTTGCTACTCTTAAGGCACTGCAGATGTGGTGTTGTGTCAAGGTGACTTGGGCAATTTCGAAAACAGTCAGCCACGGGTAATTTCACAGCAGCGTTTTGATGGTTTAGAGCAGTGGTCGTAACTCACGATTTTAGGAGTGTGGTGGAGTTTTTGAAAAAAAAAAAAAAACATTATATGAACTTTTGAGCCTTGTGAGAAAGGTTTTTATCTCGGGACTTTATCCTTATCAGTGGAGTTGGGTCCTACGGCAGCTGAAAATAGCTGATCCACATGCCAGCTTTGTACAGATTGTCGAGCTATCAGTCTCACCAGCTGCTCTCGTGGGCTCTTACTTAGCACCATTAAGTGTACAAAATCATAAAAATATATTAGTTTTCTGAAGTTACAGTTGTAATTGTGTGGAGACGACGATAAATGAAGCAATAACTGTGGGGGGACTGATATTTTGTTTTGGAGGATGTTTCCACCGCTTCCTGGCTTTGGGGAAAAAAGAATATTATTACATTTGTGCTAATGGATCCCCTGCTTCAGACAGTTTGTGGTAAGAAGATGAGAAGATTTCGACAATTAATGTGAGAAGCATTATCCAGACGACATGAGTGGCAGGGAAAACTTCAAATCCAATTTACAGACTAATGGTGCAGAAATATGCAAGGGAAATTACGATATTGTAGCTGTAATCGACACATCGGAGTGATAATTCAACATTGTTACCATTGAATAATCAAAGCTGAACGATGTGGATTAATCACAGGCCATCAAATGTTGTATTAATTGAGAGAAAATATCTTCTGATAAAGGCATGAAGCAGTGCCAGGACAACTAGTGCAGTATTTTTCTCCCACCCTTCTCCCCTCACATAATAACATCTCTAAAAAACCTCTTGCTGATGGCAATTACCGTCTAATGGAGATGAATGCTCTCTTGTTATATTTATTCCCTCCATCCCCATTTGTCTTTCCTGCAGTCTCTTCAGCAGTGCGTCGCTGGTGTCTATTTAACACTTTATAATAACTATAATCTGACCATTTAACTTTGGTTAAAAAGAGCCACTGCTGAAAGACGTCACATGCAATATATCTCTGACATTAGTTGTGCCAATCTGTTTTTAATTGCAAAAATCAAAGCAGCTGTGAAAGTTGCGAGGAGTAATCTCCAGGATCGGCAATAAGCTCCAAGTTGATTCACTTTCCAGAATTCTTACAATCCTCTGTGCTTCAGAGAAATTAAAACTAAAGTAATCTTGGAAATAAAGAAGCCCGCAGAGTTTAAAGGCTTAGGTGAGCGAGTCGTCGTTATGAGACACATTAGGAGAAAATCCTCTAAGATGAGCACACAACAACATCTACGAGGAGCCTGCTCAAACTTGGCACGTTAGCACATCCACAAATGTGTGCAGCCTTCAAAAGTAAATGTGGAATTGAAGAATTGGTCTTCTGGTGAAGAAAGAAAGCCCCAGAACAAGCGAGTAAGTGGATTTTCAGGTGAGACTGTCTTAAAAACTTCAAGGTCAAAAGTGCAGCAAAGAATTATTGTGTCTTATGGAACAATTTCGATTCTGTAGCTGTTAAATATTATATATATTTTTTAAATTACAACCATCTTCTTTTTCTTCCATTTTTCCCCATTTTTAACAACTTTGGAATGGCAACATCATGGCTTTTAGTATGCAAGGATACTGACAATAAAGCTGAATTGTAGTGAGCTGACTTGTGTTTTTCAGCTGCTCTTCGCTGAGCTGAAATACAGAAGAGAAGGTGGTTTAAACCAAAGCAGGTCCTAAGCAAATCTATTTAAATGAGGAATCATTTGAGAAAGCGTAGATCTCCGTCTGAGCTGTTAACACGTAACGGTCGCATAAAAAGGTGCCTTCTCTTTGTTTCCAGCCGCCCAATTTCTTCAGGCAGCTGAAATAAATGAGACTACTGGGCAGCTGCCTTCAGGAGTCGTGCCATGAAGGGTGAGGAGATACAACTCAGAACAGGGAACTGACAGAGGTTAATACTTGGCAAATGAGTCTGCACTCTCCCTACAATGGGAGCACTGAAGTAGGACAGAGTGGCTGAGAGACTGTAGTTGACGTCAATCAAACGCTAAAAAGGTGCCTACCACCCATTCGCACCCACACATTCGCCCACACCTGACACACACACACACACACACACGTAATTGACAGATTGCCGAATTCCACAAGAGCCATGACAGCTGCCTGGTCTCTTCAGAGGCGATTTGGTGGGAGGAATATTACGAGGGGAAAGTGGAATAGCGTGTGTGTGTGTGCGTGAACTCGAGACTAAAAAGACGCAAGAGAACCTTCATTTTAAAGCAATGAAGGGATGTAGGGACATAGCTAATATGGCAATTTCATATTATTTCTTCTTTGTATAATAATGAAGCAGAAGGATGCAAAACGGTTTTCAGGGCGTCATAGATTTTATACAGCAGGTTTTATGCATCTGCACTGGCTAAAGAATTGTCTAACGAGATTAAAACCAATCACAATCAGAGGAGACTGCTTGTTACAAGATTTACAGGTGTTGTCTGCTCTTGTCCAAGATTATATGTTATGCACTTGCTGTTATTTTGTTCTCTCTTTCCCAGAATCAGTGACAACTAGCTATTATATGACACTTGTGAATCACAGTGCATTCATGTGATGTGGCAACTAGACAGACTGAGGCTGGACTTTTAAAGGAAGTAGGAGACACCTTGTGTCTAGCTTTTAAATATTTGCATATTTGTACATTCACACAAGAACTACACAACTGATTTCTTTTTTTTTTTTTTAATTAATGGGAAAACTATGTCAAACACAACTTTTATTCCAAGAGTTTGAATTCTAGTATTCATTAACCTAGGTCTTATTCTCAATGCAGCCATTCTGACTGCAGATGATGTTAACTTTGCTTTTACTTCCTCAACTGTGGGAGCGCAAATTCCATTAAAACAAATGTCCTGGCAGGCAGCATGTGCCTCCTTAACTTTTCCAAATTTCCATAAATAATTTTGAACAACAATAATTTTGAGCTCATCCCAGAGTAAACACAGAAAGTAACCCACTGGATTAGCTATTATAGCAACACTGCAAGGGATCTGTTTCCATGGCAACTTGCTGTTCCTACCAAACCAGCTGATTCCTCTGCAGTAATAACAATTATTACAGTTATTACTTGTTGGTCCATATGAGTGTTTGATTGCGTTGTAATCTCTGCTGTTTTGTCCACATCTAGAAATCTGTCATTTGCACATTGTGATTTCTGTAGAGTATGGCAGGCTGAGAAATAACAGACAGACAGAAACAATATACCAAGAAAAACTTCAGTTACAACGAGTGCACAAGTTTAATTATCATTAATAGTTTGCAACCAATTGTGTTGCTCTGTTGACTTCAGTCGGTTTTTATTAGAAGTTTTTACCTGGTTTTTGTCTTTTTTAAGGTTTGTATCTACAGCAAAGCCTGTGCATTCACCCTGTATCTCTGGTACGCTGCTGACTGGCCCTGTGCATTATAAATTAAAATCTCACTGGATATTATATAATTTCCATGTCAAAATATGCAGATTACTGGTAGAGAAAAACAAAACAAAACTTTAGTAGACTGGTCAGACAAATCTCTACTAGTCTTTAAATGTAGGAGGACCGGACCTTTTAAGTGCTCCATGTTAATAACATTTTGTAAATGAGTATGACTGATTTCTAAAAAATTAAGTGAGTATGAAAAAAATGAATGTCATTAAGTGGAAAAATCAACAACTTTGAAGTGTGTGAGTGAACTCAGATAAATAAATCATCAAAACAAACACTCAGAATTAAGATTCTTCATCAGTGTGGCCTCGGAGGAGACATGCCTCAGCACTGATAAGACTGGCAGAGACAGCACTGATAAAAGACAGCCAATACACTATGGGGAAATATTTCAGCCTTCAATGGAAAAAGGCTAACTGATTTTTTCTCTCTCTTGAAAAATGCATAATAAATAAAAGTACACCGAACACATTCATTGTCCCTCTGACCCCAGGCCCTGGGTAAATGAAAATATTAAAATGAAAATTAAAAGAGCTGAACGTAAATGGAAAAAGTCTAAACTTCCATATAAGAGTAGTGGTAAAGAATCCGAGCCTCTCTTATTTTTCCAATCTAGTTGCCTTCAAAAGGCATTAACTCAAGGTTTCTCTTTAATACCAGTCTAGTAAGAGTGTTATTACTGTTTGTGCCGTCTCTGTAGAGGACTGCAAGTATTTCACTGAAAAGATAAAAAACATTGAAGTCCTTCAGAGCCCTCATCCTCTGCTACGCTGTTAGATAAGTTTATTCCCATCACACTTTGGGATTTGGTCAAAATTGTGTTTAATACTAATCTTTCTACTTGTGAATTTGATATTGTTCCTTCCGAGTCGTTCGAGGATGTTTTAGTCTCTTCTATCTGGCCTGCCCCCAGACTTTTTAAATGAGCCTGTATCAAGCTTCTCCTTAAGAAACACGGTTTACATCCAACACTCCCCCATAACTACTGTCCAAAATACAAATTACTTTTAGTTTAAAAATTGTTTAAAAGTTTGACATTAACTTTTAGCAGTAATGGAACTAATAATAACTTTACAAATTCAAATCTGGCTTTATTAATAACTAAAATACAGAAATGACATCCTAAGTGCAGACTCTCACTATTTTCATTTTTCTGGACTTGAGTAAAGCCTTCGATACAGTTGATCAAGTTTACTCAACAGCTCAAAAAAATCGTGTTTGTCGAGGTGAAACTGCTTAACTGGTTTTTATCTTACTTATCAAACAAAGAGTTCAGAGTCACTGATGTGTAGTTCTTCAGCTGCTCTTATACCATATGGTGTCCCACAGGGTCCAGTCCTTGGCCCTATTTTATTCAGTTTGTATCTGCTGCGTCATGGCCAGCTATTTCCCATTTCATCACTGTGTCTTAGCATTGTTATGCCAATGACTCCTGGTTGTATGTCTCATTTAGCCCTAAAAAATCGTAACAGTCTGGATTATCTGCACTGCTGCCTTGCTGCCATTAGGGGCTGGATGGCTTTCAACTTCCTACAACTGAACACAGGTAAGACTGAAGTCCAGGTTATTGGTCTTGATCATATTTCTAACAGTGTTACTCACAACTTTGGACCACTAATAACTAACATGAAGCACTCGGCTAGAAACTTGAGAGTTATGTTTGATCGGTACCTGAACTTTAATCCCTACATAATCTGGCTCCATGTAAAATTTCAGAACTCTTAACCTCTTATTGTGGCCTAGACCGCT
Organism: Scortum barcoo; assembly: GCA_023238725.1. Classification (NCBI taxonomy): domain Eukaryota; kingdom Metazoa; phylum Chordata; class Actinopteri; order Centrarchiformes; family Terapontidae; genus Scortum; species Scortum barcoo. The sequence continues at coordinate 17,899,114 of CM041543.1, forward strand.
CAGGTCAGAGAATCATGTATTATTAAAAGCTCAATGGTCCAGGCTAAGCTTTCACTATTTTAGCTCCAATGCTGTAAACTCCCCCTCAATATATCAGTTCAGTCAATGCCTCAGTTTGATGTTTTTATATTTTGTTTTCTCTCTCTGTGTTTGAGCACTCCTTGAAATCTCAGTTTTTATTGCATTTTGTGTGTTTGATTTTCTTTTTAATTTTTTTTATTTATATTTTGTGAAGCAGCTTGTAGCTCTGATTTTGAAAAGGACTATAGAAATGAAGTTTATTAATTATAATTATTATTATTTGGGCAGCATTTTCATAAACAGGCAAAAAAAAAACCTCATTGAGTCATAGCAACTGATCCTACTGAATTCTTTAATTTTCACAAAATTATCTTCTAGTCTTCGGTAGCTCATTTGTCTGAAGACGTAAACATTCAGTATACTTATAAAGCCTATCAAATTCTGAACAGCATTTCAAAAATGTTCATTACACAGGCTTTTATTCTTATGACATCAAGACAATGAGACGTGAATGTCTGTTTGGTGCCTAATCCTGCAAATTAGATACCTGACAAATCAAGGTACCTCATCACGTTGATGCAGAAATCATTCCGAAAACATTGCCTTTAATTTAATCAGTCTTCTTCACTGATTTGCAACACTTCCCAAAAATACAACAAGAGCTTTTTACAGTACCGTTTCTAACAATGCAGAATAATCTCTGACAGTTGACTAATGCATATTGTTTCACAGTGAATCCCACATTTGGAACAAACTTCTAAAAAATTTGAGGTCTGCTCCAACTTCCTAAATTGAGGCTTGAAACTTTTCTGCTTGCAACAGCCTTTTATTAGTTTCAGTTTGGAGACATTTATTCGCATCTTGCAGAACCTTGTAACTTTATCTGTTTATTCTGCTTTATTCAATAAACCTTAAGCTTATCTTCTATTTCAAATCCTATAAATGTGTTTTATATTGCCTTGTATTTCACATCTGTCATGTCTTTTAATAAACTACAAATAAATATGCCTCAGCAATCATGTCATCATATCACCAAACCCTACCTCCAACTACTGAAACAAATCTTCAAGGTCTTTACATCCATCTTGTCAGTTTTTAAATCAGGTCACCTCACTAGTAGTGAGCTAGGGAAAATGTTAAGACTGATACAGTAAGTCATCTAATTTCCAGTCACAATCAGCAGATGTGAACTTTTATCCTCTAATCACTCCCAGTTAGGCCTTTGGCTCACCTTCTCATCAGCCACCGAAACTATAGAGTTTTCTACAGAACAGAGGTCGCTGTTTTATAGCTGATATACTGTTTGTGTTGTTTCAGTTTTCTGGAAACAAGCTGCTACCATAGGCAAACTACCTGCATAAAAATCAATTAAAATGCAAATGGGAGTCACATTTAATGTATTTAAGTAGAATAGTAATTGCTGGAAGGTCTTGAAACCAAAAGACAATACTTAACTTACTAACAGTTATCAGCTCAGGTTTTGTGAGCAGGGAATAGCACGGGTAAAAAGCTTGGATATTCTAGATAAAAAAACTGCACTGAACCACTTCATCTTTGCTGAAACAACCTACGGTATACTGCACATACGAAGTCTAGCTGTTATCTAACAAGAAAAGGTGTTGAAGAGAAATGTGGGTACAAAGCTTTTCATGGTAATTGTGCCGACCTTGAAATACTAAGAGCAAGGGGATTCATGTTGAATCTTAGAGGACACGGTGGGCATCCTTAACACTCTGACAAACAAGCTCACAGGACAAAATATCACTGTAAAACATCCAGTGCAATAACCATGGGAGGAAAAACTGAATAACACACTCAAGAGCGGTGATCACCCTGCAGCACTAAGAGCTGTTTGTTGTTACATCATATGCTTGGTACTGTGCTTTCGCCTTTTCTCATGATATGAAGGTTGCAACACATCAACGTGATGCTTTAATGAACCAGTCACAATCCTAACTACCTCCAATGATACAGAAATGTGTTCCTGTTCATTTTTAAGTCCCTGAGTCTGAGAGGAACAACTGACCAAATGACACAGAATTGGATCTACAGTCATCACAGTGTCTGTCCTATTTTTCCTCCCTTCTGCTCTTTGCTGCAGTTTGTGTTGCTGTAAACCTTTTGCCTTCCTGCTCCACATAAACACATCAAAACTGTGCTCAAGTCCGTCTGATCTCTGCACTTGGGTTCATCGCCTCCAGTACTTAAAGCAGTGGCAGAGTCATAATTATAATCATATTACCAATCAGTGCCAGGTGATTGCACAGACGTCAAAACATTATTTGAGCAGGGGCATATAGCACCGTTGATTCACTTCAAATGTAATTTTCATTATATCCAGTGATGAACTGATTTAAAACATACATTACTGGGACAACTTCATCAATGCTAAGGCTGTGATTATTTAAGCTAATATGGCTAGTATCATGTTAAACCTGATTAAACATACAGAACTAAATCAATTTATTCAGGGAACATCGACTAAGGGCATTTGAACGGGGGACTAGTTCCTGCAAGTGAGAAGTGTTTCAGGTAAAGGGTGTGATGTTACCATGACCTGTTTTGACTGCATTTTGTAAAAAATATGTTAAATAAGACATAGTGTTAAGCAATTAGCACTTCAGTACCTTTAGGAATATTTACAGTTTGCAAGATTTTCTGGGTATTTACTAATTAGCAGCTTTTCTTTTCAACTGCCATCAGTTTGATCAGGTTGTTTAGCCCACCGGCTACAAAACAAGCCAACCTACTGAAATCATTCACGTGTTTGATATGGGAGACATAACAAATTTTCACCTGGGGTAAAACACTGCTCTAAAAATAAGGAAATTCTCCCAGACTTTCCAACACTGAAGAGGAGAGTCAACCAAGACAGCTCAACGAGCTTTCAACATCTCATAACATCTCTCACCTACCGTTTGATTGGGCTGCTCCAGCTATTCATAAATCCATAATTACATTTTTCTGTGTGTGATGGCCTTTTTCTACTCTTCCTGGCCTGCTTGTGTTTTCACCTGCCTTAGCAGGGAGTGGGCTGGCAGACTGCAGGTCGTTACTGAGCTGGCTCACCTTGACTGATGAGCTGGCATGCTGACAAAGCTGGCCATTTCAGTCTGCTCTGCTCTAAGCTCCTCCGCGGTCTCCTGGTTTAGTTGCTTTGTTTTGTCTTTTCTTTTTATGTACACTCCGTCTTTTGTCTGGACCTTGAGCCAATTCACGACATGTGTTAAATCCTTCTTAAGTTCTCAGTAAGTATAGGTTTTTTAGTTTCAAACTAGTGATTTACTAAATTGGGTTGCACCATTACAACCAGAGAAATGTCTTAGCTTGTAAAGACTCAAGTATTGTTTAAATCTGTTATGAGGAAACATCTGTAAGAATATCAAATGAGGAGCAATCAGCCTTTAAAACAAGAAGTCACTGCGGGCACAAATTCCCATCCAAATCCAAAAATGACATTAATAATACAATAAATGAAATTTAAGAACATAATAATTGTTTTATTTACCTCTGCATACACAGAGACATATAAATATGTGTTTTAGATGAAGTAATATTCATACAGTTTATAATGAGTGAAAAATATCAGATTATGCTAATGTCACTGGTATTATTTATTCACTTATTCAAATGTTATTGGCCTAACATTTCATTATTGGAGGTATGTTAAAATGTAATTTAAAAGATACAGGATTTATATGACAGCATTCATCAAGTTTCAGGTCAGATACGTCAACCGTAACTTATTACCTCTCCATATTAGTGTAATAGTGTCACATATTAGTAAGCGAACACAACAGTTACACCTGGGAGTAAAAATATAATGATAACGTCTTGAGTAAAACTGACTGACTGTTTGAAATTATGAACAGGTGGTGGAAACGGCTCCTGGTGCCCTGGCACTGCTGAGCTTTTTGACCTCCTCCATAGAGGTAAAAACGAAAGCATCACCAGTGTTTTCCAACTTTGTCTTTTTCAGACATGCTCAGGAGTTCCTTAAAGTGTTTCTGTGTCTTGCTGAAGGACTCTTACTATATCTCTGAAAGCAACAGTCCTGATCAGACCTCCTGATACTTGTCTCCTAATTCAGGACTTCCAGTTAAGATGAAGGAAAAAACATATTCAAGTCAATTATATTTATAAAGTCCAAGTCTTTAGACACTTGATTGGAGCCCTTTTCAAACATTTGTGCAGATCATATGATAGTTAATCACAGACCTTATTTATTGTAGTGAATCCATTTGTATCACTTCTATCACTTTATGTTTTGGATTGGCGCTTGCATTAGTTGAGATCCACGTCCTAACATCTAATTACATTATGAAGGTTCAGTTCACCACACACTCAGCCTCTACTAGCTATATGACGGACACTGCACCAGATCTTCACACTTAACAAGGTGGGTGGTGGGCCCACATTTATCTCCTTTAAGACCCAAACAGAAGCTACTGCCTCAACAACATTTCTCCAGACAGTGGCAAGACACTGCCAAATGAACCTGGTTTACTTCACAGATACACTGAGTGATCTGCAGTTATTTTCCGTTGACTTACTTCTCAGGAAGAAAACTGAATGTATTGCTTTTCCGCCACTGACCTTTGTACTGAGCTGGAGAGAAGAAACACTCTTTGGCAGAGTTGGATAGATGGGCCACAACTTTCTCCAGAAGGTCAGCCAGCACTGAGGAGAAAACACAGACACATACATAAAGTTCAGCCTAGTATGGCTCCAGTAAACCTTGAGTCATAAGATAATCCAATTTATAAATTCAAATACATCAGTCCCCTTAACGTATTTATAGAATATGAAATAACATCCTCATGTTAATAAGCAATTCAGTGTGTGTTTAATGTCATTGGCATAAAAAAGGCCAAGTGAATCACTAGTCATATATAAAGTTCAGAAATGGAGCAGCATTACGTCTGGGATGAATACGTGTCTGACACAGAAGAACATTGCTCAGCTGCAAAAACACGTGTACCATAATATCATTGCTGCGCTTTGCAAATGTGCATCCTCTTGTTTCTGTTTACAGCCTCACTGCCCCTGACTGTCCCCGAGTAAACTATGACTGACAACATTGACTTTAGTGTTATATCACTAAATCACTCAAAGTCACTGAAGATCTAATCGTGGAAATATGAGGGGAAACACTGGGTGACAAGGCCTCTTCTGAAGGTAACACAGATAACATGACCCTACTGGAACACCGTGGCACAGGAGCATATTTTATATTTTCACAGACATTATAAACTGATTGCTTCAATAAGTATGTGAAAGACATTTAGCTTAGCACCTCTTGTGTGCCACTGACTGTACTTTCTGATATATAAAGTTACCAAAGTTACAAATAGACTCATTTGCCTATGGTTCTCCTCAAGTCGACCTTTAAAATGTGATCACGCTGAGTTTATATGACCCTATTTGGTCTTGTGTGTGAAAAATATTCTCAAGTGGCACCAAGGGAATATTAACTGTGTTAAAAAAGCATATATCACACAATGGCAGTCAATGATGATCTTTAATTTGTGAGTTTTAATTTGACTCTGCAGCACTGCTCACAGAGCCGTTCTTTCTCCTCCATGATCTAAAAGTCTAAATGAACTCTCATATAAAGTGTTAAGTGCATAAGGATGCTGGTAAAGTGATGTTAACATGCAACAAAGCAATGAATCCCTCTGAAAAAAAAAAAAAAAAAAAAAATTTAAAGTGTTTTTTTTCTACTATACACAGCAGTGCAGCTTTGCGATTATCTCACAGGTTGCCAGATCGGAAAACACAATGCGCGCTGATCCTATTGCAACCCAATGACTCTGAGCACAAGTGAATGCATCTCATTGACGTGCCGTTGAGGGAGGACAATTAAGCAATCAATAAGCTGACAAGATAGTGAGGTATTGAACATGCAAACAGTTCTAATCATGGGTGTTTTGATGGACTGATAGTATACTTAATCATTTTCGTTTTCCAGCTGAAAAGAAGCCAGTCGGAGAGACAAGCGATAATCACAGCGTCTTTATACGCAATAACAGACATAATAAAACATTCAGTGAATTGCCCAGGAAGTAGAATAATTTAGTAGTCAGCCTATAAATGCCACAATTTCCTTCATTCAGTGTTTCTTAAAAAGTAGAAAGTTTTTGTGTGGTTAATGATGCGCCAAATAAAATAGTACTTCTACAGCAGAGCGAAGCTTAACAGATAATAAATCTTGATCATAGTCCTCCTGTGAAAGACCTCAAATGAGCGCCATAGAGCAGAGAGTGGATGCTTTCACCGGAGTTCAACAATGTACTGATGAAAGGAGGCAATCAGCATACAGTACATGCATTAATGACACGATTGTCAGCCCTCCTTCATTCGTACGTATTTTTGTCCTCGTCGTGAATCACAGCTATTTACTCCCACGTGAGAAAAGTGGGCGTCTGTGCCATTTCATAGCGGCTGTCAATGGCAGTGATGAGGAGTTCTTAAAATGTTCATGGACATTAGATGTAAGCTTCGTAAAGAGGTGTGTGTGTGTGAGGAGATAAACTTGTTCAAGAATCAAGCAATACAGTTCTACTGTTTCCAAGGGAACACCTATTACATATACATCTGGCTTTTGATGAAAGGTAACCTGGACACCACTGACAGAGTGTTCCTGATCTAACAATAGGGAGAAATAAAATCTAAGAATGGCCCCTGTTAGGTGAGGTGTGCTGTTTACTGTGAGTTATGACAAAAACAAAACACCCATTATTCACTTTATGCATCTTGGGTGGATCAGGTGGCTACTATCCAATCTCAAAAGTCTAAATGCTCCCAAGAAGCATTTGAGACGGATTAAAATCTGATTGCTCAAACCATCTGGGGAGGTGGTATAAAGCCAGGTGTTATAAAGGCGTAAATGCAGCAGTCTTTCCAGGAGGCATGCGTAATCTTTCCCTCTCCCAAGTGTAACTATGACAGCAAGCAGTTTGTGAAAGTAGCCTGCAAGCCACAGAGTCTGGCACCGTGGTGATGGCATTAAAGTTACTCTACAAATGTCATTATTTTCCCTGTTGCATTAGGCAAACAAAAAATATATGGTTATACAGTATTCATATTTTCTCATCCACAGTCAGCTTAACTGTTAGAAATGAACTGTATGTGAGAGGCAGTGGTGTGAGTTTGAGCTCATTAAGATCATAAAACTTGCTCATATGTATGTATCTAGGAGCATGAAGTCCATAAATGCAATTCATCTGCATGTGTTTTGTTTGCTTGCTTGCTGGCTCTTCTTTGAAACTAAAAGCATGTATTTCACATATTTTTTAAAGTCTTTATTTATTTATTTGCCAGTTATTCTTCCCGTGTATTTGTCATAATTAAGACTCATTTGCCTTTACAATTCACACTTTTGATCTGGATATATTATCAATACATATGCTATCTTATTAAGCTACTAGAAGATAAAGTATCCTTGCTACAGCGTGGCTACATAGCTTACCCTTTCCAGTTAAGATGTTGGGTTTGGAGGTCATGACTCTGCAGTACTGTCTCCGGCAGATCTCCATCCAGCTGTCCTCAATCTTTGAGTCTTTAGATGATGCCAGAAATGCGCTGAGCTCAGAGTCTGCACGATGGGATAAAACCGCAGGCGAAGAAAAATCACAATAATGAACCAGTTAACAGTGGCAACTTCAACAACGTTCGTCTTACCTTGTGAGTTATGGTGGATCTTTGGTGGGTCCAAAGTGTAACAGTGAGGGAGAGGATAGCTTGAAAACATGGGCCAGGGGTAAGGATCTTCTCCCTATAATGAGTAGTTGAAGATATTCATGACTATTTGACCACCTCATTACACCAAAATGCAATTAATATACATGATAATTCAAACTATAGTCATCATATGCTTAAAATATACTCTCCCTATGTGATGATATGAATGTAAGTATGTGTGATCAACTGTAATAGTGGTGAACTAAACCTTTTTCAAACATGCATAATTCATCACATTTACATTACTGTTTTTAAATAAAATCTGACCTGAACAGCTAGTTGCTATGGCCGTTTATGAAGTTGCTGGATTATTCGTCATTATGTTGGACAGTTTGCATTTGTTTGTGATATAATATACTTAAAAACTGTCCGATGACAATGTTTGATGAGAACATTTTTACAATATTTCAAACAATAAACAGTGTAGTGTAGTTAAACAGAGACTTGGATCATTATTGAGCAATCGTTCAGCACCAAGCTGGCGGCAGTTTATCAAGTCGTGTTTATATTTGCGTGCCATCAGTTCTTCCCTCCTTTCAGTCTTTTTTAATCCCATTCTTACTTCCTTCCTTTCTTTATTACAAACTCCCATTTAATGTTGCGTTCATTTCACTTGTCACTTCTTAGTTTTGAAGAACCCATAACTTTTGAATCATAGCTCAGCATGTGACTTGCCTAAATAATGTGCTCTAAATGTTAATGGGGTTTAGAAAGCAGGCCTCTTTATCCAATTGTCTGTCCCCCGCGCTCGTGATAATCCCTGCTGGTATTTGAGTCTGTCTCTCAGGTGATGTGTTGCTCCGACAACGTTAGACAAAGATGCGCACAGTCCTGTGTGTTGGAAAGGCGCTCATGATTGAAAAGACTCCTTATACAGTCTTGGCATTCACTGCTGGAGGTGATCATTCTGCATGCAATGTGATTTGAGGTAATTAACTTTTGCTTTTTCCCCTTAAAAGAGTATTTACCAAATAAGTACTTAAATAAATTATCTCAAAATTTAATTTATTCAACATTTAACTTTTACATCTAATAAAAATGTTTATCTTCTCACATTGGGGTTTAAATGCTCTATGCACTGTGTAATTCAGGCAGAGTGTTAAATAGTTTAAATCAATCATGTGTTTGCTTAAGAACAGCCAGATTTTAAGATATTCAGACAAAATATTGATTTTAGAATAAACCAAAATGTACAATAAGAGAGTAATTACAATAAATAACCTCTTATTGATACCGTGTAAAGCCCCATTGTTCCAAAAAAATGTCCTAATTACAGGATGAAATGTGACTGTATGACAGTTTTGGCCATAATGTCTCCACCTGAACAGTTCTTATAAAACCATGACCATGTTTGGAGTCCTCTTGTCCCATTCAGAAGTACGAGAAGTTCACATATGACAAGCTGACAAACTGAATTACTATGTACTGAAAGTCTAAACACGACTGAAAATGTTTCATAACCATCGTGGTATTCATGAGGTTTACTTGTAGGTGGTAAATAATCTGACAGCCACTTTCAAATGCCAGGAGTAAGTACTGTTTTAACACATGATGCTTCTTTTTTCAATTCTCTCCAGGAGTGGATTCATTTTTCCTTTGTTTAGTAAACTTAACGCAAAATCTGTCCATATTTAAGAGCTTTCTGATCCCTGCATCCCCTACAAGTAACAGGAGAGATAAATAAAAGAGACCTGTGAATCATGAAGGAAACACTCACTAAACTAATTTACACTCTCCCCTTTAGAAATTACTTTCATATCCGCTCCTTGACCTCAGCGTAAATTAGTTTCCTATTTTGCGCTCAGTGTAAACAACACCTAAATAATTGATATCTATCCCAAAACATGAGTAAATAAGGCTTCAGGCATCAGACAATGACTGAAACCCTGCTTGTAATCAGTAGGACTCTTTTCATCTGAAATAAAATCACAATCTCAGAATAGAAATGAAGGGATGAGGGTTGGATCGTGTGCACAGCGAGGACAGATTGTGTTAATGAAAAACGTCTTGGTATTGTGATTAAAGAAAAAAAGGGCAGGTGAAAAAAAATAGACCCTTTAGTCACTTTATACAAAGGTAGAATTACAATTTTTTTTGCAAAGGTTTTGCACTTAGTTCAGAGCAAAGAAAAAAAAACAGGCACTGTGAAACAACGTGATGAAAAGCTATTAAAGTACAAATGTCCAATAAACATTGATGTAGGCTAGTATCAGTCTTTAGAGCTGCATAATGATACCACCACGTGCCAAAGTGTTTGTCTGCCCTAAATAATACTTAGGAAAACAGCATTTCACCAGAAGATAGTTGTTAAGATTCTGTGGACAATGAAATATCTACAATATATTTGTCCACCACAGCTTCACAGAAATAAAGCTGATTTATGAAAATACAGCTACAGAACTACCAATAAAAAAGGCATTTAGTTCACCCGTATCCACTTGTTAATATGTTTTAAATATAGTTTTTGTTATTGTAGGCACCATTTTTTTGCCTCAGCCTCAATAAATAAAACCCTCAACAATTTTTTTGCATGTCAATATCAGATTTGACATGCAAAAGCAGTAAATCCACCTCACAGGTAAAAAGGACCCACAGACTGTATGAAAAGTAGATTTTAGCTGACCTCTTGCAGTGCTCGAGGAGGAAGCTTCCTCTCAGTCGGACCTCCCACCAAACTAACACGAACCAGTACGTGGTTCCTCTCAACAGACAGGCTGTCTATGATGAACTCCCTGAGGGCGTTTGATAGAAAAGAAAGGAGGATTAGACAGAGATGGAGCAAAAGGATCAGAAGTAAACAACAGAAATTACAATGGACTCATAGTTTTAGACGTGTGCCACAATATATCAAATCAGAAAGAGATTTGAAGAAAAAGGAGAGACTTTAGACAGACTTTGGGTTGGCCATGCATATGTAAACATAATTTTATTGGCCCCATAAATACTTATGGTAGACAATGCCATGCCAATCATTATGGCCTTCAGTTTACTGACTTAACAGTAATGTTCCCCAATTTATTGCAGCACATAACTTTCTTCGAAAAGAGTTTAACGACTCTGAACTGACTATGTGACTGTATAATTGCTGCGAGGAAAGTAAGAAAAGACCAAAAGAAGGTCTCCATGTTGGAATTTTAGATAAGATCAGAGAATACTCCCATTATAAAGGCACTTTAGGATCGAAGGGTGTCAGCCCTGGTGGATAGTTCTTACAGCTGCAGCAATTTGGACTTGAAACCAGTAATAAAGTGGACCATTTTTTTTGGACAGCGCTCTTTCCAGGGGCCTGTTTGCCACAAAATGTAATTTGAATACATTTGTCAGTGTTTAAAACAAATAAAGTCATATCACTCAAAGCTCAGCTGGGGTCAAATAAAATGTGCACAAATAAGTTTTGGTGAATTTGGGTGTCATTAATATAAAAAAAAGGTTTGAACAGGGCAGATGAGAAATAAAGAGGGGTTTATGGGAAATAAATGACAAAAAAAAAGTTGGGTAAATTAAAAATGAAATGCCAAGGAGTGAAGTAAACATTGAACAGGGGTGAAAAGAGCAGGAGGAACATAAAAAAAAGGGGTGGATGATTACGATGTCTGTGATGATAATGAGAGCACGAGGAAAAGAGAGGACAGGAGAGGGAGACGGGAGAATAAATTAACAAGTCATCACTCTCCAAAATGCAATGCCAGTTGGCATTTCAGGGCCATTTCCATTCATAACCAACAGCCACAGCTCTGCCAGCCATTACCAAGAGAGAGGGGCTCTTGAACACCCACTTTCAGAAATAGCCTTTTTACTCTCTTTCCGCTTTATTTCATTTTATTTGTGACGAGGCAAACAAACAAACAATTTCTCATCCTGAGCAATGATTAAATTTGAAAGTGTTCTGTCATATCGGGATGATGTACAGAGGAGCAAAAAGCCTTTACTGAAACACGGAGAGAGAATGACTACACGCCAGTTGAGTGTGAAACTATTGAAATGTCTAAAGGTCTGAAATAACTCAGCTCAGCTCTGGTTGGAGTAGACTGAACTTTCTACATAACTTATAAGGCCAATGTCCAAGTACAGGAGGTCCAAGTATTTCCTTTCAGAGAGTTCAATGAAACACTCAATATTAAGCTAGTGTCTAATATGTTAAGAGCAGAATTGATATCAAAATGAGATGAGGAGAGAAGCAGTAAAAGAAACTTTTGGTAACAAATGATATCTGTGTTTTCATCCATTAATCCATTAAACTAAATGATTCTATAGTTGTCTTATTGTCAGAAAATCCCATAAAAGGAACAAAACAAGGTTATAGTGACTTTCTGATATTTCTGACTGTAGTTACATTCATTATGATAAGTTTTAGTTGTATATATTTTCAGTTGTATATTTTATTTAGTAGTATTATTCATATTTTAGGTCTACATTTTATTTTATTACCAAGTCATTTATTTTAGTTCTATATCTATTTTTCTTTTGCATGCACATGTGGTCTCTCTTTTCAAAATATTTTTGAGCTTTGTTTAAGGGAGCCAGAGACTTCATGTAATTGTTGTGCACATGATAATAAAAATCTTGAATCTTGAATCTAGTTAAATCACACTGTTCCCATCATACATTTGGCTGAAATGTTTAGGACTGGAAAAGAAAAAACATAATGAAACAGCATCATATGGCTATTAATAAATATTTCTGAATGTATTCTTACTCTGGGACGTCTGGCAGGGATTTAAGTTACTTGAATACAATGATGTATTTTGTTTTTTGCATGATATAAAGGCTATAGTGCTAATTTCTGGGAATAACCACTAACATTACAAATAATTATACACTTTAACAGAGTTGTTTAAGTAACTGACAACAATAAAACTTTACAGTCATACATTTCCCACGATGTGTTGGTTGGTTCATACCCTTCGCTGGCGTCCGGCTCAGAGACGTTCTCTCTCTGACTCTGCAGCAGCATGGAGCAGATGTTGTACTGGCTCTCCAGCAGCAGAAAGGAGTCCAAATTACAGCAGAGCACGCTGAGCAATCTGTGAAAACACGCACAAACAAAAAAGACATCAAAATACAGAGAGGACTGGCGTTTTGAGATACTGTAGCGAGAGCAGCAGCACCGAGCGGGTCAGACTGTACGGAAGTGCAGAGCCACTGCAGACAAAGACCCCATTTGGACGTTGGTTGTTTTGTATTTCCCCTGGCCTCTCGTGTCTGCAAGTGCTGGATCAGTCAACACAGTTTTTTTTTCCGCCCACCAGCTCACTGCGGCAAATTGTGAGCTTTGTTAAGTAGGAGCCTTTGGGGGAAGCTTCATGGTTCATTTTCAGTTGCTGGTAATGACACCAGGCTCAAGCAGGCTGTTGAGCTCCAGCAGCATTTTGAGACTACAGTGTGTTTTTCACTCTGTGTTTTATACAGTCAAACACCTGTGGAAAGGGAAAAGCTTCACACGATCTTTTGACTATGCATCAGTGACTTTTTAACTTCAGCGCAACTATTGGACAAAGTTTTATTTGACTTTGTATTTCAAAGAAATCACAAAAGGTTGGATATTTATAAAAATCCCAAGGGAACAAGCGTGGCAACCCGTGTTCCATGACTAAATTTCACTCCTGCACCACCATCTCCCATCAGCACCAGAGCGTATCGAAATTTAAACTGCATTTAAGTGCTTATAAGAAAGGTCCTGTGTGTGCCACCAGCGTGCAGCACTGACCGAAACAATCTAGTTAATGTTTATTGTCTGCCTGCTCTGACCTTTACCAATGCACTTACTGTAGCTATATTGGTCTTTCTAATATCTGTCATCCATCAAATAGGACAGGTAGAGTATGTTGTTGTTATTTAACCCATTATTTGCACTTTGATGAGGCTAGTGTTAGTTTCAGTGTTATGTTAAGTATTTCCCTCTATTTTACATGTTTTTATCTACTGCCAAAACACAGAACTTTAGGGTTAAAAGAATAGTTTCAAATTTTGGAAGTTACTTTATTCACTTTCTTGCCAAGAAGTAGATGAGAGGATACTGCTCCTGTGCATTACATATGGAGCTTGAGCCAGGAAACAAGCTTTGTGTAAATAATGGAAAAAGGGGTCAAAAAGCTAGCATGTCTCACTCAGTTGCACCAGAAATGTAAATGTTGTTGGTTTTAGACTGAGTTTTGGGCTGTAATGATTTCTTTATCTGTTTGTTTGACCCCAAGGGAAAGAAAGACTGCCAACACTTCACCTATTGATATAAATAAGATATAATGCATACATTTTTTTTTTTACTTTTAAAGATAGCTAGCTGTATCCCCCTGCTTCTAGTCTTTATGTTGGGCTAAACTAATCCCATTCCAGCTCAAGCTTCATCCTTAATACACAAATATGAGAGTGCTATTGATCATTTTGTGTAACTCTCAGCAAGCATCCTTCCATCCATCTATTTTCTATACTGCTTATCCAGGGGTCCTGCAGCCAGTCCCAGCTTTTTTTTACCACCATTTTTCAAAATAAGACAAAAAACCCAACAGAAAATGCACAATTAAATGAGTGTAAATGTCAGAGTAATTCTAAAAAGCTGTTTAAAACAACACGCTTTTCACAAAATGTCATTTCAATTTCCGATAGTCTGTGTTCTTGTACTGACATACAAGAGGTAGTGTTGAGCTCTGCGTGTTGTTTGGTGTGCGTCGTCCTTGTGAAAAACATCTCTTCTTTTAAGCAGCTGCTGCGTTTCCTGATGTGTCGGGCGGTTGCTTGGACTCCTGTTTGACAGACAACTCGACTCACTCATCCTGACAGCGGCACAGCAAGAGGCTGAGAGTCTGTCAGGCCTTCTGACCTCACTCTGCTTGAAACAAAGCAACGGAGATCCGGGCCTACTTTCAGTTTGTCTCTTTATAGGCTTCTTTTATCAAGCGGGGTGAAGCCTGACTTTCCCAATCAAAAGGTAGTTTAAAATGTTTGGCTGTTCTGAGTGGCAATTCATTGGCAACCTCATTAAAACAGCACTGGGGATTTTGTTTTTTGTTTTTTTTTTTTTTAGTTTCATCCTCAGGGTGCAACTAATTATTATTCTTATTAGTAATTAATCTGCTAATTGTTTTTTTCTCAGTTCATTTCTTGATCTGTAAACCATCACAAAATACTGAAAGAAAAACACCTGTCACAGGTTCCCAGAGACCAGATTACTGACTTACTACGAGAAAGAAAACCAGCAAACATTCACATTGGTGTCTGTCCGGCGGCACAAGCCAGAGAAACAGAAACATGTCGTGGATTGGTTGAGACCAAGATGGACAACGAATGATGCCCCTCATCCCTAAAATGTTTAGTTTCGGTCTGCATCAATTTTTTAACCTAAATGAAGTGACCCCATGCTGGACTCAAGAGTCGAGTGAGCGACACCGCAGAGGACAAGTGGAGCAGTAATGAAAAACTCGTAGAGCTCACCGGGGTTCATTGAACGCCTGAATCCTTTCCTGTTGTTGTCTGTTGAAGCCTGTTAGCTGATTCAGCTGATACAGATATTGAATCTTTGGCATTTTTGCTTAGAAGGATTAATCAATCAATCAAAATAGTTGTGGATTAATTTTTTTCTGTCAGTCAACTAAACAATGAATTAACTCATCATTTTATCAATTTATCATTTGCTTATTAAGTGAAACTAATAAAGAAAAGGTGTTTTGACTGACAAATTTGGTATTTTCTGTGTTTAATTCTAACTAACTAACTAACTAACTAACTGCATGGCTTCAGTGATAGTTTGAATGGTTTGGCACAATTAAAAATGCAGTTAGCTCCATGGGACACCAGACACCCCGATGTGGGTAATGCGTAAAGGTTAATTAACAACACAAATAGTGCGACAGGGCAGCACAGCTAATTTGTCATAAATTGCTGCAGATCAGTAGAGTAACTGAATGAACCATGTTAAATTTTTCCACATTATTTCCTCTTTGAAAAGAAAGACATCAAGTGACTTTCTACGCTGTGACACAAAGGTACACACAGAGGCCGGGTGGTTGAAAAACTACAGTCCGTCTTATCTGAGAGCTCGAGTTGTTGTCGTTCATGTTGACAAGGACTCGCTTTATCTTGTGCTGAAAGACTTGCATTGAAACACCCATTTATGACAGATGATTGCTCCCCTGATGATGTGCCCACATGCTTCAGAGGACTAATGTATAAACCAATCAAAAACAGTAATCTGCTTGCCAGTCTGACTGATGATCACGCCACTGATTGATTAGTCATGCCTGAGATAAGATGCAAATGGTCAACTTTGCCATTTGGGAGGCTCACATCATTGACAAACAGGATGGTAATTAAAAAGGTGCAATAATGCAAAGAAAATCTCTGCAAATGTGGCGACAAGAAGGAATAACCACAGGTTTGTGGGGATGATAAATACTAGTACATCCTCAAACAGTTAGCAAGGTCTGCTTACATAGTATAAATAAAGAAAAATGGTAACTAAACCTCTTTTTTTTACAAATAAAAACAGTTGCTTTAATTAATGATTTGCACATATCCAAGCAGCAGTATGAAAAGCCCACATGCTTTGCATCCAGAAAGATCAATCAGAGGCCTCATTTGGGCGTTAACACCGCGTGCAACTCCCAACACCACCATGAAAATTTACTATACTGCAGGGAATTACTGAAACAAAGCCTGAGACACAACAAAGTAATCTTTTTTCACTTTGTTGTCCATCTCAGTGGTCACAGAACAAAACTCTGAAATATTTATTGTCTTTTATTTATTCATAATCTATTTTAATCTAGTTTGCTTTGTCTGGGGAGGTGAGACAGCTACAGATGGATTCGACTGAGAACAAAATAACTCTCTGTCTTGCCACTAAGGCTTTGCTCCATTACTAATGTTTCTGTCTGAGCTGTATTGTACCTTTTTTAGTTCGTCGTCTGTCATGGCTTCACCTTGACCACACAACCTCTCGATGCTCCTGCAGTACAAACCGAATCTTCATCTACTCTAAAGCTGACACTGACAGAGCATCCGTAGGTGGTCAGTGTTTGTTATGCATCTCACTGCTGGCACTATTTGATCATATTCGTAATAATACCTATGGTTTGGAGCTCAGCTGTGATGTTTCCCCCCCGCGTAACAGCCCTCTAATGAAATCAGGTTAAAATGTGTGAAGTTCTGCAACAGCACGCGCAAATGACGAGCCATCAACAGCAGAGAGAGCAGAATAAAGGCATCCAAACAATTCAGATCGGGGATGAAGGGAGGAAAAAAAAAAAAAAACAGGGGGGAAGAGTGTTGGTTTCCATGACAACAAAGAGGCTTTTAGCAACAAGGAAAAGGGCTGAGGGATTTTAGCTCTCATTAGCTTCTGAAGATCAAGAGGGTTGGAAATTGTGGCTTTTTTTTTTTTTGCTTTTTTTTTCTCTTTCAAGGGGGCTTTACTTGAGGAATGCTCAGCGAATATTTGCTTGACAGTGGTGTTGGTGATTAAACCTGCAGTGAATATGTTGGAGGAGATTTACAGCTTATAAAAAGAGCCAAAAGTTGTGACATACAGCTGGAGTGTATAGCAGAGGGGTGCTTAAATGACAAGGTTATATATCTTGTTATTGTCAACAAATCCCAGGAAAAAAACAAAACAAAACCTTGAACTGATCCTACTAACAATCTAATCTAATACTCGCTATATCGTATTTCTCTGTTCTCTCTTATTTCCATTATTGTCTAAAAAAAAAAAAAAATACAGTGAACTGGGCGCTGTGGTTTATTTTGAGTCAATTCAAAATTTGCTGTCATGTTGACATAAATGCTCGCTGTGCATTAATTTGTATAAACCCCGCAGCTGAAAATAAATGCACTATTTACTCATGTCTGAGTAATGTTTGCCAGAAACTACAGTGCCCAGCTCTTTTAGGAAATGACTGAGCCTTTGCCCCATTATATTTGTGGCCCATTTTTTAAGATTTACGGCATGAAAAACAAGCTCTGACTGGCAGGAAACAAATACGCAGCTACTTAAAGTTCCTCAGTTGCTTAAAATACATCAATGAGGATATTTCTCACACCTATCTAAACATGGGGTGTCTCCAGTTTCTACACTTTGTCATTTCATACGCCAAAAAAGCCACATAATCAAATCCACATCAAATCAGACAATATACACATGGAAACAATCCATCGACCTTTTGTATGCTTCATTTGAGGAAACAGGAAACACATGCCGACAGAGGAACAACCTGGAGCTGTTATCTATTATTCATTATGCAGCATACGTGATAGATCAACACCTGTGCAATTTATTGAGGCCGAGTCCCCCCACCCTCCTCCCCCCGTCTGCTGCAGTCATATAATCAGACAACAAGGCTGAAGTGTGTGCGATTGTCTGTGTTTGACCTGAGGTGAAGCCATGTTTTTGTCTCTCATCTAAAGATTTACGCAGAGACAAAGTGGTGGTTTGTCCACAGTGAGATTCATATTTCAAACTTCATTAGTACTCTGGGAATTAAGGCATTTTGTGCTAATAATACTGAGTTCGGCTGAAAACATGCTACCTGTAATTCTGTTTAATACAAATGATCCGGCGTCACATTAACAGAAAAATAATGACACACAGTGGAGGTAGAGCTACTTTTAACTGACAATAATGAAACAGGAGCAGGTGTTCCTGATACACGGGTGTGATAATACTATCCACAAGGAAGGGAACAGATCTCTCCAAAAACTGGAAGCTTCATTAGAGTACACAAAGTTCAAAATTATCCTTTTATTGCAGCTACTTATTAAAAACAAGATCAATGCATATGACGTGTGACTGTTTGATCCTGTGACAGACCAGCCTGTGGTCAGTGAACTTGTTTTTAATCAAGCAGCCATGATAAAAAGGCGATTTTAACTTCAGGAGGGAATCTTATCCTTTACTTGTAGACAGTCTCAAAAAACTCTGTTGTCACTTTATAATTAAAATTAAAAGATGTCATCACAGTGTTTACTTATCACTGTGGTGACATATTTGGCTTAACTGAGCATTAGGAAAGAGGGGAGGTCATATTCATGTTTGTGGATGTCATGTTGACCTTT
Source organism: Scortum barcoo (assembly GCA_023238725.1). Taxonomy (NCBI): domain Eukaryota; kingdom Metazoa; phylum Chordata; class Actinopteri; order Centrarchiformes; family Terapontidae; genus Scortum; species Scortum barcoo. The sequence continues at coordinate 17,917,921 of CM041543.1, forward strand.
AACCTGTAGGTGGCGCTGTTCTCCACTAAATATAAATCAAGCCAAAACTAACTACAAGAGTCCAACCCGTAGAGCAGCTTTCCATCATAGAAAAATCTGACTGCTGGTGTGAAAATCTAAAAATAACAAGAAAATTACACCAGTGATAGTGTGATTAGGTGTTTTTCTTTATAATCCAACATATGTACTGTATGTGTCAGGACAAGTTTCAGATATCTAATGCATGAATGGCCACAGCTAACTCTTCTTCTGGTCTGTGGTGAATGGGCCTCTTCTGGTTTGTCCTCCAAGCTGCCATCAAACTATATGATACACCCCCACCTTCCTGACCTTACTGGCTGTTTACATCCCTTCACTAACGTTTGCCACTCTGCGATCGTCTGTGAAAGGCCGTAACTACACATGATCTCAATAAAATCATGACATTTTCTGCCAAAGTTGAAACAGTTTAGGTTATTTCGCATTAGAGATTTGGTTGCTTTGATTTGATTTAGTGAGTTACCAAAGTGGTCATGGTCATAATTACCCACTGTCAAGGTGTATTTAATATCTGGTATGTGCTTTTACTTACATTATTATCTAATTACAGATCAGAATAGTGCACATAATACACTTATTATTCACCTATTAGACACAAGCACATGATAAAACCTTCACAACCATTTTCTATCTTGACCCATTTTTGCACTCTCCTTTCTATATATGTCCTTCTGGCACATTGTTTATTAATCAGTGTTATGTCCTTGTGTGAAGTTGCTGCTTTACTGATGCAATTTCCCCCTCTGGGATCAATAAAGCACTATTCCTATATCGCACTGCCACAGTGAAGTGATTTTGAACACAATCAAACGACAGGATGGCAAAAAACCTGGAAAACATGAGCGAGAGTGAAATTTCATCCACCTCTTACCACTTTATGAGAGATGCTTTGCTATTTTTAAGGCCTTTTAGTAACCCTTTTTTAAATTCATGGTTTGTTGTTTGTTTTTATTCTGTTTATGTGGGATGCTTTCCCATGCATGCCAATAAAAAAATAAAACTGTGTGGAGCCTTTGAACATAAAATGTTGTTGTGTTTCTGGTCAAATATTATTACACCATATTCACTCGGAAATGGTTGGATTAAGGTAATTATACTTCAAAGTGAACATGGTATGACTTACTTATAGTAAAAAGGCCACATTTAACACACTTAGCGACCCGCAGGGAGGCGCAGGGCGTGAGTTTGTCAGTTAATCCATCAGTCTGCGTGGTGAAGGAACAGAGCTTCTTGTTTCTTTCACTTCTGGATGTTAATAGGAGTGGGCTGACTGACGGGCACAGACAGAGCGAGTGAGTCAGCCAGGCTCCAAACAAGTCAGAGCTATTGTGATTCAGAAAGCCTTTTCAAAAACAAAAAAAAAGGAAAAAGAAAAAGCAAAGGAATGCACAGCAGCCAACACAGCGCTGAATACAAAACCGACACGCAGACGTACCCGCGTGTGTAAAACTTTAAATCATTCACTCGCACAGATTTCTTTCTATCTCCCTTCAGTCTGCAGCACATTAACCTTTAATCCAACCTTTAAGCTGCAATGTGCAACTTTTCTCTAACAGATATTATCAAATCCTTTTCGGTTCTTGTCACTTATACAGTACAGTATTACAGCATCACCTTTAACTTATACTGCAACCCAACCCCGAATATGAACCTCATCTAAAGACTGAAGGAATTTTAGAGGAATTTCTTCAGCCCCTTAACCACCCTTTGCACTTGTTATGATGTCTGTTCTTCATAAATATAGAAATTCTCATACACACACACACACACACTCAGCCCAGCTTTTTTCTCTCTTATCCAGAAAAACCCTTGCATCAGCCTTTCAGTGCTGGGTAATCAAAGCATAAAGAACCATGTCAGTCTGATATTGCCAGAAGCTGAAGTGTGTGTATGTGTGTTTGTGCGAGTGTGTGTGTTTGTGTGCAGACGTGTGTGCAGTCACCAGGTGCTAATCTGATACCATGTGCTTCCACACCGATGTTAAGTAATATGGGAAAGAAAATATGAATCTCACCTCAGGCCAAATGTGTGAGACTGCTCATAGTGAAACAGGGAATTAATCTTTGCATCTGAATTCACAGCAATCAGCCTGTCAGTCAGGTCCTGTGGAGTAAAATGAGCGGTTGTGAAAAAGACTGCAGTGGTTATGGTGCAAAAACAAAAACTGTGTGGATATTCACAATGTGTAAGGTGAAAAATGTACATCAGCCTCGATGGGTTTGGGAGTTTAGGGAGGAAGGACGTCGTGAGGTAAAAAACAAATGTGTGGGTGATGGTTGAAGGCAATATAAAAAGTGCAAACATGCCCTCAAATGGATGAAAGAGGAACTGCATGAAGTCTGGATGACAGTGTGAAAAACGCTCACAGGAATGGAGGTTGGCATCTCTCTCAGGGTGTATTCGCTCTTGTTGGCGAGAGGCTGCCGGCCCAGGAGCTCCCACACCGACTGGGGGGAGGAGAGCAGGTTGACCAAGGACAGGAAGGACTGTAAAGACAGAAAGTGAGACACAGAGAAAAACAATTAGAGGAAGATGTGAAGAAACAAGCAAGACAGAGACATGAACATGAAAAAAAGATCTTACAGACATGAATAATTAAGATGCTGACCACATGTGAGCACTTATACTATGACATAACATCTTAACATGTGAACAGTAGCCTGAGGAATGATAAACCACGAGAGGTCCTTCTGCCCTCACCACTGGATCAAGGTGAACAGGGAAACACATGGGAATCAAAGAAAAAAAGCACCCATGTACACGAACAAACACATACATGAAAGTATCGTGTTTTTTTCTCTCTATTAAGCGACTTGAAAGGAACAACAAAGCCTTTTGTTATGATTGTGAAAATGTATAAAAGGTGTTTTTCTGAGGCTCAAAATCTCCATTATTTCATCTGCTTATTATACATATTTGATGTTTCAAAGGTGCATTACAGATTTTTACTAATTTTTTTGTCTGTCTGCTTGTGATTTTAATTTATGCCAACACACAAATGAATCCAAAAAAATAAACTAAATTCTAAACGCACTAAAGGTGAATTGCTACCGACACCCCTACCATAAAACTATATGCACATCAGAGAATAAGTTTGTTTTGTCTTGCAGAGTTCAAGGCACAGAACTTGATCACACACATTTTTAACTGCACGTTTTATCTGTTTCTGGCACAAACTCGCCTCTGGGGCTCTGCTGCCATGTGCTGGCTGGGATGAACTTGAAGGTCTGACTGTATGTGTGTGTAACCTGGCAGCTGACCCGCTGATAAGGCAAGCTTTAAAGTCGCCAGTGGCAGGGCACAGTTCACACTTCACTGGCTGTCCGTATTCACTTGGCTAGTTTCACTGAGAGAGACGACTTGGCTCCTGTCAGAGGCCAGCACCAGACACACACCCACATGCAGACACACACCAGAGCTTCCAATGAAAGTTTGAGTCTGTCCTGGACTGAACCTGAACATCCTGCCCAAACTCGTGCCAAATCTAAAAATACAGCCTACACTTTTCGATGTTGTGGTTTTCGACAAACTGGTGACTGAACATGTGACCTTACACGTCTAAGTTCATGTTTAGTTCAGTACCTTGAGGCAGCTCCTGTCTATGGGGTCCATGGGTGTCGGTTTGGGACGGACCACCCTGACGTCCTCGCTGCCGCACTCAAGAACAGACCACAGCTCCACCACCAGCGCCTGCACAAAACCTGCAACGCAACATGAAGCCAGCGGCATATGAATATGGAAACGCGTGAGCTTATATGATTTTGTGTGGTAGGGGTGGAACGGAAGTGTCAAAGATCTGATATTTCATCATGTTAAATGTGTATCTACTCTGTGTTAAATGTTTTAATACAGCAACATGTGAGAAAATAGGACAGATCAAATATTACAACAATTTCTCAGCTTTTGCTGAGAGGAAAGAGTAGAGAGAGATATGAAATATGGAGGGAGAGAGAGAGGGGGATAACATGAAACTAAGGTCCCCCGATAGATTCACACCATGGACATTGCAATTATATGGCAATATATCTTACACATTCAGCTGCGCATTCAGCCAGGTGCCCCTAAAGTAGTACAATTTGACAACTGCAAATCTACAATTCAATTTTACACTTACACGCTTACAAATTGTCCTAGTTGTATGCCACTATCTGTGCTTTCTTTACACCTAGTTTTAACATGTGCCTGATATGTGGAATATAATCAGATATGATTTACTCTGCTGCTTTAAAACGTGCTTTATGAACAGATATTCACTCATGATCACATACTGTCTTAATCCTTACAGAAACTCAACAGATAACGCCTCATCACGCTCTTTCTTCATCTACTTATCCTTGTCAAAAATAATCTGACAAATACGTTTCTCCCCGGGCTGCTCCATGTCTGATTTATGTCGACTACTGGGACTCGAGCCTTAAGCGCCACAGCTGGTAAGTGTTTTTTTTTTTCGAATGAGTGTATTTTAGTACCTGAACTGCGTAACGCCACCACCCCTGGAGCAGTTGCTGCCACCTGTGTCACCATCACCCCATATCCAAACTTCTCGCAGTGACTCACCTACAGAAATCACACACAGAAGTATATAATTAATATAAATTTAAATCAATATTTCAGTGTTTTGTGTATCTAGTTTTTGCTTATATGAGTAAAGAATGAATCAGGTGTTGGAACAGGATAGACTGATAAAAGATTAATGTTGATTTAAAAAAAAAAAAAAAAAAAAGAGGGACTTGAATTTAAAGCAAACCAAGCTTTATTTTGGAAGAAAAAGAGAATTGTAAATTTGGTGTTTGCAATTCAGTACGCAAAACTCTGCTATGACACTGCCGGAATCCTGAGCAGGCACTACATAATGTAGTTTAGCACACTGAGGAGAAATCAAATTGGAAATTGATTTTTGGAGTGTGCAGGCCCTTCATTAATTACAACACAATATCACAACTAAAAATAGACTAAATATAATTACATTCCATAATTAAAGCGAAATGCCAAATGAGAGAAGCAATTACAAGAGTGTGTAAACAATGGCAGTAAATTAAGCCACCGGGGGATTAGCTAAGGTTTGCAGGAAGGCTGTGTGTGTGTCGACAATATGAATCATGGACAATGCTATGCATGTAAGGCAAATGCAGAGTCCAGGGATTAATAAATTAAACACAGTTTGGGAGTAGCTGCATGTAACAGCCCCCGAGCTACTGTTGAATACTGAACAGTCTTCAGGAAATATGACTGCAGCCTTGATGAGGAGCAGGAGCAACAAATGACTACACTTTCTGCAGAATGAGTTTGGGGTACCGATCACATAGGCCATCAGAATAATTTTTTTTTTTTTTTTCAGATTATGTTCTGCAGGATGGGAAATTATGAAACAAAAGCCTAGAAATACAGCATGTGGGAGTGACAGAAATTCTAGTGCATGTATGTGTTTTGCAAAGTGTCTACTGATTGCCTTTTTCCACTTTCTTGGCATCATCATTGCTGATTAAACTTCAGAATTTATCCATCTCTAGACTAGAAATGATATCTATGCACGTCAGCAAACAAAATCAATCATACTGTATGGTGTATTAATACGTGATTCACCAAGCCAAATGAAACCTTTTAATTCAAATTTTAATTCAGTGTAAATAAATGTACTTTATGCCACAGTGTGTATGTGTAATGACTTTTTTCCTAATCCTGCCATAGTAACTCAAGACAAGCAGCCAAAGACTCACTTGGACAGCATAATATCACTTTGGCACGCTGATGCTATCGAGCGGGATTAAAAACAGAGCCCTTGCCAAAGTTAAATCCTTCAGGCCTTCCATAAAGGTGATGAATCAGTTCCATCAAACCGTATCAACATTGGCACTTATCTGCACTTTTGCACCAAAGTCCAGCTTTGTGAGAGCCTGATTCATATTAAGGTGGTACAGCAGACTTATCTGCCTTGCTTACGCTCTAACTTGAAATCTGCTACAAGAAAAATACTTTTACAACTGAATCATTATGGCCACAGTTAGTTAAAGTTAGTTAAACTAAACAGTTAGTTAAAGTTAGTGCTCGATACTCTGTAGTAGTATTTAACATCAGCTGCTGCAGAGTAAGCACTTGCTGGACTGCAGGGTTGGAAAGTAGGTGGAGAAGGGAATGAGTACTGCTGCCTCCTCAGCTGGGGTGCCCTTGAGCAAGTCATTTGATCCCCAAACTGTTCCACTGGGGCCTTTCAGTGACTAACTGCAGTTGAATTGGGCAGCTTCCAGTTGTGCGAATGTGGAGCGGGGCGTTGCTGTGAAAGAGCATTTGGCTCCACGAACCTACAGCCTATAAATAAAAGTCCTAAATGTGCGCATTGGAGAGCAGCACGCTTGGCAAACTGGGTGAAAATATATGAAACGCGGTGAAGCAAAAGGCAAAATTTGTAACACTTATTTTTATGATGGAAAGAAGCAAACTGAAAACCAGCATAGTACTGTTAAAATGCAGTGTTTGTGTTTACCTGTAGTTTTTTGGTAAAGCGAGAGAACATGTAGGAGACACACTCGTTGATGGCTCCTGTCTGCTGGAGCAACAGCAGGCCTTTAGGAGTTGCAGCAAAGTTCAGCAGGCTGTCCAACAACGTCTCCTCCCAGACAAGCCTGTTCCAACAATCTGAGAGTCAGCTGCGGTGCTTTGTATTCACACTGTGAAAAACTTCAGTGGAAGTCAGTTCCTCACACAGGTGAGCAATCAGGTCTTTTGTGGTGTCTTTTGTACAAGTGGTTAACAAACGTCTTAGCTGAAAAATGTTGACCGTGTCTTCAATTTCCCCGTATGTATTTTTATATTTATTACTATTTATTGGATATGACAGATATGATTTCAATAACAAGCCCCTTACATTCATGTTTAACACTGTAAGGTTAACTCATAACAACAAGGCAGCAAATGGGATACTGGTACATGAAAATTGAAGGAAAAGTTTAGTATTGTGTCAAAAAACAAGTCATGTTGTCAGTTACTGGCCTGGCTGTTTCTCTTGTGTCAGAACAGTCCAAACTTTCTCTGTGTCTGGACATTTAAAAAAAACTCTACATATCGAAGCTGCACAAGTCAGAGTCCTTCTTGGCACTGAAATATTTTGCTCCCATAAATGCTGAGGCTTAAGTTAACTTCATCCAGTTCAGGTTAACCAACAATGATACAATACAACAAAGATACAGTACTTTAGTCACAGGCCTTCAGTGTTACAGCAATATTTAGTTATTTATGTGTGTGATAAGAAATGTGATAAGGTGTGTAATTAGATAAAATGTAGATAAAATTAGATAAAAAAACCCCTGTAAATCAAGTATATCTTGGTTATGTATGAATCCATATACTGTGGGATTTGGCCGTAACTACACTGAACTGCGCTGTGTTGCATTTGAGCAAAACAGAGAAAGGACAAGCGCAGAGTGAAACAAGAACCAGGAAAAGATGAGTAAAAGGGTGTGTTTCCTCATGGGTTCGCGATGCGGTGCCACTCCATGTGTTGCTGTCAGAGGCGGATTAATGGTGATGTCAACTAACTAACCTGATTTTATGGTCTCCTGGCAATCATCGACCCCACTGCTTCTGAGCCGTGATTAAGGTCAGCATCTCAAATCCCCTGCACGTTGTGTAAGTGGTTGTAATGGATGCAAAGGGCTGTTATTGTTAGACATCATTTCTGTGGTGGTGATTTGTCTACAGTAGCTGTCACAGGGGCGCTACCAATGCACACACACCGTGCCTGTAATTTGGTTAGTTCGTAGTTCAGCAATCACTAAAAATATATCCTACTGCATGTTAACATATTAAAATACTACGTATGTTTACCAGCAAAGATTCATATTTGACAAGAGAACAGACTTACTGTAGAAGGCTTTAAACTACATGTTAAAAAGTCAAAAATAGTTTAATAATCATTCAAAATTCAGTTTTGATAAGTCTGTCTGTAAGTCTGTAAGTCCCTGGATGATGGGCTGGAAAAATCTCATTCCACAGCTTTAATTGTCCAAGCTGAGTCTCCGTAGTACCTGAATTATGACTAATCTCTACTTTAATTCCAGGGATTTGAATAAATTACTACTACTGTGTTTGTATATATGTGTATGTGTGTCAGAGTGTAGTCTCACGTGTTCTGCAGCTCCTGGGTGGATGTTCCACCAGAGGCTCCGGGCACCGGGGTTGGGACAATTTCAGACAAGGAAATGGTCTAGAAATAAAGAAGGACAGAGTATTTTCCTTTGGGGACACATCTAAACAGTATTACCTGTATACTATTTTATATTATTATGCTTTATACTTAAAATGGAGCTGCCTATGTTTTCCACAGATTTATACTGAAAAACCTTTGAGTGTACATAGAAAACTCTTGGATCCAGTTGTAATATCATTTAATTAACTGTTTAACAATGCTGTGTCTTTTCTGTGACTTTCACTGTACTCCGTTAATTGCTCTACTGTTGAACTGCAATCAGTCATTAATGTTTTATCTTGATGTTGACATTTTTATTATGTATAACTGATAACTGAATTATGTAACGGGTACCATTCTTTAAGATTTCACCTTTAAAAATGATTCTAACTCATAATGGAATAAACCTGTATTCAAAAGTGCAATAATGAGGAAATGAGTAATCCTAAAGAACCCACTGTTTGGGTTAAACATACTGTATGTTAGTGCTCTGTGCATCTTTAACAAACTCAGTGAGTGCACTGAAATTCATCTCCATTCCTTTAACTGGTCACTGTTTTCCCCCCATGACTTACTTAAAAATCACACATCTTTTTTTTTATGCCTCTCACAAACTTCAGAGCCCATGTTGAGGTGGACTGAAGTCATTACTGCAGTTACACTGTGTAATTCTACAAAAATAGGTGTGTACTTGGATTTAAACCAGCATAAAGTACATGTTGACTGTGCAGTACGTGCAGAGTGATAATTAATATTTAACACACACTGGGTGAAGTCTGGAGGTGGAGGTGAAGTGAGTGGGGAAATGTTGTAGACTGAATGTCTCAGACGGGTTAATTTTTGACATGGATGTTTTCGATAAAGAGGTTAGACATGAACAGGGTTGCATGCTTGCTGTGTTTGTTTTTTTTTAAAAAGATGTCTCCTACCTGCTTTACTTCCTCTGTACCAACCCTTTGGTTGCACATTTAGCTGTGTCTGTTTTGTTTTCAGTTATGTGTGTTTCACTTTTATTTTTCAGTATAGACTACATCAGTGAGGGTATTCTGATTTTGATGCTTTGTCGTGAAAAAATAAGTATTCTAAAAATGAAATGAAGCAGATTACAATGGTTAGTTAATTCCTTCTATTTTGCATGCAGTGGTGGAACTTTTCTTGTTGCAGTGAATGAATAGAGAGAAAACACTACATTCATCAAGTAAATGAAACATGACAGGTGTATTCTAGCCATTGAAAGTGTTCATTAGATGTGAACACCCCTTCATTAGATATTCTAGAGAAAAAAAAACATCGGATAGAAACTTTATCTACCATCTCTTACAATGTTTTATGGGTGGATTAGTCCAGCAGCACTCTCCATGAAATGGTGTCATTTTGTACATACAAAATCTGCCTGTGATAAACAACCAATTTCATACAGTAAGACCAAAATTATTATGTTAAACTGTTTTCTGAAATTTCCTCAATATTAACCAGTGTTTTTATTCAGTTTCTACCTGAAACTTTCTATAACTACACCGGGAAACCATAGTCAATGAGTATGTGAATCTCTGCCACAAAAAATCAATTTTGATCAGTGTCACAATGAGAAATGAAGTGCAGGTACCTTTTTCCAGGCAGCGGCTACAGCCTTGTGCAGGCCGTAGGGTCTGATAACCTGTAAACCCTCACAGGTGTTGTACATCTGCCTACAGACAAAGATAAAGGCTCCACATAATGTGTGGGAGACGTCGGATTCACTTAGCGATGACAGCTCCTTATCGAGCAGCCTGAGGGTGAACTGTACAATGACATGAGCAGCAAAGGTCCTGCAGAGAAAGAGGGGTAACACACAAAGAGAGATATGCTGACAAGAGAAACAAAACAGACAGATGTGTGTAATAGGAGCTGTTGTGCTTAGAAAAGTGACAATGTCCAAAGGACACAGAGTCAAGCTGACACAAAACAGTCCAGATTTTGATCTGTGACTTACTTTGTCTGTCAATGGAGTTATGCTGTCCTTTCAGTCTTTTCCCTTCCTGGGGTTTTAATTTTTTTTATTTAAAATACTTTCTAAAACATTTCTTTATAACTGTAGGTGACCCATTTGTATTATTCAATTCATTAAATTTACAGGCTTTCTCTGTCTGAACTAGATCTCTAAATTCCTGATTTTTCCAGACCTCCTTTTTGAGGTTACAATCCCTAGTGTACGTTTTTACAGTATGCTCATTTTAACAACATATGTCTCAGAGGAGGTACATGTAAGAACTAATGGCAGACTGGAGCACATTCATCAAAACAAAGTTTTGCACTCACAGTGGCATCAACCTTGGTGAATGTATTTTTGCTAATTCACAACAACAGACTGTTGTTTCAAGTTGGACAGACTGATATTAGAGACTAGTCAGGGTCAGCCAATTATAACAGCATACAAAACTACTTTGGTGACCCCGGGTGTCTTTAATAAAACATTCTTTGTTGGAGTTTTTGCTGTAATGACACTCAAGCGGATCAAACATATAATCGCAGTGTCTGTAAACCAGCAACATCCTGAGGTCTAATCAGCTCTCTGTGCAGAACCAGGAGGATTTGTTATGCAAACTTAAATCTATATTGAAGTCTTCTTGCTAAATCAGAAAAATGTAATTTATTCATTACCATGACAGGTACATAATGACACTCTGTATGTAATCACAGTTCAATCACACCGTCTCACCTCTCACTGTGGGCTACCAGTAGATTCTTCTCGTATAAAAAGAGAGCTAATCCTCTATCAGTGTTTGCAATGCGAGCCAGAACATCAGCGATCAGAGTCAGTGTTGCTGCAGGAGACTTTAATTTGGCCTGCAAAGTCTGGAGAATAAACAGACAAATTTACACAACAAGCTTCAGAAACAAGCAGAATCCCCAGGAGGGACAAACAGGTAGTGAAAATTGAAAACGGTGGAACTCATGAGTGATATTTCCACAATTTCCACAACAGTTTTTAAAGGCTGACTTTTGACAAAACCTGTCCTGCTGTTAACATCTACTCTTCTTCAGATATGGTGTTGAAATAAAGTTTAAAATCTTGGTTTAGGAAGAGGTCAGAATAGGTTTGTGGCCACATTTTGCATTTATATTTACATTGGTGAAGTATGGCAAAGGCAAAATGTTATGAATTTAATGCAGAGGGTTAAAACTGGAGCTACTGATTAAAGAATAAATCAAGTTAATGTTGGGTTTCAACATTTCAATATCACAAGTGAAAAAAAGTTTCCAGTGCCTCCCCTGTTATTTAAACCTCAGCAGGTTGCAAAAGTCTTTGAAATAGAATTTAGATAACCAGAAAGCTCACAACTTCAATTCCCAATCATGATTTTGTTCGCATTAACAGCACTAAAGGGCTTTGCAGTACACTTCCACGCCAACATATTTGTGAAAAAAAGGGTCCACTGCAGTATGACAGGCTTGTTCTTTTATTAAAAGACATGAATGGACTTTGTGTTCCTTAACATGGGAAGACTGCAATTCAATAAATGTTTTCTTTGTTGTTATTCACACTGCTAATAATGTTTTGTATAACTAGGGAAAGTTAATAGTGGTCAAAAAATGGTATAGAGTGAGGCAGAGTGGTATAGTTTCCATTCTTATTGACTATCACTAGAAACTCCACTGTGGTTGTTGTATGTAGCTGCAACACGTGATGTACTCACAACTGCATTATTGTGTGTGTGTGTGAGTGTGTGTGAGATGAGAGTGTTTGACCTGCTGTCCACTGAGCAGAGCTATAACAGGAGCCAGCAGCGTCTCTATCACGGGGGTCTGGTAGAGACACTCTGCAGCACACTCTGTCCTCTCACACAGCATCCACAGCACCTCCATGGACAGACCGCTGGGCGACAGGGAGTCTGGACACACAAATCATCGCCTGTAACCTTTTTACAGCTGAATTAAAATGTGATTTGTGTTTCAGCCGTGTCCACATATTACGTAGCTGAATTACATTGATGTCATCTTATAATATTTTTATCCTTTAAGACTGACACTGAAGACGTTGTCCTGCTTTCACCCCAGTTTTTGCTACCTGGGTAATCACATTTTAAAACTCTATCAAAGCTGCTGGATGTTTGTGGGATTTTCCAGCCTGGGTCTGTGCGTTTCCATTTTTATATAGTAAGTTTTGTACGTTAGACACATATTATTTTCTTACACCAACATCGTGAGAGTTTTTAAACCTGGACTGATGAACTCCAAAACTAAAATGGTGGCTTACGGCATGTAAGACAATATTACAGTATACATAATAATTTAACGGTATGAAAGAGGTGATTCTGCACAGTTCTTTACAGTACAGTTTGCTGATAATTCATATGTAGTTTCACTTAAGTATAAATTTTAATGCAGTGCTTTGATTCTACATCATCATATTTTTACTTAAATAAGAGATATGAGAAGTTCTTCCACTGGTGTCAAAAACATTTTGAGAAAAAAAATCAGTTAAGTTACGCTTTGGGAAGAATAATAAAAGTGTATTTAAACATCGGATATACTTAAATAATGCCTAACGGAGCTTTATATTCAGTATCCCCCAGCCAAGACTCCCTCACACACACACTTTAATAATTCTATTCTGAGTCTGCCTCTGACACTGCATTGTGAAGCACCATGACACTATTCAGAATATGCCCTCACACAGGGTGCAGGTGATTCACATCAGACTGCGGGTAAAACATTAATATAAATCTGACTTGCTCAATTCGACTCCCTGCAGCAGCCAAACGAGATGGTTCCCTGACAAAGTCAATGCAGGGGACACTATTGATTACTGGCGGGGAAGTTTCCGCAGTGTAATTCACCAGAATGAATGGGGCTATAAAGCAAGGTCTTCCAGGAGACAACCGGAGCACTGCATGACTCGGTACAAGGTTAAGAGATAAAAGATATGGTGTAAGTGATGCTGTTATGCCTCACAGGGAGGGTCCACTGTGTTCCTTCAGTCTCTGATTCCAGACTCACAATCTGGACAGAAACCAAGCCGAAACTCACTGACGCAATTTGTACCTAGGTGTGTGTGTGTGAATGGGAGTGTGTGTGAAGGGGACCCACCTGTGTGTGAGGTGTCAGCGTGCAGAGGTTTGGGCCGTTGGTACATGATGTTAATCAGGGTGACGACCAGGTCAGCCAGGCTGACTGGATCTGCAGCAGGACACGGTGAATAAGTAAATCAGTCGGGTTACTCAGTGTCTGGACGGTGACAGTAAAAAGTGCTGCACAGAAGGAAGTGGATCAAGTTTTGCCAAAACTTTAACGTCTGGGATGAGTTTTAGTATCTGGTGTGTTTTAAATTTGCCTGTTATCAGGATAAATCACACATCTGTACTTCAGCTGAATGTAACTAAAACAAGCTACAGTATTTAAAGTATAAAATATTTTATAAGAAGCATGTCTAAAGGGGTTTTATATATCATATCATATATCATAACACACTTCATATTCATATTACAGTTAAAACAATTAGTGGATTAAAGCATTTGTCAATTAACATAAAATTCATTGACACAATTTTGATAATCTATTTATTGTCTGTTCATTAAGCAAAAATGTCAAACATTTGTTGGTTCTAAAATGTAAAGATGTGTTGCTTTTCTTAGGTTTTATATCATTATCAGTTGAATATGTTTGTGTTTTGAACTGTTGGTTAGACAAAACAAGCAATCTGAGGATATTTCTTTACACTCTGGGATATTGCAACAAGCATTTTTCACCACTTTTGAGAATTTTATATCCTAAATAACAAGTCAACGTGTCTTTCAAATAAATGATTATGAAAATAATTGTGAGTTACAGCCCTAATCCATAACCCCATACTACATCATATGATGTAAATGTGACATACACATTATCTAATACATGTTTCTAACAGATGATATTCCTCTAGCACTAGCACAATCCATTGGATGATGATGGACTTCCTATTCTGGCAGTGACATTACCGAACCGTTTGAACTGGAGACATTAACAGTGTGTGAAGGGACTGAAGTCCTTGGCACGGAGCCTAAACGGAGTCCTAAATGTGAAAAATATGACAATAAATCAAAATTCAATTTCTTTCAGCTGGCTCTGTGTGCGTCTATGAGAGGGCTCAGACTCTTTTAGTGACAGTGAGGTGACTAAAAATGATCTAAATCAAAATAAAAAAAACAGGAAATATGGACTGAAAACTAAATTTTATCAAATAACATATAAAAAAATGTTCTAAAATGTGTGGACAACCTTTTGACCAAGGAAAATCGCAAACTACAATGAAGATTTTTTACAGACTGACACATATTGTGACACATACGGGTGAGAAACTGATCACGGTGCCAACTCATCAAATCAGCACCCAATGAGTCGGCCGTGTGATGAATCTAAACGTCACTGGTTTGACATCTGACCTAAAAGAAGAGTGATCAGAGTAGTCAAATAAAACCATGTTTAGAGCAGTGACAGCAGACAGTGAGTCTGTTTTAATGGTCTGCCTACGTATCATCGTCGCAGTTACATAAACTTTATCAGTGATTAAGACGGGGTGGAGGGAGTTAAATTACTGCTCGGGAGAACTGGTGGGAGCGGTGCCATGTGTAATCTGATCAGACATGAGATTATCTGCCGTTATGATGGGAGGGATTGTTTTGTTGCAGAATCACAAAGAGGGGCAAATAAAGTAAAGTCATCCAAGTTCCCTTAACTCCAAGTAATTTAAAGCTTTTGTGAATTCCTTGGAGTCCTGTAGCTGCCAGCAAGGGACAATAGACAATAAACAGTCTTTACACATTAAAGGAATAGTTAGACAGGCATGGAGTCAGATGAGGTGACTGACACCACTGTCTCTAAGGTAAATATGAAGCTACTTCATATTTACTGGCTACAGCCAGCAGCCAGGTAGCTTACAGCTTAGCACTTTAAAGACTGGAAAACAGAGGGAAATAACTAGCCTGGCTCTGTCTAAAGGTAACAGAATCCACCACAAAGGCCTAACAGTTTATATCTTGTTTGTTTAATCTGTAAAAACTATTTTACAACCTCTTAAAAGGAGGTTATGTGCTGGATTATTTCTCAACCAGGATCAGAGAGACTTAAGAAGGTCACTGCTCCGACCCAAGAAATAGTCCCTCACATAACCTCCCATGAAATGACTAGTTGTCCTTTTCAAATCAGTTTTGCACAGATTATACAAAAGAGATGTAAGGTGTTAATTAGTTAGCTTTAGAGTTGCTGGCAGTCCAATTTTGTTACCTTAAAACAAAGTAAAACTATCCAGACTACACTATTCCTGGTGCTAAAGTTCACCTGCTTCATATTTAACAGACAGATGTGAGAGTTGGATCAGCTCTCTCATCTAACCCTAAAAGCAAATTGCAGAGTGTTGTACCTTTGCGCCTCCTCACTTTGACGGGAAATATCTTTCTCCCATTTGTGTAGATGAGGAGTTTCCCCAGGACACAGAGCGAGTGGACAAAGACGGCGTATTCAAGCTCTTTTCCTGTGTAAACGCTCCTCTGGGCCGAACCTGAAACATTAACAGAAAATAAACATTTAGAGTCTAGACCTTTACTGTAATCCTATTTCCACTTTCCACAAGGTCCAAACATTACTGGTATTAATAAAAGATGCTGGGAGGAGCAAAGCTAAGAGAAAACAGAGAAATTAATTTTGTATCCAACATCTGACAGATTATGTACTGTATGTTGTAAAACACAGATTGAAAATAAGAGGTGTTGAAAATTGACATCTACAAGAATAAGGTAAAGGATTAGTATTTTTAAAGATGTTGCTTGGCTTTTTCATGATATCAACTGAATATGAAACCAAAAAAATTACATAAAAAACCATTATCCATAAGAGCTCATGATGCGTTGGTGGACGGATATTTTAAAGACACTTTGAAAGCTTCTGAAAAAGAACGAGGCTGACAAATAAAAAAAGAAAATGTCTGTGGCAGCCTCACAGTGCCTCTGGGGTGCAAAAAAAAAAAGTCTTCCTCTTTTATGAAGAGTGTATCAGTAACGAGGGAGTCGGTGCTCATCCAAGACAAGGTCGAAATGTTCAGTTTCCAGGAGCCAGCTGTCTTACAGGAGATGACACTGACACTGACATCTCCTACTGTATCCACTCTCATTTACTGAATCTTCCCGATTAAATGTGTAACTGGGTGTGCAGCATTTTAACACCAAACTCTTAATGTTGATTTAGTTAATGTAAATATTGAAAAGAAACAAACAATCTTGGAGGTTAATGGGAAATGTGGCCTAAATCTTGAGAAACAAGCAAAAGTTGACACCACCAGATACTGAGAGCCTTGTCATAAAAGCCTTGTTTTTTTCTTGTAAGGTGTTAAAGGGAGTTCAATAAAGGCTTTTCTTAGTTAATTATACACAGCACAACTTTCATGCCCCCAGATAAGTAAAGGAAGGGAGTGACTCCTCATGGAGTGGAGGTTCATTGTTAACCTCAGGTGACAAAACTTCTTAGCTCTTTCCAGCACTTCCAATGACATCTCACGGTCGTCTTCCTTTTCATTAATTCCTAATTCTCCATCAAACTTTTTTATCAAATCCAAATTGTTTGAAATGGTTGATCTAATTAGGTTCAGGTGCCTCAGTTTTCTTGTGAGCAAAGAAAAGTTGTGTGAACATTGAAGGTTACTCACCAAAATATTTCGTGTGCATCTATGAGATCTAACAAATATGCTGAATGCACGTCCTTCCTCGTAGATGTAAAATATGAATGACTTTTACATTCAGAAATCAACTTTGCCAACATTTTGAGTCTGGTAGCTTGCGTTCTTCTTCGTCCTTGCCTTTTTTGGTACTTTGTTGCATTTTTTGGTGCTTTACTGCCACCAGCTGTTGATCAGTCCAACACCATTAACAGCAGGAATCTGAATCGCATCTTTCATGTGCATGCATGTGCACCATGATACACACCAAACTAATGAAAACACTGCTCCATATACATTCACTTAAGTTTTCAAAAACACCACAGGTTTCCTTGAACTTTCAACATGTAAAAGTAACTAAAGTTATAAATACTTAAAAGTCAAAGAAAGCTAAGAACACTAGGGATTTGTAATAACTTTTGGTGTTTACAGTTTTTAGTGAGAGTTTAATCGATGTCCACAACTGTTGCTGCAAACTTCAGAAGATATGAGCAGGAAAGGACGTATCTAACAAACTGTGATAATAGGTGATGACTGAGTTTCACAAGCTACTTCCTCCGAATACAGGAGGGCATGGAGGACAGAGGTTGGTTAGCCTCAATCCACAAATTTTGCTGACCAGGAACCACAAAATTGAACCATGTGTCATATTTTGTAATTGTAGCTTTCAGGTGCATCTTTTTCATAGACTTGTTTACATGCCTCTCTGCTTTAGCTTCAGCTTAATCATTTATTTAGTGACGTGTTTCACTGACGGTTCATTTTTCCACCTTCTATGGTTCCTTTCTCTCCATTACTCTCACAGTTTTTCAGTCCGCTTTATCTTTTGTTTGTCTTTTTTCAGTCTCATTTCTTCTCTCTGCTCTTTTTCTCTGCATAACTCTGTTTTAATGACAGCAGGAGCAGCGTGTGCACATTAGGGAAACCGAATAAATGATGACAGCAGTCTAGGTGCAAATACATTTAACACCCACAGGCTTCAAATGAAGCATTACTTTCTCATTAGGCTTTCACAGTAATTCAGCCTGAGTGTATTATTTTTTGGTTTGTTTCACAGGACACATTAAATCAGCATTACTGCAAAAGCGCTAATGTTTACCACACAGAGTGAGACTCGGAGGGAAGATCGCACACGCCTAAAAGAAAACATAAATCAGTTGAACAGATCACAACTTCATGAACGGTTTCACTCACTAGTGTTCGGCTGCTCTGCTGACTGAGGATCAGTCAGAACGTTTGTGAAACGTTCAGAGGACTCACTGTAATGGAGGCACTGCTGAAGGGCTGCTACAATCTAAAAAACATAAATATTAAAACAATGCATGTTATTGTAGTAGCTGCAAATGAAAAAAAGAAATGACAAATACTACTCCTCCTGTGCCAATCTGCTATAAAGAGGCGAAAAACAAGAAGCTCATTGAAGAACTCACTCAGAACGTCAATGCAACCTCCTCTTATCAAACCTCTTCATCAAGAGTTTTAAGACTGGGACCATTCGATTTAATCTAAATCTGTGTTCATGGAATTACAATGCACTTTGATGCAAGAGTAGTTTAGGCTTACAGTGTTTTGAAAGAGTTATTGACATTTACTTTGGCGGGAGAGTCCACAGTAATCCTCTAGAAAGTTGGACTAAGTGATGAGAGGGAGGTTTAGGATTAAGCAATCAATTCTTAAATGTCAAAGTGACACTCAACTCTTGTGCCCCTTTGTCTCAAAGACATTGACCTGCACTGTTTGGCTGTGTGAATTTAACACATCCCACAAATAAATGGACACACATGAGCATTTCACTGTAGACATCAGTTAAATGCAGCCAGTCTTTAGGAGACTCCTCGCCCCCCTCACCGCCTGTCTTTGCTCTGAATACATAACTAAAATAACTAGAAGAGCAAATTTAGCTACTGCCTGAGGGCCACAGATGAAACCAGAAAATCAAGGAAAGAAGAACATTTCCAAGTAGAAATAGGTCATCATCTGTCTCAAAGAGTGACTGGATTTGTACTTCTCCACTTCTACAGGCATGTCAGATTCCTATCATTCCCCAGTTCATGTACAGTTGTGTCTTCCTTGAACATCAACAATGCAATTGTTTCTGGTGCCAAAATGAAGTTGTGGGTCTGAAAGCCTCCTGAACAGGCTGTGCTCGTGCTGGCAGTTGATTCTTCAGGCTGCCAGACTTCTCAGAAGTACAAAAT
The DNA here is from genome assembly GCA_023238725.1 of Scortum barcoo. Lineage (NCBI taxonomy): Eukaryota > Metazoa > Chordata > Actinopteri > Centrarchiformes > Terapontidae > Scortum > Scortum barcoo. The sequence goes on from CM041543.1 coordinate 17,937,005, forward strand.
GAGCTTGGAGATATTGATTACTGAGCGAGTCACTCACCAGAGGCTTGTATTTTCTCTCCAGGAGTCTGAGAACTACAGTCCTACTGTAGTATCCGTGCTGAGAGGGGGAGAGAGACACACACCATAACAGAAATATCAGAAGACATGAGACAGAGTGCAGCTTGAACAAGAGAGAAAGAGATATGTCTGAGCAACACATCAACTCGACAGTGTAAAAATGCACAAATTAAAAACACCTCTTCATTTGCAATACTCACCATCCACTTTTTAAACCAGGTAGCTTTGATATCCAGTAAGGCCAGTAGATGAATGGGCTCCAGGACTTTCTCTGTCCCTGGTGAGGCTGAGCCATGTTCGTGATGGAAGGAGAGCAGATGGAAGGTGCTCTCTATTACCTCCTCCATGTATCTAAAGCAGGGTAGAAAGAAGACCATAACTCGAGTCATGATAAAGAAAAGTAAGCATCTGGACTGGGATGAAACTAAAAATTGTAGAGCACGGATGGCTTGATATGTGCACCATTTTCCTTGTTGTTCTGAATTGCCGTGTAAATGTCAAGCTTTTTTATTTTGCATCACATTTTGTTATAATTTAATCAGTGGCATTTGAGATAGTGACTGTCAGGTGCGGGGGCAAACAAGTGGAGAGAGACCTGCCAATACTGACCACATATCACGTCAAGAACTCACTTCTCAGGATGGCGGATCCAAAAGGTCGTCACCTCCTTTTGAAAGTCATTCATTAGTCGAATCTGAGGCAAGACAGACAGACGAAAGGAGAAAGAAAGTTGGAATGTGTTCGTATTGTGATTCACTTTAAATACAGAGTGATAAAAAAGTGCTGTACCTGTTTGAGAAGACGACTGATCTCAGGTCTGTTGATGTTGATGGTAGCTGAGCCACTTGGAAAGCTTAACCTGTGAGACAGGAAACTGGACTCCACACTTTTAGCTTTACAAAAGGAAAAACACACTTATTACAAATCATGCATTATGTGCAGGACAATATTGGTGATCATATACACAGTAAATTATGTTTTATTGAAGAACTCAGAGTCATTAACAAATAAAAAAAATAAATAGAAACTACAATTTTGCAACCACGTATTCACACTTCTGGCTCTGCAAAAAGCTTACACACTTACTGCAAATCATGCATTATATGTAAGATAATATTGTTGGTCATATACATAATGTAGCATGTACACAATACATTTACTTATTATTTTGTTTTTTAACAACATATAACAATATAAAAACTTTCATTTTACAACTAGAAAGTCCCAATGAAAACATTCAATACTGAGGTCTGAATTATTTATTCAGTATAAAATAAATTTCCATTGATTGCTACGAACATTGTACTTGGAGTAGGAAGCTGAGAGGTGGAAATGGCTAGATTATAATTGCAGTCCAGTAAATGGGTAAACATTTTTTTGGGGGGATTGTGAAAAAAAGTGACCCTTCAAAATTTGTTTTTTTTATAGTTTTCTTTTGTTCAGTTCAAAACTGTGCTGCACATGAACTCAGTCCATTCAGATCAGCCTACCCAAGCTTGTGTAGATCTCTCGTGTCACATTCAGTGGAGAGGATGAGAAGCTTTTAGCGAAGAATTGCAGTACATTATCCTAATGGAGGTGAAGGGGAGAGTTATAAGGACACACACGTACACACACAAATCATACAGTACATATAATCAATAAATGATACCTAAATGTTAAATTAAAAGAAAATATAATAAGAGGAAATTAAACAGGATTATCATAAAAAAAGATTTGCAACCTCTTCTGAAAGAGAGGTCTGCATATTTGCTACCAATTAGCTCATAATAATCAGGGACGACACATTATCTTGTTTTATCCTCAATTAAGCAGGCGTGGCAGGATCGGATGTGATGATGATTATCAAGCGTTTTGTGTTTGTTATCATTAATCATAAAAGCTGAAATTGTTCATTAAAATGATTATTACTGATTCATCCGTAATTGGTTTAAATGTGAATTTGTAGGACACTGATTGCTGCACTGCTGAACAGAAGAGGCTGCTATGGACTCACACTGAGGTCAGGGTCGGTCAGAGCTGCGCAGAGGTTCCTGCGCAGGCCGCTCCAGCTCTCACAGCTCAGCACATCAGACGGGGGGGCGCAGCAGAGGGCCTGGAGAGCCTGCCAACGCACCTGACCACAGAGTTACATCACGTCACCTGGACTGCACTGTTAAATCACATTTACAGTTTGATTCCCAAATTTTGTGGCCTGTGATCCCATTAAACAAACAAGTTTACTCCCCATCACCAGCTGCTTATACATACTTAGTCTGGTTCTTCATAAAGGTCTGGTGTTTGGCCTTATTTCCACCAATTCACAAAACAATTGATCAATTAGGGCTTTGTAGAGAGTGAAAAGAACAGCCATTTTCTTTCTTAGCTAACTGTCTGCTGATTTACATTCATGATAAATAGGAACAGAAAAACTACAGATTATCAACATAGGTTGTGTTGAGTCAGTTTACAGAAATATAAAACCCATACAAAAAAATTCTGTGTTCCTACAGTCCCCATCATAGCTCTGTGACAACTGAAAATGTTCTGATACGCCACTGATTGGTTTGGTTTGGCCTTTTTCCCGCCAAGAAATCTGCTGATGTAAGGCTGAATGCATTTAGTGATGCAAAAAGGCAATCCAGTTTTTCAGAGTAATGCTTACTGGTAATAACATTTCAAACTATTTGTTATGTTTAGAGGCCTTAACAGCAAATGTAACTGGTATTTCAGTAGACTGGTAATTCTGTTAATCATCTCACAATGCCTTAGATTTATTTTGCGACCAGCTGGAACCTGTTGATGTATGGCCCAGTGCTACACGTGACTCTCTAGCTTGCCAGCAGTGTACCACTTCATAACGTCTGTGTGTAAGTGAACCTTTCTACCTCTTTGGGTCTGCTGGAGTCAAGTTTCTCAGCCAAGGCTTGCAGCTGCTCTTGTCTGATGAACGCGTAACTCTGGAGAGGAAAGTAGAGACGAACAGTTATTATGACCCATCATAAACCAAAATTAAAAAAGAGCTGAAGTTGTTAACCTACATTCAGTTTACAATGGAAAGGTGATAACTGTTTATCACCAACACATTCAGAAAATGCAATAAAATAAAAGGCAGTCAATTCATAAAATGTCATTTATTGCCATCATCTGTTTCTCTGACCTGGTTGAAGGAGGAGTCGCTGTCAGAGCAGTTATCAGTGTACTGGCTGTTGGACTGACTGTGCTGCTTGTCTCGGTTCATCTCCTCCTTCCTCATCTGGTCCTCCTCGAACTTGTTGATTAAAGACTCCACCACTATGATCATGGAGTTTTTCAGGGTCTGCATCATCTGCTGGTACCTGTGCGTGTTATGAATGTCACCTTAGTTCAAAATCATTTAAGTTTTTTCATCACAATGGAGGTGTTTTTATCTGCTCTGTGACTATTTGAAGTGTATGATTCAGCAAAGAATGTGTGTTACTGCAAAGAATATTTTACTAAGATAAATGATAAAACTGGGGCAGCACAGTGGTGTGGTGGTTAGAACTGTTGCCTCACAGCAAGAGGGTTCTGGGTTCAATCCCTGGTTGAGGCAGGCCCTTCTGTGTGGAGTTTGCATGTTCTCTCTGTGCCTGCGTGGGTTCTCTCTGGGTACTCCAGCTTCCTCCCACAATCCAAAGACATGCATGTTTAGGTTAATTGATAAGTCTAAATTGCCCCTAGGTGTGTATGTGAGTGTGAATGGTTGTATGTCATCTGTGTTAGCCCTGCGATTGACTGGCGTCCAATCCAGGGTGTACCCTGCCTCTCGCCTAAAGATAGCTGGGACAGGCTCCAGCACCCGTGACCCTGTGTTCTCAGGATAAAGCGGGTTAGGAAAATGGATGGATGGAAATGATAAAACTCCAAACTGACTCCCTGTAATCTAAACTTGGGGGCATATCAGTTTCTTTTCCAATTTGGAAAAACGCAGAAGAAACATCTTATAAATGAGTTTCTTTTTTCAAAATAAAAAAACTGTCTGCAACTATCTCAGCAAACCCAGACTTAGAAATACTGTACAGTTTTATAACTTGAATTGTGACATGACAAGTGGCATTGTCGCATGTTTTCTGATAAGAAAGTGGCATTCTCTGAAAATCAAGGAAGCCAGTGTAGAATAAAGGGACACTAAATGTAAATGGACATCCAATTTGAAAATGTTACACAGAGAGACACTGGAGGATTTCAGAGGTTTGCACAATTCATGCAAAACCCAACGAAATGAAATTACTGTACAACGAAGGTTTAGACAACAGATCTCAGATTACACTCACTCAGGGGAGTCTCTGGTCCTTCGGGTGACGGCGTGGATCAGGGTGTCGTGACCTGAGCCTATTGCATGTTGTCCATCTCCTCTGGTCAAGTTCCTGGTTTCTTCCTCCACCACAGTCCCAAGGGAACTCTCGACGTACTGACGGAGGTACTTGACAAACTCATAACTGGAAAAGAAGCATTGACGGAGGAAAACTCGTGGTATATTGTATCTCTACGTCTGTTTCAACAGCATGACAATCAATGAGAGAGTGGTAGAAAGTAGAATCATTATTGTCTTGTTTGATAAAACATCCGAGCTGGCATACAAACTTTGGCATGATTAGCTCCAATATCTAGACTGGAGTTAGACTTATTTAGATCTCTGACCTAACTTTCTGATTCAAAACATGCATAAACTTTACATTTTAAAAAATCTGGCTTCATCAATGACAACTGACAAAACTTAACTTAATTTTGTTTTCCCATTATAAGGGCGCCTACCGCGACAACATTTAAGTCTCACAGACGTACTTGTGGAAGTTCTTGTCAGTCTCCTCCAAGTGAAGGAGGATCTCTTCTGCACATTCGGTCGACGGAGCGCCGGAGATCCTGTCGTTGATGCTTTTCAGAAGCTGCTTGAGTAGGGACTGCAGCTCGGCCTCATCTTCAGCCGACAACTGAGACATCTCTACAGCTGTTCCTGAAGATGGGACAGAAGAGAGGGATTGGTTTTCTAGGCTTAAAATGTACAAATAAATAAATAGTGAGGAGCCAGTTCCCTCTGTAGAAGCTGCTCAGGGCCTGACAGCTTTAGTTTATTAATTATACGTTACATGTCATTACTTACATGTCGTAGGATTCGCAAATCATCACATACATGAAATGGCATTTAAAATTAAAATTCATTAATTTCATTAATTTAACCTTTATTTAAATCTCAAGGAATCATTGAGGGCATGTCCTCATTTTCAATGATGTCGACAGTAAAACAGAATAAACATACAGAAGGAAACAAACAGACAACAACAACAAAAAAAACAATTAAAAGCAGTTACATTCCACAATCAAGAGTGTGATTGTTTGATGATTTTAAATTGCCATTAAAGACTTCATAAATTAATAGAAACCATCGCATGCCCCATCTTAGACATGCCCAGCCAACCTTTTAATACAAGATGCAATTCTGAGGAGAATACCTGTAATCAGTCATAAATCTGAGAGTGGATTGTTAAACTGAATCTAGGAATTTAAGAGTATCTATAAATGATATCACCATAATCCAGGACAGACAGAAAGACACCTACAATTATCATTCTCCCACTGTTTCTGTACACACAATCATAATCATAATACACAATCTTTTATTCTATTTTATTATTTTTATGTGTGTGCATGTGTGTGGCAATGTGAAATTTATATTAAACCTTTTTATCCACCCAGATATTTATACTCAGCAACCCTCTCAATCTTAAAAAAAAAGATTCAAAGCGATTAGTTGATTATCAGATTAGCTGGAGATTAATTGAATTGTTGACAGCTAATTGAAAACTAATCTTTGCAGCTCTAGAAGATAAAAACATCAGCCAAAGATTAAAAAATGAGAGCCCACAGAGACCACAGTTAAAAGGAGCTTACACACACACACACACCACTTTCTTTGTTCAGCACATGTCCTGGTAATGTATTTTCAGTATCACTTTACGTGTTAATCAATTAATCACCAATAGGTTTGATAACTGGCTTCTGATCAATAGTAAAATAAAATGTTTCATGAAGAACAGTCGACACAGCTGTGTCCACACAAATATACAAATAAATCTTTAACAGACAGAATTAATTGGTCTTTGTTTTGCAGCCTAAGAGAGTATTTAATCTTCATTTTAAAGCAAAACCAAATAATTTATTCTCTCTGGTTAGCTCGACTGCTAAATGCTCCATTATAATCCAGATAAACTGAAGGCAGAACAGACTCATTTAAGTAGATAATAAAAGGAGAGCAACCTCCCGCCTTACAGCCCAAACGCCCCGATAGAAACACGTCAAAAGGCTTTGTATTTCCAACAAAGTCACCTTATTTTTAGCCTTTTTGTCCAGCTAGCATTTTGTGAGCGCTGCTGCGTCTCTATGGAAACGTCCACTGAACTGCGGTGCATTGTGGGACGAGATGAGAAATTACGCGCTGGCTTCATGAGCATCGGAAATATCAGTTTCACAGTCGAGACAAAACACGATGAGACTAACTTCAGGTTAAGTATCAAATTGATAGATGAAGTTTATTCACAATATTTAATATTTGACTGACTTGTGACTAATGTCGTCTGTGTAAAAAGCCTGTGATGTGAGTATTCCAGGTTTAAAAAAAATTCTCGTGTTGATCTTGAATGCAGCACCACTGAAACACATGGTCACGTGACTCAATGTTTTGCTCTCCACTACCGGCTTCAGGAGACACCTCAGTCTGCTGTTTGACCTCTGTTAAACCTCTTAACTTCATCTTAAATGTCCGATATAGATGCAGTAAAGCGTTGTTCGGTCCTTTGACTTATTAGCTAACGTTACCCGCCGGAGTCACGACGTTAAAGCTCCAGGATAAGCTTCACCCAGACAGCTATCAGCATCAGCATCAGTGGTGTCAGCCATGGCGGCCGTGGACAGCTTTGAGCTTTTGTACAGAGAGCTTTCTCGGTCGTGCAGTCCTTACTATGAGACCCTGGCCCTGGTCGGGGCTCTGTACGCGGTCAGCAGGGCGGTGGTCCTCCTCGGGGACTGCTGCACGCTGGTCAGGGTGCATCTGCTGCCCAGGATGATCCCGAGCAGGAGGCTGACCCGGAGGTTTGGAGACTGGGCCGTGGTCCAGGGTGAGGATGCTGCTGGGAAGAGAGGGGGTGGGGGTTCATCCTGTAGATCTCTGTGTTTGTGGGGAGGGGAGTCTGGGACGTGCACTTTATTTAGGCTATTTTTGTATGGAAACCATGTAAAGTGAAAAAAAACATCCTTGCTAACTCATTAGACTCATGAGACACAGACAAACTCATTATTTTTGATAAGTCCTTATTTTCAGAAACTATGGCAATGACTCCACAGGGCCTCAAATCAACCAACTGCTTCATCTTTAGAGCTTAAAGTCAATTAATCAGTTGATGATTACCAGAGAAATAATTGATAATCTATTAAACATTGAAGTTAGTTATCAAGAAAAGAATGCTTCTCAGATTTGATCGGCTTGTTTGTCACACAAACCAAGAAGTCTCCGAATTATTAATATAGCTAAAAGAGCTAACTAGGTCTGCAAATAATGATTTATTCTGTTAATAGACTTTTTAATTAATTGGCCATTCATTTAGTTAATAGAATATGGAGAAATAGTTAAAAAAAATGCCCAGGATGACATTTGGAAAGTGCTTAATTTAATCAACCATTGTTGTTTAATTTCTTGGCCATCGACTAATCAGCTCATTTTTTAAACAGTAAAGTAAACGTTATGTTTTGAGGCCATAGTGATGTTATTGTTCAGCAGCTCTCTGTCATACATCCTTGTTTCCTCCTGACAGGACCTCCACTGATAGATATTGTCCTCTCTCCTGTCAGGTACGTCAGAGCCCGTGGCCAAAGCCTACGCTGAGGAGCTGGCCCGACACGGCGTCAGCATCATCTTTGTCACCCAGGACCACACCTCCATCAGAGACACCGCCGCCTCCCTGTCCCAAAGCTACGGGGTGGAGACCATCGTCGTCCTCGCTGATTTCTCTCTGGACCAGGCAGCCAGCAAGCCCATCAAGGAAGCCATGATGGGGAAAGATATTGGCTTCCTGGTGAACTGTGTGGACGAGGCTTTGGCCTCCCCGCTGAGCCTGATGGAAGTGCCTGAGCAGAGCGTGTTGGATCTGGTGAATAAGAACGTTGCGGTTGCGACTCTGATGACCCGGCTGGTGCTGCCGGGGATGGTGGAGCGCAGCAGGGGGGCGGTGGTCAACATATCGTCGGGGGCCTGCTGCAGACCCCTGCCTGGAAGAGTGACACTCACCGCATTTACTGTGAGACCAAACACCGGAGATATCTGCATTCTGTGCATGCAAACACAGCAAGACACACATCTGCACCCTCTATAGATATTATAAATTATGACTGTGACAAAAAGTCTGTTAAAAGTGTAAATGACTTTTTCAAAAGTAAAATCTGAGTACAGTTTTTGGGTAGTGTGTGAGGGCTGACAAGCAAATCAAAGTGCATCCCTCTCACTGGCTGGCATTGTGTCTTCTTCTGTCCACCAAGTTAAAACAATCACAAACACGAGTCTCTGTCACCATAATAATCCCCTTTCCTTTTCACCTCCTGACATTTCAGGGCTACCTGGATCATTTCTCCAGAGCTCTGCACTTCGAGTACAGCAACAAAGGGATCTTTGTCCAAAGTCTGATTCCTTTCAAGGTGGGTGACCATTAAGTTTAAGACAATTTACCAAAATGTGTCAAGCCCTGTAAACTGGCTTCAGCAATAATCTTGTTTATTTATTCTGTGATGAGTTTTAAATCACAGACTATATTTAATTATAAAGAAGAGGGTGTTTCTGTTATTTAGCCCACCCTCGTTGGTATAAATGGGGCCAGACAAAATATAACATATAACATATAAGTACATATATATATAACATATATATATGTTAAGTGATCATTTTATACCGAGTATAAATAACTGCATGTGTGTCAGTGCTTCAGATACTCTGTGTGTTTGTATAACCAGATTGCCTCAAGCGGGCAACAACCATCATCATCGTCTTCATCATCATCACAAGGCTGGTTTGTACCAACACCAGAAGTTTATGCTCACCACGCAGTCTCCACCCTCGGCGTCGCTCACAGGACCACCGGCTACTGGCCTCACACTCTGCAGGTCGGCACAAAATAAGTCAAGTTGGTTTGAAATGGGCATTGTGTCGTTCAGTTCTCAAGGTCAAAAATCACAGATTCTTTTCCAGCCTTTGTGAAATATGCGCGCGATGATCTGTGTCTCTCTTTGGCTCTTTTTCTTCACAGTTCGGACTGATGAGAGCTATTCCAGAGTGGATTTGGGTTCTTGGATCGCGTCTGCTCATCACTTCAAGCTAAGAGCTCACTCCTCCTCCCTTCACTAAAGACTAAAAACCCAGTTTCTGGAGCTTGTTGTTACTGGATTTAGTATTAATTTCTTGGGAAGCTGCAGTGGGATTTGCCTAAAATAATGAATGATTACACATCTATTACTCCTGTGTTATTGGATTATGGTCTGACAAAGCTGTGACATCCTAAATGAACCATAGAAACCAGACACGTCTTAAGGATGAACAGACCTCACGTTGGAAATTGAGTTTGACTTTGAGGTGTTTGATTATGAGGTCGTTGATTATTTTTGGAGCATAATAATGTGACATCATTTGGTTTGGTGCCTGAAAAACTTACAATATGTAAGTTATAATAATGTATAAGTTTCTTCTCTTCAACGATCAGATGAGAAATTATTTCAAATCAGTGAGCGGCCAACATGGATCATAAAGGTCTGATTCATTAAATATGAAGTTGAATGTACAATTATTTTATTTTTCTATGCACTTGAAAAAGTCGCACACTGAAACACTTCTATATTCTGCAAAGCAGTGAGACGGTGCAGTGCAGAATCGCACCTGAGATCAAAATCCTCACCTCGAATGTTAAATAAGAAGAAGGAGCAATAAAAAGCAACAACCAGAAAATAAAACAGCAGCAGCAAAACACATCAATATGACTAAAGCTACTACACTCTGACATTCATTTTTATATTCTGTGTGATCTAATTCTATCCAGCAGGGTTTGGGTTATGTGTGCTCTGATGTTACCTGAGGTTTTTGTATTTTTATTTTTTCGAAAAAGTCTTTAACTTTCCAGTTCTTTCCGGGTTATAGCTGATTTTTGACCACACTCACCACACCTGTATGGCACACAGACAAAGGTAAAAACTTTACTTGCCACAAAACCAAACAAACTCTAAACTCTTCTAAATGAATAATTTAGGGTGCAAAAGCTGCAGTACACAACACTAAACAGAACTTATACACATAAATCTAGAGATATTCTTTTCAATATAAAAACACATTTGGTTTATTTATTTCAGAGACAGAGTTGATGTGCCATTAGAGTATTATACATTATTCAAAAAAGATCAATTTACAGCTCGCAAGTGTGTGGTGGTGAATAATAGCTTTACGTGGATGTGGTGGTGTCATTACGTTAAGATTCAAGCATCTCCAGGAGTGGATTTGAAATGCACTGAAGAGTGAGATTTTGATCTTTAGTTTTCTTGAGAAATTATATTTGAAGTAAATCTGGAATATGTAGATATTGCTCTGATACAAATATTTATATATTTAAAATGTGAACAAATCTAGATATTTTGTGAGTGATTGCATATGCATAAAGTTCAGTATACAAAAATGTATGAGTCATCGTAACACAAAAAAACAATAAAACTCTCTCCATTCCCATAATGTCCTCTCTTTTATTTTTGATTATAGTTACTTTGAAGAGTCGTGTTTATCTGACTGGTAGGTGTTTGGTTTGTATTTGTTGTGTGTATGAAATGTTGACCCACCTACAAGCTGAAGGCCATAAACAGTCTGTTTTTCCCTTAGAAGATCAGGCTGGTGTAAATCATTTACGTCCATAAACAGACACAGCGCTGGCTGCCAGAGTTTACCCAGAGTTTAATATGCTAGAAGGTTCAACAAACACTCCAGTTTAAAAAAAAACAAATTTGAATTTTCTGGCAACTATTTCATGGTTCAGTGTTTAAGGGGTTAACAGACGGAGAAGAGCAAAACCTGCATACACAAAACCACAAACTGTGACTTTTCTGTGGGTGGAAATTTCCACAGATACTGTGTCAAATGGCAAAATCAAGTCAGACTTTTTTTAGAAGCATTTAGTACATGTCAACATGGAACAGGGAAAGTTATGGAGGCATTTTTCTTAATCAGAGAAGTGCAAAAAAATCATAAGACATTAAGGAAACATGGTGACACACTATAAACAATAAACATTTCTATAGCCACTAACTTTTCATACAAATAATGTAGCCCAACGTGCTGCAAAAATGAGAAAGTCACCAGTAACGGCAATAATGGCACAGAGATCTAAAAGGCTCGACTAAAAGCTGAGTTTAATAGAAACAGATTGGTAAAATCAGATAAAGAAAATCCTTTGCGGTGAAACACAAAACTCAACGATTGCTTGTCCATTTGCAGAAAATGTTTATAATATTTAGCACCAATAATATTTAGCAGTAATTTGATAATAAGTATCACAATGTAGAGAAAATGTTGAACACTCCTGAACCGTTGGCAAACAGACCTTGTGATTACAAAGGTTTCCATGGTCAGGGTCACCGTTTAAGCCCAGATGGAGGAACTTCAACGCTTCAGTGCAAACAGGACAAACTCCATCTGCTGAGGTAGAAGAAAGCTCTGGAGCAGCTACTAAATGGACCTGTTGGTGAGATCAGGTGACTGTAAAGGCCACAACATTTCATTCACATCATTCTCATCAAACCCTCATGAAAGCATCTGTATTTGCTTCCCCTCTCATTTATTTAGGTTTAAGTGCCACACAGTGTATGAAATACAAATAAAAGGAGAAATCAAACCTCTTTCCAGCCACTCACTGTCAGAACTGAAGGTTTGTTGTGGTTAGGATGGCGTCCTTCGAGATAAGACGCCGAAACGAACAGCGAAAAGACGGCTTCTTCCTCTCTTTCTGTTCTTGTCGTCCTCCCGAGACATCGCTCTCTTTATCCACCTTTTTCTCTGTTGGTTTGTTTAACCGGTAAGTAGATTTTTACAAAACATCTCTACTCTCTCTGATTTTATCTACTCAAAGAAGGTAACGGATACTGCACCATACATGGACTGGAAAAAGTGGTTTATTATTAAAAGTATTTAAAGTTAAAAGCATTAAAAGTGATTTATGGATTAATGGAATATACTGATGTTATACGATAATCTACTGTGCTGTATTTGTACCATGAAAATTTGAAAATAGATGAATATGCGTACATATCTAGAGATGAGAATGCACTCTAGGTATGGCAGTAGTTCAGTAAGAAATGAAATTCTCTAATGCAAATAAGAAATAAAAAATGTACTATAGCCATATGATTTCCATAAAATAAAATAAAATTTAAGTTCTTACGGCTACCAAACAGAAAAATGTGAGACTTTTTTGAAAATACTTTAAAAATATGATTCTGATTAATTCAACATAAATCAAAATAAAAACAATACAACATAAATTGTTAATAAAAGATCTATAAATTCTTAATTAATGATGAATTATGGCAAAAAAACCCCATAAATAGAACATTTTTGAATGCAGTCTGTATTTGTACAGCAGTAAGCGCAACGCTGCAGTGGTTGGTATTAACCAAGGTTAAGGTCTCGGTTTCCAGCAGATAAGCATGTTTTGGAGACTTGGAATCAGCAGCCGTGCCTTCTATCAGCAAAGTCTGCGAGAAATAATAAAGTTCGTCCTTGTTAGAGAGTTCTGTTCTGAGTTAACGCCTACACTGATTTCTGTATCACCGTTTGAAAAACTGGAAAAATAACAAAGTAAATTACAAAATTCTGACTTTTGGTCAGCCACAAATACCTTTCAAATAATGCAAGTGTACATTCAAAGACTTTTGTATTAGACTCTCTGTCTGTGAGCTATCGTGCATCATTTTCCTCTTCTCACACAGAAAGCAGGACAACTGGCGGCTGAAATGGGCGAATGGGATCTGCTGGGCCGCCTGCTGGATAAAGTGCAGAGCCACTCCACAGTGATCGGCAAAGTCTGGCTCACCGTGCTGTTCGTCTTCCGCATTCTGGTCCTTCGCACCGGCGCTGAGAAGGTCTGGTCGCATAATGACCGTTTCAAACACACTTCAATAATCTATTCTATAACCACAACGCGTGATCAAATGACATCAGTTGTTCCAGTACAGTATTGTCAAAGTGAAAAAATAATTGTCAGGTCATGTAGGTTATGTTGTGCTGAATGAAAAGATACCAAACTTTGGCATGGTAAAAAAAAGTACAAGTATTCACAAATAGCCTAAAAAATCCAAGACTCAGGATTAAAGGCTGCAACAAACATGGATTGGAAATGTGTCAAAAGTATATGAGCGGTGAGAAAGAAGTGCTTGTAAAACCAGAAAGCACATTAGAGCTTAATTTTTATGATCATTTGGAGGTGCAGGGCAGTAAATATCATCTCTACTACACTTTAAATGCTCAGAAGTTTATAGTATAATCCCCTCTGCCATCTCCTTCCTCCAATCTTGTCCAGGTGTGGGGCGATGAGCAATCTGATTTTGTCTGCAACACTCAGCAGCCCGGCTGTGAGAACGTCTGCTACGACCTCGCCTTCCCCATCTCTCACGTTCGCTTCTGGGTCCTTCAGATTATCGCAGTAGCCACTCCGAAGCTGCTGTACCTCGGTCACGTCCTTCATGTGATCCACCTCGAGAAGAAGGTGTGTCACTGCAGTGGGCGCAGTATGACGGCGTGATAAGTCACTTCTTGATTTGTCACACATGTAGCCTGGTATTTTATGAACTTTAAACAATAAGCCTGTTGGCATGTGTCATTTATGTATCTCACTGAGGGTGAATGGTTCAGCGATGGTATTTTTGTCTCTGACCAACCTGATTAAGTTCTAAAATTTGGCTTTGGATGTAGCCGTCAGCACAGAAATAAGACTGCATGAATAAATGTTCATGATATTAACACTGAAGGAAACATGTAATGTTTGCTGCTACTAATCAGACCATTATGGCACTTTACTTGAGATATTAGTTTAAGAATAATACTAACTTACTGATTGCCTTGTAAATTTAAGTTGAATTGTTTTATTTTTTCATTTCTATTCTTATTATTATTATTTTACCATTCATTTTATTTTTTACTATCTCTATAATTTGTACTTATTTCTGTCCTCAGAACCTCATTTCCCTTCTGAGGATCAATAAAGCCTCATATTATCTTATCTTAAAAGTACAGTATAGTATACACATAGTACACACAGAGAAATTATCACCATTTCTGCTACTTGGATTATCTTATTTCAGCTCACAAATTTAGTGTGTTGTTGAGTTCAAGTGAGCCGCTCTCATTAACTTACTTAGATAGCTGTAAACAAGTTCTGATAAAACCTCTATAGACTTGGATTAATGGGGCCTAAACAAAGAGTGAATATTGGACTTGAATTATTTATGTGGCCAGTGTTAATGCTTGTTGTGTATGTTGTACAATAGTTTGTGAAACGTTCACTATAACCACACTGTTAGCTGGTGAGATGCGATGGATGTGTATCTGTCAATTTGCCCCCTAGTGGCCAAAGTTTGTTTGATGCACCTTTAAAGCCTTACAAATCCTAAAAATATCTCTTCAGTACCCACAACTCGCTTCTTGTGGGCTTAAAAGGCCGTTTTGTTGTCAGTAGAACAGTGAATGTAGCTTGAAGTCAGCAAGTTTAAAAGAATATCAGTGATCAGAAGTTTTCATGACAGAAAGAAGTGTCAACATTTCCATCTTTAATCAACTTAAAATATGATCATCCATGTGTTAATGTTTTTATAATGTACTCGTATTTTTGCCAAAACGTGGATAAAGCACAACTTCGAAGTTCAAAGCTTCAAGGAGAAGTAAGGTTGTATTAGTCTTGCTTCTTACACCTCACTACTTTCTCATACATCTGCACTTCCTCTAAGTTTTTTTTTTTTTTTTCAGATTTCTAGAAAGTGTATAAATTTTCTTGTCTTTCCAATCCAAGATGAAGGACAGAATGAAGAAGCAGGTTGAGTTGGATGACCAGGCCAGCTTGTTCCTGAAGAGGACCTACAAAGTTCCCAAGTACACCAAGAGCAGCGGCAAGAATCAGCATCCGTGGCCGTCTCCTTCACAGTTACGTCCTCCATCTTGTGGCCAAGATCATCCTGGAAGTTTTGTTCATCGTCGGGCAGTACTTTCTCTTCGGCTTCACCCTCCAGACCCGCTTTGTCTGCACCCGCTTCCCTTGCCCTCACAAGGTGGACTGCTTCCTGTCCAGGCCTTCAGAGAAGTCGGTCATCATCTGGTTCATGCTGGTGGCCGCGATCGTTTCCCTCGCCCTCAGCCTGGTTGAGTTGTTCTACCTGTGCGGGAAGGCCGTGAAGGAGTGCATGGCGAGGAGGCAGGACTACACCGTGACCCCGGTGACGCCTCCAGTTTCGAAGAGGAAGGCTTTTAGAAGCCGCGACACGATGATCCAAAATTGTATCAACCTGGAGCTGGAGCTTCAAGGGAGGAAGTTGGGGGTGAACGGGGTCACAGGCGGGGTCAGCGAGGCTGCGAATGTACCGCCCGAGAACATCAACGTGGAGGAGATCCACATCTGACGTGTCCAAATGTCCCGAGTTTCAGTATTTGTGTTTTTTGGCTCTGGGGAGAAAAAGGGTTGTGTGTGTGAAGTAAATAGAAAAGGAGGGAGGGAGTTAGCCAGCTTCTGTAAACACGACTCAGTCACATGCAAAATGTTGCTTGAAAGTACTTTTCTGAAAAGCTAACTTTTCTGGCATAATACAAAAATAATAAACCATGTTTTCATGCATTTGGTCAATTTAGGGATTTTTTTTTGGTAGATTTTGGAATGATTTTAGACAATGTGATGCAATTGTGATTCAATAAACTTCACATTCAGACTCAGATTGGACTCTTACCGCCTGTCCTTTTCTTACCATGATGTCCTGTTTGCACAGTAAACCAAATATTTTTAGATAATGAAAAGCGATGATTCCCTGCAGGTCTGTATAATAAACACTGTCTATATTCAGTCAGTTATTTCATTACCATGCACTTATTTTCCCACAGTGTTTCTCTGACATTTACCAGGAGTTTTCATATTGACAACATCCATCTGATCTGCTATAATGCATACAAAGCACTTAGTTAATTATGTGGTGAAAGAATGCTTTTTAATGCAGTTTTAAACTTTGTAATCATTAACTAACCAGCAGAGCTTGCTGCTTTTAAACATGCTGCCATCAGCAAACATTTTATCGCTCTTAAGCATTTGTTTATCATCGTGTCAGCAAAGAGACACATCTGCAAAAAAAAACTTCAGAGGAAATAGTTTTACATACAGCCATTTTAGGAGTAAATACACTTATTTGCTTTCCTGCAGAGTTAGATGAGACAGCTGCAGGGAGACAATCAGTTTGGCCTAAACTCACACAATTATCCAACCAGCACCTATAAATCTCACTAACATGTTATATCTCAGTTTTTTAAGTATAAAACTATGTAGCTATAGTTTGCGGTGACTGTTAGTGTATGTGGTGGACTATTTCCTGGCTGAGTCTGTGTTAGATGGATCTTTAGGCTGAATTAATCTAACTCTCTGTAGCTTCATATGCAGCATGCAGACAGTTGTGAGAATTACTCCTACTCCTCATTGTCAAGTGACAGAGAAATGAAATATGGTATTTAAGATAAAGCTGCCCTTTAGTTTAGCTTTGCAGATATGGTTCCATTTTCTTTCACAGACTGTGGCAAAACGGGTGATTTCAGATTTCAGATGCAATTTTGATAATTGATACCATTGGCTAGAAATTAAGCAGGGGTAAGTTAAAAAGTTGCCACCTAAATGCTTTTTTAATTTGTCTTAATATTAACTGACCCCAGATGGATTACTCACAGGTGAGCAGCTATTTATCTTTCATGCCACCCCTCAGTGAAATACATGCAAACTATTTAAATATGTGGTGGCAGTGGTAGTATTTTTCCATTGTTTTAATGATTACACACTATTATTGTTATTTATCAATTTGCTTCCAAGCCATGAAGATTGCTCCCTCCTGATGAGATACTGAATACCTGTCAATTATTACACACTTTTCCTCCCGCTCTTGTATTTCATCATCTGTTTCTTCTCTCGTTTGCTGACGGGCACAACGTGACATTAAAGCCAGATGTGTGTTACGCAAGGCGGTCTCTCAATGGTCCCACAGTCCTCAACAAGCTCCAAGGTTCAACTTCTAAGTTAGGGATCAGTCCCAGCCAGAGACAGTCCTTTCTGACCAGGTCAACAGGTAAGATGCAACGACTACTGTTCTCTGCTACATCTGATCTTTTGACACATTTAAAAAACATTCACAAACATATTTTGTGACTGTGAATATTTGTAGAAAACACTAAATAATGGAAACGTAGAGTATTTATTTCTTTTTATGTATATTTTTGTTGGGTGTTATTCAGATTTTTTACTGTTAATGACCTTGCTTTGTCTCCAGCAGAATTATTGTGTGTTATATACTGTTTTCCAATTTTGATGACATTGATATATTTATTGCATAAATATCATTATGATCTGTGAAGATATGTTTACGATGTCACTATGCCTCCATAGTATAATGCCAGCGAATTATTTGTTCTGTTTAAAACTGACTGATTATTTTTGGAAAATACTGACCAACTAGCTCAGGGTTCATGGGGCTCTTAGATCCTCTTACTTCTTACGCAGCCAGGTTCAAAAGCAGACATCTAAATTAAGAAGAACAATGGACACCTTTCTTCCAGCAGCAGCATATTGATTAAACACTAAGTTGTGGTTAATGTTTCAGTTCATAAGGTGTGGTGTCCAATCATTGCAAATCACATTATTGTATTTATTAGCTCATGAGAATTTAATGTATTTCCTGTTATCTTTTTGTCACAGATCAGTAACTGAACATCACTGATAAAGATGGGAGACTGGGGATTCCTGTCAAGCTTGCTGGACAAGGTCCAGTCCCACTCCACGGTCATTGGGAAGATCTGGATGAGCGTCCTCTTCCTTTTCAGGATCATGGTTTTGGGTGCAGGTGCTGAGAGCGTCTGGGGCGATGAGCAGTCGGGTTTCATCTGTAACACTCAGCAACCTGGTTGTGAGAACGTCTGCTACGACTGGACCTTCCCCATCTCGCACATCCGCTTCTGGGTCCTCCAGATCATCTTCATCTCCACGCCAACGCTGATCTACCTGGGCCACGCCATGCACGTCATCCACAAGGAGAAGAAGATGAGGGAGCAGCTGGCGAGCCCAGGTGGGGTGCGGCTGCTCAAAATGCCCAAATACACCGATGAAAGGGGAAAGGTGAAGATCAAGGGGAACCTGCTGGGGAGCTACCTGACCCAGCTTGTGGCGAAAATCCTCATTGAGGCAGGGTTCATAGTGGGCCAGTACTACCTGTACGGCTTCGTCATGGTCCCCATGTTCCCCTGCTCTAAGAAGCCCTGTCCCTTCACTGTAGAGTGCTACATGTCCCGACCGACAGAGAAGACCATCTTTATCATCTTCATGCTGGCGGTGGCCTGCGTCTCTCTGCTTCTCAACGTCATCGAGGTGTTCTACCTGCTTTGCACCAGGGTCAGGTGTGGGTCAAGGAATCGCAATCACAAGATCACCTCAGCGGTAAACCCCGCCAGCCTGTCGAATGCGAGGTGGCCGACCACAGAGGACTCACTCAAGCAGAACAAGATGAACATGGATCTAGAGACCAGCCAGAGTATTGGTGGAAGCCTGGATGGAGCAAAAGAGGAGAAACGTCTGCTGAGTGGTCATTGAAAAAAGATATCTCCCTGTTGATTCCTCATTCATATTCACCTGAGAGACTGAAGTAAAGAGTTCTCACAATGTGGTGTATAAATCATGGCAGGGAAAAGCTTTATTGTCATGTTCGTGCTGAGAAATGTCTGCATAAACAGTGTCAGAATATTACTTTTCTTTTGTATTCTTTAACGAGAAATCTAACAATAGAAAGCGTGCAATATTGATAATGTATTTATGTTTTTCAGTACTCACTTGTTAATCTATAAGTGAGCATAGCTTTGTCTATGCCCGGTTATTGAATGTGTCCTTTAAGTTATTGCCATGCTCATTATCTAGGACTTGAAATAACTCACTTAGTTGATGATAGTGATGATGATGATGATGATAATGATGATGATTGTGCTGAAAAGTTTGTTTCTACTATAAATAGTAGAGAGCTTTTTGTATTCTGTACTGTTTTTAATAAATGATTCAAGTTGGATAAAAATATGTTTCGTTCCTATATGAATTATTTGCAGATGACAGGTTTACACTTTACACCTCCAAGTCAAACACCTTAAATTATAGGAGTATGTTGCAAACAATGATTACTGTCAGTGTAAATTAGGATGCCAATTATCTTCTCAGTTATACATAACATAACATCTGTTGTGTTTTTTCCAACCATCTTGTCCAAAATCAAAAGATATCCAATTTAATATCACAGAAAAGTAAGAAAAGTAGAAAATATTCACTGTTTCTTTTGCTATTTTTGCTTTAAAATTTCCATTAACAGTTATCAAGTTAGTTGCCAATTAATTGTCTGATGAGAGACTAATCAATTAGTCACTTCAAATACATATAAAAGTGTGTGCCTGCTATGACCTCAGAACAGGGAGTGGTTTACAGACAGATATGTGCAACCACAGCTGATTCAAGAGGCATTTTATATAAGAATCATAAAATTATATAAGTTTATATCAGGCCATCAATATAGAGACAGAAGCCAAAGTGAGACACACACTATTAAGGGGATAAAATACATTAAAAGCACAGACGCTGCACAACAATCGTGAGGACCTGCTCAGTATATTTCAATTCAATACAAAATCCTGACAACAAAAGCATCTTTTGTGAGGCTTATAATATTAGATTTGTTCAGTTTGTTCAGACTCGAACAACAGAAAAAAACGTTTTGTTGACACAGTCTCAAGAGAAAAAGGGGACTGTACAACCCTCAGGTAGTATTCACTGCAGGGTTATTGCACCGCATCACATTATCTGTACAGGTGTTCATGTTATTGTGCGTGTGGCCTTTAGTCCCAGTGAGATTTCACAAAAATACTCGCTCTGTGGATCCATAAGTGACTAATCTGACTAATCTGCAAAAAGGGGAGTGGTTTGGGGGAGTCTATCCAGTCGCTGTGCTGTTGTAAATGATTTAACTATAAAATGGCATCAATACAAAAAAAAAATCACACTTGATAAGTATAATAATGAATAATGACACAAGAATTTAGTTTGATAGCACTGCGAATCATTAACCTGCACAATCTTGTCGGTGCTCAGCCCAAAATGCTGTACTTGACATTTATCATTTCCATATGTTAGGAACAACGTGACAGCTCACACTGTTGCACAATTGCATCACATCTAAAGTTCAAGGTACCACACACAGGTTTGATTCGTTGCGCTTTGCTCACCATCATTCAGCTGCACAGCAGGTCACTGGTCTGTTTGTCTGCAAAGTGGCCCTTTAAATTCAAAGGTAAGGTCTACAATAACTTTTTAAAAATGTTGTTAATTTTTGCTGGACAACAAAATGTAAGGAATCCAAAGTTAAATTTTCAGGGTATTGCCCAATCTTAACCAAAGAAGTATATTTCTATGTATTTAGGCATTTGTCATTATGCGTATATTATTTCCTTGGAGTGTTGTGTGCGTTAGCAAAGACAGAAACTCTACAGACCACATCGACCATTTTGACTAATACACTGTGTGTAATCTGGGAGGATAAAAATTTGAATTATCTACATATTTTCACATTTTCTTGGACTTCAAATGCAAATTTTATTTAAGTTTGAGTGGATAAAGTCATGATGTGGAGTTAAAGTAGGATTTACTATAAACATGCTAACATTTTATAACGTTTATAACGTTTTATTCGTTTTATGACGTTTTGTGACGTTTTATAAATTCATATTTATGGATGCAGCTGTTCTATTACACATAGAAACTTCTGTTGACTATAAATTCTTCTCTTATCATTTCATTGAATCACATATAGTAAGATTGTTAAAGATAAGTTTTGGTTATGTAATT
The DNA here is from genome assembly GCA_023238725.1 of Scortum barcoo. NCBI lineage: Eukaryota > Metazoa > Chordata > Actinopteri > Centrarchiformes > Terapontidae > Scortum > Scortum barcoo. Next base: position 17,958,229 of record CM041543.1, read on the forward strand.
AATTTTATAACCCTCTATACTACTCTGTAGAATTCTTCTAACATGTGATTATGTCTACTCATCAAAACAGACTCTCTGCTGGTGCTGATGGTATTTTACAATCCATGTTAATAATCATAAGTCACATGTGTTAAAAGAATGCTTTTAAAATATACTTTTGCAGTGTATGGTTAATTACTGGTTTATTAGACAGCGGTCATGACTTAAAGAAATTATTTTGAAACTTTTCCGTCTATCTGACTGGTGTCTTCAGTTTGAAGTCGACTGGAACATCATAATTCACTTTGTCAGTGATGGACGAGGAATTTAAAATGACTAAAAACATGTTTTATCTATCTTCATCTGCTTTTCCTCTTCAGATCAGAGACCATGGGAGAGTGGGGTTTTCTGTCCTCTTTACTGGACAAGGTCCAGTCCCACTCCACTGTCATTGGGAAGGTCTGGCTCAGTGTGCTTTTCATCTTCAGGATCATGATCCTTGGAGCTGGAGCAGAGAAGGTCTCCCCGTTTGTTCATAACTTTAGTTTTTATAACGTTACTGATGAATCTTGGACCTACTTTTAGGAAAAAGCTTCTAGGTGAAATAACACCCTCTGGCGGCCATAAGAGATATCCACAGCTCCTGAACGACAGTAACCGTAACAACCAGATTCAGTCCTATAACAAATTATGTTAGGTTTTCTATTATAATGACACATTTTTGTTTTTTGAAGCTACCAAGAGTTGTTCATATGTCAGTCTGTCCGAACATTTTCTGTGCTATGTATCTTTTAGAGAGTCACTGAGCCTGGAGGCTATCCCAGCATGCACTGGGCAAGAGAATAAGAGTGCTCTCTTTGCTAAACTGGCCTGCTTCCTTGTTGGGAAAAAACAAATTTTGGTTTTTACGCATTTGAAAAACTTTTTTAACTTTTCATGCCACTGATTGTTTGTACAGTCACAATGTAACAACAAACAATAAACATAGATAGATAGATAGATAGATAGATAGATAGATAGATAGATAGATAGATAGATAGATAGATAGATAGATATTCTGATATTCTGTAAACCATTTTCTGGCCTGCTTGTTCAATATTTAGCCACTATCAGCACAAATGTCCAAAATGGCAACAGCATTGGATGATAGAACATTTGTGCTACTGGCTGAATAAATGTCTCTTGTGTTCATACAAGTAACTTAGCTCTCAGTACATTTGCCTGTTAAATGAACATATAAACATTGGTATTAATTCCTCCTCTGAACTTTACAGGTGTGGGGTGATGAACAGTCAAATATGATCTGTAACACCAAACAGCCTGGTTGCAAGAACGTCTGCTATGACCACGCCTTCCCAATCTCTCACATTCGGTTCTGGATCCTCCAGATCATCTTTGTCTCGACGCCGACGCTGATCTACCTCGGCCACGTCATCCACATCATCCACAAAGAAAAGAAGATGAGGGAATATTTGAAGAGCCACTCCAGGAGTGAAACTGACAAACTCCCCAAGTACTCGGATGAAAAAGGCCACGTCAAGATTAAAGGCAAACTGCTGGGAAACTACATTACCTCCATATTTTTCAGGATCATCCTGGAGATAGGGTTCATTGTAGGGCAGTATTATCTGTACGGGTTCATCATGGACCCAAGAATCGTCTGCTCCCGAGCCCCCTGTCCCTTCACCGTCGAGTGCTACATGTCTCGGCCCACGGAGAAGACCATCTTCATCCTCTTCATGCTTGTGATCTCCTGCATCTCTCTTCTTCTCAACGTGGCCGAGATCTTCTACCTGCTGTGCTGTCGCTCATCCAGGCGAAAGTCGAAAACAGTTCCATCCACCGCTCTGTCCCTTTACCCGCGTTTAAACGCTGACGAAAAGTGAGCATGGCCCTTGAGTGTAAAACTACAGTTGTTTATTTATGTGACTCTTCCAAATGACTAAAAATTATGCAAATTAGGAGATGTGTATGTTGAGTTTTTATGAATAATAATAAACATTTGAATATCTAATCTAATACACTATATGGTAGAATATCACTGAGACAAACTTGACAAATTTGTATTAAGGACAAATGTGAGTTTTTGAGGCTTTCTTTTGTTTCTTGCTTTGTGTTTTTTACTCACAACTACATGAGACAGTTTTGAATATTGCGGCGCATTAATGCCTGTGATATTCATGGTAATCTTTCTGCTGTGGTCTGTGACGACGTGGTCTGAATGTCTGACGGACCTGACCATTTAACTTTATTTGACCGCAGCTACCTCTCTGTCTAAGCATATCTGCATTGGCTTCAAAGCCATTCAGTAGGGCTAAAAGTGTATAAAAAAACTTTCTTTTCCGTTTCTCTGATATTGTTAAATTTGCAGGTAGAACTTTTAAAACTGTAAATATTTAAATAATAAATCATGTCTTTTTTCATTATGTATTTTAACATGGCTGAGTTTATAACTGTATAAAAAGGTGTTTATTAAAACATGTTTAAAGTTTAGTACTGTCTCGTCTCAGTTTTTGTTTATCTTAGATTATCTCTGTCGCTACATTGATGCATAATACATGATTTCTGTGTCTGGGTTTCACTTAAATTACATTTTACTAACTATAAATGATGGAAAAATGAACAGAAACCTCAACATGTATAGTATTGAAATGGTCACATTAGAAGAACTAACAATACAATAATATATATATGTATATATACACATATATATACATATACATATGTGTGTATGTATATAATTTATCAATTATTTTTTGTTACTTCCATCCTTAAGAAATCTTTTCTTAAACAAAATATAATAATAAAATAGTAATTAGGAGTTTTAAATGATTTTTTATGATCATTTATCACTTGATTTTTCATTTGACGTCCATCTTCATTTTTATTTATTATTTTTTGTTACCCCCACCCTTAAGGCCTCTTTTCTTAAACAAAATATAATAATAAAACAGTAATTAGGTGTTTTAAATTAATGTTTTTATGATCATTTATCACTTCATTTGACGTCCATCTTCATTTTATTTTATTTTTTGTTACCCCCACCTTTGAGGCCACTTTCCTTAAACGATAAAGAGCATTTTTTGTTGTTGTTGTTGTTGAGAATGAATGTTTTCATGATATCACGACTCTTTTAATCAAATCACCTGATAATTTACGGCTCTGTTTTTCATTTCATATCCATTTTCAGAAGTTATTTCAGCTCCATCCACCCTTCACAGCCTAAATCACTCTTACCTGTCGGAGGAGAAGGACCACAAGATGGCGCCGCTAACAAACAGATAACCGCCCTCCTCCCTCCGTACAGCGGCGGACGGCCACCTCCTCTCCCCGACCTCACGACGACAACAACCGGGAGGGAGGGAGGAGAGGTCCGAGCTGGAAAAGATGGCCGCCGCGACCATGGCGGGGCTCGACGCCCACCGGCTGGAGGAGAAGAAGTTCGAGTACTTCTCCTCCATCAACTCCATGGCGAGGAAGATCATGCAGGAGAGGGAGAAAATCAAAGCCCGGCACGGCTCTTCGTGGGAGAAAATGACGCCGCAGGAGCAGGACAGCGCCATCGACGACGGCATGATGGATCCCCACATACGAGCCCGATACGCTGTGCACCGGGTCGACCGCGATGAAGTCGTCTGTTACCCGAAACTGCTCATCCAGACGGGGCAGAAGATCGTGCACTTCGGGGAGGAGGTAGATGGAGGACATTTTTATTGTTGTTTTGGTGACTTTTGGGGTTAAAATGGACTGTTTTTATCATGGCTGCTGGGAGGCCACGTAGGACGTCGGTGGACGTCACAGCCAGACGTAACCTAGCGACAAAGGAATTTGTATCCATGGCAACCACAAGGAAAATATTGATAAACACATCAATATGAATTAATAGATCAAATAAATAATATGATGTAATTAAAATGCTTATAATGTTCGCTGTTTTGATCCGCATTGCATTAGTGTGATACAGTATTATCTATTTTGTATTTTATACTTACTTATGTAAGTTTTATATTATTATTCTATATTTTATTTTATATTACTTATTCTATTTCTATATCCTGAACTTTAGTCATATTTACTTTTGTGATTGTGATTTTCTCACTAAATATTTTTTTAATATTGTTATAGAAGGAGCTGGTGACTTAAAGATTTCATTGGCAGTGACTGCTACACATAATTGTTGTGCATATCATAAATAAGATCTTACAACTTGAATAATTTGTGCATTATTTAAGGAAATTCTTTGCTGTGTTAGATGGAGTTGTAACTAACTACGCTGTGTTTCTGTTTTAGGATATTACATGGCAAGATGAGCACTCTGCCCCCTTCTCATGGGAAACGAAGGTAAATATATGTTAGAGATGCACCAAGCTGCTTTTTTTATGTCTGATCGCAGCATAGCAGTATCATTACACATTTAAAAACGTAATCAATACCATTTTTAGAAACTCTAAAATCGCCTGATGAATTGCTAATACTTGTTTAAAATGGCCAGCAATTAACTTTTCATATCAGGACCTTTATACTTATTACCATCTTGCACACAAGTTAATTGCCGTTGTTTGTTCATATCTGTTGTTACATTATTCAAATACCCTTTTCTGACCAACGTGTGAGTGCAGTCGAGCTGTGAGACGTTGTAAACTTTGCTCCGGTCTCTCAGAGCCAGCTGGATTTCAGCTTGACATCGGGCTCAGCAGATCAGGGGATCTCCGCCTCGCAGGCCGACTCGAAGGCTGCAAAGGTTCCTCATTCCAGCCAGCTTGGCAAGAGTACACCGGGAACTAAGGTATGATAAGGAGTCGACTGTGCTTGTTTCTTGTATGTTTCGGTCGGAAAGTTAATCACAGTTGAAGGCTTCACTTGGTTTTATATCATTTATATTGATGCACAGTTGGTATTGAATCATTGCACAAACACAAGAGGGGTATATAATCAATCCTAACTAAGAAAAAATAAACTTAAAGTAACTTAAATATCATCTAACACAGTTATTAATATAATAACCTGAATCACAGTGAGGAGTTTAGGTTCACCTGATCTCTTTAGTGCAATCAGGAACATCTCAGTATACCTCTTCATGTGACTGATAATACAAGCTTAGTTGTTAAGATGTTATGAGTTTACTAGAGATTAAAAATATCTGGTGCATGACTCATTTATATGTGGGGGGGGTGGTAATGTTATTTCTCAATTCCAAAGAAAAAGGACATTTTGACAACGTGAAAATGGAGTTTATGTTTGGTTAACACAGTGTTTGTCTCATACCAACTGTCTGCCAAAGCCATAAGTATTGTGTTATGTGCTTGTTTGAATCCTACATACACATAACTTAACTTAAGTGACATTTTTAAGATGTTTAAAAAGAAAAAAGACTAGTGGAGACCATTTTGTCCAAAGTTTTATGAGTCCATTATGTTGAAACAGTTGAAATTAATGTGTTACTGTGTGATCCCGAAGGTGTCTGTCAGCGAAGGACGGAGGCCAGAGGAAGAGTCTTCTTTCTGGAAGATCAGCGCAGAGAGGTCCAGGCTGGAGGGAGAGCAAGCCGACTTCCAGTCCCTGACCCCCAGCCAGATCAAATCCCTCGAGAAAGGAGAGAAATCCCTCCCCTCCTACCTACGACAGGTAAACGCTGAAATCTAGCGGCGTCTCACACAATCTGGTGCTTTTCTCAACTCAAATAACAGCTGCCAATATTTTTTTTTTCTCCTGATATTTTGACTGCTGAGACGCTGGCATCATATTTCTGGTCTGCAGAGTTTCAAACAAACAACAGATTGAAAGCTAATTACCTCCCCAACACTTGTCGTCTGTCTTATCGAGCCGTGAGTCCTGAATCAGAATCCAGCCTGAGCATCTCCTCCACGAGTGTCGGAGAGCAGATGGTGAATGCAGCCAATTTGCAGGAAAAAAAAGTCTGAATTGTTTCTGATGGATCTACTTTCCTGCATATTTCTTGCTGCTGCATATTTTTCATTGTACAGCCTCATCAAACGTTTATATTGCTTGCCATGGTCACATAAGAAGCCTCAAATGCATGTGCAACTCCCCACTTTGATAATCAGTTTCTGAACAATTTCAAAGCTCAACCTTTGTTCTTTTGTAGTTAGATATCTTAAAAAGCACTAACACTGAAACTAACCAACACTAAGGTTTATTATTTTTCTACAGGAGACCCCTGTCGCCACCAAGGAGCCCGAGGCAGCAGACCCCCACCCTCCAGGTCCCACCAGGTCCACCAAACAGCGAGCACCCAAACCTCCCGCCCCCCAGCCCCGTCCCACCCCCGTCATGCCGTCAGCGCAACGCGCATGGCGTCCATCTCCATTTCGCCGAGCCCGGCCCCCCCTGTGAGCGTGTCGTCGTCGGTCGCCGGCTGGGAGCGATCTCAGAGCACCCTGCCGTCGGTCAGCAACACCGTGGACGAGGTGTTCTCCTCCAGCCTCATCTCCAAGCCCTCCAGCGGTGCGGAGAAAGAGAAAGGGGACGACGGTTTGTCCACCAGCCCCACCTTTGCCCAGGTGAGTTTTCAGAGTGATGTGAGCACAGTGTCTAAGTGCAACACGAGCTTTGGTTGTTGTCAAATACAGCAATTAAAACCAAGTTCACCACGTTTGTTTAGCCGAATATTTATAGACCCACAATATCAATATCGACTCACTTCAAGGTTTCTAAATGTTGCTTTCTCACCTGTAGCTTTGCTTAGTTTTAGTACATTTGTTGTTTCTGTGTCTTGTACCCTGTGTTAATACAAACTAACAAAAGAGTTGTACATAAAAGGTTATATGGATTGACAGAGAAGTAATTCATTGGGCAGGTTTCACAACCAGAAGCTCGGACTTAACAGTAGCTGGGCTCTTCGATTCCTGCTCAAATCACACAAGTCCTGCGGTCGGTCTTGTTTTGCTTTCACACCACAAACAAACCACACCGCGGTCCAGCTGGAACCAAACCAAACTCCACTCCTCGGCGTCTGTCCGGCCATTTGGTCTGAACCGGAGCCGGATTACGCGGCTTTCACACCAGCCTGAAACAAAGCAGACCGAAGCAGGTCGGGCGTGAAAGCATCCCAACAAAACAAGCGTAAAGAAAGAAACGGGTCAGGCCTCGAGCGGTAGTCGTACTTCATGAGGACTATGAATAGTTGTTTCTTACAGCAGGTCAGCCTTTGACAGTGTTTTAACGTGGTCTGTCTGTCTGTCCTGCCGCCTCACTCCCCTCCCATCCCTCCCTCCTCAGTTCAACACAAGCAGCAGCATCCTGAAGACCGGATTCGACTTCCTAGACAACTGGTAAACCGCAGCCGAGGCTAGCCGGAGCTCCGAAATGAATCACTCTCATCATCACTCAAAAGAAGGACCACACTGCCATGACTACAGACATCCCACGTGTCTAGATTTAACTAACACCCATCTTTAGACCGACCACATTATGTTCTCGTAATTATCCCCAGTTGCTTGTTAAGACATTATCTCACCGCCTGTGTGCTGGTGTTTATCCTCCCCAAACCCCCACAACTACTATTTAAAAAAAAAAAAAAAAAAAACGCTCCCCCTCCTCTCCGTCTTATTATTGCTTGCCAAACTCTCCTCTCTCCCCCCCGCCAACGGTGACCAAACCTCACAGGTGGTTTGCTCTGATGACTGCGCACTCACACTGCGAGCAGCTTGGTTGAAAGGTTACACGGTTTAAGAAGACTGGAACCGCATCAGCGACCCCGATGACGGCCAGTGTTAACGGACAGCTGTCACATATCACGGCTAAACGCGAATGCAACCGCGAGACATTTAAAACCGACTGAAGTCCAAGTGGAATTTGATTGCAGTCCGACAAATGTTTAGCCAAATGTTAAAAGAAGTGTACATTCACCCGTGTGTTAGATACTTAACTGTAATTGTTAGTAAAACGCTGAAGTGCAGACGTTTACGAGAAGTTTCAGCTTCACCCTTTGAGCAGGAAGGGGGGAAAAACCGATAGATTTGATCAGATTTCTGTGTTTAACAGGTGTAAATAAGAGGGATATATGTTGCTGGCCTTGTCATGGTGGTACAAGGGTTTGGCTTGACATGGCTGCGACTGCACCCCGAGAATGGTTCTGCCACTTGTTGTGTTGACTTAAAAAAAAAAAAAAGAAGTGGGAAATACTTTTACTTGTTATTAAAAGCTACGGTACGAGAAAGCACATATTAACTGGCAGTGGAGGGGGGTGAAGTGAAGTGGAAATCTGATTATATTTATCGGCCAGTCCCCGATTAAAAGTGTAGCTGAGGTTTGTTAACTGGCGTACACGTCAGCCAAATATCCCAAAAAACTCTGGTAACCTGCTGATCACGTTGCTCGCAGTGTGAACGCACAGCTGACTCGGATGCCTTGACTTTTAGACACTAATCTAAGGAGTAAGGAGTTATTTTGTACCATAAGCATGTCAAGTTTTCTTCCTCTATGCTAAATACTAAAGCATCTTTTTTTTTCTGTTTTATTTTCCTATAAAGATATTTTGCTCTCCGATGTGCTTTTATTTATATTTACGTACATATTGCTGTAAGAGTTTTAGAGCTGAAGTAGTGCTCAGTGCTGCGGTCCTGACCCACATAGTGCAATTACAACAGACAGTGTTCATACTGGTTATGAAACGTCATGGGATTTTAACCATTGCATCACTTTGGAGGAATAAAGCAGAATGTATTTTCCAACTTTCACATAGTCATTGAATTAGATTTTTTTTTTCCCTGCAAGTGGAAACCAGGCTGTTGTCCTCTCTTGACATTTAAAACAAAGAGAAACTCCAGTCGCTGAAAAACTCGCAGACTGCGTGTCCGGGCCGCCGTTGTGAACCTGTTACAGACGTCCTGTAAGGATTTTAGCTTCTTGTCAACAGTTCCTCACCACCTCACCCTTCCCACATGTCACCTTTGACCTCGAACTAGTGCTGAGCAAAGCTTTTGTAACGGAGGTGAGACGCGCTCAAACGTTGTGTTTTAGGTAAATGGGCAGGCATGTAGTGATTTGTACCACTTGTGTCATAGATTTAAAATCCAGTTTACATGACTAGAGTACTATTTTACTGAATTTTATATTTATCTGCCGTTGTATCTTATGCTATACATGTATATTGCACTCATGGTCACAGATTGGAAGGAAGTGAATAAATAAGTCAAACATGGTTCTCGTCTTCTTCTGTTTTTTGGACACAAACTTCATTCCTTTGGTAATGCAGAGTCCTGTTTCCCAGCTTTGTTCCTTTTGCTTTGCTGATCACACCCACAAATGATCTTTTCTAAATGTAATGAAGGGCGGGTTAATACAATTTCCCCTCTGAAAGAAAGAGGAGGTCACCGCTGTCTCATGGCTGCAAATGCACCATCAGTCGATAATTGATTCAATCTCATTTTACGAGAAACATCAGAGTAATTGGTGCTCTTAACCTAAAGTTTTTGCTCCAGGGTGGTCGAGGTTTTGACATCAAGACTGTTTTCCTGCTTGTTTGCATTCTTGTCGACCTCCCTCTCAGCTCCATGACATCAACTCCTCTGTAATTCCTACCAGATCCAAAATGCCACTTAGGAGAGGAGGAGGGAAGGATGTCCGGTGCTCAGAGGAAACTTTGTGCTGTTCGGGGTTGAACAACATGCTGGTTCAGTTGAGAATCGCCAGACTTTGTTCCACTGTCTCCTTTAGGCACAAAGCAGGCCCTCTGCAGTGTGTTTAGGAAGGGAAGGGCATTATTGTGTTTCATACAGAATGCATGTTGTGAAGCAACATGGTTGTGTTTCATTGAAATCTTGGATGTTACACTTTTTTTTTTTATTGTGATCATTGTAGGTTTCATAGTTTTAGTGTCCCATGGTTGCTTCAGCTTCCTGTTTAAATGCTTACCAAAATAAAATGCAATTTTGAGCTTTAAAACATAGTACAGAAATCTAGTCAAATCATCTAATTCACTCTTTAAACTGAGAAAATGTAGAAAGAAAGAAAAAATCATCTGAAGTGTTTGTCATTGTCTCATCAACAATTTATTGCTTGTTTTTTCAAGGACTTGTTCAACATTTTGAGAAACAGGCTTATTGCCTCATATCTTAATGCATTTATATTAGACAATTAATGCCACTACATGTTTATACAGCAAATATGTGGCAGGAGCCAGCAGCTTATGAGCCTAGCTTAGCATAAAGACTAGAAACAGGTGGAAACAGCTAGCCTGGCTCTGTCCTGAGGTGACAAAAATCAACATAACCAGCGCCTCGAAAGCTTCCTGGAGTCTTGTTGTCATCATGAGGTTACACCGAAAAAAGTCAAAGCTTCCATAAAAGAGAGAATTTTTACACTTGTGCTTTTTTAAATATATTAATAAATAAATAAGAAGAAGTGTTTATTCTGAGCCAGGCTGGTTGATTACTCCGATCTTCTTTAAGATAACCGGCTATGGACAGTAACTACACATTTACTGTGCAGACATCCTAAGTGAATAAGTGAATAAGCTTATTAGCCAAAAATATTCAACTGCAGTTTTTCAACTTTTGCATTGCACTCCTGTATCATTTTATTCCATGCATTGCACTTCCTTGTCACAACATGGCATTTATGTCACCCACATTGCGGCCTCCAGCAGAGATGAGGGGCGATTGCGGAGCTCACTCCTTTCACCTGATTTTTTTCATTTCCAAATGTGTGGTCCTCCTCAGCCTCGGCCCCTTTAATCTGAACTAGATTACAGTGTTTTGCAGAGCGGCTAAAGCACTGAATACTTGAGAATTTTGGGGTCTTTAAACTGGCCGGAGGAGATATTACAGATATTACACAATAGGAACAAAAGGTTAAATCTAATTTATCAGCATTGGTCTTTTTTGAAGATACTGTTTGTCTGCGTCCATCATTCCTCGCTGAACTGAGGCACCTCTGTCCGGTCCTGCCGCCTCCCTGCAGCACCACCCAGCACCTCCACACTCTGAATGGCTGCTTTGTGTCCCTTCTCATCTATTTTTTTTTTTTATTTTGCAATAAGCGTTTGGCTGAATGAAAATCATTGCACGGTATTGAACCTACAGTGCAAACCGAAACAGGGCTGTTCTTGTGTAATGGCGCGTTACCTTGCAGTCAGGCAGACATGACACTTCATTAAAGTTCAAATAAAACCACAGCTCCTCTTTATAGAGCTAAAAAGAGCTGCTCTGATGCCGACTGATGCTGTTTGTCCTGTGCCAGACTGACATTTTTTCCTATTGCAGAAGCACTGTGCAGGTCTGAGAGATCAGCTGGAAATTTGATTGAGTCACCGCATGTTTTTGTACTGCTGGGACACCCTATGCTAGGTGATAAAGTATGGAAAGAATCTGTACCACAGTCCTATTATATGCATGATTACACAAATACAGACTAGACCATGTTCATTTCAGGGAATTATGGTGTAAATCTCACTTAGTGCTTTTAACCTGTTAAGCCCCAGCCTCTTTTTTAGGCCCCTGCTCGAAAATGACATAACCAAACTGAATAGAGTATATCTCTGCATCTACAAGGTCTATTTGAATCATTTTGGTGTTGTAATAAACACTTGTGAAATTTGTTCAGATGTGTAAGTATCAGTATTTACACACATGGACAAAATTGTTGGTATCCCCTCCGTTAAGAAAGAAAAACTCACCATCATTTTTGTCCTGGCCAGTTTGTTTTTTTAAAATGATTTTGTTGAACCACAATTCAAAAGCAATGTCTGATTATCATTAGTTAATTTTCAGTAATTTTTTATTTATTATTACTATTTTTCAGTGTCAAGTTATTTCAGTGACCTTTGTGGGGTTTTTCTTTCTTTAACAGAAGGGTACCAACAATTTTGTCCATGTGTGTATGTCACTGGCTCAGAGTAAATGAAGATGGCACACAGCACACAGCATAAATGAAAGATTTAATTTTCGCCTAATGAAAATTTACACTTTTACAATGAATATCTCTTTGAAGTGATGCAGTTTCAGCTCTAAATCTAAACCAAAATATGTGAACATTATCTCTGAAGACTGATTCTGATAAAGTGAGGCAGAGAAAAATTATAGATGTTTCAGTACAGACTGTTTTTGCAGAATCTCACATTTTGGCACCATCTATGCCATTTGAAATTTTTGATGTACCAAACTATATTTTTTATTTTTATGTCACTATTGGTGTTCATCACATACATTTACAACAGTTTTTGACTTTTTATTTTTGAAATCAACCAGACTTCTATTTATTTTTCAAAGAAAACAATACAAAGCAATTGATGTGCAATATGACTCTATTTTTACATGAATAGTACAGTGTTTTATGCTTTTTGTTGTGGAACAACAGGTTTATGTGATGCTTCCTATATATTAAATGTACAGTTTTACCATTGTGAGAGTTGATTCATGGCTGCGATTTACAATTATTTTCATTATAAACTATTCTCTTGATCAATCTTTGGTTTATTAAATGTGAGAAGCTGTGAAAAAAATCCTTATTGCAATTCCCTAAAGCCCAAAGCAGTGTCTTCACATTGGTTTTATTGCTTGATTAACAGTCCAAAATCCCCAAATACTGGATGTAATATTACATAAGACAAACAAAAGCAGGAAATGATCCCTTTTTAGAGGCTGGAACTTGATCAAATTTGGTATTTTTGGTTCAAAAATCACGAACAATCAATACTTTCATCAACAAGTCACTTAATTGACCACTCATTTCAGTTGCGGTTGTTTTGTTCTTTGATTGGTTTGACTTTATTTTCTTGGCACAGCAGGAAATCAGCAGGAGGTCAAAACAAGAAGTCACACTTTTTTAGGAGGAGGGGGTCACGTATTTTTTTCCAGCTACTTGTTTGAAATCCAAACTGAAGTCTGGAAAAAGTTTTGAAGTTTTGGACTCCATTGTGCACTTGAGCAGCTGTGTGTGTGTGTGTGCAGACTCAGACACATTTGTCCCCCTCGCTGCCGGAGCTCCTCCCAGTCTCCGGATCCCAGAACGCCTCAGTCGCTTTCCCTTCCCTGGAAACTCAGCTGGATTCTTGTGGCATTTTAACTGGCATACCTTCTGTTACACCCATGTACACACACACATGCACACACACACACACACACACACACATATTTCTTTTTATGTCATAATTTCCCCTGAACAGATTCACAACCCCACATTTCTGATGTATTTAATTGCACTAGAAAAGCTTGGCAAGCAGGCCTGATATTTTGCCAAATTAATAAAAGGACTGTGTGTTTCTGTGTGTGTGTGTGTGTGTGTGAGTTTATGACCACAGCACACTCGTGTACAGGTATGCAGTGTTTTCTGTTTGCAACATAGTTCAGCCAACACTTAAGACCACGAGATAAACGTTAAAGAGGTTCAAACAAATTGTACATCCGGCATGATGCTTCATTTCTGGAATCAACTTGGGCGCTTACGTCCTAAAAGTGTTGTAGATCGACTGATAACCTGCATGTCATCAGGTCATCTCCATGACAACTGAGCAAACTCCTCTCCTGATGAAGACCAGCTCACACAGCTGAATCGTGTTCACTGCTGGTTTCCTGAGCGTGTGTGAAATCTTTGCATCTGCAGATAATATTTTTATGTTTTCAGATAATCCAAAGATGCCCAAACAATCTCCAAATTTGGTGAACTGAATGCTGAAATGTTCTTTTATGAGTTGACAAAACTACTTAAACTAACTGAACCATTAAAGAAGGATCACCTGAAAAATCAGGACAAAGGTTGAGAAAAGTCCTCTCTGTCTTGGGCTAAAATAAAAACCCTTTACAGCGTCTAATAAAAAGGCATAAAGAGATGCAGACAGACAGAGACCTGTGCTGCTGTCCCCTGTGTGAAACTGCAGAGTTCACACAAAGAGTGGAAATGGGAGGTGGGAGCAAAAACAAAGAGCTTTCCTGTTGTTGTTTGGCAAGAAAGAAAGGAGAGACGTCCTGGACGAGGCAGAGGCAGCAGGCGGACAGCAGGGATGTGCTTTTGATTTGCTTTTAAATACCTGAGATTTCAGCTGCTGTCTGTGTGTGTGTGTGTGTGTGTGTGTGTGTGTGTGTTTTTACAGTATGATGCACACCATCTCTCATTCACATCTCTGACGGGAGATTCCCTGCTGATGTTCCTAATTTTCCTCAATCGCATCTCTGAGGGAAGCACGAGGGTCAGGAAAAAGGAGAGAGGGAAGAGGGGGAGACGGCAGCAGGGAGGAGAGAGAGAGAGAGAGAGAGAGAGAGAGACTCAGAGGTGCAGAGGGAGTTTAGCTGCTGAAGTAAAAGCAGAGTTATTTGGGAAGCAGAAAATGGGACCGGCTGCCACCTCGCTCGCTCTGCTGTCTTTATGTTCTGTGGGTCTGTGTGTTCCTGCAGGGACGGGCGGCGCTGCACCAACACAGGTCAGGACTTTATCTGTGCACTGCGTGTGTGAGAGTTCACTTTTGAACTTTTAAAGAAAATATAAGAGATGTTGCTGTTGTGTGCCTGTTGGTTTGGGTGAAACACTGCATCCATTCACAGTTTTCTGAGTGTGTGTGCTCTGCGTGTGTGCAGGTGGAGGTGCTAAATTAAGCAAAAGATCACCAACACTGAGATCCTTTTTTTTTTTGCTGAATGTTAAGTTGAATAGGGTGATGTATCGTGTGAACGGTGGTTGATCTGCTGTGCGAGCGGTGACGTCAGGGCTGGATGACACACACCAGACATGTTCAAGATAATAATGGCGTGACCGCAGCGGAAAGACTGGTATTAATGGTGACACACCCAGAGGAGCAGGTCCATCTGGCAGGTTTTTTTTTTCCTCTGCCGAGACTCAGTGTGTGTGTCAGACTTCAGAATAAAACACCAGTCTCTCTTTGTCACTGGGGGAACATGTGGATACATATCATTACAATGGTGTGTCTGACACTGACTCTTTAATCAAGAATACATGATTTTAAGCTAAAAAAGATCAATAAATACTTTTTTTTTCCACAAAACTAAAGGTAAATACAAGATTGCAAACATTACATCCTGCATACAAGCAGGATTGTTGAGGATAAAGACACAACACAAAAGTTTTATTTCTGGTGTGGTCTTTGTTAAAGAAGAGTTAGATGACATCAGGTAAGACTCTTCAGATTACTTAAAGCAGCTCTGTGGATGTTGGGGAAAAATCCACCTGGTGGCAGGCATTAAGAATAACTAATAGAGAGTAATAGAAATAGCAAATCCTCTTGCTGTTGGTCTTGGTTTAACACCAGTGCTTATAGAGGCACTGGTGTTAAACTGAGACAGTTTCATAACCACTTTAAAAACTCACATTTCATTACTAAGACATTTGCTCCTGTCTCAGTGGAGCTCCTAAATCTAAAAGCAATAAGAGCTCCCTCTTGTCTTGTAATTTTAATAAAACTAAAATTGAGATTTTGAACATGAGTCAGGTCCAGATGTACACATGAAGGTACCGGTAATTTGGATTTTAGAAAAAAAAACAAACCTTTATCAGCTTGTTTCGAGCATCTGAAGCTTATTTTTGATGGTTGTGGGGGGGAAGCTGGGTTTGATTTAATCTCATCCACTGGTGCAAATGATCCAGCAGGACTCGACTGGTAGAAACAGCATCTGAAAAAATGTTGACATAGTGATTTCTCTCTCTTCTCTCTTTTTTTTTCGCCCTCTGTGTATCAGGAATCCCTGCCAGAGGTGAAAAAGGCAAGAGGGGACGTCCCTGATATTCTTCCAGAGCCTGAACCAGAGCCAACCAGCCCAGTGTCAGACTTTGAAAACTCATACAACTATGTCTGTAAGTCTCCACAGTCATATCCAGGTCAGGTTTAGAGACTATGGCATTACTTGTGGAAGATATCTGCATCATATATTAGTCCAAACCAAATAACTCTTTACTGTGTAGTATGAAGAAACACAGTCTTATTTCATATCTAATTATTGCAACACATCTGCATTCTCCCTCCTGTTCCTCTCTTATTTATCCTCGATCACATCCTTTTTTTTACTCTGTTCTGTCCGTCAGTGTCCAGACTGGCCGGTATGGACCAGGCGATTCACAAGCTGAATGTCGGTCACTACACCTTGGACGTTAAAGTCAGCCAGCTGATGGACCGTCTGTCCAGGATGGACGGTAAGACGATCAAATCTGCCGATCTATGCTCTCTCTTCATGCACCCTTTCCTCTTTTTCCCTCATCGTACACATTTTTTAAAAAAACTTATTTGGTCTATATTTCTAGCATTTCCTCTAAGTCAGTCAGTGTCGTTGTAAAATGGACAAATGTAAGATGAAGGTGGCGCCCCCCTCTGATAAAAAGTGGAAAATCAGCAGGGAGGTATGTCACTTCTCCACATGTTGTCAAAACTGATCCTGATACTTCACAAGATGAATGAAACCAAAACGTAAAAGTAAAGTAAATGAAAAATGATAGATAGATAGATAGATGATAGATAGATAGATAGATAGATAGATAGATAGATAGATAGATAGATAGATAGATAGATAGATAGATAGATAGATAGATAGATAGATAGATAGATGGATGATAGATAGTAATGGTGTTGTCCTCTGATACAGTTGTTTAAAGAGAGCGATGTCTTGACTTTCATGCCTCCTTGTTTTTGCTGTTCCCCGTCACAAACACGACAGCTAAAGTCGGGGAGCTGGAGGACAGCATCCGGGAGGTCTACCAGCACAGCAAGGACAACCGCAAGGAGATAGGAAAACTGGAAGGTATCACAGTGATTTTCTCCTGAATCTCTTTGAATTTTCTTTAAAATGATGACAAAGAATGTTTGTGTGAAAGGGACAGTGGTGGCTGTTGGGAGGATAGGTTCTTCAAAAGTTTCCAGACAAAGTTCTTGGTAGTATTTGTGCCTTCAGACAAATAAATCACACGAATATTAGTATTATTTGTGATGCCTGGGATTGAAACCACATTTTTAAAGCTCCATTGAGCAATACTTTTATATAAACGATGTGTCAGATGAGAGATGTGCATATTGTGAAAGAGTTATAACCTGACTCTGCAGTTCACCTCAGTTCTTTGGTGTGTTTTAGTGTTTTTCAGTGTTGTTGAGGTTTCTAAGCTTTTCTGTTCTGGTTCAGTCTCAAACATCTCATTGACCTTGTTTCCCACTGTACACGTCCTGCCGCACCAAATGACAACGCTAACTACTTGCTGATGAGCACGGTGGAGCATTTAGCAGCTAAAGAGACGGATATTTCCCTCAGGAGGCTGGTGGAGACCAAAAATAGAGCTAAAAGGAGGGTGAATGTTTTATATACAAACACGACTCCGAATGAGTCATGAATGAATTTAGTTCCTCTAAATGCCTCTTATGTGTAAAATAAGCAATATATATGTTAGTCTTGTGTTTACACTGAGTGGCTAAACACTATATAACCTTTTTTGTCGTTTTTGGTACACCCACTGGGGGCATGTAATAAAGCATCGGTCTTGTTTTTCTCTGCCTCTTAGGTTGCCAGAAGGGACGCAGGATGGGGTACAAATGTTATCTGGTATACAACAGCTATGAAGATTACGCCGGAGCGTCCAGGAAGTGCCTGGAACGCGGCGGGCGCATGGCGATGCCCCGCGACCGCAAGGAGCAGGAGGCCCTCGCGGACTACGTCAAGTCGTTCTTCCACCCGGGGAACTGGCCCGTCTGGCTGGGCATCAACGACCTGCGATCTGAGGGCATGTACCTCTTCGACGACGGGACGCGGGTGTCGTACTTCCAGTGGCGCAAACACTTCCTGTCCAGCCAGCCGGACGGAGGGAGGCGGGAGAACTGCGTGGCCATGTCGTCAGACGACGGCGACTGGTGGGACCACTACTGCGATCGGACCATGAACTATCTCTGCGAGTTCGACGACAGGGTGGCGCTTTAAAGTGGACTCTTTTAGACATAGCTTTACTCTCACCACCTTACTACTACCTTAAACTTTGACCTCCAGTTGTTGATCATTAGAAATTAAAGTGCCTTATATTTTCAGCTAACTTATTTCCCTTTAAAAGACACTTTACACATACCTGGATTGGTTGTATTCAAAGGTAAGAAAGTCTGCAATTCTCCAATAATGTGTTTAAATATAAATATCCAGTATAATGTAATTTCTGTAGCAGTATCTAAGCAGTGTCAGGATAAAAAACATTTGCCGTGAAAATATTTCATGGTATTTTAGTTTTTGAAGCTGAAACATGTGTCTCAAATGCGCACAAATTCATAAAGGTCCTGAATGAGACTTCATCAGATTATGTCACTATTATAAATATTATATTTTCCATGTGGCTGCAGTGATATGAATGTAAACCAGTCAGGACTCTGCTGTGATTTCACGCCTGGAATTTTAAATATTTGTTCAACGTTTCCGAAAAAAAAGAAAAAAAAAGGGAAAACACGGAAAGCTGGAGGCGCTTTCCTCAGAATCAGCACATGTGGAACCTCTTGAAGATATAAATCAGTGTGTATTCAGGCTCAACAGGAATTAGGCAGAACTCCTCGTTTGTTTCTGATCCTTGAAGATATCTGAACAAAGTCTGGTGCCCAGGTGGGACTGCTCTGTTCGACATCTCTGACCAGGTTTAAAAGCCCCACTTCTGAATCCTTTTCCACCCCCCGAAATGACCGTCACCGTCTGTAAATGTATTCGGAGTCTGAGTACGACAGCATGCAAAACGAGAAAGTTGTACATACAATGCAGAATGTAAATGTTTTTTCATAAATCTTTACTAAAGGTTGTCATGGTCTGCAGCTTCATTTCCTGATCAATCAAAAATGGTTTGATAGGTAAAATAAAGATTCGCCTGATCAGCGTGTCAGTGCTGATACCTAAATGATGATTAAAGCTGAAATGTGATGCTTGTGGTTTTTCCCGGGATCATAAAACTGTAAATGCTGCAGGTTTTTATCAGTGACTATGAGCACTGTGTTCAATGTGTTATCACCATTTCTTTAAAGGATAAACTTCAGGATTGTATTAAGTAAATGCACGCATGCAACTGCATATGAGTTTGTCTAAAATTGGCCACATTTTTATATAAATCAATTTTAAAAAAACCCCATCACAGTCACACTGATTTTATTGCACATCATGTGCTCATTTTATTTGTAGATATGAGAAGATTAGATATGTGGCAGTAAATCCAACTCTTTTTCTGTGTTAAAATCACAGTTTAATCGAAAAGAAGAAAGTGAGGATACAGCAGCAAACATTTCACTGTTCTTCATCTCTGCCCTGAGGAAGTGGTAACATCGTGTGGCATGATTTCTGGGTAACGTACCACCTAAATTTGAAACCGGTCTCAGTCTCTCAGTTGACTCAGGGATGGTGGATTCTTATCAAATGACCTTAAAGGCAGCAGGTGGAGTTTTATCACAGATTATCTGTCTCATCTATAAGGACACTTTCAAATAAAGTGACAGATGCCATAGTGTCTAACGTTAGAGATCAGGATAAAACTGTAATCCAGTAGTAAGACTTTAAAAATGCTCCCAATCGCAGCACTGACACGACCAAGAAGATCGGTCGTCTTTGCTTCACATTTCTGCATCGGTCGCAGCTCATCATGGTGTCATGAGTGTGAGCCGTAACGTCATAAACGTGAGTCAAAGAGCCGCTCTTCCTCCGTGGTGTCAGTGACAGCGTTTAAAAGGAAACGCCCGACGAGCCCCCGAGGCTCAGCGTCTCCGGTGTGTGAGACTTTCACAGCTTTGCGGGCTCCACGGCCTGCAGGATGTCCGTCACACTCGGCCTGTCCAGAGGGTTTTTAGACGGGTGAGAAAGAAGGACCTTCCCTGCTGCGTCCAGCAAAAAGTCACCACCCAGCTGAAAAAATGAAAACACATCAGCTGCATTACTCTGAGCTTTTTAGATTGTCATTAAATGGCTCAATGTGATGATGTAATGTAAAGGGGGAGTGCTCCCAAAAATAATTATTAGCAACTCTGCTGAGCTTTTTATCCCCTTTTAGTTTATTGTTTTTCTTTTGCAGCCTGAATGTGTACTGCAGTAAAAGTACACGAGAACAAATAACAAAAATGCATTAATGTCTTGGACTGGTTAGAGAATACAAGAATGATCTAATCATTTAATAATCTAAGACATAAAACACATTTTAACCAGACAGTGACACAGATGGACCACCGGACAGTCATGTGCATCTTTAACTAGTCACTGAGTCCGAAAAATATCGCCGGCGATTACTCCATGTAATTGTTGTGCATATGATAATAAATTAAATCTTAATATCAACGAATGACATAACAGCGGCCTGATCTTGAGGTCCTGTCTCAAATATATTAATTCTGCTGATATTAATCCTAACTGATTCATTACTTAATTAATTTGTGTTTGTTTTTGTCCTTGCATGTAAATCTGTTCCTGCTTTCTAGCACACATATTTGCATCAGTGATTCAGGCCTTGACATCAGCATTTACTCAGTGTCAGTGTTTCCTGTGCTGTCCGGTACCTGGTAAATATCTTCCAGCAGGCGAGGTGGGAAATCAGGGAAGTCTCTGCCCGCAGCTTCGTACTCCGAGTACCGCAGCAGGCAGCCGAACTTCATCACCTTGGCGTAGGATGAGCCGAGGCCAAAGCTCCTGTAGATCTGTGGCAGAGAAAGTGTGTAGGAAAAGTGCATTTTCTACAGCGCTACCAGGCACCGTCTCAAACTTCTTCTACATTCTGGCAGTTTTATATAATCAAAAGCTGCGAGAAAAACCAAAACATCCGCTCTGGATTCAGCAGTATGAAAAGTATCTGCTGGACGACCTAATCAGGTTCTGTATCGTGACTGCTGATTTCCTCCGCGGCGTGCGGAAAATCCTCCTCCCGTCTTCATATTTGGTTGACCGGCCCATGTTTCCACCTCACATCTGCCAACATCTGCCGGCTGGCTTTTGGGAACAAATGCTTCGGAGGCCCAGCTCGATCGGACTTTATGACACATCAAACAGCCGCTAAATCTCGCGCTTCTTTTGGCGCGTTTGTGTCTAGTCACAACCGTGTCTCGTTTCCATAAATGACGGCTGCCTCTCTATCACCTGCCCACCTGCACCGACTATAAGTATACAGACAACAGAATATAATAGAGAAGCAGAGGTGTTATTTATCATCCCCACCTTCCTCTGTGGGTCCAGCAGCATGTCGTAGGTACATCCGGTCTGCTCCAGCCACAGCCGAGCTCCCTCCACGCTGCCGAAAGCAACCACCACGACCCGCGTCGACCGAGCCTCCAGGGCAGCCTGCAGGGAAATTAAAGATTAAATATGAACACTGACTACAAACCACTCAAAGAATTCTCTTTAGCTTCTTTAGGCATCTTTTATACTTTCCAACACTTTTGTTCGACTGCCAGTAATTTATTTATACGAAAGCAAATGTTGCTGCAAGGCCGAGTGAAGAGAGTCAGTTTGGAAAAAATGTCAGATCCCTTTATAGCTACAGGGATGTTAAAGGAATAGTTCAACATTTTCTTTTTTCCCCCCCCATTTTCCACTCGTTCCCGCTGACATTTTAATGTTTCCGGCGCCGTTTGGCATTTTGGCGTCAATTACCATCTGAGTGACATTTGTGTATTTATTCCATAAATATATGTATACATAAGTAATGAAATGGACACCTTTATTTAGGGGGCATTATCAATCCACTTGATGAGGGCAGCTTCACCCACAGGTGCTTTCCCCTGGTTATTAGTTTTCTGTCTCTGTCATTATAAACTGTGATCACTACAAGAAAATAAATAAATAAAAAAATTGATATATATATAATACATAATATATAGATATTAAGAAGTAACTAGTGCCCAAAGCTGTTAAACAGATGTACTGCAGTGGATTAAAAAGTACAATATTTGCCACAGAAATGCACTGTAGTGGAGGTATAAAGCAGTATAATACTCAAATATAATACTCCTACAAGCACCTCAAGCAGACTGGCAAAAAGTCTAACAAAATAATTAGATCTTGTGTTGAGGTCGGGACCTTTTTTTTGTTTTATCACTTTGCAGCTTGTCTTGTCAAATGGATGATGTTTTATTCATTTTAAATGAGTGTTGAGCTCTGTGATTACACAACAATCGGATGTTTTGTCAGTCAACACAACATGCGGTTTGGAGTTGATGAGTTGTTAAATAACCACCATCAGCCCGAAGGCGCGCTCACCTGGCTGGCCCCCAGCTCGGCCACGTGGTCTCGTCACGGCTGTCATCCGAAATGTCTGATGAGAACCAGCAGCAGCTTCTGACCCTGAACCAGGTACTGACCCAGAGTCACACTCCTTTAAAAAAAAAAAAAAAAACATCACAATGACACAACAACTGAATAAAATACTTAACTGCCTAACTGTGGCATGGTGAAATATAAACCAAAGGGATTTTTAATTAACTGTAAAAAATATGTTCGCCCAAACAAACACTGAAACCAGCTGACAGTCTGAGCTGGATTTTGTTGTCTGCTGCTGGTCTTCTGTTAAACAGCGTCTCAAACAAACTCACTTTTCAGTCCGTGCATCGGTCAGCGGAGCGTCGGGGCTCAGGCTGTCGGCTATCTGTCTGCCTGACAGCTGTCCGTCCGATGTCTGCAGGCCTCTGTCCACGCTCTCCAGGAAGGAGTCCCACTCGCTCTGCACACAACAAGAACATCAGGTCCATCACGGATCGATTTAAACACAAATTAAATAGAAAGTCAACAAGCACATCATGGATAAAACAGCAATAAAGCATCTGTGACTGCATGAATTATTTAGAAATAATTAAAAGAATAACAAACTAGTGGATGAAAACATGGCAAAACCTTTTTCCAAAGCTCAGAAGAGCTGAAAGCATCAAAATTGGGATGAAATCTACTGCAAATGTTTTAATGCCACAGACTCGCTAACAGACCACCAGCTGCCATTCACACAACCACCTTTTGTTAACAGCATCAATGCTTGTCAGTTTCATTATATTAACTTCATATCAGTGGTGCAATGTAACTGAGTATATTTACTCAAGTACTGTACTTCAATGCGATTTATAGGTACCTGTACTTTATTTCTATTTCCTGCTAAGGCATGTTAAATATAAATATTCAGTTTTTTTACTCGACCACGCCTCCAGATTAATGACACAGAATATAATAAATAAATATGATGTATCATTATAGCTTAAAGTTAGACTTTATTGCCCCTAAAGGAAAATAAAAATGAAAAATGAGCTCTATGTTTATCAGTTGCACAGTTAAAGTGATTTACAGATTAACAATCAATATATAAATCAATTATAATCCAATAATATAATATACTTTATTCTAAAATGGCCATTTCTTCATACTGAATACTTTTGGTACTTTAAGTATATTTTGATAATTACACTGTTGGACTTTTACTTTTACTGAATTGAATTTTTTGGTGTTTTTCTTTAAGTGAAATATATTTCTTCCATCAAACACTGCAGACAGTTTTGTTCAGTATTCACCGTGTGCAGCGTGTCAGAGTCTGATTCTTAAACACGCAAACTCAAAAACTGAATGAAAATGTTAAAGTTTCACACATACAGACCTCCAGCTGCAGGAGTTCATCTACCTGCTCTCTCACGGCTGCGTGGCTGAAAAAAAAACAAAAAAACAAAAAGTCGTGTGAAGACGAGGCGCTGACACCGAGCGTTCATTTCCATTCATAAATAAAAAGGCAGCGATCGACCAGAGTGACTGTAACATCACCAACGTCACACATCTGACCCCAAATCAGCAAATATCATAATAAGAGAGAAATCTAATTTTAGAGTATCCCTTTAGCTTTCATCAGAAGGTATCTGATAAAAACTAAAGGAATGATAGCAAAGACAAAAACAGTAAGCGGTGTGCTTCTTCCCCAAATCTACAATCAATCCTCTATAAGAGCAAACAGTCAGAGTCAGAAAACATCCAGGAGTCTTTGTTATCTTTGTTAAGATTATATTTGGGCTGCTTAGATTAGGATTTGAATTATTTCTATTATATGATAATAGTTAGATCAAATTAAATAAATGAACTTTGCATGAGACGTTTCACAGCTGTTTTTGAATCGCAATTATGTAATAACCAGGCTGGCAATATGTTGGAAGTTGCTCCTTTTATTTCTTTTAATAGATTTGAATTGTACATTTATAACCCTTTAATAATTTATAATGACAGAAAACACGAAATTCACATGAGAAACTGGAACAAGCAAATGTGGAGGGATGGAGGGTTAAAAAACCTG
Organism: Scortum barcoo; assembly: GCA_023238725.1. Lineage (NCBI taxonomy): Eukaryota > Metazoa > Chordata > Actinopteri > Centrarchiformes > Terapontidae > Scortum > Scortum barcoo. The sequence continues at coordinate 17,982,400 of CM041543.1, forward strand.
CATTCTCACTGTTTGCTTTTATAAACTTAAAAACAATGACTGTGTGACTCACCCACACTTCTTATCAGCTGTGCTCACTCATAACAACCATTTATTATTATAATAATCATTTTATACGATAACGCAGCCAAACTTACTGATAAAACTTCTGCCAGGTGGCCTCGGCGTCGCTCTTCTTCTTCACTCCGATGCTGCACAACAACAGAAGTAAGACGCACATTAACGACAGCAGCTTGACCTGAAACACACATGGGGGGGCCCTGCAGGCCATGGCCGCCGACGGGCCCTTTACCTTTTGTAGAAGTCGGCTCCGGCCGTGATCAGGCCGAACAACGTGGTGATCTTGTAGGGGACGAAATTCTCCAGGGACTCTGTGTGAGAACAAAAGGGCCCACAGTTATCGCTCAGGCTTATTTGTGCAATATCACTGTGGTGTTGGCAGTGAGCATGACAGGGATTACATTACACCACCTTCATGCCAGCGGGGTTTAAATCCACTGACTCTGACCACACTGATCTGCTTTAACGACCCACAAGGAGGCAGCCAAATTATAAAATTTGTTAATTGTAGTTTTATTACATCATGTTTTATTCATTTATGACATAACTTTGCCTCATGAAATGTGTGATGACAAATGCAGCTGCAGCTTTAAAGCAACTAGTTTCACCCTCCTACTCAACGGACCTCATTTGAACTACCTCAGTTTTTCAACTGTTTTGTTTATTGTGAACAATATATACAATTTTAAACAAAAGTATTGATTACATACGTATTAACATTATATCTGCTTCAATTCGGCATAGACATGATCCACTTAGGAATAAGAATTAGACAGAGATAAAGATAGAGTATAAGTTTACATCATTATTATCTCGTTTAAATCCTGATTTCATTGCACTTGATTGAGACATGAAATAAAGCGACACCGTCTGTCTTCTATAAGCCGAATTACTCAGAAGATGAAAACGATTAACCCAACATCAAACAACTCCTCTTTCTTTCCTTGCTAAACACATTAAACCCAGTGAAGTGAGCCCTCCGCCCTACCTGCCGCCTCCTGTTTGGCTTTCTGCAGCAGGACTCTGCTCAGGTCGACCAGCAGAGTCAGTCCGCCTGTTAAAGTCTCCACAGACGCGCTCACACCCTCGGCCATGACTCCCACCTGGCGCCGAGGCTCACCTGCAGCCTCAGACTGACAGCAGGAGGCCATGTGAGCCTAAATGCATCCTGATCACGTGGTTAGATCACGTGGCCAACGGGGGTTTTGCACGCCTGCGACATCCAGTGGTGAGTGTTGATACTGCAGGACAGAAAGAGGAAAATAAGACTCCAACATTTACTCAGATATTTTAAAATAACATAGAAACATCGTGGACTTTAGCAGATATTGATTATCTTTAGTTACATATATTATTATTACATATATGCTTTTGTTTTCTTTTCCTTGTGTGGTTTTTACAGAGCATGTGACTCAACAATTTTATTGCCAGCGACTACTCCATGTTATTGTTGTGCATGTGATAATAAAGTGATGAATAAAGCAGCATTTTAAAGTATTAATAATGATATAATCTATAACACTACTTACATTTTGGATTTATTATGACAGCTGTGTGCACTTGTGTCACTTTACTCATTTCTCTTCTTATCTCCTGTCTGTCATGGCTTAAAGTTTTGTATAACAACATTTCTAAATATGTTTTTGTTCTTTCTTTATATAATTCAGTGCATTTTTATCCTCCCCTGAGTGTTTATTCTACATGTGCACTTCAGGTTCGATGCTAAACTGCATTTTATTAATATCTGAACTTTGCACAATGACAATAAAGATGAATCTAATCTAATCAAGGAGTATTTTTATTGGATCATACCAAACTTTTCATGTTACTTTTTCTGTTCTTACTGGAAGTGAACTTTTGTAGATTTCCTTGGGGAAAAAAAAAAGAAGTTTCCAATAAAGAAAACACAGCCTGTTAAAATCGTCAACCAGTTTTATTGACTGCTGAACATTCATTCACTCGTTCAATAAAACATTCCTTCCTTCAAGTTTTAAGCTTTAAGGTTGTGCACTCCTTGCTGTAAAGTCCACCACAGCGCTGCATGACCGAGGCACCCAGTGCCAAAATAAGAAAATGACAACCAGTCAGCACAATCACTGATGTGAAGAAACAAACAAAATGACACCAAGCAAAAAGACTCTGACTGTGGGTAGTACAGAAAATAAATTAGATATTTATCAATCTCTTCTTATTTTTGTGGATCTGATCCAATTTAATGACAAAATGAGGACAAAAGGACATTCAATTAAGAAGCACTGCAGCATTGACGATACTTTAAAGGCCTCCAAATCATAAAGTTACAATTAATGAGGGGAAAGGAAAATCTTGTACAGAAGACTGAATATACTTTCAGGTCGCTGCAGACTTTTCCTCCTTGTGCTTAAACCAACATCGATGACTCATTTAAAAAAAAAAAAAAAATCACAGGCAGCAGCTGCATACAAACCAACGTAACCACAGTATCAATCACTCATGTTTTCTGTGGCTGCATGTAAACATTACATCCCATTAACTTCCCTGTTCACCTCTTTAAAACAAAGTTATCTTGAGCGATGAAATACATTAAACACCATCAGTTTATCATCTGTGTACGCTCAATTTAATCGCTGGAGTTCAATCTTGTCAGTCTGCAAGTAATCTGGAGAAATGACTCAACGTAAACTTTTAAACTAATAAGCTTCAACTACAGAGAAGCACACAGGTGATTTTTTCTTATTTTCTTTCAAATTTTAGCCAATTAAAAGTATTTGTGGGGTTTTCGTCTTCATCAAATTTTGCTCTGACGGCGTTTTCTCCAGAAATCTGTGAGCTTGACACGACAGAAATTTGTCGATTTCCCTGGTCGCTCATGTCGTGAGCAGGAAAAACGACATCCAGAAGGTATTTGATGTTTAAGACGTTTGGAAGAATAATAGCTCTTTTCAAAGAAAAGAAACTGAGAGACACACAGATGTTATCTGATAAAAGCTAAAGGAATGATAGCAAAGACAAAACAGTGTGTGGTGTGCTTTTTTCCCCCCAAAATCCTCTATGAGAGCAAAACAGTCAGAGAGCCAGAGAACATCCAGGAGTCTTTGTTTTTTAAGATTATATCTGGGCTGCTCAGATTAGGATTTGATTAGAATTTTTCTATTATATGACAAAGATCAGATCAAATTAAATGAACTTTAAATAAGATGTTTCACAGCTTTTTTTGAATCACACAATTAATAATAACCAGGCAGGGAATATGTTGGAAGACGCTCCTTTTTTTCACCTTTTCATATACTTGAGTCTACAGGGAGATTTACTCTATATTTAGAGAATTTTTCATGCTGTTTTATGGGAATATTGATGTTTTTGCACTGATGATCTGATGGTTTCCTCAGTTTCTCTACACTTACATCTGTGCCAAGTTGTAAGTGTAAAAGGAAAAAAGGCTTAAATAGTAAAATATTGGAGAAATTCCCCAAAGTTCAAGAAGACAGAAGTTTCTTTTGTCCTCTGAACAGTCCTTAAATTTATTTAATTTACAATTAAAGAAAACATGAAATTCACATGAGAGAAACTGAAACTGCCAACTGTTTTTTTGTCTTTTCGCTTGACAACTCACTTTTTTTTAATCTAAATATTTTATCGGATGTTTAACTTTCTGCTGATCGGGCTGGCTGACGACTCCTTCCAGCCCTACGTGAGGCTTTACGTCACAAAAAACAAGATTTGGCTCTAAAATCTCCGACTGCCGCTCTCACACTAGTTCAGCAGCCAACCATCTCTGTACCAACCTTTATTGGTCACATAAAAAGAAAGCGATAAGAGAAGCGACACTTCTTGCAAGCGTCAAGAAAGCTAAACAAAAACAGACTGCTTCAAGTATCCCGAGTGGAATTTAATAGCCCTGAAGGTTTTTGTTTTATATATTTTTCAAATCCCCAAACTCCCCTTCTCTGCTGATAGGCTGGACTCTGTGTGTGTGTGTGTGTGTGTGTGTGTGTGTGTGTGTGTGCACAGCAGTGGTTAAAACAAATACTTAAAGTGCCAATTACAATCTTCAAAGTTATATAATAAAAAAAAACGTATTCAGATATGAGACTGTGTCGATCCAAAAAACATAACCAACAAATTAACATTCAATTTAAAAGTTCAGAGTGATCTAAAGCGGGGACTTTAACCGTGACTATGCAACCTAAGATTGTTCATGCTGACGGCTCAGGAGATGGACTTTGTGCTTTGGGTGTTTTCAGCGCGAGGCCTATGAAGCAGAGAAAAAGAGAGGGCGGACAGAGTCGCTTCTGCATCCCAAACTGTGACGCTCCCGTTCTCCGAGCGTGGAAACAAAGAGGACTGATTCATCTGTTTCTGCACCTGAAGGGAAGATTTGATTGAACTTTATAAGCTGTGAACAAGCGTTTTCTGTGAGATTAGAGAACAATTAGGAGCCGGAGAAGTCTTTGGAGGTTTGGGTTGCAGAAGAAGACAGTCCCTTTGTTCTGCCCAGTGTAGAAGCTCCACTATGAAGACTCCCCCCCCCCCAATGAAGAAGTCGTGTTAGGACTTCTTCGGACAGTGTGAGGACGAGTCTGTGTTGAGAACCTCGATCATCGCTCTGGTCGACGGGAAGGTCTCTGCTACAGACGGAAGACTCTGGTACCAACTTGGCAAACTGTTGAGGAAGAAAAGTTCTAAATAAATCTCGGCAAAAAAAATTTAAAAAATTAATAAACAAAAAAAAGGTGTTTTCTCTTCCTACCTCTTGAGATTCATCCAGTTCTTTGCGGTTTTGCTGAAGCTGTCTGGACTGGGTGTGGTCATGGCTTCAAAATCTACGAGCTGAAACAAACAAGAATTATCACATGAACACTATTTCTTTTCTTTTTTTTTTTTTTATCTGTATGCTCTCTCATTTCATCCAAGTCTGCAAGTCCATTCAAGTTTTATTCATTAGTTTAGATCCATAAATCGCAAGACATCCTTTAGACCTCCCGACATTCCCCCCCAAAAAAGTCGATCCTCGGCTGAACTTTCATAAAAACTTCAGTCCTGTGACACCCGATCAGATTTCTGTGCTGCCTTGTTTCCGTCCGGTGGGATTTGGTATCGAGGATGGCGTGTCTGCTTGGCAGGTGCGACACGGGTGAGAATCTCAAACAAGCCTTAATGTTCTCCTTTAAGATGTCTGGAAAAGATTTGTCAGAAACAATACTCGGAGAGGCTTTGTGTCCATGTGCTCTGATAATGGTGCTTTACACCTTTCATGTTAAGTGAACTTCAACTTTTTTTTTTTTTTTTTTTGCTCAGACATGGGAGGGGTCTTTTCTGCAAATGTTGCCTTTATACAGATATCACGGATATCACGCGAGCTAATAATCCTAAAAATCCTAAAAAAACGCAGGCTGTGTATCCTCTGATCAGATATCACGTTGGGACTTTAGTTTAACTCTCATGTGCTTTACATAAACCTGAAGTTGGAAGTGGATTCATACCGTGAAATGAATAAAAGGAGGGAGACAGGTGGTCTAATTATTACTGTAATTGTGTTTTTTCTTCTTTGTTCAATATGGATAAAAATGATATCTGCAGACTTCTTTGACATGAGAAGAATCTCCATGACAACGTGAAATCATCTCATTCACAGTGTTTTGTATTATTTTGGCTTTTCCATAACTGTGATTTGGGAGCAGATGTGATAGTCTCTTTTGATGATGCATTGCCGTTTACCTTTCCTTTGGGGATCCTGCCGATTACCTCTTTCCCGCTGGACATCAGTGCTCCCATGACCACCGAGTAGGCCACCACGCTGAGGAGAAGCAAATCAGGAAAAACTCTCACACACTAAAAATCATAATCAGACGGATAAAACTTACACACTGAGGGAATAAGATGCTGTTCTTCTAGCACAAATCAAACCAGGTCATTTAGAGCGCTAAAGGAAAGCATGTGGAGGAGAGGAAGGCTTCGTTTCTGTCTCCACGGATGTTTTTCATGTTTTTCAATGGCATGAAAAACTGCTTTTGATTGTTGTGTCTTTTTTTTCCCCAAGATGAGTTTCTAACGTTTTGGACAGAGTGGATGTGGCTCTAAACATACATTCACTTTCTCCCACGAGTTATTTAACGTTACGCCTGCGGGCTGTTTTAAATTAGACGTTACCTGGATCCTCTGGAGAGGGGCATGAGGTTGCAGAAGTAATAAACCAAGGAGAGGATCAGGTTACACACTGCGTCTGCATCCTGCAAGAAAAAAAAAGGTCATCAGAGAGTCAACTGTAAAGTTACAAACCGGCCCTGGTCGAGGCTTTTTACAGGCGTGTCCTCCATTTTTTTTAACCGTCCTCACTGTACATTGTCTTCTTCTTCAGTCTACAGAGGCAGGGTGAAAGCAGAGAGGGGCCAAGAGTCAAAACACAAAAGGGAAATTCAGATTGTTCCAGGTATCTGTTACAGATCAGAGTCAATAACCTCGTCTAGCTGTTACAACAACAGGGGCATTGTTGGGTGCCATCACAGCTGCCGGTATAAATCTGGAACAATGTCAGAAAGGGAAACTGAGCCAAGGTTGAACAGAAAGATGTTTTATGAAAGTAAAAAAAAAAAATAAAAAAAAAACTCCTTTCAGGGTTTTATCATTTTTCTCTCGAGTCTCGAGCAAACAGCTGGAAAAGTGAGTCTGCTGAATCGTGTAAAATGATCTATTTGTGGTAATTATTGTGATATTCTCCAGAGAATTAATTATGTTCTCTCTTACTTTGCCTGTCTGGGAAAACTGAAGTCTGGGATGTAGAGAGAGAAGAAAGAAGGGGAAGTGAGAACTCAAAACTATGTTGGCTGTTTTCAGATTCAGACGGGGTACTGCTGAGCCGACTGACGACTTGATTTAAAATGAGGACTTAATATAAATACAGCCATGATTATTTTCCTGTATTAATCAATAAATTGTTGTCTGTTCTTCCCAAAAGCCCAAAGTGACGTCCTCAAATATCTCGTTCTCTCTAACCAACAGTTTAAAACATCCAATGATAGTCACAATAAAAGAAATAAAAGCATATTTGAGAAACCAAAAAACATTTTGTGATTTTCTCTTGATAAATGACTTAAATGCCAAAAATCGGCAATTATCTTTCAGTTAATCAACTCGTTTTTTTCATCTCTACAAACCATCAATCACATCCGCTGCCTCCACCCCAGTATGATGTGAAGTTTGTGCTGTTTAAAGCTTTTTAAGGCTGTTCTGGTTATTCTGGTTGACCCACAGACCCTGCTGTAAAATGTGTCTCAGCTCAAGATAATTCAAATTCAATGTTTCACGTCATCTCACAAATCTCTTGTATTCAACACGCTTCCGCTTCTGCCCCCACCCCCCAATGATAACTTCCAGCTGACTGTAGAGATAAATATAAAGATAATATAATATAAAGATAAATCTTACCCCGAGTTCAGTGGACAGCATTAATGCCTTCCCTTTGGCGGTGAGGTCTTTGTAGATGGACTCTATCTCTGACTGGTACTGCTGCGTCCGCTCTTCTGTCGTCTGAGTCTCCACTGAGAATAACATGTTGCCCACTCTGAAATACAGACAAAGGTTCAGATGTGGGTCATTTAATCATCCACAGGAACTCTCTGTGCCTGCTGTAATAATGAGTTTTATCCCATTAACCTTCTTGACTCACTATATCTTACTTAAAAACAGGTTTTACTTAATTCCACCTGTTTCAGCCATCTCTGCCACTCGGTTGAGGTACGTTACACTAAAAAAGTACCACTCGATGTCACTGTGTTTTGAAATAGTATGCCGAGCAAGTTGGTTTCTCCTCACAAGAAGTTAGCAAGAACAAAATCTCTCCTGACATGAGGCCTCTGTTTGCTGTAATTGTGAAAAAGTAGTAATATTTTTGACATACTATCGTGTCTAAGGACTTGCTGAACATAATTGTGTAACTTGAAACACAACAAAGAAAGTCTAAAAAGGGTTTACGAAGTCATGAAGCGACATCTCAACCGTTTGGCGGTTTGCAGTTTCAAAAACTTTAGGGTCTGTTCATAAAAAAGATTGTTGTTATTAGTGGAAATAAAAAAAAAAACTAAAGAAAAAATGTTTTCATTGCTTTTTTCTTGGTAAGCATGTTAAAGGGTTAAAATAAAAAATGGTTGTGGAGACCTGCCAACATTTCATCTCTGCAGTCGTCCAATTGCATTAATAAATTCGTTTGGCAGACGGTGTACCTGTCTCCAGTGATGGTGATGGTGAAACCGTCGTACTCTTTCCCAGGATCCTTCATGCTCGGCACCTTGGAGTTGACCGTGAAGCCATCTCTGGTTTTACTGTTCAACTGCTTCAGGAAATAAACACACAAACACACAAACACCCATCCTGGGTTTTTCACTGCTGAACGGCTACAAGACGAGAAAAACAACCAAAAAGCAGAGAAAAAGACGCCGTGCTGCCTCAAAGGGCTCTTAAAGTAAAACATTTAATATTATGAACTAACTCAATGTCACAGTTTATTTACTGAGTTTGGAAACAGCAGCTGACTAAACAACAGCAACTGAGCCAACTCAATCTGCTGATGATGACGAGAAAAAAAAAAAAAAAAGTTGACCTTGAGTTGAGAGTGATGTTTAATTTGGACATGCACACACCATTGTCCTTACCTTCATTATAGGAAGCAGATCTTCTACTTTATTCACATTTTCAAGCGCCTGTCGGACTTCTAAGAGTCCTCTGGGGTTAAACGCCCTGAATCAGAACAAAACAAGAGTGTGTTGGTTAAAATAAGCAGTGAGAAAACAGATGATAGAGAAACCTGAAGAGGAAGAAACATTCGTTTATATTATACACTTCCTCAACCTGCTCATGCAAAATGGATTAAAAAAAAGGGTTATTTATTATCATTATAATTTACATAATCCTGCTTTGTAGGCAGCACAAACATGAAATAACTGCTGTCACATGATTTAGGTGAGACATGCTCAGGCTAGCCACAAATGTGCAGCTATCAGTGGCTCAAGGCGAGGCTGATCTGTGCTCAATTCAGGGCAATTTGTTTGATGAATGACTGAGATTTTCACTGAATGGAGATTGTAAATGATGAAGAAAAGAAATGAAAACGTTATAGAAACTCAGGCAGAGCAGAATATTTTGCTATGTGTTTTTTTTTTAAGTCGTAGAAAAAAAAAACTGGATGGAAAAGTTGAATTTACCCGTGGTACACCAGTATTCTGTCTTTGATGAAGTCGAGTATGTTGTCAAAGTAGGCCAGGTATCTGATGTTGATGATCTGTCCCCTGAAGGAAAAAAGATTTCAGCATACTGTCAAAAAAAGCTGCTTTTGTATCTCTAAAGTGGTTCTTTCAGGGAGCATGTCAGAACCAAGGCTACAGTGAACTTAAAACTGAAGAAACTTGATCTTATTACAAGGAATTTAAATCAATGTTTTTTGCAGTACAAAGTTGAGAAACGAGGCCACAAATTCAAGCCGCTCAGGGGAACAATGAAGGTTTCTGACACATCTTCGGGGGCCAAGTTGTTACCTGATGAGATTGATGTGATTGTTGAAGCCTCGACTGAGACTCCTGGCGGGCATCTGGTCTAACCACAGAACCGGCTGGTCTGGATCCGCAATCCTACGAGCACAGAAAGAGCCTGTTTAGTCTGTCAGCGCTGAATCTCCAAACAGCTAAGGAGCAAAGATACTTTAATGTAATGTGATGTGAGGAAAGGTTGATTTTGTTCAGTGTCAGTGTTTGGTTTGTGTTATTTTGCGCTCTAAACAAAGCATAACGTGTAAACTAAAGTGACTGAAATCAAACAGTTTAGAGATCTTAAGTGACTGAATCCTTAGTTCTCTGTGCTGCGACTTTTCTGGTGCTTGCTCAGTAAAGACCATGTGAAGATGTAGCTGACGTGAGCTGCGGGCTAAACTTTATTTTGTTAAACACCATCATTTTTCGACATCTGTCTCCCTCTTATTCCTTCGCTCCCCTGAGTTTTGGGGTTATTTCCTGAAGATGATTAGGATTCCACAGTTGTTCCAGAGCTGCACATCAATTTCTCCTGGAATACCCCGGAGAAATTTTTGGCCGTTTTGGTCGTTGTTCTCATCCAGCCAAACCAAACTAGCACTGCAATGCTTTGAGGGTAACTCAATACTAAAACCACATTTGGTACGAGTCAATAAATTATGTCTACAGTCACTTTATTATACTGCCAATTGAACCTATTATATAAAGTTAATTACAGCATCAATTATTTGACTTTTCTCAAAGAAAGTCCTGTAATTTTGTACTCTAGAATCAAATTAATTTGTGAGGAGAATTATCATTTCCTGGTACATCATGCTTTTGAATTTTGTCATCCTTTACATCTGACATATAAATCTTGGTTTCAGTTCATTTCATTAATTTGTCAGAGGGGCATATTCAAGCTTAAAAGGGGTATTTAGTTATAGAAAATGTCCTCACCTTCTCCATTTAACAGCTATGTCGAACATGTCTCTCCACTGCATTTGTCTGGTCTTGCCGTTGACTCTCACTTTGGAGTTGCTCCACGTCCGATGCATAGCTTGCATCACCTCCAGGGTTGCTAAACCCATGGCTGAGAAAGTACAGGCAACATGTGTTTATAGTGCTATCATCAATATCTGAACTGTCGGTGTGAAGTGCAGCCTTCATCAGCGGTACCTCTGTGTATTCTCCTGTTGGGTAGGAAACCAGGAGTGTCGTATTGCATTAGCGCCCCCAGGTGGTCGGCTGTGCAGATCAGCTTCTGAACTTCACTGCTGTAGCTGTCAAAGTTCTGCGGCAGCACGTCTCTGCAAACCACAAACACAGGAAGACACAGAGGATGAGCGTCGACAGACTTTCACGAAGTGAGCAGTTTCTGTTTTTTTTTTGGATTGCTCTGTGAGCACCTGTCAACCCTCTGAAATGTCCTCTGTACAGGTTTCATCCTGCTGACAGAGGCATAACATCTGTCTGAGGAGGAGTGGGGCTTTCGTGGCACATGGAAAAGATGGCGAGTGTTAGCTGTTGACCAGAAAACACTGTCTACCTCAGTTCTGTCAACAGCTTTCAGAAATTAGTGTGGTGATGGATCCTGATTTCTCAGATTTCCTAATGATGACACACTTGAGGTGAAGTGCAGGACGCTCGATATTAACTCAAAAAAACTCCCAAGAAAATGATGTAAAACAATAATAACAGCTTATAGTTATTGATCAAAGTTATTGCTCCCGGTGTTAATCAGCTGTAACGGATGCGTCAGACCTACTTGATATGTGGCTGCAGGCCGGGCTGTTCTTCATAGTCTTCTATAAGAAAAGGCAGATTCTTTGCCCAGTGATTCTTAAAGTTCCCTGGTAAGTCCTGGTCCACGTTGTATTCTGCTACCGGGATGTCGAGGTGAGAGTGCAGGTAGCGAGAGTATTCTGGAAGAAAGTGACGGTTGGGCAAAGCAGAGAGGCGAGCATAAGATACTGAATAAAATGACCAGTACTAATTTTACAGATACAAAACAAACATCATTCTGCAAAAACAAGTGATACAAATTACTTTTATATTTTTGAATACTGCAAAGTAATTACATGAACTGATGTTTTTCCAAAGATTTTGCTGAAGATAATGGATTAGGAAGAGTTTTTTTTTTTACGTATAGCTTTTGAATGTTTTTTGTTTTGCGATCAACAGTATTTTTCTGCTTTTCTGCTTGTATATGCATCAATCTGATTATTAAACTGCTGAATATAACAACAGAGATATAAAGTTGCATTGATTGATTGATTCTCTGAACAATTCTGGATTGATCGGTGGTACGTTCAACAATGTTTTATATCACATACATACAGTATCACAATGATTCATGACATTTGAATAATCCAACATGAGTAAAGAACAGACCATGCTCCTACTTTTAGTCGATATAAACGTCAATACTCACTCAAGTATTAACCATGTTTAAAATGAATTATGTCATCTCTTTTTGGGGGGGTTCCATATAAAAACACAAACTCCAAGATCTTTAGCTAAGCTCAACTTTACTGTCATTATTTTGAGTGTAATCAAGTACTTTAGAAATAAAAAAAACACCTTCATCAGAACAGTTAACAATTAATCCAAACCTGCCAGTTAGTAAGAATTTTAAGTGACCATGCTATGTAGTTTCGAGAAACTCTTGCATGAAATCAATGGTTTTAAACAATTAAAAGTACTTTAAATACAGTAGGAGGTTCTCAATAGTTTACATGTCAGTTTTGTTAATGAAATCTGTGCAATAAAGCATCTGAAAGTGTGTGTTACGATATCTTACACTCCAAGTGTTTGTGTGTGTGCATGCAGGGGCACCGACCTCTGAGGTATTTCACTTTGAGGTATTCAGAGCTGGCCTTCTGTCCCAGCAGAGGGTCGTTCAACATGACTTTAGTCTGAGCTTTGATGCCCTCGTAGAACTGCCCCATTGCCACGTGACTCAGCCCCTTCATGTACTGACACACCTCGTTGTAGGGCTCCAGCTGAAGACACCTCTGGAGGACAGATCGGGACCAAAATCAGTTTGCTGCATGACATTAAACAGCCTAACAGGGGACAGGGAAGATGTTTTATTCAACTGTGGGTTCATTCGTGTGGATTTCTCTACCTTGAAGTTGCCTATGGCCTCCTGCAGCGAGCCATGGTGGTACAGCATCATGCCTCGGAGCTGGAGGGACTGGATGTGGTTCTGGTTCAGCATGAGGGCTTTCTGGAAGCTCTCCATCGCTGACTCAAAATCACCGAGCTCTCTGGAAAGAGGAAGAAGAGAGCAACAGAGAGGGGGGTTAGTTAAAGCAAAGAGGAAAGGTAAGACTCTCAATTCCTTAAAAGACAAAAAGCACCAACTGTGTTTACTGAGGAGCAAAACAAAAAGATGTGAAATAAACTCTTAAAAAGACTTGCTGTACCTGTAGGCCTGCCCGAGGCTCTTATAGGCATCTATGAAGTCAGACTTCAGCTTCAGTGCCTCTTTGAATGTTTCAATGGCTTCCTGATGAGGAAAAAACACAAACACATCCTTTCACACAGAGTGACAACACAGATTAAAGAGGAAATTGACATAGGAAACATGTGGATTGACCTAATGTTAAGACACAACAGATGGTTCAGAGCTAGTATGAGATAGATCCAGATTTTATACAACTTGTGTTTCACAAACGCCATCGAAGAGTCAGATGTGGCTCAAGTGACCACTTCTTACTACACAGAGAAAAAAAATGTCTGTGGTTGGTCACATAGATGAAGATAAAGCGGTCTGTCTGGTTTCTCCTTTGGAGTGGAGAGTTGAAAAACCTGCATTTTTTGGCAAATCAACTGTGTTTGGAATATTTTCATCTCTGCAGCAGATGTACTTTTAGTGAACTTGTTATAAATTTTAGCTGGGTTTATATTGGCTCTGGAAAACTTGTTCCTGGAAGAAAACTGCAATAGAGATTATTTACATACTGCAAATTCTTTCTGTAAAGCAGCATAAAGGAATGTTTAATTTTTGTAAAATCAAATTTGACTACTGGTATGTGATCCCACTGGATCAGCAGACAAAGGGCTTACAGCAGCATTCACACTATTTTCCCTTCTCACAGAAAAAACTTTGTCTCAGGCAAGGTTTATTTTGATAAAAAGCAGATTGAGCAATGTTGACTTCGTCTCCATGAGGACCAGCTGCAGCAGATTCCACTCTGATAAAACTTTAACTCTCACAACCAGAGCACATCATACTACTCCCCAACAGCTCGTATCATGGCCACTGCTGGCTCTTTCTGAAGTCTGTTCAGAGTGTGGTTTGTTGTTTGTATGCTATCAGTTGCCTGTAGGTGTTGTGTAGGGATTCCCCCAGGAAGCTGGTTAGCAGAGTGTTAGCAGAAGTGACAAACACAAACCAACCCCCCCCCATGTATGTGACGGTATGTGTATTTAATCTGACATCAACATGTCAAAGTGTGAGAAACACTGTGAATGCATAATCATCAATAATCAAACATAATAATCAGTTCAGCAATATTTAATCTGAGATGTTTCATAATTTGAAGGAAGAAATAGAGCCATCTCGAATGTCACCTTTCTTTTGGGTGTATAAAGTGGTGACATTTGAGTTTCTGCAGTGTGTGAAAGTTTTTTTTTTTTTCTCAAAATGCCTTACGACCCATAGATGAGCAGCCAAATATTTAGCCGGCACACAAAGCGATCGGGGAACCCTCTGCCTCTGACAGAAAACTCTTCCTTCTGAGAGGTCGGCTCTGAAAACGTTGCTCAAACTTAACACCAAAACTTTGGTCTGGACCACGTTTCTGTTTTTTTTTTTTTTTAAACAATTTTTAAACACCATTTTCAAATAAAATTGATTTAATTGATTATAAAAGAAGACTTAATTGATTTAAAATGTCTTTCACAAACATTTATGTTGCTAACCACCGAAAAGTCTACGTTTGCAGCAGCAAGAGTACACTGGTCACAGTAGTTTAAGTAATCAAAGGCTTCTTGCCATGTTGACAGTTCATAAAAAGCACCAAGTGATTCAAAGTAAAGAAACAAATAGAGGATAGAAAGAACAAATGAGGTGCTGTTTGGGCACTAGAGTCTGTTTAAGTATGTTAAACAACAATAAATGGTGTGTTTGTGTTACATATGTTTCTACAAAAGCCAAATGACCTGACTTCCAAGTCCCTAAAAGGACCAAATAATGAGGTGCCGGTGAGAAACCTACCTTGAGCATGCCTCTGTGGAAGAAGGTGAGGCCTTTGTACAGCATGGCGATGGGCTGATTCTTCTTCAGCTCTAAAGACTGCTGGAAGTCTTCCATCGCTGCCACGTAGTCCTGGTGGGAGGGGCGAGGAACAAGGTCAGTAAGGGGCAGAATTAAAAAAAAAAAAAAAGGATGCATATATGTTTGTGCATATAGATCAAACCTCTGAAATGAAGAGCAGCGTCCCTCTGTGTCTGTACAGACGGGCTGATGGCTGCAGCTGGATGGCTTTGGTCAGGTCAGCCAGAGCCTCGCTGATACGACCCAGAGGAGACAGGATCTAAAGATGCATGCAAAAACACAACATGATAAAATCTGAGCACATATTCAACAACTTAAGAACAACGCAAAAAAAAAAAAAAAAACCAGACTTGGCCTTTAGGTTTCACAATGTTGTCGAACAACTACAAATAACTCAAGTAACACTGAGCCTCGGTCGCCAGGGTTGTGCAACTATTTCGGTGAGACTTGCATGTCAGACTGATTTCACCAGACACATTCAAGAGGCACAAGGGTCACAAAGAGGAAGCAACTAGCCACACAAAAAAAAAAAAAGCCTCACGGGGGAAAAAGGGGTAGAAGATAGTTTTCCAAACCATCTTTCTTTTAACTCAGTGACACTCGGATGAACTATAAACTCACGTGACTTCATGATCGTTCGCGTGGCTGAACATAATTGGCTAATGCTGCTGAACACAAACACACAGCAGACATCAAATTTATCATTTATCATACATCAATGTGTTTTTTTTGTTTTTATGATGTTTCTTGTGCACGTGATTAAACCACACTGATGCTGATAACATTTAAACTGTTAAAACTGCTCTGATTCGACAAATTGTAACTGAACATGTTGCACGCTGTCTTTCTATCTATGACTGCCTGCTTCTCCTCTCCTTTCGCATCTGCACACAATTTACAAATATGGGGAACAAACTGTAATTTCTACTATTTGCCAACTGCGCAAATCAGTTTATCAAGAATGCAGTAATGCTTAGCGGATCAGTTATCTAAACATAAAATGGATCAGATGTAATGGTGATTAATGAATAAACAGTGTAGAATTTAGCTACTCAGCAGGATAAAGGCAAATTATATCCATTGTTGCCAAGAGATAGTCTTAAAGTGTGTTACAGCACCTGAAATCTCCTCTAAAAATGTACTTTCTGTATTTCTGACGCCATCCTAAAGTGCTTTTGGCCTCACCTCTGCTCTCTGTTCGTAGACCTCTGGCCAGTTAGGCTCCAGAGTGATGACTCGGTTGAGCTCGTACAACGCCAAGTCAGCATTCTTTATATCCTGGCATGGAGACGCAGGAAGGAGAGGCAGTTATTACTGTGTTGACATAAACCTTGATATATAGTGAACAAAACTCAGAGCAGAGCCACAAAACAAGTAAAAGCAAGCAAACCCAACAAAAAAAAGAACAAAAAAACAAAAAAAAAACCCTGCCCAGCTCTTTTTCTGAAGGGCACACTCACAGAACCGCAGAGTCCTGGCAGATTGAATTTGCATTCATTGAATGACACACTGAGTCACGCTGAGTTTACCTGAAACTGCTGCTGTCACCAAAATTCAGGATGCCTTTTATTTTCAAGACAAACAAACTTAAGGCATCCATATAGAAGAGACCCCCTCCCCCTTTTTTATGCTGCCAAATACTAGAAAACATATGGTAATGTTAAATCTCATTTTGACATCACTTTGGCACAAAACTTAACATGAAAATATATATACCAACAAAACTGAGATTCAATGTGATCAGCAGGCTCGGCTCTCGATGCAAATAAAACCCACCTATCAGTACAGAAAGCATAGGCAGCACTGTGTTACTTATTAAGTGTGAGTCATCTGCTCTGAATAATCTGAAGACCTTGACTGCAGCTACAGCACAGAACTGGATGGTGTGTGTCTAATATAGATAATCAGCAACACTTCCTCTCAAACAAACTATTTTTGAAACCTTTCATATCTTAATGAGGAGGTCCAGAGCAATAATGATGTCTTAACTTTGGTCATAATTCAACTGTTCGGTTTATGACATTGTAAATGCTCTTGTGGACCTGCAGACACTTTTATGACTGACAAGAGAATAAAAACTGCTCATAATCAAGTGTGGCACATTTCAACTAGATTTTAATGTTTGGTACGTGAATAAATAAACTTTATTACTGCTGCAAATCTCAAACCAGAGTTACAAATAGCCTGAAATGAAATGACAGTACAGTAAAATACAATCAAAATTTCAGGGAGCGGCCAAACATAGAGCAAGAAGATAATATAAAAAGAGCGACATTAAACTTTTATTTTAAAGAAGCTGCTGTGTTATTAAGGCCAAACACTCACCTGGAGACTCTTCTTCCCATAAGCTATCCCTCTCCCGTAGATGGCACTGACCAGCTCGGGGTCACCCTTTTATCAAAGACAACAACACGTCAGGAACAGACTCTTTGCTTGAACACAAACAAAATGACGTTGTAAGTAAGTGAATATCTGCCTCTATTGTTGCAAACGCACCTGTAATAAAAGTGAGAAGTGTTTGATGGCTTCATCATAAAGGCCGTTGCCTATCAGAACGTAGCCTATAGCTGCAGATAAGGCCAGAACAAATGATCATGATTAAGTGGGCAAACGTGGCAAAATGACATAAATCGCTGTTCGCTGTGAAGAAGATGAGCACTTACAGCAACGTGCCAACTTACCAAGTTCCTCGTTTGTGTTGTGGTTATCTACAGGGAAGGGGATTTTTTTCTGTTCTATAAACAATTTGGCCTGGTTCTGTGAGAGATGGAGAGCATAACACATGGGTGAAAAAAGAGACATACAACAAGAGGTGGCTCTGGTACAGAGGAAGCAACAAACATTTCCTGTGTGAAGGCAGCGACACGCCAAATGAAAGAAACAGAACAAAACGCTGCGAGTCTGTAAGGCAGAAAAGCAAAAAAACATGTTTTCTGTTCTTTTGAAATTGAAAGAATCTAGTGACACTTTACCATTTAAAAAGTATACTCAATGTATTTCTAAAGAAGAGAAAATGCTTTAAATTAAAAGCCTTCTCAAGGACTTAAAAAAAAAGGTTTTTAACAAGCACTCCAGCCCCTCTCAAGGTTATGCGGACTAATTAAGCCCCACAGAGGAGAGGAAAAACATCCTTTCAAATGTCCATGCTTAGGAATGACCAGCAAATTCTTGTGTAGTAATAAATATAAAAAAGGGTTTTAGTTTTCTCTCCTTCTCAACGTCTCACAGTGTATTTACTGTGTAATCCCAAATGCAGAGTGGCAGCACCACATAATGCACGCACCATCACAGGATGCAAATTTGACAGCATGCAAATGCTGCCGGAGCGGCATTTTGGGTTTCCAAAACTACAACAAGACGACTGATGACAAATACTTGCTACCCTTATATCATCAGACCTGCTCACAAAACAAGTAGCAAAACAACTCACTCGGTCTCTGGCATAAGGTCTAAAGTTAAGGAGGTATATTTGTCTTTTCACTGCTCTCTAAGGAAGATATTCTTGAATGCTCCGATGTGTGCAGTACGTTTTGTTTTTTTTTTTACCTTGAGGCTTAATTTTTCTTAGGCGTGGTTACAAGTGCACACCTGATGGGCGAGGTCTGAGGTGGGACCAACTAGATTATCTTCGAAATGCATGCTCTTAGTGTGGTCAACAGTTGCACTTGCGCTTTGTTTTATCTCATAGACAAAAAGATAACGAGAGTCATAAGTGACAAAAGTGACAAAATGTCAAACCAAGAATTGAGGAACGTGTTTCAGACACATCACACATTGAGAGTAGCCCTGGTTTGCTTGCCACATGAAAAAAAATTAACCTAATTGTAGCACAATGTTCAGCCGTTTAGATAAAAACAAGCTGCTCAGAGGTGACAAGAAGCTGCTAATTCTCCCCCGAAAGGAAACAGTTACAGCCATTGCTGATACATCTGATAAAAGTGTGTGTGATCTCACCAGGATCTTCTCGGCGTTAAGAGAGAAAACTGACTCGCAGGGCGGGTTGCTTCCCTCCTCACAGTCTGGGTCTTCCAACTGTAAAATTGAGGACTCTGAAACGACAGATATCTTCACTAATTAAAAAATAAAATGTCCGATGGAAAAAAAAAAAGGCTTGTTTCTGCAGGGTTTTTTTGCATAACTCGAACAAGGCAATTCGCTGAGGAGAAACTAACTGATGATACTCGAATGATTTTGGATTATTTGACAGCTTTTTATTGCAACGTAATTTTAGTCAATTTACTGCAAAGCTAACACATTTTCCCAATTGATTTTATACCAATGTTTGTGAATAATTATGGTCTATTTTTCCACCGCAGTGAAGTCTTGGATTTCATCAGAATTATGTCAGTAATGTGCGGTAAATCTGTGAAGTCTCTCATTACAACACAAGAACAAGATAACTTTGATGGTGTAGCTCCAACGATTAGATTAGTTGTCATCTATTAAATTGATCAGCAACTATTTTGAGAGGCAATTAATAATATTGAGAATTTTTTTTTCAAGAAAAAGTGCCCAATTTCTCTGATTTCGACTTCCCAAAAGTAAATATTTATGGTTCCTTCAGTCCCTTGTGACAATAAACTGAATATCTTTGGGTTGTGGATGAAACGAGACATTTGAGGACTTTGGGAAACAGCATTTTGCATCATTTCATCAATCGACAGACTGAATCAATAATATAAATTAACATGCAATCTGCAATAATAATTAATACTATAGCTGATTTGGTAGAACACAGTTGTGGTGCTTTATAATAACAAGATCTCTTGTTGGTTGAGCACACAGTCACTGAACTAAGCAGCTCTGATGTGAACAGTGTCAACTTGTTCAACCAGTTACATCTCTCTTGGTCCTCTTCCAGCAAGAACAACATAAACCCAGGGTGAAAAGTCAGAGAAAAGCTGAGATTTGATAAGAATAAATACTCTTGAATGCACGATATTATGCCGAATCTACCAGAAGCTAAAGAAATGACTGTTTTTGCTTTCTTTAAACGTGTAGATTACTTTTAAAGCAATGCAACATCAAAATAAGACATTTTCTGACTGGAGTTTGGTTTAGAACCCTTGAATGTGAGTTCAAACATGCAGTTTTTAAGAGCTTGTTTCGCCAACTTTCCTCACTATCACACACAAATAAATAAGCTCTCCCTCCCGCGGCGCTTTTCTCCTTATTCCATCGTTTGTTTTAAAATCTTATTTAACCTCCACGGCAGCGGGAGCTCGTCTTTTCCTCCGCGGTGACAGTTGAGCCGGGGAGGACGTGGCGGAGTAACGGCGGAAAAACAAAACATAAAGAGGGGAGTGTTTTTTTTTGTTTACCGCAGTCCGCCGCGTACTCTTCCCACTCGGACAGCGAGCTGCAGCCCTGCTTGTGGAGCTCGTTGTTGAACAGCGTCAGGGTGGAGAAATACTCGGAGGAGAAGGCGGTCGGGCTCAGGCAGAGGAGGGAGAGCGACACCACGGCGGCGGCGGCGGCGGCGGCCCGGCTGGAGGGGGCCATGTTGTGCTACATGAGTGACGACACACAGCGGAAACGTGCCGGTGCAGCTCGAGGGAGAGACGGACACGCCCCCCTACGGCAGACTCACCCTGGACTACACGTCCCAGCACACCCTGCGGCAGAGCCAACCGGTGCCCCCGAGGGCCAAGAGACACGAAACACAAACGACTTCTGTTATGAATTTCAAAATAAAAATCTAACTTTATGTAGTCAAGGATTACACTGCAGCACAATTTTGAGATGCTTGTAGTTTACACGAGTATGTCTATTTTATACTACTTTATCAGATAAGAGAAGAAGAAGAAGAGAGAGAAGAGAAGAGAAGAGAAGAGAAGACATTAATTGAGAAGACATTAATTGTATTACATAAATACATTTACTTAAGTATCAAACTGAAGTACAGAGTTGATATCCTTGTAGTTTACAAGAGTATTTCTGTTTTATACTACTTTATCAGATAAGAGAAGATAAGATAAGATAAGATAAGATAAGACATAAGATGTAACATTAATTGTATTAACATAAATACATTTACTCAAGCATCAAACTGAAGTGCAGAGTTGATATCCTTGTAGTTTACAAGAGTATTTCTGTTTTATACTACTTTATCAGATAAGATAAGATAAGATAAGATAAGATAAGATAAGATAAGATAAGATAAGACATTAATTGTATTAACATAAATACATTTACTCAAGCATCAAACTGAAGTGCAGAGTTGATATCCTTGTAGTTTACACGAGTATTTCTATTTTATACTACTTTCACGGATAAGACCTGATAAAATATTACTTTTTGCAACTATAATACAAAGTTGGAAAGACAAAATAAAAAATAAGTACATCCGCTCAAGCATTATACTGAAGTACTGTGTTGACATGCGTGTAGTTTACATGAATATTTCTATTTTATACTACTTTCTCAGATAAGAAGATAAGATAAGATAAGATAAGATAAGATAAGACATTAATTGTATTAACTTAAGTACATTTACTCAAGCATCAAACTGAAGTGCAGAGTTGATATCCTTGTAGTTAACATGAGTATTTCTATTTTATACTACTTTATCAGATAAGATAAGATAAGATAAGATAAGATAAGATTAATTTCTTCATCCCGAGGGAGCGATTGTAGTACAAAGTAGGAAAAACAAAAAGAGCTTTTTCATTATAAATATATATATATATAGTCATATTTTACTAACTAAGTACATGTACATGTACTATAATACAGTTCTGATATGCTTGTAGTTTACTTGACTATTTTTATTTGATGCAACTTTCTAAGATAAGATATTACTTTATTCATCCCGATGGATATTGTTGTAATAAAATCAATTAATAAATAAAATCAAACTGTATTAACATAAGTACATTTACTCAAGTATCACACTGAAGTGCAGAGTTGATATCCTTGTAGTTTAACATGAGTATTTCTATTTTATACTACTTTATCAGATAAGATAAGATAAGATAAGATAAGATATTAATTGTATTAACATGTTCACAGCACCACCACTTTTTAACAACTCCACCACTTCTTGTTGTATATATTTTTCTATTGTATATATATCTATTGTATATATGTTACTTATAATACCTACTTTACATTTACAGTTTATATTTTATTTGTATAACTTATATTTTAAGGTCTTTACTTATTTTATTACTCTAGTTTATTATTTATGTTTAATTTTATTTTATTTGATATTTTATTTTCTAAATTATCTTTTTTTTTACTTTTCTTGTTGACAGCCTCTATTGCTGTTAATATTCTTTTTAGCATTGTTAGGAGAGCCTGGGACTTTAAGAATTTCATTACCAATGATTGCTGATGTAATTGTTGTGTAATGACAATAAATTCTTGAATCTTGAATCTTGTATTAACATAAGTACATTTACTTAAGTATCACACTGAAGTGCAGAGTTGATATTCTTGTAGTTTACAAGAGTATTTCTGTTTTATACTACTTTCACGGATAAGACCTGATAAAATCTTACTTTTTACAACTGTAATACAAAGTTGGAAAGACAAAATAAAAAATAAGTACATCTGCTCAAGCATTATACTGAAGTACTGTGTTGACATGCGTGTAGTTTACATGAATATTTCTATTTTATACTACTTTCTCAGATAAGAAGATAAAATAAGATAAGATAAGACATTAATTTCTTCATCCTGAGGGAGTACAAAGTAGGAAAAGCAAAAAGAGCTTTTTCATTATAAATGTAAATATAATCATATTTTCGTAACTAAGTACATGTACTGAATTACTGTAATACAGTTTTGATATCCTTGTAGTTTACTTGACTATTTTTATTTGATGCAACTTTCTAAGATAAGATATTACTTTATTCATCCCGATGGAAATTGTTGTAATAAAATCAGTTGATAACTAAAATCAAACTGTATTAACATAAGTACATTTACTCAAGTATCACACTGAAGTGCAGAGTTGATATCCTTGTAGTTTACATGAGTATTTCTGTTTTATACTACTTTCACGGATAAGACCTGATAAAATATTACTTTTTGCAACTGTAATACAAAGTTGGAAAGACAAAATAAAAAATAAGTACATCTGCTCAAGCATTATACTGAAGTACTGTGTTGACATGCGTGTAGTTTACATGAATATTTCTATTTTATGCTTTTTTAAGATAAGAACTAATAAACTATGGTGTTTAATCATAGGTTAGGCAACTCAGCAGGATACAAGGGTATTAAAAGTAGCACCACATTTACCAGCTATAGTGATGAAACATGGATAAATCAGTGATTATATTCCAATAACATCATTTATTTCATTCTGAAATCAGCCTTTCTGAATATTTGAGTTTACAGACTTTTATTTTGAAGGCAAAACTCCATGTGACCATCTTATTTCCGCCCGTGACTTCCTGTCACACAAACATTACCTCGTTTGAGCTCACAGTAAGAAGAAAAATGACTTTAAAAAATCACTTCAGGTGTGTCGAGTGTAATGAAAAGGCCGCGGAGTTGCACAGAGATTACAGCAACGGCATCCTGAAGATAACCATCTGTGTGCGTTTATCTCTCCTCACGTTGAATTGAAGTTGTTTTGCTCAAATGTTCGTGATGATGCAGATGCCAGCTGACAGCCTGCCTCACTAACTCTCATATGACTCCTGTCTGAAGCTGAATTATTCTTGTAGACGCAGTTATATAGAATATATTATATTATATATATTATATATATATATATATATTATATATATTCATGAAAACATGAAGGTGTATTTTCACATTTTTTCATGTTGTCACCTGTGTGTGTGGTTGAATGAGGCAACAACAGATCTGAACTCATTTTCTATTAATTATTATGTTCATTTTATCTTTATATCTATCTTTTGGCTCATGTTTTCCTGTAAAGCACTTATATATAAATGAATTCTTCTTATTATTATCATTATTATTATTCTTAAGCAGCCACATGTTATTTACAGATGGATTTTGCTCAGTAACTTTAATATCTGGAGTTTGTTTTTGTGTGTTTGTGTCTGCAGGAGTCCTGTCAGAAGCCGGTGGACAAGTACATTGAATACGACCCAGTTATCATCCTGATTGATGCCACTTTGTGCAAGACGCAGGCTTTCAGACACATCCTGTTCAACACCAACTTGAATGTAAGTGTATTATTCTCAAAGTCCAACAAACTCGGCTTATCATTTCACTCTAAGATTTATTACTGGTGACAATTATTCTACTTTTCATTGTATTTTATCTAAAATGGATGGGTGAGCATCTTTAACAGTAAGACAGGACGTGCACAGATTTGTCTTCATTTATGAAGCCTTTAATGGCGACTTACCTTCTGATACCACTTCTAAATTAAATTGGCGCCACGTTACTTATTTGACCTGCAGAAGTGATAATAGAAAATAGAAAAATAATAGAAATCCCACGTACAAACGCTGAATTAGTCTTTGTGCTGCACACATATATAGGTCAATTTTAAAACTCTGATTTCAAGCTATTACGCTCTTGAATGCATCTTTTTAACTTTGTTCATTCTGTTTTAAACTAGTACTGCACCTAAGTACACATTTAATGTACTTGCACTTTACTCAGATCCTTTCTTTTCGTGACACTTTCCACTTCTACTCCATTACGTCTCACTACAGGGGAAATATTGTAGTTATCACAATTAAAAAAAGTTATCTGACAAATAGTTTACACACACACACAACACAAGAGGATGATGTGATGTTTTGTTGTTTGTTGATGTTTGAACTATTTAACTGTATAGACAAGTACAGCTGAAGCAATTTGTCGATTTACTGAATACTTGTTTAACAGATAATTAATTGACAAGTATTTTGCATAAACTTTAAACTATGTACAGACACAAACATGTGTATACAAAAGTGTACAATAACAAGTATAGGCAGAAGTTGATAGTACAAAGCGTACTGAAATAAGTAATAAATAATTAATACTTTTCCTAAAGCAAAGATCTGAATACTTCCTCCACCATTGATTATAACTGTGAGTGTATTTGTTCATGTTCTGTGATCACAGCAGGCCTCTTGGTGGACACATGAATTACATGGTGTTCATACAGATGCTTTTGAGTGTGTCTTCAGGTGTACTTCACGTGTGTGTGTGTGTGTTTGCATATCTCCTCCAGATCCACTGGAAGTTGTGTGTGTTCTGCCTGCTGTGCGAGGCCTACCTCAGGTGGTCACGGCTCCACGGCTCTGAGCAGAGCAGCGACCCCGCTGACATCATCAGGTACACCAAGGAGTGGGAGTTCTACGGCATGTTTGGACTGGCCGCCCTCGGTGAGACGATAACACCACAGCTCTGTTTTCTACATCTGCGGCTATATCACGGTCACCATGTTAGTGTGTGCTAACATGGAGCAGCAGATCCATCTACATCAACAGTCTGAGCCCCACATATTAAATTCACGAGACAGAGAAAAGCCAGCAAATGCTAAAGTTTAAGAAATGACTGGCATTTTTGCTTGATAAATGAAGAAAAATTATGATTTATTAATTTTACGTTGGTCAGCTAATCATTTTAGCTATTTTCTAAAGAGCAGAATTAACTAAATCCCTTGATGTTGGTCTTCTTGGTATTACAAAGTTAACATATTTATAAGGCTGAATCTAGCAGGTACTCAACCCTCCACCAGGCTGCAGCTCCATCAGCACCTTTTGTCCCAAAAAATAATTTACATTTATCATTGAATACATGAATCTGTGTCGAATGTGTCTGTCTGTCGGTCGTGTAGAGCTGTCAGCGTTCTGCGGCGGCGTGCTGTGCTTCCTTTGGGCGGTGGTGGGTCGCCTGCAGGGTGGGACCCTCGACTTTGGGCTGCTCCTCAAGGCCCTGCTGCTGTCCTGCTACGGCAAGGTCCTCCTCATCCCCACCGTCATCTGGGAGCACGACTACTCCCCGCTCTGTCTGGGCCTCATCAAACTGTTTGTGCTCACTTCAAACTCGCAGGCTATCAGAGGTAGGAGAAGATGCCGTTTTAGGATGAAGGGAAACGTTGTCCAGAGGTAGAACTGTGTACTTTATGAGACATCAGTAATGTTATTTTATTCCTCAAACACACATTTTAAAGCACCAGCAAGTGGCAACTAACCCCGTTTGTTTGAAAGAACCCCCCTTGCCCCCCTTGCGCAGACCACACACAATGAAAATAATTACATTACATAAAGGCTTTCGTGTTTCCTGTTCAGCAGCTGAACATGAATGAGCTCTTTGTATTAGCAAACAGTGACATGTTGTTGTTGTGATTTAAGGTCTGCTGCTCTGAAGAGGAGATCCTACGTCCTATTACTATAAAACCAATTACATTATGTCTGATGCCAGTTTTAACCAAATAATGAGTTAGGCAAACATTTTGGTTAAAACGTATCTTTTTAGTACTATCTCTTATTGCCTTGTTGCTCTTGTTTTTTCCTGCCGTACACACCAGATGGCAGGAATTTACTGGGTGATGGCTTATTAAGTTAAAAACTTCTTGCACAGCTTATGGAGGCTTTTTTTATTAGTGCATTCCCTATGTGATTCCACATTTTCCCAATAAACTCACATCATTTTCTCTCTCCTCCATCTCCTCTCCAGTGATCCTGAACAGCAGCAGGCGCCTGTCGTTGATGGCCGTGTGTTTGGGCCTGCTGACGGAGACGTGCGTGGCTCAGGTCTGTCAGAGGCTTCAGTGGAGCGTCCAGGACGTGTGGATGTATGAGTGAATGAAACGGGAGCAAATGTCGGGAATCTCAGGGATAAACAAGTGACTGTGAATGCCAACCTGTTCCAGAGGGAGGCAGTTGTTAATGAACCCTCTGCGTGTGGGCTTGAAAAAGCAAAGGGACATGTTCTGAGACAGAACAGCAGAAGAGATGTTCATTTTTCTCTACTCTCTATAGAGAAAAAATCATTTTGGAGGGATGTTGAAGAGGCGGCAGCGGCCCTCATCTTATTTTAGTGGAAAAAGAGCTCAGAGTCAAGATTCCAGTGAGATTTTTTTTTATTTCATTTGATTACTTTATAAAGAATGCCCCAGAGAGTAGCGACAGCATGGGAACGTCCCCCTGATCTAAATTACTGTTAAACATTCACAGGGCCACACTGTGAGAACGACACAAACACAGACCCGAGGTTTTAGCGTGACAATAGCTACTTCTCTGTTTGGACTGCACTCAGCCAACACTCTTCACATTCTTTCCCTCATTAGTGAAATGCTTACTTTAACAGACAAACACACACAGGATAAACTCTTAGACTGAAAGAGGGATAAGTGCAGACGTGATTGACTTTCCTATTATTTATTGCAGCGTTAAAATAAGGTGATAATGAGATGGAAGAGAAGCTGCTAATGTGAAAGTTGTGGTTTGACTTTGTCAGAAAATACTTTTAAAAAAGGGGCTCTTACAATTTCCCAGAGCACTTTAGCTTTAAACCCCCAAATATGCCAGTTTATGCCATGATATGAAATATCTAAAATAAGCACATTTTCAGATGTGAGATGTGAGTTTGCCTCAAATGTTGGCTTCAAAATTGACCTAAAGTATTATCTGATTATCAAAACTGTTGCTGATTGATTTTTCTTTCAACTACTTCCGAACTTACAAAACAACTCAGTGAGCCTGGAGAGTGTGTGTGTGTCTGTAAAGTGAGAAAACATTCAATCAGTAAAACAAACGTCCGAGGCTGACGAAGCGTCTGTGGAATGATGGGAATTTATTCTCTGCGCTCACCTACAGTATGAAGGGGGACAGCTGCACCAGCCTCAATAGTCTTTGCAGGAGTCGATTCGTTATTATGAGCTGCCGCGAAGCCGGACATGTAACGAGAGGCGAGGCAGGACTCTTCCTGAACGAAACTGACAACAAACAAACAAACCTGAGGCGGCTCCGAGGACGCGCCCAACGAGATCTGATGATGTTCTCTCAAACTAGATCACAGATAATGTTCAAGACACTTTGCGCTTTTATGGCTCCAGTTTCAAAACAGCTACATTGAGCATCAGTTTATCATTAAATTAACAAAGACACCTTGGTTTATTTTATTATAATTAAATTACCTGTTCTATCTGATATCAATGCAGTTGTTCCTGTTTTTATTTATTAACATTATGCCTCCATCATGGTGTGGTTTTTTTGTCTTTATTGAAGAGATGAGACACTTTTTCTTCTGCGTTTCGCTCCTTCCACCATCTGCCATTAAATGTAAAGTTTGAACTCTGTGCTGTAAGAATAGTTCTCTCCTGCTGAAGGGTTATTGTTTCTTTTTTTTTTTTAAAGCATTACCTGAAAATGTCCTCCAGTCACAAGAAAAAAGAACAAAAATACACAGTAAAAGTCAATTAAGGATGCCGGCCTATCCGATGATGTCATAAAGAGGAGCTATACGTGTGGATTTCTCAAACATAATATTTTAATGTTCAAATTCTACGTTTTGTTATAAATAAATTAAATACTGTACATTTTCAAATGACCTGAAGCTGCCACAGTATTTATGAAGTAAGTTTTCTCACTGAGCCTCCTGAATATTTGTTGTTATTGTTGTCGCACTGAAGTCCAATGCAAACACAGAAGTAGAAATGTTATATAGCTGCAGCCTCCTGTCATGGATGATCCCTAAACTTTTGGCGGGGACTCCTCTGTGATAGATTATATAAAACAAACTTGTGGAGTGAGTCTGTGATGAGCTGCAGAGAATGAATGCTGCTGAACGTGCTCTCTCAATTATCTGTTACACAAAGATACGACAAGAGAAAATAAAGTATTTGTATTTTAACATGATCACTCAGATTTGGATGTGATTTTTATTTTATGCATGTGTTTATGTATGTATGTATGTATGTGTGTGTGCAGCCTCTGCACATGGCCACATGTTATTACAGGCCTGTGAATAGTTGAGGAGACAGCACACGAATGTGGAATGTTTTGTTAGGTGTCCTCACCCTGGGTGGATCTGCGCTCCGGTATCTGTGGAGAGTAACACAGTCTGGATCTGTTGATAGGTTTCTTTTTACACAGAAATGCAGATACCAAGCAAACGGACGTTTTATTTTACCAGACACAGACATATGTTTTCATGGCTCCACACAGCAGAATGATGTTGAAATGTTGGAAGATCTGATCCAGTTGATGCAGTAGTTTTAGCATGAGACTGCCCATAATATCTCATTTGTTGGTTAAATGAAGGAATTTGGGAGGCTAACTCATAAAATCATGTTTATACTGCTCTCTTTTCTGACGTCTATATGCACAGATGCCAGATTATCAGATATCTTGCTTAGCTGTTTTTATTTCAGTCTTACATTTCTTTAATTGAGTCAACAATAAGCGAGAATCAGCCTGCGTTGTGTCTGTAAAAGACGTCAACACAGAGTTTCGATCTTTTGCGAACAAACCCCCGGGAGAGTTTCTAAATGTGGAGTCTGGAAAATGCTGGTCAATTACTGAGGCATGCAGTGGTTTAATCTGAGTCTGACTAATCAGATTACTGGAACAGCAGTCACCTCGCAGCCAGTTCTGAACCAGCCAAGGACCAGAGCTGGAGGGTCAATCCAAACTCAAGTCGGTTCACCCTTAGCTTTTTTATGCAATTCTTGTTGTTTTACCTGGTAAGTGCAGGCTGGAGGCCATAGTTGATGTTGATTTCTAGTGTGACTAATTGTAATGATTGAACAAGCCTCTTTGGACTGGGGTTTTTGCATAAATAAAGCAACATTACAGCAGGAGTCTTATTTATCAAATTAAGATGAATTATGATGAATTAAGAAACATGTTATTTGTAAGGTGTTGCTAAAGTCAGGCATCATTATGAAAGAGGAAGAGAGGAAAAGTCAGGGGATCACCATCACGAGGAGTCAACATATGGGCATGTACTTTATTTCAGTTGGATATTTAAGTCTGGACCAAAGTGACCGACCGACTGGCCACTTGCTTAAAACAGATAGAAACCCCTCCAAACATCAAGGCTAGCTATAAAAAATGGATTCAAAGCCGTCCTGATGCAGCTGAGTCACGATGTTGGCAGGAAGCAGCACACAGAACTGCACAAGGAAGTTTAAATATTTAAATGATGAACAATGAGGCTACTTGATGCTACACACAAACCACTGGTCATTTTTTTTTTTTATTTTGTCTTGTAGCCGGAGAGGATGGCAGATCCTCACAAGACCGGAAGCACAAACAGGTCTGTCATGAACTCACTGGGATTCGTGAACAACGCAAAGGGAACAGGAGCACAATATGACAGATCTCCAACTCAGCAGGCTTTAGTTTTGCAGAGAGGAGACGATATTTTTTACAGAATCAGCCACAGGCGACAGTTTATGTGTGTGATGGCGATGGACGGGCCTTCAGCTGCTGAGCGCCGATGTGCCAATCTGTCCCATCCCTCCCCGTGGAAGAGTGATGCGCACCTTGGATTTGCTCTCTCAGCCAAGATTATGTTAATCTGCTCTAATCTCCCAACAGACGCTCCGACGGGCAGCACGAGACCAGAGCAGAGAGAAAGCACGGGCTTCGAATCCTGCACACTGCACGGCTGTCTCTATAGCGGGCCTTTATACAGATGAAAATATTACCTGTTTATCCGGTTCTCTCATATACGGTGCTATATTTAGTTTAAGATCCAGTGCAGTTTGACTGATTCACTGTTCAGTACTGGTCATCGTGTCCTGAATTTGAAGGAAAGGATAAAAAAAAATAACAGTCTGCATCCGAACACTTTTTGTCAAATTCAGCAAATATTTCCTTGCGATCCATTAGCTGTCCGTTCTGTGTGTGCATGACAAAAAGGCCAGTGTTCTACGCTGTCCTGGTTCTGTAAATGGAAGACAAACAGAGTGGCACGGCCCGAGCACAACAACAACAACAACAACAACAACAACAACAACACTATTGCTGTGAGTTACTCGTGCAGGTTTGACCACCAGCATTTGTGTTTATTGTGGATATCTGCTTCTCCATCTGTCCCAGATGAGTGGCAGTTTAGTAATTTCTTTGCCAAAAATCAGTAAAAAATTCACAGTATCTATCAGGTAACACACGTCAGTTAAATTAATCAGTGGTATAATGCAATAATAAACTGATTATACTGCGATTTAATTGCAATAAATGGATTGAAAAGGATCCCGAAACAGCTACATCCTGATGCAGACTTGTATGAAGTCTGAATTCATACTTTGTCAGGTCTTTCTGCAAAACCACAAGCAAACAACTTTTAAAATGCTTGCTTTCTGGATGGAGTCTGGATCGACGAGAACCCGTCGAAGGAGTGAACTCATCACTGAAGGAGCGCTGAGAGGAGGGGTGTGTTCGCTTGTCTGTTGAGTTCAAATATCAACAGGCTATTCAACAACCAGACTACACCTTTAATGTCTATTTAAAAATGTAAATTCTGCTTTAGGGCTCACCCAAACTGCCAAGGAACGTATAAATAACAAAATGCATTTAAAAGTATTAGTATTAGTTATAATTAAAGTATTACATTTTCATATATTAAATGGATGGATTGTCATTATTGATGCATTAACATGTAAGCAGAGTTTTTGCGGTGGAGGTAATTTCACTGATGATGTGATGACTTGAGTATGTCACTTGTAAATTACAACAAACAGACGCCAAAATTCAAGAGGAAGTCGTGTCAAACCACCAGAAAACATCCTGCACTTATGGAGGCTGAAGCAATTGTTGCGTGACCCAGTTCTCCGGTCTCACAGGGAGGTTTGCAAGAGCATGGAAATATAAAAACAGTTTTCATCATCAGTAATTCATCTGAACCTCCCAGCACAAGGAGCTGCTACATCAAAGCGGGCGCATCCTGCCGCAGCGATGATCTATTAAAGCAGAACTGCACCAGCACGCCAGCCACTGAAGACCAAAATGCAGATCGGTGCATTTAAATGCAGGTCAGAGTGAGATGCATTCAGGAGAAAGAAAGAAGTAGGGCAGCGGAGAGAGGGAGAAGACGGCGGTTTGGTCTGAGAGAGCTGTGTGTTTGTATTTTGCATCTTAATATTATTTTTATTCATCTTAAGCCCTTTTAGCAGTGTTATATGGATGATTTGTTGGTTCAGGCTGAAATATCTCAGCAACTTTTGGATGGATCGACAAGAAATTTTGTCCGGACATTTGTGTTTTCCTGCAGAAGATGAAGTCTAATGACTTTGCTGATTTTCCCATTTGTGGTATGAAGTGAAATGTCTCAACAACTACTGGATGAACTGCCATAAGGTGAATTGTACTAAGTTTGGTGGTGCCTTAACTTTTCATCTTTAACATGCAAGCACCTCAGTTCCTCTAAAAATACCAATATTAGCCCATAAAATACTCAATTTAAAGAAAAACACCTGCATTTATCAAAGTAATGTATTTTAAGTATCAGAATTTAAAGTACTTACAATGCTGAAATGACCCCTGAGAGTGCTTTATTATTTTATACTGAATTATCTGATTAATACTGATGCATTCATGTGTAATTATGTTTTTACTGCTATAGTTGGTGGAGGTGGAGCTAATTTGAACTACTGAACAGTAAATTTTGGGTAGTTTAATATATTTTATATACAAATGATATGATGAACCTGATGCAATGTTCTCATGTTTTTCACATGTTATTTTTTATGTCTTTAGTCTGCAAAGTAACTAGTAATTAAAGCTATCAGATGAACATGAGGAGTAAAAGTATTTTCCCTGAAATGTGGTGGAGAAAAAAATATAAAGTGGTGTAAAAATTTAAATACTCAAGTACAAGTAAAGTCAAATTTGTGCTACCAAAGTACAATACTTGAGTGTACTTTATTACACCGTCATCTACAGTTGTTGCTGTTCGCATAAGCTGAAGCTCTGCTGTGCATCTGAAAAACATTTAGAGCAACACGTGGTGATAAGACTCTCAGATGAAAGCCAGACAGATGTATTTTTAATGAACAGTTCCAGCTTTTTAAAGACATGAAACTTAGAGAAAACAAACTTTCCTTTTGTGCTCTCTGACTTCTGATTAAGGACAAACTTAAGGCCAATTTAACCCCAAAACATCGCTCCAACTAATTTCTTCCAGCTTAGATCGCTTCAGTTTGTATTCTGCGACATGTGTTTCATGCAGGAGAATTAAAAAGAAATAAAAGAAGCTGAAAAGTATGGAATCACTTTATTAAATTCATATCAGCATAATAACTATGATAGGATCGAGACGAAGAGTCCAAAGAAACAGTAGTATGGTCATTGATGGATCAAATGGCGATGATGGACACAGACTTCACATGATCTTTCAACAGCTTTTCCTTACGCAGCACAAAATACATAAAAACGTTTTGTCCCACTATAGTGATTTAATGATTAACGATGAATGATATACAGTATAAATATGAAGTCATACATTTCACTTTGCTGGTCTCTCATGACGTTTCCAATGATTCAAACCAATATACAGCTGCAGTAATTAGAAAAGTGAATATTCGGCATTTCAGTGCCAATAATTCTCGGCTGTTAAAATTAAACTGAAGACACTCTGCGTTTTGAATTTTAGCGATGGATTTTCGGTACCTTTTTTCAGGAGCCGAGCCGAAACATTTTCTATATAAATCAACGTTTCATGACATGCTGTCATTAGATACCATCAATCTCCAATCAAGTTAAGTGTTATAATAAGCTGTTTCTTTCCTTTATTTCCCAGAGTACCTCTTAACAACCACTAAAGAAGGGTGTGAAGTGAGCACTGAGGCGTGACTGTGATTATAGTAAAAAAAAAAAAGACACCCTTTGTTTTAGTCAGCACACATATAGTCTCTGTGGTTGCATTGCATTTTGGTCTATTGAGGCCACTTAACGTAGAAAATAATGGGTCTTTTCCGCCTCTGATTTCTTCACGTGATTGTTCGAAGTCAGTGCAAAGTCGGCGGCTTTAGAGAGAGAAGCCCTTGCTGTTTGATTCAGAGAGACTCGCGCCGACACGAGATGTTTACACAGAAGGAAATTCATCTTATCTTCACTTATTCACGTAAATCGGGGGAAGAAAAAAAAAAAAACAATCCATCAAATAACATTACAATCGTGTTCAAATGTTTTAACGTTTTTGTTCGGCCCCTTTAGAGTGAACGCACGTTGACAACTTCTAATCAGGAGTTCACCCCCGAGACGACAATCACCACATTACACATCCAATAATCACATTAAAAAAGAGGAAGGGGGTGGTTGTAAAAGTAGGAGACGCACTATTCAAGCGCTAACTGGAACGACATTGAGGTGCAATTCGCTGGTGTTAAATTTAAAGCTCCTTTCAAACTCTCTTGTGTTGGATTTAGTCACTCTGCGCTACGAAGAGCGGCTCAAAGAGGATCAGGTAGTTGTAGTTTCGCGAGATTTATCACAGGACGACCACGAACAAGTGCAAAAAAGCACGGCTGAACACTTGAAATGTTTGAAAGCGAGGAGGAGTGCACCTTCGTTTTCGCGGATGACATGACTTTAAAGATTTTAAGGCTGTTATGAGTTTTTTGGAAGTTAAAGCTGCGACGCGTAGAGTAACTGGTGTAATCAGAGCCTTTCGGTGCCTTTGAAAGAGAAGTTAAAAAAACAAAAAAAAACAAGAGAGCCTGGAAAATACAGAAGTAAACCTCCAAATCTCTTAGCACAACTTTTAAGCAGCTCATTCAGGGATTTCCCAGATCTGTAGTGATGTAATACACGACTATTAAGGGATTTAGGAGGTTGCAAAAGTCACGAAATTCTCCATGTAGCAGCTTTAAGGACCAAGCACGCGTCAAACGAGTCGAATGATAAACAGTTTATGGTTTATTCCCCATTCTTTTTTTTAATCTGTATTGAAGAGTTAGAAGGCTTACAAAGGCACTAAATTGTGTAGACATCCAATAAAAGTCCGGGGTCTCTGAAAAGATTTAAACCGCATCGATTGCATCGTTCGATCGACTGTGCTTCAGATTAGCGACGTCTGACCGGATATATTGTCGTTCGCCATTCAGATGCAGGTTTT
The DNA here is from genome assembly GCA_023238725.1 of Scortum barcoo. Classification (NCBI taxonomy): domain Eukaryota; kingdom Metazoa; phylum Chordata; class Actinopteri; order Centrarchiformes; family Terapontidae; genus Scortum; species Scortum barcoo. Next base: position 18,017,215 of record CM041543.1, read on the forward strand.
TTTTTTTACTGTCCAGACGACGTGTTTCATCCACCGCGGCCCTTCACAAATTGGAAGGGGTTCGTAACAGACAACAGAGAAAACATTCGATGCAGCTTATAAAACGATGGAGTGAAAAAACATCGTATTCTGACTCTTTTTAGGGTTTGTGGTTCTATTTAGCATCAGGACGAGTTTCGAGATATAAAAGTGAGCAGGTGGTGACGTGTTAGTGATATCGACGGAGGTGGAAAACCTCGCGCAGGTAAAAAGGGAGGACATCTTTGACATATGAATCCAATTTGTGACAATTAAAGGAATAGTTTCAACATTTTGGTAAACTCTTATTTGCTTTGTTGTCTTGTTGCTTTCTTTTAGTCCTGCACATAAACCCCCAGAAAATAAACAGCTTCTTAAATTTTACAGTTTAAACTATGATATCAGAGTGTCAGCAACAAAAAAAAAAAAAAAAAAATTCAGAAAATGTCGAACTATTCCTTTAATGTTACACTGCTGTAGTGTCTGTGAGATAACCGCGGGTCACCATGAAATGAAGGGTTTGTACACAGTGACGCTGACGCTATACTTTTGCCTTCAGGGCTCTTTACTTGACGCAGAGGTGTTTCACAAGACTTTAACATGTCTGTCAGTGACATCAGTTTTATACAAGAAAAACAAAGAAATTGGAAAACATTAGTGTTTCTTTGAGAGGACTGAAGGCATAACTATCGCTGCCAGGACAAATTATCCGTCGCTCCTGAAAAGGGCAGCGACAACATGTTTAAGTCCATTAAAATGACTTTTGAAAGACATTCTTCGAGATATCGGACATCGTTATGTGAGCTAAACTGTTGAAGAGCAGTTCATCGGGACGCCGTCTCCTTCGCCGCGTGAGCTCTTCGGTTTGCGCTCCACCAACACGCAAACGGCGGATGGATCAGCCCACAAACACAAAGACGTCACGCGATCTACATGGGTCCAACATCAACATGCTACGGAGGCTTTCCACGCGTCCTCAAAGTGATGGCGGCGCTGACGGAGTGAAGTTTTATGGTTTGAGTGACGTGTGTTGAGCTTGCTACAGGTTCAGTTTTGCTGTTTAGGTGTTAGGGAAGACTGCATGGATCGTAGTAGGAACATCACACACCCAAACGTCCTTCTCCTATTCTGTTCGCAGGCGTACTATAAAGGCAAGTTATCCTGAATTAAATACGCCCGCTGTTACAATCTTGTTAGTGAGCTGTTTTGTCCGGTAATAGAAACTCTCCAACAACTTTTACAGTTTTCGGATGAAGCTCAGAGAGTTAAACATCCCCCTGAAGAAGGTTCACAGGCGAGTTAAAACTTACATAAGCAGAGTACGTGTTGTTAGGATAAGATCAGTAAATATTTTTACGTAAGATACAAAGCATTACAAAGTACCCTGTGCTCATTTGATAGTTGCTACATCTCAAATGTTATTATCAATAGGATATGGTGGCCGTAACTGTGAAAACAAGACCCGAGTTGCTGTATTATGGAGAGGATTACAGAGAATAACACAGATCCAAACAATCTGGGCCTTTTATACCACCCATTAAGAAAGAAGTGACATGTCAGAGTTGCCCGTAATGCGTCAAACATGAACAGCATCATGCAGCCTGGTGCTTCCAGCTTTTCTGTCTACGCAAACAGTCGAAACATCCAGCATTTTGAACATTTCACATTTTTTCAGAGCAAATGCCTGCTCTGTCAGGAAAAAAAAAAAAAAAAGTGAAGCCCTCGCCCCTCTCACTGTCTTCTGAACAGGTGCGAGGACTTCACCTTTCTCCATTCTTGGCAGTCCGACAGCATCAGTCCAGACTTTCTGGATTAAATGAATGATTTCACCACTTAAAAGTCACACACACTCACACACACCGTCTCCATCTGCATGTCCACGCGGTCGATCGTCTCTTTGCACCGACACCCGACTGCAGACGATCCCGTCCCGCCCCGTGTTCGCCTCTGAAGTCTCAAACCTGTAAATGCTGTACCTTTGTAGAGTCGCAGTACAAAACGTCCATATAGAGAAACAGGAAAGCAAATATCTTATTTATATTATATAATAAATAATACGACTTTGTTCATATATCTTGTATATGTTAAAAAAAAACTAGCAAAACCACTTGATATAGAAGCAGCGGCAGAGATGTTTAGAAAAAAGAAATCATATATATATTGCCTAATTTTGAGTATATGGAGTCTTGGAATACAATCCATCTCAACTCCTGAGTTTGAGAGGGTGTTAGGAAGCCCCGGCCTCGACGCTCCGCGGCCTGATGAAGCTCCTGGTCACGCTGCAAAATAACAAAAAAGAAAAACTTCTGCAGCACAAGCAGGGTGTGTTTGACCTGAGGAGGAGTTAGGCTGGAGCTTTATGTTTAAAGTCTGTTATGGTCGTGAGGTACCACAAGCTGCTGTCTCTAAACCAACCAGTTCCTTCTTGGAGCCCAAAAGGTTTCCAGGGCCGCTCAACTTTTCCTCCTGCTCATCTCAGTCTCCCCCCCCCACCCCAAAGTACGGATCCATCTGCAGAGACACAAGAATGAGGCCTCAGATGGTGACGTGAAAGGAGTCCCAGCTGTCGTCTTTGCCGCCGCTGCCGCTCCCATTCTTCGCCGCTCCCATTGTTGCCGTGCCGTCTCCGACCTCTCCATCCGGCTGCTCCCCGGTGGGAGTGGCGCCAGGCTCCGGGTAATACTCGTCGTCCTCGTCGAAGTAGCCGTTCTCCATCATGCTGAGGCTGGAGGCGGCGCTCAGGTCCTGGCAGCTGCCTTTGTACTCCTGGATGGACTCGTGGAGCGACCACAGCTGGCACAGCAGGGACATGTCCTGCTGACGCAACCCCACCTGGAGGAGGGAGAACGAAGACCCGGATTAACACGTGATACAGATCTGATGGAGGCGTTTGACTAATTTAAAGGTCTTTTCTTTGTAGAGCTCAGTGTTTTCTTGTTGTAAACTTCAGGAAAAATGCTAAACTTGTTCAATCAAGCTCTGACACAAACTGCAGAAATCGACCTTATGCACGCACAAGCTAAAAAAAGTAAAGGTGATAAAAGATTTTTCTTTTGATAATCTGTGATTGGTCCTCTAGACTCTGGAAACAGCTTCAACAAGAGCAGCAACTAACGATTGATTTCATTATTTTGTGCGACGACCAAGACAAAACCAAAGAGAGATTTTGCTTAAAAAGAAATCTTGAAACCTCCCACACTTCAGAAGTTGGAAACTGCAATTTGTGGCCTCTGAACGATGATTCAATAATCAAAAGAACTGCTAATGAAGTTTCTTTCAATCAAAAAAAGCAACAAATCGACCAACTGATTTAGCTCCTCAATAAAATATAGGGAAAATTATATTAATAACCTGACTCCGTGTTAAAGAAATGAATCAGTTATATTGGTTATTTCATCAAATGGCAAAACATTTGATAATCTATTAATAGTTGATGAAATTTCCCCTACCGAGGAATTACAGCGATACTGACTCGCAGCTAAAAAACATGTCAGGGTTGAAAAGTGCATTTCCACTGCACACCGCTCAGCTGACAGCGCGGTGTTAACTGAGGGTCACTGAATTGTCTCCCAAACAAACTGCAGCGGGCAGACATTCAAGTCGGTCGGTCCAACACAGCTGAGAGCGAGACGTGAACCGGGGAGCGGCTTACAGACTCTGAAATGTAGGCCACTGACAACTTATTAGACAGCAGCAACTACAAACTCATGGTAATACATTAACAGCAGCAGAGCACCCAGCCTGGAGAGGGGACCTGGCTGCAGGGGAGAGGGAAAGCACATGAAGCAGCAAAGCCTGTGACAAAAATACAAAAAGGGGCAGAGTTTCAGCACTGGGTTCAGCTTTTTTCCATCTAAATGACCCAATGTGAGGAAACAGGCCTTTGTTGTGTGACGACCACCGAGGCTTAACAATGAACATCTGCTCTTGTCCCTGCTGCTGGCAAGGGAGTGTCAGAGAGCGTCTCACCATGTCTGCCCCTAAATGGATGTGATAACATGCATTAGTTGACTGCAGGATTTTGTGCTATCTCATGTGTCATGACTGAAAAAAACAACAACAAACTTTTACCCTGAAGCTAAAAAGGTATTAAACTAAGCTTAGAATCAAAATCAGCACAAGCCTAATGGCTTAATTTGTCTCGTCCAGTGCAATAGCTGCTCCTGATTGTGTTTTATCTTGTGCAAGGGTTGCCTAATGCCAGACTCCGTTTGGAAAAACGGCGTTTTATCTTCTCATGCTTAGAAAACAGATTGTATTACTGGGTAGCATATAAAGTGGTGCACTTTGATGAACAGCAGGGTTTTTTAGTAATTTCGGCACATATTTAGCTATAATTCACTCAACAGAATTGAAAATGTTCGCGATTTTGATCCCTCTCTATCACAGAATCTTAGTTATCCGCTGTAAAAAAAATAAAATAAGAAGATCCATACATAAAAGTTGATATTTAACTTATATAATGTGTTGTGTGCTAGATTATATGTATGCCGAATATACAAAGAGACTCTATTAATGAGTAGAAAGCCTTTAATTGTGTTCAAAGCGGTGTGTAAGTTTGCCCAACAGCGAAGCGACCTAAACCCCCCCAGTTTTTTAAGGGAGTTTGGCTGGACGCGAACCCCCGTGAAACGTTACCATCTCTTTCCGCAGGAGAGCCAGGGCGGCGTCGAGGTTGGCCGGCTTGTTGGCCAGCAGGTTGTCGGCGTTGTTCCGGCCCCGGCTCAGGTCGTCCTGGATCATGGTCTTCTTCACGTACATCCTCTCCATGTCCCTCCAGGAGCCGCCGCTCGAGTTCAGCAAGCCGCTCAGGCTCTTCGGCAGCGGGGGCAGACCCTCGATACAGGCCATCCCCCCGGCCGAGCCGTTCGCCGACTTACCGTTCATCTCTCCCGGGAGCTGCGGAGCGAGTGCGCGTCGGTTCGCTGGAGCTCGGAGTGAGGCCGCTCGGTCCCCGGAGACTCTCACCGACCACCGAGAACAAACAGCCCGGTCTCTCTCTCTCCGTCTGCGGCTGCGAACACACCGAGCGACGGTCCCGTTTCTCTGCCCGGGGGGGGGCGCGGCAAGGCGGCCACAACCGAGGCAGCCGGCCCCCGGTGGGGATGTCAAAATAAAAGCATCACTCCTGAACATGAAGCTCATTTTTTACTAATCAATCAGAATCAGAATACTTTATTTATCCCCGGGGGAAAATTTGGTATTTTATTTCTAATTCTATTTCATCATATTTTATTTTATCCATCCATCCATCTATCTACCAAGGTTGGATTAGATGTGTATTTGTGCATCTTTCTTACAAATGGACCTTCACCACACATGCATTATTGTTTATTGGGATCCCCATTAGTTGTGCCCTGGAGCATATCTAGTTTTCCTTGGGTCCACATACAAACATAACAAAACAACAACAACAAAACAAACAAATAGATGTATAACAAAATGTTAGTAATATAAAACATACATTGACCACTGTGGTCAAAATGTGAGACAAACATACACTGACATTCAAAGTTGTTCAACTATTAGTTGCAATCCAAAAAGAAAATTTACAGACATAAAAAGATTTAACAATGTGAAACAAAAAATGAGAAACTAGTATTAGTTCACTGCTGGATTTTGTAGGATAAGTTGAATGGTTTCATATATTTGAAGAAATTGAACTATACTAAATATAATCTAATAATATAGGATGCACATGTATTATAATTTAATCAAGCTTGATCAAAATAACACAATCTATTAACCCTTAGAAATCTTGGGCTATTTGAAAAAGTAAAAAATGTTTGCCATGCCAATATTTGGTGTCTTGTTATTCAGCACAACATAACCTACATGACTTGACAAAAAAAGTTTTTTCACTTTGACAAACTGCACTGGAACAGCCAATGTCATTTCATCACTGGAAGGGTTAATTATAAAGTATTTTCCAAACAATTACTCACTGACACAATGCAAAGTGAGAGTAGCAAATGTACATAGGGAATGAAAATAATAATAAAACAAGGGTTAACATAATATAGAAAAATAATATAAATATTTTGTGGGAGCTGAAAAAAGCTATACAGAAAAATCTGCAGACAAACAACCAATTGTCTATGCACATATTATACTTCCAATTATAGTTTATCTTATTTAATCTCTTTTGTCTTTTTACATGTATTATTTTCTTTTACACACTTACACACTAAAATACCATCACTACCAATGCTTCTGATAATTTTACACAATATGCATGAACAACAAATTGATTTACAAAACTAATATTTATTGATCCTGAGAATAATGCTTTGTAGTTTAACCTACACTGCACCCTGCCGTACTACAGAGAAAAAGCTTTTATTTGTAAAGGTAACTTCCGTTCCTGCTGTGTCTAATAGTTGGACTTTGACGGATCAGGTCTCTGGCTGAGTAGTAAAATCCGCTTCCTGTCCTTTAAACAGAGTGTGGCTGCTGGGCGTCTCCTCAGGCAGGAACACTGAGGCTGGCTTTATTCAACAAGCAACTTTATTCATGTGTCATTTCATTTGACAATATTTTAAATGGTGAAAAACTGATTTAAACACCAGATCAAAGCAAATAAAAAACATCATGTGCTTAGAAAAGAGAGATCAGATAAATGTTTATAATGACAACTGAGACGGACTAAATTCCTTGATGAATATTTATGACATTTGGCTATCACATTTAAAATACTGATTAATTGATGCACACTTTCTCCTGAGTTTCATTAATAATTAAAAGAAGAAACTTGACACATTGAAGTCCAACAAAAAAAAGGTCATTTTAAAATAAAATAAAAAAATTAGAAAGGAGTTGATGTTTAGTCTTAATTTGTTCAGATTAATTTTTGTTCATTTTTGTTAATAATCTAAATAATTTTCTGTCTCTAACAATGAAACGTTCATTATTATCAGTCAATACGTTTTAGCATTGAACTAAATATTCTTGTTTTTATTTGAGTCCCAACAATCAAACTAACTGATAGGTTTTCCTCAGTGAGCGTAGACGGAGGGTTTGAGGTCAAAAAAGGAGTGTGTCTGTGTGTTTGTGTGTGTGCAAGACAATAGTTTGAGTATAAAGGACAGATGGTGGGCCTCACTTCCCGTCCCCCCTGCCCCCCGGCCTGCGGCTCCGTCACAACAATAACACAACAGTAACCTTGAAACCAACGCACAAAAGCATCACACACACTCCTCGTCTCGTCAAAGAGCAGCATGTGCATGTGCTGGTGTACCCCCACACACACACAAACACACACACACACAGATGGATGACGCCTGAAGCCTGGTTTTCCTAATCGCTCGACTGAAATAAATTAAACCTGACTCACTTCCTACAGACAGCGACACTTATATACAGGCACTTACAAGCACCCTGCACATCACAACTCACAACAACTGCTATTTTTAACCACTTCGTGATTTCTCTGAGCCTCATAGTGCGAGCTGTTTATGACTTTTGTAACACCCCTCTGTTAGTCATACATAGGCCAGGACATATACACATACATGTCATATCCGCCCTTGAAAAGCACATCCCGTCTCCGCTCTTAACACAATTGGCCATCAGCTGACAGTCCACAGCTGCACAGTTTAGACAGACCCATCAAGGACAATCTGTTTTGTGTGAGGGTTTTATGAGCAGAAAGACCCCTCTGTAAGCTTTCATCACCATCACCACCACCACCATCATCACCATCATCATCGCTGCCCCCCGAGATCAAAGGATTAGGCGTTTGCTTGACGGCACCCCCCGGGGATGCATGTAACCGTAGCGGGCTCATATTAATCCGCCTTGCTAAAAAGCACAATGAGTTTGCCTCACTTAGCGTAGTCTGGCCAATAAAGGTCTAAAGATATCCGCTTATGTCTCTGCTGGAAAGTGATATCCTGCCAAAGGCCAAAAAAAGAAAAAAACAACAATTAAGTACTCGTGTCGACACAAAAGGCCACCAGATTTCTCCCATCGCTTTTATTTAGTCTGCTTTCATGTTATTATATTCTCTATTTTTCTAACAGTGTTCCCACTTAATGTCTTTTTAATGTTTTTTTAAGTCATTTTTGGGCACTTTAAAAGCCAGCTTGTGTTTATGACAGATAGCTCTAAAATACAGCTGAAACAATTTGTCTACCAACACAGGATGTATATTTTGATGATGAACTCAACATTTAAGCAATTTATGAAGTAAAATACCTATTACATTACATTTTCTCTGATTTATATCACTGTTGATTGAGCATCAAATATGTTTTAGATGTTGGTCAGATGAATTTTAGAGAAACTGTTCTGACATAAATTCAATGATTAACATATTAATTGAAAAACAAATAATTGAGTTTTACAGAAAACTAATTGTGAAAATTAGCAGTTATTAGTTGTAGTCCTACGCTTCAAATATTGTACATTTGCCTCATCAGATGCCATGCATGAAGTATTAGCTTCAACATTTTCCAGAATAAACAAGTAATCTGAGGTTTTCCTCCACAGTCTAAATAATAAATGAAACCACAGGCGCCTCCTGACCATGGCAAGATGTGACAATGATCATTCGGCCTTAGTGATGACTGAATGATTATTTATCTAAGTTGCTGTTAGAAGAAAGCTTCACATCAAGAGACAATTCAAGTTAAAAATGAAAAGAAATTCACTATTACTTTGTATAAGTTATTATCTGTTGCCTTGACAGTTTTATCTCCAATTTCATCTTCTTCATGATGAACATGGAACAGCTCTGTCATTTTAAAAACAGGTATATTTTACAGATTTTGTATTATAAATGTTTCTTCTTTCTTTTTCTTCTCTCTTATCGTGTTTATTGTACAGTTATGCGCCAAAATACAAGGTCTTGTATGTTGAAAACCTACCTGACAATAAACCTGATCCTCATTCTGACTGAGGGTCACACACAGACTGTAGAATAAATAACAAATGTTTAAAAGAAAAAAATGTCATCTTCGGGGTGCCTATAAACATGTAGTGGTATTTTTTAACATATTTATGTTCTCAGATGAATTGAATTGAGAGGAATTGATAGTAGATGGTAGTTTGGGGAGTTAATGAATTTTACATCACAGTAACTAAAATATATATTCAAAGCAGCATTTCTTGACAAATGATGTCTGTGAAGAAAAAAACTGGCACCTCAACCAGAAATAATCACCCCACAGTGTGCTCCGGTCCCATCTAGCTGCTGTGACGACAAACAGAACAAGGTTGCATTGAACTTGGAGCTTGTCTGGGATGCATCACTGTCAGAGAGACACAATAGGCCTGAAAGGAAGGAGGGAGGGTGTGTGTGTGTGTGTTTGGAGGAGGTCAGCTTCCAGGGAAGAGGAGTGGTCGCTAAGAACAGCTGCTGTCAGCGACACGAGTTTTTCCTCTGCTGAGGGGCCTCGGGAAGGGATGAGGATGACAGCTTCCTCCCTGTGTCAAACTGGAATGGGATCAGAGGGAGTTATGGTAATTGTCATGACAATGGGGCGTTTAATAATATGAAACACCAGAAAATCTATGCGGAAGGCACGTCGACAATAAGAAAATGACAAAAACACAATGGTGCATTCAAGTCCAGTGTTTTATAGTATTAAATCACAAGAAGTCTATGTGGAAGGCATATTTATAACAAAGATTTAATAAAAACAAATCAATAGTTTCATAGTTTCAATAGTTTCAATGTTTTATAGCATAAAATCACAGAAAATCTATATATAAGACGTGTACAATGAGAATATGACAAAAACAGATCAGTGGTGCATTCAGGTCCAATGTTTAACAGTCTAAAATCACTAGGAAATCTACGAGGAAGGCATATTTACAACAAAGATAGAATTAAAAACACATCAATGTCCAAAAAAGTACCTTACGTTCTCCTCCTCTGCAGACACTAAATGAGTAAAACAGCTTCTTCCTTCTGTTGAAGACAGGAAACGATTTCTCACGGAGGGAATGTGACCATTTAGCGCAGGAGTCAGTGTGCTGCCTTCAAGTCCTCCCACTCACAAACTGCTGTTTCTGAGTATAGAGGTCGCAGGTGGAAATATGTCTGTGAAGATTCGCAGTCATCGAGGTCATGGTAATTTCTAAGGGTGAGAGGAAAGTCAGCTGGACTCGCTTAAGGTCCTTGAAGACTTCGCCTCTCACCTCATCATGAGAGCCGAAACGTCGTCAAGATCAGTTGACCCTTTTCTAACCCTTAGAAATTAGTGGTGGAAAGTAGAAAAGTACATTTACTCGAGTACTGTGCTTAAGCTATGCTACTTTACACTTCAACTCCAAAAATATCAGAGGGACATATTGTACATTTTACTCAACTACATTAATTTGACAGCTATAATGACTTTTTAGTTTAAGATTCCCAACATTTTTCTTCATGACCCTCTGAGTGTGTGTGTGTGTGTGTGTGTGTGTGCGTGCGTGTGTGGGTTTGTGTTTGGGGCCTCTTATAACTTTTCAAGTGTTTATGATTTGTTAACAGATCCACTAAAGTGTGATTTCCCTTTTAAATGTCTCAGATGTTTTATCTTAATAACTGTTTGAGGCCAAAATAAAAAGTCTGGCCAAACTGAATACAAACGTGTGCAGTTGAACTGTATTTCTTTTCTGTCTTTCCTGCCTCATTCATCATCTCACGACCACTCAGCTTCATCTTGTGACTGTTTGGAAGGGCCTGAACCATTAAAATAAACTACTTAACTTGATATGAGATACTAGATAAGTAATTTAATCGATCTGTACCTTGACAAGACACAAGGCAAAAATGTGACATAGACTTTGGTTTCATTAATAATGTTACATTTCACAATATATAAAATACAGATGACATTTTTTGTACTTGAGGGCAATACTTTTATTTAAGTACATTACTGTTGTAATGGTATTATTCTGCATAAGTAAATGATCTGCTTTCTTCTTTCCACTCCATCAAGTAAACAGGTAAGTATGCACAATGTTGGGCCACTTGTGCTCACTTTATTAACAGTCTTTTGGTGTGTAGGCCTTTATCAGGTGAAATTAATCTTACCACATTTGTTAAAAAAAAGTGACTTTTCCTTAAAAGTGCTCCTTGTAAGCCGTTACTTCTGAGTGCTTCTGAGTCTGAGATACTTCTTGTTTTTCTTACAAGAACTCAAGATCAGAAATAACTTTTTCCCCTTCATTAAATATCAGATTTTGTTACCACAAATGAGACATCCCACACTTTATCTGTTTTTCACTTCAGAGGTGATGCGCGTGCAGCCAGATGGTGATCAAAGATGCGTGCGGCAGCAGACTGTGGTAATTGAAATGGGCTGGGTGTACGGCGACCTGCTTTGTCGCTGCCTGCCTGGCTTCGCTCCAGCTTGTCCTGCAGGGACAGGAGGGCGTAGTCCTGATCAGCAGCAGCTCCGTTACACCCACTGTCCATCTGCGTCGTCCTCTCCATGCAAGTCCTTTCATTATGAAAAGTTTAGGGCGCTCACAGTGGTTTCTGCACTCTACATGATGAGACCAGATGGTCGAAGCTGTTTGAGGTAAAGCTGACACCAGATCAGATTTAAAATGTTGTTATCCCCAAATAAAAAACATGAACAATATTTTTAAAGAGACAAATATTTCCCTCAGGAGCTGGTGGAGACCAAAACAGAGCTAAAAGACAGTGAATAGTCGATTTGCATTCATCAGGTAGACACAAGCAACACTCCAAATGAAATGAAAATGCTGCTTTGTAACTGCTGGATGTGAAAAAGAAGAACTGTCTCCTAAAAAAGTTTGGCATATCAATTTAAAATTGGAGGATAAGTTGTGTTTACAGTTTGTTTTGCTGTCCCCAAGTGGGCAAAACAAGCTGTAAAATTGCTACAGATACTATAAACAACATGAGGTCCCTAAAGGATCAAATCTATTGACTTTGGTGATCCTTTAACCTTTAATCTAGTGCCGTGATCAGGTCTAAAATCCAATTTACCCAATACTTTGAATAAAATACTTCAGCTAATAACATTCTCAAAAATTTGTTAGCCACTAAACTAAGATGGTTAACACTGCACCTGTTAAGCTAAGCTGAGTACAGATGACTCAAGTCTTATTTAGACACTGTCTCGGCTGATGCTTTACATTATTATTCTTCATGATGTTGATATTAATTTCTGATTAGGATTCAGATTCATTCATGATTGTGGTCATTTACTATCTTAACAGTTTTAATCTTTCAAAGTGATGATTATTTGTTAGTTTGCTGCTGGTGTGAATGATGCTCCATAAAAATAAAATTAAAAAAAGCATGTAAACCCTTTTTTCTATCCATTTTTTCTACAGTTTTTTCTGCTACACCTGATTGATGAAGCACATCAGTAATATCGGAGTGTCACTGAATTACTCAGCACAGGGCACAATCAGATACCTGAGCACCGGCTGACCCTGCAGATGGGTGCAGAGTAAATGTGAGGACGTGCAGAAATAAATAGCTGGCACTGTAGAAACCTGACGCCCACAGATCAGCGGAGGTCGGTCGGTGTCTGAAGGGCAGCAGATGCAGATTTGAGGCGGGGGATGCATCAGACTGCAGGAAGCCGCCAACGCCAAAAATAACACACAGACAAAACACAGCAGCTTCTGGATTTAAGCCACGATTAGTTTGTTTTCACATCAGACTGACATCCATTTTGAATGAACTCTCATCAATTGATTTACTGTAACATGTCTATTATAGCTTTCAAATACAATTACAACCCCCAGACATGCAGCTTATACAGATGGTAGCCCTACAGAGAAAATATTTTTTTTCACAGAAATGATGATAAAAAGTAATATGACAATGCCATACTTTAAATATTTGACATAAATAAAAGAAGAATGCTTTAGTTTCTGCTAAAATACACAAACTTGTATCAGCCACCAGGCAGAATTTACGGGAATTTGGTGAAAATTATATAATTGTTTTCAAGTAAAAGTCTATTAACTTCTGTTAAACCCTGCTGTTTTCTTAGTCTAATAAGGCAAAAACTGTCAAACAAGCACTCCTGATAGAAGAATTGTCACTATTGTAGTAAGGTTATCCTGACAACCACAAAGAAAATAATCAAATCTCAAAGTTATGGTGAGAAACTTAAAGGACGATTTGGTGCAACATGACGTGAAATACCAAAAACTCGGCCGCAGCAAACGCCCCAAAACCTCTCTCGACATTTTCAAAGTTGGTTTTATTGCCACATCCCTCTCACTGCACACATCCTTCTCCTCATTAAGGAATCAAGGTGCTCATTTAAGTCTGACTCCCTGCAACCTTTGCTTGGCACACACACGCAGCCGACGGTCGATGCAGAGGAGGAAGATGAGACGGAAAAAATGTGCAGCCCTGCAGAAGAATGGAGGGAGGAAACAGGGGAGGATTAGAAGGTGGCAGTGAAATTTGTTTTGGTGCATTGCAGGTGATTTTGTCTTTACAGACTCCCTCGGTGCTACTGAATCATTGCTTGATGTCTCACGGCCTCTTCCCTCGAAGTCTGACCCCTGCCTGCAGCTCCTGAATGATTGAAATACCTTGGTGTCTTGGTCTTAGCAGCTTTGGTGCTTTTTGTTCTCGTTAAAACTGCAGATTACAGAGAGAAAATACTGGAGTTGCTGGATTTACTCAGACTAGGTTTAGGAAGGGAAAGCTGATAAGTTTTTGCTGTTTTTTATGAATTAAGGAGGAAACCAAGATAGCACTTTTTGTATTGTTCGGTGATGTCAGTGAAACTCTCGTAGCTCCTGCGTTTGAGGTGGAGGATTGCTCGTGCTGTTGAAGAGGTCTTCAGTGGACTTCTGTTTGATTTTACTGGCCTCTTTGCTACTGCTGCTGTCATAAGTTTTGGAGATTCTCACTGGCGAAGCATTTTATGTTGACAAAAAGCCCCTGTGTGGTTGACACACCTGTTTACAGGTCACTGTTCTCATGGAGGGAGCGTCGCTTTGATATGCAGTGAACAGGAGAATTGAGACTTCTGGATGAAGGGGTGAACATTTTCTTCTTCTTGTTCTTCTTGTTTTCACAACAGGCACCGCTGGTTTGTGACATGGGGAGGAACGCGTGAAAGACTTCCCCTTTGAGCAGGAAGCCTTTGGCACTAAAATGTCCTGAACCTGAGAGGGGAGAAGGTGCTCATTCAGAGTCAGAACAGACTTTCTTTGACCAAATAAACGGCTACACTCTGCTGTGAAAAGATTCTCTAAAACATGTGGTGAAACACGATTCGCTCGACTTAAAGACAGACCAGCTGTTTACCCGTTTTTTTTCCAGTCTTTGTGCTGAGCTAAACTACCTGGCTGGTAGCTGCGTATTTACTGTACCTCTACGGGCCTGCGACTGACGGGGACCCTAACAATGATTACAACAATAATCATTAATTGTTATTAACAGAACGTTTTAGTGGCAGTGAATCATGAGTAAGCATGTCTTCCAAAAACGAAAAGAAATGCGTGAATGTTGGAAATTAATCCGTTAGCTTCATAAGTTTTGCTCCACTAACATCAGGTCCTTTACAATTGGCTCCCTATTTAGCTGAAATCTTTTCAGTTCAGAAGTACTTTTAGCAGTCTGTTCACACTAAACCAGTTGTCCCTGCCCCTTCGTGGTGTCACACCCAACAGATGCAGCTTCACGCTCAGCAGCTCTGAGCCACCACGCAATGGACCTGCCCTCTTCCCAGCTGTGGGAGGAGGTGAGCAGGAATATGATAAATGACATGTCAGTCAGGGGGTCCTCTGGAATTTATTTTTCTTTTTTACTATCATGAAAAAAAAGGAAAATGATTAAATCAATACAATGTTAAGAATCCAAACACTTTATTTTGTTTTCCACAGGCAGATCATTGTATATAATCAAAAATAAATAGACTACAGTCTGTACTGGATGCTGGAAAGTCTGAAGCGTGGTGACATTAAATACAATGAAGTCATGCAGCCAAGGTCCAGCGTGACTCCATGACTTTGACTCAGACTGAAATATAGTTCTTTTCTGACATCTACAGGTGATCATCTGCAACTGCAGCTACTTTAGGTATTCGGTATCATTTAGTGCTGTTTATTATTTTCAATATAAATAAAAAAAAATGCAGTTACTACATTTTTGTTATGATTTGAATGTTGTTATTACAGATGTCATTATATTAATAATAATTTATAATATTTTTGGCATGTTGCATTACCACAAGTGCTGCCAGTACACATCAACCTCATGATGGAAACTCTGGCAGATCAGACGACTAGTTTCAGCTTCATTATTACAGTCTTTGTAAAAGATGAGATAAGACCACATCAGCTCAATATTTATATAGTGTGACAGAAAAAACACCTGCAGAAATGTTTGTCCCAGTGGCTGTGTTTTCATGTTCTGGGGTCACAAACAGCAGTGTGTGAATCGCTTCATGAGTCTGTGGAAAACAAACAATTGGAGTTGGGATGGGAAAATATCTTTAAGGAAGGACATGTGTTTTTTTCTTTTTTTCTTTTTTCAGAAGGTCACTGAGTCTGGTTGAACCAGTCCACCTCGTCCCACGTTGGAAAACAAACACCAGAACACCTGCGAGACAAACACAGGAAGAGACGCTGCAAACAGGACGAACAGAACATCTTTCATAAAAATCACTGGCACCCTGCAGCACTGATTCACTTCTCTTCTGTGGTCACACCAGACTCCATTCAAAAATCATCTTATTTTCAGAGAGAGCCATGCTGCTCTGCATCCACAAGTGCTGGAGCATTCTCAGAGGGTGCAATTTGTCTTATAGCTCATATACAGCAGTTATTGTAATCCTACGCAGCAATTAAGTCAAAATGCCTGCCATAAAAAAGTCTTTTCAGCTTTCTCTATCATTTTAATTAAACACAAAAAACAATAAAAATTGGCACTAAATCTTAGGTAGATCTCATGAATGAAACATCAAGGTTGTAGAGGATTTGATAAATTGTCAGACCAATAGGTGGCAGACCAACTGTCCTAGGTGTGTTCATTTTACTGGATAAACCCAACCCTGCTTGCATGATGGACTTAACGGAAGTCAGAAAAGATAGTTGTAAGTAGTTATATAGTGTAAAGTTGAAATCATCCCCAAACCTCATTAAGATACAGAAGACTGAATCTTAATCTCTACAATACACATTATAACACATGGTGACATTACATTTCTCTGTAGCTGTACAAAATAAAAGCTTTCATGGAAATGTTGCCCTCTTGTGGCGGCTTAAATCTTTTCATATCGATCAGCTATACTGGTTAATCGACTATATATTCAGACAGTAAGGAAATCTTACTCCTAAATCAAGTACCAATTTACCAATAAACTCAGAAATACCTGACTGTTACATTCATCTAGTCAGTTATGGGGTTTTTAATGACTTTTTATCAGCTCTAGTGTTTTGTTATTTCCTGGAGTTCATCCTATAAAATACAGTTATGGTTATTATCCTTGTTTAAAGTGGGCATGGAGGAAAAACAAATGGCCTTAACATCCTCATCTGGTGTAAAACAGCAAGAGGATGTTTTAGATTCAGGCTTGCAGTCGTTCCTGCAGTAAAACACAGTTAAACCAATTTGGATTGTGTTATTGCAACATGAAGACAATTGCCTCTCCCTCTGTGTAAGACACTTCCTGGCAGCGACGGGCATAACGTGCCACGATGGCAGATGCACATATTTTTAGACCTCGTTCATGATTGAAAGCATGATGTTCCCTGCTTCACGGCTCGTCTTGTTCTACTCAGAGCTGTGATCGAGGGCTCGAGGGAAGCCCTGGGTTGGGTTTGGCATTATGACATTTACATTTCAATTCTGCTTATCGATTCTCAAACAAATTTCACCCTTGCTAGTTTAATGTAAACAGTATACTGCAAACATCTACCATATATCTACCAGGACCGCACATCAGTCTGTGTCGTGTGTTGCGTCCATGCATGCCCTCTCATCTGTAATGCTTCTGCCTTATTAAAGCCGGGATTCGACTCCTCTATCATGGAGCTTGAAAAGAGAAGCAGACAAAACAGATCGATGCAAAGATTGGTTATATTGTTCATAACATGGATCAAATTAAACATAAAGCATCCTCCATGTCTCCCAAACCCCATGAAAGTTCCTTCAGTCTGCGCACAAATATCTTGCATCTGTGAATGCAGCTGTCCACAGAAACATAATCAATCCTAGAAAAGTCACTCACAGACAAATGTTCTTGATAATGTTGCAAATAATATTTCAAAATTAAGAGCAAAAGGATCACATGAGACTTGTGGCCCTTGTGATTATGTCTCCACTGCACAAGGCAAAGCTGCAAAACATTTAATTTAGGGAGTTTCATACCTGCTAGACTAGGCCAGGTGTGAGTTTTGTATATTTGCGCCCAGGTCAGGCCTTCAGTAAGGTACTTGAAGATGTCCACCCTCTCCACCGAGGACCTGTTAAGGGGATGTAGTTCCTTCCACTGCTGTCCACTATCTGACTATCTGACTATCCACTATCACCTCCTGCTGATGTTCATATTCTCATCTTTTGGGGTAAACACATATGCTGTTTTCCCATATTCTCTCAGGCTCTTCCTGCTTATCACATCCAAGCCATTTTGTATTCTGTTGCAGGATTTTCTGTACTGTAAAGACCCTGTTTTCTCCTCCCCCAGCTGAGAGGAAAGCAGCGCAGTGGAGAACCTTGACCAGGAGGATGAATGCACTTCTGCAGAGAGCACAGCACAAATCAATACAGTTGTTACTGTAACACTGTTCTTAGCTAAGAAGTGCAATCACCCATGTGCTTTGTCATTTGTTATTTCCGATGCGATCTTCCGGTTGAAGTGTACTGATGTCTCTGAGTCACGCTATGTAATGGGAAAATATGATACTGTTATTTGTTTTTGCCTCTGGCCCATTTCAGTTCAGTTCATTAGCTTTGAACCATATCTGAACCTTTCAGGATCCATAAAGAATTTCAAAATACTCTGCAGTTTTCCAAAATAGATAAGTGTTGAAGGTTGATACTCTCATGTCTCTACAGCAAATATGAAACTATATAAAGCTGTTACCTTAGCTTACAAAGACTGGGAGCAAGGGTAAACAGCTAGCTTTACAAATTAAAGGACACAAGCTTTCTATTATACCTCAGTCAAGCTAGTTGTTTACCTGTTTCCACTTAACCGGCTGTAGATTCATATTTTCCATACACGAGAGCGGCACCAATCCTTGTATCTAACTCTCAGCAACTAACTAATGAGTGTGTTTCCCAAAATGTTGAACTATACCTTTAAACATGTGTGTATGTCGTCCTCGTGCTGCATTTTCAGACTCAACAACATTTCAAAGGCCATGTTTTTTCCTAGACGATAGACAGTGTGTTTACTTGTAAGTCAGTACAGTGATGTTGTCTGGCTTTGTATTACATTTGCGTTCAAATTCTTAAAATTTCAGATGACGCCTCCTCCCTGTTGGCACGCAGGTGAAGATGTTTGGCATCGGTGCCTCCGGTATTGCTGATGGCATCCCTTCTGCTGTTCTCAACCTTGTCAGGAACATCATCCCATATTTCTATATAGGTTGCCCCCCCCCCATCATCTATCACTTTAATGTGAAAGATTCCTAATGTATTATTTCACTTCTTGCCCAGGTGTTTGTCTTTGTCACTGACCCAGCATGCACTCTGCTCTTTTACTCTAATACAGGTAAAGGAGGTGACAGGAGGCCTCCAGAGGCATTTGTCTTCTCTCCTCCCTTCCTTATCAGTGAGCAGTTACCCCTCCTCCAGTGACCTTACATCCCCGCCAAATGACATTGGCAGCTACTCCTGCAGCACCCTGCCAAGTGAAGGCAGAAAAGGCTGCCAGAGAGCCAAAGCACCATGGGAAAGCAATCAAAACTCTCCTGCAGTGGGTCCAAAGATGCACATCAACGTTGGTCTGAAAAAGATCCAATCGCTTACAAAGTAATTTTCATTAATGAACCATCTCAAACCCCCAAAAAAGATTCCTACACAACCACAATGAGCGAAGCAAAATGTGCGGTGAGCTCGTGATTTTTCTCTTGTGCAGTTTTAAATCTGCAGGTTTGGAGTGGAGTGTGCACGACTCTGGGAGAAGCTGGAGGAGTGGGCTTGCATTTATATCTATGATTAAGTTCATCAACCTAGGCTTGGTTGACCCGAGGGGGAGCCTGTCTGGAGAGCTGAAAGAAAACATTTGGTTGGGCTCCATGAGCGCTGTTTGGATATACCACCTCTGCTGGAGCCTGAAGGTAAATGCGTACTGAATGGAAAGTGCCTCACATTGATCCGTTTTCATCCACAAAGACATAAAATGTTTTTGCATCTTCAGCCAGGCAGCAATACCACTGCACCTACACTAAACATATGCTCGAGGCCCACTAAGGTGTAATGTTGTATGTTTAGAAGTTGACCTCACGAGAAATGAGCAGCATAGGTCATCACTGTGTGTGTTGCCAGTTTTACCGAATCTACGGTATAAGACTTCAACCTGGTCTTCCCACAGCAGCATGGTCTCCTTAGTAACAGTCTACCCTGCTAATGTGTGAAAACTCTTTATTTTTTCCACATATATTTCATGCCCCTCACCCGAAGAGCAGTTCATTATCACCTATGTGTCTATGGGGCATTGTTCAGGCATAGATTAGGTTAGTTTGACATTTTCGCTTTGTTGCTGAGAGTTAGAAGAGAAAACTGACAGCAACCTCATATCATCCATCCGTTATCTATACTGTTTATTGTCAGATAGGGTTGAGGGGGTGCTTGATTAGTCCAAGCGGGTGACACCCTGTACAGGTTGCCAGTCGATCACAGGGCAGACACATAGAAACTATAACCTTATATTTCAAAATGTCATAGTATTTCTTTAACAGCGAAGACTAAATTCACAAACACCGTGAACCAAAGATATTTCTGTCTCTGTATTATTTAGCAGTGTAACTATAACCCTGTATTACATGATCATACAACACATATTGAAGTTCCTGAGATCCCATATATTGGATCGGCTGAGTCTGTCAGCTTTGGAGAGACCCTTGCTAATGACCCAGAAGTTCAAGCTTTGCTCAAAGCCTTGGATAGAGCAGCGAGCAGCTACTGTGGAAATGTTGGGCCAAGGACATCCTTGTGGCAGGGGGCCAAAGTGCCACCTCGCTTTACACAAATGGAGCAGTTACCCCCGGCCTCTCCTCTGAGAGCAGTGGTCTTTTCATCCTGTCGTAGCTTCACTGAACAACGTACAGACAGTGCTGCCACCTCACCGTTCAACAAAAAGAAAAGCAGGTGTTGAAGTGTCTTATAGTCACCCAGTCCACTGAACGCAGGCACAGTCCGTCAGGAAATCAGACCATGGTTGGAGAAAGGCTCGGATCAGGGCAACAGCGAGGCAATTATAGATGAGAATCACTTTCCTTTGAGCTCTGAGGTAGGAATCTAAAACTTGTCAGCACTGGACACAGATGAGGAAGAGGCCTCCAGCTACATCCCAGATCTGAATAAAGAGGTTTTTCAACCATGTAATCAGCTGAAAAGACAAGTACCAAGGGCTGAAGAGGAAAGAGCGGAATGAATGTTCCTGAATGGGCAGCAGCCCAAGGGGTCGAAACATCTCAGAGTAAGTGAGACGTTAAATGGAGGTGGATGTAAACATCTGTAAACAGGTTCATTTGCGCAAAGTGTTGAATCAGAGGTCAGAGCTCAGTCAGCGGCTCATAGGAAGTTTGGCTGGGACGAAAAATCGAAAGCAGTTCTAGAGCAATGGCAGACATTAGAGCTGTGTTTGACGTGAAGCGAGAGGAAGAAAGCAGAAGAAGAGAGGAGCGTGAAGATGAGAGAGGACAGAATAATGACGATGCTGATTATTGCAAGGAAGAGAGCAGGATGGAGGAAGCAGAAAACAGTAGATTGGCGACGCATGGTTGTGATAAAACAGAGTCTCTGGTAGATGAAACCGAGAAAAAAAAGCTTTTTGAAGTGGCAAGTTGGAAGAAAGAGCTTCAGGAGGAGACTGAAAGAATAAAAATGTGGACATGCAAGTGAGAAGAGAGGAGACAGAGAAGAAGAGGGGGAGAATTTGACGGCATTTGTTGAGGGGCTGAAAGAAAAGTTAGTGAAAGAAAAAGGTGATAATGCAAAGGATGGAAAACCATCAAAGTGTTGTGAATGCAGGTTTTCAATGTAGGAATAATTGAAAAAAGTGACAAGACTGCGTGTGAAGTCAGAAGAGCCGGCGCAACTAGAATAAACAAGACAAAGACGAGGAGAAAGACAGTACTGAAGTCATGAATTCAGTGTTTTTTGAGGAAGCTATTACAGTGGAGGAAAAAGACAGGGAACGACAGATTAAGAGACGTAAACCGACTGACAAGAAAAGAGTCAGCATCTTCGCCAAAAGCAGAAGACAAGCAGAGATTGTTTTTGTAATAACATCTCCAGAGAAAGAGCAGGACAGAAAAATACCTTGGCTTGCACAGGGTGGATGTCAACAGCTATTTTTGCAGGAGTATGTAGTCTGTTACCTTACAAAATAATGCAGTAAACTAGCTTATGACACACTGTACTATATGGAAGTGCACAAAGGGAAGTCTATCTATCTATCTATCTATCTATCTATCTATCTATCTATCTATCTATCTATCTATCTATCTATCTATCTATCTATCTATCTATCTATCTATCTATCTATCTATCTATCTATCTATCTATCTATCTATCTATCTATCCATCTATACTACCTGCCTACCTACCTACCTACTACCTACCTACCTACCTACCTACCTACCTACCTACCTATTTCCTTTGCCCCCATGTTTTTGGTTTTGTAAAGCTAAAAAAGACACCACCCTCCTAACTCTTTGTATCTCCAGTTGCTCTTATTATACCCCCAAGTACATCGCTTTAACTTCATTTACAAAACTTTAAAGTAACTTCTTCTTCTTCTTAATAAATATGAGTGTGAAGTGGCCAACTTCAGCAGTCCGAATCGAGCACTCCCGTGTTTTATCTACTTTCTGACAGAGAGGGAGAGGATTCATTCCTCAACCCTTAGCAGCCTCTTGTGACATAACCCCATTAGAGCAGGAAATGATGTTGGTCCTGCGGATTCTGCTCCACTCCTGCTTCGCCCTCCCTGAAAATGTACCTCCGAGTCCCCCCGCAGTACACTCTTCTCATTAAGATATGCTTATTAGCCCAGTTTCCACTAATGAGCCAAACAGGGACACTTAAGGCTGGGCTGACTCTATCTGTGTCACTAAATTTCCCTCAAGGCAACATTTAATGGTTTTGTTTGCTTCTTGCTGCCAGCAGAAATAATTTGTCATTTGGGCTATGGTTTCAGATAAACACATACTGCTGTTATCCCCATTATTACACATTCTTCCAGCTGCTTAGCCTTGCACTACACACATTATTAGACATGGTTTTGTGATGTGTTTATGCTGAGTGCATGTCCAAAATACTCTGCTTATCTGATGTACGTTCCTGGCAGAAATTCTCCCCCCGATGTCAGCTGACGTTATCAACCACATGGTGGCATCGCAGCATCACAGCAGCGGCCGTCTCACTCGACTCTCTTTGCGGCTTTCTGCTGGCTGCCGAGAATCCCACATGACCCGCTGTTTAATTACAAGCTGAACCGACATGGTGAGATTAAGATGATAATATTTAATGAGCACTTTGACATTTCGCCGACTCTCACTGTGTCACTTGTGGCTTAGAAAGTACCCAGTTTTATTGTTTCCATCTCAGATGCTGTGTGATAGTTAAAGCTTACCAACAATACAGACATTTTTCCTGACATTTTTGTGACTATGAGATGTAAATAATAAATCAGATACTTGCTCTGTGTCATAACGCTTCTGGTATTTTCCATAAAATAGAATCAGCCACTTAAACACTGTATTTATTGGTACACATATACTATCTTTCTTGGAATGCGAGTGCATATACAGTGAAACTAGTGCAATCTTATTTATGGTTGTATAAGTGTTCAAAATCCATGTTGACCAGAATGTGTAGTAAAGGGGAGAATGAGTATGCTGTGTCCCCACCAAATGCACACACAAATTCACTGCTGATGAACTTCTAAGAAACTAAGAAAACATGCTGCCATTGTTTGTTTGGAGCTCAACCCATGGGTCAAAAGCTCAGCCCTAGAGATCGATATACTTTCAACACCACCAACCACCCACGCATAAAGCCACAAGAACAGCGCTTCCCCAAAGCTGGAATTTTGCCGGTCTAATGTGAGACCAACCTGAAGTGTCTCTGAATCAGGTCAAGCAGGGATGGGGAGAGGGGAAGCAATGATATCTGTTACGCATTGTTTTACAAGTACAACAGTGCGAGCATTTATAACGGGTTTCGCTGCAGATGGTCCGGCCCTACCAGAGCCTGAGAGACTCTTCAGCAGGCCTCTGCGAAAGGATCAAGAGGTCAGTCTGCAGCAGCAGCTCAACATATCAATCCTAAACACAGCTTTGGCTTTGAGCCTTTCCATGACCTGGCCACCAGAACCGCTGCCTCAGCCCGGGGTCTGGCAGCAGCAACAGTACAACATCTTGTTCTCGCCCTTGGGCCTGGCATCAGCTCTAGCCCTGCTGTCACAAGTTTTTGGGTCCCCCAGGGCTGGCGGCCAACTCCACAGAGGAGAGCGTAGAGGCCACCATATCTGCTCTTACAGATCTGCAACATGACCTCACTCTCCAGGATGGAGAGGGTGGAGTGAGTTCAAAGGGCAGAGTCACAGAGGTGGCCATCAGAGGGGCAGATACTGGAAACAAACCTGGTGTAGATGACAGGCAGAGAAAAGAAAAGAGATCAAAGAAAGTCAAAAGAGATTTTGACTGGTGCTGATGTTGATGAGAAACTCTCACTAGACCATGATAACTTTTTGCCCAGGCCTCAGCAGACTGGACCCTCCTCCTTTAACAGCAGCCTTGAGACTCTGATGAAAGACTTGCAAGCCCCTGACAAACTAAACAATTATGTGTATTTCAAAGGTAGCTTCTTGTTGTATGGGTGATGAAAGTGGCACTTTTGTACATGCATACTCATATTCCCTGGAAAGTAAAGGGGTACATTAAGGGTATGAGCAATCAAACAGATGCATCACTTTATGGGAAACAAATACCTTCAAAAACATGTTCAAGTTAAAGCTTAAATGAAAATGAATTGCAGTTAGATTCTAAAAAGTAAAGTCAGTCCACTTCCAATATGTGCTCATTGTGCCAATGCAATGCCACCCACTGCATAGCATATTGAGCACCTGGTTTTTCATCAGTCATTGTTTTTTAGCAGAGCAGATGCTCACTTATGACAGTTGGGGGTAGTAAATGTACACCGCGGGTGCTTTTTATTGGTGTGCAACCTCTATCTTTCCCAATTTATTTTCATATTTCATCCATAACCTGCCCGCTTCACGAATGCACACATAAATCAGGTCATCAACCGTATGAGCGGTGCCACACTGTGCTCTAGCTGAATGCAATGACCAGCGCGGAGGTGGCCATGATGTTTTGGGACGACTCCTCTGAGGTAATGATGCTGTATGACACCAACTGCTCAGCCATGGTGTTGTGGAGGGCTCAGTCAGCGCGTGAGATTTGGAACAGCAATGTGAAGCCAGGGTAGGTTGGATGAGTGAATATTTGCATAATATAAATATAAATTATTTCACCTGTGCCATTTTCCTTATTTGAATGGCATTGAATGGCATCAAGTTCTTATTTTAGAATCTTATTGAATTCAGAAAAGCTTCAAGCTGAGCCCACAGGTGGAAACTGCAAAACGGAAAATAAACTGTTGTAATTCAAAAATACCAAAAGTTTAAGGGGGGGATTCATCCAAAATATCTAATTTACACCTTTATGGTATCTGGCAGTGCAGATTGTTTTTTCGTGTCCCAGCCCACTTTAATGGTGGTCACAGCATTGAAAATTTAAAACATGTATTTTTGGAGGTAATATGTTTCCATCCACTATGAGGAGGCAGTAATCTATCTCAAATGAATATGTCAAACAACTTTAAATGCAATATTTCCATCATGTTTCCCATATCATTTTCATCTTCACCCACTCTCTCAAAAATATCTAATTTACCCCCTTATGATATCTGGCAGGGCAGATTGTTTTTTCATGTCCCAGCCCACTTTAATGGTGGTCACAGCATTGAAAATTTAAAACACGTATTTCTGGAGGTAATATGTTTCCATCCACTATGAGGAGGCAGTAATCTATCTCAAATGAATATGTCAAACAACTGTAAATGCAATATTTCCATCATGTTTCCCACATCATTTTCATCTTCACTCGCTCTTTCAATTGTTTTATCTCATTTCGCCCTCTGGATGCAAACTTTCAACATTCATTTACATTTTCAAGTTCAGAACGCACTGTGAGCAGTTGTCTTTGCGACTACTTTCTTGAATACTTGGATGAAGATCTCAAATTAATGTTTAATGTTGAGTTTGGCTAAAAACTACAAGGGCAAGGGTTGTTTGTTTTTACTGTTGTTTGAAATTTGTGTGAGCTGACCCTTTAACAACCCACAGGTAGTATTTATTGCAGGGCTGTTTTAACTTTGTGGATATTTAGGGTTGAGTGGTGAAGCATGCATCGGTCTGTGTGTACGTGCATGGGCATACTAATCCAAAGGTCACCATAGGGTTTTGACTGTGTGCACATACAGTATATGTCCTCTATAAAGTGGGCTTGCTTATCTCCGAGTAGTACAGAGTATTGATCCATGTCACGGTGCACTCACTGCTCCCCTGCAGTCGCTCTCTGTTGTTCGGTAGCATGATGAATGATGCTGAGTAGATTCTAAGTCAGCAATAATTACTGCTCTCTATACATCAGTGAGCGAGAGCCTGCAGTACGGGGTCCCACAAGTTGTAACAAGACAACATGGAGCAAATCCATTCAAACATTGATTGTTGTTTTCACAGGCGGGCAGAAATCCTTTTCCCCAAGTTCCAACCAATGAAATCCTACACTTTAGAAAGCCTCCTGAGGAACTTCGGGGTATCATCTATTTTCTCAGATGCAACTGACTTTTCAGGAATATCGCAGAAGATGATGCTGAAACTCGTCAAGGTTAAGAGGGAAGCAAAATAATCTTTGTTGGAATGGAGTACCTTGAAACCACCATGTGTAAGCACTTGGTTTAGACCTTTGAGAAACATATTATACATCAGATATTCACTTTTACCGTCTATGTGGAATGCATATGCTGAACTATACTTTTTTTCCTTCTCTCTCTCTTTAATGCAGCACATTCACTCTGCATTCTTTTTATCTCTGCTCTCTCACTCTTCCTGTTTCTGTTTCATTACACTCCTCATGAGGTTACGCTGGAGGTGGAAGAGACCAAGTAACAGGATGAAGGGGAGACCTGACATCAAGATGGACTTCTCTGTCCCCCCCGAGAATTACTTTTAACCGGCCATTCGTGCTCATAATCTACGACAATGTCACACGGCTCATCCTGCTCATGGGGAGAATTACTGATCCCACTGATGTCTAGACTAAAATGAACATTACATTCTCCTTTTTGTCCTTTTTTTTATTTCGCCATTGATATATTACTGCATTGACTTACATTATTTAACAGCTTTGGTTTGTATTTCTCCCTATAGTATGGCATATCATTTTGGGGGAAAATGTATTTCCAGCAATTTCACTGGAGTTGCAGAGTATGTTTTGTTTTACCTCCAATTTTCCCAACATTACAGGATGATTTATAGTTTATTTCTCCTTTTTCTCAAAATGATGAAAAGACGTTGAAATGGGAGCTATCTATCCCTGCGACTGAATCTCTGCTATTCTTGCAAAAACACAAAACACTTTTCTTCCATTATAAAACCATTTTCTCTCTCGTCATTTATTTCACTCATTTCCTCCAGTAACATCTCTTTATCGTCTTATGCAATTATCGGAAATTGCTTTGCAAGAGCACAAGAGCATGTAGGACACAAAAAGAAAACTCTCACAAAATAATGTTGCATTTTCACGCTGCAGTCGAATTTAGTAGCTTTAGCACAGGAGCTCATTTTTACCTTAGCATCAGACAGCCTTGTGGAGATGTCGAGATGATATTAAGCTCACTGAGGAGATGATGAATAGAGGATAGTTTGATGAATAGGACAACAGATCCATCACAACTAACAGAAATGTCAGCCTATTACTCAATAAGGGTCCAGCAGGCTCCTTGAAAATCTCAGGTTTGTGAACCAAAAGGAAGAGTGTAGGCTCTCCAGAGGTGAGTTATGCTGCTTTTTTCTAGCAGCTTTCTTCCATTCTTGAAACTTGTAACTCCTTGTAACTTGTAACTGGACAATCCGATGGCCACTTCGTGCAGCGTCTGACCTAGTGCCAGATGTATAAATGCGTACAAACCCAAAACTTGCATACATCATTTTCAGAAAATAAACTTGATTTCTTTTAGTTTTTTAATAGTTATTTTTAATGCATCCCGGTGTGCTGGATTTTTCCTGTGAAATCAGACACTCCCACTGTCGGCGCTGAATTCGAGTTGCTTTGACCGTGAACTGAAGGTCTTTCTCTGGAACCTGTGCAGGAGCAGGGATTGAAGCTTCATCAGATACTACTCTTTCTGATTGCTTGTTTTTGACCTGGGAAAAGTGGATTCTTGTCAAATGGCCTTAGAGGCAGCAGGTGGAGGGTGGAAACAGGGGATTTTGATTTTACTCACAGATTACCTGTCTCATGTATTACTGCCATGGCATGGTGACAGTTTCAGCAAATACCTTTTAAAAAGTCTGTTACCTACCTTCTGCTTTAAGTTTAACATAAAGAGCTAATCACAAAAACTAGTGAATGAATTTAGATTGTTTAGTTTTAATATAAAGTTAATAAATGAGTATTTGTGTTGTGCTTGTAGATTGAACCATTTTAGGTGATTTTATGGTTTGCGAGGAAGCGAAATAAGGTTTCATCAAGAAATAGAGGCATGCTGTATACTATATTAATCTTTTGACTTTAAATCAATATATATATCAAGATGAGTGAACTAAGTACGTGCTGAAAGTCCAGGGTTGCCTGGTATGTTAGATGTAATGGTTCATTTTAGCATGAAAGTATGCAGTGCAATACATTAAAAAACAAATGCATTTATAACACAGCCTGTTATCTCACCAGTGCTTTGCCCATGTAATGCATGTGTTGCATCAGTCCAGTCAGATAGCTCTTAGCACAAGACAGAGAATAGGGGCTGATCTTGGTTAATGTTTGACCAAACTGTCAGCTGACTCTCAGAGCTTCTGTATATAATGGAGAAGTTTCTGGCAAACTTTCTGCAGCAAATAGGACATTAAAGGTAAGCATGACACTTCATCACTTCAACTTTAGATGTTTTAGATTTACATTTGTTGGTAAAATCAGGTTTTAAAGCTTTGAAGATTGTGACATACAATAATTTGTCATTTAATTTCTAGTGTAGAGCTATTTAAGGGCTAAATTATATGAATGTGTCATGTTTAAACTCTTTAAATCAAAGGTACAGAGCCATCAGCTACTTTCCATTTGTCATTCCATTAAAAAAAATCATCATCCAAGTAGTTGACCCAACTAACCGCTGATTTTCTCTGGAAAGGCTGTAAAGATGCGTGGGATCTTTGCTAGTTGTGCAATCACTGCAGTGCTGCTGGCTGCAGCCTGGGCAGACCACCACGAACACCACCACCACGGCTCTGACCACGGCCCCGACCACAGCCATGACGGAGAAATGAACTGCCACAAGCTGTCCTCTCCCAACGCTAAATTTGGCTTTTCCCTCTACAAAAGTCTGAGTGCCAAGGCTGCATCTGGAAAGAACATCTTTTACTCACCGCTTGGCATCTCCACCGCCCTGTCCATGCTGTCCACAGGAGCCAGCGGTGAAACCCACAGCCAGCTGTTCTCCACCTTGGGCTACAGTGCTCACACCCAGGTACAAGTCAATGAAGCGTACGAGCATCTTTTCCACATGCTTGGCCACAGCCAGGAAAGTCAGCAGCTGGATGTCGGTAACGGTGTTGCAGTTCGCACTGGCTTCAATCCTCTGGACAAGTTCCTGAAAGATATCAAGCACTACTACTCTGGTGAGATCTTCAATGTCGACTTTACCAAACCCGATGAAGCGACAGCTGAGATCAACACATTCATTGCCAGAAAGACACAAGACAAGATCAAAGACCTTGTGAAGGACCTGGACCCTGACATGGCCCTGGTGCTGATCAACTATGTCTTCTTCAGAGGTAGGACACACATGCATACAGAGTTTCACAAGGAGAACAGACCATGCATGCAGATGGTCAGCTGCTTTGATGAATACATAGAGACACAGCAGGAGTTCAAGGACAGAGGGAAAAATATGTAAAACAAGTCAGTCTGAAAGATATCAAAAGAATGTGAGGCAATTATAGTGCATATTGACTCTTTTAAAAAATGATAATTTAAGATGATATACATTTCCCTCTCCACTGCCTCATTCAGGACAGTGGGAGAAACCCTTCGATGGTAACCTGACCCACAAGGCAGACTTCCATGTGGATGAAAATACCATTGTTCAGGTGGACATGATGAAGAGGACTGGTCGCTTCGACTTCTATCAGGACGTTGACAACCACACCTCCATCATCAAACTGCCCTACAAGGGCAACACCTCCATGATGATCGTCCTGCCTGATGAAGGCAAGATGAATGAGGTGGAGGGCTACATCAACAAGGACTACATCAAGCACTGGCATAACTCACTCTCCAGGAAGTAAGACAGCAATTTGATTGTCTTTTGAATCCTCTCTCGAGGTTGTAAAGTATGTTTTAGCTACTGTATCAGTGAGGTAATTTGTCATAGGGTCATAGGGAATGTCTTTGTGCATGCTTTTATAGAGAGCCGGAATAATAAGTTACTGCATGAAAATAACCTGAATACATTTGTGAGTGAGAAAATGCTGAGGAGATCAGGTGTTTTTGATTAGCTCAGCTTGTCCATATTTAGTTCAGCTCAATTTGAGTAAACAAGCTGTAAATCAACTTGATATTCTAATGATTCTGACACTGGTGATGTTCTTTGTCTCATAGTTCTGTGGATCTGTTCCTGCCAAAGTTTTCCATCTCTGCTGAGGCCTCCCTGGACAGGACGCTGCAAGAAATGGGCATTACTGATGCTTTTGCAGACAAGGCTGATTTCTCTGGCATCTCTGATGAGGTCAAGCTCAAGGTTTCAAAAGTAAGCGACAGAAAGATGACGACTTCAAGTGTTTGCCTTCACTGTCATTAAAGGCATTTGTCTATGTTGCAACAATTACTCATGGATGAGTATTACACAAACATGGATGGGCTGAGGCTACCAAGAGCCTTTGTTAGCTTTAATTCAAACTAGACACTGATTGCATCTTCTTGGTTCCTCCACAGGTGGCCCACAAGGCCGTGCTGAGCGTGGATGAAACAGGAACAGAGGCAGCAGCCGCCACCACCATCGAGGTCATGCCCATGAGCATGCCCGAAATCATGAAACTCGACAGACCCTTCATGGTCTTCATTTTGGAGCACTCGACAAAGAGTATCCTCTTCATGGGCAAGATCAACAACCCCACAGCCGTGTAACCATTCCTGGGAAATGAGTGTGACATTTGCTGCACCGTCACACTGCAGGACATTCGCTAACTTTTACCTCAGCATCTTAAAGCCCTGTAGAGATGTCACAGTGATATTAAGAGCATTGCTGGAATGATGAATAGAGGACAGTTTGATGAATAAGAATACAGATACATCATGAAGTAACAGAAACGTTAGTCTACTAATCTTCTCGCAGTCTGTCAGCATGACACATTTAATACCATCCGTCATCTGAACCTGGCTAGGTGTATAAACGTCTAAATACATCATTACATATTGTACCCAGCTGACTGTGTGATAGAAACATTAGTAGATACATCACTTGAGGCACCTGCTAACACACTGAGCCAACGTGTTATTGTGCTATTGCTGTTTCAAAATGGTTCAGCATTAAATGAAATAAAGACTTTTCATGAAAAACTGCCATTTTATGTTATTTTAAACTTTCAATCTAATCTTGAGTTCACTGATGCAATATTTTGACCAGGGGCTATATTATTCACAAACCAATTTATACTAAATTAAAAGAATGAACCTATTAGTTAGAAATGAGTTGAAATTACAGTTTTCTTTATATTTCCCCCAAGGGCACATAATTTGATTTCTGTAATTGTATGATGATTATTATAAACTCATATACATTTAAAGCAGCTCATGGGAAAAGGTTTGTAACACACGTCTTTTAGCCCAGAATACCGATACTGCACCGTGTTGTGTTGAATGAGCTGTATTACATCAGATAGCCTTGCCAGAAAGTACTGGGCAGAAAAAGAAGCTGGTCCTTGTTCTTTGTTAACTAACTAATAACTCAGAACTTGACTCGGTTGTATTAATGGTGACGTTTATGCCAAAGTGTAGCGAAGAAGACACTAAAATAAGCATGGCTCTTAATTGAAATGCTGAGTTCCCTATATAATTCTTGAGAACTTAGATGTAAAGTATAAATAATTTGGAATTCATACATTTATAAATTAAGTTTTCAGTATATGAGGACAAGATGTCTGAATCAAAGTATAATGTTGTTTAGAGGCAATATGGTATCATTAAAGTATTCTATCTGCCATTATCTTCTGTGAACTAATCTTTTAATTCATCATGTTAGTTAAAATGCACCATCACAATATATAATCAAATTAAATTCCATGTTATTCAGTTTTATTTACAACCATTAAAATACCAGAATAACACTATGATTTATGGTGGCGCTACCCAAATAACAACTTCATGGCTTTTCCTGTCATACAGACTGCCTGTAAGGAGGTATGGTATCTTTGCTGCTTATGTAACATTAGTTTTCTTTCTGCTATCATAAGATGTGATATAAATAATACCAGAGGGTTAAGGTTATATGACAATGACATTCTTCTTTACATCTCCAATATACTAACCATATACTTATTATAGACTCATTGTGCCTCATTACCATTATGATTATCACATTTTAGATTTGCTTCTTTTTAAAATGTCCTC
This sequence comes from Scortum barcoo, assembly GCA_023238725.1. Classification (NCBI taxonomy): domain Eukaryota; kingdom Metazoa; phylum Chordata; class Actinopteri; order Centrarchiformes; family Terapontidae; genus Scortum; species Scortum barcoo. Next base: position 18,049,297 of record CM041543.1, read on the forward strand.
CCTTTGAAATTCATTTTTACCTTTACCTTACATTTGTTAAATTGCACACTGTAGTAGGTTCTGTAGCTCATATTACCTCAGACAGCACTGCAGGGATGTCACAGTGATATTTAGCCAAGTGCAAAGATGATGAATAGACGACAGTTTGCTCAGTAGGACAACAGATCTATCACACACAACAGAAATGCTAGTCTGTTCATCTGTTTGCAGTCTTTCAGCATGGCAAATTCATTATCATCAGTCATCTCAACCTGGCTAGGTGTCTAAAGGTCTAAATACACTATTATTGTATCCAGCTGAGTGGTGTGTGAGATGCACTTTACGACAACAGTGGTGTGTATTACACTGGTGACATATTGAGCCAACACTCCTATTGAGCAACTGTTTAAACATGAAGGGGAAAAGACCGAATGAACAACCACCATTCTTTATCTTTTTTTACTCATTCAACATTCAACATCAATCCTATTGATAATGGCTCTATAATTTACAATAACAATTAATGTTATTTATTAAAAGGAAGTTTTTCAAAGAGAGGGTTTAAAGAGGAAATAATCTGGAATGAGCTGCTTCATATTTCCATCAAAGGCTCCAGATTTTTTATTTATCATTTCATTTTATACTTATGTGATGATTACAATTGGCTTGTGTGCATACAACTTAAAGTCCAAAACTCTCACCAGCTGTACGTTATCCATGTTGTGTTGTAGTGAAGTGGAGGTAGCTTTTCCTTGAATCTCTTAGCACAGGGCAGAAAATGCTGCTGCTCCTCGTTAATTTTTAATAGGACTGTCAGCTGACTCTCTCTTCAACCTGCTGAATATAGCGGGGAAGTTTCTGCCAAACTGCGCCAAAGAGGACATTAATGGTAAGCATGGACTTCCAGTGATATATGCTGAATGTTTACTATAAATTTTGAGGTCTTGGATTTTAAATTTAAGTGAGTAAGTGACATTTGGAGTCAGTTATGGTTAGAAGGGATTTTTTTAAACTGTGCTTTACGAAAGGAGTGTGTCCTGTTTAAAATGTGTTGAGACTTTTTTTCTTTCATTGTTTTGTTTGCTTGTTTTTAATCTCATTGATAAGTTTGCTCGTCAAAACCAAAGAGTGACCTAACATGGTTGAGCTCAACTAACAGCTTCCTGTTTTCCCTGTTGCATGGACAGACTGTAAAGATGCGTGGGATCTTTGCTAGTTGTACACTCACTGCACTGCTGCTGGCTGCAACCTTGGCAGACCACCACGAACAACACCACCATGGCCCCGATGACAGCCACGATGGAGAAATTAACTGCAACAAGCTGTCCTCTCCCAATTCTGACTTTGCCTTTGCCCTTTACAAAAGTCTGAATGCCTATGCTACTGGAAAGAACATCTTCTACTCGCCAATGGGCATCTCCACCGCCCTGTCCATGCTGTCTACAGGGGCCCGCGGGTGAAACCCACAGCCAGCTGTTCTCCACTTTGGGCTACAACACCTTAAACCAGACTCAGGTCAATGACGCGTACAAGCATCTTTTTGACATGCATGGACACACCCAGGAGAGTCAGCAGCTGGATGTCGGTAACGGCGTTGCGGTGCACTCTGGCTTCAATCCTCTGGAGAAGTTCCTGAAGGATGTCAAGCACTACTACTCTGGCGAGGTCTTCGATGTGGACTTTACCAAACCTGCCGAGGCGGCAGCTGAGATCAACACATTCATTGCTAACAAAACCCAGAACAAGATCAAAGATATGATAAAGGATCTGGACCCTGACACGGCCATGGTGCTGATCAACTATGTCTACTTCAAAGGTAAGAAGCGAGTTCAAGTTCATATCTTTTGTGTGCCGACATATCTGCGTTGCTTTCATCTTTCCCTCTCCACTTCCTCATTAAGGACAGTGGGAGAAACCCTTCAACCTTGACTTCACACACAAGGCGGACTTCCATGTGGACGCAGCCACCAAAGTTCAGGTGGACATGATGAGGAGGACGGGGTACTACAACATCTACCGGGACGTTGACAACCACACCTCCGTCATCATGCTGCCCTACAAGGGCAACACCTCCATGATGATCGTCCTGCCTGAGGAAGGCAAGATGAATGAGGTGGAGGGCTACATCAACAAGGACTACATCAGGCACTGGCGAGACTCACTCCACAGAAGGTCGGATTAATCTTATTTATCTTTGAATCCACACCTGGTTGTTGTGTCGTAGATAGAGTGAGCGGTGAGCTTATTTGAAAGGAATGCCTTAATGTGTGTTTGGATTTGGAAATGTAACATACAGTAATCACTGACTGGATAAATATAACCCAGATTAACGAAAGATTGATAAAATGTTGACTGGAATAGATGAATTTGCATTTTATTCATGATTAGCACAGTTTAACAGGCTGTTAATATTTATTAATTAATTTATTAATTTATTCCGGTAATTTTGGTAACTGTGGTTCTGTTTCTCAGGTATGTGAGACTGTTCCTGCCAAAATTTTCCATCTCTACTGATGCCTCCCTGGAAAACAGGCTGAAAGAAATGGGCATAATCAACGCTTTTACTGACAATGCTGATTTCTCGGGCATGTCTGAGGTCAAGCTCAAAGTCTCAAAGGTAGGAGAGGCAAAAATTCCTTCTCAAAAGTTTTAGTTGCCATTAATATGCCAGTACCGGTAGTTTGATGACGATTGTAAAGTTGTCACATGTTGACATATGCCTCCAGAGAGTGTTTCTACATTTTTCCCGGCCCTGCGCTTTCTTTCAAACTGTGCCCCTCCTTTTTCTCCATAGGTGTCCCACAAGGCCGTGCTGCGCGTCACCGAGGTGGGAACAGAGGCAGCAGCGACCAGCATTGTCGAGGCAGCTTTCTTTTCTATGCCACAGACCATCGGCATTGACAGACCCTTCTTGGTGTTCATCCTGGAGAGGACCACCGGGAGCATCCTCTTCATGGGCAAGATCATCAACCCCGCAGCCGTGTGAAAGCACAAACTAGGAAGCTGAGACTGTTTACCTTTTTATCATACTGATCATAGCAGGAAATGTGTGAGTTTTTCACTGGTCTCTGAATTTTACAAAAGTATCATTAAACAACATTTTGTTGAAATAAATTTGAATGAGCGCCGCAACAATCAGTTGATTCAGTCGATTAGTTGATAGACAAAAAATTAGTCAGCAACTGGTCTGTTAATCGATCATTTGTAAAGCAGAAATGGTGGCAATCTGATGGTTTCTGGCTCTCAAATGGGAGAATGTGCTCCTTTTATATTACTTTATAGTAAGTAAAATATATTTGTGTTTTGGACTTTTGGTCGCATAAAACTAAACATTTAATGACACGTCCTTGAGCTCTAGAAAATTGTGTTGAGCATTTCACAGTTTTTTTTGTTTTACTCACACAAATAATCAGGAAAATATCTGCTATAATAATTGATAATGAAAATAATTATTAGCTCTTATGAAAAGCAGTTTGAGGACTTTTGTAGAGGGCAATGGTATGTAAGCATGTACACATCTTTTAAGATAAAAAGTGCTTGTAGTTATTTCATTTTTCTATTCAGTGTAGATAAAATACACAGTAAATAGATTAAGAATAGAGAGATATGTTTAAAATATTGTATTTCATTTCACACATCGGCCTTGGTGGGCAATTATTGTCTCATTTCTTATCTCTTATCTCCTTGACAGTGTTTACTGACTGATGGCATGTCTATATGTGGTCATAAATTATAAATTAGTTGTGATCTGTTTCTGAGATGATAATTCATTTCTGATTAAAAATCCAGCCATGTGGGTCAGCCGGAGGACAACGCTCAGTATGGTCCAGTGGATAAATCCAGTAGTTTATTAGTTAAGTTTTATTCGGCCGATGATGACAGCAGGGACAGGATGTGTAACCCGATGGCCATCAGCCTCACACGACTCCTCGCCCTTTGACCTGTCAACAGAGGAGTTGCTGCAGGAGTGTTTACACAATCAGTACACATACACTTTGTCTCCCCTGTCAGCACCCACACACCACGGCTTCTGTGAAGGACATGAGTAAGATGTCTGAATCAGAGAGTTGAGTGGGCAGCTCTTCAGAAGTGCTGAAACACTTCCAATCTGTCCAGTCTGCTGCACATAAACAGGTACTGAGCAGCATTGTCGCTCTGTAAATGGCCCATATGAAAGTTTAAGAGATCATACCAGTAGCTTTGAAAGTCTTGGTGTCATGGCCATTCATTTCTTTGCAGCATCAACTAGCAGACTCTTGAGACTTACATAAATTGTGCAATTACTATTACAGTGAAAATCATAAATGCACTGATTTACCTTATAACAATAAAGTAGTGTTTACTAAGAATAATGCAGACTTGATAACACTGTGATGGACAACTCAACTCAAGCAAGTTTTAAGAGATTGCTAACTGGTATCTTATATCTGAAATCAATGAAAATCAGTGGTAGCTCATGGTTTCCAAATAAACAAAATTATATTGTTTACAACACAGCTGGCTATAATTTAAAATATATGTTATCTGTTATCTGAAGCGGCTAATACATGCACAGCTGCAGTCTTTAAACATGCATGACTGATCAATAGGAAAGAGAACGTGTCTTGAGTCCACTGAGTCTGTAAATTTTTCCAAGTTATATTGATTCTCAACTAAACATGACCTTAAACCAAACACAACATCCCACTTTCATTACCTACAAGTTTCAACATTTTTTCAATAGACTTTGTCTTATAGTGTATTTGAGGACCATATTTTGAGGATAATCTGAAATATATACATAATGCATACATATATACATTCGCAGTATTCCTGCTCACCACAACTGAACTTTGATTGTATATTATATGTCACTATGTTACTTAACATATCCTACATGTGTCCTGAGCAATCTGTATTTTTTTCACTTTTTTACTGAGACTCAAGGAATGACTCAGTGTTACACAACATTGTGAAAACTAATAATATTCTAACTCTAATCATTACTGTGCATTACATTTAGGAGGTGTTAAATATCTATTAACTTCATATTTATTCCATCAATGACCCGTGGTTCTTTCTCTAACTTTGCTGTTTCACTGTGGGTGCGTGGCCTTGGGGTGACCAACTAAGGAAACTCTGATGGCAGCATGTCTGTCGGCAAGCTCCCTCGGCTCATCCAGAGCAACGTGGAGATTTGCTTAACAGTTCATTAAGGAATGTGTCGGCAAACACCCAAGAAATGTACTTTGCTGTTAATGTTACACAAATTAAATCATACGCTGTGTCCGCTCATAAGATCGTGCTTGTGTTAGACCATACCATCAGGCTAACGAGTTACTGCGAGCTGTCTTATGTCTCGGTTCGCATCAGCGCGTGTTAGCTGAGCTGAGTACCCGGAGTTAACCTAATGTGCCGCAGTGAGCTGACTTTTGCAGTTTTGCAGTTAGCATTCGTCTAAAACCCTGTCTGGTAGCTCTATCGACCGACGGGCTAATGTGTTGTGAGGAGCTTAATGTGGTGAAATAACTCAATTGCCATCCCCCGTCTATGCCGTTGCTATGTCTACAGCCACTACTGAGAGGGTCGAAGACTAAAGCTTAAGAGGCTGCATCCTGCCTGCATGGAGCTTTCACTGTCATCAGATGCAAGAACAAGTCCTGTAGAAGAGGCTGAGAGTGGCAGTGGTCAACAATCATATCATTTAGATATGCTAATGTTTGCACATTATATCTCTTTGTCTGCCACAGAGATGACATCTTAAACGAGGAGCTGGAAATGGTATTTGATTGTATGTTTATAGCACATTAATAATATAGTTGAGACCATAAGAAGGGGCCTAAGCATCAGCATGAAGTGGTCTCCCCTCCAGACTTTACGAACGCAGTTATGTTATCACTGGTTCTCGCCCACCTTGACCATTGCTCTCTTTTTCGGTGTGCAGCCAACAGGACGGACATACAAAGGTTGCAGTTTGTTCGAACTAGCTCTGCGCTTATCGCACCAGCAATTTCAAAACACATTTCACATGATCCCAAGTCGGAAGAATCTTCTTGTGTTCAGTAGGAAAATCAATTTCTTAGGTACACCTGAATTCTTCGGGAAAAAAAGGGTTAAATATGGAATTGTGGGAAAAAAGCTGAAATCTAGAAGAACATAATTAATTAAACAAAAGCCCTGGTGGATGCTGAAAGGCTTTCCTTTCAGATCACCTCCAAGGATGCTATAATATGAAAAGTGACAGGCTGAGAGTATTGCTGTGGAGTAAACAGATGTCTTGTGTGTATTTACAAAGATTTAGATGTTCGGAGTCATCAGTGCTGCATGTGAAATATAGCTTTTTGCACATATTAATTTTCTCTAGTTTGGGGCTACATGCTAAATACTATAAAGAATTGCATAAAAGTACAATTTTCTACTGCAAAGAGTCTTGTGTAATTCAATTATATAGGCAACATTAAGTCTACACTGTAGTATGCCCCCCTCCTCGCTTTGGAAAACATCAAAAACTTAACATCATTTCTGAGCCTCCACACAAAGACGTGTTCATTAGTTTCGAGCTCCACGACTCTCCCTCTTCTACTAGTGAAAATCTCTCAGATCTCTCTGCTTTGGATATTATTCCTGCCTGCAGAAGATCAAATGCGCGGTGCGCATGCAAATGAAGACATGATGTGACACATTGTGAAGTGGGCATCTATAATGCATACGTCGTCAAGTCGAGTGTGTGCGAGTCCTAACGCCAGTTATTTTCATCTGCTGCTCTCACACGGCTCATTCTCTCGGATGTGACAGGAGGAGAAACAGCATCTCACTGCAGTAACACTGACTGACAGACAAGGACACGGAGAAGACACAGAAAATGAGCTGAAGAGATGACCGAGCATTCTCAGGTTTATGTCACCGCACATTGAATATTCCAGTGTTCAACACATACATGACACTCACAACAGCTCCTGCTGAGATCTACAAGAGCAACTGCTTAAACTATTCTGTTTGTTCACACACCAGCTGCCATATGGTGTTTTTTATCTATTATGGTGTAAAGGTTTACTGTGGTTTCAAACCTTTCCAATTCACAGTCCCTATAACTTTATTTAAGGCTGCTTTAATCAATATTCTCCTAATGGTTCAAATGACTGTGTTTATGTGAAACTAAAAGTCACTTAAAGTAACAAACCTGCAGATAATTATCACACAACTCGGCTGCTCTCTTCAGCTCAACTGTTACTTAATGAAGGTTCAATGATTATGAACTTTTACTGTATATTATGTGTATATAAACTTCCTGTGTATTCATGTGACTACACGAAGAATTGACTAAATATGAGCATAATTTCAGAGTTAACTTTAACCTCCTTGACTCAAGTCCTTTCAGTGTGCTCAACTTTCAGACTATGAGTAACGGAAAACAATAAGATTTAATAAGAATATAAACTGAACCTGTTGTATGGTCATTTTGTGGACTGACCTTAATGAGCAGACATGAATTTGATGGCGCTGTTTGGTGAGCTAAGTTATTCTAACCTGCCCACATGTACTCATCTAAAGGTAAAACCTGCTCTGACATGAATCAGATTAAGACTGACAAAGATGCCATAGATAAAAACACAAAGTGTCAATGAAGATAGATGCTGATGAGACATTTCCTAGATGGCGACCACAGCACCATTCAATTTCCATCATTGTGTGCTAAAGTGTAGTGTAAACAGTTGATTTCTGATGATTTCATCACATTTTAGGACATATTTGCAGCCCAGTGAGAGAAAAGGCTGTATTCTGCTCACCAGCACAATGTTTTGCATGCTTTCCCCTTTTTACTGTAACAGTGATGAAGAAACAAAAGTCCAATTTCAGCAGCCTAGCAACAGAGATGCAGTTGGCTGGCTGAGCAGTCACTGGCTGCTCAGCCGGAGACAGAGCTCTGATTATTGTCATTATGATTGTCATCATTCCTCCTTACAGATTAACTTTCCCAGATAAAGCCTCGAATATTTGGAGGTTCGCATTCCTTCTCTGTCATTATTTCAAAAGCCTCCTCGGAGGACAAAGTGTGATTTCACAGCAAAACTCGAGAAAATGAGAAAGACATTACTCAGTTTCATGAGCTAAGCTATTTTGTTGATCCAGCAAAAAGAGGTACAAGAAAATATCTACAGTATAGATTGAGAAATATAATACTACAGGCATTATGAACATCTATTATATACAAATTGAAGGATAGAAAAACTAAAGTAAATGATAATACAGAGTACAGTATATACACCCTATCACAAAGAAGCAATGGTGGAGAGTATGACGTTACTTAGTACGGCATTATGATACTTTTTTTCCAGTAATGAGATGAGTAAGTCATGACAATTTAAAATTCAGTGATTACTTTACACTTACTAATCCTGCTGATTCGTCATTACTCACTTAGTTTGGGGGTCGGTTTGTTCAGTGTGTACCAGGAGTTAGATGGAGGATTGGTATCAGTTTGGTCTGTGTGTGTGTGTGTTCAGTTGCTGTAGATTTAAAGAGACGCTTAGCTCTTTCCAAACTTCAAAGTCACCTTTTTTACATGTTGTTTATTCTTAGTGGGCTCGCTAAATGTTAGGCCGGTGAACTGCCTTTAGGAACTCCTAGGGCTCAGGGCGTTTGAGCACCTGTGAGGACGAAGCTCGCTGCTGTCGGTCAGTAAATACCTCCAAAACATAAGCCGGCAATGTTTTATTCTCCACGTGTTAAATACAAAAGATGCAACGTGTGTGTCATTAATATCTCATGATGCTTTACATATAGAGCAGATCCACACCGGACGTACTCTTTATCACATTATTTACAGGGACCCAACAATTCCATGAGCCATGAGAAAGCACTTGGCAACAGCGAAAAGGAAAAAACTTCCATTAAAGAGGAAGAAACCTCGAGCAGAACCGGACTCTTGGTGGGCGGCCATCTGCCAAGACGGGTTGAGAGAGAGAGACAGACAGACAGGCAGACAGACACACGGCAAGCAACAACGATAACGGCAAAAACTACTATAATTATAACAGCAATATGACTAAAACAAGCAATAACAACTATTATAATAATAGGAAAATGACTAACAATAGCAGTAACAACCATAAACATAATAGAAACATGACTAATAATAATAATAATAATTGAAGCAGTGGGAGTAAAGCAGGCCGACGGTAGCAGGCGGTTCACAACAACGCTCCATGTGAGCATAGCGAGATGAGAAAGGAGAGAGGAGCATAGCTAAGGGACCGTTCAGGGCACACCTGAGCCAGCCCCAACTGTGAGCTTTATCAAAGAGGAAGGTTTTAAGTCCCGTCTTAAATGTGGGGAGGGCATCTGCCTCCCAAACCGAATCCGGGATCTGATTCTGCAGAAGAGGAAGCTTGATGGCCGAAGGCTGCGCGGAGGCTTTGAAGTTGTTCAAACGCGTCTTTGACAGAGCAGGGCCGAGTAACGCAGGGTAAAGTTGCTGCTGAGTTATTTTTCAAAGTAATGTAGTTACTTTTAGTATAATGTGATGAGTGATTAATTTATTCAGGGGGTTATAATAAATGTTTAATTAAAAAAAAAAAAAAAAAACTTCAGAAGATCAGCACCAGCCGTTTCCTGGGGCTGCTTCACAGGCATTAGGAAATGTTCTGTTTGCAATCAATTTGTTTGTTATCAAGGAGATGAAACTGAGCTGGATTACACCTTGCATCACTTTCCTGTGATTCCCTCGCGCTTATGTAGGTCATCTGAGTTCGGCGCAGGAATGCCGGACTCCAATAACACAAACGATAATCAACAATAAAAACTAGACACGAAGAGATAATCATTTCTTATACATCCATCGCAGACCATAAATAGTATTAGATATAAAGGCTGATTTCATGAACTCCTTTGATGGGATTATAACTTTTCTTGCAGCTCCCCTCCATTCAGATATATATTGTGCTTATTGTTAGTTTTTGAAGATGTTTGAGCTTTACTGTTGTATCTGCAGGGTTTGTTTTCACATTCGTCTGCTGTGAAGGTTTCTCTGTTCACCTTGAATGTCAGTTTAACAATATACAGTTTACACATCTAAGTGTGAACCTTGAAACCTCAAGCACAAATACACTGACTATGGACTTAAAAGTGAAATAGAAGACATTAGTTTTTTAAATAAAGAATATGTGCATACTCACAGATTCTGTATATTTTAAATGAGGCAGAAGATTTGTGTGTAGTTATAGGTTTTGTGGAAAAACCACAAAACTACTTTAATAAAACAAACATTTCTGGAGGGGATCTTGAGGTGTATATTCACGGGTAAGATAATCATTTTTTATTCACCGTTTTTACTCAGCAGGACACACATAATAACACATAGACACACACACACACACACACACACACACACATACAGTAGGTGGCACTGTTGTATCGTCTGCACAGCGTGAGGGGCCTTGCACCTTGCCATTGTTCACTTGAGTTTGCAATTTAGCCCAAAATTAAAGCACAGCCGCTCCTCCATTCATAGCTCTGCTTTACACATCAAAGTCAAATGAGCCGAATGCTCGGAAGGTCACGGAAAGGCCCTTCCTCCTATCATCTGTTATCATATGTGCGAGCCGTGGCCTCAGCCAGGGGAAACACATTTGAGGGGGAATCTGTCCAAAAAGAGAGCCGCTTTGTCTTTTTCAATCAACTTGGACAGTGTAAATAGGCGGGAAACAAAGCACGAGCCAAAGCTTTAATCTTTCTCTGTGGTTGGGAAAAAAAAAAGGGGGGCTTCTACCACAGGTTAGTTTATTTTTAATTTATATGTGACAGTGAGACGGGATTGTTTATTTACACCGATCTCCAGTTAAGATCCAAGATCACAGCAGGGATAGTTTAAAATTCTGTTTTAGGGTGTATCTCTTTGCAATCAGCCGTGAGGACACCGGCAACATTAACAAACAAAACCCAGGGGTCCCCCCCTTTACACGAGTGTCAACGATAAAATCCAGAGTACACAAGTGACGCCGACCTAGCATGATGAATATCTGGGTGTAACCTCGTTAAATGTGCATGAAAGCCGACAAAAAGGAGAGGCAGGCAGGAGCTGGGCTGACAGAAAGAGGCTGCTCCTGCATCAAAGACAAACAACGAGGAAACTGATAATGTTTATTATTTATGTCTGCCTCGCCACCGAAAGCGGAAGAGGTGCACCGAGAAAAAAACCCGACACCTTTCATTACATGCTGAAGGCTCGGTGGCAGAAAGGGGATAAACTCACAAGAAAGTCAACTAAAAGTGTTTGGCAGGGTATGCACGGCGCGCTTCGCGGGTTGTGATGTTTTATTACAGTAACTGGCTCTGACAGTCCAAAGCACATCACTCACTAACTGCGCTGACCTCACGCGCCCGTGCCCACACACACACACACCAACGCGCACACACGCACACCCGTCCCTGCGTGCAAAGCCATCCCGAGCGGCGATGGCTGCCGTCCGTCGGTGTGTTTGAACGTGTTGTTCGTCGCCGTGACCCCAAAATCTAAGTCCGCCTTTGCTGTTGACAAATGGGATTAGACGGAGCGCCTTTCAACGGAGAACCCGCTGTGCTGGCGGATTGACTGCCTCTGTATCTCAGTTGTACTGTATCAATCCGAGTCAGTGGTAAGACAGCAGCTGTGTTTCATTATTATTCCCCTGTCGTATCGCATCAACCCTGCAGAATCACGCCGCTCTCCTCGGGTTTCTTGATGCATGTGTTGACTGTTTTTTTTTTTTTTTTTACACCTGCAGCTCTAAGGTGTGTGGCTGTGCGCGGCTGATCCATCAAATCTAATGCATGGTGAAATTGCTGCTGGCCTGTTAAGAACATCAATGCACACACATATATATGTATACATACACCACTCCACCACCTACGACCTGTCTGATAGAGGCAATCAGTAAAGAGTTACAGGATCATAAAAGGTACACAGCAGGTGTTGACACAAGCAGCCCGAGTAAACTTTCCCTCCCTGGAGTGTTCTCATGTGCATCGATGCGACTGCAAGAGCCGAGACTTTCCCGCTGAGTTATACGGTAAGAGTTCACTTTAAGGGAAATCAGCGGTGCTGGGAGCAGCAGCACATTAAGGAGCGTCGAGCGCTGACGGTGTACGGCAAGAGTATGGCTGCCATCCAATTAAGATCCTGTTAAAAAAACACACAGAGCAGCGGGACCCACTGTGGGAAGATCATTGAGGAAAAGTTGATCAAAGTGGGAACAAATTAGCAAACAGTTAACCAGTACTCTACGTCGAGAAGAATATAATAGCAAATAATGATGGCGTTACTTGAGTAAAGAAACCATGATAATGATCCAGCACACAGAGCTGCTGTCTTAACATTTTATTCTTTTTCTTCTTCTGTTCCTCATTAACTTTGAATCTTGATTAACTATAAATGGCATGCAATTAAAAAAAAGTGCCTGTTCTGCACATATCAGTACATCAGTACAGGGATTTCCACACTCCAGCATGCATGATTAATACATGAGTAACACACGTCAGAGACAACAAAAACATTAATATTCACATCCATATGCCATACAATTGGCTAACACAGCCATTATATATGCTAGCCAACATACTGGTGATCTGGTATGTGTTATAATATTGTGTTACATATCTTATAATTTAGGATTGGTTAAGATCATTTAAAAAAAAAAAAAGCAATTTCTCAATCAACAGTGGCAAACATATATATCTCTTCCTTTTTTTTTTTTTTTTACCAAATATTGTTTTTATTTACTACGGTAATATGGCATATGGCTGTGAATATTAATGTAAACGTGCTCTGAATTTCTGATTCATGTTGTGTTTTTTCGTGTGTGTGTGTGTGTGTGTTTTTTTTTTAAAGAAATCTGTTGTTTGTGTTATTCATTAATTTATGGTGCAATCTTGAGCAAAAAGGATGCTGGAGGGAACAGGGGAATGTAATCACGAACTAATGAAAGTTTATGCAAGGTATAGTTTTTTTAAACTGGAGTTAAATATAAGTGTGGTGTTAATATGTAGACAGATGTCAGTTAGTTGTCAGGGATCCGCTGTATGTTAATGAGTGTCAAAACACAGTAAATTAAGGCTGTTTTGAAGTCATGATTTAACATAACTTTTTATGATAACTGACAACTCAGATTGTGATTTATCAAACACGACTTACAGATCATAATTAGTTTTATTTTGCTCATTACTCATCATGATCTGATGTATTATGTCATGTTAGTGTTGTTCAGCAACATATTCGGGATTACTGACTAAGTAGCTCTTCCTGATTTGTTTCTTCTCTTTCCATTGATCATACTTACTTGTCTTATGTGTTATTTTGTGTTTCAGGTGTGTTTTCAGTTACTTCATCTCTTGCACAGAATGAGATGAAAACACTGTTAATTATTAAACTACAGCTAGCTGCTGGTTATCTCAGCTTAGCTTTGAGGCTGAAAGTGGGGTGAGGTGGAACAGCGAGCCCGGCTGTCAAAAAGTAATAAATCCTGCCTACTGGTAACGCTAAAGATTGCCAAGTAACATGTTATGTCTTGTTGGTTTAATCTGTACAAAACCCAAGTGTAAAGCAAACAACAACAGTACAGTTTAACATGATCATTAGTGAGCTTTAGAGGTGCTGGTACCCATTGGTGTCCCATTAACAAATTGCCCCCTCTTTCCCCACAGTTAAATAAATAATTGTAATATTATACTTGTTTGTAGAGCTTACATAGATGCTTATTACCTAACCCCCAAAAAATGCTCCACACATCTGAATCCACCACTGTCAATCAATCAATGTATCGTTGAAATGCTGCTTGAAATATCACAGAAATGCTGCTTTTATGCCGTCCCTGGTAGGTGTGCCCATGCTGTTCGAAACACGTAAGATGTGTGTAGAAGCGCATAAATGTAGACATGCACGAATGTGACGCACTGACGCAGGGCCCTGCTGTGAGGGTTTGAAAATATAGACACCCCATGTTAGGCTAAGTTAAACAATGGCTGGCTGTACGTTCATATTTACCGTACAGGCATGTTAGGTCAGCTTATGATACAGAATCACTACATGGCCCCAGATGCTGGCTCCAAAAGTGTCCAATTAATTTTATTTTTATATAATTGCATGTGTGCTTGATTGATAGGTGTCTCAGTCCACCACCTCAGGTGTGCTGTGAGATTCAGATGAAATGTAGAAAAAGGGGTCAAACAGGGTCACGTCATCGCCGATAAACTGCGTAGGGCAGACTGCATCTGTCTGCCCTCACGTGAAGCCGATCTTATCCTTTCTGTCGTTTTTCCACATGAAAACAGATTCTGAATTGTGGGTTTTGTAAAAAAAAACCCCAAAACAAAACAAAACACATGGAGCGCTGCTGCCTCGTACATGGCTGCTTCTTGGAGCCCGGCCCCACACCGAGCGAGGTGGCGATGACGACATGACGAATAGACAAAAACGATCTCGCCCCCGTGGCTTAGAGTGGACTATAATCAAGATGAATGTTTGTTTTTGATTGCCTGCTACTGTCGAAAACCCCGGGACGTGGCTGAGTGAACCGGGACGTGGCTGAGTTTTGACAGCGGGGAAACTGGTCGAGACAGAGCGACACAGAGAAGGAGAGAGAGAATCAATGGATCATCTATTATGTCCAGTGCTTAATGAAAAGGCTCTGCTGCAGATGAATAAAGCGCTGCCAAGAGGAAGTCTTCGGAGGCCTTCTCTGCCTTTAGCTTGATGTCATGATCAGTTTAATACAGGCTGCTTGTCCTCCACTATTGACCCGCTGCTTAATGGCTTTTCTTCCACAAGCATCATTCAAACTGCACTTTACTGCTGTTGTTTTTCTACTCTTCGATTCTTTCTTACACCACTTATCCATTAAGGTACTAGATTGTTATCTATCTTTCTATCTATTTATCTATCTCAACAGTAGACAGTACGTGGACAACCCAGGCACATTTGTTCCCTTTTGGTCTGGGCCTGTTTTTCTTGACTGGGGCTGTCAGTGCCTGAAAATGACAGTAGTTTTGGTGAGCGATAATAAATTATAAAGTGAAGATGTCCATTCTTGTGCTTAAAAGGCCCTGAAAAGCCATTTTCTCAATCAACAACGAGAGATGAGGTGGGCGAGGCTCGGCTGGAAACGAGACTGTGCAGCGTACGTCTGTGTACCAGTCAGGATTAAATTATAATTTAATATTTTAAATATACACAACAATTCAAGAGTCTGGAATCCATAAAAAGCAATAAAAGCTTGATTTAGTACTATCATAAAGCGGAGGGAGATCACATGCTTTTATTTTGTAGAAAGTCCTCTTAACAAATACATTTTATTTTCTATGAAGGAGTATAAAAAAAAAGTAATATTTTGTACTTGATGATGATTGGCCATGATTGAATAAAATGCTGCACAGTGGTCCAACCAGGTTTTCAGTCCGCAAAAAGCAGAAAGAGACAAAGATCCTTCTGAGTTTAAATAGGAACCCCCCCCTCATCACTGGCTTCTCTTAAAACTTCAAAATAGAAATAGGTTAGTTGAGCTTTAGCACTACTGGAAATAGATCACAGGATATCAGGTGAACATGTGGACTGACAAATCACAGTTGAAACCCTTTCAGTCCAAACACTGAGCAGAGAAAATTCAATACTGTTTCAAAAATAAATAATACATTTGGTCACTGAAAGTTTTCATCTCTCTTAAAATTATTAAAGGAAAGAGGAAAAATATCAGTATATCAGGTAATGCCAAACTTTTGAACGGTAGTATATGTGTAATAATTTGGAACAAAATTTCAGGAAAGTTGTCAGGTTGTTTGCTTATGTTGGCGGTATTGTCAATCAAATCTGATGAAACCACACTCGCAAGTTTCAAAGTGTTAAATCATACCTAAAGAGGAGAAGTACCAGAAGTTTTCTTTTTATTTAACTCTTTCATTCTTTTTGGTCATTAATGGTTAATTCTATGGAGAAATGTGTAAGTTTTCTGAAGGTTTTCAGGGGCTTTATAGTGGGTGTTGACTTTTTTACCATGTGCTTTGAGCAAATTCAATTCACTGCCAATGAATGTTTTGCAGATACATTAAGAAAGAGCATTTTTTTGACTTTGCAAATATGTTTTTAATTTATTTTTTAGGAAACAGGGCCAGCCACAGTTTCAGTCAAAGGATATCAAAATGCTACGGCATGCAATTTTCTGGCAACAGTTTGGGAAAGCTGAATTTTAACACGGTGATTCTACCTCGTGCATAAAAAAAAAAATCTGAATCACGCTATTGGCCAAGAATTGCAATCCGGTTTTAAGTTGCAGTCAATGTACTTACACAAAGTTCCAAGAACAACTTACAAAACAAAAAAATGGCAATATAGAAATGATTTGCTGAGCCTTTCGTGGAAGTAGGTGACTGGCAGAGGCCTGACCTCAGACTCCATCTGACACCTTTGGGATCAATTCTAACATCGACTGAACACTAGGCCTTATTGCCCAACGCTGTTTTCTGACTTAAATAATGCTAAATCCCTGCAGCCAGGTTCCAAAACCTTGTGGACAGCTCTCTCTCTGAGGAGTGGAGGCTGTTATTATTAAGAGTATATTCTATGAATGCCTCTGGTTTTGTTCAAGAGCCACACATGGGAGAGTCGACCTACCTTTGGCCACTATCTACTCTGCATAGTCCTGTGAATTAGTTTTATAAGTTGATGCTATGCAGTATGCAAATACCTATGTCTGCTACCTGCAGGGTGAGCCCATAAATCAGTTATCTAGTAGCTCTCACATGTTGTCTCTGTGGGACAGCTGAGTGCAGCCACGCTGCATCGTGTCCTTGTTAAAGTGCTCTCGACGGTTTATGTGTCCGCTGGCACTGTGAACCACGGCCCTGGGATTTACAACACCTCATTACAGAGCCATCATAAAACGCTCATGTTTATAAATGTTAATGCTCCTGATTTATATTTAAATGTCATTTATATGTCGCAGTTGAAAGGCGTGTTAATGAGGGGAGACGGCGGCTGGGGGGGTGGGAGACTGACGGACGGACAGACGGAGATGTAAGATGAATGGAAACATTGTGAGGGAATGAAAAATGAATTTCCTCTGATGACTTTTATTCCTCTGTCTTTTTGTTCTTCACTTCATGCCTGGCAATTTGTCATGAAAGCTGCTTGTCCCATGTGGCATATCTGCAATCAATTAATTATGGATATCTCTCCTTTAGCCACAGTCAGAACTGACACTTTCTTTTGTGCCAGTTTGTGGGCGCTGCTGCTGATTCTTTGTCATGGTGATTAATAATTTGATGTACAGAACAGTTCGTCCTGCATGTGTGTGCGTGTGGATCCCACTTCAGATGGCAACTCACACATACATTGATAATATCACTCTGTGGAGGAGATAAACTAAGGGAGCAGAGGGAGAGTCCCTCCCTCTGCTCCTCTCCTCAGGAGGTGACACACTTCCACATCAAAGCTGAATTGCAGCTTATTAGTGTGGCAGAGTGAGACCGGTGGTACGGTTCAAACGCTCGTGCTCACTTTCAATTACACTTTTGGAGACAGATTCATATTTATATCTGGGAGAAATGTGATCATCAAAGCAAACAAAGCGCAGCACTCTCGCCCTCTTCAGCTAAGACGAGAGTCAGAGCTCCCGATTTGAGCCAAATGATCAAATTTCATCACAGCACATAAAAACGCAATTCTCTATCTACTCACGCTGGATAAACCTGATATTTTCGTATCACTCCACATGAACAAGAGCCTGGTTTTAATGATGAGGTCTTTGATAGTTTCCATGACCAACTGAAGTTTGGATCAGATGGACCCGATAGCCAGGAAACACAGCGGAAACCTATCTATGGCGAAAACAAGTTGATTTCCTAAAGCAAAAAACAGGTAATATGTTCCAGATCCCTGGTAATGGATGTCATTTCAACAGCTCCAACAAAGATATGACCTTCTGGGTTGCCGGCTTTCTACTTCCTCCAAATCTGGCTTGACCGACAGGAATTGCATTCTCAGTTTTGGCTTCCAATCACACGGCTCTGATTGATCTCCACCGCTCCCCTCTCTGCCACATCTTGCAGCCTGTATCGCCCATCCAAAATTCAAATTTGGGCAATAGAGTAGAGGCTGGGTTTAGCTGAAGCGAGATGAGCAAGCAGAAACCACCGCAGCAGAGACGGCTGTTGCACTAATCAGTGTTTTTTTTTTTAATACATAAACAATGGATCAGATGTGTAATGGGAAAGTGGTTGTGTGTAGTGACGAACTCAGCTCTGCAGATGTTAGATTTTTGGAGCTCTTTTAGCGTCTTTTGTTTGGGTTTTATGGACTGTAACTTTTCTGTTTTTTTGTTTCTATTAGCAGCAGGGAGACTTTTTTTGTGAGCCCAAAAAAAACCCCACTAAACGAAGCCTATGCAGCACCAAACAGGACAAAGAGAGAGCTAGAGACTAGGTGGTGAATATAACAGAGTATTTAGCAGCTAAAAAGCCAGATATTTCCCTCAGAGTTTGGAGGAAACCAAAACAGAGCTGAAACAACATCCAAAAGACACAGAACAACACTAGCATTCGTTTTGAGTCATATCTCTGGCCAACAAAGAGATGTAAGTCCAACATTTGCTCTTCTTTTTGCTCCGTTTTGTTCTCCACCAACTCATTAGGGAAATCAGGCTGCTCACCAGCTAGTTGTCTTTTAATGCCAGTCTAATGTCAGGTAGCCTACGATGGATTTATCAGCTTTTACAAAAAAAAAAAAACGCTCGCTACAACAGGAAATGAGGTTGTTGAGAATTGGCATTGTGGGCCTGAAAAACACAGTAATTAGCTAAAAAAATAAAGGTAAAAAGATCTGGAGGACTTAAAGGAACGACGGCTTTGGGTAACATTTTTGTGTGAATCTTGTCACTATACTAAGCGACACCTTTCGAAGTGATTTGATCCATTGTTAATATAAAATAAATATCAATTACTTGCACATTTGGCTTCGACACTCTGTGCCACTTGGATGAACCTGCCCGGTCTTTCATTCAGAGTTGTTTTAGAGATGATTTTCTCCTCTAGGTCTGGCATTGAGATCCAAAAA
The DNA here is from genome assembly GCA_023238725.1 of Scortum barcoo. Taxonomy (NCBI): domain Eukaryota; kingdom Metazoa; phylum Chordata; class Actinopteri; order Centrarchiformes; family Terapontidae; genus Scortum; species Scortum barcoo. The sequence continues at coordinate 18,068,330 of CM041543.1, forward strand.
GTCCCCCGCCGTGACTGCATCTGCGCGTATACATTGCCATACTGTCAGAGCTTTCCAACCGCTGATCAAGTTTAGATGGATATGAGACATTAACACCCAGTTCAACCTTTTACCGCTGGAATACATCCACAAAATGCAGGCAATCACTAAACTTTGTCCAACAATATGTTTTCTCACGAGCTGTCTCTTATATGGATCTGTGTGTGTGTGTGTTTCAGCAGGATGGAAACAAATGACACCTTCCCTCAACCATCTTGCTTTCGCACTGTTCTCATCTGATTTTCATTAAAAATCAAGTAAAGCGTGAGTCAGTGAGTTTGCCATAACAGTACAATCCACACAGAGTGATGAGCCGCCTTTGTTCAGTAATGAGAGTACAGTATGTTCGCTATTGTCCGTGTTTGTTGCTGCGTGTTGAACCTCGGTGGTGTGTTTCAGTTTATTCCCGAGATGATGTGGCCCTTTGTTGTCCCCCCCGCCCCAAGACAAAGCTGCACGTGGCGGTGGCCTCAGCCCCTGCGAGGCATCTGTGTTGGTGTCTTCGTGCGTTCCAGCGATAAAGCGGCCCTGCCTGGTGGTCCAACCGGGGGATGAACGGGCTGTGAAGTCCTCGTGTTAGCACAGACAACCACCCGCAGCCTCCGGAGGGGCTCCTTTACGTGATCGCCACCGGCGTTGTTGTGCTCCCTTTTGAAGCGTAACCTTTGTCACCTGACAGCAATTTGATGCTTCCCTCCTTTTCTTTTTAGGAATATCTTGATTCAAACGTGGAAGCAGATTTAGTTGGAGCGCACATGCATGGCTTTTGTAGAACTGGATTATTTTGGAAAGGCTGATTTTTTTTCTTTTTTTTTTTGTGAAGTGGTAAATCATGAATTAAAGATGAGGCTGGAGTTTTGCTATCGCAGTGCTGTGCTGGCGCTGAATAACAAAAAGCTGGATCACTTCAAATTTATACAGACGCCATTCACATCACATCCCACAGCATTTTACAAAAACACAACTTATTTCTGGCCTGTGTTTATGTTGTTGAGTAGCCAACCCCCCCGACCCCCGCCGGTATAAATAGAACAATGGGGCCAATCCATACCATGAAAGGAAACTTTCCAATAGTTGTCGGTGTCCCTGCTGTTGTCATGGCAACCGTGACCGGCAGCACGCCAGTCTGCTCTGTAGAAAGAGATGGATACGGACCAAAAACAGGAAACAAACAATTCACCATCATCTGGCTAATTAAAGACAAAAACAACAAATAAGGCAAAAAACAAAAAGAGGCCTCACATTCAGCCCTTCCAGTGTTTTGTTTTTTTTTGTCCTCACCCCGGTGGATCTCCATGTGATGCTGAAAAGCACAACCGGAGAGTCATTCTCAACATAATGCGTCATCAGAGGACACGTGTGGGAGAATATTTCATGGGTAATTGAGCTGGTGTGATGCCGGGCAGTGTCATCGTCGAGGGAAAGATAGGCGAAGGGCTCCGGAGGAGAACAATCAGAGAGGCTTAACAAGCTCTCACTGGCTTCTCACATCAGTGTAATTAAACCAAGTTGGTCGAACAGGCAAACCCTTCTGAACCTTTCAGGAGGAGACAAGAACGGTGCAGTTTCACAGGGCAGCACTTTTGCTTAAGGCATGCTTATTTTAAATCTTTAAGATTTATCACTGTGGCATGAGGCTGCTCAACCAGTAAGAAAATAGTTTGAATGATGGTGTCAGCTCCTAAACTGTATTTAACTGTGTTGGTTTTGTCTGACTGTGCCCCCTGGTTTTCCACCAGTAATGAACATTACACAAGCAAGTATTCCTGCGTCATTTTAATTTTTGAACTCATTCTTTTCTTTGGTATTAACTTGTCGGGAGGCAAATTGCTTACATTCTTCAGGAGGTGTTTGTTTTGACTGATAAAGCCATCAAACCAACATTACATGACGATTTTTGTGCAGTTTTTAGTTCTTATGTTTAGATTCATATGCTCCGGTCAGCGCTCAGGGACAAATAAATCTGGCATTACATTCTCTAGACTGACAATGATTAATTTTATTGCAGCGATAGCGCCATGATATGGGCGTCATCAGATGTACGTTATCGGCCTACACAAAGTGATGTGTGACAAAGTGAACAATTAAAAAGAACACACCACTGTTGGCCAAAATGAGGACAGATGGTTTGTGAGAAAGAAAAAAACAGAATGAATATGAAAATATAATGCAAATAGGGAAAATAAGAGAGGAGCAAACAAGAAAAGAAATTGGAATGAAGACAATGCATGTCAGAGGACTGATTGTTTGGGTAGACAAAGCCAATAAATCATCTTTGAATACATGAGAAGAACAAAAATTACAAAGCGTTGTGAAATTCTTGTCAAGTTTACTTTCTCTACCCCGCTGGGAAAGGAGAGTTTATTCTACGAAATCAGAAGTTTAGCTTGTTTAAAGCAGCGTGGACGCTACACACCGGGAGAGTGTGAAACCTTCTTCCAGAAATCTTATTGATAAAGTTTGATCACCGCTGACACTTGACTGATCCCTTAAGTGCAGACACCCTGAAAGCTCAATAGGAGGAAGCGTGTCTTTTTTTTTTCTTCAGAGCCGTGGCGCGTGAGGCCTCATCCGGTCAAAGGGCCGAGGGAGAAGTTTTTAAGCGCGGATAATATCTCTGAGCTTTGGAAGGGAATCAGTGCCAATCCCCCCAATTTGCTTACAAGGATTTGTTTCCACTGGATGCCTCGTACGCTCATGTGCCCTGGGATGTGATTTTAAAGGGGATCCTTGACATTTTGATTTTTTTTCGTTGGCTCCAGGCTGCAGACTTTCCCTATTGTGTGAAAGGATGCTTTGGCCTCTCACTTTCTCTGTAATGTCTTTTTGGACTGGATTATGTGTTTCCTACAGCCTGAGTGTCCGCTGAGGATTGACTGATATGTGAACGGTCAACAATCTGAGAAAGAAAGAGAAAGAAAGTTGGCCGCGGTGGAAATTTTCATGCTTTTCGTCTGTCAATAGTCAGTCAAATGTCTGAACTTCCCCTTTTGCTCTTGAGGTGTGATTTCTGAGGACAATAGTTTTGCCTGGCGGGCGCAAAATAAATGACAGGTTGATTATACCTATTCAATGTGTCCCAGTTTTCTGCAATCTTAATGAAAGACTACAGGGTTTAACCTCTAACTGTTAAAAAAAAAAAATAATAGGGAACAACTTTATTCATCACAGGGATCAATGGTGAGCTCAGTTTTAGATATTTTCAGTTCGTTTTCAATGAGCGCTACCTAAAATATAATTAATGCATGCTTGGTGGATGTGATTACTCCTAAAATACAACTCAAATGGTAAAAGAAATGATTTGACTGCTATGACTTTGAAGATTTACCTGTATTGCTGATAATCTGTATGGATTATTAAAGGGTCAGTTCACCCAAATTACAAAGAAATGCAGCATTGTCTCAGTGGAAATACCTTTTACTAAATAAATAGTGTGGCAGTTGTTTTTTATAATTGTTCACAGTGTACTTTATAGATTATCTAAAGTATTCAAATATTTTTAAAGCACATTTCCAATGCTCAAACACCCCAAAATGACAAAATCACCATTGTACCGACTTTAGTTTTACTAATTTGTATCATGTTTGGTAGACTCAAAATAAAAACTGAAGTGTAAAACCAGCAGGAAATAGTCACAGTAACATGCCTTTTTTTATACTGTAATCTGTTTTTGTCTACAGGCTAAGCGAATATGTTCATAACATGTTTCATCATGTTAATCAGTGAGATGTAGCGGTGCTGGTGGGCGTATCTTTAACAGTGTAGACAGAGCCGGGGTAGCTATTTCGCCTCGCTTTCAGACTGCCCGTTAAGACAATCCGAGCGGCTCCTGCTTCACATTTAACAAACAGACATGAACGTCGTATCAATCTTCTCATCTAGCTCTCATAAGCTCGTTCCCCTGAAACGCTGAGCTATTCCCTTTGAAGATGACAAACTGATAGATGGGATGAAAGAAAAAAAACAGCATGATTACTCAACCGTTTCAAATGAGCGGTCCACATATTTTCCATTTTAGTAAAAAAAGAAGTCAGAAATATGTAATATGTCTCCCTCGCAGCCTCACACACACACACATTGGACGAGGGAGAGGCAAAGCAAGAGACCAAAATAGTGTCACCTGGACCTTACATGACTCCAAAGCAACAATTGATCTGCACTGCGGGGAATCAGCCAGAATGGCAGAGAGAGCCTTCAGTGTGAATGCTGCTGTCTTTTTTTGTCAGTCAGCCCACGATAACGCATTGGATTGAAGCAAGGACCGGAAGGGTGACTTTCTCCTATTCAGGATTCAAAAGGAAAGGTCTTAGACCCTCACTACCTGAGGAGCTCCCCTTCAAAGAAACTCAATTTTCACTTTTAAAGGCAGACTGATCTGCCACCTTCCTCTCTCGTTCCTTTCTTCCCCCCCGCTCTCCTCCTCTGTCCGCCGAGTTGTTCCCCCAGCCTGGACGAAGGACGATTACACAAATCTGTCACCCAGGAAATCCCGACACTTTATTTCCTCTCAGACAAAGAGCCAGTGATGGGTGATGAGTTTGTAGCTGCTGGGGGATTTGACAGACTCTAGGGGAATAATAAAGCAATTTCAGCCTGCCAGGAAAGTCGGAGGAAGGAGAGGGAAAAACACACACGAGGAAGATATAAATCACTCGTGTGAAAGCTACAGTTTTTTTTTTTTTTTTTGGTGGAGAAATGAGACAGTTAAATTGTATAGAGAGATGAGTGGCTTGACCAGAGCGAATCTGTGGTGGAGAAATTACACAGTGGCCAAATAAAGATGTATTGTAAAGGGTGAACACTCAAAAATATGATTGGTGCAGGGTTTAACAACCACAACTGTCATTATTTTTATGTTTAGCTACTGACACATCATAAAGTGACATAGAAATGGATATATACTACATGAAAAATAATACAGTGTAAAATGTAATATATTGTATGTTAAATTAAGTTATTTATATAAAAAGATATATAAATATTCATATATGCAAGTCAGATATGTAAGTGTGTATATTGTATGTATATGTAAAATATATCTATATGTTTATGTATTTGTAAGTTTGTATTTCAACTTTGGATTTCTAATCTACAGTTTTAGTGTCAGACTTTAACCCAGGCAATTTGAGCAAAAACATTTTTTTGCTTGACTTCAACTTTCTGTTTTTCTGTGAAGCCTATCATGCTGGAAATGGAGTTTATGAAAATGCACAACTTGAAATTGACTTGAAAGTTTCACACAATAAGGTACTGAGTTGCAGATATGCTTCACGTGTTAATGGCCACTTATTTTTGCTTCCAAATGTGCCCGTGCAGCGCAAATACAAAAGCTATCAAGTGTATCACTGTCAGTGTTTAATGCTGTTTGTTTGGCAGGGGAAATAACTTTCTGAGGTATTTCTGATTCAGTATTTTGAAATAAAAGTTGTAAAACTAACTGATTCATTTTAGTCACGCTGTCATTTGTAAAAAACTGAAGGTTTAAAATCTTACAGTAGCTGTTTGAATTGAATCAGCTTTGAGTCGCAGTGCATCGTACTGTTACAGATTTTGGTACTGGATCATGGACTGAGAAGTGAGATACTTCTTAAATCATCTGAGAGGGAGAGACACATACCCAAACGCAAACACATATAATGTATTATTGTATGTGCATATATTTTTATAGTATAGGTATATTATATATTAATACATATTGTATATAAAACTTTTTAAATGTCATAACTTTGTAGATAGATATAGACATTTTCAGTTGGTAAAGGTAATACAGTTTGGATAGAAACATGAAAAATTGTAAAGGTAATACAATTTGCATAGAAACATGAGAAATGCTGTATTATTTTAAGTTATTGTTCACTCTTCAATTGCCTCTTGGCAGCTATTTTGTACAGTGAAGGCAGCAGATGCTCTGTATTGCTTAGTTGAATAAAAAGTGAATCATTATGTGTTTTTGCAGTTTGGACAGTGAAAGAAAATATTACGGAAGCAACATTTCTGACTGTACATAACAAAACATGGGGCGATTATCATATATCACCGCAGACAAAACAAAACAAAATATCCCATTACAGCGCAGCTTTCACCACAGTCTGCTGTAGGGAGCATCCAGCAAATGTAAATGGCTTCAGTCAGAGTAGACACCAGACAACTTTCTCACTTCGCATTGTAAATCCACAGATACAGAGGTTTTTGGAGATTCGCCGTCTCAGAGTGATATTTCACAATGACAGCAGCAACTACTATCAACCGCCCCTAAGCTTTTCATGTCGTTTTTGTCCTGACATCCCATCCATCATTAGCTGTCACGTTATGAAGTTTCAGCAGAAGAAAAGCGTGTTTTTCGGTCCCGCTCATCAATCGACATTACAGAACTCTCAAGTGCAGCGCAAATTGCCAAAGTGACCTGATGCGTCGTATGTGGGCCGTGTGGTGACAGTGTGCTTTTTCTGATTACAGAAATTGTGCTCCCTTTGTTATGGTAATGGCTTCCTTTCAAAAACAACACCTTGTAACCTTTGCACTCCAAGTGCATTAAATTATTTTGAGATGCTGCTTTAATGGCATAGCAGACTGTATAATCAACTGCGGGTTGACATTTAAAACATGAAAATTGCAAATTGGAATGCCGTGTGTGTCCACTGGATAAATGGTGGAAGTGGTGTTTGCTGGTGGTTGATGGGGCCAACATCTGCTGAGAAATGATCTTAACCCTCATGTTGTGTTCATTTCATGTTAAACAATTTTGTGTTCCCGGTCAAAAATGACTGTTCCATTAAGACTCATCATAAAAACTATAATAATACATATATTATGATCACTATTTGTTGTGTTAGATTTTTTGGACATTGGACAATATGTGCAGATTGTTGCATGTGCCTTGCAAATATATGAGCTCACTTTTATACACTAATTGTCGTCTCCCCCATTCATTTCTAATGACCGGTCATTTTTGACCGGGAAACACCAAGAGTGTACAAAAGTTGAATAAAACACACAGAAATGTATTTAAATTAATACAGTTTATTTTGTGTGTTGAAATCCTCTTCGTGGACAAAGTCAATGGAATCTAAGGTCAGTCTGATCATAATTAACTATATTTTTAGATAAAAAAAAGATAAAAAAAGAGATAAAAGAGATACAACTTTTTAATCAGTCAAATTTGACCGGAACACAACATGAGGGTTAAGCTGCATCCCAGAGGCAGGATGCTTAAAGTGGCTGTCCCTTTTTTTTTAATTTAGACAGGGGCACTTTAGACAGGGGCACTTTGGCTTTATTTGACAGTTTCGCAGCAAAGAGAGGGAAAAATTGGGGAGAGAATTGAGAGACTTCACCCTCTTCTCACGATAATATAAAGTGATGCAGCTTCACGGATTAAGACCGGGCTGCGTCCTGATCTCTATGCAATGCAGGTCTGTGCTTATAAATTGGAGGACGTAAGGGGATAGAGCTGGTTTGATTAAGAGTGGTGTAGTGAGAATATACTCACTCTCACACACACACACACACACACAGACGCGTAAACAAATCCAACCTGCAATCCCTTTCACACACACAGTCTCACTCTTACGATTCCACTCTGCTGCGCCTCACCACACAGTGTAGTGCTCTGGTTCAACAACTCCCTCTGTGGGGATAGAGGGAGGCTGCTTCAGCTCAGCCAACCATTGGAAACTCATTATTACAGTACTAAGTGATGGATCATTTCCAAATGATCTCCACGTACACCTCAACAATTAAGCCACCAGCAAGACAATTACAGATCGGCAATATAGCTGTGGGACACTGATATATTGCCAGGCTTTAACCTTTGGGCTAGCGGACAGATTACACTTATTAAGCCACAGCGTTATTGGGCCAATAAAAATCGTTGGGCAGCCATATCAGCCCACATAACTGCAGAGTGGACATTCCTCTTGCTGGAGGACTGTGCTAGTGGAGGGTGCTTTAGAAAGAAGTGTTAGAGGGGAGAGCAGAGGAGAGGAAAGGAGAGGTCAGGCAAACCTCTCAATTCATCCTTTTCGTTCTGGCATCATTATGTTTTCACACGTTTAGTTGGCTGTCGGTCCACCACTTCACATCATACACATAATCACAACCGAAATATCTCAATTACCGGATGGATTGTCATGAAATTTTTGCAGAATATAACAGGGAAGAGTGAAAACCTGCTACTAGCTGATGAAACAGGCAGAGGAAGACAGAGGGTAAGCAATAAATTGATAAGCATAAGTTTGCATTAGTCAGTCTTCCTGACTGAAATCATGCTAAGCATCATAAATACCTCAGTGGAGAAGTTATCTCCATCTCCCTAGGTGCATTTCAGCAGGAAGCATTAATCAACAAGCTTAAAGTACTGTTACGTGCACCACCAATTGCAAGTGAAAGCTGAAGATTACAGTGTTAGAAAAACTGAAAACATGATCTGCAGCTGCAATAAATTCAGGGTCAATTTGGGACTAATTCAGCGACATCCGTTCACATGTTCAACTACAAAATGTTTTTAGTTGTCCCTGATAAGCGTCCAGCTTCTCTATGGCAACCACCCCTGGAATATCAGTTGTCCGGGAAACCTTGAGACCATACCTGGAAATCTTAAGTGTGTTTCCCATCCAAAACAAACAAACAAAAAAAACAGTGCACCAAAAAGCTTTCTAAATTGACCTCCCTGCTTGTAGAGATGGATGTTGCCTCCTCATCTGCAGGTTTATATGAACGGATTCTCAAGGTGAGAGCGGATTTTGAGACATTATGTAACACATGCTCTATACACGCTGTCCATGAATTTGAGGATTTGACATATTGACTGTTGCAGTAACAGAGCCTCTTTGCGATAACTCTGAGGGGATCCGAACAGGCGCAAGCTATAGTCAGCGGAGACACTGTACACAAGGTCTCCTTATATGCAGGTGACCTACTCTCATATATATTTCACACCCGCTTCCTCCATGCCACGCAGCCTTTTTGATCCTTGAAAAATCCAATCCAATCCAATGCTTCATCCTTCTCTTTTCTTTGTTTCAGTCACAGTGGACATACTTCCATAGTTTTTATATTCATTTCAATATATCTCCACTTTCATCCTTGAATCCTCTTTCAATCAAACGTATACAAGATCTAGTGCCTCTTTTTTGATGGGTTGATCTTGAAGAGCCCCCACTTCCCCCCTCCAGGTTCAGACTCATGTTGTGCTAATGTCCCAGTGAGACTTTTGTTAAATCATCTGGCCCCTCCCTAAGTGTGACAAAATAGACAAGACTCTGAGGTCTATTATGTATTCTGGGTTCTTGCAGAGGGTGTAGTTACAAAAAAATCTGAAATTTGAAAACAGAGTGTAGAAAAACACTTCTAGAAATCAGAAACTCTCTCCACTTCAAAAATGCTGACGTTGGCATTTAGCTCAAAGCAATGCTGTGCCTCACAGAGTGGCTAAGACTCTTAGTGTTGTTCAATAAATAAGACGCTTTGGGCTTTGGCCAACTGATTTTCGAGAGATTGAAATAAACTCTGCAAGCTGTTTATTTTCTTCCATTTCTGAGAATTATCTTCTTCCAAACAATCAAAAGTCAGATTCATTTTACATCTCCGCAGAAACAAATGTAGGCTGCCAAACCACAACGTGCAGTTTATCTGGTGTGACACTAACTTGTAGGCTAACTCACATAAAGCTATCAGCTGAAACTGGAGGTGACAAGATGATGGGAGAGAAATCAGTTCAAATTGAGTGGATGAGCAGTGAATCCATGCACACACTGGACAAGAACAGTGAGTCAGTGAAGGAAAATTGAAGAGAAACAGAATGAAAGAGAAAAGATGGAAATAAACCAGCAAGTTTTTTTTTTCCCACAGTAATGAGGACAGATTAATTCAAAGCCACATGCCACTACTAAGGTCCTTAATTAACTGGCTCTGTGTCGAGGAGAAGTTATGAGTTTGACAGTGGCTCCTTTCTCTTTCTCCTTTGTGGCCCTCCTCCTCTTTCTCCTCCTACTGATGTTTCATTAAAACGCCCACATATGCTCTTACTTGAAACATCTAGGAATATAGAAAGAATGTAATATTTCAAATATCTGGGGAACAGGTGGGAATGTCAATTCTTTACACGGAGAAAAAGAAAGACAACCTCTTGTTCTGAGTTGCATCACTGTGCAAAGTGTGTTTTGCTTAGATAACATTCTGAAGCCTTTCACAGGCTGGTAGGACTTTGTTCGCAGCCAAAAGGAGAGATAATTAAAATATTACTGCTGTTCATTTTGAAAGACCTTTAGATAAGGCATCACTCTGGCATTTGCTTGTAAAACTGAAGGTCTAACTTTTTTCCTTAACAATTTTTCTAACATTATTCCAATCAATTTCAACAGATTGATCATGAAAGTTTCATCCTGTTTCATTTCGTGATATTCAGGAATATCTGGAGTGGAGAACAGAGCTACATGAACCACTTTGTCCGACAAACTGAAAAGGACGTGACAGCGACGAGTAATATGTCACATGTGGCTTCTTTTAGATGACATAATTACAGATTATGATGTTTGACAGCAAATGTTTCATTTAGCAGAGACATTATGAAGATTTTTTTCTCCAGTAAAAGCAGCTTGAATAATTTACTCAAGTAAAAGTGCTTGCACACAGCTCATGTTTGATTATATAACCGTCTTCTCCTGTATAACTGACAATTTAACAAAAATGACTGACCTTAAATGAAAAGCATTATTAGACTACAGAAGTGAAATATTCAGACACAGTCTATAGTAATAACTGCAGAATAAAACATCAACAAAGCAGAATGACTGGTGATGAAAACTCTACACCGGCTGCAGCCACAAACACAGAGCTGCAAAGTTTTTGCACAATGTGTAAAGCACACACACACACACACACACATGCACAAAATGCCACGTTGCCTAGCAACTTCGACTTTCTCCTCTGGAGACAGAGTTACATCCATCACGGTGAGTTTATTCTGCTCCCCTGTCTGAATGACACTCTGTGAGTCTTCAGCGCTGCGAAGTCCTCCACAATCTGCTCCGGGTTGGACTGCTGTCTGTCCCACTGCGCTTTTAGCTGCGCAGCCACAACTGTGAGAGGCATTAACAGTCAAAAACAGCAGAAAGGCCTCGCACAGCTCACTGAAGGTAAATATTCATCAGTGACTGTAGAAGTCACAGCTGGAGGATCCAACATGAGCATTTTAGCATTTAGCATGTTAGTCGGGCTTAAACCAGTGACTCATTAAAGTAGATGCAACTTTTTTTTCACCTATACTGAGGCACAATAACAAGAAATTACATTTATTTGGTTTTTATTCAAAGCAACTTACACAATTAGCATGTTCTACCATGTGGATATTACTGAGCATAATTATATTGCATTGTTGTTCTTTTCACAAACTGCACTCAAATGTTTCCCGTCTCTCTCTACACTGACTGTCAAATAAAGAAAATGAAATAGAAAAAGTAAAAATGTAGTTGCGCTGCAGAAATGACTTAATTCAGAGATTTATCACATTTGTTTCTCCAGTTACACACACTGCGAGCTGCAATCGGGGTCCAATTGTTAGTGATTTGTAACCTATTTGAAGGCAAACACACATAGCGTATGTAAACCACACCTATACCATTCACACTCACAGGAATAATGTAGATTGAACTGCAACAGCATATTTTGTCTGACAAAAACGCCATCTGGGCATTCGCATTCTCATGAACACACACACATACACACACGCGTTGCGTTGCATGAATACAAAATAGCATACACTAAACAAGTTTGGATTCTCATACGTTTACCTGATTGAAATCACACTCACATCCTGCACATCCCCTTATTATCAGTTATCATCTGTGTGATATAGTAATGGCTGTCATTTCTTCTGACAGTAGAGTGAAACTGAAGAACAGTTGGTGCATGTTGATCAGAGCTCGAAACTTTCAGTGTGCGTTCAGACAGAAACATTTCGCCTCATGTCATTATTAGTACAAATGGACAGACACACCGACCGCGTGCGTGGGACTGTGCCTGTGTTTGTTCAGCTCAGCCTCTGAACTGAAACTCCAGCTCTCTCTGTTATTTACCTCCAGTGTCTCTCCTTTTTTTCCCCTCATGTCTGTGGGCTTATTTAGCTGATTCATGACACCCTGGGATTCGTGCAAATTTTTTGCTCAAGTTAAAACATTTTTAACTCCAGTGAATGCGCCTTCGCACCAATTTGTCCTGTCCTCTGGGAATTTATGTACTTCGACTGACTCTGTATGCACTCAAGCTGCTTCTTTGGTGTGTGTTCTGTCTGAAGACACAGTTAGTCATTGCCAAACTAAGCTGACTGGGGTTTGTTAATTTACAATGAGAAGAACTATATAGCTATCAGTCACTGTAATGCCCCTTTTGAATGCCATATCAACAATGTTATCTGATAAATGTGTCCTCAGTTGGTCCATTTTCTATACAAAATTTTATAATCACTTTGAAGATTTGAAGATTTGAGTTGAAGATCTGATTAGAAGATTTTTGGAAGGTGGGTTTCTGATGTGTATATGTGCATACACAAATACCACTGTATAATGCTGCACTATAAATCTGTAATGGTAAACAAACAAAAAAAAACACTCTCATATCACAGTAGGACTGACGTTTACTAATGTTCATCAATGCACTGATGTTTACTGATGTCCTAGCTATGCATGCACTTTATGGTCTTTTCATTCCACCCATTTATTTATACTGAGAAATCATATCTGTACAGTAACAATATCAACATCTGTGCAGCAATACTTATATCCATATACACCTGTGCAATAACACCTCACCACTGCACATCACATCTAACTGGGTGAGGCTGTGTTACTGTTTTCTTCTTATTATTATTACTATTTATTGTACATATTGTTTTTGTATTTTTTGTGTGTTTATATTGTCTCTATTATTCTATTATTGGAATGTAATATAAATAAATGTGTTTTTATTAGTATATGATTACCTGAAACTAAGAAGTGTAATTGTTAGTTTAGAAAAAGCCCTTTATGTCTACAAAGGGAGCAGGTCCATGTGTCTACAGTAGCTGAGAACCAGACCCATACACTGGCTGTAGAAAGGCCCTTTTGTATTTTTATGTTGAAGTGACAGCCATCGTAGTAACTCCTACACACCTGAAAATGGAGGGGTGAGGGGAGTGGTATTCAGTTGGCTGCAATCTGCAACCTCACTGCGACATGCCTCTAAATCCTACACACTGGTCCTTTAATGCATGGTCTGAAACGAGGAAGAGAATTCACTACCAAAGGTCACGCTTTGAGTGAGTGAGTCATTGAAGAGGCTTTTTATGTTTTTCCACCCATGGAAAAGAGGGTTTTTCTTCCTGTACTTGGAAAACATAAAAAAACAAACAACACAGCTAAAAAACAAACAACACATTTCTGAGCACCGCTGTGACGCAAGGAGATATAGGTGTATTTTGTATCTCTTGTTGTTTTTCATTATGTCTGAGTCGCTCATGCAGGACTGCTGGGCCAGCAAAAGACATTCAGCAGGCAGCGGGAAAGATAAAGCGTACAATAGAGTTGAATAAACAGGAATGACTGTGCTATACACGCACAAACTGCCATTACAGGCAAAACGCAGTTAAATATATTCAACGCAGGAAGGAAGCTTTTCGTGTGCGTTGTTTTGGCCACGGACTGTTTTTAACCTTTGCTTCCATCCTCTCTTGTGTTTTCCATGTCCTCGCTTTGCCTCCGTGTTTGTGTGTGTGTCTCGTCCCTCCCTCGCTGATCACCTGGCTCCTGATTACCACCACACCTGCCACCTATCGGCCTCATCAGCCGTGCAGCGTACCGACTCCGGTCAGCCCGTGTCTCCGTCCACTCTCCTCTTTGTATCTCCTCGTTGCTTGTTTCCAGCATCTAATCCTGTTTCCCCTCTCGCTGCAGCCCCTTTGTCCAGCTTTTCGTCTCGTCTGCTGCCTGCAACTCTGCCTTGGACCCACGATATCCGCTCTGGACCTGCTCGGCTCAGCTCCCCGCTCTCTGGACTCTCCGCTCAGCACAAGTGGCTCAGCCCCCTGTTTTTCCCCTCTGCTCAGCACAACCAGTCCAGCTCCACACTTCCAGTCACTCCATCTGCTCAGCTCTTCCCCAGCTCACATAAACAACCTTCTTTACTTATAACTCCACTCTCCTCGCCTCGCTTTTTCTCGTCCCTGTATCCTCATAGTTGCACCACAATGCATGTTGCATTGTTGACCCATTCATGAAATCTGTGCTTACTTTTGCATTTCGCTCGAATCTCTCTTGTGCAGCCTCGAAGCACTGCTAATGTGACTAAACTTTCCACACAGCTCATATTATGTGAATTTTGGTATTGTCTGACACTCCTTAATATAACTGCAAATACAAAACATTTACCTTACACTTTATCGCCAACATTCATGACAGTTCAGTTTTCTCTATTACATTACACATTTAGTCCTTAAATCATTTGAATATTACAATGAAACTGAATAATTCAGAAAAACTATACACACTGAAGCCATCACAGTTATTAGTCATCAAACTATAATATAATATTATATAATACAGTATATTGTTTGCAGTGAACATAATAAATAAAAAATCCTGCCCTTCACTTAAAATCGAACATATTCTTTTAAATTCTCCGTTGCCCTGCTTGAAATTTGAAATGACAGCATTTCAAATTTTGGTGGCATGTGAAGTGGCGCGAGCAACAGTGGCCTGTCATTTCCCTAAACTGTGTCAGAGTGTTGCTTTAAAAAATCTGAGAGGCAGCACTCGAGAGCATAATCATTGTATCTATTTATTTAACACCTCGGGTGATCTGGAAATTCCGGTAATAGGCTTTGGTCGGTTGAGATGTACAACCATCACGGAAGAAGAACTGTCGCAAACACAGATCACGAGTGAGCGCCCCGCGGCCTTTTCCGGCTCGGAGGTGGAAGCCAAGCTATTGATTACAGCTCTGTGGGAGAGCATTGATTTTTATCTGAGAGTGAGTGAGTGAGAGAACCGAATCCACTCAGCAGAGGGAGGGAGGGTTCGACGGCAACAGCAAAAGGACGGCGGATGGGAAATCGTGTCAGGCTTGACTAAGTTAGTGAGTAAGCCACTTGCTTTTCCTGAATCATGCGGACCATAATGGTGTTTTTTAGGCTGTCTAATGTGTAATAATAAAGGCTGCACTTCTTGAACATTTTTTTATTTCAGAGTGGCCTAGTTATCTTTTCTAGAACTTTAAATGCATAAATGCATTTATTTTTTCACTGTGCAAATTCACACCTAGGTTCACATGATTTTCAGATATTTCACAAATCAAATTTAATTCAAAATGTGAGACATATTACACACATCGCACATGCTTAATGACGTGTCAAAGTATTTTAGGGCTGGATCCAAACTGTCGGCTATTTGGTTATTTCTTTGTTGGGTATTCAGTTTTCAATTTTAGGATTCAAGTATTTGTGGATTAGGTTTTTTTTTTTAGGCTTTTTGATTGATTGTAGAAAAAGCACCTCTATATACGGGAGACGTTATGGTGCATTTCCACGAGTTGTTAAGTTACGGTGATCGGCAGAAAGTGTCCAGATAAGCTGAGGTTCAAGTAGTAGCGGTTGTGAAAAGGGTCGTGTTTTGTGTTCGCTGCAACGAGTGAATAATGCACCTGTTTTATGCGATGTCCTGCTCCTCTGTCTCAACAGATGTCCAAGTTTGCCAAGAAGTTAGTGTCAGGGAAGGTTAATTATTGTTTGTGGATCTGAGAGCAAGGAAAGTAGTTTTGTGTGCGCAATTTTGTTGAAAGGGCTTGACTCTTCTCACCTCTATGGTTTGTAATGATATTCTATCAAAAGGTAAATGCTCTTTTTGCATTACAGGTGGGTCAGAGTTTCTGCTATATGAAGAGCCTCTTTTTTAGATATATGATGGTGTATGATGCTCTTCTTGGCAACACACACCTGACAACAGAGTGCAGACCTTTCCATATTTTAAAGCTTCTAATTCAGTTCACCTGGATTTAAAAAAAAGAATTCACGCAGATGTCTCAGCAGGGCTAATACTCACTGACATTAGAGCTTAGATCTTTGAGCTCCAATGTCTCATGCATAACACATCATAAAGTAACATTGTTTTACCCCAGAAGAAGCACTTTTTTCCCCTCTGAGAGATCACCTCTTTTCAGTGTATCATGCGGCGTGAGTGATGAGTTGAGCCGCCTGCGATGGATGGATTGATGGAGGGAGTGAAGATAACAGAGAGAAATATTGTCTGGTGACCCTGAAATAGATAAGCGCAGCCCAGAGGCTATCAAATGATGACTTTCTGAGCTTCAAACCAACGGCCTGCATGCTAAGGTGCAGAGAGAGAGAGAGAGAGCAGGTAAGTAAATCAGGAGGCAAAACGAGAGGGCGGATGTCGACGGCAGCCAGCTAACTGGATTAGCATGTGTAATAATACCAGCAAAGGTTAATGTTTACAGATGCACAGAGGCTAATGCAGGCCAGAGCTCCATAATAGAAAGGATAGGTCAATGGGACTGGTTAATAGTCAAACTAAATGGCTTGTGATTATATCCCGAGATATTCTACGTTGCGGCTGCCTGATGGGCAAATGTGAACATGCATTGTCGAGGACGGATCGTTTAACTCGCTGGAGACTGACGGAAACAAACTAAAACTGCCTGCTCTCCGAAGACGGTGCAATTTATTTACATATCGAACGCAGTTTTGACAAAAACTTAATTTAAATGCCAATGAAAATAACTTGCGGTTCAAAAAAATATGCCGTGATTGCTCTTGTTTGCAAGGAAGAAATGTATGATGTGGCAAAAGGTAATTTTCACTGACTAGGAACCTATTACAGGCTTCCCATTTCCCCCCTGGTGTGGGTGATTTTTAATGTCTCAGATGTAGATGTAGTTACTCAGGACTGCAATGCAGCGCGTCAGATAAGTGAAAGGTATAAGTGAGAGCCAGGCCACTGTAAATGAAAGAGATGGAGAATAAACTTTTGAAGATGATCTCTCTCAACTGCATGCATCCAAGCTGTCACATGTTTATTAATATTAGATATATGTAAAACAGAGGTTGCTACGATACCATGAGACATTTGGGATGTTCAGGCTCCTTCCGGCCTGCTGCCATTACAGCCAGTGCGACGATAATCAGGATACGTGTGAATGGAGCGTCTCACTTTTGGTTCACGTGCAGTTCTTTCCTCTCATGTTTTATGTGTGTATTTTGGCTGATGCAACTTGCGTCTCAGAAGTGTAAAATTCACCTGTAAATTGATGTAAATGCTTGTATTTATTGACTGTTGATATGAAATTAACATTTAATGATGCATGTGATTTATAATTGACTTTATCTTGATGTACAAATAACAAAAGTCTTTTTTTTTTTTTTGGTTTTTCTTCTCAGTCTGTGAAAAAGGGGAATAAATACTTGTTTTCCATGTGCTAAATCCAGGTAATGTAAAGCCACAATGTTTTTGTCGCCACATCAATCATAAATGTGTTTAAGTTTTGTTTTTAATTGTTTTAATTTAAATGCCGAAGCAATGATATTAGAAATGTGGTTGCTGAAGAACAGACAGCTCAAACTCCTCTAACTTCTCTGTATATTATCTGTACTGTTCTGTTTAATTCCCGCAACGATCACGCTTGCTGAGCAAACTTAACTTGTTAGCTTAGCTCGGTCGCTACAAAGATGACAAGTTCACAAAATGTCTTTGTGCTCCTGCCTCATAACTGTCTGCAGAAAATTGCTCTTTCGTGGAACAGTTTTTACACAGAAAGGGAAGATTAAATAAAAGTGAATGGTGAAACACAGCTAATAAGCCTTGATAGCTTCCTCTATTTCTGCCTTCACCTCAAAGGTCAGCACTGTCAAGATGGCCAGCTATTGGTCAAGGGCGTGAAAAATGTATTTTACTTTGGAATGAACTGATTTTAACTGAATTCAACTTTTTATCTGCTACCTAGACTCTTTAAATATCCCTTGTAATGTGTTTTATGATGACCCTGATGAAGGCCACAATGCTGAAGTGCATCGGTCTAACAATTAAATTGTTCAATAATTCAATAAGTGTGCAAGCGTTGATTGAGATTTGACCTCTTCCTCCTCCGTACACCATGAAAGTAAGTGAGGTTGTGGCAGAAACCCCAACTCTGCTTCTTTGTATGAACTGATTTTGCCACCAAAGTTTGCCATTTTAAATTCACCTGGATTTAATGTTCATTATGAACCAGAAAATAAAACTGTGGAAACTTGAAACTTTCACCCAAGAAAGCAGGATTCGTGAACCTTCAAAGAATTTAATGGAACGTGTAATTCATTCACTAGTTGCAGAGATATTTCACTCAACAAGTATTCACCAACAGACCGATCATCCATAAAGAAAAACACCTGACACTGCTACTATTACAATCACATTAATACTGTATAATAATGATACTGGAAAATACACACATCGTCCTTTACACTGACGATATAAACAGCCACTGATGTTAAACCGATATTCTTTCTTACTGTCAAAGTGGTTTATTAATTCAGAGACCAAATTTCCTCCTCAAAAGCGTCTTTATGTCGCATATATGCAATTACTTTGGCTCTAACGTCGTCCCTCCGTTTCTCAGCCTGTGTGTGAGCAAGGCTATTGTTGAACTTAATCAATGCGGCTCGTAGCTTTCAGGAAATGATGGGGGGCGGTCAAGATGAATAGGCCTGACACACTCAATTTAGACCCCATCAGCAAGTCGTAAGTGTTAAGCAGGGTGAGAATTATTTCCGAGCGCTGTCTTCCCACATCCAACTTGTTCATTATGTGTTTCTGGATCATTTCACCTAAATAAGTAATCAGTTTCTCCAGTGAATGATATTAGGTCTTGTGGCACATTAAATCTTCAATTTGATTTGGTTATATTTTTTCCTCTAATGTGCATTTAATTTGAGATTTTTTATTAGCTTTTCTTCTCACTGTTTCTTTGCCAGATAGCAAAGAGGGGGCTCCTGTTTTACGGCTGTTCCTCTCACAGTTGCTCGTAGTAAACAACAACAAGAGAAACTGCATTTTATGTCTTTGCCCTCCTTAATTGGCCCTTGATCTGTCTCTTGGCGAAGCATTAGCATCAAAGATTGAGCTCTCCCTGCTTACTGGGTGAAAATCTGCTCACAAAGGAATCAATTAGCAGCTCAATCACATATCTGCTCACCTGTAAGCGAAATGGAAGAATGACTACTTTCACGACGTTTCACGGGTTTGCTTTTGTGGGATTAAAAAGTGATGTTCATCAGAGGAATGTATTTCTTTATATACCTCACAAAGGTCAGTTACCATTAAGAAAAGCAATAGCCACTGCAGCTCTGCTTAATTAACATTTTCATGATCATCGAAGGCCAAGGTAGTATACAAATAAATAAAATAAAGGTGACACTCAGGTGCTCATAATCATTAGTTACTAGGAAAAAAATCAGAAACTAGCCGAGTAATTAATGAACAGCTGAGCAGTTATCACCCTCTAAACTGACATGGCACAGGGTCAGTCATGTTTCTGTCCACATGATGAATGTAAGTCCAATATTTACTCTGTTTTTGGTTTCCACCAGCTCCTGAGGGAAATACCTGCTCTTGGTGGCAGATGCTCGCCTGATGCGTGTGAAAACTAGGTTGATCAGAGCAGTGGGAGTGAGGCGAAACAATGGAGGTATGGGAAAAAAAAAACAAAATGAGTTGAAGTGTGCTAAGATCTGCTGCACAGAGCTGAAGGGAACTGAAGAGCCGGGTGATAATTCTCCAGTGAGAGTCGAGAAGGAGCTCCACAGTTATAACCTCCTTTCTTTCTTTGTGTGCGAAGCTGTTCTGTATCTTCATGAAGGTGACTGATTCAGCGCTTCTGATTTATTTGCCTCAAGCTAAAATCACATGGCTATTAAGTGTGTATTGATATTTGTGGAAATCCTCAGTGATTATATATATTTTCTTACTACTAATTTGTGTCTGCATTACGAGAACTGCTGCAGAGTTCATCCTTTTCCATCCACATACCAAGTGATGAGCTCCATTGATTAATGCTGTAACGAGGTAACTGTTGATTTTTAATTTTGGAAATTAAACTGTGTGTTTCACAGCTAAAATAACAGGCACGCATTTTTATTTCATTTCATTTCTGTGTGTCTTTTGTTAAAGTTGGACATGAATTTTATGGACTGTAAAACTTACTTTTGGGTTTATATAACTTATATTATAACCCACAGTAGTCATTATATTAGGTGTAAAACAGGGAGCTCTTCTATGTGGTGATAAGTAAAATACATAATTTAGTTTATTCAGATACATAGTTAAAGCTCACAAGAGTGTGTGTGTGTGTGTGTGTGCACCAGTGTGTGTTAGGATATACTGTTTTATATATTGTACCGTGCCAACACTAGGATGAGGACTGGCAGGAATTGGCAGGAACAATCCTAATCCTATTAGGGAGAAAGACAAATA
Organism: Scortum barcoo; assembly: GCA_023238725.1. NCBI lineage: Eukaryota > Metazoa > Chordata > Actinopteri > Centrarchiformes > Terapontidae > Scortum > Scortum barcoo. The sequence continues at coordinate 18,088,861 of CM041543.1, forward strand.
TGTGGATGTGAATTTTTATCAGCTCATTGTTATAGCTCCTATTTTCATTGAATACCTCCTTAATATACAGTACAATCCACCGTGGCTGCCGCAATGTCATGTTTAGTTTTTAGAGACATTTTTATGAGGTTCATATATTAAATACACCACGCGCTGTATATTTTAAATATGCTCGGCATATATTGGAAATTTGGAAATTACACCTAAAACCAAACAATGGGATATTGTGCACACAGAGCGTGACAGTACAGGGAGGATGAAATTGCTTTCAGAAGCCTGGCATGGTGACTTAGACAAAAGGCGAAGAGAGAAAAAGAGGATAAGAAAGAAAGAAAGACAAAAAGAAAGGAAGGAAGGAAGACAGAAAAGTCAGACAGAAGAAGAGAAATAAAGACCAAAAGAAAGAAAATATATATATATAAAAAAAAGACACCCATGATAGTAAATTGGTGAGCGAGCGCCTGTGTGTGTTTCCCGCTGAGGCTTGGCGTCGGGCAGCCCGAGCCGCTTGACGGATGGAGCTTTTAATTGACTCCATCGACGTGGGACGAACGTCGGCCAATCATCAGAAGAGCTGATGCAAAACAACCGAGGGCTTTTGTTTCTAACAGAAGGGCCTCCATTAGACCAGATAATAGGCCAAGCTGTTGATATCTCTCTGCCCTCTATCGTGTCTGCTGAAGGTAGACGCGCTATCTCTCACACCCATGCAGAAGCTTTCCATTTGGCTCGCCTATCACCCCTCTTTGATGGATCTGCCGCCAGAGTGCTTCGGTTAAGTTTGGCCCCTCTTTTCTCACGCACTTTTGGTCATGTGCCCGATGAAGATCAACATCGTCGGAGTCGCTTAAAACCAAGTTAAAGCTAAAACTGTTTGCCCATGCGTAAGGCACACACTTCTTCTCAAATAAAGTATTCTATTTCATTTAGCTGAAGAAAGACACAGGCCTTCATTTGAAAGAAGCCATTGTTGTTGCCTTTTGGCTCTTTATTTTGACTATTTGATCATCTTTTAGTTAGAAGCATGACTGATGATCCCATTCACTTTGGTAATTTATTTAACACAACGGTAGAAAAGGAACCTCAGTGCTTTCTTTGACAGAGGACGTAGAAAATCTCCAAAATGTTAGTTCTGGTTCTGCTCAATCAGTCTGGGTCCTTTTTAATCAACAGAGAGACCTACATTTGTCGAGCCCCTTAGGAGAGGGCCATTCTCCTGCCCTTCACGGTGGCAAGTGTTTAATAACCATTTCATATGAATTCCCGGTGGATATCAGAGTTTGCGTAACAGCGGACTCTCCTGATATAACGAGCAGGAGGAAGTCGACCCTTTGCTGGTGTGTCCTTTTTCTTTGTCTCCTTTGTCTATATTATTTTCTTTCCAAGCTGCCAGGCCTTCCTATTCCAAAAGCACCTGATACCTTTTGCAACACACCAAAGCTTGTGGATGATGCCACCAACTTTAAAGTGTGGTTTTATTGGCGCACCCAGCTTTCATTCGCAATTTTTTTTTTATTAGTCCAACTGTTTAGTTTAGTTGATCTGATTGACTGACACTCTTCACTGAATAAAAGTGATACCATCCTGGCTTCCCATAAATAGACCTCTGCAGAAGGAGCACAATGCACTGTTACCATACAAATTGGCGGACATACTGTACCACACATTGTGTATTTACAGCATGGGCAATAATTGCTCTTGTTTACATGTGTAAAAAGATTTTTATCATATCATGTCACAATTAAAATCTCATTAATAAAGTTAAGTGTATTGGCGAGTAGAATAAATTATTCTGTTAATAATGTGTAGAGTGAATCATGAGATATGGAGAAAAGATGTTGAGCATCTATTAAGAATGAGCAAGTGCCAAGTGGCAGCGCGTCGAAGTGAGTCTGTGCCGAAGTTGGGATCTCGATAAACCTCCAGAGCTCGTCTCCCTCGGCGCTGGCTGGATCTGTGAAACTCGCTGCCTTTATTATTCCCCAGTTAGATGTGTTCGGTTATTGTTAACCGCTACTGTGAATAAGAACACAATGTGAAATTTACACACCATAAATCTCACACTTACAGTCTTTAATATGAGGAAAGGCTGTATTATGTCATCATCAAAGGGCATTGAACCAGGATTGTCTGCACGGGGGGTCAAAAGGGCCTCAAGTACGTCTCTAATTGGTCGCTTCTCCATCCAAACGGGTCAGTACTGTTAAAATATGGTGAGGTTTATAAAGTAAAATAATATGAAACTTGACATATGACTAGTTCTTTGGCCAGCTGACTTGACTGCTGTTTATTTAACACTAAAAGGGTGAAATCCACTCTTACCTTTTGATGCATTTCTCCCTCCGACAAGCCATCTTTGGCGAGCATACGGATATTCCTTTCAAGTACACGCTTACTCGGTAACTACGGAGCCCCCTAAGGGTCACGGGAAGAATTTTTTGTGTTTCCTCGGAATACCCGTATTGACTAATAATAACTTTTGCCTTCCCATGCAACTGTGCCATTTCATTTCAGGTACCCTGGCGTAAAGTTATATACATAAACTGTGGACAGCCGGCCCATTTCAGGTTTTCAAACTTGTAAAACCACACTCTTTACATTTAGATAACATCGATCTGTATCTGTTGAGCTGTCCTGCGTACAGTAACTGTTTACGAATGAACCCGACACCACCCTGCAGATCACCATATGGCTTTCTTGTGCAGAGACCTCTTGACCTCAGAATTCAAGTTCAAGTTTACTTTCACAAATTACATAACCATGCCTACAGTGTGTAACGATACTGCATCAGCACACTTCTCGCCCAGTTCGCAGTAAATTTCGATGAGCTGATCCATACCGGAGTGCGGCGCTGGGAGCAGCAGAAATGGAAGAAGAAAAATATTTAGAGAAAATGCTAAAATTATTGTGAGAGAATGGAAATTAGAGAACACAAACATATTGCGAAGAATTACTGCCGTAGCACTCAAGGGGCTCTGTAGCTAACAGAGCAAAGTTTAATTTTGTAGTTTACCTAACAGGGAATAAACGTTACATCTTGTAAAATCAGAAAAAATTGACAATACTGACAATAATGTTGATCCTGCCCCTTTTTGGAGGATAAAAAGGCACAGAGAAGTTGCACTGACAGAACACTTTTTATTTAAACTGGGTTATTGTTGCTTGAATAATGCACTTTCGGCTCCTGCAAGCGCACATTTCTAAAACTGTACACGGCCCATCCTTTATCTGTTTATGATTTTATGTGTGCTAATAAATTTTGCACACACAAATGCAGTTATAGCTTTATGACATTGGCGGGTCATACGAAATGTAATTTTGGAGAATTAACACAGCAACGGAACACAACGGAGAACAGAGCGGAGCAGGGGGAACATTTAAGCCAGCATTATGCAATCACCCTCACACAAGAGATGGTGCACAGTCAAGGAATTAGTCCCTCAAATTTATTTATTCATTTCCTTCAAAGAGGCAATTTAACGCATGACTTAATCCATCTTTGTGATGCCGCCGAAATGCCTGTTGCCCTGCGTGACACGAGCTGCATATTTGGGCCCCAGATAAATACCCAGAGCCAGAAATATTGGATCACTGCAGAACAGACAAGGGGAGCAGCAGAGGGAGGAGGAGGAGGAGGAGGTGGGTCGCAGATGCTAAGCCTGGCAATCTTTCTTTTCAATCTGCAGCCATATATTGGCCACTTTAAAGACAGACGCATTTTATTCGCACATGACCCACGAGTGAGTAAAAATATGAGCGCGACTGAAGCTCGGCAGAGGAGGAGGGTGGGAGGGAGATTTTCTTGTGGGTGCTCAACCTGCACTGATCCACTGAAGGGGTCTGATAGGCCAGACGGGCCAATCGGGCTGCCAAAATCAGAGGAATGTTCGTAGCTTATCGGGCCCTGTTGTCGTCGGGGCCCGGCGGCACTGCTCGCTGTGAGCGGACTGTAATGGGCTGCTAGGACAACTTAGCTGGAAGGAGATTAGCTTGTTGCGGCACCCACTGAGAGGAAAAAGAAAGTCGCTTCACACAGATTGTAATGTGCACTGGTGAGCCGGGCATCTGCGGGGTATTACATGAAGGTTGAATAAAGAACAGCAAATACACAGGAGCCATCCTCTGCAGTTCGGCGGCAAAACATCTTGTTATTGTGGCTGCACACGCATGCAAATAGGATTACATTGATCTGATAAGGGAAATGTAGCTAATAATTTCAGTTGGATTGGTTCGCAGGAGTGCAACAAAATCACAGCAACACGTGCAATCTTCGTCGCAATCATCATAAGGACATCTTTACAATGACTACGTTCACACAGCTGATTACAGGGGTGACGATGACGATAATGATCATGGCTGTGATTGCGGTGATAAAATATTTCTGACTCACGCCGGCTCATCAGCACATTTTTTATTTAATCCTCCCCCTCCAGTCGATCCGGGCCAAGTGAAAGAAAAAAGAAAAAGCAGGATCACATGGAGAGACAGTAGCAGCAGCTGCAACATTAAGTAAACACCGGCGGATGCGCAGGCGTGTTTACGAGCGTTCCCAAATTAAAACTCCCCACTGTCTCTCTGCCTCTGATCCCCCCATCCCACCACTCCCTCTCTCTCTCTCTCCGCTAACCACCGCAGGACAAGAGGGAGAGCGTTGTTTTGTAAAAGTTTTGTCTGAACATCCTCCCTGTTAATGGGAAAATAAAATGTGTGTGCACTTCGAGCTCCCCGGGACTGCTTGTCTGCTGCAAAAGCCCATATCAAGACACCGTTCGACTGCTTAGGTGACCCAATTATTATGCACAGAGAACGCCTCAACGAATTAACTCCAGCGCCATCTGCGATGACAGAACCAGTTTTTACGAGCGTGTGTGGGGGAAAAGCCTCCATACTTTCAGTGTAATTATTTTCGGCGACATCCCCACTTTTTTTACTACACCTACAGGATCGAGCTGTAAAGTTTTCATTGCTCTTCATTGCTACATTTTTGTGGAGAGCGAAGAGTAGATGTTTTCTTCAATTAGACAATTAGACCATCAAAAGCGGTTATTTGACTCTGCAGCTTCATAGATCTCTTTTCTATTACTCCAGGAATGGACTGATTTTGTACAAAACAGTCTTGTTTAACGATTTGTGCAATTACGACTTCGTCAAATGGGTTTTTGAGAAGAATAAATTTATGTCAAATAATGGGAGAGTATCAATAAAAGTTATCCTTTAAATCCTAGTTGTGCCACAAACGCAGTATAAGCATGTATATTCAGATTGCGCTGTCACAAAAAATGACATGCATCACAAATTATGACAATTATTATAAAAACAACATTAAAAATCTGGAGTGACTCTCACATGAAAATGTTATTAGTCATGCCTTTGCCCTAGAAAGCACTAAATCCTTAGGGATTTGGCATATTTAGCAAATTATATAATGTCCTAATAATAATGATGCTAATGCCCTCATTATGTTCTTATCGTCTGCTTATGATGAGGTATAATCCCCTATCACCTCAAGCCAAGTGTTGCTGATGTGTTCATTAGTTTGTTCGCTTAATTCGACCTCGAAGACCAGACAGAAAGGAGGATCCATGAACCAAAATGACTGTATGAATAACTGATTGATCCGCTGCAGTTTTTTTTTTTCTTTCCCCCTCTGAGCCTCAAGGACGGTAGCAGGCAGACAGCTAGTTTCTTTATAACGGCTCTCTTTTCCTTAGCTCTCTAATGAATTCCCGAGCTCTTTGTCATTGCTACAGCCCTTGGTGAAAACCTCCTCACCACATCTTCCCAGCGGACCAGTAAAGTCAGCGGTGAGGAATGCACGCGGCGGCCAGGTTGCCTGCCTTCCTCTCTGCACAGTAAAAATTTAATGGAACTAAACAAGCCATCCATCCATTTCAGCAACTGAGGAACAAGCAAATTGCAATCACCCTGTCTGTGCCTGCTCTCTCCGAAGAGACTGGGAGCTACAGCAAAACACACTTTCATCTCGCCGTCATCACACACAAAACAACACACTAGGCTTCATAAAACCTGGGCACAACAGATAACTGTAACCTGATTTAATGTAGCTAGTGGCACATTGCCACCTGCCTCCGCTAAAATGTTGCAGACATTGTACTAGATCGCTTGGCGTTTCTATTCAAAAGACGGGAAAAACACATAATAGCGAGTCTAAGCGCTTTTGTATCTGCTGTGAGCTGTGAAAGACGGATTCGGCGCTCAGAAAAGAACACGTATTTTGACAGAAAAGTTTGAGGCAATTTCTTGTAACCGGTTGTAGACATGACTCAGGGGTCTGCAGTGAATTTGTTAATATCTCAGCTCGCTCTGCATCCCATCTGCTGGTGCCTCCCTGTTCCACTGGAAAGACACTCTGATGTTCATTTTGGATCACACGGTTGGAACAATTTGGTGATGTGCTGGGAGAATATCACAGGAATCACTAGACACCGGCTCAACAAACTTTATAGCTTGTGGTCGGGTGGATTGATGTATTCTTCCGAAGCAACATTACACTCATGACTCTCCCAGGACTGATGGGAGTTTGCAATATATATTTCCTTCCACTAATGTCTCCCTTGACTGACTAAAAGTCACAGGAGGAGAAGAGAGAATGAGGCCAGAACTACTGGCACTTCCACAGGCAGTCTCTCTTCAAATCCCTTCCAGCTGTATTAACAGCAGCACAGTTCAGTAATAGTGATGGGCTAAGTAAGCAGTTCTTAGAGTCGGCTGATTGCTTGTCGATCTATAGTGCTCTGGGGGGGAATGGGTTCTCTCCCGGGAGAAGGATGGTGTTTATGAAAATGTACAGAGAAGCCCTCCTTTGTTGGGATGTGCATTTACATGTCAGCTACTTAAAGGAGATCTTTCAAACCCCATTAAAATGCAAAATATAGACATACACCGTGTCGTGAGAGTGGGTCAAGAGGAAAGCATTAGTGGTGAATGTAAAGCATTTTCTACAGTCCTCATCCATCACGCTGCACAAAGAGGGGGCTTCTCTCAACATATTCATTGCAAAAACTGTCGGGCAGACGGGTGAGCTGCGCCCGGCAGGGCCGAACAAAGGCAGGGGGCAATACAGAAATAGAAGAATAAAAAAAAAGACAATAGAGTAATACACCACCTGAGCGTTCGACCAACCGCCAGGCTGCCTGTGAAGTCACATCATCTCTCTGATGCCTTTTCAATGTCACACTTCATGCTTTCACACATTTCTCGCCTCCTAAAGCCAGCGTTATGTCTGTCAAACATATACCAAACGGTGTTTCTGTCGCTGCGCACATCTGTTTGCTTACACTGTCATCTATTGAATAGTTGTGAATATGTTCTATTTTTTTTTAAAAAAAGGGCATATGTCACTGTGAATCACAAAGTTCATGAAAGCATGTAAACACTGTGGGATGTAATTAAAGCACTGTATACCTAATGCTGTACAGTGTAGCTGTCTCTTGTTGAGATGATGCTATCAGGTGGTGAAAACAGACAGTTGAGTATAAATAAATTGCTATGGTGGGGCCATATACTACCTAACAGAGATTTGCAGCATTGCCACTTGAATATGCGATGACAATTGCCTTTATTATCTTCAGACACGTGCGATGAGACAGAAATGAAATACACTGAGTCTCTAATGGTGCCCTAATGTTGCTCTTCGTTAACAGCGCTCATCCCTCTTTTAAAACAGAACGGTCTCGAGCCCTTTTGTGAAAAAGCCATGCACATTCTTGTATTATTTCTGACAGGCAACTCTGCTATAGCTTGACTGAACGGCGCAAAGCTGCTCGTCTGATATCCCGCTGATCACAGGCGCTCATATGACTCTGCGCTCTGGCAGGAACCCCCTGCGGCTATGATGGACTCCGGAGTTGGAGACCTTAAAAACTGCCAGATTATTTAATATTTATAAGAGGATTCAGATTTGTCACTGTATTGAAAATCCGAGTAGCCGTAACTGTATCACATGGGCTGTTACGGGTGTGTGACGGAGCCCAGCTGAATGCAGCCCGCTTGTTTATACATTGATTCGAAAGGAAAGGCTTGTCCCCGTTTGTTTGTGTCCTCACATCTGCTGCAGACTCGCTGCCTGTCTGCTCTTTCCCTCTCCCTCTCAATTGTTTCACTCTCTCTTTCCCTCTCTCGCCGCAAAACCTCACAGGACTCGGTTGTTCTAATCAGAGAGGGAAGGAGTGCTGGATCTTAAAGCCCCAAACCTGGTGGGATTTTCAGTCTCAACACAATCACACTGCACGGGGCTGCTGCCTTGATAACTCTTATTTTTTTCCTCCCTTTTTCTGCTGTTGTTGCTGTCTCTCTGTAACACCGGCTAATTCCAAAATAAAATATGTTCAGTCATGGATGAAGTGTATATATATATATATATATACATATATATATATATATTAGAGAGAACAGCCACAGCACAAATACCCCTGTAGGTATTGAGTTTAAAGAGAACATCAAATGCATGGATAGTCGGGCGAGCACAGCTGATTCCAAGTGCCCGCTCTCAACACACACCTACTGCAGATCGCACACTCACACACTCCCTCCAGTCCTCATCAGCCGCACAGCTGTGTGATTTGATAAAATACTTGGCAGGACCCTGTGGCTGACCTTTCCATCCATGCTTAACACGGCTGCTCTATGAGCAACCTACCACACGTAACCAGGCAACGCTGCCTGTGATGAGATCTGAGGTCTGGACACCGAGTGTCTCACAGGCTTAGAGATGTGGTGACTGTGTGTGTGTGTGTGTGCACAATGCACAATGCAGATTTTTCTGTTTTTGTAATTGTGGATGGTGCCTGGTGTGGATCGAGGATCCAAAAACTGGGCCCAAAGGATTTTACCCTCTGTCCTTATTTTAGCACAGATACAGCTGAGACTTTTTCATGTTTTGTCAAGTTGTGTGGAATTGAATGGGCGATGCTGTTGCGGCTTTAAATGAATCCATGTGTATGATTGCGCTCTTTTGAATCTCTCATATCTTTGATGTTGCATAAACAGGCTGATTGGCCAAATGAATTCAGGTCCCTCCGCTTCCCTTTTTCAAGCTGAACTTTCCACTCCTCTGATATTCTTGCCAAGTTTTCTCTTGCCCGAGGACAACAAGCCCCACCCTCTCGTCATCTCTGTATTTTAAGAGCTTTACAGTTTCCCCGACTTGGTGAAGACGGAAAGGATTAGAAGATGATGGCGAGAGGGAAAATCCGGACGAGAAAGATGGAGATTCAGACAGTTGGACGGAGGCAGATCACTCCAGTTCCCCTTTAAATTTTAATACCTTGAAGCAATACATATACGGTGACTGATGCAGGCAATGTTTTTCAGTTCTAAAACTCTTAAAATGAATTCGGTGGCGATGCCATGCCAGCTGGAGGCATCAATCTTCTTTAGAACCAGAATATTACTTCCATATTAAAACACGAGTACATCTGAAAAAGCAGCCTGTGGGAATTTGTCATATTTATAACTTCTTGCTTTTAAACATCCTCAAGCTAGTTCGCGCGAATGGGCTGAAGCCATAACCGACAATCCCTGCAGGAGATGTGTTAAGAGTGATTGGATGGATCAACGTGGTCATCCGCAGGAGGCCTTGGCCCCGGACAAACGCGGTTCGTGACAGAGTGTGGATGATTGGGTCGTGATATGCTGTCTGCAGTGTGGGACGTGTGCTGTTACGACACCGAGGCGTTAAGGGGAGACACAAAATGTGAGTGACAAAATCTGCTCTTGACCTGTTGATGACTATGAGCGAGATGTCTCATGCAGAGGTATTACTTGTTCTGCAGGACACAAATGCACACGATCCACAGCCTTTAAAGCAAATACTGCCAAAAAGAAAACAAAAAACAACTGTGAACATGTTGTGACTTTATTCAACTGTTCCTTTGGGAGTTTTCATTAACATTACCCAGGAGGTTTATTCACATTCCCTAAGAGATGGAAATGCAATCAAGCCACTCGCAGTGAAGACACCCAAACCTCTAATTTTTTAAATTAGCTTGATTACAAACTGACGCCGAGTAATAAACACAGCAGCTAAGAATACAGACATGAAAGTGGTAGGGGAAAAAAACAAAAACCTTTCAAGACATTTGCACAGCAGATTTAAAAGTACAAGTCCTTATTTTTAATACCTTGTAATGAAGGGATCTGTTAACACATTGCTGTATTTACTATTTACACTGGCTGTCGGCTGCAGAGATGTCTGTAAGAAAATAAGAAAAAAGAAAATCCCACAGATTTTGTTTGTGATGATCACTTTGACTGCAGATCATATTTACAGCTAATTCGATATGCAGTGAATGCAGCATGCAGCAGCCACTTGCACATGCTCAGACCCTTAATATGACATCTCATCTGAATTTCAAACACACACAATTCAAGCCTCACCCTTTTTTTGTTTGTTTTACTAATGTTCAACTAATTCAATACACTGACCTGCATTTGGCCACTTGTGGGCAGCACAGCAAGCTGTACAAATAACACCAGGCACATTCATTTAATAAAAAATAATAATAAAAAATGAGTGTGAGAGAGAGTATACATGTGTTGAAGGCCAATAGAGGCTTCTGAAATATTAACTATATTGTCTGACCTCCAATATAAGTGGTTAGATACAGTATAATATACGCAAAATTGAATGTTTTTTTGGGATGAAACTTTGTGCTTTGTGTGCGGTGGTGTGTGTTTCTGGTTGAAAAGACCAGAGAACAGAGACTGAGGGAAAAAGTCACAGAGTGGGGAGACCAAAGGAGAGGCAAAGGTGAGAGAGAGAGAGACTAGAAAGAAGAAGGGGAGAAAAGAGACAGGACAGTGAAGATGAGACGAGGAGTTAAAGTAAAGGTAAGAAAGGTAGAGTGTGCGTGTGTGTGTGCGTAAGGGAGAAAGAAAGAGAGAGAGAGACACTCTTTCTTGATTTTCAAGGAGTTTTCAAGGATCTTAAGAGACTCTTACCAGAGGCTAAAGGAAGGATGGTGGGTTCTCCCTGGGCCACAACTGATGCCACCCAACTCCTCCAGCATCTTTTATCCTTTATCAAAGATAACAGACATTGGAGTTTGCCAGTAAATGAAAATGTTACACTACATTTTACTTGAATGTTAAAAAAAAATTACGTTAGCTGCTAAATGCTCCACTATGATCACCAGGTAGTTGCTAACTTTGGGCAGGTAAAGCCCTTTTTGATGGAAATAGCAAAAAAGTTGCGGGCAGTAAGATCAAAACGATGAGCTGAAAGATGCTAAATCACTTCCCGAGAGCTGAGTTGGGTGATAACTTTCTTATTCCGTTACAGGCGACCCCATTTCACATTACACATAGTAAAAATATTGATTAGTGCAACTTTAAAGTACATTTAAAACACTCCCTGTAAGCAGTCTAATACCTGAAACTTTAACCTTGTGTTATTTCTGCTCTGGCTGGCCTCCATGAAAAGCATGGCCGTGCACCGGGAGCTCACTCATTAACTTTCCTGGCTCACTCTCTGTTTTGGAAACAAACCCTCAACTTATTGCGTTTTCAGTTGCTCAAACATGAATAATAGCTCTCTGAGTAAGTGGCCTTAATTAATATCCATTTAAATAATGCCAGGTTACAACAGTACTTTGCAAAGTAACAGTATCACATACACACACTTCATTTGCTATAATATGATAATGTGCATTTTAAGAGGCCAGAAAGGACAAAAAATGTTTTTCATTATGCATTCATTCTGAGGTTTGCCCAGTAATTTGACTGTGAATGCAAATGGCTGTGCCCGGTCTTGTTTTCAAATGCCACCCAAGAATAGATGTTCGTCATGCTGTGATTGAGTAGCGTGTACTGCTGAAGGGAGGCCTCACTCCGAGGCTCGTTCCCATGGCAAGTACCTCCGTGATGCAGAGTTAAACGTACAAAAGTTAGCGGCTGAGGCGATGATGGTCACACCTGAAAATGTCACACAGTGAATTTTAAGTGTGCGTCCTTCCAAAATCAGCCATCAACCCGTATATTCTACCAATCAGGAAGTAGTGACTTTTAAACAGTGCCAATGTTCAGTCCCAAAGCAGGAAGCAGTGTGCCCTTGCGTTCTGCGCCCTGCTGTGAGGCAGATAGTAAAAGGTAGATGCTGGATAGTGGATGGGCTTGTTGAACGTTTGACTTTTATGCCGAAGACGCGAGCTCGTGCCACATCACTGCAATTAATCTTATTAACTGCAATCAAGATCTTACTTCATATGCTGCAGACGTTGTTTAAAAGCTAAATCTTTGCAAATTTTAGCACTGGAGCATTCAGATATTTTTGTTTGAAGAAAAGGTTTCCCAGATCAGGATGAAGCTCGGTGATGATGTGATGCACAGGCCATGCGGTGCTACTACTGGCCGTGGAGAGTTTTATGGAAAATTTATGGTGTTGCTCACTTGGCAGAGCATCTTTGTATAACACTGGATGGTGTGATACAATAATAGCTGCCTCTATTTTGGTTTTCGCTGGTTGTCTCATTCCCCTTAAAGGTCAGCACTGTCTTGACTGTAAGGAATCGGTCCACAATTTGCGAGTGAAAGCACCTTGTGAAGGACAGACTTGCAGCTAGCATTGGGTGTCAAACAACTGCGGTTTGAAAGTGAGATTTTCCTCAAAGCAAAAACACAATGACTTGCAACACCATTAGTCCCAAATAAGGCAGTTAGTTTCATGCATTCAAGATTTTAGCATATTTATTCCCTCACATGTTTTTTTTCTTCCACATTAAGGAGGAAAACATCCACAAACAGAAAACAGTCCACACATGCGGTGGAGCTTTTGTCCTTAATATATCTGTAAAATCCAGCGAAACCACATTAGGCAGAGATGTAACCTGAAAAAGCTCTCTTCATTTAACCTAATTTGTGTTTGTGACACTGCCACAGTTCCCTGCCTCATCAACCTGTGCTCATGCTTTTAACACCGTTCTCCTTTTTTTCCGGCTGCAGATGTCCTCTGGGTGAATTATAAAACCAAATGAGGGCCAGAGGACCACTCATCTAAATTCTCTCCTCTTGATTGCGGCAGCCTGATGCACAAGCAGAGCGACTCAGAGACCAACGAGAGCGAGCCGCGTGTTTGGTGACAGAACTACCTCTCTTCTCCTTTCAAGGCGCGCAGACACTTCTCCGTGTTCAAGGATTCGCTGACCTACATCCTCAAAGTCAACTTTACGCTCAGAAGTGCTATCAGGGTATTTGACACTTCTTTAAAAACATACGAGTTTTGCAGAACACCTCTTGCCCCGGCTTCCTCTGAGAAATGGTGCCACTCCAGGTTTTTTTTTTTTTTTTTTTTTGCCCCTGTTTGGAGAGAGCCTCTGCAGGGCACTGGTTTACAGGAAGGAGTGACACAATCAATTTGCAGAGCAACTGACACAATCAGCACCTACATAAATCATATCAGCACAGCCAGGCCCCCGGGCGCCTGCTGAGGTGACAGTTTCATGGCTCACCTCCAGAATGCTACCTGCCAATCAGCAGAGAGTGACAGATACCAGAGAGCAGGTACTCCACACTGTCACACTGATAGAGGGGATTATTCTCAAAATAAAAACTGTAATGATTCACAGATTACCTGCTTAAAGCTGTAATCAGACCATTGGATTATTGCTGTACACATTCAGAATGATAAGCTGATGTCTTGCAGGTGGTGGAGCTTTCTTCAGCGATAGCCATTAAATGTGTCTACATATAAATACCTCTCTATATCGAATTCGTTATCGTTAATGGTGGAGTGCGTCATTCTCGTGGGTGATTATATTTTCCTGGATTAACACGAAAGGATGCATCAGTGTTTGTGATTTTATGTAATTGATATCCGCCTCACTGCTGACTCTCCTGGAGTCAAATCAGCACTTCCTCTGCAACATTAAAGATTTAATGACGAGATAAGCTACAATCAACATTACAGTTCTGTAAAAATACATATCTAGTCGCTATTTATTTAGCACAGAAACTACAATTATGGCCCTGTAGTTGTACGCCAATGAGTCTAGCTGCAGTCTACATCCATGTATCATACATCCAGACTATATGTAGTGAATGAATTTAATAAAAAGGTGTTAAGTGTATATTTTTTGGAAGTTATCACTATATTGACATGTATGCTGCCATAATAATTTCCACAAATAAGACCACATGAGAAACGTGCTGTCTTCACCTGGAGACTGACAGAGAGCTTCATCACACGATGCAACGACAATCATCTGAAGCTCAATATCAGCAAAACTAATGAGCCTGTGATGAACTAACAGGTGAACAGAAGGCCCCATACCTTGCTTATCACCTTGCTGTCCAAATTAACTAAAAACTGTCATAACTATTGCATGAATTTGTAAGTTACAGTGACCTTTGACCTTTGACCATCATATTCTACTCACCGCATCTTTGAATTCAAGTGGACAGTTGTGCCAGATGTAATGTAATAATGAAATATATAATGGTGTAATGTAATACACGACACCCCTTTGTTCCCTACAGACTCCCGTCCACTTCAAGCCAGTGATGAGCTCAGACAAAACACAAATTACAGAATCTCTCTGGAAAATAACCAAAATTGGTATAACTTTGATAGAAAAAGTGTCCAATGCTAATCCTAACTAATTCACATTAAAAGCATCAAACTGGCAAATCCTGGGGTGGCTTTTACTGCAAAGCATTCACACAAAATACATTTTCTTTACTTATGTATTTATTCATTTTAACATAACCACAAATACCTGCAGAAACATAACTATACCAATTACAACAAACAAACAAACCTATATACACATATACACATTCATACGTACGTACATGCTCATACATAAATATGTAATTATAAGACAAAAACAAATCACTACTACACCACATTCAAATTACATAAATGAAACAAACAGCCAATGCAGTGTATTAGTAATTACAAGTATTGCAAACCAGATTTTTCGTTTCATTACTACTGGGTAATGTTTTATGACTACTCCATTTTTTTAACTTGCAGGATGCTACAACAAATGACTTCCTGAATCTTAACCATAAAGTCAAATTTACAGTATACATTTTTTCAGTATATTCATGGTGTGGTGGACTTACTGTATCTTGACTGACTCAATTGCAGGCAAACTCAAACGTTTCAGTGGGCTGAGGAGGGTGATGGAGGCGGACTTTAACAAACCCCGCACATCTACCACCGTGTAGGCTCTGCCTGCTGTTCTGAGTGACCGACTGAGACGAGCCTCGGCACCCACTGGAACGACACTTTAATGGCTCTCGTTCAGGCCTCTAGCCCACACTCAGTCAGTCCCGAGGACAAACCCTCTGCTTTTACCCAGGGAAAAGAAATGAAGAACCAGCAGTTAAATGTTCTTTTAATATCAAAATGAAAAGTGCTCATTAGGCAGCAGAATTGCCTTTATTGTATCATCTGATTGTTTGATTGTGATTGCTTACTGATTTGCATGTATGAAGCATTTTAATGTTGTAGTAGTGGAGGTAATTTTTTGTTTTTTAATTGTTTTATGTGTCTTGATCTGATAAAAGTAAGCAGTGACTGTAAAAACAGTACAGTGCTTGGGTAAATGTGCTCAGTTACTTTCTCCCACTGATGAGAGTCTCCCTGTGAAGTGAAGCTAATTAGTGTATTTTACCCAAATAGTGAAAGATAAATCACAATTATAAGTATTTATTTGCTGCCAGTATCTAACTCTAACTTTGTCGAGCAGTATTAGCTCGATCACGTCCAATCAATCCCCCAGCAACACACCAACACAAGCCGGCGCATCAACTGGAGTGCGGCGCTCCTCGGAGCTCGCCCCGACACCAGCCTGCCAATCAACCTGCTCACACAGGTAACACACACACACACACATACACTCAGACACCTCCTCACCTGCCAATCCATCATGACAGACAGACAGTTTGAAACACACTCCCTGTCACAGCAGAGGCAGCGGCGCCGGGTGGATGGCAGCAGGAGCGAGAGCGGGCTCAAACAATTGGGATGATTTCTTTGTCCTCCCGTGATGATTACAATGTTTTACAAAATGGCTGAGAACCGGGGAAGAAACGGCGTGGTCCATCACGTCTGCTTGGCGCTGCCGCAGAGCGTTGTCGCCGTAGGACCTTGCTCGCAGACACCCTATGGAGGACGCTGTCAGCATAAACACAATGCATTATTTATGTTCAGGCAACCCCTCTGAGACATTTTCTCATTTCTATAGACAATAACTGCTTTCCCAGCCAGGTAGTTTATGTAAATTATGATGTAACAAATTAGAAAGGCAGAATGGTAATAATTTTAAAATGTTGTCCAGAGCGCGCCACATTGTCTGGCCAAAGTGCCTCCCGAAGTGCTACATGCCTTGTAAAGCCATTCTTCACTTTCATCTTTAGCATTTTAATGAATATTTTCTTAGGAAGCCTGTTTATTTACCATTTCCACAGAATAATGCATGAGGCACCCATCTCCTCCTTATTAATTGTTTAATAGATAACATTTTACACCCTAGCCATTCACAAATGAATCATAAAATGTGCTCATTAACTTGATGTTATCACTCTGCCTTAAAGCGATGCATAAATTAACGCAATTAAAACTATTTGTAAAGTAATGTTTAAAAAGAAAAAAAAAAGCTTTACAATGATATGTTTCTGTAATGGCTTTTACTAATGTGTTTATTTCCCTTCATTTGTCTGCTGCTCTGTTGCTGCATACTTTCTCAATGAGCCGTCATTTAGCAATCAGCCCAGAGTCCTAACTAATGCAGCAGTCAATAAATTCACTGTAAGTGCTTGCATTAGCTGTTGACCAATATCTAAGGTTAAGTTTAGCCTCTCTTTATTTAATTTGCAACCCATTAAGCTGCAACTATACAGAGCTAAAGAAATCCTAGTTTGTGTCTGTGTCCTTGGCAGACGTATCAATTAAGGCCATTGTGTGTCTGTAGGGTACAATGATGTTAAACCGGCCCTACAGGACCGTCTTTAATTAACCACTGGAAAAGTAGCTAGTCTGTGAGGGCTTAGTGGTGTCTCTACTCAATGAGACACTAAAGTGAGCAGATTTGTTGTTTAGGCGAACAGTTGCTGTCTCATAATGCTGAGATTTCAACAGATATGTAATTTAATTGCACAATAAGAACATTTTCGGGGGCAGAGGATGGAAAGAAATACGCACTGAGCGTCACGGTTGTTTTTGTCTGCTGCTATTTTCGTCTGGGAAAAACACACGGTTCATCACAAAGTGCATTTCCACTGCACTTTGTTGCATTTTATTTTTATCGAAATGCCAAGTTATTCACCTCAGCTAAGTGTCAAAGTGTATTTTCACTATTTCCATTCTTACTCAGGGTTTTTTATGGATAGAAATGCAGCTATTGTCGGCTTTGAACTTTCCCATAACTCATCCAAACCAAGTGCAAATGTTCATTATCTACCTTGGAAGTAGCAGTGTGACTAACTAATGGTTATATGGTTTACCTTAACTGCATCCCACGGGCTTGATCAGCGATTTTGTCAAACGTAACGAAGCTGTGTCGCTCATGATCTTTCCCTAACTTTAAAGCTACTGTCGGTAGGATTTAGACGAGAGCAAGCTCGAAAATTAGAGCAAATACAACTTCCAGCTCCCTGCTACTCTCTCTAAAGCTCCTCCCTGCTGCGTTTCTTAGCCTAATTCTCACTTTTAAACTCTATTTTCTTCATTGTTTTTTGTGTTTACTCATCTTTTGTGTAAACTTTTATTTTCTCGTTGCTTGTTGTGTGGTGGTTGATCGAAGCTCTGTCAGATTCTCTGCTCTGATTGGTTGTTTTGATTCAGGGCATGTTGTCAAATGGCCTTAGAGGCAGCAGGTGGAGCCGGAGGAGCCTAATTTTATTCACAGATTACTGTGAGTTTTAACTAAGTTACCTACTTCTGGTCAACTAAAAAGACTGACTGCAGTAAACATAACCAAACCACAGAGGGAGCAGGTAAGGAAATGTTTCGTTGGAAGTCGATGGCGGGTACACTATGAGGAGTTTTGCTCTATATGCTGTTGAATCTCCAGGTGTATGAGCGGTAAACATGGAACAATCGTAACATGTTCATTCGTGAGTCACGCAACAAATATTGTGTGATTAGGACATCATAATAGGAAACATATGCTCGAGGTACATTTACAGTGTGGCTGCGATGCCTTACAAAGCATTTTACTGTAACTTTAAAGTGTTAGTACACATTAATGCTGCGCTCGCCCCATTACGAAACATCCCCCAGAGAGTAAACACTATTAGCATAATAAATACGCTGATGCCAAAAGCTGCATTTGGATGAATATCAGCCTCTGACCTTGCGACTGGACATCGGGCTTTTTCTGCCACTCTCCATCATCGTACTTCCCCTCGCCTCTCTTTCTATCTCATCTCCCGCTCTGTGAATGTGGCCTGAGAGGCAGCACGGCCGAGGTTAATGCCCATATATTACTTTGCAGATACACTCTGGGGCCACATGGCTCTGTAATTAAAGCTTGTCCCGCATCAGGTGAAGATATGAAAATGTCATTATTACTTCGCTGATGAAGTGATATACAAAACATTTTCTGGCTTCCTCCTTCGGCTGGAGCTCATTTGTAAGTAAGGGGAGGAATAAAAACTGAGCTCAAATACATCTAAATACGTTTTCAGATATTTGGTTAGTGTGGGGAGTGCTTGATTTATTTATAAGGACAGATTTTAGACAGTAATTTTTAACAGTAGGCTTTGATAAAAAGGGTCCTTTACAATGGATTACATTTCCCACCTCATCATTTAAATCTGTCTGTCACTTTAATAGAACAAATAAATAAAATTCGAATAAATAAATTCATAAATGTGTGGATTATTACTTTAATTTATCAGTTGGACAAAATATGAAAAATAAATGCTAATGTTGTTCTGTGTGTAGTGGATGTGAGAATAGGCGACCGTCGGCTAATATGTTTGCCATATTAACTCTAAATACGATAATATGTCAGTGTTGCATTTGCAGGCTGTTTCTGCTGACCCCAAGCAGCCAAGAAATCTTTTCCATTAGTTTCATCCATTGACATCCATTAGTTTCCTTTCTTATGCACAAGCAATAAAAAATCTTTGCATGCTCCTGACACCTGCTTAAGGTATGTAATCCATTACAGTGAACATCAAGTCCAAATGAGACTTTTAGCTACATTATTGCCATGAAGAAAAGTGGTGCAGATTAAACTGAGTTTGAACTGCATCAAGAGAAAAAAATTAATACCTGGATATATTTATGCTAAATTGGTGTTCAGTGTGATGGATTACACATTCTTTAACAAGTCTCAAGAGTCTGAAGAGTTGATTTCACATCTTACAAAACTGAATGGAAATCAGTGTTTGCCTGGAATTTCAGGAAAATATACATAAAAAAAATCTGAAACACAGCATAAATTTGAAAAGTGGTATGCAGATAATATAAGTATATATAGTTTGTAGGTAAGGAGCTTTATAAGCAGCTGACAGTTGCTCCAGAAAGACATTTTACTTGGGCTTTTACGTTGGAGTTTCTCGACTCACTCAGTTTCCTCCCGCCTGTTTGTACCAGATCCAACAGAAGACAAATGACGGCCCGATCTGAACCCATCCATCAGAAAATGGCAAACAACTGTTAACAGAAATCGTACATCCTTTAAATATGAATAGCTTTGATTTATGCGTCTGTACTCCGTGGATTAATATGATTACAGTTATTAAACCTGCGGGATAATGAGTTATGGAAATTCCAGCTCATGAAAGCTTCAGCCGCCTGCCTATTAAACATCATTCATAATCAGCTCCTTAGTATACAGATAGGATAGATTTGTACCCACACATGCTGCCATACCAGATGGCTAATATTTGGCGTGCAGCGACGGAGTGACAGGAGCTAAATGAGAGCGCTGACATACTGACATTAATATGGGCATGGTAAATGTGATAATTGCAAAAAAAAACAAACCCTATGGTTTAAAAGGATAATCAAAATAATCATATCATTCATGACATATGTTAAACAGGTCCATTCTTTTTTCTGAAGCTGATATTATGATCCACTCCAGTTGTAGGAAAAAAAAAATCCATTTTTGTTGGTATGTTTATGAAGGGCGACCGAGGCTTGACCATGAGAGGAGCCTGAAATGCAAAATTGCTAAATGGCGTGAATGGGCAAGAACCCAATAGCATTTCTAAGTATTGTATTTCTATTTATGAGGAGACAATTCGGCTGGAAATTACTATCTTTACACTAAACATGCAATTACGTTTTCAACATATGTAGACCCCCTGAAACGATTTTTTTTACACTTATGAAATATGCCCCAATAAGATAATATGAGCTGTTTTTGTTAACAGTGTTCATTTTTAGTTATGCTAGGGGCAGCCTTCAGTGAATACAGGAAGAATAAATTTGAATGACTTTGTTGATCCCTTTCCTTTTCATCTTATACATGCATCAAGTTAAGAGTTCAGTTTAACCATTACCTCTGTTTATGATAACAATTATACCACGCCTGCAACACATTACCTTCAGCCTCAGTTGTTAAATGCTAATTGGCAGACACTAAGCATGTTGAAAGAGTAAACTGAGATGGCGAACATGGGAAAAGACCATCTGCTGCGCATCGACAGGTAAGCATCGTCACTTTGAGCATGCTAATGTTAGCGTTTAAAAGAAAAAAACGCTGCACCTAATTACAGCCCAGCACAACCACCAGTGTGACTGTAGAGCATTAGTCATGTTTTAATATAGAGACTCATTATATGCACAACCTCCAGCTTTTAAAGGAAAATGGTCCAATTCTGACCTCTTTATTTGCACTCTTACCACCTCCAGTTCTATTTCCACGTTTCCACTCAGTTTAGGTTAATTTATTTTCTCTTTTAATTCAAGTACAAAAACCATACTTCATTAATTGACGAAGTCTGGTGTGTGGTAATAACATTGTTATTGGTTTTAAATGTTATTTTGTGAGTAGCTGCGATACATGTGTGGATAAGGAGTAAAAAATATGGCAGTAGAAAATAAAGAAAATGAAGCTGTCAACAACTTCAGAGTACCTAGAAATCAGAGTACTGATATTTTCTTTGCAAAATAAACAGGTACAGGTACGAATAGTGGCTTTGCATTACCCCCGTAGTGGAATGAATGCAGCACACCACCTGACAGTACAGCTGCGTTATTTTTATGAATTTTTAGACAGGAACAAGGCTTTGCACATTCATACCAACAGACAAACAACTGTTTCTCATCATCTGAGAGATGAAAAATCTTTGTTATAAGAGAAGTTCTGTTTCCTCATCTGCATAGAGAAGGAAAATGTTAACTTGACATAACTTGACACGCACAAAAATAGATGTGTTCTTGAAGGAAAAATAATCATTTTGAACATCTACAGCTGTGTAAAAAGTGTAAATCCATGTGGTGTCAGTGTGTATGCAAATACAACTTCATTAGTTTTGGAGATCAGGAGATTGAGGTGAGGGTACAATGTGTTATAATAGAATGGAAGGCAGATGACAGTCCTATTTCCTTTGAGACTTTCCTGTTCACTGTCTCCTATTATATTAAACCAAATCAATTATCCCAAAGGCTGCATGCTATAATAGGAAGCTGGGTGGGCATTTTTAAACAGAGGAGGCTGCCTGCTCAAATCCAAACACGCCGTGTGCGATTACAGTGATGAGGGCATTGAAATTCTGTAATTGAGACATGCAACATTATGATTCCAAACTGATTGAATATAATTAGCCATGGCTTTTACTTTGTTTGCTTGCTTCCTTTAATTAAAAGATTTTTCTTTTCAGTTCATCAGAGTAGATTCACATTATGCAGGAATGTTTGATAAGTGATTAGCCTGGTAAGGCCCACTAAGATAATTAACCGTCCAATCGTCCAAAAGTGTGCTGCAGTTGCCAAGTGGCGCCCCCCCCGCCCACCGCGTATATCAGTGGCTTAGCTGTAAATAACTCAGCAGTGTCTCTGTTTAATCTATTCCATCCATCTATTAAACTATCCAAGAACAATGTTGTAGTGTTAACCTGCGAAAATGAGGTGTTTTCACTCCTGTGCCTTCAGTCATCATCATATCAGGTGTGACATGAACTCATCTTGGTTAATGTTTCTCTGACAGCTTAATGATGAGCCATACCATAAATAGATGCAGCGGTTACACCTTTACGTGCGACTGCGACGTATACTTCCTTCTGAACCCGGCTGCAGAGCAATGTCTTGACACGTCTCTTGCGTTTCCACAGCGAGCTCCCAAACACAGTGCCTGCCTGCTGTGAATATTAAGTCCATTCTCCTCTAGTGTCTCCGTGGGTGTGAGGCCTTGTCCTTGCAGAGCAGAGCACACTCCATCCCTGACAAGGGCTCCGCTTTTATCACCTGATGCTGTGAGAGCCAAATGAGGGTTCGGCCATGTTCAGCCATTTATCATCCGCGATCAGTGAGCAGCCACAGGGGCAGAAAGGACCTTGGCTGCGTGCTCGCACTCTCCTCCTGCCATTTGTTCTTAAAGTCGACCAGGTTTAGTGTCACTGTGGTCTACTGCAACCTCTGCAGGAAAAACAAACATCAACGTGGTGGCTTTGCTTATACACAGCGGGCCTTGTGTCTCGGGCTTTCGCGTCTGCACATACTGTATCTTCCACAAAATACTCGCTTCAAGGCAAAATAGATGATGATGATGAATGTGGCAAATATGGTTAGAGGAGCGTTAAATGGGGTGCTTATTTATTTTTTGTTCCCGACATCCATTCTGTTTGCCAACTGTAGTACAAGGTGTTCGGCTGCGAATCGTCTGCAACTTATAATGAATTGAGATATTTGTATGCTGCAGGAGGAGTTATTAGCAAATATCATCTGACAAACAGCAGCGCTGTTTTTCTAAGATGTTCAATAGCTTTAAGTTTAACTCCTTGAATAACTGTGTAAACCCACAGAGCTCCATTATTTTTACTCGGAGTTTGATGAATGTATTCACAAAACCACCTCAAGAAAGCAGGTTGGTGTGTTTAGCTTGAACAAAGAGGAGGGAGGGAAGGTAAATTGGTTGCTTTCCCTCAAATCTTCCGAAAAGTATGGGTGTGTGTGCCGACCTCCTTATTTGTGTTAACATGTGGGTTGGTGTTCCCTTTCATCCACCCGGTTTTGCACTACAGCCCCACTCCCTTTGTAATGGCTTGTTTGGACTCCTTCTCTCAGACCTTGTATTTGCTCTTTCCTGGCAGCTTGAGACGACGAGGCAGGAGTCATTTTCATTCACTTGTTCACAAGGGTCATACTTAATGCCCACTTTCCCAGATGTGTTCTGGAGGATATGCTGCCAGAGGTAAACAAGATTTCCCACAATGGTATGGAGGAGCAGCATCTAAAACACTATTGAAATGTGGTTCGAGATGTTTCCCAAAGACAAATTCCAATGTATTTGTTGATCCCCTGCCTTTTCAGGTCAGTGTTTTCACATATAAACAAACGTTGCTGCAAGAGCAATGACAATGAATCAGAACAGCAACGTTGTAGGTTGGACAGCTAAACAATGAGCTGAAACACACTGTTATTTAATACTTTATTATAAAAAATATTTATTATACCTGCTTTAATCTTTTTTATTGACATTTTTCTTTGAACTTCAGGGTGTTTAGATGCCCATGTTACACCTAATAGTGATTTTAGATAAGTGCCATAACAACAGCCTTGTTCTTAAATGAACATTGTATGTGTTGTTCAAGTCTGTTTTCCCTGTCTGTACGGAACTAGTGGAAAGTTTATTGACTCAAAGCTCACTAATGGTGATGTTCACTGGGAAATATGGCATGATTATGAATTTATAGGTTATAGATTCAATTTCCATCTGTAAAACGTATTCACAACACACACAAAAAGGAAAAAATATTACAATCATGTTTTGCTAATGCTCTCTATATTTTTAGCAGCCCCCACCGCTCTGCCTGTACCCTTCTGAATTATAATAACAAAAGCCAGATGATTTATTTCTGCTCCTTTTGTAGTGCTTTCTTTTCTCCTACCTGTCTCCAGGAGAGAGGAGTGATGCAATAGGCTGATATCAACATCTGTGCCTCTGTGAAGACAGCGCTGCCCAGATAAGATGCTCACAAGTGTGCAGAGGAGGGCTGTACTGTGGGCGAAGATATGCAGACCCGGCAGATAAAGAGAATAGCGTGAATTGAAGTGGCTGCTTCAAAAAAAAGTAAGATGGGTAGTAACTTCAGAATGACCTCAACAGATGTAAGGCGCTTCAACACAAAACCCCTTCCTACTGAGACCCAGCATTGCTGTGTGCATCATCCACTATATGGACAGACTTCGGGAGCATTGTTTGTTATGAACTATTTTCCTTTCTGTAGATAGCTCTTTCCATGAACCCGTGTCCTCCCTTCTAAATGTCAGTCACACATCTGGTATATGTAATACAATGCTTACTCCCTTGAAATAGCCTTTGTTGTATAAGAAATGGCTTGGAACATGGACTTGAGTGGGCAACCACATACATGTACTTTGTACAATAGATTCCATATAAGAAAGCATTTTGTCCACAATTGTCCACAGTATGCCACACATTAATTATTTCATGACTTGTAAAAAAAAAAATCTAAAGCAGAGATTGCCACCTTCATCATCTTTAATGAATTAAGGTAGGTCATCAACATAATCTCGGATGTGTGTTGCCAAAATCTCAAGGTCTCATTTCAGAGAAAAATGATGCTCTGTGTTGATCTCCAGGTTTCATGGGCCTCAAGCTTTCGTACTTTGACTGGTGAGTCTATGGATGTGCAGCCAATCACAGACCATCTGGGGGTTTATGATGCATGTGCATGAAGATAATTTTTATCGTGAAACGATCTTTCAAATGTTGAGTCCACATTTATATTCAGTTTCTTGAACTGTATCGTTAACATTTTCTATTTATTTTATTTTTCAAATGAATTGCACCAAAATATTTGACAGTATACCCAAAACCAGCTGAATGATGTATGTGTGTGTTTTTTTCAGAATTGTATCTGTTGTAAACACTATAAGTTTAAAAAGAAGCCAAAAACACCCACACGTTTTGCCTCAGTTTGTAAGAAGGTATTCATGTTGGCACAGGGACTAAATCACCCACTCTTGAGATACAAAGGTGCAGGATTTGAGTCCCTTGATAACAAAGTCCAGCTTGCCAACAATGTGGGAATTCATGCATGTACTGTGTTTTCAAGTGATAATTGGGGTCATATCAGATACTGGCAATTTACTCAGTTGTTTTTCGTGTCTTCACTTCTACCTTTTAATCTTGCCGAAAGCTCTTTTTGTACGTGTAGTTGGGTTGAGTCAGCTTTAGCAGTAGTGGTTTGATTTCTAACAAGTGCTTTTGGCCTGGACTCTCCCTGAATGTCAACTTCGGCTTCCGTGTTTGGCAATTAAAAAATTGAGAGCTTGAACAAACTGACTCTCTGTTACGATTCCCAGGCAGAGAGGAGCTAGACCCCGAAATGCAGACCAGAGCAGACACCAAATGGATTGAAGCTTTCAACAGTTTTAATGTTCTTTTCAATGAGTAGAAATCACAAATCAGAGTTTGGCCAGCCGTGGGCGTCACGGCTTGGCGTGGGGCTGATGCCGCAGGGGCAGAGAGCCGAGCTGCACCAGAGAGCTGCAAGGAGGACTGCAGAGGGGGAGATGAGGCCAGGAGGAAGACGAGGTAAGCCAGGGAGGCAGCCGCGGCGGAGCCAGGAGTCGAGAGAGGTAACTGAACGATCTGGCGATGAGTGGATGAATGAGCCGGGCTTAAATCCTGTTGGTGGGTTGATTGTAGAATGACTGCCAGGTGGTGCGGCTGAACCAGGTGTGGTAGTGAATGCCCTGGAGTTACCTCGTCCTCTCCTATGCGGCCAACAAACAGACAGTGACAGACAGGGGAGACAAAACACAAGACAGGGATCCTAACAGTACCCCCCCCTCAACGGTCACCTCCAGGTGACCCTTTGGGCTTGTCAGGGTGGTCCCGGTGGAAACGTTTAACCATGTTATGGTCCAGGATCTGTCGTCAGGGGAATCCATGATCGTTCCTCCGGACCATAACCCTCCCAGTCCACCAGATACTGCAGTCCCCGGCCCCGCCGTCTCACGTCCAGGAGGCGACGCACCGTGAATGCTGGGTGGTCATCAATGATCCGGGCGGGTGGGGGGGTCAGGTCAGGAGGAGGACTCAGGGCGCTTGTGACAACCGGCTTTATCTGGGACACATGAAAGGTGGGATGGATCCTCATAGACGAGGGCAGCTTGAGGCGGACGGCGGAGGGGTTAATGATTTCTTGAATTATGAAGGGACCCAGGTAGCGAGGGGACAGTTTGCGGGACTCGCATCTCAGGGGAATGTTTCTGGAAGACAACCAAACGGACTGACCTTGGGAGTACTGGGGAGCAGGTAATCGGTGCTTGTCTGCCGATCGCCGATTCCGCTGAACGGTGGCCTCCAAGGCGGCCTGGGTCCTTTGCCATACTGCCTTACACCGTTGGAGATGATGTTGGATGGAGGGAACGGCCAACTCTTGTTCCTGGCGTGGAAACAGTGGTGGTTGGTAACCTAGCGAGGCCTCAAAGGGGGAAACACCAGTAGCGGAACTAACCAGGGAATTGTGAGCGAGTTCGACCCAGGGGAGGTATGTGCACCAAGTACTCTGGTTGCCGGCCGTGACACAGCGTAGCGCTGACTCTAGGTCCTGGTTCGTCCTCTCCGTCTGCCCGTTTGATTGAGGATGGAACCCGAGGTGAGACTCACTGACGCCCCCAGTCCCTTACAGAATGACTTCCAAACCTGTGAGATGAACTGCGGACCCCGATCCGACACAATGTCCCATGGAATGCCATGAAGGCGTACGACGTGGTTGGCGAGAAGGTCGGCTGTCTCACGGGCTGTGGGGAGCTTGGCGAGGGCAACAAAGTGGGCTGCCTTAGAAAATCGGTCAACTATGGTCAATATGACTGTCTTCCCATTGGACGGGGGCAAACCTGTGACAAAATCCAGGGCGATGTGGGACCAGGGCCGCCCAGGAACAGAAAGGGGCTGAAGGAGGCCGGACGGAGGTTGATGAGAGCTCTTCCCTCTGGCGCAGACGGTGCAGGCCTGAACAAAACCCCTTATATCTGCCTCCATGTTCCTCCACCAGAAATGACGCTTAATGAGACTGATGGTACGGTTGATGCCTGGGTGACATGAGAGCTTGGACGAGTGAGCCCATTGCAGAACTTGTGACCGGACAGCGCATCAGGGACAAACAAGCGGCCCGGAGGTCCCTGCCCGGGTCTGGCTGCTGCTGTTGAGCCCGCAGGACGGCGTTCTCTATGTCCCAGGTGATAGCAGCGATGACCCTGGAGGTAGGAAGGATGTTCTCCTCCTGCACCTTCTCCTCCACGCTGAACTGTCTTGAGAGGGCGTCAGGGCTTGATGTTGCGGGACCCGGGGCGGTAGGTGAGGACGAAGTCAAAGCGACTGAAGAAGAGAGACCATCTGGCCTGACGAGAGTTCAGCCGCTTCGCCGTCCTGTATATAGGCCAGGTTCTTGTGGTCGGTCCAGACAACGAAGGGCTGTGTTGACCCCTCCAACCAGTGGCGCCACTCCTCCAGCGCCATCTTGACCGCCAGCAACTCCCGATTACCGACGTCGTAATTGGCCTCTGCAGGGGAGAGGCGGCGAGAGAAGAAGGCACAGGGATGGAGCCGACCGTCAGACCCCCGTCTCTGGGACAAGACTGCTCCGACCCCGATATCCGACGCATCCACCTCTACCACGAATTGCTGAGCTGGATCTGGCTGAACCAGGACTGGGGCCGTGGTGAACAGAGTCCTTAGCCGATTGAACGCCTTCTCAGCTTCCTCACTCCAGACAAAGGGACGAAGACGGGGAGGTGAGAGCTGTCAGGGGCGCCGCCTCTTGGCTGTAGTTCCGGATGAAGCGTCTATAAAAGTTGGCAAACCCCAGGAAGCGCTGCAGAAGCTTACGGTTGGTTGGAATGGGCCATTCTGCTACTGCTCTCACCTTCGCTGGGTCTGCTTGCACGCAGCCTTCCTTTATGATGAAGCCGAGGAAGTCGACCTGGGAGGCGTGGAATTCGCATTTCTCCTTTTTAACGAAGAGACGATTCTCCAATAACCTCTGAAGCACCTGGCGGACATGGAGCTGATGATCAGGTAAGTTCCTGGAATAGATCAAAATATCGTCCAGATACACAAAGACGAAACGGTTTAGGAAATCACGGAGGACATCATTTATGAGGGCCTGAAACACTGCGGGGGCATTGGTTAGCCCAAATGGCATCACCAGGTACTCAAAGTGGCCCAGGGGGGTGTTGAAGGCTGTCTTCCATTCGTCCCTCCTCCCGGATCCGCACCAGGTGGTAGGCGTTGTGGAGGTCTAATTTGGTGAATATGGTGGCACCTTGAAGGGGAGTGAAAGCGGAATCTATTAGAGGTAGGGGATATTTGTTCTTTACCGTGATATTATTTAGGCCTCGGAAGTCTATACATGGCCTGAGGGATGAGTCTTTCTTCTTAACAAAAAAAAAAAACCCCGCCCCTACTGGAGATGTTGAGGGGCGGATGATGCCAGCAGCCATGGAATCGTTAATGTATCCCTCCATGGCCTCCTGCTCTGGTCTGGTCAGGTTATACAGGCGGCTGGAGGGAAGAGGAGCATCAGGAAGTAGCTCAATCGCACAATCATAGGGGCGATGAGGTGGCAAAGAGAGCGCCTTATCCTTGTTAAACACCTCTTGCAAATCGTGGTAGGCGGGAGGAACCCCAGACAGGTCCACTGGCTCGATAAGAGGGCTATGTGGTGTCGGAGCCTCCCCTGTGGGCGATAAAGCAGACTGCAGACAATGTTTATGGCAATAGAGACTCCAGCTTAAAACCTTGCCTACGGCCCAATCCATGTGAGGATTATGAGTTGCCAACCAAGGATACCCTATGATGAGGGGTGTAGCGGGGGATGAGATGACAAGGAGCTGGATAGATTCGACATGATTGCCAGACAGGACAAGTTTCACAGGGAGTGTGCGGTGAGTAACCTGAGCCAGGATTCGGCCGTCCACTGCGAGGGCGTTGCGGGGTCTCTCCAGCGGCTCCGAGGGAATGCCAGCCTGCTCTGCTGCCTGCTCGTCAATAAAATTCTCCTCCGCCCCGGAATCGATGAGAGCCTGAAGGGAGAACCGTTGAAGCTGGAAGCAGATGGTGGCTGGAATTTGGAGACGAGTTAGAGACCCCCTGGGACTTTGGACCCGGCCCGCCAGAATTCCCATGCTTACTGGCGGGCCCGGTCTTTTGGTCGCCGGGGACAGGCAGGCAAGGAGTGACCAGTTCTCCCACAGTAAACACACTCACCCGCTCGGAGCCGGCGATTCCGTTCCTCTGGGGAGAGATGAGCCCCTCCCACCTGCATGGGTTCCTCAGGGGTCGGAACACTTGGAGATTCAGGAGCCCGACTTGCAGAATTTGGAGGCGGTCCCCCGGGGGAATTAGGAATCTCGGGGGAAACTGGAGCGGGACGGCGCTCACGTCATGGCGAGCCTGTAAACGGGAGTCTATATTTCAGCCAAGTTAATTTTATTAGCGCCTCCAAGCCGACAGGCTGGCTCCTCCCGAGGCACGCAAGTTCGTCCTTGATGTACTCACGGAGCCCATTGTAGAAGGCGGCACACAATTGGCGTCCTCGGTCCAATCCACCTCGGCCGCCAGGGTCCGGCAAACTCCAGGGTGTAATCCGCGACCGAGCGCCGGTCCTGGGTGATGGTAAAGAGCCGCGAGGAAGCACAGAAGGGGGTAGCTGGGGACTCAAAAACCCGGCAGCAAACTCCTCGAGGAAGGCGGAGAAGGTGAGTCCGGAAAAAGTCCGCCCAGCGAACCTTGCTTCAGCCCAGGTAAGAGCCTTTCCCTGCAGCAACCCCAACATAAAGTGAATCTTGGAAAAGTCGTTAGAGAATGATATGGACTTGAGCTGAAAGAATAGCTTGCACTGGAATATAAATCCCTTGCACTGGGAAGACACACCTGAGAACGGTTCGGGGGGCACCGCTTGAAGGTCCCGCTGCTGATCGTCTCCAGTCTCAGGCTGGTTCCGCTGATCCGTCGGGGCTGCCGGAGCTTGCAGGGAGGCGAGCTGAGCTGAGAGTGAAGCGACCTGCTGGGCGAGAGTTTGGTTAGCGGAGATCAGAGCTCGGATGTTAGCGTCATGTTGGCCCAGTAGGATCCCCTGCTGGGTCACACAGCCTGCTGGACTGGTGCCGATCTGGGTTCTTGGTCCGCGGGGTCCATGTTTTGGCCAGATCGTAATGTTACGATTCCCAGGCAGAGAGGAGCTAGACCCCGAAGTCGAAATGCAGACCAGAGCAGACACCAAATGGATTGAAGCTTCAACAGTTTTAATGTTCTTTTCAATGAGTAGAAATCACAAATCAGAGTTTGGCCAGCCGTGGGCGTCACGGCTTGGCGTGGGGCTGATGCCGCAGGGGCAGAGAGCCGAGCTGCACCAGAGAGCTGCAAGGAGGACTGCAGAGGGGGAGATGAGGCCAGGAGGAAGACGAGGTAAGCCAGGGAGGCAGCCGCGGCGGAGCCAGGAGTCGAGAGAGGTAACTGAACGATCTGGCGATGAGTGGATGAATGAGCCGGGCTTAAATCCTGTTGGTGGTGGGTTGATTGTAGAATGACTGCCAGGTGGTGCGGCTGAACCAGGTGTGGTAGTGAATGCCCTGGAGTTACCTCGTCCTCCTATGCGGCCAACAAACAGACAGTGACAGACAGGGGGGAGACAAAACACAAGACAGGGATCTTAACACTCTCAGCACTGATCATACACCTAAGTCATTCCTGCGATATCGGTTGCCGACTCTCACGCCGTCCCCCATGTCACCAGGCAACAGCACACACAGAAAACAGTAGAAAGAGAATAACACACCTCAACAAAAGCGAGAAACTTTAGAAAACACTTCAGATCTCATCTTTCACCACAGGAAGCAAAGACACCACAAATAACACTGTTGACAATGTAAGGAACTGAATAAAAGTTAATATACACCTTGGCCACTTACTCAGGTCCAGAGGGAGTCGCTGCAGATGGAACAGTTCTTGAAAAGTGCCTGTTCTTATAGTAGACTATATAACTTGACAACTGAGAGTAAAGGTAAAGCTATTATGCTTTTTTTGATGCTCTCTTTTTTTCTCTTATTTCACCCTTGAGAGTCTACAGAAGTGTGATTAGGTATGACCTTCTAGTGATAATTGCAACTAAATTAAGTATGTTTTACTATTAAGGGGAAAGAAATAACAAAGGAATGCATCTGTAGTTCATGATAAATTTTCTCACTGTGGTGCCTGAGGTGTCAAATGAGTTTGTTTCAGAGTCTGGGCACAGGAGGGGCCCAGAATTCCTTGCAGGTTTCCTGTCATGCCCGCAATCGTCCTACAGGAGGCGTGCTGCGACACAAGGCGCGCTTGTCATAGCTTGTGGCGGCTCATCAATAAGGTCGCGGAGCAGCAACACAGATGCTGGCTGAGGTCTCTGTCCTGGAGAGACTAGCTAATCACAGTCTCTGTGGGGAACAGCGGGGGAGCAGTCTGTCTTCTGATACTCTATCTGCATACACACACACATAAGCGCACACAGACACAGCCCATATACACACCTGCACAGTCAGTCATATACAAGTACACAGCAAACACGAGGCAGACACCCCTCCACAGGCACAGACATAAACATGTCATGAAATACAAAATGCAATGCAGGAACATGCGTGTTACTGCCCTCCCCGCTGCGCCGCTTCCATTTCCTTGCTGCTGTGTTTGCCCAAATCCAAAAGAGGCAGACTTAGTTAGTAAATACAAACACATTAGGGTTTGCGGGCTCATTGCCCTTGCTGTGGTGTAACACAGTCGCAAGCATGTGTTAATCTTTTGCTGTCAGATGTTGAAAAAAGAAGTGTGTGTGTAGGGGGAGGGGTTTGTTGGCGTATCTTGATGATGAT
This sequence comes from Scortum barcoo, assembly GCA_023238725.1. NCBI lineage: Eukaryota > Metazoa > Chordata > Actinopteri > Centrarchiformes > Terapontidae > Scortum > Scortum barcoo. The sequence continues at coordinate 18,120,884 of CM041543.1, forward strand.
GCAATCTCATTTGTTTGTATTTGAAGGAGATGTTGAATTTTCATGTGAACACTGCTTTTCAGAGAGTTTAATAAGCACCGTTGCGCATCGCTTGAGTTAAGAGAATTAGCGCCTTTGTGCTGAAAATGACATTTTGTTGAGCCTCAAGCACAGAAGCAAACATATTTATGAAAAATGAAATGCAGATATCTCACTTCTAGGGTGCAATGTAGCTTTCAGGCATCCATGTGGGAATGGGAATGTTAGAAACAGAAAAAGAAGATGTTGGCAAAATTTTTTTTTGGTTTGTTTGTTTTTAATTTTTTTATTTTAAGGAAGCACTCACTAACATTTAACAAGCTGCAAACTCTCCACAAGTTGTTTCCTAAAGTTTCTTTGTATCTGTCTCTTAGGTGAGGGCACAGAACGCCTCATTAAACAACTTTCACAGGGCCAAAAACTAAATGTATAGGAGTTATCTCTGCGGCAACTTAGCAACAGCATCCAGTGATGAGATGTGGTGAAAAGCTCCAGTAAGAGTGATCTTTGACTTCAGACTTTTTAAGGGGGGGGGGGAGGGGGGGGGTCAAACCTCAAGGTCAAGTATGAATTTCACACTCAAATAGCTTACAATTAAGAACTGCAGAGATATAATATCACTCCGAAAATGGTCTAAAATGAATCATTTGTGTTTTGTTTTTATGACTGCTTGCTTGGTACCCTACCTGCAGTTTAAGATTTTCCAGCTAATTTCTTTTTTTTCTGATGGTTCAGTCTTTTAGCTGTGCAGGATACTAGTCTGGATCTGAGAAGTGAAATTTCCTCCCGCCTTTGTCTGTCTTTACATCAACAGCTCACATGCAGCCATCACAGCACCAGACCCGATCCTTGTTTATGCTTCAAAGACAACTCCCTTATAATTTCCTCCGCTGAGCGGTCAACAAAGCTTGTGTCTCATGAAAACATTTATGTGAGGTCAGATTCAGTTGGTTGTGAGCATATGCTCAGCTTGTCTGTTGTATCGGTGTGCGTAAAAAGGGTGTGAAGGCATAAAGGGACAAATCACACACTCACAATGTGATCCAATCAGCAGTAAAACACTCCCAACCATGAACATGGTGTTAAGACCACACTCAGGGAAAATATAGGCTTTATAAAAACAGAAGAATGGCAGATAAGGCTGCTCAATAATAACAACACACACACACACACACAGATACACACACATATTTTTCCTTTTGGTCTCTTCTCATAAGTCTCTTCTCCGTCGTGACTCATCAAGATGCAATATTGCACAATGCACGGGGAGAAGGGTTTTTATTTAGAGCACAGGGGCCAAGGACGTTCATACAATTTTTAAGAAATGAAATTGGATTTGCAAAAAATGAAAGGTTCATTCTGAGGAATTTATATTTGCCACGGATATACAGAGTGAGTCATTCTTCAAGCCTATGATTCATCAAACGGGCACAACTTTAACCTGGACCTGCAATTCCCAAAATTCAATCCTGGCCTTTGGAAAAATGACGGAAGTTCATTAGTCTTACCTCATGACAAATGTCTGGCCATAGAGGCATGCTTAGTTATTGCATACTTTACCTGCTGCCTCTGATCAATACTTAATTACACCAGCTTTTTCTGGTTTGCTGGATTATTGGTTTGAATAAAGGGCTTGTTTGAGAAGTGAGAGCGACCCAGCAGGCTTATAGAGACAGAAACTGTTGCAGTGATCAGTAACCATGCATCATTACTCCACAGTCGATGGTAACAAAGTGTCTCGAATCAGGCTTAACGACATTAGAGGCAGAGAACGGGGAGGAACAGCAGATACTTAGTTTGTTAGCCAGGTCACTACTGATGTAACTGTGTTAGCCAGGCTAGTGCTATAATGTGCCTGGAACAAAGCAGCCAAGACCATTAATAATCCTGGTTCAAAACATATGCTTCTGTTTGCAGCTTGAAAGTTGCTTTTAGGAACTTGTTATTGATAAAAGGAAGGGATGGGTCATATTGACCCAAGAGTGTCTGGTGAAAAACACTGAAGAGCAATGTCCCATTAGAGTTTATTTTAAGTATACTGAGAAGCATCAAAGATCCTTAATGTGTGCCGTCTGGATTAATGCATTCTGATCACATAAAGATGCTGCATTAAAATACACATTCGCCTGAATCAAATACATCTTGTCGTGTGCAGTGATGGCCAGTATGTGTCACGCTTAATGACCCCACAACCTCATATTGGCACTGGTCGTTATGAGCCAGACATGTTCGGTCTTTAGTGAAATGTCTTGACAGCTGTTGGATGGACGGTCATGAAGTGAACACCAGATCGCCCAGAAGATGAGTTTTCATCTGGCGCCACCAGCAGGTTGTCATTTGTGTTTTTTTAAGTGAACTATCTCAACAACTATTGGCACGGAGTCCGGGAACTCTGTCGCCCCTCGTTGGGTCACAATTTTAATTTAGGGCTGAAACATTTAGTTGATTAATCATTAAGGTGACTGATAGAAATTTAATCTGTGGCTACTTTAATAAAGGATTAATCATTAATCATTTTTCAAGCACAAATGCCAAACATTTTATGCCTCCAGGTTGAATACAGGGCTTTTAATTCCCTTCTATTACATTAAACAGATTTTTAGGCTGTGGCAGTCTAGAAATCTGCAGAAAGCTGTTTGATGATGTTACTTTGAGCTCTGGGAAAATCTAACAATATTCTCATGAGCCTCAGCTCTGCTTTGAGAGTGACTTTAATTAGCAAATAATGGTGATGATCACAGTGTAATTACACATGCTGAACATGCATGTGAGCATTGTCTTTGTGAGCACATGTAGCTCTGCACAATAAATCAAAACAGATTGGCGACATTGATGTGCCCGCTGCATAAATATAATATGACATGATTCTTCAATTAGCTCCATAGTTACCTGAAGAATTATTCAACCTTGAGAATCTGTCACACTCTCATTTCATATACTGACCCCCTCACGTAATGTACTTGATATGAGTAAGCCCCCAAACTCCCTGTGAATAACATCCCTGGTAAATTTGAACAAATCACCACTTAAAGACAAGCTGCAGTGGAGATTATCCCTCCCATCAACCTGTCCTCTCTTTCCCTCTTTTCTCAAGGACAGAGGCAGGTGCTAATAAGACTCATTTAGCACAATGAAACAGAACGAAGGCTCACCAGAATGCAAAGATAATGAGATAATGAGATAATAAGATTGCTTTGAAGTAGATAAACATCCAGTAAATATCGCTGGCTGTCACAGGTGTTTTTGCATTGAGCGTGTTTAATCAGCGCTCATCAACATTCACAATGCAAAACGTTCGTCCTTTGGAATTTAAACAAGGGTAGAAAATATGGCTGACGGTTCAAAACGCTCCACTGTACATCCTGAGAAGCATTTCAAGAAGCGAGACCAGCGTGTATAAAAAGATCCACAAAATCATATCAGCAATTTTAAACAGCTGGACTAATGAGGAAGCATGTTTCTCAAATGTCTCCATCATGTGTTCTGCTTAATATCTGCATGAGACATGTGCTGTTAAGCAGACCAGCTATAGTTTTTGTTCATCAAAGGGAATAAGCAAAGATCCTTTTGGTCTTGGCAAATGGATAGGCTGATGTCAGGAACACGATGTGGTTGTTATTAGCTAAGGGCTAAATATCTACGCCCGTGTCAGATCAATTATAGATTAAAGACTTTGGTTTGTTTTCTTATTTTCTCTGACATATGTACTCTTATTTAATGATGCGATTTATGTATACATATATAAAGTTAGTGAGTTAGAAAAATGTGTGTGCATGTGTTAATCTGTGTGGCATTGGAGCGGCATGCTGGCAGGTGCAGATGTATGCAACCGTGTTTGAAAAGCAGAGCAATTAGAGCGTAGCTGTGAAGGCAGGCCGTTGTGAAGTTTACCTTTTAATGCTGCTTCACACGTTGACTCCTGAAATTTAGATTCATTGCCCAACACGGGCAAAAATAATACAGGACTGACCGCTCCACCCTCACCTCACTGAGCACTCCCGGAGAAACATATCAAGCAGTCAGCTCCCATCGAGTCAATAGATTTTTAGCAACCACGGCTACGCTTGTCAGCTTTAGCTGATTGCCTGACATATTTCCTCAGTGTCTCTTGGCTCATCTACAGTTGTCAGTTCTCCAGACGTGGCTGTTGAAGTCATGCCCCTGGCCTTTCAGCTAATTCCCCATACAGCCTGTCTTTTTTTTTTTTCTTACCTGGACTCTGGCCAGTCCTGTCAGTCCTGATGTCTCCATTGCCCACAGTGGCTCTGTCTATCTGGCTCTGGCGCATTATTCTCTCTCTCTCTGTGTCCCTCCACTTTCCTCCTGGGTCCCTGACCTCTCTTTATTTCTCTCTCGCCCCCATCTCTTCTCTTGTATTCAATCTTTTCCTCTTTCATCCCACTCTATTTTGCCACTCATCCCCTCTTGGACAACCCTCCTTTCCCTCTCTGAACTTCTGCAGCATTCCCAGAGGTGCCGGGGCCAAACAGCCAGCAGTGCCATATCAGACACTGTCAGACATATGGAGGAATGCTGCGGCCAAAGCTGGGTGACTTCACCTCAGCGACAAGTACCGCTGATGCATAACTGATAAAGACGTTACGGGGCTGGGGCAAATTTGTCGCAGGTGACATAAAACAGTCGTCACGGCAGCTTGGACAGAAGAGGTTGTTTTATATAAAGATCAGACTCAGCCAAATTCAGCCTCAGCCTCTTTGTATTCTCTCTCCGAGTAGCCAGCCTGATGCAAATCGATAAAGTAATTTTCCCCCAGACTTGTCGTAATTAACAATCTGCCATGTGTGCTCAGGGGAACTGCAGCATTTGAATAGAAGCGACTTCCAGCTGCTACTGAGACGCCTGTGATTTAAGAAGTTTAAGACAGGAAGACGAGAGGAGGTCTATATGAGTAAGCATTAAACGCGGCCCACACGCTCTTTAGCAATGCTTGTTATGTAGTCTGCTTCCTTACGGCTGCTTCCAGCTGACATAAAATGCTAATGTCTGTATTTAAGTGGAGTGTGGGCTGCATTTTGGATGAAGACATAATCCCTTCAAGAAACACATTACTTTATTAATTAGTCAAAAATCATTACCTGAAACTGATCATTTAGTTTCTAAAATATATTTTTATGTTTGCTAGTCATGGATTCACTATAATAATGTGAAGGGAATGTCAAATCTGGTATAAACAGTGCACTTTTCTATGTAATACAGCATTAGTAAGCCATAAAAATAACAGTTTAGCCTTCCAAGTATTTCACAAGACCTGGGGAGATGTTATGTAATTGAAGGACTGATAAACCACAGAGAAACATGTATTTATGTTTCGAACAAAAACAACTTTAATTTCTATCATATATTTACTGAGCCTGAAAAAATCTTCCCTGTGTCTTATCAACACGGAGTAAACACAAATTTTTACATGATAACACTGGGCCAGAGGATAACTTAATCATATTATACTATATTATTTTATCATATGATACATTATTAATATAACCTAATATAATTATTGAATGACTGTCAGTGGAATTGCATTTATTGTATAACCAGTATTACATTATTCAGTAGCACACTCCAATAATGTGATTACTTTTTTTCAGAAACGAGTGTAAGTGATTACTACGAAAGCCCCAAGAGGCAAGTGAGGAGAAAATGTTTTTCAGGCTCATTTTTCCAAGTGTTTCTAGTTGTAATACTAATTTAGGCGACAAGAGGCTGAAATACAACAGTGTTTTAAATAAAACTGATATGACTTGATGTGATATAAACTCAACAATAGGGTTTTTTTTATTTCAAAGGTTATTTTTTGGGTAATTTTGCTTTTTATTGTTAGGGACAGCTGACGAGAGACAGGTGGATCAGAGGAGAGACAGAGAGAGAGGATAACATCCTGCAAAAAGCCAGGTCCAGGTCCAACTTGCTAACACAATACAGTGTGTACCTTGTGCGTTTCAGCACTATTTACAACATGGGTTAGTTTCGCACTTCAGCCTCTTGTGGCCAAAATTAGTATTACAACAAGAAAAACTTACCTCTCAGGGCATCTGTAGATTACAATTTGATATCCAGTGATATTTAATGACTTTACAGTTGAAGATTCCAGTAATGCTTTGTTACTTAAACAGTTTGGGGGGGTGATTCTCAGAATATCCTGGATACGGGCGCTGCCATCTTGTGCTGGTGACATCATTTGGACCGCTGATCACCCACCCTGGTAGCGATTGGGGGGAGAAGCTGTGGCGTCAAGGTCCCGCTCCTACACAACCCACCTGATCTGAGAAGTAATCAGTAATTAGTAACTGCTAGCCCATGATCACGTGCTAAAGTTAAAGTTGGACGGCGTGGGATCTATGACCTATACTGCAGCCAGCCACCAGGGGGCCTCCAGATGTTTTGGCTTCACTTTTAGAGAGCTGTCATGTCCTTCCTCTTTAGTCCATGTTTTCTCTAGTCCATGTTTTGCCATTTTTCAGGCATTTGTTATGTTTGGTAAAGCCTTCTGTATTTAAGGTCAGTGTCACTTAAGGTCATTACATGATTTGGAGCTTTCTACCCTATCATATATCTATATGTCAAAAAAGTCCATTAATCTAGGCACCTTTGGACTTTGTGTTCACTGTGATTTAAAAATACAGCTCCAAAGTTAATTTTTGACCTTGGAAAAAAAACAGTTGACAAATTTCCACCCTAATTCCACACTAATTATGATGAAGACTGTGTGATATGCTTGAAAGCTCCTGAACAACTGAGCAAGTGGGCCTTGAGTGGAAAAGGAATGCAAAAAAAATCATATTCATATTGTGATGTAATTTATATCAACCTCATGGGAAATCAGGCGGTGAAATGACTACATGTCAAATTAAATGTGACTTTCCCTAACATTAGCATGAAAGATGAATTTGTCGTAGTGCCTCTCCAAAAGTATTGGCTCTTGTTCTATTTTTGATAACAATAATATCCAAAGCACTTTTAGCACCCTGTTGTCTAAACACGACTCCGGAGGCTTTTCCCCAATACTGCTCCATGGAGATGCACGGATGAGCATAAAAAGGCAGCACAATCAAAGGTGTACAAGGTTTGGAATTAATGAAGGGAAAGTTTATTGACATGTAATCAGCGTAATTATCCCAAAGAAGGCAGAGTGAATTCTAATGACTGCCAGCATAACTTTTCCACACGAACATCTTCACTTCCTCGCAGATGTCTGTCTTTGCGGGCTCATCGTTCCAGACGCGCAGCCCTCCAATAGTAGCCGGCGAGCGCAGCAGCGGTATGAGCCGTGTGCCAAATGCGCGCAGCCCACTTAACGCGCATTAAATGTGCTCTTTAATTCGAATACGCTGATTAGGTGAATCCAGGTAAAAGCCATTATCCCTCACTGATTTGCCTTATTAAATCCCTGCCAATCACAGAGGCTGAGATGGAAATGAAGAGGAAGAGAGGGGAAGGATTTCCAAGCTTAGAGGTAATTGTGCAGAAAAAAAAGGAGCTTTGACTCAGTGAAAGGAAGATGTCCTCAATACTCTCAATGAAAAAATGTGTATAATTATCAAAAAAAAATAACAACTGATCATTTAAATATCATAATAAATAAATGGAAATTAAATGAATGATGAGTGAAGTGGCTGTCAAGTAAAGATGCATCTTCTGCAGTAGTACTGTGTCTCGAGAGAGAGAGAGAACCTGCCTTGTTGCACAGCTATGATAACTTTTCCTCTCAGTTTTTTCAGTGTGCCTCCTACAGCCCAAGGCTATATGCTCATTGATTTTTGTCAGCGCAGATTATGCCCCCGCTTCTTCACTATAGGATTATTTTGGTGTGGCCAATCAGTTTTTCGGGGTGGCATCTGACACCCTGGTAACCCCTCCGTCTCCATCTGTGTTTGTACATTTGGCGCAGGGGCCTCTAAATAACTGGGTCTGTGCTCAGTTGAGCATTTATGGGGATTTCAAGATGATGTGTGAAATAGGGAGGTTTTCACAGCCGCCATAAAAATGGAGAGTCCAGGTGATCAGTCAAATTCATGTTGCCTCTGAACTGAATATCTCCCCCGTGTGTGAAATGAGCTGACCACAACAGCTGAGGGAAGCGAAGCTGCCGAAACTGCGCTCTATTAAGAATATGAGGTTTAACTTGTTTATAGATAGTAATGGGCTGCACGGGGGAGCGTGTCACTAATACGTCCATGAAATTATTTGTGAAGCCACAACCGTAGCAATAATGAACAGTAGCCGCAAAGATCTGGTTTCATTTGGTCCCACTGGGAGTTACGCGTCTATGAAATCTGAACTATTGACTCCTCAGAGAGGCTGAGAGCACTGTGACTACGCTGCCTCTCTTCGTATTTGCGCGAGTGCGCAGGTTTAATTTTCCCACTGACACGAGGGATGACGTGATCCACAGACAGTCTTGAAAAGAGAAAAAAGCCGTGCCCCGCTTTCAATCTCCCCCTCACCTTATTGTATGTTCGCTGAAGGGCATCACCCTCCCCTCCCTCGCCTCCTCTCTGTATTTGTGTTTCTGCGTGTCAGCTCGACTGCTGATTGGCAGCAGGATGGAGCGAAATACAACAGCGAGAAGACACCGAGAACTGACCGTGCCCACGTTCGATGCTTCACTGTCCGCGGCTTTTGCCAGGGGAAGCAACACAACAACAAACAGCTTCACCAAGACCAGGCAACCGGGCCAACATATAAACAAGATAAACAATGTCTCCAGGGGTGAGTGAGAGGAGCAGAGGAGGCAAGGAAGTACTTTGTTTGTTCTCTGATCGATGCCATACATAGTGCATGAGCTTCCTAAGAACCATGGGCAGAAGTTGTTCACTTCTATAAGAGGAAGTTCCGACAAAGGGAGAGATGAGCTATTCAGATGAGGTCAAATAAAGGTAAAATATGAGGGGCATTTTGTGTGTGAGTGAGAGGCAGAGTGAGAGTTTCTCATCTCAGATAATAAAATGTCATGTTAGCTTTTATCGATCCACGGGTTCAACCAAGCAAAGGCCAGGGACGGGCCTGCTTTAAGTAGGAAAAATAAAGAGTGAAAAAACCCAAACCCAAACAACACGGTAATACCGTCGCATCCTCCCGCAGAGGTTTGATTCCCCCCAATCAACACCTATAAACCCTGGCCATTGCCAAGCTCTCAGAGAAAATTAAAAGGCAAAATTGCTTCATAAATATTAATCTGTGTAAGGCAGAGGTTGTGCCCTTCACAATTATTCATGCTCTCTGGAGCGCATTTGTCAAGAGTAAACAGTATCCTCCTGTTTACCTAATGCAGAACATTCGGTATGTGAGTGGATATAATTGATGCCTTCATATTCTATTCTTCAGGATGTAATTAAACACAGTCCGCTATAGTGGAAACACTTGTCTCTCTCTTTCCTTCCTCTTTCTTGCCGCGAAGTAACACTTCCTCACAATTGCGCCATTATCCGTTTCTTCAACAACAGTGCCTCGGTTCACTTGGAATTTAAAGGTGGGAAGAGAGTTAATTTCACAGTATTTTGGCATGTTATTAACACTCTGGGGCCTGCGAGAATACTGGAGATGGCCTCTGCCTTGGTTGCTTTGTTTTTTGGGAGGGTAATATTAGCTGCTTACTTAAGTGTGACGGAATCATTAGCGAGCAGAAAATAAGTCAATGATTCTTTTCTCTGTGCCTTTATGTGTTGTTATTGTACATGTTGAATGAATTACAATTGTCTGCCCAACTTATCGTCTGTTTTTCCTCTCTTATGTTCCACAGTGGGGGTTTGCAACACACAGTATTTTATATAGTGGTATAGATATACATTGTGGTGTTATAAATCTTCTATATGTTCCATTGAGAAACTATTTTGGAGATCAAATAACCATTTTTGGGTGATCCAGTGAATTAAAGCGGTAGCGGTAACTTTAACATGTTTTTGAGCTGTAAACTAAATTATATGACAGTACTGTGACAAAACATGTCGATGCTGGTACTGATACTGACATTTCTTTCCAAATATATAAAAATTTTATGGGTTGAGAACCACTGAAAACACCGTTTCCTGTTTTAAATCAGCCCTGGCCTTGCAGCCAATGCTAATATCGCGGACCGGTTGGGACTTTTCTACATCATGAAATTTACATAAAGAGGACTGTCATAGATGGATTTGAAAGAGGAGAAGGACATTTTTCCTCTGGTCAGTGGAGAGCAACTTAGCAACTCCTGCTTTTTTAGCATTATTTAAACTTGTGCGGCCAATGGATTTAGCCTCAGGTATGGGGGTGAAGTTACATGTAGACTCATACCTAACAAAAGGACCAGTATCCCCAAAAAATTAAGATAATGTTTGAAAATACTACAGCAAGCAATTGACCTTTCATTTCCCTTTTTGCACAGTAGTTGATAACAAATAAAGATGGATGACATGATAACATTGATAAAGTTCACTATTCAAAATTCCAAGTCATTTGTAAAAGAAATCGTTGTTGAATTTCACACAGATAGTAAAGGTAAAGCAGCAAAAGGAGTTTCTCATTTCCAGCTAACAACCATTAATTTTGCCAGCTGAGATGCTAAATGATATAGCAGATTTTAAGAGCTATAGCTAAGACCTATGCATCACATCAGACAACCCTTCGGAGTGTCGTTTTAGGGTGCACGGACAAACAAAGTATTTTGACATTTAATTTCATTTCGTGCGTAAACAAGATGTGGCCAGCAATTTAGAGGTCTGACAGCAGGGAAACCAGACTGCCTTCGCCTTACTTCCACACTGCTGCCAGTAAAGTGTGAAGATATTTACTGCATCTCAGACCTTTGTGAAAATTAAGCGGCGACGACAAGTGTGTGTAATTTGATGATTTCATGCCAGTGTTTTCGCGGATGACTCAATCCAAATGTTGGACATCTGTGTATTATATTTATACTCATGTCTGCCTTTGCCTGTCTGACCATCTGCCTGTCTTCCAGTTTCTGCAGAAATACAGTTCAGACCCGCAAACCAACACACATGCAAACACCTCGCTCCTCTCCTCTTCCTGACCATCCTACGCCAGGAATCAGTGGCTAAGCTTTGCTCCGGTGGTCGGACTCTGGGGAGATGCTGGTTTACCTGTAGACAGCCACATCAGATCTTATTCCCTGCACAGGAACACAATCATACAGGTAGAGGGAGAGCCGGCTCCATCTGTGGAATACTGATGCAGGAACAGGGCATCTACAAGACAGGCTCAGAGAGGCTCGAGGAACATGGAGGCCAGGGAATGAATTCTTAAACATACAGTCTGCAGTACTTAGCAATGTTCCTGGAGAAATCAGAAGAACAGCAAGAATCCTGGAGGGAGGTGTGAGTTTGTGGAGGGCGGGGGGTTGCCCAAGAAGAGGTTAAAGGGGAAATGAATTTAGAATGACATTTAGGTGGTTGTTGTTGTTGTTTTTGTTTGCTAAGAAAAGTTCTGTAGAAAAACTGTGGTAACTTAAAGAAAAGTTTGGAGTCGAGGGCTTTCAAGGTCAGAGAATATTTTGTGATGTTGAAATGTCTTTCCCCGAGGAGAGATTCTGCAGATGGTTTTTCTTTATCCATGCTAGCAGTGCAGCTTTAGTGATAGAAATGTGGATATGTGTTTAGTCCAGATGTAAATGACTGTTTTATGGATTGATATGAACTTTTAAACAGGCAATTATGGTGCCCAGAGGATAAATCTTAAGACTTAAGTGATCCTATGATGTTTCTTTAATGTTGGATTATTGGTCGGCCCACCACTTAGATCCAGTGACATTTCAAAAACTACTGGTTGGATTGCCATTGAATTTTCTGTAGATATTCGTGACCCACAGAGAAAGAAGCCTACTGACTGTGGAGGTCCAGCGATGTTCCTGTTAGCACTACCACGAGGTTGACTTTTTTTTTTTTGTGGAATCAACAACAAGCACTCCACGGATTGCCATGAAATTTGGTAAAGACAATTATGGTGCCCAAAGATGAATCCTCATGACTTTTTCATCTATCCCTACCAGCAGGTCAGAGTTTTAAATTATTAAGTGAAATAGCTCAGCATCTACCAGATGGACTGGCATGACCTTTTACAGGCATTTATAATTCCCAGAGAATGAATGATGCTGACTTTGGTGACCCCCTACCTTCACCATGAGGTTTATATTTGTCATTTTATTGGTACTGGATTGAAATTTGGTGCACATATTTATGTTTTCCACAAGATGAACTTTAATAACTTTGTCTGACTTTAAATATAGAGCCGCCACTATGTTAAATTTTAATTTATCCACTACTTTACTTCATCAGCCTTAGCTACCATATAGTGCAAGACAGTGATCGTGATGAAAATCACTTGTCAAACAACAGCATTTTAGCATTGTTACTGTGAGCTTGATAGGATGGTGAGGTTAGCATTTAGCTCAAGGCAGAACTGCCAAGCCCCTTGTGTCTAGAAATGAAAGAAATAACAGGATAATCACTTGCTTCAGCGAAATGTATAGAAATTGATGGAATAATAATGGACCATTTCCTGTCCCTGAAATACGAGAGATTGATATGAAGAATGAACTCCTCTGACTTTCCCTTCAGCTGGTTGCATGCAGTCACTCTCCAATCCTACATAAAGGTAGCATTAGCCTGAAGGATACTGGGGGAAGACTTGTGGCCGGAAAGAAGCCAGTTCAGATCGAGACCATCTGGTAGCCTGAGAAGAGGAAACTAAATGAGAAGCACTCTCTCCTCTCTCTCTCTCTGCAGCTGACATTAATAAGTCCCATTTGCTCCCGAAGAGCTGTTCAGAAGCCAGAAGTAGAGATCTGTTTGTATTGAGCGGCTCCAAAAATGTAACAAGTATAACTGCACAAGTGAGAATCAGGGTACGGCTGAAAAAAAAAAGGCAAGTCATGGAAAATCTTCCCTGAATAAATAAACATTTTAAAATGCTGTGGTTCATTTTTGCTTGCACTACTCTGCTAAGGTTTCTCCAGGAGTCTGTTTATGTCTCCCATTTCAGGTTATTGGAATAGTTGATGCAGACTACAGAGCAGTCAAAACACTGCAAGCCATTTTAGGTGAATTACAGTATTATTCTCATCTAATAGCTGGCTTAAAACGCTAATCATGCATGCTAATTCCTGGTTTAGCGTGCCTATGGATTAGAAGCCCATGTAATGTACAGTTAATCCCATATACACTCCACTGAAAATCCGCCTAGAAACGTTTCTCATCATCTGAAATTTTCCCTCTAATTATGTCTCCTGAGAGAGGCTAAGCTCCCACTTGAGATGAGTCCGTCCGTACAGTGTTTTCAGGTCCACATGTACATACAATACAGAATATATGCCCTTGATCAGGCACTCAGCTGTTGCCTTTTTATCCATATCCATATATTGGAGCTGATGGACACTCTATTGCTTATTATGGAGTTGCTAATACAATTTAATGCCACCACAAGGCAGAGTATTTCTATCTTTCTATTCCCTCTCATATCTTTAATAATCAGTTCTGCCCGCTGCTCCTATAGAGTCACATTCAATAACCAGTCAACCTCTTTAAAGTTCTGTGGAGATTTTCAAGAGCAATTTCCAAAACTGTGCCATCGCTGAACTCAGTCACAAACAATAGCTGAAATCAAATGTAATGCGACTCCGCTTCTTTTAGTGAGTGTGTGTTCTTCTGTGCTTTGCTGAAATATTAACAAGCTATTAATTATCGGGAAAGTGGGAGAAATAGTGGGGAGCGAGAGACAGAGGGATTGAGGCCGCGCAGATCTGAAAGAATACAAAGAGAGGCGAAAAACAAGGCTGGAATTGGCTTCGTACTTTCCAACTCTGCAGATCCTCCTCAGAGACTCGTGATTGTTCTGCCCCTTTCAAAGCATCCGCCTGTGGTCTCATTTCTGAGTTTCTCTCATATTTCGATCAAATCTAGAAACAAGCCCACTCTGTTTCTTCCTCTGTTATTAGCAGCCTGTGTTACGACCTAGCAGGCTTTACAAAATGACAGATCTCATTTTGGAATACTTTTGCTGCAAATTTGCTCGTAACTCATTCAAAGTTCAGGTTTGATGTCATTCATCCGCACATATTTAGTTGATCTAACCCGACTGCCAGACGAGTCGGTGTATGATTATATTAGCATTTTTATGGATCACAGTTTTGGCCTTACAAGCAAGTGTCAGCATGCTAAGATGGTGAACACGGTAAATATTTGACCTGCTCAAAATGAGTGTGTTAACATCTTCAAACACCACAACTTACTTTAAGTCTTGCTACAAAGGCAGCACACCACGTCCTGTGGTAGTACTGAATGCAGACACTGGTTATAAATCTCAAATGGCAGAATAGTTCAATATAGACATTATTTCAAGGGATACTGGGCTGCATCACACAATGTCTTTCATATATGCAGCTAAGGTGAAAGTACTTGCAGTGCTCATATTTAATGTCTCTTTTCTAAGCCTTTATATGCTTTTGCTCCATGGCATGCAAAAGGAAAGTATTGTAGTATTTGGGATACTGCACTATTTTTCTTTTACTGCTGTAGATGGTTGTTTTGCAGAATAAGTTGGTGTGAAGAACCCCTTAAAGATTTTCATGCAAAACTGAAGTTGAGCCTCTAAAACATGATGCATCATCAAAGTGTACTCTAGCCAGCAGCCTATGGAGAATATTGGTTTTAAAATACGTAATACAGGTGGATCAGATCTCACAAGACATTTTCTCTTGCTGAACCACAATGTGCAGGTGTCGGCGCCACTGCAAACAAACAGCCCAACCGGGCTAACACTATTTATTGTATACGCAGTATGCACTTCTGGTTATTATGCAACTGTTAAAAAACAGTAAAAATATAACTCCTTTCTGGAAAAGAAAAATTCAGGTGCAGCTGTTTTTCTTACTTTGCGCAGGGAAGAGCCCAGAAGGGTCCAAAACCTGACAATTATAATCACATAATGTGTTTTTGTGTGTAACTCGATGGAAATTTAGGGAGTTTTTATGCAAAGTTGTGGTGATGGAAGGGAATTATATGCAATTCTAAGATGAAGTTTTAAGAGGGAGTTCCTATGGACATTTATGGTGGCAGTGGAAGAATTATGCAGATTTGTGGTGAAGGGGAGTTTTAGGTGGTGACATCAGTGTTTTTCAATGCAAATCCACAGTGATTTAGACTTTTGTCGTCATAATTTATGGTGGCATGGAGAGTGGTTGTGCAGATTTGTGGTGCATATGGTTTGGAAAGAAATTATTGATTTGGCCTTCAAATTAGTGGGAAAGTTGGGAAAGTTTTGCCAAGTTGGTGCTTCTGTTTGCACATGCATGATATGAAAATGATGAAACTGTCAGCACACATGAAAGAAAGATGAATTTCTGCCGCCTTTATTAACTTTGTTAGTCAGTGACAGCTGAAGCCAGCTATGCAAATACTGTACATTTTATAGGTTGCTACAGTATATATATATAACTTGATTATCTCTTGTCCACCTTTGGCCTTTAGTTAAATCTAATGAACTTAAATTATTGCAGCATATTCCATGAGATGTACAGTATATTGGCTGAGCTCACTGATTTATATTCCTACACTTGCTTTAAACCCGTGGATGTTCTCAGTGTCCTGTTCCTACCTCGTATTCCCCGAAGTCAATGTTTGAGGGCTAGAGAAGAATGTATTGACTTCATCACTAATGCATATGCATTTTCTGACATTTCACATTGCACTTTCGGTGCTTTGGATTAGTCCCAGACTCCCATTTCTGCAGAGACACTATCACAAGTCAAATCTGTCTCTCTCATTCCCCAACACTTTTTCACAGCACAAGTTTCTTATCTCGTCTCAAGTCTCTGATCAAGATTGATGATAAGCATGGGCAAATGATTGTGTTAAATCATCAAATATTCCATTTGAGATATACATTATATTCACTATAGCTTTAAAATAGCATGTATATGAAAAGGATCCTCATCAGAGATTCTCAGAGTCGGAGAGACGATTCTCTTAATCTCCTGCTTTGCTTCTTGTCTGTGAAGTCGCAAATGGGTGGAACAAAACACTTTGTCTTCTCCTCAGGATATTGCTGCTTGCAGAGCTAATCAGGTTGGAAATGATGGCCGTGTTTATGTGCGCACAGGCAAACCCACACAAGGACATTCACGTTTGAACGTCCCTTATCTCATGTCCTTATTCAGCCTCACCCATACAACACATTAACCTCTTTGTCTTTCTCCAACTTGTACATACATCCACATTTAAAATGTAGTGGGACTATCAAAAATGCATTACATGCACACATCTTATCTCGGAGAGGGGCCTGCTTCATTTGCACACTGATAAGTGTAACATAATGTATGTACATATCGGGTTCCCATATGTTTGTTGTGTTCTTTCTGTCTAACAAGCATCATAATCCGGTCCCCGCTGACCACATTGCCTCAGTTTATGGAGGCTCCATGATGGTCATTTGTAACAGTGTAAGTTCAGCTGGAGTCCATATCAAACAGAAGAATACAAGCAGAATATTATAGAAGCTCATTGTCCAGCAGCAGCAGCATAGCACTTTCCTATATGTTCACAACCTTACATGTTCAATTATTTAGGCTTTCATTAGGATGCAGCAATCGAGTTTTCTTCTCCGATTCTGACACTGACACTCAGGGCATCGCTCGATATTGGTGCACTTTGTTAGCAAACCCCTGCGTCGAACTGATTCAGATACGTGTGAGCTAACGAGAGGCTGTAGTTTCAGATCGCTTCTTAAAATATAACTGAAGACGTTTGTACGCCAACATGTTCTCTAGGCTTGGGAATTTTTTTTATCTGTACCAGTTAGATATTTCATGAAATTTGTAATTAAAACATAAACCTCAAAATGATTCTCTAATGTTCAGTTGTGCTTATACGTGTAACACAAAGTCTGTATCCCCATCCATTTATGTTTGCCCTGGCTTTACCCTGAGTTCAAATGTTTCCTCAACCAACCTTACCAACTTATATTGGGGTTTGGTCCTGACCCTAATTCAACTCTCCTACACTGCCTTTACACTGACATGCATTTGTGTTCAGCATTTTTTTTTTCGACCATGGGGGCACCAGAGAGGGAAATAGCCGGTGACATGAAGCACCACTAGCATAACACATCTGAATCTGCTCATGAACTGTTGGTAGCTGACAAGGAAGAAGAGTGTGTGGAATAAGAAAGATGCTGCATCAATGTTTTAACTGTCCGTTATGAGTCCTACAGAGTCACAGAAGTGCAATGCTAATCAGTGGAGTAGTCTTTCAAGTCTTTTTCCGAAGTTTTGGAGGTTGTCAACACGAGCCCCAAAGCGTTAAACAGGCTGCAGCTCGGCACCGTGGGAATAAACCTGACTTCTTGGTGGTCTCTGTGGTGGTCGTTGTGCTTCATTATCACCTACCAAAGAGAGTCATTCTTCAAAAGAATCTTAAAATGGCCCCTGCCTGCGGTGATACTATTTTAAAGCTTGTCTCGTCACCGGGGAGTGAGCATCTCTCACTAGCTGATGCACATTTATAGTCTCCTCCTCTGGGTGTCTGTGAGAATGAGACTGACCAGGGAGATTTCCCAGAGCGCAGTCCGATGTCAGATGCGTGTATGCTAAGTGAGAACAAGTTGCCAAGCTGATGCGGGTCATTTCCCAGTCTGCGAGTCAGCGATGTGTTCCCCTCCCTCCCACGTTCTTCTCTCCTTTCACAGCCCCCTTACTTTCGAAGTTAGCCGTGAGGAACCAGCAGGACAGATCTGTGATCAGAGGCTAATGACAAGGTGGTCAGGAACTATTCAGTATACATTATTCACTAAAGGTGTTGAGAACTTTGTTTCAGAAGATGTTCCTAGAGGTGAGTTGGAAGTAGTTGAGAATATAAATTGGGATTTATAGAGAAGGTGAAGAATCGGACAGATAAGAGGCTCACCCAGACTACTTCTTTGACTATTCTGTGAGTTGCATTAATACTGAAACATAGCCCTGGCAGCATCCTGCCTTTTTAATTCAATGTTACCCAAGATCATGGTAAAAAGGATTAAGATATGAAATTATGAAAGCAATGGGATAAGAGAAAAATACAAAGGCGGAAAGTGAAATAGTTAGCCATGGGAGGTAGCCATTAAAAATAAGGAAGGAAAAGCAACGGGATCCTAATATAAAAACCAGTTGTGGCATGATTTTTTCGCATATATAATTAATAGGCACTGCACAATGTGTGACATGCTGAGTTAGTTAACATACTCAAAAAAAAAAAAATCACTGCCATTGTGACCGGCAGCAGTCGACAGAGGTGTGAAATGAGAGGGCCAGATTTGGATTTGGAAGGCAGGCTCGTTGAAAAGGTGCTGCCTTCATGGAACATGATGTCTCAGTGAACAGAGTTAGTGGCATGTCAAAGAATAACATTACCTCTGAGGTGCTACTCCCAAACGAAGGAGTGAGTCCTCGCCTATGGTTATTATGTCCCATCGTACATTTCCACACATAAGACACAATCTGCCAAACAATTTGAAACACTTCCTAAATAGCTCTGTTGAATTTTTGCATTGTTTATGGTCTACAGTCTATAGAGAGACATTGTGCATGTGGTGAAATAAAATTATTTTGATGGCAGTGATTTCCAGTGTCTATAACATGCTAGTTTTTTATGGAAGAGTGCATCATTGGCACAGATTCTGCTTTCTCGGGCCTCGGAGTGAAAAGCATTTTATCTGCTGTCTTAGCTTGGAAAATGGCTCCTCTGCTGATATTTACGAGAGCTTCACAGGAACCTGTCAGCGGTTGCCGTCGGGTGCCAGAGACATTGTAGGAGGAAAGATGCCTCATGACAATGAGCTGACGAAAAGATTGTTTTGACAAAGAACCGAGTATGTCTTGTGACTGACCTTGAGGCGCACATTGTGCTGCCCCTGCAGAAATCAAGATCTGTGCAGCCTCGAGCCTTTTTGGCAAAAGGATGCAGCTTTGTCAGAGTCAGTCAGAGTTTTGGGGTCCGAATAAATCAGGCTATGATCGCTTGTACACTGCATTCACACTCTCTTACTTATTTAACTATCTACATAGAGTTTTTCAACAATATTATAATATGAATGAATACATTATTATGATTAATTATTATTATATTATGTAGGGCATTATATACTTACTGATACTGATAACTTCATATATACCCAATACCCATATATACAATTAAGTGATACTATTTTCTGCATTTCCTGTTTTTTTTGTCTAATTTATGATTAAAACCACAGCTGTCAGAGATACATTAATTTATAATAGTATCTATACTGCAGCTGAGGTTATCATAAAGCATCACACTTTTTCTCCGTGTACCTCGCTTCATAAATCACTCTCAAGTCCAGCTCTGTATATATACTCTTACTAAATATGTGCAATAAGTTTCTGGTGAGCAGCGATTTCTCAGGGCTTATTTTGAGTGCATTTACCTCTTTAAATGTTATAGAGGGCAGTGTGAGACTCCAGAGAAAAAGAGAGTTCAAATCCTGCGCTCATTCCTGTTTGTACTATCAGTCATGAATCAAACATGACTGTGCGTTGCATCACACACACAATTTTTATTTTTCTCTTACAGTACCACTCATGGCGTGGAGCACTCGCAACTGTAAAAAGAGATTGGATAAACAGGAATAAATTATCAGCAGGTGCGGTGCGGGCTGGCGCCAGTCAAGGCCAATCGCATCAGCCCGCCTCATTCCCTTTAAAAGCACTGACCCTATCTACAGGACACTTTTCTTACGGTAGAGGAGCTGGTAGAAGGAGAAGCTGCAGAGTTAAAGGATGCAATTTTGCAGAATCACATCAGCTTTCATCTGTTAATAATATAACAAGGCGCAATCAGTGGCCACATCTAGCATTACTTAAGCGACCATGTTCCCACGTGGTTCAGAGAGCGCCGGCATTGATGTTGCGACACTTTGCTGTCACATCGTGGGTAACACATCCAGACCCTCCAATCCTTTTACCCCCATGGAAAATCGGCCTCGTTTGTTTACCTCCAGGGCTGAGTTATATCTAACAATCATTCGTCACAGGACAGAGCATCCTGTCTCTCCCTTTCATCTCGCTCCAGTTTGGCCTTGAAGTGCGACCCGAATGTGATGCTCACACACACACACACACTCACGCGCTCCCTCGCCTTGCTCCAATCCTCCACAGACACAATGCACAACAAACAGGCTTTTATTTTAACTCGCTTTACCTCAGAGACACAAAGCATAAACATTTGGTTGTTGCCGCTTTCCATCGGCTCAGTATGCATGAGGTGACGGAGCTCGGGTAACCACACACCAAGAGCAGAGAACAAATCAGGAGAGGATGATTGTTCCCACTCACCTTTCGGCAGTGCAATTTTAGGGACATTAAATGAAGTGCCAATGCAGAATTCAGAGGAGATAATGTGAAATTTTTAAAAAAGCATTTGGCAGTGTGTGTTTTTCTTCTCTTTTTTTTTACTTTTTGCTCCCAAACCCCGCCTTTTCCTTTTTGTTAAGTGCAGCCAGAGGAGCGTTTGGTTATGTGTGATGTCCCTAATGCGGACATAATGGGAGAGAGGCGCTAATGTTGCTACGCCAACAGTGGAAATGTCACAGTTGACACACTCGGGCTTAGGAGAACTGTAATTAGCCTAAACACAGGAGCACTACACAACAGAGGAGAGACATAAAGCTTGAGAGAGAGGGAGTGTGTTGTGATGGTGGGTGGAGGGGTAGGAGGGGGGAGTGAGAGTGACAGAATGACAAATTTATGCCGAGACTGTTTCCGGCTCCTCTAACGCGCCGCCTGGCTCTTTTGTCAATCAAAGACTCCGAACAAAAGATGACTCATCAATTTGCCACACCAAATTACCCCTGCTTTTTTGTAACCTCTCGCCTCTTCCTCATTCCACATTAACCCAAATTGCCTCTGCTTTGCAGTCCAACATGAACCAAATGACAAGCAGCACACGCTGCGCTTTGCCTCTTTTTCCGACTCATTTCACATTCAGCCATGGAAATTAAATCAGGACAGTGGTTTTTTGACATTATTGTGCCCTGGTAATGAACGCAGCAATTAGGTGGTGGAAATTAATTTAGAGGGGGGGGAAAAAAGGGCCTCCATTCAGATTCAAGACCCTTGAGAAGATTGTGGCTGGGATGGTTTTCTCAGCGGCTGGGTGTTATGAAGCATGTCGCCACTGGGAGGTGCTCTATCATACGTGCACGCAGTGTGGCGGTGGAGTAATGCTGATTGATGTGCAGAGGCTTGGCCCTCGCTCAGCGGCTGGTGCTGGTAATTGCCTCCATCCTCCTCCCAATGCGAAGTAGCACAGTGAGAGAAAGAGAACACGTTTCCGTGCTCAGCCCTTCCAGCAGGACAGCGCACTTCCCTCCAAACACACACTCGCTCAAAATATTCAGCAGCAGTTTTGACATTTACTCCCAAATCTGACAGCACCTGACAGGAACTGATGAGCGGAGTCAGGCTGGGCTAAATTCCCCACTTTTCTCGCCTGGGTCTGGTGCCGGCCCCGGTGGGCTTCAGGGCCTCAGGTGTGGAGGAAATTTGAACAGATATTTGTTGGTCTCACAGAGGTAAAGGCAGAAACTTCAAGCCAATGTTAGCCTTTAATCTGTCTGAGTAAAGAAGTTAATGAGGAAATATGAGGAAATATGAGGGACAGGAATTAGGGCCTTTGAAAAACATGTTCACAAGTCACTTTGTCCAACCGGAGCACAGAGCCAGTCCTTTCATGCCTTTTCAAAACAAAGTAAAGGATAAAGGCTGTATTGCAAGAGATTGGTGTGGTTATAAACCAGAGCCACGCATAAAAATGTGCAGCACCTGCGTAATGAAGGCATTTCTGTCATTTGGAGATCTTACCGGTCATCTAACAGATGGGAGATAAGATGTTTTTCAGATCTACAGTACTACAGTGGATTCGATTCCTCCTCCTTTGAAACGGCTTCAGTTTCTGCACAAAAAGAGACTCAAATGTGGAGCAGGGTCGAAAACAGAACAGGGACAAAACTTCTGAAGAATATATGTTTCGACTTTGTGCTGTTTTAAAGTTCACAAAGTCCACTGCTTCTTTTAACTCCACCACATTTAGTCTTACATACTTTTTTTTTTGTTTAGATTAAGATTGTACTTACACAGTCTTTGATGAAATTACATAAAATGATGCAATTCTGTTAACTGAACCATTAATTTGAAGTAGGTAAATTTAGTAAAGCTTCACCTCTCTCTGCTACGACATTCAAATTCTATTATGTCTTTTTTAAAGAAAAGATAAGAGAAGATAAAATAAAATCAGCTTTATTAATCCCGAAGGAAATTGCTTTGCCAGAGTACAGTGTTAGTAAAAGTACAAATACAAAGGCTAGTAGTTAAATAATAATAAGTGTCTAAAAAGTAAAAAAAAAAAAAAAGCAGCTCAATGAAATTTTAAATTGGTTATGAATCAGTCTCAATTGAATGCCAAAGCCTCTGTATGGCCTACATAAGCCAACGAGACAGACAGCAACAAGACTGGTCATTTCTATCACTTTCTAATTCTTAATGCCTGCCTCCAAAATCAGACAAAAGTCAGGAACATGTGACCTAAAGTTAGGTGAAACACTACCGCCTTTATCCACAGGGACCGCCAAAATCAACAGAAAATGAAAAGTCCCATTGAGCAGTTTTGTTAATACTGATCCTATAATGGAATATTTAAGTTAATATAATCATGTGAAATGGAGGATTTTGTATAATAAGTAAGTTTTTTTGTCAGAGTTTGTACAGTGTAGTGTTTCTACCTTCACTTAAGTATTTGATCTGCGTGCTTCCTCCACATGATTTTGGTTTAAATCTGGAAATATGGAAATCGATATTATGCATTCCTTGAAATGGATTTTAGCGAGAGAACCGATCCTGACCTTGAAACAGTTGGAAAGCTATGAAGCAGCTGGATGCAGCGATGGGGATGTTGCTTGTGGCTGAAGCGCAGCAAGTAGGAGGGCCGGACTGGGAAACAGCGAGTCTTCTAAAGTGTTTGAAGAACAATAAGAAGAAGAGTGTAGGAGTGGAACGAAACACCGAATGACAGTGAATCCTTTGTTTTTTGGAGGCGCTATCAAATCCTGATAAATGCAAACACTCGTCTGAAATTTATTCCTTGGAGAGCGATCAAGTGGTGAGCACAGTGCGGCAAGATGTTTTAAATATACTTTCCAGACCGAGTAAATCTGCAGCCCCCTTTTTCACACCTCAGTACACATGGCCAACCAATTTAAGGGCTCGGTGTAGACTTTCAGATTGTTGGTTTTGGAAATTTACGAAACTGGTCCGACACACCACCTCCAGTCCCACTGCTGGAAAGCGGCTTTTCTAACACTGCGCGACTTTCCAAACAACACGTCGTTTGAATCATGTCGCAGCTTTAAATTAGGAGCGTGGCACCGCCGGTCACCTGGCATCCCACTTGATTTACAGACGACGGTTTTACTGCCCAGCATTTGTTGTCATTACAGAGGCACGGGAGCAGATTCGTGTGAGCAGTGCCTACACACACACACACACACACACACACAAAAAAAATCCACAGGAGTCCTGCCAAAAAAACTAAAAACCAACAAAAGAAGCAGTCGCCGGCTGATAAGGAAAAAGACGTGAGAGGGAGAAAGAGGAAGAGCACATGATGCTCCTCCCTCCTCTCAGAAGGGATCATGGCAAAGTGTTCAGCTGACTTCACAACTCTTTTCCTGTTAAAAACATAAAAAACACACAGAATGATTCTTGTGTTTTAAAGTTTGTTGTTCACTCTTCACTATAAAACCGTTCCCTGTCAGGTGACCTCTGACCTCAGGGGGCAGGGTTAGCTAATTAGCGCAGTTGCCATGCAGCAGCAATCATGCGCATATTGTCTTGCACAGGATTTATTATTCTTTCATATGTTTTTGTGCCCATTGGTTATTTGTAGTGTACCTTCATAAAATTTTGATACAGTTGCAGTTTTTTTGAGAGGGATTATTTCTGTGTGAGTCTGTTTTTTTTTAAATGTTTTTTTAAGGTGAAAATCCTACCTAATTTTACCTTTAAAGAGTGAAGATATCCATTTAATTTCATTGCATTCATGGCTCAGCACCTGTATACCACACAAGCTCCAAACTAACTATTTCCCATATTTCATGATACTAATTATTGATTGCTGATTAACTGTGACTCAGCTCATGATGGTAACAAAGACCTTATTGCATCAGTTCTGAAGAGTTTTAAAGCCTCTCGTCACTCCCACTGCATCTATAACTCTGCTAATATATGAAGATTAATACATTTTTATAATTATAAAGTCAGCCCCCCCAAAAAAATGCTGCAGCAATCCACATAGTAATCACGCACATTTTCAATCCATTGTTCCAAAATACATTTTCAGTATTATAACAGGAGCACTGTAAGCACATGCGGTTCAGAGTTTTAAACAGTTTTGGCTGCTTAAATCGGCCAAATTAATACCTGAAGTGATTGCAGCAGCGCAATATTTTCAATCAACTTGGCCCTGATTATGGAAATGGTTCATTACTCATTGAAATGTTTTAAATGTGCTATGTGTGTGTGCTGAACAGCTATTGAAATGCTAATCCTCCCATTAAATCCAGTCAACTCATACAGTACATCGCCGCATTCCCGGAGACGTGCAAGGCTTTTATCTGAGAAAAAAGGGGAGAGGAGATTCATGAAAATCGATATCTGACTCACTGATAATGTCGCTTTGGTCGGCATTGTCAATTATCACTTTGCGAACATTCCCCGTAATGAGTGTCCTGTGGGTTTTTGCATTTAATACACTTCACACAAAAGATATTACGCCACAACAACTCTCTTACTCGCCAAATAAGTTTACTTGATTTTTCGTCTCGCCGCAAACAAAACAGTAAAACAGCACATTACGAGCCTGTCGGGCCTTTGCAGCCGCTCACTAAAGGTGATCATTATAATCAGTCCCATTGTTTTTCCAAGGTGACCTCTGACAGCAGCAATGGACAGTATGCCTATTTCATCTGACAATACCGTTAATTCATGCCACACCACTACTCATTTAACAGCACCTTTTAAACCTTTGTCACAACTCATCAGCAGAGCCATGAATAACAATATGTTGCAAAGAGTTTAGAAAATGAAAATCTAGCCTTGGATGCTATTACAATGTCAGATATTCTCCCTTTGTCATCCTGAGTGCATTCTGCGAGTTTGTGTTGATTTCTACCCCAGTTATTCATCTAATATTCCCTCAAAAAGCACTCTTGGCAAACTCTTATTTAAAGCTGCACTTGTTTTTTTGTTCTTGTATTGGCAATTGAGAAATGACTAAAATGAAACTTTCAGCTCATTCAGAGAATTACCATCACACCGTCAGCCACAATAGCCCAGAACAAGCCATTATTGGTACACGCACACACGAGCGCACATCCTGGTGTGATAGGGAGGTATAGCTTGAAAGGAAATATTAACATTATTTTTAATAGCCAGTATAAATGATATAGCATTGAGGATATAGGTAGCAAAAGAACAGAGAAGGCATGGCTGAAATTAAACCCCCGTCCTACCACTTATTTTCATGATTGCAAACTAAGTGAACATCACTTGAATGTTGATTTTTCTTTGAATCAATTGATCCTTATGTTATGCGGGTGCTTGAATCCTGATGTGGGTCCTGCATATCAGCCTGCATTCTTTTGGGAAGAGTAAGCAATATTAAAGAAGCGCACCTCTTATCTCACCTTCCTCTTGTTTTGGCGGGACCTTCACCGCAGCGTTCAGCAGACGTGTGAGGCCACTTGAAATTGTCTGACGCAGCACGCTGTTGACCAGTAGACATGAAATACCTTGTTGCTTACTGACTGGAAAGATCCCATAGCATAACACCGGAGAGCATCATTAATCAGAAAGTACCTGAGAGACACAGCTCCGGAAAGTTGAGTCATCCAACTCTTGACATTCAGACAAATCATGCATGGTGGTGTAAACTGCTCATCGTGGCCCATATCCATTGACGCAGGGCGTTATTTATTTTCATGTCATTTTTAGACGTAAACTTGACCATGTTGCAATTAAATAGAGTCAGAGGTACTTTAATTACTTTGGTTGCTAATATTTGTTGTGCAATGGTTCGACTAACTTTAATGATTCCTCTAGTATAACACCAAGATGAGGAGAAAACCTTAAAAAAAAAAGTGAACATTTTAAAGAAACTTAAATATAATATAATACAATATAATACCCAGCTCGCCATGTCTCATTCTTGTGTTGCTTTATGCTCATTTGAAATCGCCGTGGTAGAAATGACCTGTCTATCTGGTCACGACAGAGTTTTTCTTGTGTGAGTGCTGAAGCTGAAACTGGAACGCAAAAAGTTTCCACGTCACGTCAGCTACGTTTGTCTGGCTCTTTGTAGGAAGAGGACAAACATTAAACGCCTCGAACTGAAAGCTACTGCACAGAAACTTTTCTTTGAAAACTCAACTGATAAAAAAAAAAAAAAACATTTTCCAAGGCCTCTTGGATAAGTCTCCCTCCTGCAGTAAAACTTTATCCTTCCTTCGTTCTACCTCCGTGTCAGGTTTTTGAGCTGTGGCCCTTTGTCACAACATAATCCTGTAATGTGATCAGAGGCAGTTCATTTTTAATTACAACTTACGAGGGTTCTGGTTCGAGCCATGACATCATCTCTCTTCAAAGAGCGCTCTGAAGTCCTCACAGAGGAGGGGAGCTGGGTCTCCCCGAAATAGCAAAACAATAACCCTCAGAAAGGATTAGATGACACCAAGAAGCAATCTGGCGCTGATCAAGTGAATTCCATCAAAAGTTTGCAGCGACGGCCTCACACACACACACACACACACACGCTCGGAGGCTTGTTGTTTTCTGAATGCAGACCCCCAGAGCAAACCTGGTCCTGTGAAAGGTTGTGCGACAGGAAACAGTCGATCACAGAACCTTTCTTTCATCTTTCCTCCCCTCTTTTCTTCTTCCCTACAAATAAACAATGGCGGTAGGGTAATGAGGCCCCTGGGTGTTCTGAGGACATGAGATGAGAAGGAGACCTGGCCACACAGAACGTATAAAACAAGGAGACATGAGGAGAAGCAAGGGCCCAGCCGCCTCATTAGGGAACTATGAACGATGGTGGCAACTATTCATTTCGCTTGCTAACGACTGCCCCCTGCCCCCCGCACCCTGCCCTGACCCACACACACACACGCACTCACACATGTGAGCACATAAATACAGACACACTTATTGCATGAGCTGGCAGACACATACAAACATGTCAAAACTCAGAAGACACATTCAAGCGCAGTGGGACGCTGCTTGAGAATATAATTCTCTTTTTAATGGTCGGCAAAGAGAGAATGAGACAGGGAGAGGGGCAAATTAAGAAAGTAAGAGCCGTCTGGGGGCCCAGAATGCCACAAAGTATATTTTATGTCTTACATTATTAACATGGTTTTCATATACATATATATATATATATATATATATATATATATATATATATATATATATATAGAGAGAGAGAGAGAGAGAGACAGAGAAACTAATTTTAAATAAAATAGAGACATAAATGACAATTTTTTAATATATTTCAAAATAAAAGCCTCTATTATTAGGTTTGTAACAAGCGTACTAAAGCCAAAATACCACATATATATATATATATATAAAGAACTGAAAGCGATATATACGATATGACTTAAAAAGTGTTGTTGGTCCCACATTTACTGAAAATTTATGCAGATCAATAAAATAACTGCTTTCCTTCTATAATGATTTCAATCAATATCGAAAAACCCAAAAATGGATCCTTTACCTTGAATTACTGATGACACAATTGCTTAATCAATCAATGAGTTTATGGACAAAACATGTATTTAAGTAATGAAAAATGCATTTAAAAAGGAAAAATACCAAATATTTGCTGGTTAAAGGTTCTCAAATATGATGATTTTCTGTTCTATGTCGCAATAAATTCAAAATAATATTGGTTTGACTCACAATTCAGTGATGTCACCTCTGAACTTGTGATGGGTGGTTGGGTTTTTATTTTTAACAGTATTTCCACAATTATTTATGCACCAAAAAATGTGATAGCATGTCTTGGTTACACCCGCCCTGCCTGGTACATGCCCATTTTTGTCAGACTGCATGTCCTAAGCTTGTGGTGAGGGATGTCTGTACAAACACTGAAGTCTGCAGCCCAAGCCGAGATTGTCAGGGTTACTTGCAAGCTAAGAAAAGCTCCTCCAGAGCCACAGAAGATGTCATACAACTGTTTTCACAGGAGTGGAACTCTCCATGATGTGTAAAATGATTTTGTTAACATATAAAGACCAAAACTCACACTACATTCGTTGGTCTCTCAGTACACTATGACTATGGGCCCCAAAGCCATTGATTCCTACTGAAGACTAAACACAGGTCACAAATATCTATTTTCCTTTTCAAGAAAGGGTAAATAATTTCCTAAAACCGCTGACCACTGTAATTTTTAGCAAAAATCACTCAAACTGGAGGAAACAGTACATTTGTTCAGGACTATTTTCACTGGTGGATTAACACAAACTCAACTCCAGTGAATAGAGTGGCAGGACAGAGTCCAAATAAACTACAGTGTGTGTGTTCATGGTAATTAAGGAACATGTCACCAACGCCAAGACTCACTGATGCTGCACAGAGGGATAATATATATCAGGCTGGATACACAGATGTCACTTGTTAGTAGGATCAGTTCATTGGTGTTGTTGGTTTTTTCCATAGGATTTATTGACAATAATAAAAATAGAAAAAATAAGAAAAGGGCTATTTAAAATGTCCAAATTTGGCACAATCCTATTGTAACATTAAGAGAGCACACACACTGTCAGAGTAATATAAAAGATGCTGCAATCACATCCACTTGCAGAGGGTTTAAACTCGCTCATGACATGATAAAAAAAAAAAAAAAGAATGATTGATTGCTTGGACATCTTTCATTATCTTCCAGGGTGATCCATGCCTCGTTGCTTCAGTGTGCTTGAGACTTGAGAGATACAGTTTAAAAAAAAATGTCTGTTGATCTTTGCAGTCGCTCAGCTCATCACTGACAAATCCAATATCATAGCTTGTTCACTCATGCGAATGAGCGCGCTGACCTGCTCGGTACCCCTGCGCTACCGTGAAAATTATTGAACATACGGACAGCAGATTCATTTATAAAACAATAAGCAGATTACCTGGGCACACTCGGGTAAGGCAGAGATAGATCTAGAGGTTGGAAACTGACGTCAGAGGGCCGGATTCCTTTTTGCTTCCCTACAGACACGCATGGACACCTTAAACCCATGCACACACATAAAGACACACACCCTACATACCAATGGGTGTTTGCACAGAGAGTATTAGCCTTGGCAAACAGGAGTGCGCATTCATCAAGCTGCAAGTCCCCTTTCATTTCCCCGTCAGGTTCTGAGCCTCAGCACAGGTCAGCAGGAGTGATACCATTTCACCTGAGCTCCTGCATGTTTAATCCCCAGCTTTCCATCCCTCTGTCTCCTCTTGCATGCCTTCATCTTTCTCCTCTTTCTCGCACTCGTGTTTCCTCCTATGCCTCTCCAAACATCGTGCCTTCCCGCCCCTTCGCCCCCTTCTTCTTACCTTCACTTCATCGATCAATCCCTCTCAATCCACTCCCCGTTCCCTCCCTCCCTCTTCCTCCATCAATCCATACACCCCCTCACTCCTCTTTCTTTTCCATCTCTCCTGAAGACAAACACTCCACAGGTTGGACTCTCTCCTCCCTCCATCTCTTCCTCCCTCTCCCTGCAGACAGCGTGTTTGCTCAGGGATTAGGCTGGGCTTTGTGCCGTTGAGGAAGGAAGGAACTAATCAGACTCTTATTTGTCGTTGCATTCTGTGTCTTATGGTGGGAAGGGAACCTGACCCGCCGGAGGCTCGCACACTAACACATGCACACACATGCACAGATGCACAGATGCAGGCCGGGCAGAAATACACACGCACACACACATATGTGCACACACGCCAGCCAGCCAGACGCAACCCGACACCCCGGCTGAGTCTGGCGGGGAGCGAGCGTGGGCGTGCATTCGCCCCTGGACTGCTCTGCTCTCTGCTGTTTGCATGCACACACGCCTGCTCCACACCGGCTCGCTGCTCTGCTGGCGCCTTTGTTCCCAGGGCAGGCCTGTTCTCTGATTGGCTGGTTGATGTGTGGGATACGGATCTGTGTTTTTCCTCATCAGCGGCTGTGATTTGACAAATTCTGTTTTCCCTGCTGTCAGCAGGCATGCAAGGTCACTGCGGCGACGGGTGGCAGCTGCACGGGCGATCCGATCGTGCAACGTCTGTGCACACGTGTTTGCCCGGTAGTCGTAGTGTTTCCAGACATTTGTACGGCGACTGGCGTTTATATGCACACAAACTTTGCACACCCTTACTGTACACATTCTCACCACCTTATCCAATCAGCAGGCTGATTAGTCATTGCTCACATCTCCTTCAGCACTTGTCTGCTCCATAATTCATGGATCTAACAGATGGGCTTAGCTCAGATCAAATTCTCTCAAGGTCTCCACGTTGGACAGACAAGCTCTTTTTTCAGGTAACTCAGGTATTGAGCATCAAATTAGGCCACATCAGGTGTCTTGACCTCCTCTTCTTTTTTTCCCAGACACACGCCCCAGTGCATTTGAGCGAGTACGAAGAGCAGATGCCCCGTCATTGTTAACACAAATTATTAATGCATTTCCTGAACAGGCGATGTAAGGGGGAAAGAATTAGTTGTAGGTCCACTGATTCAGTTTGTACAAAATATTTACAAGCTGCACTGCGCCTCCGCAGAGTCCCACTCTTCTCTCACAGTAACTCTGTTTGTCTGCCTGTGTGTGTTTGTCTCCCGTCCTCTGATTGCACAGCTGCATGGTAGGTTGCACGCGCATGTTTGTTTTATCCTCACATTTGCAATAAGACACGCTATGAGTGAACCACCTATAAGGAGCGGGATGTCATCTTCCATAAAGGTTACTCTGGCAGTTTAGCACTAACAAGAGGTTTTAGGACCTCACAAAGGACATGTTAAATAGGGAGCAGAGGACACGGTATCCTGACTTAGAGATCCTTTAACCTTTGCCTTTCAAACTGCACTTGATGTGTAGTTCCCTTGTTGGATTCACAAAACTTATCTAAGGTGAATAAAAAGCATCAACCTCTCAGTGGAGTCTTGCAGT
The DNA here is from genome assembly GCA_023238725.1 of Scortum barcoo. Lineage (NCBI taxonomy): Eukaryota > Metazoa > Chordata > Actinopteri > Centrarchiformes > Terapontidae > Scortum > Scortum barcoo. The sequence continues at coordinate 18,152,144 of CM041543.1, forward strand.
GTGATCCGCTTCCTCCACCTCTCAGTGCTTTCCAAATACTAATTTGTTGCTTATTTGTCCTTCGTAACCAAGCATAGCTGAGTTTGACAAACGTAAACAGCTAACATAGCTAGCTTCAAACGGAGGCAGTGGCTGTGTTTGGGAGTGTTTGGAGCGCGCTGACCATACAGGCGGACAGCAGACAAGTAGATTATACAGCTGGAGTTTTATGGACGTGCTTATTTACATATACAAGTTGACTATAGTTGCCATCCTTGGTGCTACAAACTCTCTGAAATAGCTATTTCTAACCACCTTAACCTGTGATTCCTTAAAAAGAAAGCAACTGGGGGCGCTTCGGTTGTCCTAGAGGTCATTGCAACGCCGTGAATGTCAAAGAGCCTGTAAAAGTCATCTCACACATCCACCAAGAAAATTCAGAAAACTCTGTATCTATTAAGGAGACTTCAGAAAGCAAAATTCCCATGCCAAGTTCTCATCAATTTTTACAGAGGAGCAGTTGAAAGCGTCCTGACTGGAAACATTACAAATGGAAGATGGTTTGTGCACGAACCAGGACAGAAGGACCTGCAACGGGTGATTAAAACTGCCCAGAACATCATTGGTACACCAGCACCAAACTCCAGAGCTGCTTCTTTCCTCAGGCTGTGAAACTACTAAATTCACCCTCCACACTCCATTATAATTAAATTTTTTTTTGTGTGTGGTTTTTTTTTGGCGCGTAGCATAGAGGAACTACAATGTGAATTTCACTACATGACCTTGTGTTGTGTGATGATAAATAAATGAACCCTCAAGCCCTCGAGACCCCGAAGGAGAGACTGTCTGAAATGTGCACAGCGACTACAAAGACATGCAAAACACACAGTTCTTGGAGAGAGATCAGGGAGGAAATGTGATGCAGGCGGGGTGACAGCCTTCGAATGTTGTACGTTTTTTCCATGCCAGACAGCACTGCACAGATCCTCGCAGAGGAGCACGAAATTTCAAGAACTACACGAGCACATTTGTCATATAGAGTTTTAAGTACCATTCATGTGAATGTATATGACTAGCAGTAGGACTAATTCTTCCTCTGTTAATATAGGCAGCACGCATGAGGATAATGCTTCACAGTAGATTATGAAAAATAGTTCGGGAAACGAACTTGGTCAAAAACCGAGCTCCCATTTCATGCCTGCAGCCCCACACATTTGGGCTCAGGCTACGGGGATGTGTGCAGTTCCCACCAGCTGGCTCTTTCCCTCGTGCGCGCTCGCCATTCCTCATGTCAAATTTTAGTCATGGATGGAGTTGCACTGAGCTGGCCCGTGGTGCTCCTAATGAGAGCAGAACTCCCTGGGCTGCTGCCACCCGGACAGACCTGGAGAGGCAGTGGGCAGCTCATGCACAACGCCGTGCACACAACCATTTAGTTTATCCTGACAATCATGTGACCCTCGCTCCTCTGATTTTCTCAGAAATGATTAATTAAGGGCGAGATCTAATCGCGCGGAGCATTGTGACCGGAACGCGTCAGCTGATCGTCGCCCCGGGCACGCACCGAATGAACTTGGACACAGAGTCACTCTCACTGAATGAATAGAGCACACACAAAGGCTCTATTAAATGGAATACATGCCGTATGATGCATTGGATGCTGGATGTCTGCCCTGCCTTGCCCATGCATTCGCCAAGTAACTCAAATTAACTAAATTTATTCAGATTTAAAATATTTATGACAGCAAGATTTTTTTTTAAAAAGCCAACTTCCCAATGGTAATATATGCAATATACACTCGTCGTAAGGGAGGGGAAAGCTGACCAACAGTGAGCCAGAGTGAGAGCACAGCTTGGGTCTGCCCGTGGAAAGAGTAGCGTTATCCCGTTGGTCCCATTAGAAAGTAGACACAGCATGGCGATGTGGCCGAGTGGCTGCAGGGACCAGATGGAGGGCTGGAGACAAAAAAGGCGAAGACGTCCAAACCGGTCGTCACAAGGCAGCAAATCTGTGTATCCAAGGGAAGCGGGGTGTTACCATGGCGTGCGCCTCCAAATCTCACACACGGGGGGTTACATGATATAGAGCGTAACGCGCCTTTAATAATCAGAGGAATAAACAGTTAATAAAAGGAGGAGCTATTGTGTCCAGCTGCCCCCTCGTGCTGATCGGCTTCCCGTCATCATTAGCGAACACTTCATGAAAAACTTTGACGTTTTCCTGCCAGATGGAACATGCCAGCCTCTCCGAGGTTGAAACACGGCTCTCGGAGCCAACAAAATCAAACACGACTCCTCTTTGCCAAATATCTCACACACATATTTGTCACGGATTTGATCATTAGCGGGGAGCGACGTGCCTGTGAGGACATGCGGGTACCAAGAATGCTATAGGATCTGACTTTTGGCAATCCTAAGCCGGGGAAGGCATGTTGTGACTCTCAGTTTTTATTCCTGACAGCTTTTTCTGCTTGATTTATGACCTTGAGGTGAAACTGAGTTCCCCAGTCCACCTCAGAGTGAACAAACTAATGAACCAGATGCATTATTTATTATTGAAAAGGCAAAGCCCAGAACAAAAGCTGAAGTTGGGGTAAAAAACACTGAGACATTCCAAAAGGCAGAAAGGAGGAATGCTTTTTCTTCCTTCCCTCGTTATTTTGCACGTCAACCTGAAGCTTGTGCCAAGTGTATTATTAGTTGAGTAAAAGATTGCTGGAGTGTACTTGGTAATGTGAGTAGATGGAGACGACGGTTATTGCGCTCTAATTCAGGAATCAAAGCGATTGTTGCTTATCTTGATCAGCGGTGGGCTGGCATGCTAGCTGTGAGAGCCAGTGGAAAAGATTAGATCTTAATTGTCAGACATTACAGTGTGATGGCAACCAGAGAGATGTGGAGAGACACTACTGTGCCTTGTAATAATCCTTCGTGGTGTTGACACTGAGATCCAAGTAAAAATAAAACTAACAAGTGCTGAGGATTGTGTCATTCCCCCCTCTAGTTACATTAATGAGAGAGGACTTTTTCCTGTAATATTACCTTACTTCTGCCAAGACGTTCACCAAGCTTTGGCGCAAATATTTCTTCTTCTTCTGTTTCTTTCTTTTTTTTCTGCATTAGGCAAGCGAAGACTCTGAGGAAATCTGTGCACCAGTGAGTTACTGTTAATATAGCAGCATATTTTTTCAAAATATAAGACCAGACACACTTTTTTGGCATCTGTTTCACCATTTAAAATCATAATGCCAAATGAATGCATCAAATCTGTGAAAACAGAATATAAATTTTGCAGTAATTACAACTTGGAGCTTGTCCCTGCACTCTGGTTTGTTAATCTGTGGGCTAGAGAAGAAAAAGTAGACTTCATTCCCACCATAGAGACACAGAAAACAGAGAGCTATATCAAGTAAAAACTAGCTGATGACATAGCCATCATAGCCTTAGCTCAAGTTAAAATTTACATATTGAATTACTTAAAGCAAAGATTAGAGAAATGTCTTAAAAATGTAAACATATGTTTAATATCTTTTTTGTTCTTTACCAATTTATGTGTGTTATTACAGACATGTGCAGTAGCAATCGAGTTCAAACTCTTTTGGACACGTCAGCAAACCTAAATTAAACACAATATTTCATTCTTACTGAGACACGCAGTGTAGTAAACACAGGAAATAAGTTAGCGTTGCTGCAGCCAAGGGGGTCTCACCCTTAGATATTACTGTTTGTCTTTGTTTTTCTTTCCTGTGATAAGTCCGTCCTCTGGCCTACGAGCTGTTGTTCTAGCCATAAATGTCATCAATCACGGCAGCATTTAGCACTCCCATCACATTAATAACAGTACTTATTTATTTAAACCATTATTGGTTTGACAGCTGCAATGAAAACATGCAGATGTGCGTATACTGTAAATGTGGGGGTCTGTGGCACAATGACAGAAAAGGAACAGAGTATGGAAGTCCATTTCTGCCAGAGAAAGAAAAAGAAATGAAAAATAATGCATAATGAGATTCTTCTTCTCTTCTTCTTCTTCTTCTTCTTCTTCTTCTTATTATTATTATTATTATTATTATAGCAAAATATGAGATGAAGTTATGGTTGCTTTTTGTCATGTCGTGTTTCCTTAGGGGAAATTGATTTTTATAGGGGAGAGACTTGAATTAATATGACTGATTTAATTTGACTAAATCCGTCTTTGACTAAAGAAAGAAAAAAAAAAAACAATGTCAAAGTTATATTGGCATTATTATATTGGCAGTATGAACTTTCATAACTGTGAGATATTCTTGGATTTGTAAGATTTAATTTTGAATGAAGAAGTAAACATTTCGTGGCAGTCTTGATTTACCCATTTAAAATTACGAGATAAAATGACTTTTTACTGTATTATTCTTTTCATGGTTATCTTTTAAATTTTGTTGGCAGAAATAGGCTTCCATAAGAGAGAGACATTCTTAAATGAATACAGTTATTTTGGTTACCTGTACCATCTATAGACATTTCAGTCACCAATACAGAGTTGTGAGCTGCGCATATTTCAAGAATGATGGAATATATATATATATATATATATGGTCCCAAGAGAGACGGATTTACAGCCACATAGAGCCATGGGTTCATGTGAAGGAATTTCCCATGTGTTGCAGGGCCACTCAAGAAAATTCATCCTGATATAAATCTTCAACAATTTCCCTAAAAGAAACACATCAGACCACACTCTGATATTGTCAACCCTCTTAGCCAGCAGACACAAACAAACATGTAATGAGCTACCTTCCTGCACAAACACTTGAAACATTATCACAAGTATTTCTTCGTTCATATTTACCCTGGCAGAGGTCCAGGACAGTGTTATTCATCCCACAAGCAAACAGGAAATACCTCCGGCATGCTCGAACTTTATCTCAGCATCAGCACGACGACGTTTATTTTGCACTGATGACAGAGACCCACGCTCGTGGCCTCGATGTGGCAAAATCCTGCCATCCGCTGAGGCCTCCAGTCTTGTGGCGGCGGGTGATTACAACAAGAGGGTGACGATGTACATTTTATTTTCTGATCAAACAGTGAGACAGAAGATAAGACAGGGATCCCTCCGACTGCTAGCCTGGCTAATCTACTTCGACAGCTGTGCGTTGACATCAGGAATTAGTTGTTGCTCATGCAAATAGAGTGCATATGCTAATACTGGAGCTAATTGGTGGAAAGAGGAGGGGGTGGGGGGTGGGAAGGCTTGTCAGTTGGAAGTTAGCTGGATGGAGACGTGTGCCCGCTCTGCTCTCAGCAGCCTGAAAGGCTTCCAGCAGCCCTCATTACACATGTGGAGTAGACTGAGCGCTGAGATAACACCATTCAGTTTTGACTAATACAGATGGCAAATTTGTCGACTCCTTACATCACTGCCACTTTGAGCAGATTTGAATCTCTCACATTACGCATACCGGATTAGATGAATGCATTGACATTTTTAATGCTAATACCCTAAGTGAATGCAATGATTATGAATAAGCCAGCGAGGCATTAGCTGCCATTAGCGGCAATGAACTACCTTTATTACAGTACTGTAAGGAACACTAGACACCTTTCTGGATAATTTAATGATATTATTGGGTAATGCCATATAGCTGCCAAATTCATCAACAGAATACAAGTGTATAGGATTTTAATGTGATCTACTCACAATAATCAAATGCAGTGCAAATATACCATATAAGTAAAAAAAAACATTTCCTGTTGTATGTTTCGACACATAACAAGTCAGAGTTTTTCTGTTGCTAACTCAATAAAATGTGATGCATTTCCAGTTATTACCTCCTCATTGAACTAATTTCTTGGGTAAAACCATGACAGTCAAGGGCACTGTAACCCTCAAATCTGCTGTGCTGCAGACCACTGGCTGCTCAGCCGATCAAAGGACAAACCTTCTTGGCACTGTCTCGCTTCCTGGGCTCACGTTTCCAGTTAACCAAACTGGTTATAATTAAGATGTCTGCCTGGGAAAGGGGGAACGGTAAAAAAGATCTGATCCCGGCCGGAGCTCAGTTCGCATGTGACCGCACACATATAAAGACACATATGTGTGCATACTTGTTTTATTATTGTCTCACTGACGCACTTCAGCACTCACACACAGAGGGACACATATATAGAAAACCAGCGAGCCTCTCATCTACCGAGGTCTCCACCCAGACCACACAGACCCGGATCCCCTGGAGACCTGGCCCCGGGCCTCCATGACCGGCTGGTCAGCCAGCCGCAGAGCAGCATCAGGGGTCAGAGTTGAAGTCGGAGCTGTATTCCTGGCAGCCGAGGGGGAGTTGACTGGCAGGGACTGCAAGGCTCCAACCCTCACCCCTCAGGGATTGTTGGGGTCAAGGACTACATCCAGTCTGGCTCCATTGGACATCGATGAATGCATGTTGTCGGCACGGTGTGTCTCAGCTCGTGTGAATTTTTCCATGTCACCATTTGAAAAGACACGACTCAGAGTGCATTATAGGACGTCAGAATTAATTGGACGTACGAGACGAATGCATACATTTTAACAATTTAACATCAATAAACATGATATGTTGATACACTTGAGCACACTTTTATAATTAGAGCTGTGAAATAATGAGACTACAAACCCAATTCCCTTCTTTAATGCTCAAATGTTAACAAAGTTTGATTTACTGTCAAAGTCATCCATGTAAATTGACTAGAAACAGAAATGTTAACAAAAAAAAGAGAAAGAAGAAAAAGGTAACAGGCTGCCGACACTACAACGTTTTTCCAGCGCTGATTTATTTTGTTGTCCACAAAACCATTTGTTGAGCGTAACCTTTGATTGTCATATTTTAAAGTCACACCTTAGACCCTGTTTTTCACTGATAGTAGGGAACCAGCCGCTGTGCGAATATTGAAAAAGAAAGGATTTGTTGTGGTACAGCCTGCACTGAGTGTGTTTAACTTTACTTCAATCATCCAGTCCTCTGTGACAACTGCAGACTTTGTGTAGTTCTGTGTGTTGTGCTCAGATATACCTCCAAAGGCTGTTTGAATCTAGACTCTCAGGTTTGCAATATGAATTGTATGGAACTACTAACATTTGTATTGTGCAAAGTTTCTACTTAACTTGTTTTAAAGCACATGCTGGGAGTCAAATTATAACGAGAAATATTTACCGCTTTATCTTTGTGTCCTTTTTCCCCATCATTTCCTAGAAAATAATGTATTATTTTAAATTCATAGACATGTTTCTAAAAACGGTTTTGGTACTATTGTATAAGGGGAAATTAAAAGAGTCAATTTCATGTATTACCATTTAATGACTTCAAATTAATTGTTAGTCCACAGTGCGTCTGCTAAACAAACCAAAATGAGAACAATTCAGTTTTGATTTTCAATTATTACTTTATATTATTCATTATTTTGTAAATTTACTGAAGCTCTCTTGGGTGATTTTAAGTGAAACTATTAAAACAGAGAAATGATTTCTTCTGGAAATTACTCTGAAACTCAGCACATACAGCTAAACTCAAATAACTCTTTTCTCTGCCGTCACCAAATGACGTAGTTCTTTCAACGCAACTTCCCAAAATTCTTAGGTGATCATGGTCTGGTGAAATAAAACACTTCAAGAAATATCTGCTAAAAGACGCTTGTGTGATGCAATTGAAAGCTCAAGAGAAGCAACTAAATGCACCTTGCGGGGAGATTGACTGTTTTGTCAATCGTTTTCCGATGTTGAGCGCTCACTTTTAACTTTTAGGGTGAGAAGTCCTTTACGTGCTCGGAATAATGCAGAACTTTTAACATAACAACCTGGCAAAACCCCATCTGCTGCGCGAGATTGTGAGATTCGATTGTCACTTTCATCCATATGTGAAACATTTCCAATTAAACATGAAAAAAGACGAGCTCTTCTGGCTGCTCTAATTATAATTCATCATAAACATCATGATATATAACAGTGGTAGGAACCGAGATAGTGACTGGTACAGTGGAGTACAGTGCAGTCATGGCTTTTTTTTTTTTACTTTTTTTTACGGCACACATATGATGCTTTATGAGTAACATATGTGGTAGAGAGGTCTGTTACTTCAACAATAAATCTTTATTGCCCTGCCCTGCTGCCATATTTTAGCAGAATGTCAGCTGATTATTGAATGGGCAACATTATCAGTGAACTATGAAGGTGTTGTGTGAAATTAATTTTTTTAATACACAGCCTATATCTAATGAATCCAATGCACTGAGATTTATTGATGCACCTGTGACATTGCTGATTTACCCCTCTTTCCCATCATGATTAATACACTGCATATCTATGCATTTGTAATGGTTCAACCAGGAATAATAATGTCACAGTAAATCCAGCAAGGCAGTATGTGTCATCGCACATCTAAAAATTGACTACGATATGTAAATATTTCAGTGATTAAAGGGCAGCTGCCATTGAATATCCTTAAAAGAAATGAAAAAAAAAATCATCCTCACAAATCCTCTAAGTTGGAGCACTCATATTTGAAGTCCAGTCCATATTCAAATGAGTTCATTATGGAGTCTCAGTCACGTACTGCCTTTGCATGCCACAGATTGTAATAGGTGGTTGCTAAAATTGGGATGTAAATCTCATTATTGGAGTGTCTTCGAGAACATATCGGTCTTGCTCTCCTGCTGCAGAAATCACGCTCGCAGCAGCACCCTGGGACGGCCTGATCATGTAAATCATGAGTGTTTTTAGTATGTACATATTTTAACATGTTAATCTATCTGACAGACCAAACATAATGCTGACAAGGCCTTCTCCCCTTGGTGCTCTGTAGGCCAAGCCTAATAACATGTGCGCTTTGCTCTGTCAAAGACAAAGCATAAATAAATCATTTCATTCATTAATATTCAAGCCAGTCCTTGTCTATTTTACACAACATTGTCTAAACAGTTACAAATCTGCTTTACACCCGCCCCCCTCTCCCTTTTCTGTCTCATTTTAATTCTGTCAGTGCTCCAGCTGCTGTAGGTGGCAAAACTCTGTACAAAAACTTAGCAAATGTGTCTTTATTCTGCTTCTCTGATCTTGCTGGCTCTCCCACGGGAACCAAAGTAGTTTCTGGCTAAACAACACTTGTTTTTTTGTGCTTTTCACTTCCAGCATCAGAAAGTGTTCCATCTGCACTGGTTGTCAGGTAACTGTGCCGACACATCTGCGGCTGGTTTAGGAGCAGTGCAGCTGTGACCTCTGGTTTGATGTGCAAAAAGAAAACATCTAATATGGCACTCGCCATCTGCAGATGAGCGGGGGAGAGGGAGGGGTGGGGAGGGAGGAAAGGGAGAGGGTGGAGGAGTGGAAGGCAGAGGGGGAGAGAGAGGGAGCATTTAGAAATCCCTGCCATTTGTTCTCCCTGTCACTAGCTGCAATGGGAGGGAAAACACTGTATTTGTTTTGCACTCATGCGTCGGCTGCCTCCACTTTCTCTTCACTGGAATGGAAGCTTAGACAAGATAAACAAAATCCCGTGGCTGTGTCGCTGATATTGAATGACAGATCTTGTATTTGTTTCCTTTCACTGGGATATGGGATCCCTTTTTGATATGCAGCTGTTGCATATAAATTTTATTTAAAACATTCAACTGTATCACGATTGACCTGCCAGAGTCAAAATCCAATTCATTCTAAAATGAGTGTCTACATATTGTTTCTCCCCTCTCCAGATAACACAATCAATTACATTATTGCTTCTCCAGATTAGGGAGACATTTTTTTATCGCTCACACACTGTACGAGATCTGTTCGGGAAACAGAAACGACGTGTGTCAGTGGGTTTTAAGGTGATTGATTCTTTAAAGTGTAATCTCCAGTGCAGTGTACCTAAAGTATGTGAACCAGCCCTCTAAGCTCACATACGTGTGGAATGTTCGCATTTGTTTTGGATTCAAAATGCCGCCGCCGAGCAGAGACGGGGTCTGATCCGTTTGGCCTTTTGGACGTACTGTCTCCCCCCACTGGGCCTCCTACGTGTTTGCGTTTAGCCGCTGGAGTGTTGATCTGGAGGGGACTGACAGGTAGGCTGATGAGAGTCCCTGTGGCACTGCCTCTTACATAGCAATGAGATTAACATAGCGGTAGAAACACGTGTGTGCATGTGTGTGTGTGTTGTTGTGTGAGCCTGCGCTTTAGGTGGAAGGGAGGACGGAGGGTGGAGATCGGAGGCTGAGCCGAGACCAGACACCCTGTGGTGCTGGCGTCTGACTGGTACTGAGTTTCTCACACACACACACACACAAGGTGAAAGCTAAATACAAGCTCAAGTCGTTATCTCTCCCCAGTGTTGGTCAACAGCAGACAGCCGTGTGTTCAGGCTCCACATATTTCAGTATAAATTAAGTGTAGAACACAAATCCAGATTCTGGGGAGTACAGTGAAAGCTCATTTGTCCAAACCACAGTTTTCAACCTGGGCAAGCTAATGACCAGCTGAACTGCTTTCACAGATGTGCAAAAAATAATATTCTATTAACAGCATATGTTGGAAACTCCTTGTATTCCAGCTCCAAATTAGCAGTAAGGATTGCTTTATAATGGCTGGGCATGCACATAAAAAATGCTTTTTAACAGAGTAAGGTCTGTGACTTCACCGTGGGTCTGAACTTAAAGTTGAGCTGAATTTAAAATTATTTTTGCTGAAAAAAACCTTAAATATCTTTGGTGTTTGTTGACATAGTACCTACTTTACTTTCCAGGAGGTCATGGATTCTTGTTACAAACTGCAGATATAGGTACTGGTGATTTGATTGGTTTAATATGTGTATGTGGGTGTGAACAATAAAATAGTTTGTTATAACTTACATTCCAACGGCCACACAGGCAGTTAACCAGCCAGGGACTGACGTTAGCTGCCGCTTATTCCCACCTGTAATCTGACCACTTCCTACATTTCTGCGTTCCTCTGTACATTTAGTTTTGAATAACAGGGTAATGTACAGGGTGCTGAGGTTACAGGACTGCCCGTTGCTGTGAGTTTTGACAGAGACTTGTTGAAAAGTGGGAAGGACATCTCGGATTTGCTGCAGAGGCAAATTTAAAACGCTTTGCTGTTCATGTTTTTTTTTTAACAGCAAATATCTAGCTTCTGCTTAAATGACTCAGTTTTAAGCTTGGTGGCTAGATCCGTCTTTGCCAAAACGCACCAGTTAACTTTATTTTGGACAAAGCATTTGACTTTTTAACCTAGAATCAGATATTTTCTGGCACGGTCGATTCAAACAGGAGAGTTTCATGCCAATCTAAATTGTGAAAGCACATCAGCATGTTGAGAAGCTTTGATGTTAGCTCCACAAAAAAAAAGTTCTTTTGTAAAATGGAAAAATATGCACCATGTCCTCAGTATGATTTCAGTGTATAATTTATTACACAAAAGGAGGGAGTTCAAACTTGTCTTTGGTTACTGATGGTGATAAAAAAGGCAATGCTCTTTATACTGAAACAAACACACAGATGGAGGCTTGCAATATCTCTGAGCATCATCAAGACAAACAGTTTTCTGAACACAACATACAGACATGTTTTACAGAAGTCAAACTGTTGATATCTGCTATTGGGACACGCTGTCTCTCTGAGTGCTTGAGTCATGGCATTGTCCCGGTTGAGCAACTGTTATGACAGTTTGTGTGGGTGTTGACATTAGGAAATGAAACTCTGTTGCTTGACATTAAGTGTTCAGCATGAATAGAAGGAAAGGAATGAGATAACCTGAACCCGAGAAAATACTGCAAATCCGAGGAACATTTGAGTCATGATGACTCCCCATGTGTCAGCAAGGAGGGGAGGGCGAGGCGTCGATTGTAGCTGCTGAATATGAGAATAACATGTCCTCTTGATATGCACTTGTTTATCTATATCCTGTATCCTCTGTGCATTTTCATCAATAGGACTGATGCTGAGTAAATGTGTCGAGATTCTTAATAAGCTGCCATGTCTGACACCATTAGTCTTAATACGCTCATGGGCGCTTTGATCACAGGTTTGGTTCCCTTTTCTATGAGGCGATCACTAAGTGAATCTTTTGAACTTGTTTGCATGCTTTGTATGCAAAGTCGCCGCACTGTGACTCACTGTCTGCAGCGGGGAACAGTTTGGGCAAATGGGAAAGTATACTTAATGAAATGGGATTAAAACTGGGGGTGTATTCTGAAGTTAGTCCTGGCTCTCGCCCAGTAGGTGACGTACAGCGTGCAAGACATTCAACTCCTCTGTCTTGGACTAGGATTAAAGGTAGACCATTAACAGACGAGGGCTCAGGCAAGTTAATTAACAAAACTGTCCGAACTCCACATTCCCTTCAGTTGGACCACACCACACAGTGCTTCCTCTCAAAGCATAATGGAGAACGACCGCTGAACATCTATCTGAATTCGTTGGGTCAAATTATGATTATTATTATTTATTTTTTTTTTTTCTACAGAGAAAGAGTTGAAATGTACATCTTTTCACCGCTTGGCAGTGAACAGCTGGAAACCTTTTGTATTGTTATATGCAAGCTCCCAATAGCGCTGACCTCACAGGCTTATCCAATTATTCACACATTTTCTCTACCCTTTTAATTATTTTCAGGGTCAAAACTGGCTCAATCAAGTCCCGGCAAATACTGAACAAAAGACAGAGCGATACCATGGAAACAGATAGAGAGATAGTTGCTCCAATTGAATGTACCCAATTCTGCTTTCAGGAAATAGAGACAAGTGTTAATAGAGACAAAGTGAAACAATGGGAGTAGGCAAACACATGTAAAGCTTTATTGTCTGGGTGCTGAGTCTAAAAAAAACAGGGCGACGTTGGGCCCAGGATTAAAACTTGGATCTTGTTTTTGTAATGTGATGTCTAAATGTGTGTTTGGACCTGAAGAAAAGCTCAGTTTTAACCTTGTCCGACACCGTGTCATTTGCAACTGCTATCTGTCTCGTCTGATTCACAAAAGATTACTGCGCTAATGACATTAAAGCTCAAGCACACCCATAAAGTTTTGCAACTGAGTGCAATTTGCCTTTATTTTGCATCTGATTGCAATTATTGATGTGGAAATTACTGGCTACGGCGTACTCACAGCTGATGGTGAGTCAGTCTAGCAGTGAGACTGTGGTTCAATGCCAATTCTGGCCACTTTATCTCTTCCACATAACTTCTAGTTGTTTTGCAATATATTTTATCCTTGAGTTTTTGCCAGTGTTTATACCTCCTTTTTTACACAGTAAATTATTCATAGTTTGAAAAAGTTGTTTTTGGTGTGCTTTTTTAAAACCACCGGTGAATTACTACTTGTTCAAAGTATTGCTACCTTCACATGCAGTACACAGTAGTACAGTAATAGGTCTAATAATTATAGTAAAGTAAAATAGTAATCAACACCTGAGCAGTGTGCTTAAATGCTGGTGGCTTTACAGTGCAGTTAGGGGTCTATTTCATTTCTTTTTGTCTTATTTGCACAATCCTTTTGTGAATTTGTCTCCTCAGTGTACACAGTATTATTATCACTGATGAGTATCCAGAACGAAAGATTCATACTGCTATAACTGAGAATGTAAGACCAAAATAAGATGACATTTTTTTCCCAGTTATTACGCTTCATTCATTTCAATAAAAGTTGCTCGCTGGGCTCTTATTACAAACAATATTTTATCAGGTTTGCCATAAGAAAAGTGGCAATACCAAGTGTGGCCACTACACCAAAGTTACCTCACAAAACAACAGCCAATTCTGCAACTCTGTTTACAGTGTCTTTTACAGTAAAACAGTCCTGAAGGTGTTTAGGAAGCCTCATTTCTAATTTCTTGTGTGAGAGGTTTTGCTGAAATTGTCTACTGACATCTGTCTACTGCAGACCAGCGTCAGGCAGCCAAGAATTACCGCTGTCACACAATTTCATAATGAGCAGCTCAAAAAAGACAAGTCTGAAAAACGCTACCTGCCAGAGGAAATCACTCCACTCCACACAGCATCCACTTAGACAGGAGAGTGTGAGCATGGCACTGATAAACAAGCTGAAGACCGCATCAGCCGCACTTGAAAACACACCTCAGAAATGTGGGGATTTACATTCCACCTATATGGAAGTAATTTCATTTTTTCATGTTCAGCAAGAGAAAAGGTCTCGGAGATTCTCATCTTTGTGCCACATTTAAAGCTCGAACACTTTCCCAGCAGGACCGTTGTGATTCTTATCAGCAAAAAAGTCACAGTAAGACTTGTGTCTCGGTCAGCCGGAGGTACCTTCTTGATGGATTAGGAAACATGCTGTCCACCGCAGCACCAAGTGATAAAGGGCGATAACTCGCGGGATTACAGCCGAATGAAGGCGGGGATGTTGGAGTGGTGGACGTGAAGGAAGCGTGACACTGGGGAATGTGTGCTTTTCTCGCGGAGAATGGTTTCAATACATCGACACTGGGGTTACAGATGGGACTGTAAGAGTAATCCCAATCTGAGGAGGCCAGCACATTATTGCTACTGAGGCAATAACAAAATCTTTCTGCAGTTAAACCTGTTCTGGGTCAAAGATAAAGATTTCTGTGTGTCATGGGCTTTGTTGCTTCGAACACCTGTGACACAGTTAGTATTACTGAGAGAACACAAGTCCAGGCATTAAATTAGAATTTAAAGGCCTCTCTTGAATTTATTTCTCATTTTTGGTGACACTTCATCATATCACATCAAATGTATGTCATATTTCACCCTACCAAGAGAAACAGTAGCATCTATGTAATCCACTTATTTGGTAAAAAGAGTGTCAGCCATGGACGACCACTGAAATGTCATGTTATAATTTGGGTAAATTAAGTAATTGGCATGTGTTTAATGTAAATATATTCAAATTGTGCTTTCAATCTTTGAAAATAAGAATTTGTGCTAAAACACATAAACCACTATGTACCTTGCTTATGTCCCTTGTATTCTTTGATTAATGGTGTGTTTTTTTTTATTCACAGTGATAACAGCCAAATGTAGATGATGCAAAATTGCAGTAAAACGCCGACAGCCACAATCAATCAAAGCCGGCCCAGAAAGTGTTTGAGCTATCGAGAAACAGCAGTGAACATAATGTAGTGTCATCTGTTGAGGATCAAAAGGAGAGGGCTTCTTTACGGTTCCTTATTTGCGCTGACATTGTCTTGAAGTGCTCCGCCGCCTCAAACGTTAAAAAGCAAATCTCGAACGCGGTATTTATGGAACCAGAGCCCTTTCAAACGCAGCCAGTCTTTGGCTCAAAAACACCCAAACACCATATTTCCTCTCCCAGTCAAGGTCGCATTCATCTTCCTACACCGTCCAGCTTTCCCTGTAAACCCTGTTCAAAGATTTAGATCCCTTCGTGCCAGGAGAAACAACCACACTGTCCTCGCTAAATCCACCCGGCTAATATTTTAGCATGCTCAAGGTGGAATGTGGAAAGTCGATACTGCATTCACAGTCACTATTAGAAATCATTGACTAAATGTTTAAGTGGAGACTCTCTCTTAAAGTAGAAAATGACTTCTAACTTTCAGAATAAAATCCCTTGCTATATCAAGCGCTTCGCCTTTTCGCAGCTTCGGCTCTATTGCGAGTTTATATGCAAGCATATCTAAATATATATCGCGGATTTTTCGTTGGTTCTTGGATTTCTGCAGACAAACGGACTATATATTACAGTAAATATAAAATTATTTTTGTTAAAATATGTATTATTACAATGTGTTTAAAACTGTATTATGTATTAAATAAAACTCCTCAATGATATGTGATACGTGTATTTGTGCGTAGTATATAAACAACGTGTTTACATACATAATTTAAACAAATCTTACCTAATATCTAAGAGAATATAAAGGGTTTATACTGTATAACTGTGTGGGAAATGTTTATAAGAGTGTGGGAGGGTTTATAAGGGCTTAAAATATATTTTCATCTTTCGCGGGGGGCTCTGGAACACAAATGCCACGATCGAGGAGGGATCACTGTAACATCTGATTAGCGTTTCCTTTTGCCGATGTTGCCATGGCCTTGTTGGACGAAGGCTAAGTATCAACTCCAGTGGAAAGATGTATGAAAAGCCACTTTGTGAAGAGCTTTGATTTGCTTCATTTATTCTCAGTTTCATATCTCTGAAAGCTCTCTACTCACAAAAGATTCCCCTTTATTTGTGCGTTGATATAATGATGATGTCAAGATGTGACAGTATCATTTCGATTTGCTAACTCTACAGGAGGACGGGCCAAATGTCGGAAACATTTACACCAAGAAAATACATACAGTACCTTGTGTCTTGCAAAGACACTGTATAATGCAGTGACCACTTGAAAAATATAGGAGCATCTGTAGCGTACCTGCTGTGCCCATCAGCCTTCCTGAGCTTCATGCCCGTATCGATCTGAGAGCTGTGTGGACGATTATGATACAGTCTTGTCGAGGTGCCTGAAAGATTCACGGGGATGAATGTGGTCTCTTTTTGCTCAGACATCTGTCTGTTTCGCTTATCGGGTACTTCTTTTTAAATCTCACTTTTCAATACCTGGTAGCTCTACTTCTCTTGCAGTTCAGAGAGATTACGAGGAGCCCCTCCGAAACGGCTCCAAAAGCTGCGAATCCTTGAATACCCGCGTTGTTGTGTTTTAACAACGCAGTCATAATCCATCTTCAAAAGTTCCAAGTGTGTCACCTTTGAATTTATTTATCGAAACTGTCACCCCCACTGAGTGATTAGTCCCACGCCTGAACACTGCTGAGTGGCCCCAGTGAGATTTCCACAGATTTGTGTCACTGATGCAGGAATTTTTCTCGAGGGAAAGGAAATTATGCATTAGTGCATCTAATAAATTTAAAAAAGGAAAAAAAAAGGCGCTTGACTCTTTGTTCTGTCTCGCAGCCCTCTTGCAGTCGGTGAATAAACTTGGAATGATCAAAGTTTAAGGCTGTCACCACCTTTTAAACATAAATGTACAAAAAAAAAAAACAGATAACATTTCAAACCGGCGTTATTATTAGCATCAGTCAGCAGTGATTTGAAAGAAACAGCCAGGCCTGGTAGCGTGCTGTTTAACTTTTCCTGCTTCAAAGTGAAAACTGTCACAACAACAGACTTGAACGGCTGGTCACCTATTTAAATTAAAGTTTCTTGCTTGCGGTGGATTTCTTAAGGGCTGTTTTTTTAATGCCATGGAGACAAATTATAATCCTTCAAATCGGCTATATCGGGACGTGTGAACACGTTATGACCTCTGCATGGAATAAAATACTTTCTTTGTTACTGAAAATTTTGGCTCAAAGGATAGATTTGACCCAGATGGCGGTCCAACGCGATGCCACTCCTGATACAGTATTTACATATTTCTAGTTGCAGGTATTTTAACTTCGACAAGACCCATTACGACAACATTTAGCTGCTGCTGTTACAATCTTCAGCCGATACGGATCAAACCTGCAGCCTCGTGAGTCGCTTGAGCTCCGTTGAAGCGGGCTGCCACTGAGGTGTGGCCTGTGGATGCGGGCGCAGATAAGAGTATCTGAATAAATCACCCACAGTGCATCTACTAACAAGTATGCACACATTCCTACCTCCTTTAACTGCCGCACCGCTGTTTTAATTCTTTACTACCCTTTGTTTCTGTTTCCTTTTTCCCCCCTGCCTTGGTCACATATTTCCTTCTCGTTCTACTCTCCTATCTTGCTTCCTTTCTCTCCTCTTATCTCTTTTTTTATCTTGTTTTTTGACCTTGCATCCTCGTCGTCTCTCTCCTGCACACATCCAGACATCCCTCCCTACAGCTGTGCGTGAATGCATGTTGTTTCTAACAAAACAAAAGTGGAGTGTGCTCAGGAACTGTACTTGAATAAAAGTTTTAGCTTCTTGTAATCCCTTTACACCTGTATTCTCCTTCGCTATGTCACAGACGGAGACATTGTTCTTTCTGCCGCACTACATCTGACAACTGCAGTTAATATTTACCACAGCCGCCGGACATTTTATTCAGGAAAATGTTCTTGTTTGCGGTGTGGCGGCTTTTACCACGAGGCTACGACAAAGACAGCCTTTGTCATTTTCAAGCATCTCTGCACACTGGCACACACACATAAGCACTATATCTGAGGGTATGTGTGTATCAAGAGTCAAGGGCAAACGCGAAAGTGCCAGTGAATGCCCTGTTTATTCAGAGAAAGGCAAAGAACAGGGGTATGAAAAGAGATTGAGAGCATGTTGAGGGCACAAAGGCCATGACAGGACTGGAAAAACAAAGCAGTGTGAACGGGGAGAGACAGCGAGAGGCCCCTACAAGACATGCAAAGGAAATAAACACCGTTTTAACAGGGTATTCCGCCCTTTGGCTTTTACAAGACCTGCGCTCCGGAGGGGCATTCGTCCATCATCTGCAGATCCACAACTGCCAATAAATCCCAGACAAGCTTTTCCTGCTGTCTGACACGCAGTCGGGGCAGAAAAGAGAGATGTTTTACAGTAAAACCACAAGCGTGTAAAAGATCCCCGCGCCTCCCCTGGGGCGAGGGCTGGAACAATGCTGCCTCTTTCCTCCACGGACTTGGAAACACAGAAATCTTTACAGTGCGGCCGTGCTGCGCGGACATGTGGAGGGTAGCTTTCAGGGGCGATAACCTCTGACGGCTCTCACGGGGGGGACAGCTTGGGGCCAGATGTGATGGGTTTCAGTCAATTGAGCCGCCCTTTAAAAGAAGACGTCGCTCGTATTGTTTCAATATTGAGAAAATACTAAAAGAACGAGGCCCGCTGAAGGAGCTACGCAGTGGTACGCGGCGGAGTTGATTATTTTTCGTCATAATCAATATGGCTCAGTAGTCAGGAGCAGGCAAAAAATACATTTTCAAGCCACAAGGTCTGAAATCAAAGCAAACAGCAGGTTCAAAACTCATCATCTCACGACAAAATGAAAACAATCAACGGCTGTCCTCTCATACGCCGCGAGTTCAAAGTAACTAGAAACAGATATTGTGGTTGACTGAGGTCAGAGTTTAAGAAAGCTGACCTTTGCGCGTCTTTAATGTACTCCACAGGAAGCCCTGCTCGCCCAGCTGGACTTGGCAGGCCTTGTCCGCTCGGCCACAGGTCACTGATAGATATGGGCTTTGCAGAAACACTCACGGCGGATGACAGAGAGAGAGAGAGAAGCAAGGATAGAGCGGGCGAGGTGGGAATCTGGTCAGTTCACCGTTCTGTTGGCTTGGGAGGAGAGAAAGAGAGAAGATGAGAGCTAGTGGGAAAGTGAAGGGAATTCTTTATTCCTGCTCCACTGTGCCAAAAACGGGCCAGAGGACAGGACAGTCAAAGCTGCGGTGAGCTGAAAGAGGAGTACAAAGAGGAAGCGATGGCGGAGGCTGTGGTAACGTTGTTTCATCTCTGATCAGAGATGGCTCCTGGAACCCCCCCCACGTCTGAGCGAAAGAAAAGAGGGAAGGAGACGGGGAGGAAGTGAGGTCAGGGAGGGGGAGTGTGTGCTGACTAAGCCGTTCGAAAGGTCGCGTCATGAACTCGCTGCTAACCCCTGCATCCTGACGGGAGGAGGAGCCGGGGCCTGGGAATCGTGTTGCAAGAGCGACTCTTATCCGTCCATAACTCAACAGAGGACAGCTAAGTGTCATCGCTATCGGAGCAAACACCCTCCCCCCCCCCCCAACTCCCCTCCCCCAACCCCACACTTCATCCCCACAGTCTCATTTTCCTCCCTCGCTGATTGCATTACACTTTTTAATAGACGATCTCCTGCTTGATCTTCCCTTTTTTCCGCCGATTTCCTGGCGCACACAGCTGGTTTACATATAACAACAACACCCCCGCGAAGGAGTGTTTTTTTGATGACGGGGAATCTGGGCCAACATTGATTGGGTTAGAGGGATAAGGCGGCGGGCCTCGTGTCAGACCCCCTCAGGTGTCGAGACAGCAGCGGTTGTCAGGGTTATTACCAGGCGAAATGCTAACAAGCACATCTGAGGGCCCGGAGAGCTCAATAGCAATGATATTAATAACTCCAGCTCCATCCGGACTGTCTATTTTCTGAGCCATATTAGTATTGGCCCTTATTGACACTGTCGCCGCTTCAAGACGAAATCAATAGCCCATTTACTGCGCTGCATGGATTAGAAAACAAATCAAATAAGATATTCTCGGCGAGTGAAACTGTTGGAGAGCATTCAGCGGGTAAAAGAGTGGGACGCTCAGAAGTCCTTTTTCATGTAAAGAGGTGGACGCTGTCTGCGATATCTGTGTGAAGCAGATGGTTGAGTAGACATCTGCTACCATCAAACTGAAGAGCGCGTCTGATACTTACAACATCAAAAACAGCTCTTCACTGCATTTTTATTTGCCACGGGGGCATTTTCATTTCAGAGACGAGCATCAGCTTCAGTTCTAGTCAAAGCAGTTTTTTTTTTTTCTTTTTTTTTTATGCCACAGGTGCATTGTTTTGAAACAGAGTTAAGTATTGAGTGTCATATATATTTTGTGGACTTCTTTTGCATAATTATATAAGATGTCATGTGACAATATCTTGTAGCTGGTACCACTACTGTACTGTATGTCTATGAAGTACATGGGTGATTTTTCTTTTAGTTTGACAGCACTGCTGAACCTGACTCATCATTTCTCATACATACCATATCAGACGTACCATATGAGACCATATCTAGCTTACATTAATTATTTATATCTAATAGTGAGTAACATTCACTTTTAGTGTGACATTTCACTGGGAAAAAGTTCTTTTTTTTTTTTAGCAATAATCTAATTTTACTGCATACATAAGACAAATCAAACAGGTTTAAGTTTGGAAAGGTTTTACTAAGAAGTAATTACACTCGGAGACGTGAGTGACAGAATTAAACTACTGTGCTTGAAGAGCCCGAGAGTTGCACACCATGCTACCCGTGGGCACCATTAATTTCCACTGCTCTGTTTCAATGTCAAGATGACCACCCGGGAAACTTTCGCTTTTACGCGGCGCACGTTTTCAATTCAACCTAACGTACATTAGTTGCCCACCAATCCCCCTCTCACGCCCCTTCACGTCCCTGAGTAATGAATGAGACACCTGAGCGTGAACCAGACTCCCACTCACATCTTTGCCTCCTTCACTGTGAGTCACCGCCTTAGCTCCTATCCTCCCTACCTGTCATCATGGCTTAAAATAAAGGGAGCCGAGAGCAAATGATAAAAGAAACACACACTCCTCTTGACTTTAACATGCTCGCTGAGGCCCACGCACCATTACTGTATGGCACTCTGATTTATCTCATCTCTCATTCTGCCTCTGTAGCTTCCCAAATGCACCCCGCCGCTTGCACAAGCGTGCACACGCACACCCAGGATCTACACACACTAATCATTCACCACTGCCTTTGTTCTGGATATGTTCAACATTTTTAACTCATCCTGGGTGTTTCATCTTCCTATCTGCAGCATTATGAGCTCTCAGGAAAAAGGGAACCGGATTGTAAACCCTGCGGTTTTCATAAAAAGAGAGTGATTCAGAGATTTTGGTACTTCACTTCCATAAAGCTGAGGAACATGTGAGAGGCAAGAAATAATGGTGAAGAAAAAAAAAAAAACGTAAATCAAGAATCATTTATTCAAGAATCAAGAATCATTTATTGTCATCATGTTTTCACATGACGAAATTGGTAAATGCCCTCGTCTTTCAGAGTCGACACCACTTGTTTGCAACGTGGACCGTTAAACATTTGAAGTCTCAAGCCCAAGCTGAGACATCCCTCATGGCATCACCAGGATTGTTTACCAAGATCCTTTCAGACACGGTCGTCGTTACATAAATGTGATAAAGCGTTGGCCTCTGGTCTGAATAAGCACCTGAGTCACTATTACATAAAAGTCTCACTGGCCACGTTACCAGGTTGGACCTAATGATACTTTGGTAGCACTTTCACCATCGCGCGAGTCTGACTTGAATGCCATCAGTTTAAAATAGAAGCGCAAGTGCAGACAGAGACAGAATAATTGCACGTTCTCTCCCACCTCATTAAATCTGAAACAACACATTTTTTTTTGGTCACTTGCGGGCCGCAGTAACAAGTACATAACAATTATTAAGCACATCCTGTCACCTTTTAAGATGAAATGGAGAATGCACCTCATTTCAGATTTAGTAAATATATATCGGATTGAAGTTGTATGTTAATAAAGCTGCAAAGAAATGTAGGATCACAACACTGAATGTGAATCAGAATGGCTGTGATTCCAGAATATGACAAAGAGCTGCAATGAGAAATGCAAAGAAATATGATTTGCATCCAAAGTCACTGCTTCAGGATCACTGCGTTGTATGTTTTGGTTTGCATTTCTTAATTTTTCTTTGTGCCTCTTAGTTTTTCTGTTCTGAACTCTTTTTTTAGTAATTGGAAAAATGTTCTAGGGTCGTGGATTCTGTGCTCTTTGACCAAATTTCCAAACACCCAAATTTGTACACTTAATTATAGTTTATGCACCCACCACAGGTGTTTTCATGAGGATGGGGGACACTTATGTCAGCACTTGGTACACTTGCCAAGCGCACATTTCAACACCGTAGACACCATGAATGCAGCATTTTTGTTACTGGGTCCTTTACAAAGGAAGCGTAAGCCTCCTGGAGCTCTTTACAAAGACCGACTTTGTCTTCAATGTGACAGCTAACCAGCAACAGCCTTAACCAAAACACACTGATTTATCAACATATACAGACCTATCAGTGTTGAATTCAGACATATGGTTAATGTTTTTATATTGAGTTAGGTAATAATAAGTGGGACAGAATATGATAAACGTCTCTGTAAGCACTGGAAAAAAAAGAATAATATTATTATTTTTTGCAGATATTTGTGGTGACTTCTGGACACCCAGCTTGACCGTAGATAAACTGCCATTTGTCATTTCCTCCCAGGAACTCTGGGAAGCGACCACAGATGTCCACAGAACTTAAAGTTACTTGCATTGATTGTGATGGAGCAAGCTTGTTATTTTGTTAGCTGCATCCAAACTAAGCCAGCTAAATCTGGAAATACTGGTTAACACTTCTGACTCTTTTGTTCCACCAGAGATAAAGAGGAGAGTATATAGAATTATTTTCACAGGCCGTGTACCAATCCTCACAATAAGTACACCTAAATATTACATGAGAGGGAGGATGTGACCCACACAGCGTGCCTTTTTTCAACATCAGCTCTACTTATTCCTTAACAGTTTCCCCTTTTGAAGCTTTTTGATTTGCTTCATTATGGATGGTGACTCACATCAGATGAAAGCCATTCATCCTTCCTCTTTGTTGTGAAGGTGTCCTGCTCATGAGGCACACTCAGTTACTTTCTGCAGCAGTTCCTCCCCCCTCCCCGCCTCACTCAGAGAACGGGACATAAATTCCCTCTCTTGATCTCTGAGTGGTTTCAGAGGTAGGAAAAAAAGAAGAAAAAAAACTGAAGTGCTTTGTAAATTCTGCTCCTCTCTTATTTACATTAGCGTGTCAGAGGTCCTTGTGCTAATTCAGCTGGTTCCTGTGTTTCTGGGCGGGGAGTACATCACTGCAGTTTGGGCGAAACATCCATTACCGAAGGCTGCTGGCCTTGAGGTTTGAAATTGTTTGCACACTTGCCCAAACTTATCACAAGCCCTGTGCTTCGTCTCTCCCTGGAGTCCCTCACAGGCTTCTGAGGCCACATTCGCTTTCATCTGTGGAGCTTTAGCGGCCAGTAACTTTCTACTGCTAATTACATGTAAAAACTATGTTGCAATAGCCATAGGGCTGTAATATACTGGCTGCACAAATGCATTTGGGTCTGCGCTTACACTAAGAAATAAATTATGCACTGAAGAGAAATGTCCTCATCTCTGTTGATAGCTCTCTAAATGTCATATTTCTCTTGAGCTCACCAGGATAGTGTTTTTTGATGCCGCATTTGCATGTCAAATAAATTCAGACTCTGTGAAATGCAATTAAGTGACATTGCTGGAATTAATCCCAGCACAGCAGTATGCAAGTAAACTCACTGAAAACATCAATTTTCTACAAACATTTCCTGGCGTCATGGCTCTTCGGGTTGCTGTGCTGAAATACCTCAGCACCAAATGGCTGGGCTGACATGAAATGCTGTTATGAAACAATACATTCATGGTCCCCAAAGGACATATACTATTAGCTTCGGTGACCCCTATAAACTTTTATCAGGCGCCACCTGCAGGCCAAACAAATCTCAAAATCTGTTGCACGGATTTCCATTAAATTTGCAACAGCCATTCACATCTCCCACAGGATGAATTTTTCTCTGTTGCGTTCATCAGGTCAAAATGACCATTTTTCATATACTCACTGGATTCTGGACATTGTCAATCAGCAGTAGCAGGATAAAAAAAAGAAGAAAAGAAACCCTTGAAAGTACCAATTTTGTATTAACGTTCATGCTTCTGAGCCAGAAAGCCTCTAAAAGGCTGCTCTGGTATATCCTTGGACATGGGAAAAGCACGGGAAAAAGCATTAAGAAAATCTTAGAAGAAAGCCTAATTCAGTTAGGTTGCGCACAGACTTCAAAACCTCTGTCGACCATCGATGGAGGTGCTGTGATGGACAGGCTTTTGGAGGTGCATGTTCAGGCCGACTCCATTTAAAGGCCTCCCATAGAGTCTAAAATCAGAAATAGCCATCCAGGACTTACTTTGGTGGCTCACATTTCCAATATGTGATGCGCTGAGTGCCTTGTCCAAATAGCTCTGACTCTTTGAGATGAGAAATTTATTCCAAGGTTCAGAATAAGGAGTGTGAGAATAAGTGAGGGCCCATTTTGTAGATCTCAGTATGAGGTATTTGAAGTCTAGATCTTAAAATGAGTTAGTAATGGAGGCTGCGACTTCACTTTCCTCCCCTTGGAATGTGAAAGCCCTCTAAAGATACTATTCACTAACTCCACCTTAATGTGTAGCTGAGTGTAGTGTCGTGAAATCCTCGAAATGGAAACTTGATGGATAGTACATGGAGCTAAAAGTGGCTCATCGCCTTCAAATGTGCATTAAAACCATGAAAGCTGAACTCTGTTTGACATCACAAACAATCGCGGCTGATTTTTGTCAGATTGTTCAGCTCTCCGGGGAGGAGAAAGTGCATATAAGTGACAAATTAATTTGTCTAGTTGTAAAGAATTATGTGGCGCTAATAAATGGAACTGACATATTTTCCCTCCAAAAGCCATTAAAAAAAAGAAAAAAAGGGGGAACTCTCTCCACTTTGGATTGTGGTGGCTCAGGAATCATGTTTTAATTGATGTGATTACCAGCCACTAAGAAATGTCACAGAAACTTTTAATTAAGTCTAGTCTGTAATTAAAAAAGGGAGGGGAAAAAAAAGAAAAAGAAAGACACACTCCATTGGCAGCTGTAAGCCTGTCTGCCTCTGTGCCAGGGACATCAGGTCATTCTCAACCCACTTGATTATCACACAAATTGAAACCCACGTTTTGTAGTCTCTCAGCTTGTCATTTCACATGAATCAACATGTACTTTATTGTGAACAAAAGATAAAAGATTCAGTGACATGGAAATTAACGGTCTTCCTATTCACATAGTTTTTCAGGTCCTTTTTTTTTAAAAAATTTTTTCGAACGTCTGTCTCCGACGCACAGGTCAAACGTAGGCGGGAATAAACGCAGACTCTGCTGATAATTTATTCTTAAGGGCTGATTCTGTGTTTGTAAAAATCCTTTATTATAATCAAGAGCTGGCGGTGTCATACATGGTCGCTGCCTCAGATATACAATAGCTGTTTACATCCCGCTGATTACAATGGCCTCATGCCACCCTCAGTTTTTGTGGCTGCTGCAGGAAAACAGGCCAGACAGAGAGAAAGAAAGACAAATAAAAAAATCGATTCTCACACAGTCGAGCAAATGGCAAAGTTCTCTGCAATTCTTCTGACTTTCTCCAGAAAGACTCTGGCCTACTTGGCGAAGGGGAGATTAGTAAAAGACAGAACATCCCACATGGACTTAGAGTGGTTTTCTTCCACATCGCAGTGCCCACAACTTGGTAATTGTCTTTGCATCCAGGCTCTTAAGGGAAACGGGAGCAAACTCCAGCCCGTTGCTCTATTTGTCCCAACTTTCAATCGGATGAGGGAATAATGTGCTAAGAAGCCTCAATCTTTGGGCTTAAGAGAGGGAGATTGAAGTCCTGGTGGCTTAACAGATGAGACAGACTGCTGAGTGTCTGCATGTTGTTTCTCATTCTGTCAACGTGTAATCTAAAGTCCCTCAATTTAATGTGCAGCATGGCCAAAAACACCCTCACTACTATTAATATTAATGCTCATGCTAATAATTGAAATGAAAAGTGGTGTTTGGTGGAAATCTTCAATTGGGGATAAGAGAAGAGTAAATAAATGTATTTCTTTTCCAACATGATTTAGCAGATAGTTTTACCACCTGCATGGTATTATTTCTATCTGTAACTAAATAACTAATGAATTGTAGGTGAAAATACTCTTATGTTGCCTTCAGGTAATGTGGGAAAAATATGAAACAGAAGTTTAGTAGAAGGCAGTGACCAGAAATATGGGGATCCCACATCCCATATATTTGTTTGCAAAAAACCTCATAGGGACATAGGGAATTAAATAATTGTTTGTTTTTGGTGAAATAAATTTGTTGCAGAAAATGGCAGGGTTTGAAAACAATGGAAAAAAACCCTCCAAGTTTCCAGAGAGTTGTAGGATTACTATTAGTGTTACTACTGTTACTAATGCATCTGATTCAAAGTATAAAGTTCATTTTTTAAAAGTTCATTTTGGTTAAGAATGAAGACCTCGGCTACTAAAAATACAACTGTGCTTAACTAAAACATTGACCTCTGATGAAGCTGTCAGTGTAGAAGTGCAGAGAGAGAGAGAGATCAGCAGCGGTCCTGTCGCGGGTGTCTGGCAGTTACCATAGCAACGGGAAGCGGTGGCAGGTTCACCCCCCGCCCTTCTTCTACACCTCTCTATCATTGTCTCCCTCAGACGGAGAGAAATTGAAGTGTCAGTTAGTTTGAGGTTACATAACGTCCTCACTTTGCCCTGTCTTCAAACATGTATGTGCGACAAATGTTCATTTTCAACGTAATCCATGAGGTTTTATTAATGCCACACATAACATTTAATAATAATGATGATGATAATGATAATCGCAATGAATAATTAATGCTAATAATGCATAACAGTTGCCTTTAAACCTGCGTACTGTAGACTTGATCATGATATATATTCAGACCAGTGATGAACGGCTGTTGTAGAAACGATGTGCTCACTGGTCTTGCGAGAAAACCTTTTGAGCGAAAAAGTGAGCCATGATAAAATACAGCCAAAACAACTCAGTACACAGCGTATCAGCAAAATGAGAAGTCCAAGCTTATCGGAGCAATAACTCTTTGCTGATAAAATACAACTAGACAGCCCATAATGTGCACCAAAGTTCACATTTAGATCACAAATAACCTCAAGATTTATTGTTGACATTTTACATTTGTTATTCTTGTATCACAAAATATTTTAAAAAATGAAGGTTATGGAAAGTTTTAGAGTGGAGTTTAATAATCTTTCCAGCTATTTCGAATGCCAAAAGCATGATGGTCAGCACTGAAGTATTTAAGGTCAGAGGTGAGATATAGCATTTTAATGTGTCATATTTGAGTTCAAGCAGTGTCATAAAATGACGACTTTTCACACGCAGCATCTTAGTATTTTTATTAGTTTATTTAGTTTTGTAATGGATCAAACTGTAATGCTTTATTGATGTAGACAGTTCAATGTGCACTTTTAATTTTTTTAATTCTAGAAGAAGACGAATTCAGGAAGTTTGACGGCTTGCTGGCTAAAAACTCAGCGCAGGTATCACTGGAGTGCTTCTATAAGTGCATTTTACATGTGAGTAGGATGGTGTGAATGGCCCCTTCACCGTCCTCCTAATAGGCGAACGGACACAAATGATTATGGACAGCTCAGCCGCCAAGAGAGGGCAGCTTCTATTTCCTGAATGTGATGAGGAAGCGGGGCCGGTGTCTGACCGGGTCACGACACCACACCTCTTGCTGATTCTACAAATGTCTGCGTCCAG
This sequence comes from Scortum barcoo, assembly GCA_023238725.1. Classification (NCBI taxonomy): domain Eukaryota; kingdom Metazoa; phylum Chordata; class Actinopteri; order Centrarchiformes; family Terapontidae; genus Scortum; species Scortum barcoo. The sequence goes on from CM041543.1 coordinate 18,180,224, forward strand.
CGCCCATCAAACCACACCAACCCCGTCGGCTGCAAACCCATCCCCAGGCAATCCAACCCACCCCCCCCAATCTCACTTCCACCTGGGTCTGCTCCACCCTCTGCCACTGAGCTCAGCCACACAGATGACGTGAGTCCGCCTCTTCGCTCCTGCCTGTTTTCGTTTAGCTCGGCGCGGCTGCCGCAAAACAACCCGATCAGCACTCTCTGCAATTACCGAATAGACTGAGGAAGCAGCGGCTTGATTTAGCAGACTGTGGGGACTGCCATTTTCTATTATCTTTGGGTCTGTGATGATTTATGCCGCATGTGTGCCTGCCTCGCTTTCTCTCTCTCTCCCTCGCACACACTTTCTCCTCTTCCCTCTCCTTCCTGTCTGTCTTTACCCCACGCTCTCTCGTCCTCCGCATGCTAATATCTCATCTTCTCTCCTGAGTGGGGGCCCCCGACCCAAAAGTCCACAATACCAGATGTCTGCACAAACTCGGCGAGAGGAAGCCCCGGCCACATGATATGAAGATGAAAGCTACGATGGTGTACGATAGCCCGCTGAAATAAACAAAAGGACGGAGAGCAGGGATATAAAAGAAGTGTGTGTGTGTGTGCCATTTCTCAGAGTATAAAAGTGTGTGTGTGTGTGTGCCTTTTTCTCAGAGGATTCCCGCACAAAGCAAATAATTTCACCCCGTGTTTGCTCCATATATGGTTACATACCATACAGAAGGGACCCCAGCGTGTTAGCTACTCAGTATCACACAGGCTGCAACAATGGCAAGCTGTTTCCCATCGCCCCGGGGGAAAAGAGCGCACACCGCACTCTATAATAAATCACATTTTCTATTCTGTAATTAAAGTATCTTAGTACATACAGCTAAAAACAACAGAATGCCTAGGGAAGGGCATATTATGTTAATATTCACCACGCATCGCAACGTAGTGCCAAATTACACGACAAACAACCTATATGAGCCCGCGATCAAAGCGGCCCTAAAATGCATGGTGTGTGTGTGTGTGTGTGCGCCACTTCCTGGTTAGGAGAGGAAAGCTGCAGAAAGACACGGAGCTGAATTTAGCCAAAAGCGTTGACATACGAAAACCCTCCAGTAGCCACAAGACCTTCCTTCCTGCTTCTCCCCAAACCCGACCCAGCAGGCCGTGCTGTTCCAGTAATTGAGTGAGTAATAGACTTATTCCGCTGAGTGGTTCTCTGGGTGTACTCAATACTGGGATGTAAATCCTGTGGCAAATGGCAGATTAGAGGAAAGAAAAAAAAAAAAACTTAAGGGAAATAAATAAAAGAAAAAAAAAGAGACAAAAAAAAAAAAGCACAAGAACAAAAGAAAATCTATACTCCAATTATTCCCATGCAGTAAATTCAGCTGAGTTCTCAGCCTGGGCTGTTTTCATCAGCCCTCTGCTTAAATCTGAGAAGTCCCGTGTTCTCTCAGGCGTTTGGGGTTGTCTTATGCTACTGCAGCAGCGAGACGACGGGCTTTTCATTCATTCAGCTCTTTCTTTCTGCGTTTCACATTTCTTTCTATCTCCCCCCTCCGCCCGCCTCTTATTTGTCCCCATGCCGAGACATACTGTCCTCCATACACACCAGGCTGAACGCTGGACTCCCGCCACGCAGTTCTACCAGTGGGAAACGCACTGATCGGACTAATCCCCTTTCTCCAAACGCACCGTGCAGCCTGGATCCTCTAACAATTAGCTTGTACAATAAACCCATTATCCATAAATCCATCAGAGCTCCATCCCATCCCTACAAAGTCTTTTCCATCAACACAACACGGCCCTCTGCGCGGTCTTGCGGTTCCCTGTCTCTAACTAACAACACACTGGGGCCAGCGTCTGGATTACCGCACATGCAAGCGGCTGAACTCATCATCTCTCTATCTGTCCGCATCTCTTTCATCTCCGCGTGAATCAATTAGCCGATTATTCTCTCTCGTTTCCGACTGCCCAGCGACCACCCCGGTTAAACGGAGGAATCGACTGATTGAAATATTCCCTTTTTTTCCTCAAAACACGTCGTTCTGTTCAGATCCCCTCACAATTAGCGGCCCGTGGCCAGATAGTCTATAGTGAAAATAAGCAGCCTTGAGTCAAAACAAACACATGGAGGCGAAGGGTGCAGGAACCCGCAGCCGGCCGCCAAACGAAATATTTTTGAGCCGCCTTGTCATGCTGATGCTACAACGGAGATGGTAGCAGTGATCTCATCTGCTAAATATTGTTTTTGCCATGTAGGCTACGGGGCTCTTTTTCCCCTTGTTCTGCACACGCAAAATGGGGTGTACTCTTTGGGCCAGGGCTATAAATTAATGTTTTCATGGGAGCCTGTTGCTAGGGGTTGGAAAGGGTGGGGGAAGGGGAAGTAAGGAAGGGGGGGGCGGTGGCCAGGGGCCAATTAAAATACAGATGTCTGACTGTCGGTGTAATTCCATTCAGCCATGATTTACATTTAGAACAGTCACCCAAGGCCTGCCACTCCACGTTCACACAGGAAATCGAACCTGACTCCAACCTAATGAGAAAAGTGAACCTCCCGAACTTTTACGAGACTCTCGTCTGAAAGGAGCCTTGCAACTTTGGCCATAATATGAAAGCCCTTTCAGCTAATCACCCATTGACAGGGGAGGCCGGTGCATTAGGAGCTCAGCAACCAATTTCACTTTGTACTGCTGGCGTGAAAAATGCATGGCGGGAAAGTTGCCCTTCGTTAATGCTCTAGCTTGGCATCCCCTCCTAAGGATAATCCCTGTCAAATAGTTTACCTCATTTGGAGCAACATGCTCAAGAATGTACTTACCTAAGGATAAAGGATTTTATTGAGCTGAAAAGACCAAAATATCCTTTTTGTTGTTTTTATTTTTATTAAAAACTGCAGTATTAGGATATTATCCCCATGGCTGGAGCTGTGCAACCTCTATTCCTGCCTCCTCCCGGCCGGGAGAGTAATGTAATAGAGTAATAGAGTGTAATGTGGGGAGTAAAACGTACAGTTAAATGTGACGACACAGGGATTGGCCTGGTGGGGACTACATGGTCTATCCCGAGGCTGCAGCTGGCCTTAAGGGCTCCATGGAGGTCCAAGAGAGAACAAGAGGTGTCATGAAATGGTAAAATGCTACCATTAGCTAGTGCTGCTTTTCCTTAGCTCAGGTGGTGATAGAGTAATTAGTCATTTAGAGCCATATTCCAAATTTCACTGCCAAAAAACTTGGTATAACTCATTATTATATATCATACCTCATAACATTGAGTTATTCTACTGCAGCTGGGGAGGCATTTGATTAGTTTTGACATTTTTAAAAATACATTTTTGCAAAAAGTTTAGTGCAAAGTCTGATATGACCCTCACGTCTGCACAGAAAATGTGTCACTGAAACGAGTGGCTGGTTAGCTGAGCATAAGATAAAGTCAAGTTTGTCTGCTTCAGTGCATCCAGTGAAAATACCCTATGAGCACCTTTAAAGCTCCTTCATTTACTTATTCTTGGCTGTAGACTTGCTGTGGTCTCAGTTGATTTTCCGGCAACTGGTCCTGGTCAAGAAATAGTCTTGCACATCACACATGTAAAACGGCGAATTGTCATTTTTACACTAGTGTTTGCACAGGTTGAACAGAGCCATAACATGTCACAATAGACAACTTTTCTGGCCTTCAGATGCAACCAGGCTCACTATTTCCCCCCCGCTTCCAATCTTTATGCTAAGCTAAGCTCACTGGCTGTAGATTCATAGATTCATGTGTGTTTAGCTGGAGAATCACTTCACCAACAAGAATCTCTGTGATTATTTGTACAGAGCCAAAAAATAAAAAAAGGAGTTCCTCTTTAAAGTGGAGTGATGGTTTGACTTTCATAGGCACTTAGTTGCAGCATTGATTTGGTCAGAACAAGGCCACATAAAGCACTGTGAGAACACCCTGTGCTGTGCTTGTCAATAACAGTAATCCTGTATATGGAAGGGAACAGGATATGTTCTGTCCACGGCAATAACTCACAACTTTCTTTGCCATCTGCCGCTTTTATATCAGTGCTTTACTGTAATATCCCTGTCCGACAAATGCCTCGCCCAGTCTTTCCCGGCCAAAGCAGTCTTATCGCTTGCGCCCAACCTCGCGTGCAAATCAGCTCCGGCTTTTGATTCCCATTTTATAAGCAAAGGTCAGCGCAGCGGTGATTTATAATATGTTCTCCTGCAAATTCAACAAGGCAATCCGTCAACGCAAAATAAGAGAGCTCCATAATAAACATTTGCAAGAGCATGAGTGAATACACGGGAGGGGTATTACAAGTAAGATTGAGAAATATATTTGAAATTCAACAAAAACCCCAAAAAAACGTCTGCACAAGAAATCCAGCAAAGCTCCTACAATCATCTGTGAAGAGAAAAAATAAAAAGGATGGGCTTGTTATCGGGGGACAGGTTGCTTTGTTTCGGACATCTGTTTATTAATTTTAGAGCTCTCTCTTATCTTTTCTGTGCCACATTCAATGCGTGGCCGGTGCCAGCCATTCTTCTGCGCCTCATCCAGCTGCAATAAACAGGATACTCTCCTCGGACAATGCGGCCAGGAAACGGACGCTCGTCCACTTGTCCACCGAGGAGGTCATCTGGGGCGCGGTGGCACGAGCACTTTCTACTCGTCACGGTCGTGATGAGCAAGTCGCGCTCGAAAAATAGAGGAAAAGCACAATGCAGTTGGAATTCTGAGCTTGCTTTCAAACAATACCTCTGACCTCACCCACGGTGTAAATCATCTGGGGCTTTGACTTGATGCGGAGAACAAAGGGGGGAGACGTTTAAGTGGTATTTTCCCCTGCACAGTCGGGAGAGGGAAGTCGAATTCGCTCGCCAAAGCCTGTTGCACTTATAAAAAGGGGAAACATAAAAAAAAACTGTAAAAGTTGTGGAACTTTTTTCCGAGCCCCTGCTTGCTGCAGACGTGAAGAAATGACCTCTTGTGAGATTTTCCCCGTGCTGCACATTCTTGCGTGTGGGCGGCTTGTGGGATTAATGCAAACGGGTGACTTGTCGTATTGATCAAGGAGGAGAGCGGCTTCGTTGCGGAAAGCCAATCTCCGAATATAATATGACCCTCTGGATGGAAGAACCGAGGCCCGCTTTGGCACCGGTTCCCACATCTGAGCCCTCGAGCGTGGGCCCTTTTCCCTTTTTTTTGACTTTCCCCGCGCCATGCCGCACAGCATGGGGCGGCGAGAGACGGACAGACAGTGACAGCGGTGAGAAAGGGCGGGAGGGAGGCACTTCTGAGGTCGGCCTCGTCTCTAATAAAAGGGGTGATCAAACATGTTCTTTGCCTGGGAGAGAAAATATTATTCTAGAGAGCGGCGGAACAGCATGATGTAGGAGGAGAAGAGCGAGTTACGTGCCAATTTTGCCCTCCAATGCGATCGCTCTGATTTGGTTTCAGGGATCGTTGCGGGAAATTGAAACCAAATGTGCAGCTTTTGATGCGCCACCCCTCATGGATGTTTCTCTCTCTCTCTGTCTCTCTGTCTGTCTGGGCTCTCTCTTCTGCTGTTTTTTTTTTTTTTTTCTTTTTGCATCAGAACTTTCCTGGCTGCTCTCGAAGACGGAAACATGCATTCCTCGTCCCACTAGAAGCAACAAGGCCACTCCAAAACACGCACAGTCCCATAAACAAGTACACAAAGACTTTCTCTCATCGCAGTCAGTCAGACAGGGTGGCAAACAAACAGAAAAACCATGGAAACAAAGTGTTTCTCCTCCCTCTCCGGGCTTCGAGTGGGAACTGTGTGAGTGGTGGAATCACACTAATCATTTTATTGTTGACACTCTCGAGCTGTCACGGTGACAGTCTGGGCAGGTTGCTTGATTTTAGTTTAAAAGGGATTCAAGGCTCGTGCGGGTGAAAACAGCCTCAGATGCCTCCGCTGAGAGCTCTCTCCCATTTCTTCGTGTTTGTGCATCCTTGTCGGTATTGTTAACACGGTACTTTCCCTTATTCAAACACACGCCGCACACACACAGCGAGTACACCCAGCTGACTCAGCAGGACGGCGGCGGTGATGCGTTCTCCAAGGCTGGGCCACATGTGTGGGGGGGGGAGCTGACTGGCGTTCGGCGCGCAGCGGGATGACATCATCCCCAGGGCGCTAATGATTGGGTGACCTCCTCCCGCTGGCTATGCCGCCTGCCGCGCAGATGCATAGCAGACTGTTTCCTCACACAGCCTCCTCTGTGCGACTACTGTACTTACTTTATCGGCTGCATTAACTCGAGGCCCAGCTCGGGAAAACCCGACGCAGCAGAGCCAAACAGCGCACCGCATAAGACTGTATTATCTCTGCAATCTGAATCCAATTAACAGCAAAACCCACACAGAGTTCATGCGCCAGAAGGGGACAGAGGAGGAGGAAGGAGGTGTGTGTGTGTGTGTTGCATGTGCACATGTAAGGGGAGGCAGCAGTGGAAATATCCGGGGAGATGAAACAGTAAGAGAGAAACAAATCAGACAATCTTTCCTGCCTTTTTATTGAGAATTCTCCGACCCCCTTTGTGACATTCAACAATAGCTTTGTTCTCTGAGAAGGGGAAGGCGGCGAGGCTCACCTTTATCTGCCGAATTCCCCGACGGAGCCAAAAATGGCAAGAAAGAGAATCCCCCCTTCCTTTATTTAATCTCATTTTTCACTCATGGAGGGTCACCGGAGTGGCGGGGAATCACTCCCCGCTCCGTACCGGGAAAATGAAAACAAAGACAAGTTTGCATGCGCGTTCGTTTTTTATTTTTCCCTCCGTTCCTTTATCCTCCCGTGGTACAAGGACATGGCCATCACACACAGAAGACACTGAATAGACGAGGCAGTGACAGCCGGGGCTCGACTGTGCTGCGGCAGGATATGGTAATGTGAACCAAATGAGTCTCATACGCATGGTGAGTGGCCCTCGAGACAGATCCCTTTCTATGAAAAGGGTGTTGAAACATACGGTAATTGCTTTCAGTGTCGTTTGGCAGCAGTGCACCTCCTGACTTCAGGAGCTTTTTATAGACAGGGTAATTCTCCATTATTCTGCCAGCGTTACATTTCAAACGAGAGGGGAGAGGATGGGGAAAACCGGGGCGACGGTGCACACTTAAAAACTTGAGAAGTGATAAAAAACAAATGGGAAACTGGGGGTGGAGGGGGCTTCAAGTGGAAATAATTCATGTACTAGCTTGGTCACAGCACAGGAGAGGCATTGTGACTCAGGGCCCAAGGGATGTTATTTTTTTTTCACTTTCTGTTGATAGAAATCTAATAAATCATTTTTAAAGGTGACTACCCTGGGAGATGTGTGTTTGACAATTATACTGCAAGGTGCAAAGGTAACAAACACTGAGATAAATACAGCAAACATGGCTGCCTCCTGTCTTCTGGCTCTGAATTATTAAAGGACTGCAGGGAAACAGCAGCTGGTGAGTCGGGCAAATGAAAAGCATTCAGCGCAGCAGCTTTTGAACTCAATTTTCTTGGACTTCTCTGTATCTCCGACACACATCTGAGAACCCCCCTCCGCTGACTGTCTCTAGACAGAGTGAGTGTCAGTCTCCTTTTCATGGCAAACTGATTTGTGGTGAGATTTTGACACAAAATGGCTGCCATGAATCACCCAGGCAGGCCGACAGGTTGCTGACGGATGAAGTGCCTCCACTTCTGCCTCGCGTCCGCCGTCACTTTCTCAGATGCCTCACCTTGTGAAGACCACCTTTATGGTTCCAATCATAATGCAATCAGCTTTAGAATAATGTCCGTGGTTAGCACTACATCCCATCGCAGCTTGAAAGACAAAGTCCTGCGACACGCCATAACTTACCGATGCGGCCCTGTGAAGACTTAGACTTAGACTTAGACTTCACTTTATTGATCCCTTTGGGATGACTCCCTCAGGGAAATTTACGTTTCCAGCAGCATACAGGTATAGAAGCACACAGTTGAAAAATAAAACAGTAAGTACTTAAAATACAAAATATAAAGAATGGGAATAAAATACTATAAGTAAATAGAAAGAGCTGAGTATGGCATCGTGTGAAATAAAGTTATGGCTTTGTATAGTATAAGTATAAGTTAAGTGTTATAAATTAAAATTATTGCACATTATTGCATATGATGGGGTTATTGCACTAGGGGAAAAAGTGTCCGATGTATGTAAGTGTTGTACAAGTAAAATGTACAATGGCTACCACCCCTACTCTATGTCCTCCTCCCCCTTGTGAGGAGTTGTAGAGTGTGATGGCATGATGGACAAAGGAGTTCTTGAGCCTGTTGGTCCTGCACTTGGGAAGGAGCAGTCTTTCACTGAACAGGCTCCTCTGGTTGCTGATGACGGTGTGCAGAGGGTGGCTGGCATTGTCCATAATATCCAGGAGTTTGTCCAGAGTCCTCGACTCTGCCACCGTCACCAGAGAGTCCAGCTTCGTGCCGACCACAGAGCCGGCCCGCCTGATCAGTTTATCCAGTCTGGATGTGTCCTTTTTGGATATGCTGCCCCCCCAGCATACCACAGTGTAAAAGAGGACACTGGCAACCACAGACTGGTAAAACATCTGCAGAAGTTTGCTGCAGATGTTGAAGGACCGCAGTCCTCCTTAGGAAGTACATCCTGCTTTGTGTCTTCCCATACAGGTGGCTGGTGTGCGTTGTCCAGTCCAGTTTATTGTCCATCCATAGCCCGAGGTATCTGTATGAGTCCACTGCCTCCACCTCAGCTCCCTCTAGCAGGACTGGTCGCGGTCTTGGTCTGGACCTCCCAAAGTCGATAACCAGCTCCATTCGTCTTAGAGGTGTTGAGCTGTAGGTGGTTAGTGTGGCACCATGCAGCGAAGTCCCCTACCAAGTTTCCGATACTCCTCCTCTCTGTCATCCCTGATGCACCCAACGATGGCCGTGTCATCAGCGTATTTCTGAATATGACACAGCTCCGAGTTGTAGCAGAAGTCTGAGGTGTACAGGGTGAAGAGAAGAGGGGCCAGCACTGTGCCCTGGGGGGCTCCAGTGCTGCTGACCACCGTGTCAGACGTGATGTCCTTCAGCCCGACGTACTGTGGTCTGCCAGTGAGGTAGTCGGAGATCCAGTCCATCAGCTGGGGGTCCACTCCCATCCTGCTCAGTTTGTCCCGGAGCAGAGGGGGCTGGATGGTATTGAAGGCACTGGAGAAGTCCAAGAAAAGAATCCTCACTGTGCCGCTTCCCTTATCCAGATGGGAGTGGGCTCGATGGAGCAGGTAGAGGATGGCATCCTCCACACCAACACCTGGCTGGTAGGCGAACTGCAGGCGATCCTGGGCGTGTTGCACCTGGGGTCTGAGGAGGCTGAGGAAGAGCCGCTCCAACGTCTTCATCAGATGTGAAGTGAGTGCCACTGGTCGGAAGTCATTCAGCTCACTGGGCCGGTTCTTCTTCGGAACTGGAACGATGCGGGATGTCTTCCAGAGGGTGGGCACTCTCCCAATCTGCAGGCTGAGGTTGAAGATCCGTTGTAGTGGTTCCCCCAGTTCTGCCGCGCAGGTCTTCAGTAGTAGTCTTGGACACACTTTATCTGGGCCTGCGGCTTTCCTGGGTCGGAGCTTCCTCAGCTGTCCTCTGACCTGGTCAGTGGTGATGAGTGGTGAAGACTGTGTTGATGAGGGGGAGGAGGAGGGTGGTGTTGTGGTGTCTGGGGGAGGTGTGTGGAGGGGAGAGGGTGGGGTGGCTGTGGTGAGGGCGGGGGTGGGGGGGGCAAGGACTGGTTGAACCTGTTGAAGAACTCATTCAGTTCGTTTGCCCTCTCCATTGTCCCCCCTACGGCTCTGGTCTTTGTGTTGAGAGACCTGTGATGGTCCTCACACCTCACACCTTCCCAGACCTCCCTCATGTTGTTTTCCCTCAGCTTCTGCTCCACCTTTCTCCTGTAGCTGTCCTTGGCTTCCTTCACACAGTGTTTCACCTCCTGCTGTGCTGCTTTCATGGCCTCCCTGTCTCTGCTCCTGAAGGCAGCCCTCTTCTTGTTGAGGACAGTCTTGACTTCCCGTGTTACCCAAGGCTTGTTATTTGGGTAGCAGCGGACAGTCTTGACAGGGGAGACCACGTCTGCGCAGAAGTTCAGGTAATCCGTCAGACAGTGTGTCATCCCCTCTATGTCCTCACCATGCGGGTTCATCAGCACATCCCAGACTGTGGTGTTAAAGCAGTCTCTCAAGGCACTTTCCTTCTCAGGGGACCATCTCCTGACTGATCGTGTTGTCACCGGTTGCTTTTGGACCAGGGGGGTATACAGTGGCTGTAGGTGGACCAGGTTGTGATCAGACTTCCCCAGTGGGGGGAGGGGAGTCGATCCTGTATGCATCCCGTACATTAACATACAGGAGATCAATTGTCCTGTTGTTTCTGGTCGGACAGTCTACAACCTGATTAAAAACAGCCAAAGTAGAGTCCAAAGTTGCATGGTTAAAGTCCCCAGAGATGATCATGAATGCCTCAGGGTGCTGAGTCTGCAGCCTTGCTGTGACAGAGTGGATTTTCTCACAGGAAGTGGCTGCGTCCGCTCTCGGAGGGATGTAAACACAGACGGTGATCACGTGACTGAACTCCCTCGGCAGATAATATGGCCGCAGGCTAACAGCTAGCAGCTCGAGGTCCCGGACAACATGAGACTGTCTTCACGGAGATATGTCCTGGGTTACACCAGCGGTTGTTGACATACATGATGAGTCCCCCACCTTTGCTTTTCCCGCTCGCCTTAGTGTCTCTGTCGGCTCTCACAGCAGTGAATCCCAGCAGGTCCACGTTAGCATCCGGTACTAGGTGGTTCAGCCATGTCTCCGTGAAGATGAACAAGCTGCTCTCCCGGTAGATCCGCTGGTTGTTCAGTGCGGACAGCTCGTCTATCTTGTTCGGCAGCGAGTTCACATTCCCCATGATGACAGGAGGGAATCGATGGCTTGTAGCGCCTCCGATTTTTCCGCTAGCTCGGCCTTTAGCTTAGCCTACCGGCCTTGCAGCCCCGGGGTCTCCTCCTCAGCTCCGCCGGAGATGGCGTGTCGTATCCCGGTTCGTCCCTTTGTTCGCAGAGCCAGCAGTTTCCTCCTGCGTGAATAAGTGAGGAAACTGGCTCTTGGTTGCATATTAAAGTTGAAAATATCCATGGGATATATAAAACACACAATCTCTTCACAAGAAGAGTAAAGAAGGTAGAAGTAAAAAAGGTAAAAAAAGAGTTAAAAGAGCTGAAAACTGGAGAGCTACTGGAGAGGCAGCCGTCTCACACAGCGCCAACTTGACTAACTATGAGAAGTTTTTTTTTGTCACCATGTGTCACAGTTTGGGAGGGGGGTTACCTTCAGGGGTGGAGGGGTCGCTGTACTGAAACAGATCATTTCATCATTTCAAACAGTCCATGACTCTGTGTGCATGTTATCACTTCTTTTTTCTCCCCCTCCCTTTCCTTCTCATGTTTTCTCGACAGTGTTTACGCAGAAATGGCATTGAGGTGTTATTTTGTTTTTTGGTTTTTTTTTTCTTCCAAGAATGACATCAGAGCGGAGAGGAAAAAATGCCTGGCAGCCTTCTCTGAGGCTGCGGTCATGGCTGAGTGAAGTGCAGCCCCCGCTGAAATGCAGACTGGGAGCCAGGAGGCAGGAGAAGACACCGGAGTGGCATGTTCAAGTTTTAAGTTTTACATGTAGATACAGTGCGAGATAGATACTGTTAAGAGAGGAACAGACAGATAAATATCTCCATTGTGGTATGAGTGCAATGTTAGCTTTAAAATGAAATGACAGTAATTTTTTTTTTCAATATTCAAGTTTAGTTTCTTCACATCTGAAAAATGATATGATGAAGCCTACTCCAAACAGACACTGTCCATGCAACATGCAGCCATTTTTTTGAGTTTCTGTTCTTCCCACAAAGCAATTTGCAGCATTAAATTAATAAAAACATCATTTAGCTATCTATTTGATTTGATTTCAATGGGCAGCCTAAAGTAGTTGATTGACATCCAGTTTTGCATTCTTCCTGTTACTATCCTGAACATTACGTTTAAATTTCTGTATACTAACTGATGAGACAGTAAAATATGATAATTAGTATATAGAACATATGGAGCTACTATAGGAGTAATTTAGGACATGCCGTACAGTGCTTTGTAGTAAAGTCAGCACGCTCACAGTGACAATGAAAACAAGCTGATGTTTGGCTAAATGTTTACCATGTTCACGCCTTGTGTTAGCATGCAAATGTCAGCAGTTTTAGTATTTGGTGACAAGCCCATGATGGCTTAAAGTTAAAGTATCACCAAACTCATTAGGCTTTATCCTCTGGGGAACGTGACACTCTGGACCAAATTACATGGCAATCCATCTCACAGTTGATGAGATATTTAAGTCATGAGGCTGAATATGCAACAGTACAACCAAATTGAGCTGACTGCGGAAAACTAAGTTACATTTTGTGAGCAAGAGATTTTTTAAAACCTTTTCTCTTGGGCTGCATATGTTTTTGTCACCAAGCTTATGTTTTACAAATTGCATTGTGGGCGCAAATTTAGCAAATGTAGGATTCCCTTTATTAACGCACACTGCAGAAATAAATCTGCCCGCTTTTAATTGCAGAAAAGCCTTTGAATTTTAATGGGTTAAGACACCAATCTCCAAAGGATAATTTGGGAATCTATTTTGTCCCCAATACTATAACTATGTCCCAGCTCGGCCCCTGAAAGAAAAACACTGTATTAGATGATCACAGCCCGTCTATTAAAGCCAAATGTGTAGAGAGACCCAAGGGTGGAGATCAATTGGATAATTCAAGGGCAAACCCAGCTGAATATCCCAGAGGTTTTTTTTTTTGAGAGTTGGAAAATGAGAGCACCCTTAAAAGTGGAAAATAGACGATATTACACCGGATGTCAGAAAATGTCAGTCCTTTGAGTGCACGGCAGGCCAAGGCTATGCTTTTAGACTTTCTTTCAGCCAAGCTAAAAAGCAGGCAGACATTAACTACTTTTAATGTGCCTTAATATTAAATATCCCCCTGTCTTAACTGCCAAACATTAGGGTGGAAATGATGGAATATTCGAAAAAGCTTTTAAGCATTTTCTGTGTGATGATCGCGCAGGTCCGGGCTCATTTTCGCGGGGCGGGGCGAAAGACTTCCAAAGCAGCGCAACGCCGGGAGAGAAGTGGGAAAGTGGAACAGTGTTTGTCAGAGAGATTAGTTTAACATAAACAAGGAAAACTGTGCGAGAGGCCGCTCACAAACGATTTTGGCTGCCAGCTGCAAAGTAAAGTTGACCAGACCGATCAAATGCGCGGCATTCAGCGGGGGCTGCACAGAGAAAGTAAATCTCTTAGGCTCATAGGATTTGACACTGATCCAGGTAAGAAGATGCCAAACTATCAAAACACGGCAATCCAAACAGCTTTAAAAACACGAGGAGAAAACCGCTGCGGAAAGTCAAACTTCCTGACAGCTCATGGAAAAGATGACTCACCGCAGTCAGCTATTTATTGGCTATTTTTTTTCATAATTATATACTTTTATATTCTATTTTCAAACAGCTACAGCACCCTACTTCTGAAGCAGACTTTGTTACAGACAGTAAAAAAAAAAAAAATCTATTGTAAATGTTATTTCCAAACATATTTCCGTCATAAATTTTGAAGCCCGTGTTCATAAAAGCCTGACGACCCCTATATCTTCCAACAGTCTCCACTACTTCCATCACAGCTCTGCTATCTTTTCCACAGTTTATTACTCCCAGATGCTATAAAACTCTGCAGCCCTGTTGCCACCCAAGGTGACGATTAAAATCACACGAGGGCTCCATTCGCTGTGACAGACAGTCAGATCTCGCTTACAGTATCATACATCCTCTTATCAGGACTTGTCATTGACAGCCTCATTCAGAGAGGTCCCCACTTCACACACACACACACACAGATTTTTATACATTTTCATGCATTCTGTTGTTGCTCGTTCTGACAAATGACAGATCTGCATTTGTTTTTGCGTTTTCTGTAATCTATGTATGTGTACATTGGCAATGCATTGTGTGTGTATTGTGAGGATGGTGGTTTCTCTCTCTGCAGGAGAGCTATACCAGTGTGTGTGTGTGTGTGTGTGTGTGTGGCATTCTGTTTCCTGTCAGGCTCTGCGGCTCCGAGGAAGCAAAGTCCATCAGGCAGGCAGCAGGCAGGCGCTGCTGTGGGCTTATTGAATGTTGGTTCAGGCCTGCAGGGAGGGAGCGCTCTGGCTTCCTTAATCACAGCACAAATGCCTTTATTCATCTTCAGAACAGCGCAATTAATTTTGGTGCCGGTGTCAGAACCTGTGGGGAAATCTGACCTGTTATTGCCTCTCAGAGCTGCGCATGTTCTTTCTCTCACTGTCGGTGCCAGACAGGCATTCAAAACAAATTTCAAGGCTAATATTGTATTCACATTGAAAGCTTCCAGAAGTCTCACTACTTTCTTTGTTTTATATGTTCGATAGAGCTGTTTATCCTGAACTCTTGAATAAACAGCTCGTTCCAATTTGAATGAACACTCTTAGCACCTAAGTATGTAATTAAAAAATATATTTTATATATATATATTTTCTCTATTTTTCTTATTTTTTTAACAAACGCCACATGCAGACTGAAACTAATAATGTATCTGTCCATCTCTCAATACTGTCCAACATCTTTACTGTGTCTTTGGCACTCAAGCACTTTTGTTATTAATGATGTATATAATGTATAAAATGGGCAGAGTCATTACTTAAAGCAGGACTTAAGGATATATTACCACCATTTTTACACTTTAATATCCATTCACATTATTGCATTGCTAATAATAAATATAGATAAATAATAAATAAAGAAAATATTATTAGATAACTTTATTAGAAACTACTGCTTTTACAATGTATATTGCTAAATCATGCAATAAATCAATCATTTATTTGTATGTTGCAATAGAAATAGATGCGCTGCAGTCAATTATTTGCATTTATATCCAAGCAGCAACTTAGCTGTTACAGTAAAACGTACACAGTCTAGTTTTTAGAATTTTCACAGCGTAAACAATGTAAAATGTATTAGATATTTCAAATTCACATTGGATTATGTGGGCCAACACCATAATCCACATTGTAGCAAATGTTATGAAAGTGGGTTTGAGAAACGTAAATGAACTTCATCTGGATTCACATAGTACATTTTAAGCTGAAATTTTTATTGTCTAGTCGGGAGCCAATGTGCTATAAAATACAAAGATAAAAGGGAACAAACACAGCTTTGCTCTTTTTGTAGGAATTCCAGTTATTCTGAGTTTGTCATCAAACACTGGAAACAAGGCCAGCTTCTTGAAACGCCCCGCTCAGTCTTTGCGCCAGAACCGGCTGTCTAACGTAAAATACCTCCAAGCCGAGAGGATCATCCTGGATCCAATTAAACAAAACTTTCCAAGGTTTCAATTTTATTTTTTTTTTTTGCAGCGCTGTAGTTGTCGTGATCCTCTGGCCAAGCGGGAGGAGGAGATTCTGATACACGAGCTCTTTGAGGACCTCCGAGCTGCCGTGCTGTTTCTCAGGGTGAATCATGACACAGATTGATTTAAACCTGAAAGGAACCAGATGCAGCCACAGCAGCCCCGAATAGCTGGGAGTATTAGCGGTCCCAGATTTCTGGCCATACGGCTTCAATAACTTCCATAATCACTAGCCCTATAAATATTAAAGTGCTTCGTGAGGGTCATACAAGGTTATTAAACATGGAGGTGTTATTTATAGAACATGTTGGGCTGGAGTTTATCAGGACTAATGGACATGGCTGGGGCGACTGATATAATTTATACAGTGCAGAGCGGAGGGACCATACAATGTAGATGCTGTGCCAATTACATATCATTAATTTGTCATACACTTGTGTTTGTTGGTATTAAGCTCACACGATCCCATTCCTCCTTCCTCTTTTCTTGCTGTTCCAACATCTGGCAAGCTCTCTATAAGGACGTCAACAATCTCCGCACTTGAACCGAGTTTTCAGGCCGTTCGGTCCGAGTTTAACCGGACGATCCGACGAGCTGCAGAAGGGTTCAGTTAAAACGAACTAAACAACTTAGGCTGTGCGAGTACACGCTAGCTTTACTGCCTTGGAAATAGCTAAATTTTGGCAGCACTAAAGTGATACAGGCCTAGCTGGAAGTTCTCACATACATGTATTTGTCTTATCCGCACTGTGAATACACACAGCTAGAACAAGAGCCAAAATTAGCATTGTGGAAAAGCAGATCCCGGGGCCCCCCAACAGTGCTACAAATGCATGGGAAATAGTTTTTTATTACATTATAAATACCAGCCTGCCAAAAGAAAGAAGGAAATTGATCATTTGAGCCTAATACTCAGCCTAAACAGAAAGAATTATCGCCATTCATCTCCGAATGGTGTATTTTGTCACGCTAGTCCTGTGTCGGCTAATAGCATAGAGTAAATTCTGGGCAAATCCCATTTCAAGATGTTAAATATTTGCAACAGCGTTTGAAGTGCTCTGCTCAGGTCCGTACAGGAGCCAGCAGTCGGTTTAGAGAGCTGACAGGACAAATATCAACAAGCAGGGAGGGGAAAAAATGACTCTTCCCTTGGCGACTCCCAGAGGATGTCAAGTGAGAGAGTCTGTGTGTGCGTCGATGTTACTGTGGATGTGCCGGTTTGTGCGAGCATCTGTGTAGGTGTGTGCGCGCTGTTTATTAATGCGCGCACGTGTCTGCCAAACATCTGGCCTAACCTCAGTGTTTGAACATTTACACAGCGCACACAGGTCAAAACAACAACTGCCAAATAAGTCATTAGGAGTGAGTTTATGGAAGTGACAGCATATGTTCTCGAGAGCTTATCATTATTCATCTTCATGCGTTTCCTTCCTCTGACTATTCCCGATATCACTTATGGATGACCCCATTTGTATCCGCTCGCCGAGCGCATTTTTTACAGCCCCACCCGTCGCAGTCTCCTAATATTTACATCGTGATGGAGTGTGATCCGACACTCGAGTCCACGTGACTTCCCTCGGCAGCGTGCACCCAAAGTGTACAAAAGACATTTCATCTCGCGGCTGTCATGGCAGATATCCCACTCATTCCCTCATCTCTTTCTAATTATGCTGTGCTACGTATTTTAAATTGCTCCATAAAATGTGTTTCATGTAAAAAAGTAAGGGCGCAGAACCCAATTAGCGGCGGAGCAATGAGAAAGCATGCTGTTCCTGCTCAATAGAGTCAATTATAGCGTGGACGCGGAGGTGTGTGTGTGCGTGCGTGCATGTGGAAGAGTGAAATGAGCCACACAGGACTCATCTCCACCTGAATTGACAGAATCACACAGCCAGCGCCCGGGCCATATTTTCATGGGGCATTAGGAACTGGTATTTAATTGCGAGCAGATTCAGTGAATTGATTTGGATTTAAATTGACCTGCAAATGTGGCATTTAGTGCAATAGATGAGCATAAAGGAGCTTTTAAAAACTGGCATTCTGCTTTCGAGAGTGTTGAGCTGTAATTCATTTTGCTTTTGTAATACCTTCCTTTCATGCTGAACAACCCTGTCCTTTGATTTCATTTTTACTTACAATTAATAAAGCATGTGCTTAGTGCGTAAAGAAGTAAGTACATGATAGGAAAGGTAGAAACGGCCCCTGACTTTCTTTAGGATAAAGCTACTAAAATGCATAGTTAAAGGACAACTGCACTACAAACTACAATTTTTTAATTTATTATGAACTTTCCTCATGTATATTCTCAGAAAAATTATTCTTTTAAGGGAAATCAACCTCTGTTTAAAAAGTTTTTGGGGTCCTTTTATAAAATATCTTAAATATACTGACTTAGAAAGTATACTTTGTTAGCAGCGTGAATGATTGACATGCTAGGATGGAGGATGGAGGCCCAGCATGCCTACGTTGACTGAATGGTGGGACGAAGTTGGATGTTGGTGATAGCTAGCTGTAGGAAAGACATTTTTATTTCTATTTATTTAATATTTAACGTATTTTTATTTTATGCTTCACCTGTCTTGGCATGTTTGTGTATTGATATAATTGTGTGAAATTGTGAAATTGTGAAAAAAACTAAACTCGCATGTATGGTTTTTGCAGACATTGCCTTCAGTACCAACAACAATTGTTACCAAGTTATTTGCTGATATCAAGGGGGAAAAAAAAGGACAGATATATATGGTGAAAAAACAGAGGTTATCACTGCACTACAAGCAACCCTCTCACATCACACATATTAATTTCTTTCCATTGTTAGGATATTGATAAGGGCTGCTTTAACTTCAGGAAAGCTTTGTGATCATGCTTAAGTATTAAAAAATGAGGCAGGACACGATTTCCATAACTACAACTAAACCATTCTGTGCCCACCATGATTTATCTCACCAGGGGTGGATAATGTAAGAAGACGCATCAGCTGAGCCGTACTTGAACATAATTAGTCAGACGCCACTTTTAACTAAAAAAGTGTTGTTTCATGTTAGAAAATCTGTCATGCTGTCTTCAAAAAACGTCTTTTTCTTCAGACTCAGACGCAGACAATTACTGATTTTAACATGCTGCTTGGTCTCACACAGTAACACACACACACGCGCAGACAGACACACACACGCAGACAGACACACCCTTGCCGCCAGCCAGATAAGTTGTAGTTAGCCATTCTCGGGCCGTGCGTTGTCAAGGACTGCTTTGGCTATTGATTTCCACTCTTCAATAACTAATGCGTCTCCTAACCTTGGCTACATATTAAGGGGAGTTTGGCCCATTTAGAGTCGAGAGGGGGAATGAAGCATCAACAACAGATTTGGCACAAACTGCCTCACAGAAGCGATTAAAGCTCCAGATTTCAATGAACCATTTAGCCCCTTTCGTAGCTTTCGGGTGGAGTGCTCAATGTAAGATTAATTGTTTTATCTTAGCCGAAGAGCTCGAGATGAGTACAACTTTCCTCCCTCTCACAAACTGCAGCAACGGGGACTACTTTTTCTAATAAATCTACATGCTAAAGATGATTACCTGAAGAGTGGCCACAATATCGATCACAATATCAACATATGAGTGTGTTCCTTGTTGTTGTTCAAGCCTTCTTATGGTCTTTAGCACTTTTATATTACACTAAAAAATTCTGAGTTAATTTCCAATCTACTTGGAATTTCCACTATATAAAATACTTGGCACCACACATCCTCATAAAAAATATTTATTGATCTCAGCTCTTTTCATATTGAATTAAAAAATAAAGAAAATTAATGCCCCCCTTTTTCTTAACTCGCCCTGAGTGAGAGTGCCGCTGCTGTTTATGTCCACGAGACAGGAGCGGGTCAGTCGTGTTAATCATGTCCTTTCATTCTTTTTTCCATCTTCATTTCGCACCTCACTTCCCTCTGCCACTCCATTCGCAGGTCAGCAGCACTATTGATTTACACCCCTCACCTAATCACTTAGGTAACATTTCCCTGGCGGCTGCTTTTTCCTCCCATGATTCATAGCCAAGCGGTGAAATCTCCCCGTTGCCACTAATTAAGCATAAGGTCAGCCTTTAATCATCACCTGCTTGTGCAGCGTGAGCGACTGCCCTTGCTGATCTGACGCCTTGCTGAAAAGCTCCAATCTGCTGCAAGATGAGGCCTGTCAGGAGTGGAAAAAAAAGGCCATTTTTTTTAAACTTTGCGATTAATGATTATAAGTTCTCTCATTTCAGTGGCTTGAAAGATATCCATTTTGTTATTGTTGGGTGTGTGAGTGCAAATAAAAGAAACCCTGAGCAAAGTCTTCCTTGGATATATTCACTGCTTGATAATTGAAGTTGATGCCAGCAGATGCTTGACTGAATCATCTTTTGGGTTTTCATACACTTTTTACACTCCCACAAATGCACACAGACACACACACAGACACTCACACACACACAACTGGCAACGCTGGTATGCATATTATACTTGCTACCAGGACCAACTCATTCCTGCTGATGACGTTTATGTGCTATAAGTGCCACTTCGGTCCTATGTGCGATGATTTAACCGCTTTCGACACTAGCCAAGAACCCCCCCATCTCCCTCCCTCGCTATACTCCGTCTCACACCCACACGCACACTCACACACACCACACATACATTAGCCGATCCACACACGAAACCCTGTAATGAGTGACTGTATTCCGGAGTTTAACCTTTAGCTGTGTGTGTGTGTGTGTGTGTGTGTGTGTGTGTGTGTGTGTGAAAAAAAAAAGTTAAAGGAAAAAGTGGCCTTTTTGTTGATATTTTTTATCCTCCGAGTTATCGCTTTGCTTTTCCCCCCACTCCGCAGGGAGGTCAGAGGTCGGAGCTGGCTGTGGGGGCGATTATTGTTGTTGGGGATTATTGTCAGTCTTGATATTTCCAATAAAAGCACTGTCTTCCTACTTAGTCCAAAGCTCATGCAAGGCCGCCACGGCTCAAGTCATTAACTCCAAAATGAAGCATTTCACCCGTGCGAGCGATCAATATCCCACACAACCATACATGTATGACATCCATACAAACCGCTTGCTTCACCATTAAGAATCCAAGCAGTGTGATATTTCCTTTCAGATGAATTCATGTGCCATTTGGGATGTTATACTCTGTCATTTGTCATACACTACATTTGCAATTGCTGTTATTTACATCTTAGCATGCCTGGGAGTCTCTCCTTGATAAATGGAAGCTAAAATAGGAAAGCTAGGCACTTCGAGGAAGATTCATTTTTCATTACCCTCAAGCTTTGCATTTGAAAGCTTTAAAAACTGCCAGTGAAATCCAGCTGTTTGAATC
The DNA here is from genome assembly GCA_023238725.1 of Scortum barcoo. Classification (NCBI taxonomy): domain Eukaryota; kingdom Metazoa; phylum Chordata; class Actinopteri; order Centrarchiformes; family Terapontidae; genus Scortum; species Scortum barcoo. Next base: position 18,201,060 of record CM041543.1, read on the forward strand.
GAACAAGACTGTTCTGCTCAAAACTAGGTCTCCTTCAGTGTCTAATGAGTTCGTGGAGTTTGTCCACAAATCTTAGTTCACGTCAAACGTCACGCTCAGGAGGTCAAATACTGTGTTTTATGGAGGACTGCATGAAGGGAGCATGGCCCCCTTACTGGCCACTGGCCATCACAGTCAATTCCTGTAATGCCAGAACAAAGTAAAAAAAATTGTCCACCAGTGTCCCGGGTGATGTATACCCGTGCAGAGGGTAATTGCAACAGGCACAGGGAGATGACTGCAGTGCACGGAGGCAGCATCCAGCCGATGAGAGCGGCAGACAGGCAGGCGGGGGAACAGGCGTGGAAGTGGTCCATCCGCTGGAGAGAGGACTCGTGATGGATGGGGTGCAGAAATGCCAGACTCCCTCCCAGAGATTGAAAGCAATTCTCTCAGTGCCAAAGTGGCAGAAACAAATGGGTGAGATGGAGGTTGGGTCACATTGTTATGAACTCCCAGACACTGATGCCTTTCAGGTCGTGGAGCCTCTCTGGGGGTTCTGGGAGACCTGGCTGACTGGGTAGTTGGCTGGTTGGCAACCTCACTGAGTGCTCGTCAAGGCTTACATCGCGCCTGTCGAGACACATCAAACCCTCTCAGCAAAGAAGAAGCTCAGGCTCAGCCAGTATTAAGTACAAGGGATGTCTTTATAATAAAGACCATTTCCTGGCAATCGCTGTGGGGGAATATTTTATCATTTCTCTCTTAAAGCAGGGGAAAAAGCAGGAGAAGAAAAACTCTAGTCTTCAGTGTAAATTGTGTGAGAATGATTTTGTGGCCGCTGTAAAGGGACCCCTGGGTGAATACAAGCTCAGGTCAGTTAGAATCAAACTAAATTGAGTGTAAAAGATATAAAATTACCCATCATTGTAAAATTTTAATTAAATATCAAACTGCCTGTTAGCATTTTTGGTCCTTTGGACTCATGAGAGATTTACTCATTTTTCCACTTAAGGGTGTAATGCTAAAGTTTTCAGTTCTGGTTAATTTTGCGACGCCTGTGGTTACTTGTTGAAATGCTGGAATTCCCTAATAATACAGGTTGCAGAGTCTCGTAAAACATGACTGTCCATCGTTCACCGAGGAGAGGAAACTCACTTTGAGCAGCTACTCTGTCAGAGTACTGTACTTAGCAACACAAACATGTTTCTTCAAAATATGTTTCTGTTTTTCCGGATTACATCATTATGTGACTTATGTGAAATTCAGAGGACAGGAAGTTCAAGCTTTCTGAATTTCATCCAGCGTGGGCATGCGCTGTTTCCAGTCAGTCCCTTGTGCATCTAATTAAGGTTCAGAGTGCCACTGACATTTCAAGGTATTATATAAAGAGGTAAATAATTAATGTAAATACATTTGATGGCTGTGGCAGAATAAATGCCAGCCATAAATAGTTTCAGCTACTGATATGAGGATTTGAGAACTTCTTCTCTATAACATTAAATATTCATGACTAAATAGGAAACATTTAAGTTAAAAGTTGGAGGAAAAAACGTAAAAAAGTTATTATGTAGCGTGCAAGAAAGAAGAGCAAACACTCAAAAACTTGATTAACGCCAGCCTAGCAACATGCATACAAATATGTTTTAACATGTTTTTCCAGCTAACACTCAACCACTTCAAACTGGTGAGATGCAAAAAATACAGAAAACAGCTATAGTAAAAAACTTATTGGGAAAATAGGCTTTCAGGGCCTTTAACAACTATATTAATAAACATCAATAGAATTGGACTTTCAATCTGCTTTTAGTGGAATTTCCTTTTTTAAAATGATGCATGTTGTTAACCCCACAGGACAAACCAATTCATTATCCCAAAAACTGAAAAAATCAGAAATGCGCTGCACCCATTTCCAGGTGATCATCTCTCCAGCATTTCCATATTGGAAACCTATTCTTTCGGATTGGTTTCCCTGGGAGACTTGTCAGTTCTCATTCATTTTTCAATTTGCAACTGCATCAGCGGAGGGCCCACAGCCTTTGTTGAATCATAAAAAGGCTGTTTTCTTGGCCGGTGCCCTGCATCCAAACGGCAAACCTATGATCCGGCTGCCAAATCAACCATGTGATATATTGATATGATGCAGAATTGTGACAACGTAGCGATAGATAGCAGGCTGTCCAAAAAAAGACAGACGGGAGGGTCCTCGGTTGTTGCCCGCAGTTGATTCCCTTCCCCTGTGAATGTGGGTACTGTTTAGAAGTCTGTCCCCATTTCTTCCTCCTATTTCTTGCTCTCAAAGACGGGCAGGCTCAGGGCGGCCTTTGTCTTGATGTATTAATTATGTGGCGCTACATCCTCAACCAACACGAACCAAAAGGGGGAAAGATGGAGGGGGGGGGCTGTTTCTCGGAGCACGGGGGAACAGTTCCGTCCTCCTCCTCTCATCACGGCGGCAGAAGGTGCGGCAGATTAGGTGTCAGATGATATTTAATGTGAAGAGGGCCTGTCTCTTTCCCTGACACCCTCTCCTGGGTGCACTGCTGCACGGCGCCGATACTCCACCGCTCTCAATCCAGGTCTCATCAAATGGCACTCAAGTCAGAGGCGGGGAGAGAAAGGGAACATATGGCGAGGAGGAAGAACAAAAATAGCGATGGGGCAGAGGCAAAAAAAATAAAGGGGGGGGGGGGCTGAAGAGAGGAGGAGATGCGAGATGGGGAAGAGGAAAAAAAATGAGAAGTTTGAGTGGGAGATGTGAAGAGAATGCACGCAGAGATGGCACACTAGGCAAGGACAAGAGATGGAGGCATGAGGAGAAAAGATGGAGGGAGAGTATCCCAGTTTTTCTTCTTCTAAAAAAAAAAAAAAATACTGTAAGCTCAGGATGCCCGCTGAAGCCTCCAGTAACTGAATGGTTGTGACAGTGTGGGAGATAAGAAAATGAGGAGGGGATGGCCATGGAAGAGCTGTGAAATACCCTGGAATGAAGACAGGTGCCCTGGAGAGGAGAGAAAAAGGGAGGAAAAAAGGAAAAAAAAACAGGCCGTGGGTCTCCTCAGATGTGCTCCCTGGATGGGAATGGCAGAGGAGGACCGGAGCCGCGAGAAAGCGTGACAGGACGCAGGCCTGCAGGTCGTGGAATCAATTTAAATGGTATCGCTCCGCTCCTCCTTTTTCCACTTCTCCTCCTACTCCACCTCCCTTTTCATCATCTTCCAGTCTTTTAGCCTCCCAGCGTTTATCTCTCCTCTCTCTCTCCCTCTCCCTCTCTCTCTCTGCTTGGATTATTCCACTGTTTTGTAAAGCACTGCAGGAGAGGGGAAGACTGTGCTCCGTGGCGGCGAGAGCAGTGCAGTTTCGCTTTGAACGGTGACTTTGCTGCTCTTTACACATCCGAGCGCTCCTTTTCTGCATCAATTACATTTTAAGAAGACATCAGGGGTAGCCACACGAATTGGTAAAGTAGGTTGTTGACGTTTCTTCCTCTCCTCTGATATCGGGATTTTTCGCTCTTTTTTTTTGCCAAGGCAGGGGAATATTTTGCAGTAAATAGCAATATGTCAAGCAGCTGTGCAAATGAACCCCCCTGCTGACGTTTCCTTTAAAGCAATACGATCGAACTGTTCTCTGTATCAGCTGGTATTTACACTTTAGTCAATGTTGACAGTGAAAATATCAGAACATCCCTTCATCTTGAAATCAAGACACATCTCAAGCCAGCGCACTTACCATTGTCACTGTTACTCATTATATAGTAGGGACAAGAAGTATAACTGACCCCAACTGATAATTGTTCTTTGTCCGAGAGTCACAGAGTGTTTATTAACTGTAATTTCTATATTAGCCATAAGAGCAGCGCGGCTCAAGAGGCACTTATGTTACTGTTTGATCATTGGATTGTTCAGTCCAACACTTCTGTCCGTAGACATTTACGGTTTCCAGATTTGTGACTTTGGCGAGCTACTGACATTTTATACTGCTACCAAAAGGTGGTAATTCCACTTGTCCAATCTTCACTACAGATACCTTTAAAACTACTGGCCAAATCTTTCAGCCGTACTTGAGACTAATGTTTGTATTGATGTTCTAACTATATTTCTAACTGCATGCACGTCAACATGTCAACATGTCAACATGCCAGATGTTACTAAAGTGGTGCAAACCTGCTAACATGCTTAAATTTGCAATAAAATCTAAATGTTAGCATGTTAACATCCATTAGTGAGGTGTGGTGCACCTATGATGCACACGCATGCTTAACTTATGGTTCGTTTTGAAAGGTTACGTAACCGCTGTTTACATACATCAGTCAACTATCATGCTGACGACTGTACGCGGCAGTCAGCCAAATGAGCTTAGTATTTAGCGATATAATGGATATAGTAGGTTGTAATTAGTGGCATTAAGTACTTTGTGCTTTGATTGATCTTATTTACTTTAATTGTGCAGAGTAAAGCTGTGTTCATCCTGAGGGAAAGTTGCAAAGCTTTAACAAAAATGAAAGGATGTTTGCCTTTTCATCTTTACTAGTTCGCATTAGCCAGCTGTAGACTGGAGAAAACTTTTTTTTAATTCCCTCAAAAGCTACCAGAAGATACCGCCAACTTTTAAAATGGAAAGTCTTCCCATGTGTTAATCAGCACACAAGTTGATGTTCCTTCCATTTGCTTTCATTGGCTCTCTTGTGTGACATATGTTTTAGTGATGACTTAAAAAAAATGTTTATGATGTTGGAAAAATAGAAGTATTCTCTGGCAGTATAACATGGTGTTGATGTAAAAAATGGAGCATATCTGCACAATTATGCTAATGCAAGCATGCTAATTTAATAAGCGTAATCTGATGGTTTGACAGTTGCTTCAAATAGAGCGACAGTACAATCTAAAAATGTTGCATATGTTTATAGGATTTCCTAAAACTGCAACTACAGTTCAACAGCTTAAACAGTGTCAGAAACTGGTCACGTGTGCCACTCTCTCCCAGTCTGGAGATATTGCACAGGGGGATGACCCCTTTGGCGTTGCAAGTGATCTGGCAGATGGTCAACTCTGATTGAATCCCCCCCCCCGACCTCTTTCCCGCCTCCACAAGCTTCACTGCACGTCTCATATCACAGCCATTACTGTCCTTTGTGTCCCACGTGGGCAGAGAAGCAAAGGCCAGCTGATCTACACACAAGTCAATGCCCAGCAGCTCCCTGCGGTTTTTGGGAACCGTCCTGAATTGAAGGAATAAAATCTTTGGAGTTGATTCACCTTTATTCCCCCTGACAAATGGCCTCGGACAGCCCTCTCTCTTTCTCTGGCTGCAGCTCTGCACTGAAGTAAAACAAAGGAGAACTCTATATATTTGTGTTTATTTTCTGCAACAGGATCCGTCTTTGTCCTGAGCTTGTTTCTTTCCTGCGTTTGCCTGAGTCTCTGCGGCCATGTTGCACTCTCGGTACTCTCCGTGGATCAGTATGTGGCCATTTCTCCATGCTTACATAGGTGCTCGTGTGTGTGCGTTTGCGAGTGCACGTTGATGTATCAGTGCGCTCCTGCTGGCATCGAGAGCCAGAGTCTGCCAGCGGGGCGTAGCCCTGTCTGCCCATCTGTCAAGCCTGGAGAGGTCCCACTCTGCGACTCCTGTGGTTGTCAGGGCACTTTGCCCTCCACAGTGTGTTGCTCTCCTCCCATCTCTCTCTCTCTCTCTCTCTCTCTCTCTCTCTCTCTTCCCCCCCTCCTTCCACCTCTCCTCCTCCTCACAGCTGCCTCCTCAGCTGTGTCCACTGGCCATTGGCCCACTTCTTGGAGCATGTCCTGTTTATCTCACACAGTCCAAGCAGCAATCACACCCGCACGTTAACACGCAGGATGCACTCCAATACTGTATGCGTGCCGACACACTTAGATGGGTATACGCTTAAAATGAAGTCACACAGACACACACACACACACACACACACACACATATATACAACCACACTCCACACAGTTCCACGTATGTCCGAGAGATGTAGTGTTTTGTCTTTGCATTTGCATCTGCTAATTAGATCTGTCTGGAGCCATTCAGCAAATGTGACAAGAACAACGACGCTACTGCCTGCACAATGACAGACCACTGTAGTGACACAAAGCACAGGACGTCATTCTGCTCTCAAGGTGAAAGAGAAAGTCAGCCTTCACCCACTCTGGAAAACTTAATCACCTTCGTTGGTCACACATTTTCTTACTGGCCTCTGGTGCCACCTCGCCTCGACTAGTCTTAATTCTGCCCAAGTGTTGGCACCCCAATGGAAAGCAGCTAAGTACATTTGCACATGAACTGCAAATTATAAGCACAGTTTTGGCAGCATTTTACTTTTTACCCGACTACATGTATTTGACAGATAGTTACTAATTACTGTGCAGAATGACATTTTACATGCAAAACACATCCTCACTTAATATGTGATAAATAAATAATAAACTTAAATATGATGCATTAAGTAGTTAAAAGTAGCTCCACCGAGAGCAACTCCAAGATTGAAATGCTTCCTATAATAATAAGCCAATAACATAACATCTTCTTGTTGACAGCAGGATGCGTGCAAACAAGGAAAATGGATGGATAATGAAAACAAATGTAACTGTGCGTTTCACTGGCACACTTCTTATTTAGCTTGGTAAAGTATAATGTAAGAGTCATTGTTAAAGTGACATTTAGTGCTGCGTAATTGCTGTGCTTTATAATGTAATGAGATGTTTCATCAGTTGGAAAAACAGCATATTTAAAACATTGATTTCAGCAGTTTCAATGAGGCATGCGCACCCATTTGAGCACATATTACTGTAATTATCATTGGCAAAGAAATGCAGAATGAAATGTATGAACACAAGAGAAAAAAAAAAAAAAAAAAGGCATCACTGAATGAGGGGAGAGCAGCTCTGCAACGGAAGAGCGGGCACCCACAATAGAACGGATTTAATAAAGGTAGACTGACTCTGTCTTGCACTTTCCTTCTGTATTTAGAAAGCACATCTCTTCCACAACCCCAAGTAAGGACAGCTGAGCCCTCGGCCAGAAGGAGGCTCGCTGCATTCATCTCCAAGGTAAATAAACACCCGGTGGAAAAAAAAAGAAAAAAAGTGGGGGTAATATATGGACTAGCTTGCCTTAAGCATTCTTATCATTACACTAACACTGTTTCCCATGGTTAGAAATCTGTGGCCTAAGCTGTGTTGTTCTGCTTAAATGAAATTTATTTCAGGGTGGAGATGTGGAGGAATGTGGCGAGGGGAAGCACACGAGCCAAATTTAACATGTCATAAATTACACACATATTCTTCGCTCAGCTTGCTTTGATTAGCGGCCTTGGCAAAATACATCACTTTTTCCAGCAGTGGCAATTTGGAAGGGCTGGTTAGTACGCTGACATGATCTCACTCCCAGTGTGTTAGGAAAGCACTTTGTTAAGCTAGACTTCCCCTCGTGACTAATGCATGATGACAGGAAATTAGAATGTAGGAAAACAAATTCAAATCCACAACTTTAATCTCGGTAAATATATCAGCAACTAAGAGCGCTCTGTGTATTTGAGATGCATTCCTTTAATTAAGAAATTTATTGACTTCTCCGTGCGCAGCGGCAGCCAGAACTGGGCTGCGGCTGGTGTTTTTCGGGAATGATAGCAGACTTTGAAATGCTACACCGGCTCGTTGAGATTCGCCAATCACACTGACTTCAGTCCTGGCTCTGTTTCCCGACCGCAGCGTGATCATGAATCCGAGCCGGAAAATGCAGCCGGATTTGGCAGATGAAAAACTTTGAAATTGAGTTTGACAGTGTCGGAGTAGCAGTGAGTGATACTTAATGCCGCGGAGAGGAAGGAGAGGACAGAAGACGAGGTGAGTGATGCTGCGGATCTGGACTGTTTGTGCCTCCATGCTGGGAGGCATTTCTGCCAAACAGAAAGAAACGCCGAGCTGAATGCATTGTGCACAAGTGTACACACACACACACACACACACACACAACAACAACAACACACATACATACTATATACACAGGGACGGATGAATTACTGCATGGGCGGACTGGGCACAGGCCCCAAAGAGTGAAGGGGCCCCGAACCAGAGCCTCTGTTTGGAATGACTGTTATTTACATGTCTTGTTGGAAAGTCTGAAAGCTAAATCAAAAGTATGGATCTTTTAATCATTCTTTGTTGCTCCTGACTCCAAAATACAAGACCTTTGTCTGCCAATAGTTTGGCTACAGTAACCCAACATCAGTATAAATAAAACAGCTTAAATATATTTGACAGCAGAACAGCTCTGCTTTGAAAATAAAACTTGTATCACTGATTTCCCTCGAAGGTTTCATGTAATATTTTGTGCTATAACTTGTTTCCAACCTGGAGGCCAGGACCCCCTGAGGGGCCACAAGATTTGGGAGGTGCTTTCACCTGATGATTAACAGGATAGGAAAGCAAAGAGGACATATTTCTGCTTGACAAGAGTGTCCATTTCTAGATTTATTTCTTTAACTTTAGTGCACTTTTTTTTTTTACTACTGAAAAAAATCAAGACCATCGCCGCTGATTAGCAACAGTAAACAGTTAGAGAACATATAGAGGCATACCCTGTTGCCAGGCAGTCAGCGAATTAGCAGTGGGTGTTTTTTAGCCCATATGTGTTTACATTCTGACAAATTGGCACCATTAAAGGTGTGCTGAATAAGCTAGTAGCAGCTCCTGTTTGCCATGTGCCCATGGCCGTACAGTCAACTAACTTCAGTTTCTTTATATTATCTTCAGACCTCTCAAACTGACTGAAAAGGATGAACCTGAACTTGAACTGGGACTGAACTGTGACAAGAAGTCCCACGTTGACATAGCTTTTTGCAGGCGTTGCAAGTGAAAAATGCTAGAAAACGGACGATCTACGTCTACAGCTTGAAAAAATGATGATCAGGTGGAGTTAGAACCAACAAGCACTTTAGAGAAATGGTTAACCTGTGACATTTTACTGAAAAAAAAAACTGCATTATCCATCGATGTACGCAGGCGTGCTGTTGTATGTTTGCGAAACGCACAAAAAAACGAGTCGCTCGTTGATAAAGCTCGTTATACAAGCTTTAATCAGCCTCTGTTCATGAGCAAACACCCAGAGAGGATGAGTTCATATCAAACAATAACAGACACCCATGTATTAAAAAAAAGAACTCAGAAAACAAAATTAATTAAACAAGCAGAGTGGAAGAAATGTCACGTTCTACCTTTTAGCTCGAAGTGAAGACATTTCTTTTCACTTTCCTGCTAATTTTCCATCTCCAAAACCACACTCCTAACCCATATACACACTCCGCCGCAGACATGCCCACACAAACACGCTTGTCATTCTGTAATTTCTGCTCCTTTGTATTTCTATCCACTTGAGTGTTACTAATAGAAAGAAAATGAGCAGCAAGTCGAAAGCTTTGAAGTTTGCCAGCAACAATTGAGATGATTGATAGCTGGGTTTCTAAATAGCAGGATATTGCATCTAGAGCGTGGAATAACAATGTGAAACAGCATCGGGGAGAAAACGCAATCGGTTTTTCTGCTCGGCTCAAATGGTGTGAAAGCCGCACGGGCACATGCGCAAATGCATATGCTTGTAATGTCATCTGCGCAGACGTGCGAGTGCCGGCACAGAACACACAAACACTGGCAAATAAACTTGGAGGAACGGGAGAAGCCACAAAGTGCATAGATAACTAAATCAGTAAATAATAGAATATATTTGTTCCTGTGTTCTTTGGAGGATAAGACTCACACTGCCAGTTGCCATCTGAGAGATGAGAAAAAGGGGAGAGGGAGAAAGAGAGTCGGAGGGGAGAGAATAAGCACAGCTCATCAGCTGGCTTGAGATAGGAGCTTGAAGGGGAGAGATAAAGCCATTTTGGCACAGTCAAATCAGGCATCCATCACAATGCTTATCGGTCACTTGGGAAAGGTGCCTATAATAAATCGCCAACTGCAGCGTCAATAGCTCAAAGCCAGACAATGGGAGGCAGTGGAGCGGCGCTCTCTGCTTGTTTGAACAGTGTGACTTATTTGGAGGGCAATCAAACAGAATGGAGATATTTATAATGTGAGCTCACTTCATATCTCGCCAGAGGGAGATACAGAGGAGCAGTGATGGCTTCCAGATTTTCAAGGCGAGCGCAGGGGGGAAAAGGTGAAGAGGACTGGAGTCGCTGTAAGACAACTGACAACCTCTTCATCTTGTCTTTGACACCCCGCCGAGACCGCGCATTGGTCAAAGGTTCAGCTACCTCTCAGATTGTCCACACGCGGTAATAAATAGGGAACCTGTTGCTGAAGGGCAGAGCCGTTGATGTCAGGCTTCGGTCTGCGTTCAGCTTAACCGACCCACATTTCAGGCCGTGCAGGTATTTGCTTGGTATTTTAGTGCATTATGGTTGCAATAAACCCGGTCAGAGGAAAGAAAAAGAAAGAAACAAGTACTGCAAAGATCAAGAATCAAATCTAAAGAGTAGAAAAAAAGCAAAATGCAATTTATATGTGAAATATATCTATTTTAAAGACGAAAATAGGTGTAAAGAGTTTAAAACAAAGAGGATGGAATTGGCGAAATACTGACCAAGGGAGGTACAAATATTCAAAGTATAAAAAATATGTGCATATGTGTGTGTGTGTTTTTTGTCAAGGTTTTGAGAGATCTGGCTCTGGAGTTTCAGACATATCTCATCCAGAGAAAACAGACCTCATGAAAGAACATTTTAATATTATTTTGAACCTAGGAGCTGAAAAGTTCACACTGCAGAGCCTCAGTTTCTGCTGTTTAATATTTTATTTCAATGTGAATCAACAGACAAAAAAGAAATGACAGTGTCAGAAGTCATGTTAACGAACCCGAAACTATTAGAAAACATTAACATGGCCGCAAATGACGCATCATCAGCACAGCGATGTACTGTGACAGGAATAAAGAGGGGACGGTTTGACAGGGAAGTTGCTGAAAATGCTGAAAAAAAAAACCTCTTTAAAAAGCAAAAGTAGCCCATAACTTAGATGGGAGGCAGACAAGGAGACGTGACAGACACCAGAGAATATTAAACAGCAGGTGTCAAACCGTCGGGTCTGTCAGACGATGATCCTGGACAGAGACCTGCGCAAAGACCCCGAGGCAGCTGTCAGAGAGAGGCAACTTTCCTAACCTTAGGCTATATATAAATACATTTGACTTCGCTACTTTAGTCCATTTTGGTTTCAGATTTAACCTCAAATGAGTGTTTTTTCCCCCTGTGGAGAAAGTACATGTGAGAATGTTCCCGTGTCACTCATGTGTCCGACTTCATCTGTGTGGATGAGTGATTTTTGTGTGAGGCAGGACAGACAGACAGACCTGAAATGTTGAAAACTGTCCACAGCAAGGTTGTGAAATAAAACAGAGTAAAACATGCAGCTTTTGTTTCAGTTTTGAGCATCATTTAACATCAGTAATAATACTATTTTACCATGTTAATAACTGAGATGTTTTTTTTTTTTTACTGCTGAGTGCTTGCTTTTTCCTGTAAAAGACTTTTTTTTTGTGCTCTCAGCTATTATTTTGGTCAGTACAGACCAAAAATAATGGCCACAACTTAATAATAATGGCCACAAAGTAGGACTGAAATAAACTAAAATAATCTTTCACCTTGAGTATTTTGGGGCACGACCTCCAGTAACCTCATTATTTTTATTTCAATTTGTTGGTACATGAAAGCTTTTCTATTGTGGGGGGGGGAGGCACCAAAATGTCAGAAAAGAAAAACAAATACATGAAGATGATTGAGCTCTGATTAAATCACAGGGCCTTTTTTCGAATGTTAATACCACGTCTATTTCTAATAACATGAATGCGGGTCACAGTTGGTGCAATGGCTTAAGTACCACCGCGAAGATGAAAATACTGCACTGTTTGCTTTTCCCTTGGCTTGGCCAGTGGATTTCTGTGCACACAAACAGGCCAGCACACCGAGTGCTTATTTTTTTAGTACACATCCTACCCTTCTATTTTCATATTGACAGTGGGAGCAAATCTGCTCTGTGGGGATTGAAACATTGGCCTTGGAGAGCCACGCTAGCTACGAAGACAGACGGTAATCCTCCGGCAAACCCCAGCTCATCCCAGCCCATCATTATATCTCTGTGACCTAGAGCGCTGCTTCCGAACCCCCCCACCCCCTTCCGCCCTCCCCTTCCCTCCTTCCTTTTGCTCTCTCGGAGAGAAAGATGATGCTTCCCTCAACCTTATTACCATTTCAAAGATTTCCCACAAAATCAGTCCACATGGCCCCGCATTAGACTGGTGGCAGGGGGCACAGTGCTCTCCGACTCCAAATGTCTCTGAAAGTTAAGACACTGGGAGGCGAGGCAATATTTTGCTGCTACCCGGCCAAACACGGGGGCAAGTATTCCTGACCCGACTTCAAAGTTGCAGTGGGGAGTGAGGCCAGGCTTAACCGTCACGCCCTGGCTACACAGCAATCTGGGCCAATCTGAGACTCATACACAGATTCACTGAAAGGAAGGGCTCTAATGATTTGCTCTTTCCATGATTCAATACTTCTATAGTGGCCTCTGCTGAATAACCGAGAAGTAATTTTGTTGGCTATGAACGCACGCCTAATGTAAGTTCATTTAATTTGTTGGCACTCGCTCAAACTTTGATTTAAGCCGTTATCCAATTTAATATGAGCGCTTACATTGTGTCTGAGGCGCATTTTGAGCAGAAAGAGACAAGGTTTGCCCACGCAGAACTAGCTCTTTAGTGACATTTAGGGAGCACTGGCACATTCTCGGGCGTAACGAAACAGCAGCGCTGTGAATCTGTTTTCAGAGCCGAGCTAAAATGTGATAATAACACTCAACAATGACTGGAAGTCTCCAGCGAAACTACAAAGACAGGCATGAAGGTGAACTTCTGAGGATTTCTTAAAAAAAAAAAAAAAAGGGAAAAAAAAAATGAAAAAGTCCACCTCGCCACTTCAAAAGCACTCATCTTGACACACTGCGGCGATGTGATTTCATATTAAAGAAAGCGACAAAAAAACTGTCCATTTATTTTTCAATTCCACAGGCATGAAACATTGGTGAGAGAATAAATAATGCTGATCCTTCTTCGCTGTGTGCAAGGGCATTCATTCCATCTTGGGTATGATTGAAAAGCCCCAGTGCCCCGGGTTCAAAGCACTATTACATGGCACTGTGTCTGGGTTTTTCATCTCAGATGGGTATCTGGGGGCCGACACAGAGACAGATAGGATATCAGAGCCAAGGATGATACAAGGATCGCCTCTGAAAATCAATTGGCAGAGAGTCCTACATCGGTGTCGCCTATTTATTTCTGCATCAGTCCGCGCGAGGCCCTTCGTCAGCGCAGAAAGTCTGACACATAAAGCCCGATCTGGTCCCACCGAGGCGGACACACAGAGAGAGGGAGGCATGTGACGCCTGTTTAATGGCTCTGTGTTCCCAACACATCAAGACACCATCACCAAAGAGAATGAAAAAAAAACTGATGGATATGCATAATAAAACTACGGTGCCTACCCATATTTATCATCATTGGTTGAGTCAGTGCTTATGCAGAGATATTTATGATTTTGGTTTGGAAGCAATTTTTCCTGAATTTTTACATTTTGCTTGTATGCGAATGATTGCATCTCATTTCTAGTGCAAGGGATATGATGTTTTTGTATTTTGTATTTCTGACTGAACCACCGGACACAGCTGAATGATACAGATGAATTACGGGGGAGGGCTGTGTTGGATGGTTGCCAACAAAGGGTTTGGGACCCCTTAAGAAACCACAAGATAAATCTGAGTGGTCTCACACAAAAAAGACAAAAACAAAGAGAGAAATAAAACAAAAATAACTAATTAAAACAGAAATATAGCAAATTTTAAAGGAGGTGCTGGTCGCCGCATCTGTTATTTGTAATTTAGTTTTACTTCTTAATACCTCTACAAACTAAATAACCTGATAAGTGAAATCGCTTCTAAATTTATTTTGTAGTTAATCTTGCAAATCATATCTACTTTATGTAACTTTAAATCTCTGATTAAATATCATACTGTAATTAAATCATGGGTTAAATTATCCGGTTGTCTAATTTTCAGATGAAAGTTACATGACAGGTAAATGACATCGTTAGCTGTGTCTTCTGATACATGTGATGAGGCAGCGGCATGAGGCGTGAAGTATCAGACTTATTAAACTATTGTCCTGGTGGTATTTTCACACCGAAACAACTTTTACTGTTTCCCTGCTGCCTCACAAATCTTTCCTGACACGTTCATTGCCATTCCCCACCTTGCATTTTGAGTAAACAGACTTTTCTCTTGTTTTTCTCTCTCTCCAGCTGCAGCATGCAGCAACTGGGTACAACAACATCCTCTCTGTTGGCTGCTGAAAGTTACTGGTAGAAGTAGGTTAAGGAAGCTTGAGGATGCGGCAAAAAAATATGTTACATCATTTTAACATCATAAATGACAATACTGCATGATTTTGAATGGTGCAAGAGTACTTAAAGTTAGATGCAGGGGTTTTTAAAAGTCATATTTTTAGGAGAAAATTGTTGGGTTCCTGGCTCTGCAGGTCAACATCAGTTTTTCTTACACTTCCACCTCCACCCCCCCTTTATGAAGAAAGCTGTCTGTAAAGAAAAAGACATAAAGCCTGCCCTGCTGACAACGTGACCTTTAAAAATTTCAGAAATAAATGTGGAAATATCCCTCACTCTGTAACACATTACAGCTAAAGGTTAACGACACTACTTCATCTATTCGTCCCACAAGCTCGCCTTTCATCCCTTCACTTGGCACTGAGCCAGGTGGGGGGGCGGGGGGAGTCCGCATTTGCAAACTAAACACTTCAACTTCTGGAGAATTAACGGGATTAATCATCTTCCCGGCAACTCCGGGCAAATAAATAAACAGGAGCAGCTTCCTGGCCGGGGCTTACAAGTAAAGAGGAGAGTAACAGGTTGCGCAGCCTTGTTAACCGCCCTGAAACACAACACCGGCTAACGGGTTTGTGCGGGTTAATTAACGAGCTGGGGGCCACTATAGGCACACGCCAGAATAATGCCTGGATTAGCTGTTTGTACTTGGAGACTTAAAATCCTTATTTCTGCTCTAAAACCCATTCCAGGCTCAAGCTTTGCTCAACAAGGTCTTTCCTGTTAATAATCCTTCAAGGCTAAGACAGATCCTCCAAGGCTAAGACAGAGGAGTCGCTATTTTTCTTTAATTTACTTGCATTTTATCAGCTTTTAAAGTTGATATGGTGATATGGTGGCAAACTGCTGTCTTTTTATTCATCAGAGCAACATTAGCATTCATTTGAGGTACGTTTCTGGTCACATGATAAATGTAGGTCCAGTGATCAGTAATCTTTTAGCTCTTTTTTGGTCTCCGCCATCTTTTGAGAGGAGCATCTGGATCCTCCTCCTCCTCCTGTTAGTTGTTAACTTTGTCGGACATTAGGTGCTGGGCTTGTGGTATACAGTAGGTTTACCAGAACTGTTTTGCTAAATACAGTTTAGCTACTGCAACTGGAAACAACACAGATGACAGCGATGAGACTAAATGAAAATAGTTCAGTTGCGGGTCATACAATCAAGACAATCAGCAGGAAGACAATCAAACATATTGCAGCCTTGAGCGAAACAGCCTGGTGATCATTCTGTGTGGATTTGTCACTGAGCGACTCATTCATATAACTCTACGTGGAGTTACAGCAACATTACAACATACTCAAAGAGAAAGTAATTTAAAGTACATTTATAAAGGATTAGGGCAGTCATAGTTTTTTATATTGCTTTGACTCCACTCCAGTACATTGGATTTGGATTGGAAGAATGACGATGAGGCTCAAGTGCTTTTTGAGACTGTTCACGTCATTACTTTGCGAAAAAACTGGTCCGAACAGACGGACAAAGCCAAAACAATGTCAGTGATGTCAGTGGTAAAACTGAGGCAGAGCAGTGTATTATCGCCGGCCCACCTCCTCGCCTGTAAAGACGAAGTCAATAGCGCGATTTATGTGCACATATGGAAACCTGGTTGTTGGATGGCGGCCAAGCTCCGGTCTTATTGGGGTTAAACTGTTTACATGAACCTGTGATACCTCCAACTGCCTCTATTTACTGCCATCAATTAACCAGATAACCGAGAGCAGAGAGCAGTTTCAGCAGCATATTTCCTCAACAATTTTGATTACCTGATCTTTGAATTTGTATTTATTCACATGCAAGTAAATGCTGAAATATATGAATTCGGATCAGCACAGATGCCTCATCCTCATCCTAAACTCAATCACAGAGCTGAACTTGTAGCTATATAACATTTTAGGAAATACACTTACTCACTGTTAAAAATTAGATTAGAAGATTGATGCTAATCTCACATCTTTATTTTACAGTCAGCCAGTTACTTTAGCATAAACACTGAAAATGGGTGGGAAAATTTTCTTAGCTCTGTCTGTAGGTAACAAAATCTGGGTATCACCACCTTTAAAGGACATTATTAAACACTTTATCTTGAATTTGTTAAATAGTAATAAAAACTAAGTCTTAAAAACAACAGTTAAGGGGTGGGGTTTGTGCAGGATTATTTCTTACCCAGGTGCAGTTACTTTCTGGAGTCCTGAAAGACGTTAATTATTTGGTACCTTTGTGAAGAGTCAGAACAGATGCTGGACGGGTGAGGAAGCAGGTCTTTGTGCTAAGCTAAACTAACCAGCTGCTGTCTCCTGCTTTCTGTCTATTCAACATACAGACTACAACAAATACAGAATAGTGTCAATTTTCTCATCTAACTCTCTGGAGAAAGTAATTGTTTGTATTTCCGCAAACGTCAAACTGGTCCTTTAAAGGGAAACCATCGTTTCTGCATATTTGTATTGTGTGTTTTAAAACTCTGTGGTTCATTGTGGGAAACCTGCCATTCGAAATGACTTAACGTTGGTTTTAATGCAGTTCAAAAACGAATTTAACATGCAAATGCAATCTGACACTGTTCTTTATTGGGAACAGTCAATCCCAATAAGCATTTAATTTTCCTATTTATTTTGACAAGAGTAGTGTGACATGTGAAATCAAGAGAAAGCTGTGGTGGGGTCGGATCCTTTGGAGCTTGCATGCATTTCCAGAAGAGGGGACGTCTATCTGGGCGGAGATAATGACTGTTTATGTGAAATTTATATTACATAGCATGTGAAGCAATAACAGGAAAGACTGATTTCAGCTGACTCCGCCATTACATATGCTTTTGACTGTGGTCTCTCGTCACTCACTCTGAGAAAGTAATGGCGGTCGGCTTTAAAGGCTAACTCAGCATGATATGACCGCCATATTAAACAGACCCTGGAACAGCCCGGCGGTGTGTGTATTGCCTTACACTGAAAATTCCCTTTGACCTTGGGATGATCTGGGATAGGCTGATAGGTATGCATCTGTCAGTGGATGGTATAGTATGTCCAAAATCTTTTACCGCCTCTGCTTATATTGGAAAACATTTCTTTCCTTTTATGGAGTGAAGCATTTAGGTGAAATGATACCGTACTACTGACATAAGTAGTAAAACTCTTGCTTTTATAGGTCTTTCTTCTCTTTCTCAGACTCATGCAGTGTTCTAGCAACCACACACACACACACACATGCTGAAACCACACACACAATTATTATCACAGCTTTCCAGAGGCAGCAAAAGCAGCTGCTGTTTCACTTGATCTTTCATAATGGGAACAGCAGCAAAGAGTCGGTAATGACATCTCAGCTCACGACGCTATTCCAACACTTCCCATAGCATGACCCCAGAGTCGCTGAGAAAACGCCGAGTCTGGCTGTCGCTGGAAAAAAACCGTTTAAAGATTGAATTATACGCCGCCAATAACAAACGCAGCGGGGGATTCTATTGAGGTTTTGATTGACATTTACTGAATGTGACAGTCTTGCCAGCTGTACGTTGTGCGTGGTGGAGGATCCAGAACATACCGGAACACCATCATGGGTCATTTGCAACCAGACCGCTGTGACAAAGGGGATGGGACGAGGTGAATGATGGACCACAGCTTATCCCTCACATTTACTATGTCTGGGTTTTATTATGATATAGCGTCTGGTGTATTTACAGTTTATACAGTTAATTTAATCGACAAAACTCAACCTGAATAACAAAAGTAAACCTTGAAAACAAGAACTTGGACGAAAAAAATAAATGACGATGAATCACAAACTGTATGCTCCTCATGGGTAAATCCTCCACTGAAAATATCTCCTCTTCATAAATTCATTTTAAGTGCTTGGACTTGAGCAGCGTCTTTTCTTTCAGCGAGCTCGCGTCTGCCAGTGTTGTTAACATAACAGGTACTTGGAAGGAGAAGCAGTGACAGATTTATGAAAGAAACACTTCCACAATCCCACCGGAAAGTGGATAAAACGCAATGACAACACAGCCAGGATAAAACCACGGAAACATGCAGGACAGCCCCGACAAAGGTGAGCTCGTTTCAATGCAACAAGCTCTGTCGGTGACGTGAACGTGTTGTCGGCGATCTTTGGTGTCTACAGGCCACCTATAGTAATGTGGGATGTCAGCTAAACTGCTATCCAGTATTTTAGCTTAGCACAGCCTCTCTATGCAGTGAACACAAGTAGTGAATGACTTCCTCTTTTCAAGCAGCCAACAGAGTTATGGAATGACCGGAAACACATTTTCTGCTAAGCTCACAATAGACATAAATAACTTGTATAACTGTGTTTTTGCTTTCAGCTCATTCATCTCAGTGCCCCTGAGGTTATTTGTCATGTTATTACAGTAGTAGTATCACCAGATCAGAGTTTTGTCAAGTAAAACATTTCAAATCCCACACATAAAAAAACTTTTAAAACTGAACTTAAATGATCATTTTCATACTGATGATAAGTCCCTGCATCTCTATCTTTATTGTCAACACCATCCAACCTTTTTGCACATAAACTGTATTTTAATGTAAGTAAGTTATTGACATGTTGGTTTTCACACTTAGGCGTCTCATTCTCGAGGTATTCAGCTCATTTTTATTCATTGATGTTTTGTCCTGGAGTTACTATCCTTGTTTTTATTCAGGTGTTTTGTCTCTGGAAAAATAAATCTGCTCCAACTACACACAACAGCATGTCACTAAATTGTAGCACATTGGCAAACACAGTTTAAAAAAAGCTCATTTGTGAATATTTGCAGTGGAATTGCTGCAATAAAAAGGTTTTACTTCTAATAGCCTGCTGCTTCAGCAGCAGCAGCATAGCTTCCCACACAATGACAGAATAGGGCAGATGATGTAATGGCCTCAAAGAGTTCATTTTTCATGAAAGATCTGCTTTAACTTGTTCCATCTATGCTCAATGGGGGTTATAGAGTAAAAGTTAAAAGTCACTATTGATCAAAACCAAGCCTGATAAAGATGACACCTAATATTTGGCTTTGGATAATCAACTAAAATGCAAATCAATCCTCCCAGTGCCTCTCAGTGCCACGCCATCATTCATGTAAGTGATGTTTTGATTAAATCTCTAATTGGTCATGTTTGACGGACATTATTGATTTGTCCGACGTCATAATGGGAGAGGCGGCTTGTTCATTTATCTCAGCATACTAATAATGGCCACTGTCATTTCAATTAAACCGGGCTGGCAAGTTTAAACGTGCAACGCCTGAATGCCGTCCCAGTCGTATTGTTCGTTCTCAGGCAGGAAAAAGGGGCCGTGAGTTCTGCAGGGCTCCTGTGGGACGCGGTAGAAGAGCTATTACATGGTGTTGTCAGGTTCAGTAACAGGCAGGAAAACCAGGGTCGTGGAGAATGTGGGAGTCGGGAGGGATCGCTGGACACTCACCAAATAACCCACAGCAGCTTCAGAATAATGTGTTTACTCTTTCACAAAAAATTTCACTATCGTAGCCTCATTTTTTTTCCTAATAAAAAGCAGACCCAGAAAAAACTGATCATTGCCTCCAGTTTAGACGCAGTGCTTCATATGTTAGGATTCTCCTCAGGTTCATCTGGTTGACACTCCGTCCTTGTCAGAGTGAGAAATAATTGCTCTAAACAAAATCAACAACAATAAGGGTGCTTTCACGCCTCACCTGTTTTGTTCAGATCGGATGAACGCCAGTGTGTTTACCCATTTAGTTCAGTTCATTAATGCCAGGGTGAAAGCTGTCATTTAGAGTTTGATGGCGGGCTAAATAAGCCGACCGAGACCACCCGGAGAGGTGAGCGTGGCTTCTAAAAAAAAAATCCCTTTTGCTTTCACAGGACAAACAAACCACATCAGAGCCCGACTGCAGAATTATGTTAGCGTGGATATGTGATTTTAACATTTGTAAAAACGTCTGTTGAATCCATTTGTCAGGGAGGTGACCTAAAAACGATCTGTACAGTTGCTGAGACGTTGTGCACAGCTTGATTTTTCCTCTGTAAATATGAGCAGTTCGTCATCCAGTAACTGTCCTCCCACTGTAATACTGCGGTACAAGACACCTCTTCGTCATCCTGTTTCTATCTGTTTGCCACTATTCATAAAATCTTGAGTTGTCGCATGATGATGACTCCACCCAAACTATACAATCAATAAGTTACCTATCAGCCCTTTATTTGGTTCATCACTCCTTTAGGTTGGTTTTTAAACATAAAACAGACCTGGGCCTAGAACTAATATTTATCTCTTTTTTACCTGATGTCCTCAACCAAAGTATCTGAACAACAGCTGTGAAAACGACCCAAAAGTCACTTGGACAAAGTTGGAAAATGGTTGTTCACAATTTCCTACCAATGTCAGTGCCCCTACAGGCCTACAGGTCGAAACGCTGACATGAACTGTAACGTCTCTGTTTAAAATCCTCCAGAATTTAAAATGGCGTTCGCAATTGTGCCTTTTGGGCCGACCCAGAAGCAAAGAGCTGCTTGCCCAGATGCCTGTTGAACAAAAATGAATGAACAAAACAACACAGCTCTGTTGTTATCTGCTACGTACTCGAACGGTCGGTGCCTCTCCAGCTCCTCGCTCCATTCCCTGAAGCTGCTTGACTCTTCGCTCTCTCGCTGTTTCCTGCTCTGCAAAGTTCCTCGGCACTTCATCGTTCAAGTGCGGCTAAAGTGCGGACTCAGATGAAGTGTATTTGAAAATAATTGGTGACCAGTTTGTTAGTTTTTTTATTTTTTTTTATGCTGAATTCATGTGTGCTCACAAGCATTTGTGCACCAGAACAAATAATAGCCCCCAAAATCCTGCGAAGGCTAGGCGCCAAAGTCAGGAGAGGAGCGTGACTGAATAATTGTAGTTTTCAACATCACTTGGATGCTGAAGGGCTTTTCGTGCAAAAAAATGCCGAGCACAAAAATGAAAACAAAACAGCCTAAACGCCTCAGCCTGCAGCGTTAGTGTCAAACTCAATCGGTTTCTGTTTGTCAATTGCTTATAACTTAAATCTCTCAACCTTTTTCCACCCAGAGATGAAACGCATCGGGATGGTGGCTCGGAGAGGAAACTCAAATGTCTCAGAGTTTTAAACAAGGTTACACAGGAGGCGCGTTCCTCACAGGAGCGAAAGTAAATTCATCTTTCTGGCAGTTTCAAAGGTCCCTGCGTTATTTTCCTCTGTTCGCCGCATATAACAGCAGGGTAATATCGCTCTCCTCTCACTGCGAGTATGTCAAACATGAAACAGTATAACTGCCAACAATGCAACATTGCGTGCAGTTCACAGTTATTTGATCAGAGCAGCCTTAACTGAAAATGCTGTTGGCTGAATTCACATGGCTTTGTACTGCCGGCTATAGGGAAACATGAAAAAAAGAAAAAAAGAAGTGTCCAAGAGAGAAAATGAAATGAAAAAGGCACTTGGCAGGGGTGCCATGTCTATTCTGCAGCATTCCTATTCAGCCAGCTCGTCCATACTTTGTGCCCGTGCATTAATAGTTTGTGCATTAAATGCCTGAATATTTGGCTTTGATACCCCTTGGCTGATTTTTTTTTTTTTCTCGGTCGGGTTATCAGGGTAATGCTCTTTGACGGAGCTGTAACACAAGGCGGCTGGATCAAAAGGCATTTTGTTTTCTTTTCATCTCCCATACTCTCAGCCAAGACTTCACTGAGCGAGAGAGAGAGAGAGAGTGGGAGAGAGGGAGCGACAGACAGAGGGAGACAGAAATAGACAGAAAAACAGACCAGATGACGGCGAGGCTGACAGGCAGGTAGTGGTAACTGCCTGCAGTCCTGGACGGGGCCCGCAAATATCTGGGACGTTGCTCATCAGCGCATTAATTTCTGTCCTCGTGCTGGAGGAGTTCTTCCATTAGCTCATGCAGAAGTCTTTTGGATAGAGAGTTGCAGATGATTAATTCACTCACATCAATTGGCCGCCTCTGATGGTACGAGTGTTCCTCTCTCTACATTTCTGTCTCATCTTTCATCTCTGTACTGTACTGCGGTGGCTTCAGAGTGTAAGTTCGTGTGTGTATGGGTGTGTGTGTGTTTGCGGTGCTCATGCTGGCTCAGTTGGCAAAAGCACACATATTAGCCAACGTAACAGTACTGCTTTTTGCATTCAGTGTGTTATAACTTGTAGATAAAGGCAGATGATATAAAAAATGTGTTGTCCACGTACTGCACATGATAATAGTGCTGATTCACCACAAAATGAGGTCATCTTAAAGGATAGTTCTGCTTAATTACAACATAGGTGTTATTTTTTGTGGTTTAGTTTCAGTATTTTCTTTTCTTTTACTGGAAGGCCTCTGTTTGCAGTTACACAGATTCACACCTGCCCAGTCCATCTACAGTCTGATCTGGTGGCTCCACTTGAGCAGGTGGGGGTTAAGTGCCATGCATAAGGCCACAACAGGGATCAAAGATGCAAGTCCAAGTTCTTATCTTTCACTTTCCCCACACAGATTTATCCTGGCAGTCCAGGGATCCAACAGGCGAGCACCGCCTCCGCTGAAAGGCAAGCAGACATACAAGTTTTAAACCAACCCCAAGGTTAGCTAAACTTATGTGGTAGAGAAAACAAAGACGAATGGTGGAATTATCACCGAAGCTGTCTGCTGTAAACATCAATCACAGGTTACAGACTGACTACCTGGTTCAACTTTGGCCCACTGTGCACACATACAGCTTCCCTGTACAATGGCAGATTGTTACTGTAGTCACATTCAGTTTAACAGAACCTGAAAGTAAAACATTTTAGATTATTTGGCTAAGCTGCTGACTCATTTCCAACCTGCCCCATCTCTTACCTTTTCAAACTTTGCTGTGGCAATGTCAAATTATCCCCAAACAGTTTTGTCACAACCAATATAAATGATGGTCATGATGATCTACCAAAATAAGATGCAAGTTAATAGTAATAAACCTGTTGTAATTATCCTTTTTTTTATTAGGGGTAGCAATCTGGAAAACTGATTTTTAGCAACATGCATTATGATGTAGCTCATTTTCTGGAGATTAAATTAATAAACTATTAATATTTAAAATACACATGGGTATGTCTATGTGTGAAAAATTATGGTCATTCATCATATTGATAAAACCGACTGGTAAATCCAATATTTCTAAATAATGTAGCGTCCTTCTGGAGGCAGAGAGAATATGTTACCTGGTTTTGCTGACAAATAATTAACAAACAGCAAAAAAGAGTTATGCTAATACAATTATTTTGTCCATTTCGCAATATAAATTATTTAGGTGTTAATGGTCAAAGCGTACTTTGGCTTTTTAGTGCAAGATTTGATGGAACATTACAAATGTTGAACAAGGCACAGCCTAATTCTCACTCCCAAAAAAAAAAAAAAAAAAGCCCTTCGTCTCCAACCCCATCACAGGTAAGCAATCTCACATAACTTGCTGTCATATGTTGCTGACATGACTGACAGGCTTCACAGGCTGCCAACCTGTTTACTTTGCACCCCAGAAGTCTCAGTGGCTCCACTTAAACAGTCCTGTTAGCCTCGACTCTGTAACTGAACCAACGTCTCTGAAGCCAGTGACATTGATGGCAAAACACTAACACTCAACATGTCATCCATTTCAGTGCCGTAATTTGCACAATTGCCAACAAGAACATAATCAATAAAACGCAACCATACAGAAGGAAGAGCTATCTTGGTGCGCTGTCATATTGCTCTGCCTTTGTAAATATCAAAAGCAAACAAATAGTATTTCCAACATATTAGTTTGCTCTGCTTATCTGAATGTCAGTGTAAGGTTAAATTTGTCTTCTGTTGATAGCTTGTGTTTGAAAGTTTGTTGTGTTTTTTTTTTTTAATAATAATAATAATGAACCATCAGTACAAATGACTCACAGGCCTGGTGTCCCTATACATGACAAGAAAGATATGATATCTCGTTGCCCTTGGAACTCCACATTGAAACAAAACTTTATTTTTGCTCTTATTTTTATTTGTATTTTTTTTCCCTGCACGACACACAATAAATGACTTTCATTTAAAGCTACGGTCAATCTGATGCTCTGCAGTGGCAGCCTCCAGAGCTTTACGATCAGGGAACTTAACAATAATAAAAGCGCTTTGTAAGTGGCTTCTGTTTCAGAGGCCTAAAACCCCTCACCACCCGCTGACCTTCCTAAAAGACCCCATAAGGTTAATCCCCAGGCAAATAATTGAATCTTGACCTGGCTATTATTATCTCCCTCTAACCGTTCCACTCTGCAGGAAGCTGACCTCGTAAAAGCCACAGGGCCTCCCTCTGGTCCCCCCCCCCCGGACTAATGGACAGACACACACACGTGCACAAACACTTTCGTCCTTGTACGACTTCGCCGACACAGACAGCCACAACAACATGCATCTCTGTCCACATACGAGTAAACACAAGCTCCTACGGGCAGATCGAAGCCGGCCGATGAAATACAGACCTAAATAACACACTTACAAGGTGACAATGACACGCACGGATGATGTACAGTACACTGCACACAGTACACAAACCCGCACACACACTCTGTCTGGAAGGGAGGAGCGCACCATCATCTGCCAGTGGGTGGTAAAAGCTGTGTCTAAAGCGATCTCACAGACCCGTGACTGCCGCGAGAATGAAAATCACACCTGGCTCAGGCTCTGACACACACTCAAATGCTTTTTTTTTACACAATTGAAAAGCACACTCGAGCAGTCAAAGTATGCTTTGACCGCACCGAACTCACCGCACATTCACCCTCGCGCTCGCATATACACACACACATTAGACGCCATATGCACATGTCTTCTGGTGGTCATGGTCTTCTGGCTTTTGTAATTAATTTGGATTCTCATCACTCCTGAGGGGGAGAGGAAGTGCTTGTTGGAGGTCTCTGAGGAAAAATAAAATAGGGAAACAAGTGTGAGAAGAGTGCAGCACCGGCCTCGTCTCCTCTCTGCACTACACACACGTTAACATGAACACACACACATACGTCCTATACATTTCAGGACTACGACCATATTCATTGACACTCTGTACCGCGACACACGACAACAACACAACATTACAACACAAGTTTGAAAGCTTGAGATTGCCAAGGATTAGTATTTTACATCAGTTGTTGCTAGACACAGTTTGTGTGCAGCTTTCAATCGATATAACCGCTGACACACCACAGCTACGTGACACTTAGACAGTATATGACATGGCAGCCAAACTTAACCAAGTCACCACTTTTCATGATTGTTATAAAGCTTCTTTAGAACTTATCTCAGCATAATGTTCAGACAGATTTTACTGACTTCCTCCTCGTCACGGTGGCGTAATCACAGACCTGATGAGCTACCGTGCTGCAGTTCATCTATGGCAATTGTTTACCCACATTCGAGGTTTAAAAGGAGCTTGATTGTGTGAGACTGAGCTGTCAATGTAAATGAAACACCAGCATGAAGTGTGTTAATTGAGTGCTAGGTCACTATTTGCTACCATGGACACTTTGGAGTGAAATTTCTCTGCTAGAAATGCTGCGGTTACTATCAGCCGTGCCAACAAAATCTTTCAGTGGCCACTCTTGCCCTGTAAATGGAGGCTTTGGATTAAGTCGATGGTGGAGAATGAACCGATGCTGACCTTCTGCTCTGAGGTGTGGTGCACCCAAATCGTGCCAGGAAAAAAGCTCCACACCTGTGAATACCGTAATAGTAAGCCACCTTGATTTTTTTTTTTTTCCCACATTTTGTGGCTTTACACCGGAAATTAAAATGAATTTAATTTACAGTCTGCAAGCTGTGCTTTGTGGCGTGCTCAGTGGTCATGCCCATAACACATTTTCTGTGCTGACGTAGGATACAACAAGTGGATGTCAGCAGAGGAACCGTATCACCAAGCCCCGAGAAGTGATGGTGGAGTTCAGAGGCAGAGCTGTGAAGAAGCATAAGACCACCTAGTGAAATGCCTCTAGCAATTTCTGTGGCAGTATTTCAGACCAACCAAGCAGTTGGAAATGGAAAAGCAAAACACGGAAATACCCGGACTCTTCCTGGTCGTCCATCCGAGCCGAGCAGCCAGCCAAGAAATACCTCAATCGGGGAGGTAACCCAAGAATCTGAGGAGCTGTCTGACAGAACTACATTGCTTCTTGGCTGCCACTGGAGATGTTTCTGAGAGGACCACAGCGACCGCATCGCTTTATGAATCTAGGTTTTCGCAGGAGAGTAGCCAGGAGAAAGCCACTTCTAGGAGCAGGGGTGAGGGCGGTAGTCTGGACGTGTCAAAAAAAAAAAGGCCCTTGAGAAACTCTTGAGGCTAGCAAGAGGAAGAAGACTCTGTTCTGATGAAATGGAAACTGAACTCTCAGCCATAAAACAGAGCTCTCTGTCAGGCGGAAACCGGGCACAGCTCATTACCCTTCTAATAGCACTCCTACTGCGAAGCATGGTGGTGGTAGCGTCATGCTGTGGAGGGGCTTTTTCAGCAGAAGGGACTGTGTGACTTGTAAGGATTGAGGGAACAATGAATCGAACCAAATTAACAAATTTTCTCGGAGAACTTGCCCGAGAGTGCCAAAAAAAAAAAAGGAGCAGCCACTTACACTTTGACAGCCAAATCTGTGCTGGAAATGCCTCAGAAAGGGGCTGCCAAAGTCCTGTAGCAACCCAGTAAAGGACACATTTGAAATTCACTGAAAATTCTGCATAATGAGATGACAATACGACTGAGCTCTAGCTATCTACTGGGACTTGAGAAAACTCTCGCTTCTTAATTATTCTCATTCAGAGTATTTAGTTGGATCTGATGTAAATTAAATGTATTTATTCCTGTCGGTTCTGGTGGTTGGTTGATTTGTCGAATTCTACTTGCAGATATTGGACGGACTGATGGGCAATTTTGCAAGACATTCGTGGACCCCAGAGATTAAAGCCTACTGATTTTGGTTGTGTCAATAACTCTTGGATGAAACCCAGTGAAGGTATCCAGCGTAGCCAGAGGATGATGCCTACTGACTCTGGTGATCCGTTAACATTTCTTCGAGTGTCTTTATGAGGTTGACATTTTTGGGGTTTTTTTGGGCGACCTGCCTCAACAACAATGGATTGTGATGAAAATCTGTGCACATTCACGGTGATCCTCTGACTTTTCCTCTAGCGCCACCAGCTGGTTGACATTTGCGTTTCAGAGTGAAACATCTCAGCAGCTGTTGGATTTATTACCCTCGCAATGTGCTGCAGACATTTCTAGTCTCTGTGAAGATCCATGGTTGTTAGATCAAAACTTTCCTTGGTTAATCTATGTAACAGTTTGAATTTTTTATAATGACATAAAAGTCTTGCTGGAGAACTGCCTACAAAATACCCCATTAGTCCTTTCTTAAGACTTAAATACCACAAAATATAGAAAATGTAAAGGGGGTTGAATACTGAATCGTAGACTCTTTGCTGGTTTTTACCTCTTATTTACTTGGGTATTTTTATTTCGACAGTTACCCATAGAAACCAAAGAAAAGAGGCAGGTAATGATCTCTGTGTCGTCTGCCTGAGCTAAGATAAAGTCACACGGTAAGAAAAAATGTCAGCTTTCTATTGGAGACGCATGCAGTCATTAACGTGCAAGTGCACACACTCAATCAATCAATACAGTTTATGCATTCATTAGACAAATTTGGTACCTTTTTAGGTGTGCATAGGCACATAATCAGCTTAGTAAGCCCTATATTGCCATAAGAATGAAGGAGAAATATCACAGTGATGACTATTTGTTTTGCTAAATGGTGTCTGGTTTGGTTTTAGATGATTTATGTGGTAAACCCATAACCCGGTATGCCCGTAAACCGCTCAAATAGAAACTCCACTGACCACTGGAGAAAAATGTAAACCATATACTGTATATCATTATAGGTTATCATCATTAATCATCCATTATCCTCATCTTTTCTTCTCAGGTGACGAGTAGAGGTGGAAATACAAATTAGACCGTTCAAGGATAATGGAAGGAATAAAACCAAATGCACTCACTGCGTCACCATTTATGTCTTCTCTTCATCCTAATTGCAACAAATGGCTTACTAACCTCAATAAATATTTAAAAACCATTATTTGTTGCAACCTTAGAGTGGGGCTTCAAATATGAGCAGGCAATTTGTGAATACATTTACGGCGCATCCGCAGAGGATTAGAAACCATCCTTGAAAGTTAAAGCTCAACGCTGGTTTAGAAAATCAAAATGGATGCTTGTGTTTCCACTTTAGAGGAGAGGTAGAGAAATCATAAACAACATAAACAACAGGCCAACAAATCAATGCATTACAAAACAGTTCAGGGCAGAAAATGTATTAATAACCCCCTTAGCTTTTAGGCGTTATTTGTTAATGATCAGCAAGTAATTAATGCAAATGATTTCACTGTTTACGAACAATCTGATTAAACATTAGGGATGTAAATGAATAGGAATCCATTATTCAGATATCGGCACATAATCTCCTGAAGTGATCAGCATCGCAGTAGCATTTTTTTTCTTAATTATCATTTCTATCATGTGACACAACTTGCCACAAATGTCTATTATAAAACCAATCACACAATGACTGGTAAACATCAGCACAAAGGCATTGTCATTCTCACAAAGTACAGCCTCGCAAAGCTGCTAGCACGGCTTCAGTTTCTGTGAAATGAACAATAATATACAGTGGCTTTGTGTTACGCCCCCATTGTACATATCAATAAGATGAAATGTAATAATGAGGGATTACAATTCCAAACAATTACAGTACAAACAATATAAAATAAGAATAAGAATAATTATATATGCCCATCAATTAAACTCAATATTCATCATTTCTCATTCATTTTCTCCAAATTCCTGTGGCGTACACAACCCACATACATTACTCTGCAGTGACTAAACTGCCTCCGTCAAAGCCTCCTTGGCAGCATGTGGTGCTTACAGTGAGGGATCATTGCTGACCCAGAGACCATGTCGCCATTACACGGTGAAAACATTGAGAAACTGGAGTCATGTGAAATCACATATCACATCACTGACATGTGAGAGGGCACATTCACATCAGGGCAAAGCCCCGCTCACACATGATGTCATCTAACATTTAACACGTCAAATTTCAACACGCATCATTGTGTGGGAGCACATCATGGGTTCCTTCTTCTATTTTCAAAACAATCCTCTAAAATAGCTAAATTAAATGATTAATAATAATAATCCTAACAGCCTATCCAAGTTAAATGATTAGCCCTGCAGTAGCATTAATGGATAGATATTACAATTGAATTACGTGGGTAGGGACGACATTATATGTCTTTTGTGAGAGATGAGTCACTTAATTCTCTTTGGCTGCTGGTCACTTAATTCAGTCTGTGGAAAGAGGAAATGATTTCATTATATGAAAAATGATGGCACATTAACTGAGATCATCACAGGAATAATTCCAGGAAGACAGGGCTGTTATTTTTACTCTTCAGATAGCATGGAAATGTATATTATTTATTGCTGTGTAAAAAAAAAAAAAAGATGAAGAAATGAAAAAAAGTGCGTTATACTGTCCATAAAGAATGATATCCAGCACCAGTGGGACCCCCTGCAGAAGTCAGCAGTCACATTATCTCCCATAATTCATATAGCTCTCCTGCTTTGAAGTGCTGCCACCTGTTTTTTCTCCCCCGGTGCTCTTCCCTACCCGTCGTCCTCATCCTCCTCCTTCCTCTGGGGACTGTAGCTTTAATGTCCTGTCTCATCTCTCAGGGTTTGGATGCGCTTCTACATTTGGTATTCACCGTGAAACTGATCGCCCACGTGTGCCGACCTTGCAGCGGACCTGCTCTGCCTGGTAAGGCAGTCTGGCCTCGCCCGGAATGCCAAATGCTGCAGGCAACGGGTGACCCTGGGAGGTGTCGTTTTAAAGAAAGGCAAAATATTATCTGCGTGTGTATGTGTGTGTGTGTGTGTGTGTGTGTGTACCCCACAAGCGTCTCTGCCACCGAACTGGGGTGCCACGGTTCATCATTTTGGCACGACTTAAATATTAAATATCGGACAGTGCTGGGATTTCATCAGCTTATTTGCATCGCAGCCACAGCCGGTAACAGCAGATCTGAAAATAATTGCTATCCTAAATGTCACTGCAGTTGTAGTATCAGAATTGAATGAACTAGGTAACCTATTCCTCAATTCAATATAAATAATCGGATATTAAATTCTACAGTGTGAAAATATGCACGCGCTGCGGTGTTATGCAGTGTGCTGAGTGATGTAATGGGTCAATAACACTCCAAGGATTCTCAAAGACCAGAGAACACAGTATTGATTTGTTTCTGTATACGAAATTACTGCATGAACATAGATTCACTGTTTTTATTTTTAGCTGTGTGGGTGGCATTGCTCTTGAAATGGCAATGTCAGTCTGTCAGTCAGTTGACAGACACACCTTGGTTCAAACGAAACTATTTGATAGATTGCTGTGACATTTTGATATATGGCAAACATTTTACCTGCACCAACATCAACACGTTGGCGTCTCCAAGATGAACATGCATATTCTTGTTAGCAAGCTAAAGCTGGGTCTAGTCCACTATTTTGCTCAAGTCTCAACAACTATTGGATGGATTGGTATGAAAATGTATGCAGACACGTGTGGTCCCCAGAGGATGAATCCCCTGACTTCCCTCCTTCTGAGTGAAATGTCTCAACAGCTACTGGAGGAATTGCCTTGAAGTTAAGTGCTTTAGACACTCCCTCAGGGTGATCTACACTAACTTTGATCCATTAACTTTTCATCTAACGCCATGAACAGAAAATTTCTCCAGTAAGTTGGTTTGAAATTCCCTTCAGCCTCGGCTGTACGTTGTGTTTAGCACGATTTAGCAAACGTTAGCATGCTGACAGCCTCAAATACAGCAGTGAACATTGCAAACATTTCCTTCTTGAAGGGAAAGTTCAGCAGTTTTGTACTACACTTGCATAAAGTTTCGCGAGGGAAGGGATCACAAGAAACAGATCAAAGACACAGTGGTCAAAATCGAAGAAGCAGAGGCTGATATATCCTGACTTTTCTCTTTTCTCTAGTCTGTCAGAATTACACAATTTCCATCATGCAACCCAATAACATCTTAAATTAGACTTCCCCTGTCTCCTAAATGCCCAAGTCTTTCAAACTCCACTCTGATGACACATCAGCGCTATTTTTTAAACTGTAGAAAACTCCCCCGGAGGCCACGGTAGATGCTGTGCTACAGAGTTAAACTCGGTGTCTTCGCAGAGCCTCACAGAGCCGCTGGCGTGGCTGTATGCTAAAGTCTCTGCGCTATTTGGTTGGCCTTTGCTGCATTTGCCATTCAAGATGAAACCAGCAGCGAGACACCTCCGCACACTGCAGCTCCATTACCAGCTATTTGGAGCCGACCACCAAACACCTCATCATCATCTCCGCCTTAACTGTGATTAATGTGCTTTGCCCTGCTGGGGTTAAAACAACCACAGCGCGCGCCGTTTATTGGCTTCCCCCATGTGTTTGTTGACAAGCTTTCCGGGACACACTTAACATATCATCCAGCAAGAAAACGAGGTTGCATGGCAGCTACTCCGGGGTCAAGAGGTCGGCTTATTACATTACCATCTTTTAACAATGAGCGACAGACAGAAAAATAGACATAAGGCCGGACGGGGCATGGCGAGCTTCGTCATACGCCGCGCGTTGTGGCTTCATGGGATACCGCACCATCGGCAGCAGTTGCAGAGAGACGTGACGCTCCGGCTGGAGAGAGAGTGAGAGAGAGAGAGACAGAGAGAGAGAGGAATGCAGGACTGTAATAAGAAACACATGCTGGTGAGTGAGAGGGCCCTGTCTGTTGAGGGAGGATACCGAGAGAGACAAACATAGCTCCACACTCGGACACACACACACACTCAGATACACACAAAGGGCTTTGTGAAAACATACCTAAACAGGGAGATGGAGGACATGTCATTTATTTTGCCTCAGCAGGATCTCGGGTTAACCTGAACTGGGGCTGAAAAGAGAGAGAGAGAGATAGTCGGAGGGGGGGAACGCAGCCTGGCTTGCTCGAGATTTAGCAATAAGGAGCAGTCAGAAATGATGAAGTACAGTTACATGTTCATTTGACATTAAGAATAGTAGCTGTTTCTCCCTCACTGTAGCCACAGCTCTGGTACAGTCATCCTCGCCCTTAACAAACCGCCGGGCCTGTGCTATATATACAGGCCGGAGGAGCACTGCAAAAAAAGGGCCTGGTCATCAGTCATTTCCCTGTGATGGACCCTTTGGCATGTGTAACAGAGTTAAGACGGCGCTTACATGCCGGCTTTATGTGCTGACAACAAAAGCAAATTGCCTGAATAATGGACAAGCAATAACATTTTAATTATTATATCACAATGGTATATTGTATAAGTAAAAAAAATGCTCAATAAATACACACAAACCACACATAAACAAAACTGGGTAAGCTGTATTTCTTGTTTTAATTCAATTTTTGTTCGTTTATCACCTACTGTAAATGGTTATTTATGGTGTTATGCAGCCTTTCCAAAGTTGGACACAGCTAATTTTATTTCCCGGGCTACTAAACTTAACGATAAAGTGGGCCTGGAATTTATGGTGGTTTCCACTGGCTAACCAGACCGGTCCAATAGCAGTATCAATCAGGGAGGAAACTGCTGCAAGGCCAGTGCTTTGTGGAATTAAGACTCAGCTCCTGACTGCACAGCTCCCCGGTGCCGAGCCGCAATTACATCCCAGACATTCTGTTAGCTATGCCTCTGCCATGCTTTTGGGACTGACTCTCTCTGCACCAGCTGCAAAAAAAAAGTGTATTTTTAAAATCTATTTCAGTACTGGAGGAAGCATGTCATAGTATTTGACTTTTTTTCCCCTATGAATTAAATTTTCTCTGAATACTTCTGTTGCACACGCAGGTTTCTGATGAGGGTATGTGCCTGCATGGGTGGCATTTAATTGTTTGGCTTAGGTGGGCTGTGAGTTAAAAGCTCTTCTCGTACATGGAATACGTGGCATTGCAGCCCTCATCAAACGTTGGAGTGAAGGCTTTTTGTCATTCAGACAAAGGTGACTTTTACGCTTTCACATGCGGCTTTATTCAGACATGACGGGACATTTAGAGAAAGAGGCGCACGCTCCAGCTTCATTTGGCACCAGGTGAGCAGGAGGGAGCGGCATCATGGCTGGGTGACTCGAAGCGTGTAATGACACAGAAGAGGAAGAAAGGGTGTCCTGTTTTCTCTGCAGATTTATCACAGATGGATTTTAAAACTGATTTTGCGACCATCGTGAGCGTAAGGGAGGCTGGTTCCCACTTCTCTTATAGTTAATATCCAAGTTCATTTTCTATCAGTTTTCTTATTATTTATTAGGTTAAGAATTCTGCTGCTTATTTTACAACATGGCTGTCATTTATAGTCATTTTGCATCTGTTTGTAGCAACATTTTCTGTGGTGTATGTGTAAATATGTGTAAATATACATACACACGTGTGAGTGTGTGTGTAATGTGTATATTTTTAAGATAAAAGGAAATAAAAGATGAGTTGGGGTCTTTTTTTTATTACTTTAATTTCATTCATTTTATCTCATTTAAATGAATTTGTTATGAGGGTATTTGCCAAAAGAGTTCATTCAAATTCAGACTGAGACTTGTTACTTGGCATTTGATTTAGGGCTCGATTGAGTTCTTCATGGGTAAGGGCTGCAACTAAACTATCAACCTACTGTCTGGTTAGTGTGGGTCGATCCAAGTTGTTTAGAAAAGACTGGTTTCATGATGGAAAGAGTAGAAGTTGCTGTAAAACTTTTGAAAGATTTCAAAGATATCTCTTGCGGATTCTCCTTCGGAAAAACTGTTTTTACCTTTTTTGTGTTGAAGCTAACTTGGTAAGTGTTTCCCTAATCTCTTGCCATACAAGATAGCTGTCATATTTAAATAGTTGAATTGGCAATTGTGGGGTGTTTTTGTGTATATTTGGGGCGAGTGAATCATCAAAGAAAAAGGTTTATTTGAGAGCACAGGCTGATGGAGGTGGGAAAAGTACAAATATTCTCTTGATTAAGTCCATAATCATTTAAGTATCGTCAGATTAATTCAGTGCGAGTGCCAAAGAGCAGTCACCTCTGAGGTCGATAACAGTATTAAAGTATGGACCTGGACAGGTCTCATAGTTTTCCTGTTTATTAAAAAGATGTTATATTCTTTGAAAAATGCACCCCAGTTTTGTGGTGTAGATCTCTGTGAAGTGTTTTTTTTCAGACATGAGACCAACATGTAAGTCACATGCCATTACTTTTAGGTAAAGGGGTTTAATTCTATCTTTTGTAGCATCAAAGTTAGTTCAAAACTTTTAAAGGCTGTTTACAATGGTTGTGTTTGCTCATCAGCATACTGTACAACACTCTTTGTTCACTTACAAAAGCTTTAAAATATTTTAAACACTGTTTTATTTGGATATTTTTCATGGATAAATCCTAGTTTTTATACGGACACTCTCTCCTCTATAAACAGGATGTGGCCACCGCTTTTGTGACTAAAATAATCTTGAAGTTTTTGGCGGAAACAAAAGTGCCAGCGCTGTTTTCTCCTCTCAAAAAATGTTGCTCTGACTGTTAACCTGAAATTACTTCTGCGGCAACTAGTGGGCCGGTGAAGGCGCTGCTGTGGACTTGCAAAGTGAGCCGGCTTTTGCTCTGCTTCAGCGTAACCAGACTGGGCACAGAAGTGTAGTCAGACAAATAGCCAGATCCAGATTTGGCACTTAATGAGGTGTGATGTAGCACTGCATGGAGACTGAACATGAATTGGGTCTGAGGGTGAAATAAAATAAACAGACCATGCGCAAGCGCCGCGATAACACAATCTCTCTATCTGTTGAGCAGTCCAGTGAGTTGGTGTCTTCTGAAGTGTTCATGGTGAATTGTCTGGTCGTCGCCTTTGCATGATCATCACAGAGATCTCATATTAGCACTTGATAAATGTATTTCTCTCCACGGGGTTCTCATTGTGGAAGTTGGGGGGGGGTGTGCAGGGTATGTAAACGCTGAATTCATCCCCAAGGCAAACAGTGTGTGGCAAGATGACACATATTTATAGTGCAGCAGAAGTGATGTTGAACTATTGCAAAAATGCTTACATCTCTCACTGAACAAGCTCCTCTGGGAGCTTTTCAACCACTGAGCAGAGAGGAAATTTTTAACTGCATCACAAAAACACTGGATCTTTGCTCTCTATTCATCAGCGTAGTTAAAATGCACACTTCCTGCTCTTGATAGTGGGGGAAAATTCTGAGCCTGTATTCAACATGGATGGCATTAAAACATGAACAGACTGATCGAAAAGTGGTCATTTTCACAAAGCACTGATTGTCCAGGCACAACCAGGGCATGGCGGGCCTTTCCAGCTTTGGATTACTCCAGATCTTTCAAAACTGCAGAGTGCATGTTATTATATTATGGCTTTGACCTCAGCATTCTTCATGTTTGTATAGTGATCAGTTGCATATTTAAGAAACTTTGTCATCGGTTTCTTGTTTCTAATTACTAGAAACAGCTGGAAAGGGTAAAACATCAGCTGGAGACTGTGTTTTTATCCCATTCACAGAGCGAATATCAGGTTAACCAGCTGCCTAGCTACCTAATAAAATATGCTATTAACGGTTGTCATTACGGATGGAAAAATTGACTGTCACTGTCAGAAATAAGAAGCCCGCTTTTGGCTGCTACCATCTGAAATCGAGAACCCGTTGTTTCAAAAATGTCTAATAATGTGCGGTTAAAATTGGAAACACATTTAATGTGAAAATGGGAAGCTTGGCAGATGTAGAAACTAACTAACTAACTTACTGTAAGTGACGGTAAAATGGCTCGAGAGGGAAGGATACATGCAAGTGTTTTTGATTCAAATGTGCCTTTTTTCACATAACGATCGAGAACAAAGTAAAAGCATCAAGGCTGTTAGCCAAATATTTCACCTATTAAATGTCTTTGTCTTTATGACACATATAATGATAATGTCAAGGAGAGAGAGGAGAAAAGAGAGGAGTAAGTCAAGAGTCACAGTGACTTTCTGAGACAGACCAAAGAGGGGAGGCATCCTTGAGGTTGACATCGATGTGGAGAACTAATCTGCCTGCGGGCTGTGATTCAGACCCAAGGTGAGCCCTGTGACATTTTGAGCTGATTAGGAATTTCACCAGCCTTAGCCTTTTGTGTCGTGTCAACTGGTCTGACATTGCGTTACGCCGTTTCATTATCATGCAGTCACATCTAATAAGGGCACCGTCCTCCAACCTGGCGACGAGGAGTGTAAAAAAGGCCTCTTTAATGCACGGTGGCCTGAAAGGAGGGGTAAAAAAGACAAATCAAGCCTGTAACTGTTAGATAAGTGTGACTGGGCTTTTGGCCCAGAACAAATTGCATTACTGTCACATTATGTGCCAGATATGCATGAATTAAGCACTGACTGGGTAACGCTCAACCCTCCCTGACTAACTTCCTCCCAAAACCTTCCTCGTTTTTTTTTTTTTTTTTTAATCTTTTATTTTCCATCAGGGAAGAGAAATGGGGCCCATTCACAGACTTTCTCTTCCTCTTTCCATCCCATTTGCATGAGGAACAAACTGACACTTTCACCGCTCGGGCCTGGAATGTGCGAATTGCACTGGGAGAGCGGTGTGGTTAGTCGATGGCCTTTCTGTGCTGATTCAGACATTGTGAGATGATGAGAGGGTTCTATAGTCAGAGTGACTCCTCAGCCAACGCTGCAGCACCAAGACCAGATATGCATTTTTATTCAGGTCAAATGTCAGCCTCTCGCGGGCTCCAAGAATAGTGTGTGTAGCTCCGAAAAAGGTCGCCGTGCCCCTTGGCTGGAACAGAAAAAGGCCAAAGACATTTGGGACTTTGATTCTCTCTCCCGCTGGCAAGTCTAAGAGCTCTTATCAGACATTCCCGAAACTTGAAGTGGAACGATGTGTCACGCTTAGACTGACATCTCGTCCAAACAGATTAATGGTTAGATATGTCCATATCGTCACCCTGGAAAGGAACCGTCTGAGTGGACAAGAGCAGAGCGGCCCTCGGGGACTCAGCTGTCTCTCCTTGTCTCGTCGAGGCAGCCTGTGCGTGCTCTCATGTATGCGGACTTGGCTGCTGATGAAGTAGCCTCTTTTTAGGTGGACAAACAAACCCTGTCTATACCTCAGAGTTCACAAAAGTCACATCCTGCAGAAGAATGTGTGTGCGAGATATGAATTTTGCTGAACCGAGTGATGTGACTTTGGCTGACGGAGTGGCGAGAGGGGAAGGACAGAACAATGTCATGGGGCAAAAAATAAAGAAAAAATGAATTTGACTCATCTGTAGCGGTCTAATTGTTTGTATCCTGAGCTATAAAGCCAAGAAATTACACAATGAGACAGGAAAGAGGGTGGAGATGGGCTCAGTTTAGAACACATTCTTCCCTTTTCTATTTACAAAGGGGAACGTGACCTGCCGGCTGACTTTGCCTGATGAATAAGAACAATGGTTCAGGCTCCGATGCAGCACCAAGATATACTGCACCACAGTATGCACTGTACCGATTTCACATATGTCATGTCATCTCTTTCCTCTCTGTCTCTCAGTCTCTCTCGCTCCTCTGCCATAAGCACAGAAAGCCGGCTATTCTTAGCTGACTCCCCCACAGGTGAATTATGGATGAGATGAAAAGCTCATACTCATATTCAGCTGATCAAGTATCATGCTAAAATGCCACTTAAAGTGTGATATCGCTCACTGGGATGGAGCGCTTCCCTCCACCCCCCCCCGCCTCTCTGGCAAAGATGCGCAACGCCGCGGACAGACAGCGAGGGAGGGAGAGTCGTATCGTCGAGGCGGCTGAACAGACGAGATATGAGGCAGACAGTGAGGGTGACAGACAAACAGCCACGGTCACTGGGGGCAACCGGTAGGGAGAAACACTGTCTGGGCGTAGATAATAAGCTACCGCCTCGCTGGGTTATTGCAGCTCGCCCAATGGCGTCTCCCTCTGAGACCTCAATTCTCTGTCACTTAGAGGTATGAGCAGCCTGTCAGCGGCTGACACGTGACTCAGCCAGGTGTGTCTTATTAATTTTGGAATTTATGACTTTGACTTTTTTCCTGATTCCTAAACGTACCCCGCATGTGCCCCTCGTAGAAATGTCTGTTAATGCATGTGACGCCCCGCATGCTTGTGTGAATTATCCCGGACCTACACGTGTGTCCCTCATTACAAGGTTACGCGCCGGGGCAGCGTATATGTTATCTATAAGGGAGGCGTGATGTATTACTACACGCCTTGCTCAAGTGTCTTGAGCTGGAGTCACGACCTTGAAACACAACAAGCAAGGTGACTCTCAATGGTTTTGTCATTTACACGCGTGGGTTTTCTGCGTTGACATCAATCAATTTCTGCATGCAGCTGATGTTAGTTGAGGTCTGTGTTTTCACGTATGTATCTCCTATTTGCAGCGGCCCTGACAGCGAAGTAGAAGAAAGGATGCCAACAAATTGGCACTCAGAAAAAAAACTGTTATGAAGCAAAACATGGGAAAATTGTTTTTTTTCAATATAAATGCAGAAAATGCGATGCGCTGCAAAAATAGGCAACAACCAAACACAGAAAAGCGCTAAAAATTTAAATATTCAAACACAGGAATGCTCTGAATTTGATTCCACATCACAGGTCAAACATCATCAAACAAATCATCAAATATTTAAATGTTTATTTCATCTGAACATTATGATTGCATGACAAATTCTGTTTACCTCTCTAAAGTCTAAGTTTAGTTTCTAAAGTATATATAGAAATAATTTTACTCTCCTCAAATCTAAGGATGTTTGAAGTGTCCTCTAAAAACTTCATTTGGTAACTTATTTAAATTTTTTTCTGTGTTACTTGCAGCATTTTTCCTTGTGTTTTCTATATGTGCTGCTTTTCTGTGTATGGTTGTGTTGTTATGTTTAGTCTTTTTGCATTTCTTTTCCTTTGCTGCAGCATGCTGAGCTCACAAGGCCACCGTCACTTTTGTTGTAAATGCTGCATTTTTGCCATCAGAAGTACAACATTTCTTTGCTCCGTCTACCTGATCACCACAACAACCCTAATGTTGTGCTCGCACCCAAAAAACATGAAAGGTGTCCAAATATAACCAGCAGCGTCGGTAGCCTTGGAAAGAGTGAAACAGAAATGGATTAAGTGTACATTTTTCAAGAGTCAGGCACTTGACATCAACAGAGACGGGACACAAGAACTGAGGTGCATAAAAGGCGTTAATGAGAGCGCGAGCTGCGAGTTGTTGTCCAAAACAAGCCATTTTTTAGCGTTCTTATGCCTTGGATACTTTTCAGTGGTTTTCAGGCAGCTCCTTACGAGTACCACTGCATATGTGTGAATTTAATTACCTCTCGGGGGGATTACCGTCGCGGTGACTGCCACTTTCAAAGCATCCTTGATGCCAAACACAACACGACCCGTGCAGGTGTGGCCCCAGTGTTCACAGGGAACTGTCTCGCTGAGCGGAAATTGTTTAAGCGCTTCCAGCAGGGGTGCTAAAGGAAGTCATCTCGAGCATGAATACTAAATGACCCTCAGTGTACACTGGTACATCTCAAATATGTACTTGGCCCTTGTCCAGTGGAGAGCGAATATGACTCCTGCATGATATATAGAAAATGAAAAGCCGTAATGGTATTGACTTTGGATTTGAGAGGTGTCTGCAGCGTCACTGGAATTTGTTTTGATTTCCGCACGTCTGTAAAATTCCCCCGTTTTTTTTCTCCAGAAAGAAATGGATTTGCAGATACTCCATGGGGGCTGCTAGATCACGGTGTCAGATGCGACACAGTGTACGCCGCCGTTGCTTTTCGCAGCTTCTTTTCATAGTCGATGAGTATGCTGTGACATGACAGATACCAGGGAGAACATCACTCTCGCGTGCCCTTCAGAGATGTCTCAAGGAAATAAGTGTTTGTACGATACACAGAGACGGGGAGCGCTCCTCTGTACTTGCTCCTACTGCGCTTTCATGCCTTCATAATGCTACACGTTTTGTTTTCCCCACTGAAATAAATCACGTATTTATACGGTAAAAACGCTGCACTCGCCCAGGTAGTACCCAAGTGCACTGGGACCACTTATTCATTCAGCTTTTAAGTTACTACCACAGGACATGATGAAATTTAACCTCCAAAAACTAATAATATAAACACACAGGCAGCAGTAGAAGTCATAGGATCTAAATGAATATGTGAGGGAAAAAAAAAAATCCAGCCACCGAGCTATGTAAATGTATCCACAGCCAAAATCACTTTGGCCCTTGCCATGAACGTTATTTACGAGCTCTCATTAGCAAATGACTTTCACACGGGCCAGTATACTGTATCTTCTCGGCTTTCACTTCATACTGTAAAAAAGAAAATCCACAGAATTAATGTTCTGGAAAATATAGTCGTAATAAAAAAGTGTTGCGTGCTCTCGCGCGCCGCCAAAAACGTTCCCCCTGTTCACTCAAATCAGCACAATTAACCTGCAGGAGAGAACATGGCGTTTTAATTCATTACCGCCCACAGCACGACAATGGGCATCTGTTCAGTGAGGCTGCATTCAGGAGCCGCAGACTGACGGGGATTCCTGCGTGCTTGCTGTCGCTTTGGCTCGAATTATAAACAAAGTAGGGTGCTGGCTCGCAAACGGTGGCAATGAAACACGAACAAAAGCACAGTGAGATCTTTATTTCGGCCCCAAAAATGATGCTCTAAGTTTGTTTACATATCATCCCAGAGCTCCAAACTTTCTGCAGCGCCAGGCAGTGCATCAACCTTATCATAGGTGATACCATCTGGCGTGCCAGAGCGAATGATTGAATGACTGCGGAGTGCGTGGCATATTGCCGCCTGGCAGGTGGATACATTAAAGCCGTCCCGGGAGAGTCAGCGGTGGCAGGCGTGCCGAACACTCTCCCACTGGCTCTGCTGACATCCTCAGGACGCTCCAGTCGAGCATGCATCATCTCTGAAGCAGGCGCCTCGTCGTCATCCATACGCAGTGACAACAGGGCTGCTGTGGGAATACATGCTGTCATACATGATGCAGACACGGCGTGGTCTCTCAGAGACAATAGCGGGACTCGTACGGGGAGGACAGTGAGTTATGACATCTGCATGCTGGCATCATGAAGTGATACTGTCTGTCACTGGGTGGTACTGTGGAGAAAACATGCCGGAGGCGAGGAATAGCCTCTTGAGTCGACTCGCAATATTTATTTTTTTAATTACTGCCTTCACATTCTGGTAGGCATGATCACATTTAAGAAAACTAAAAAAGTTTCTTTTTTTTTTGTGCTGTTTTTTTTTCTTAGGACTATTGACTTCTAAGAACTACTGAGATCCTTTGCTTCAGTAAAAGTACTAATACCTCAAGGTCACAACAATCCATTGCAAGTAAAAGTAAAACCTTACATAATGGTTCCCTGTGGATTTTCTTGTAAACCAACAAAAGACACAGTACACATAAAAGCTTTAAACTGATATTATGAATGGTGCGTTCTTTACATCCACGTTAATTGTACTTTCGCCTGTCTTCTTCACTGTCTTTATTGGTTTGTCACTGCATTTCATGTGACATTGTGCAGCCACACAAACAAAATGAGGACCCACTTGGAAAAAAAACATGGCTCCATGACACTACTAGTGATGAAAAAAGTGAAAGTTCAAAGGTATAACCAACACAATCGACCAAAAGTATCAAAAGTAAAAATGCTTGCTATGCAGAAAAATCCCCACTGAGAGTGTTTTATTGTTAAATCTTACAATCTTACTGTATTGTTGATACTGAAAAATATATAAGTAGCATTTTACTGTTGTAAGTACTGTACTGTTTCAGTTACTTTAAATCTCTAATTATATATTATATGTTTTGTTTATATAATCTTAATTTATAAAGTAACTAACTACTACTACTACTACTAAGTAACTACTTTAATATGTGGTGGAGGAAAGAGTACAAAGGGACACATAAAGTATATTCAATTGGAAATTTTCAAATAAAGTAGAAGTATATTTCACTCCTTGTGTCAGTTTAAATGATAAGGCTTTATTCTGCATTTTTATTACTGTCAATAAAACCCTTGAAAAGACAGTAAAATATATCTTAGTCTACTGTACAACTTTAGTTTCATTCTTAAAAAGGCCACCAAATTTCCTAAGACAGCTGATCACTGTGGTGTTTAGCAAATGTTACTAGAAATGGTGATTTTGTTGAGTTTTTAGATTTGTATGCTGGCGAGTACTTAAAATGAACTACAGCGTGTGTGTTAATTCTAATGAAGGAAGATGCCACCCTGCTCACTGATGTGTTTTTATCAGGCTTTGGATACAGACAACACTTGTTAGTAGCAGCAATTAATATTTGGTTTTACTGTTTTCATTGAATTTCATAACAATAAAGTCTCAGTATCTTATCATTTAATGTCTGTTTCAACATGCATTTGCTCCAGTGCTCGTTTCTTTCTACATTTTTCAGGCTCAGATTACATTTTGAAAGCAAGTCAGCCACTGAGGTTACATTACAACCTGCCTTCCTCTTACAGCCTGCCCAAACCGACAGACAAAC
This sequence comes from Scortum barcoo, assembly GCA_023238725.1. Classification (NCBI taxonomy): domain Eukaryota; kingdom Metazoa; phylum Chordata; class Actinopteri; order Centrarchiformes; family Terapontidae; genus Scortum; species Scortum barcoo. Next base: position 18,244,178 of record CM041543.1, read on the forward strand.
AAAAGGCCGAGCCACGGCAGCCAGCTGTAACACATCACGTAAAACGGAAATTAAAAATAGATTTTACAGAATCACACTGTTAAATTGCTGCCTTTATTTGGAGATACTTTGAGAGCATTTTCAGCGTTCAGAGCGCGCGCCATGAAAAACAAGGACAAAGGAAAAAGGCCAATATCTCCTTTCATGATAAACTCGCCGGACAACTGTGTGCAGTGACGTAAAACAGTTGAGGAATGCAGGAAATTAGCAAAAACTCAAACGGGGCTGGAAGTTTTCTTTACAGTTTTCTTTTCTAAATCATCGTCCAGGCAATTCATCGTAAAAGAAAAGATGCAGCGCCACGTTGACACATGTGATTCAAGGTCCAGCTTGTCTACAAGAATAATTCAGGATCTATGTCTATTGTATTTCCAGGTAAGCGACAGGCTTCATTTACATTTGGCCTGCGGTCCAGCGACTGCAAGTGTCCCCACAGAGACGAAGCAGGGTTTTTCCCGTTGCCTGTTGATGTCATATCCCCGCAGACAGAATAAACCGAGAGTGTTTCCTGTTGATATTAGGATGTCAGCTCCCATCTGTTTGTGCAATCACACTGCAAGACAGACGTACAAAAAAAGGAAAAAAATAGGAAAAAAATAGAAAAAAAGAGTTGACCTCCTCCACCACCGGGAAACATCCTGACCGGGCGTCTGCTGCGCTCTCGCCGACCGCACCTTCATCCTCCCATTGGAGCGAGTCCCCCGCAAACAATGATACACACACGCACACACAATGTCCACTGCCTGGCCACCTTTGCAGCTATCACATTTCCACAGCTCCCAGTATGCTGTCCAGTGTTTCGGCGGACGTGCGGTGCAGCTCAAAACAAATGTGCAGAAATATGAAGCCATATGGTGCTGACGGTGGGTTGCAATAGGAGTAAATTCTCCTGTTTGAGGCCTGAGTTAGTCGTGAATCTCGAGCGTTTTACATTTGCATTTTCTATTTCAGTGCATGCACGTGCGCTATTAAGAACGGTATATTCGTGCTTTGGGATTTGAACCCACGCTGCAGCAGTTACTATTAGTTATGTACCTGGAATAGGCCGTATATCCAACATGGGAAGAGAGACAAAAAAAAACGACTGAAAGAGTTTGAAGGTGATGAGAGGCATGAGGTTACCGCAGTTAAATAAACAGAGAGACACAGAGAGTGGAGGGGGAAATGCTCGTAACTTGCATAAATGTCAGTTCTGCACTCGCGGTTTGAAACTTTAAGGAAACAGTGAATAAACGGCGTGACTTCTCCACCGTTTCAGCAACAGAGCTTGTAAAGCGGATGAGTGTTTGCTCTAAATCAAGCGCTGCTGATGATCGTTCCTGCACTCTGATTAATACGACAGGAAGCCTTTACATGAAAGCACATAAAAACCACCATGGAGACTATTAACCTGCTCCTGCAGTCTGAATTGTCCTCCGTAGTGTCTGTGGATCGGCAGCAGCTCCGAGAAATGGAGCTGTGTGCACAGATGGGAGCCCACACGGCCCCACCTCCGACTGAAACGACAGTAAAATGGTACGTGCGAGTGTGTGTTTGTGTGTGCAGCCGCTCTCTTTGCGCTCACATTTGTCACAGTTTGTATTTAGGTATGGAAGGTCATCCATGCATGTGCCTAATTTGTGCGCATGTGTGTGCGCGTCTGTGTGTGAGAGCGCAGCTTGACTCCGACTGTTGACACTGGCTCGGTGACAGTCTGAACACTCGGCTGTGTTGACGAGTGGGAGTCCCGCCCCGCCTGCCCCTTTGTGGAGAATGAATATTAATAATTCAAAGTGATCTCAATCTCGGCTGCCTCTGAGGCTGTTACCCATTACCCCGGGATGAGCTGATATTGCTGTTGCATGAAAGGCCACCGACAGGCAAAAGGCAGAGGAGGAAAACTGTGATGCGCTGCTGAAAGGCACCCCTGTGGTTTCAGCTATCAGCTCAACTGGGGCGAAAGAAACGTATTTCTTTAAAAAGACAGACAAAAAAAACACCAGATCCCCCCTCTTTGGTCCTGGCCTAGATGTGCAGAAAGAAAGCTGTCTCTATTAGAAAGCAAAATGTGTATACATAAAACTGACTTCTTATTTTAATCTGTCAAGCTATGAGCAACCCTGTAAATGATACAAATCTGTTTTTGGATGGAAAAGGAAAAAAAAAAAAAACAGCTACCCCGCCACTGTCTTCCTCTATTTTTCTTAATTCTCCTCATTTTCTAAGCTCCAGGTTTAAATAATGCAGAGCCACAAACACGGCCTCTGTGTGAAAATGGCTTGCCGCACCAAAGGGGAGAAATGGAGGGTAAAGCGGTGGTGTTGACCTGATGTGGTGTCGCCAGGTTGTCGAGCTCAGATCCCTGCAGCGAGGCGGGATGATGTCTAATCCAACTCACACTGCTGGCCTGATGCATCTGCTTTTACCCTGCTGGCACGAGAACCCACCTTAATCTATCCCGGAGAAGTCACACGATAGCCGCTATCATGTGGTACACGCTGCTCACAAATCACCGGAGCAAAGACACAACAAAAGATTAGCCGTTATCGCATTGATGGCTTATTGTCTTTGACAAGTGAGGAGGCACACATTTATACACATTGAAGGGAAACAGCAGTATAACGGTAAAATCCATCCCCATATTTTTGTCCATTTTGACTTTGTTTTTTTTTTGTTTTTTGTTTTTTTTCCTTACCGCCCCTGCTGCAGAGATTTGAGACATTCAGTCCAGTGAGAGCCACTTCAGTGTAACAGAAATCATCTCAAACACTTGTCTTTGAGCGGAGTAAACACAGAAAGTAGTCCCCTGGAAACCCTCGTAGCCGTTGTAGCAACCAACAAAAGCACAGCTGATGCACTTTTCATTTGATTCCATTTATTTATCTCAAATACACAGCAGACCAAAGGGTAAAATGAAAGCACTTATTTTCAACATGGCCTCACAACGTTTAAACATGAATAGCAAGTTTGAGTTGTAGAATCTTTTTGTTCATTAACGACCAATGAACTCAGCCAAAATAAACTCTGGCCTGATGTCGAAAAGCTCCTCAACCAGTTAACCCTATATTTAATGGGAGTACTGAAGCTTAACATCTCATGCTAACATGCTCACAATGAAAATGCAAATATGTTTAGCAGGTATGACATCAACCATGATCACCATCTTAGTTTTAGAACGGTAACGTTAACTAAGAATCGCTGGTCAAAATGTTTAATACATGTAAAATTCTGACCTTGTGACAGTGGCAAGTCAGTCAGATGTTCACCAGTCATTATTTAAATTCACCCTGAGGGGAACACGAAAGTCAGTACCAAACTTTATGTTAAGACATTTCACACAAAACCACAAACCTCATGGAGGCAGTGACGAACAGCCAACAAACCACCAAAGTCAGTAGGATTAATTCCCTGGGTGTCATGAAAGCCTTTAATTTCCCATCATGCCATCTCCAGAGATACACTGCTGGTGTGGCCACATGCAGCTTTTGGCTACACTATTTAGGGTGAAATGAAATCAGGAGTTTGCTCACTGGTTAACTTGCAAGCTAAATAACTTTTTTTTTTTAATTTAATACATGCATGCTACTTCTGTTTATGCAAGTAAAGTAGTATCAAGCATGCAACAACACTTCACATCTGCATGTGTTATTCTGAATTTCAAAAATAAAATCAAGCACGCACCATGCAGTTTTCATCCACTGTGGTAATAAGCTAAACAAACACTCCAGCTGTGGCTAATTGCTCAACAGACTGACTCCAGGAACTTTTTCTGGCAGAACTATGTCGCCAACATTTCAACCGAAACCAGCAAAAGACTGAAGTCCAAAGCTCAGACTTGTGTGCAAACTGCTACAGAGTTTAATACAACAGCTACAGGGATTTTTAGAAGACTTCTTTTTGTGTTGACTTTTGATTGTAATGTTAATAATTGTGTCTTAGGAGATCTGAACCTTTAAAGCTGTAAGAGGCTCACACCACTGACACTGATCAACGTTGTCATTGCCCGAGTCTCTCTTCCCACAAAGGTTTTGAAAAGTTAGCGTAATGAAGTCCAAGTTTTGCTCTGACAACAACACGCCCCGAGTTCAGCACATCTCACATGTACGTGCGGAAAGCAGAAAGAACAAGTCCTTTCCTGTGGCTAAGCCGCGCTCACAACTTAACAAGGGTTAGGTTTACAGGTCAGCAGCACCTGCTCCTCACAGCTGTTTCTCAGGGATCTCCTAAAGAAAATATGTGAACCATTTAACCCCTTTAGAAAGGTCAAACTCTTTCTTGGCTTTAGTGGCAATTAGGTACATCCAGCAATGAGGCGATTCAGAGAGACAGGCTGACCCGAGTCAAGTTGAAACTGTCAGAAATAAAGTTCACCCCAGTACGTGTGGGCAGCCACAAACTTAACATGCAGTCTGAATCTCTCTACGTTATCGCCGCCCTTCCATTTCCCCGGTTTGCACAAATCCATATTAAGCTGTGATATGTCTTTGGGGTTTGGCACCTTCACACCTTCAGCGTGGAGGAGATGAGAGTCGGCCTGTTAAATATTAATGCAGGGCCAGATGCCCGACTGGCCGCTGGCATTTATCTTAACCTGCTCCAGCAGGTGCGAGCCCAGCAGGTCCCATTGGCATCCAGGAGGAGCACTCAACCTCTGGATCATTTAGAGGCGTTAAAGGATTATATCTGCGCTGAACCGAGACTGGACCAATACACCCGAGGGGATGGAGGGAAGGACTGAGGGAGAGAGAGAGAGGAGAGGGAGAAATGATTGTGTCTTCTCAGCAAGTGGGGAGAGAGAGGGAGAGGGAGCTCGGAGATGGATGGGGTGTGGTGTGCGCCTGGGCAAACACTCCCCGCTGTTTGCTTCTCTCTTCCTATTTTTCTCCCAAGGGCAAACAGAGAATCGAGCGAGCTGCAGCTGTCTGAGAGTGTATGTGTGTGTGTGTGTGTGTGCGCGTGTGCAAGCGGGTGATGTTGACCTCTGTGGCCTCTACATAAGTAGCAGGGAATCACCACCAACAAACCTCCCTCCTGGGGCCCTTGGCCACTGGCCCCCCATCATTACTCCCTCGAGATCCCCAGGCACCGCCACAGCCCCCTGCCACCAGCCTCATATTAACTGTAATGAGGACACCGTGGCGAGGAGGAGAGGAAGGAATGTGTCGCTGCCGGGAGAAGGCGACGCTCGCTAGCTTGAAATCACGACAGCTTTCGCCCCCCTCACTCCCCCTTACCCATCCCATACCTCCCTCTTTTTCTCGCTTTTTTTCGCCTGTGTATTTCTTCTACAGGGGCACGGAGCAGCACGAGCAGCGAAATGCAGTCCATCATGCTGCTGTAGCATCTGTCCACATGAGCAGCACATGATTTTCAGATCATCAGGACAAGCTGTTTAGAATAAGGCAGGGGGAGATGAGACAACCTGGTTGCTGTAAAATCAAACTGTGGCCCATTTTTAATGGACCACACCACCGAGATAAACATAAATGATTTACCCCAGATGAACTGGTTCCTATGCGCAGGAACACACAAGCCGCACTGTACTGTACTTTACTGTAAGGCATCGTTCTTGTTGTTTTTTTGAGAGAAAAAAAATCTTTTTTTTATCATAAAGTTGAAGGCCTGAGACTAAGAAAGGATCCGCAGCTGTCTGCGTGTAGTGTGCATTTGATTAGAAGGAGTGGGGAGAGAGAGGTAGCAAGGAGCCAAGCAAAATAAGAGTGCAGCTGTAGAGAGAAAAAAGGTTATGACTGATCTAAGGTGGCACGCTGTTCTCTTATCTCTCTCTGTTGATGCAAGTTTGTGAAAAATGGGAAAAGAAATGGCTGCTCCCTTTGAGCTTTAGTAAAAAGAAATACATAGCCAAAAAAAAAAAAGGATGTACTTGTTTATTCAGTCATTTTTCTACCGGGGGCCTTCACTAGTAATGAATTTTGATTTATTAAACGTTAGCATGCAACCAGCTAGGTCATGTAGGTCATCAAGTGGTGCCCTGTTAAGAAAGATATAAAAGCATGGCTGCATAGGGACGTGAATATCAAGCACGCTAAAGCAAAAAGCAAAACTAATTTTGGTGAACGGCAGCTACTGTGGTCATGGGAAGCTATTCATGGGATGATACATGATAATGACCGTAATGAACGAGCTGTAAATACAACATTGACACTTTAACTTTGCGGCTAACATGTTAGCAGTTGTCCATTTCACACCCTACGGACATTTGCATTCATCTGATATTGTGTTTCTGATGGGCCCAACAAAAGTAAGTCCAATAATAGAGAGTCATTTGATCCATTGCTAACATAAAAATATTGTTTAGTGCACCTTTAAACGGGGAAAACAGAAATACAATATTGGTGACATCCTGGTAACCTTTAATATAAAAATACCCCCCATACGTGTTACACAAACTTGCATTTTTTCAGTACTTCAGTGGCATGGAAAAGCCTCAGGAGAAGCAATGACCTTCCTTAGTATTCCAGAAATGGCTCCTTTTTATCAAAACAGTCTCTTGGCATTTTAAGGTCTTGCAAGCCTCTGACATGGTGATGTTAACGTGTGTCCAAGTGTCCTTTTGAAATAAACCTGTGTTCCTTTAAACTGAAAGGCCTCTATTGTGAGAAGCTCTCCTCGGTACTGTGGCAGTGGGTGAAGGGCATGACTACTGGGAGGAAATGTATAAAAACATTCAGCAGCTCTGTGTGTGTGTGTGTGAATTGCCGGTCATGCCTAGAGTAGCAGATGGGCATTCTGTATGACTGATGGTCCTGTGAAACATGAAGGTGTTGTGTCAATAAACGATGTTCCACCCCATCCATCAACCACCACTGACAGCAACATGTGCACATTTTTATCCGTTACACTTTGTGCATACCACACACACACACAGGAATGCGTCAGCCTGCACAAACACACACTCCCACTTACAGTACCTGTACAGTGTACGCACACTGGGGATCACCCACACGGGTCTGCGAGTACATATACAGTCAGGCGCAGCACGCGCACATTCGCCTCTCCTGCAAACTCCTACTGTGCTGCAACAGTCTCGCTGCTTCGGTACTGTTACTTATGTGGGAAAACACAGCACTACGAAATAAATCTTGTCCAGCAGAGCATGAAGGTATTGAGCTTTCCACGTGTTGCCTGTTCTTATGGCTTCAGCAGGGAGGGACTAGTGCACCTTTACGGCGCTGGGTCTCCAGCGAAAATTGACTCTGTGCAAGTAGTTTGTGGGTTTGGACTTCTCTTGTTTAAACACTAAAAAGAAAAGCACTTCTTTACATTCTTTACATTACAGTCTTAAGCTTTTTTTTTGCGGTGGCACAAATGTACTATGTCCTCCCTTTGAGTCCTTCCTTTGAGCATGACACCTGTTTGTTGATAGCTTGCTCCTTCATGGTGGAGTCAGCGGATTACGATGGCGATTCAAAAAACGTGTGGAAATAGGCGGGAAAAACATCCATATACACTCCTCAAACTGGTAATCCGCCACTTCCTGTTGATCGGTGTGCTCCACACTTATTTCTCAACAACACAGCTATCACAGAGCACAATCGCCTCCTCGTAGTTCAAAGGCCTGCTGGGAGTATTACAGTAAGTGCATTATTGGTTGAGCAGATCATCAGCAGGAAAGTGGATTATGGGGTTTCTGTTGGTGTTTTGATTCTTTTTGTGCGCCACGGGGCTCCAAAGCTGCTTTTTTTTTTAGAGCCACTTTGCAAATTTACAGCAGTGAAAATCTGGCACTCACAAGTTTGGGCAAAATGAGCAACTAATTCATGGCCCCAATAATCCCAGGGCCCTCCAAAAACCCAGCTTCCCTCTTTGATTATATAGAATCAGTGCTTCCCCTTAATGGTGGACTATTGAGATTTGTGAAATTAAAGCAGCCACGACGCAGCAGGTGTCTGATCGTAATGACTTCAGCGAACATGCAGATGATTTCTCAGCCGCAATATATTGACCGTCCTCTGCGGTTGAAGAAAAACAGAAAACTCAATATTCTCTGAGGTTATTTCCATCTCTCGGCCGTCTGTCTCTGCAGATTAAATCATTCTCCACATTAGACAATGCCTGTCTGTTTGCTGTTTCCCTGTGTTTTTCAGACAAAAATACACCCGCAGCCCCTGTGACATTATTACTCTATCTATGGAAGTCTACTTCCAAATGTCAGGCACATCCCCCGAGGAATGTCATACAACCTCCGGCCGAATATTAGATGAGGAGGAGAGCGTCGGTCCGACTGCACTGGCTATCCTCAGACTGTTAATAAAGACCAGACAATGCTATCGGCCGACGAATTCAAGCATCATGTTTTTGCCGTGCCGACGGTGGAGATTACAGCGGCGGAGTCGCAGCCCGCCAAATCACAAGCAAACTTCCATTTCTGGTGGAGGAAAGCCACAGATCAATTTTATCATTACGCGTGTTTGTTGTGGTATCATCGCTCTCTGCATTCTTTATGTCTGGAGCCTTTCTTGCCCATGTCGCAGCGCCTCGCAGGCCAAACACACGCGCGGCCGACACGTTCAGACGGAGCAGACAGACAATAATATTTCTCTGCGTTTATCGCTAACAGCATTACTTCCGTTACGCCTCCATACATCATTCGCTTTAACTTTATCCCTCTTGCCAATCCACATTACCTGCCATATTGATCACCGCTATTACCTCAATGTTTCCTTCCTCCCTTAATGGTCATTGTTTGTGATGGAGGGCTCACCTGAGTGCTTCATATAGGTTGATATGCTGTGAGATTTCACGCAGAGCAACCTCCAGTTTTCAACAAATACCCGTAATGCCACATAATGCCATCGCAGAGCTTAAGTAAAGGTAAAATAATGTTTGTGCGTTTTCAGAGAGCTGGAAATATGCAGTTTTCTGAGGAATAACTTACAGAGAATACAGAGGCAGTCATTTTATCAGACACCGCTGTGTACATGCACTGTGGATTATGAAAACGCATTCATTCCAATTACAAAATCAATATGTCAACGTGCTTTATCATTAGTATTTAATCTTCCTCTTATTGTATTGTATTCATGGGTGTGATAATGGTCAAAACATTGGTTTGGAACAGCTCTGATCCTATAAAATAGAGTTTCCAGCTCTAGGCCGTGTATCTCTGAACATTTGCCACCAGGCTGCAGGGAAACAATACGACTCCACAAAAGGAAAACAGGCTGGATAATGCTTAACTTTACGGACCATTATTGGCCGAACTTGACGCAGTCTGTGCTGCATTCAGTTTCATCACTCAATGTCACGCCCACAACAACGTACAGTACTCATCTAATTGAGTTCTAATTAAAGGAGGTTTATCAGTATGCAGCCTGTCGTCACCAGATCTCAGCATTCAAAAACACATAAAGTCTGCGGGGACGCGACCCGAGCACCGCTGTGTTTTGCATCCTTTTAATTTAGGAAGGAACCATGTTTGAAAGAGCACAAGAGAGTTAAGTTGCAGCTTTTTTGTGCTCAGTCATTCTTTCTCTCATGTTCACTCTCCTTTCTGCTTCCCCCCCCCCTTTCTCCCGCACTCTATCATTTTCTTAAGCCGCGTTCAGACCTACTTAAGCCCTGCCTAAAAGATCGCAATCCCCTCATTCAGTTCAATGAGATCCCGCTTTCGGCACTGCGGGTGCTGATGCGGAGGGCTCTCCCAAAGAAACAGGCAAGGTCATCCAGCAAAAAAAAAAAAAAAAAAAGTTGAACTCACAGTGGCTCTATTTGGCTCTATCCGTGCAAGGCGCTGAGGTGGCCAATCAAATGCATGAGAAAGCACATTCCTGGTAGATTACCCTGTAACGTGAACACTGTAATTCTGCTGTTTACCTTGTGATTGTCACGATGACAGATGAAATGATTGACTTGTAAAATCCCATCTGAGTACAACAGACAGCGTCTTGGCACCAAGCTCGCAGATCTGTTACTCAAACTGGACATCCCGGCGGCAGCGACGCCAAATTTCCGACCCCCGCCGAAAATTTAGGCTGTAATCCAAGAGATCTGTGCCTCGCCTCTTCTGAGTTTTCAGCTGAGAGGGCATTCAGTTCAGTAGGCTCGGCTCCACATGTAATCACAAACAACTAACGATCACAAAAAAAATGGAATAAAAAAGTCATTTCAGTTTGTTATAAGTAGCTTTAGACCTTGTTTATGCAAATTATTGCTCAGTCATAGCTCTGACAGGCCATTGTTTCCACGCTTTTGCTCTTTTCCTGCCAGATTTTAATGCAACATTACCCAAAAGACTCGGCAGAGATTTTCTTTATTATTGTAAGAGTAGTTTTGGATTTGTCTGGTTATACTACAAAACTACATTTTTTTCATTCCTCTTGTACTCAACAGACACCCAATTTCTTATTTTAATTAGTTTTAATTAGGTTTTTTTTTGCTTCATATGAATGGAAGCCCACATAATTTGTTAACATGCATGTGAACCTGCGAATGGACTATTTTATCAGTGTGTTTACTGCTGTGGTGTGGAGAGTTATGCCCCCCCCCCCCAACAAATCAAAACTGTTTATATAAAAGCAGTCCACGGTCCAAAAAAAGCCTGAGAAACCTTGTTTTAAAAGGCCTTGCTCTTCTTCTTTGTCCTTTTCTTCTATTAGACTTCCTCAGGTAAACTGTGCCGTGTGGTTGATGCGTTTATGCACCTCACTGAGCAGCCCCACTGCTACAATCTTCACAAATGTGCGACATGCAGAAGCAGAGCGAGCAGACAGATGGACACCCGGGCTGTTTGGACGCCCCCCCTCATTAAATCCTCCTCGTGCCGTTGACCCCGTGCGGCCAAGAGGACTCTACTCTGGCACCGGCAGTTTATGCAGCAGGACTGGGCGTCCATTCATCACCCATGGCAGGTTAAACCATGTGCACAATCTGTTTATATCCATAATTATAAGCCATCAACCTGCCCCATGGGCCATGCGGGTTCAAGAACATCTGCTTGGAACGCTACAGCAGGAGGACGGCCGTAGCTGGAGAGGGCTGCAGGTTGTATATCTGGTGGGAATAAATCTACTATGATAGGTATATTAGGTGTGTTTGTGTGTGAGAGGTCAGGACGACAGAGAGTGCATATCTCTATCTGAGATCTGAGAGGACGCCGAGAGTGCAGAGTCCTCTGGAGGTTTAATGTTTTGTTTAGAGGGGCGCTGGCAAATTGAGCTTTTTTCTCTGTTTTCACGACTTTTCTTCATTCCCATGATGCAAAAATGGCTACTGTTTTGTTCTTTTATTACAGCCTTCTGTCTTCTTAGTTAGTGTCTCTTCTTCCGGGAGGTGGCGATGGAGTCTGAATGGCAGCCATCTTTTAACACAGTCACCCGGTTCATTGGCTTCCACTCTAGAAATGACACGTCTCACAGGACCCATTTTAAAAGAAAGGGGTTGAAATCAGATGGCAATTTGGATGCTGTGCCCGTAGCGGCAAACGTAGCCTCAAGCCACCGGCCTCAAACAGAGATGAGGAGCAGGCTGCGGAGATCTTGCTAGCTCACTTCTTCTTTCAAAGTCAACTTCCTCAGAATTTTTCCATTTTCAAAAAAACTGTCTTCCGCTCCGACCGATGCCGCCTCGAGTGGACATCACTTGAGGCAGTTTATCAGACTTATCAACTTGAACTTGGGTTTTTGTGTTGTTGTACTTCAGCCAGTACTTCAATCCCGACTTTGCTCGCAGCCAATTTGACTGCACAGCTCCACGGACTTACTTAGAAGGTTGTTTTTTTTATAGATATAATAGATCATATCTGTGTGAAACTCATTATAAACACGTCACTACATGGCAACACTCAGACCAGAAGTCCCCGTCGATTCTTTGTAGTAACATGGACGCCATAATTCCACTTCACGACAAAAGACTGCTGGCGTGTTCGCAAAGTTGTAAATCCTGAGTTTTATGGAGCGCTGTGCAGTGTTTTTGCGTGCGATAAGCCCTCATACTTACGGGTGCATTACTACTGGCAGGGGGAGAAGGGAAAAGGAAGCGAGGCCGAGGGACATGCAAATGGTAAACTGAAAAATTGCAGAGAGGGAGAGGACACAAAGAAAACAGAGCCGCATAATGCACAAGCAAGCGAGTACATATGCATATTCTAGGTAGAGCGGAGTGCGAGCGACGCGGCCTAATAAGATAATGATATTAATGAGGGACTATTCATCATGCAGACTCATCACTTAAGTTGATGAATACCAGCAATTTAAAGTAGAGACTCAAGTGGAACATGCCTCTCGCGGCTCCACTAGCTAACCTTTCAGTCTATTATGCTACGTGTCTCAGCAGACTTGAAACTGAATGAAGCGACACAACGGCTGCTGAATATCTACCCAAACGTATCTGCAACAAAATAAAAAAAGAGTAGCGAGGCATTAGTGAATGGGGGGAGAAAAAAAAAATTAAAAATTATTCAAAGTGTTTTCAAAGACAACCAAGAATCCAATTACACACATACGTGCGTACTTGCGTGCCACCCACGTGCCACCCACGCATAGTCAAACCCCTGGAAACGTCTCGATTCGCCTCCCTCTCTTCTAAGTGCAGCACGGAAAACACATTTTAATTAGATATAATTAATTACTCCCATCCGTGAACCTTTCTGCATGATTGCAAAATGCTGATATGTTCATTGCTATGGAGGAATGGTAAATAGACACATAAAGTTCCAAAGTGATAGAAATCAAACGGGGGAGGCCTGGCTAATTAAAGGGATCTAGCATTAGCATAGCTTATTGGGGGGGGGGGGGGGAGAGGCTTATCTGGAAACTTCTGTGAGAAAACAACCCAAATGAGATTTTCTATTTTTTTTTTTTTTTAAAGAGTGGTGTGTTTTCCCCTTGTAGCAATCAAGTCAGTCGTACATGAATAATTCATCCATAAAAAGACATTTGTTTGTGAGTCAATTGTAAGATTTAAGGCATTTAACTGCTGTTTCTCTCTCTCTTTTTTTTCTTTCTCCCTCGCCTTAGTTAGAAAAGATCACAAGCAGCTGCAGATGTTTTCTGTTTGCATTTGCTTGAATCTCATTTTTTCTTTTTTTATGGGGGGATTTAACTGAAATGAGCTTTAATGAATGGGACCCAGTGACAGAAAGAGACAATTTACATTCAAATTGTATGTTTTCGCTGACACGTTTAAAAATAGTGGGAAGAGGCTGTTTTAGGGAGAGGAGGGGGGGAAAAAATGGCAGACTCACAGGTTTTCCAAATACACAAATCTATTTCTGTTATACATGAATGAAGGAGGAATATTTTTCATCAACAGAAACAGAGTTCTGCAATTCCAATTTATCCCTATCTGAAAACTTAATGAATTAAAGAAAAATAAAAAAAACCTTTCCATAATTTTACCATCCGGGCTCAAATTTCCATCCCTAAACCAATCAGTATTATTGCTTTTCATTTTTTCCAATCAGTATTATTGCTTTTCATTTTTTTTTTCATTACACATGCCTGGAGATAATTGTCATTTATCAAATTTAGGACTATTAAAGCAAGAGGAAATTGTTGCGGTGCTAAGTTAAAAATGAGCGCTTTTGTTGAAATGTAATTTTCCAGTAATCCCCTAACCGCTTGCCACAATGCATGCAGGCATGTGTGGGTAGATACAGAAAGATTTCATTTTCGGAAGCTCGCTTTCTTTTCTTTTCTTTTTTGCTTTTTTTTCCCTCCTGGCAGACAAAAATCCATCAACTCATCCAAGTCTCAGAAAAATAAAAGTCAGGTGGAGAAACTGTTCCCATCTCGGAGGCAATACTTCAGTGTCGGACCAGTAATAACAGCGTGTGGGAAGAATGCGCTTAAATCACTCAAGCTCCGGGGATACACATTTTTGAACGCTGGAGTCTGACCAGACAAGTGTTTTCTTTTGTGTGCAACTGGCGAGACAATGTTTTTTTCCCAAGCTCCTCTCAGCCTCTTTCATTTCGTCCGACAGCACTTACTTTGAGCTCAGACAGAAGGCACACAGAAACAAAAAAAAACAAAAAAAAAAGTCACAATCAAAGGATCCTGATGTTTAGATTGTACACCGGGGGTGCTGACAGCTAAGCAGCGCCATGTGACTTCAGTGAAATGCACTTTCACGTTTCCCTTCTGCTGGTGCTTCCTGTCAGTCTGGCCCTGTCATCCCCGGCTCTCTCTGCATCTCTCAGCACGTCAACTCCATCAGTCCTCGCTCTCTTTTCTCTCACCATCTGTTTTTCCATCTTCCCGGTCTTTTCTCCTCTCCTCTCTCTCGGTCCTCTCCCACTTCACGCGCGGATCATCCTTTATTCCTGTGCACCCGGTGATTCTTGCAATAGCGGTGGGCGTGCTATCAGACCCATTAGTCCAATATCCTGGCGTTGAGTGGGGATGATGAGAAATGGATTGGCGGTGATGCGGGTTTGCGTGCACTGCTGTGAGGTGTGTGTGTGTGTGTGGGCAGGCTGCGATGAATGTGATGAGTGTGTGGTTTAATGGATGGCTGTGAAGTGTGTGTGGTAGATAGGGATGGAGAGTAAGAAAGAGCAAGATAACAGAAAGCCGATATTGTACCGGGTGTGTGTGATATAAGGTGAAGCACATCCGAAGGTACACGTAGAGTACATGTACATGCGTAGGAGATAAAGAGGTGATGTAGTCATTCTGATATTCTACAGACAAACTTTTCTGCCCTTTAACCTATTAATATTTAACCACAGCAGCCTAAATACAGCTCATCAAAGCTTTTAAAATAATTATTTTCCAGAGCAAACAAGCTTCAAAGACGGATTTTTAAAAACTTACTTTGCAGTGGGAGGCTTAATAAACGACCACTGTGAATGCAGGGGATGCTCGGGCGCAGGATGGTCATTAATATTTATTAAGGGATCGCGAGTAGATCTCCAACTCGGTTTCACCATTTGCTTGGCAAAAAAAAACTGAATTCTGCCTTCTGTTTTCAACAATCTGGTGACGCACGAGCTAACAAGGAGATTGCTCAAGCCGTGCTAGCATGTGCATTGCTCACTGAATAGAAAATCAAACTTTGGGATTTGTTGTTGATTTTGTATATGGAAAGTTAAGGGATCACTGGGGAGCATAAACATCTGTACCAAAAGTTGTTCCAATTGATTTTCTAGAATTCTTTTATATTTCCCTGGATATGTGAAAAACATGCTGGTGGCACTAACCAAAAAGTCAGGCGATCTTCAAAGTCATGAGAATTTATCCTCCGGCGAACGTGAATAACTGCACAAAATGTGGTGGCAGTTCAAAAAATGAAATATTAACACCAGTGTGTTCGGTGCAAATAAAAGCAGCTGCCACCCTGATTAAATACACAAAGAGAGGAGAAGTACCTACAGGGACCTTATCAGCACAAAATCAAGGAAAAGGGAAGGGGGAAAGACATTTAAGCAACAGGAAGGTAAGTGTGTTTAAAAAGGAAATCGCCTTTACTGAAAAGTGAAGTGAAAATCAGTCGCCTCTTCACAAGAGCTGCACTGAAAGATGAAACAGTGCTTTAGACGCATCAAAATCAATCACGTTGTTATTTAGAAGTAGCTGAAATCTCCCTAACATTATGGCCAGCTTCTGTCTTGTTTGAAATTGAGTGCAGTTTTGCTGATATGAGAAAATTGCTCTCCAGACAATAACAATAATAATGCCTATCAAGAATTTTTCCTGTGCAATCATCAACCTTAAACAGGTTATTCGGGGGAGAAAATAACTCATTTGCCAATAATCAACAGGGGAAATTCTTCCTGAATAAATGTGATACTTTTCATTGTACAAACAAAATGTCGAAAAAAAAGAAGGGAAAAATGAAAACAGTTTGTTTTTAGCTGCATGTTCTCATATTATTATTATTTTTTTTATTTTGGTTGTTGCTCATTTAGTCAGAAATGTTTAAAGGTGTCCTGTGAAGGTTTTGACCACTAGTAGTGCTGTGGAGCAATGTTTCCACAAGTGGGTCCCACGCTGGTTTAACGTTATCTCACTGAGTGACAGCCGGTGGGGGTAATCGCCAGTAAACGTAACAATGCCGCAGCAAAGGCAGAGAAGATTTAAAACCTGCTGGGTACATTAGTTATCATGAGGGAGGATGTGCACTCAACATGCGTGTTACATGATCCCAACACAGTGTGAGCGCACGGGATGACTCAGATTCAGATTATTTGTCACATACAATCATACTGAGTATAACCATAATGCAGTGTGACCATTAGCTCCTTATGTATGGCAGTAAAAAATAAGCATAAAGCAGAATAAGAATAAAAAATAAAATATGTAACAGGTCATAATGTTAAATACAGTGGTAACTTGGTCTCCAAGTTACCACTGTATGCTCCTAGCTTTAGTCTTACACCCTCTGATGTAAATGCGCTTTAGGCAGGGAAGAGGCAGATGATACGTTCGGCCTGGACGACGTTATATGAGCGTGGGTCATACGTGTTTTTCAGGGCCCAAACACACAATCACTGAAAGTAGACTAAAAGCTCACAGAGACATGCTTCAGGTTGGGGTTACATACGTGACACGCAGGGTGCTACGCGGCCTGTGTGGACAGCTGTGTTGATCTGCTCTGTGAGACGGGCAACTGCAAAACATGGCTGAAATGCCCCCCCGGGTAGACAAGACGAGACCCTGAGTATACACACATAGTTTTGGTTTCTAACACTGAATGTAAGCACAAGTTTGGTTTGTTTACATGAAAATTCCTCAGGGCCCCTTTAATCTCACAGTGAAGACATACTAAAACTTTAAGTTTTTAGGGGCTTTAAAGCAGGAGAGTCTGGTCATTGCATGTTCTGTTAGATAGTATGTTTCTGTGACTGCGTACGTACAAGGCGGCACAGAGATGACGGCACATATCCGCCTTTCCGGTCTCTCCAGCGAGCGACTGTGGCATCTCTGTCAGAGTTGGGACTCTGCTTCTCACTTCTTCCTCATTTATCACCCCGTGCAGCAGCAGAATCCTACCCTCCGTGTTCAGACACATCCACCGGCTCCATAACTCACCCTTCTGACGCTTTGACAGCCCAGCCAGCGTGTGTGTGTGTGTGTGTGTGCAGGGAGTATGCATGTCTCTCTGTGTGAATCTGTGTGGGCCATCTCTCAGCTGTGTGTGAGCTTTTTAATGCGGGCAGTTCAGAATTTGTGTGAACGTCTGCGCATTAAGCTCCCCTTCTCTGCCGCACACACAGACGCACACACAAAGGCCTTTCTGTTCTGAAAATGTATCACAGTTTCCTTTCCGAGGACATGACAGGACAGGTGTGAAAGCCTGGTGGCAGCGTCTGGCAATAGGGGGATAATGTAAACAGCCAGGAATGTGATCCACATCACAGCGGCTGATTTAGGAGAGGGGTTTGGAGGGGTGAGAGGTCACTCACCGTGCCGCAACAAAAGAAATGAAACATTATCCCCGAGACAATCAAACCCTACTTAAGTTGCCTATTCAACCAATTGCCATTGTCTGTCAACTTCCCGGGCGAGTAATGGGTGTTTTAGCTTCACTGGTGATTTATACACTCAGGCTTACGACTGCAGAACATGAAGGGTCTTGTCGAAGACGGCAGAAAAATAAAATTGACACCATAATGAAGGATTAGCTCATCCAAATGACAGTTAACACACATTATGACTTATCCCTCGTGCTATCATGTCATGTAGATGATTTTAGTTTTAATATGTCTGGAGTTATTCAAGTCTCAAACACAATTAAGGAAATATGCTCGCAAAATTGAATAATTGCATTTAAATTCATCAGGATATTTTTCAGAGACACTGTCTTTGTTACTCCGGATGATGTCGAGATTTCACTAGAACTACTGTGCTTTCTACAGGAGAAGAAAAATACACCCAAATGTTGACATTATAACAACCATTTATTTGGTAGCATGTATTTTAAGTAAAGAAGAGCTAACGGTGAAGATTGTGGATTATTTGGAGTAATTTAGTTTTTTTTTTTTCTGGAAAGAGTTGATGTTGTTTCTTTTCCTATCTGCAAGGCCAGATATGTCCACAGGCAAGTGAGAGTACACACTCCTGTGTAATGAAGGCCAATGTTTCTGGTGAACTGATGAATTTAAGATCAGTATTCACGACTCCTTCACTCCTTTTAGTTCTTTTTTAGTCTTCGCCGGCTCTCGGGGGAAATATCTGGCTCTTTAGCTGCTAAATGCTCCACTGTGTCGTTGTATGTTGTTTTTTTGCTAAAAAAAAAAAAAAAAACTGCTAAAAAGAGTGATGTGAGTAGTTTTGGGCTAAAACAATGAAAGCATCTGTGTTGGGTGATTCTCTGCCTTTGGTTCATCACGTCAAGCAGCTCCTTTCACATTGCAAGTGTCATTTTTATCAGTTGTTAATAAAGGTACTTATAAGGACACCTTTAATATTAATATTAGGTGAGATAACTCCACTCACATACCGTATATCTTCTGTTGAGGAGGAGTTCGGCTGAACGGGTGCAACGGCCATGACCACAGATTCTGCCCTGATGAATCTCCCTGGCCTGCTGGCTCATCTGTTTGGACTGACAGACCAAAAGGGCAGCAATATTAGCCCATTATTAAGCATGAGGAGGGGGTGGGGTTGTGGTGCTCTTTAATCACTGGTGTTGATGCGGCTCTCCTCAGTGCCTCCTGCTGCGGTGAGAGCGATTAAAAACAGCAACTCCTAGAAATAGTACAAAGCCAAACTAATGTCGGAGACGGAGTGAGACGCTGCAGCGACTTCACTCTCACTTCTCACCTCCTCGAGATGCTTATTATCATTATCGGTCCACATCCCGGGGTTGGTGTGAAAATATATGTCTTGGAGAAGCTGGGGGATGAGAGAACATAAAACAACATGAAAACTCTGCAGTTCCTTTACGCGTCTTGTGTTTTTGCCTCCAGTAGAGAGAGTGTGGAGCTCGTTGGGGGGTTCGGACCTCCCGTCGAGACGGAGTGATTCGGTTCCTCCCACATATGCCCCGGTCGCATCTGGAGAAGGATTCGAGCACACCAAACAGCTAATTACCAATAAGAAGATAATAAAGTCTGTGGCAGCTGAGGGCACTGGAAGCACTACATTGGAGTACGTGCGGCGGCGTACGCGCGATAGTGGCTTAATTAGGCGTAAAGAGGATCGCGTGGTCGGCAACGGTGACTAAAGGATGGATTCCATTCCTCGGAGCTGGATGCCGCTGAAGTGGTTGGTAGAAGGGCTTTGTCTATGAGTTTGAAGGATTGTGCAAGTGACATGCTTTCTTAACAAATAGCGTAATTATAATAAATTACCATTAAACACAGCTACATTTCCATTTTTTGTGCTATTCTCTATCGCCGCCATGACAATTTATGACCAAAAGTCACCAACAGCAGTGTGTGTGGAGTATTTCTTCAGCTATTAATGGTCAAAGAGCATGTTCACACTGTTCTTGCATCACACAAAACCTCAGCCTGTCAACCTCTTTGTGCTCGGCTGCAATGGCTCATGGTCAATTTACGTTATCGCAACACATTGGACTGTTCCAGGGATGGCGAGGCTGTCATTCTCCTGCAAAGCCGAGATGTTTTTCTACAACATTTAACATTCTCCGCGCAAGTAATTAGTGACAGCCATCTGGTTGCAACTTAATTTGGACTAATCGCGGCGGATCGTATAGCAGGATGTTTGGGCTAAAGTGACGAGGAGAAAACAAAAGCTTCGACAGTAGTTTGCCAAAGTTTAGGGAAAGTTACAGGATGATGGCACGTTGAGTTTCCCTTTATTTCCCGAGATTTTTTGTTTTGAAGGCAGTGTTATGAGACAGTGAAGAGACAAGGCCGTGAGCGCGAAACAAACAGATATGTCTCCTGAGCTGTCTCTGGAATCACTCCCTCCCTCTGTATAGTGTACACTCGCAGTAGTTTACTCAACAAAGAGCAGTATTTTGAGACTGCAGACTTCTGTAGACTCGCACCAAGGTCATTTTCGCATCTTTGAGCGGCTTTAAACTGCCCAGAGATGTGAAAATGCTGCTTTTTTTCATCCCTTTGTGAGAATTTCTGAGGTCACTGTATGCGTGAATGTGCATAAATGTGACACATAGACTTTGAACAGTCAAATAAAATGAAGAAAGATAAATATTTTGTAGCACATATTTGTGATAAAGCCATTAATTGATTATCTTTGACATGCTAAAAGGTGGCAGTCGCACAAGTAGAGAAGGGTCATAAAGTCAGTAAGCTAACTTAAATCAATAATAAAATGAATACTAACATCGAAAGTTCATACCAGACCAAGTAAGGCTGTTGAAAAAAAAACCCTGACCACAGATTCACACATGACCCATTTAATTGACAAAGAAAGCACTTCATTGTTTATGAGGTAAATATTTAATCTATAATTGTAAGAGTATGCTATTTGCTCTTTCAAAAATGACACAGTCTTGCTTTAAATCAAGCCGATTAAACAGAGAACGTAAACCTCTCAACGAAAACTGAAAACTCATGACAGTCATAAATATCTGACATTTCTCTTCCTCCAAAAGATTTCACAACAGAAGAGGCTTTGTCCAAGTTCCTAAAAGGGGGAAAAAAAAAAAAGCAAAGAGAAGACAAAAATATGCAACTCTGACATTAGTATGACAACTTGACGAGTCTCTAATTGCAAAGGCCCTGAGAATCGCGGGAGCTAAAATAACAAGGTCAAGGGCCAGAAACAGTTAAGCAATCTTGTGCTACAGCGGTGATAAGTTCAGAATCAAGTTCAGCGCTGAAGTGAGTGGCAGGGCGGCGTCAAGTTGGAACAGATCTCAGGAACTGTCTCTCGCAGTGTCTTATCTCTTGTCACCGATGAGAACAGATTGTCTCCTCTCGTACGTTCGCGCAACTCTATCCGGCTGGCACTTTAAAACTTCAAAACATCGAGTTTTGTGTGAAAAAAAAAACCTGGGCCGCAAGTCTCTGCTTGCTCGCTCGATGAGTAAGCTCAGTCTGCCACCGGCCTTGACATTTCAGAGGAGTCCGCTGACAAGCTCCTCCTCAGGTGTGCCGGAGAAAATGTCATGAAATTAAAAAAAAAAACAAGAAGACGAAGATGTCGTATTTGCTGAAGTAATTTTTTTTTCTTATGTTTCACAAACAGAGCCGTTATAACATGGCTTCCCGTGTTCTCCGCCGACGGCATGGTGACAGTGGAGAGAGGCGGTGGCAAGGACATCAAAGTGCAGGTGGAGAGTTAGTAACATAGGGGCTGAGTAGGATGAAGGGATCGCATCACCTGAGATGAAAGGCCAGGCGCGTCTCGTACATTACACACCAAAACAAGCCCACCGCACCCCCCCCCCCAATATCTCTCACCTGTTACACGCCGACCTTCAAAAGGTCTTGTTTTATCTTTTTGTCTACAAAGTGTCTGGTAGTTTGAGTGAGGAGGGATGTGTGCCGCCTGCGAGCGAGTGTTTGCTCGAGCCCGTGAGCCCGTGATTTTTTTTTTTTAATGCCGCAGATAAAACGAAGAGAGACAAAAAGCGAAAGAAACGCCGGCTCGCTGTTTGTATACGCATATATTGATACCTTTTTCGCTGCCTTTTGCTTCGTCTCTGAAGCCTTCCCGCCTCGCTCCCTCTATTTAAGGTGACTCCGCGGCTCGGGAAGCCTTTGAGGCCAGACAAAAGCAACCATCACACAGACAGGATAAGCTCGGAGCTGTGTGTAACCAGATTTTGATCCTGCGGCGTTGTCGGAGATGCTCTCCTTTATACGGCGGCCTGAGCGATGCTGCTATTCTCACCTCTTTGCCTTTGCTGATACTGCCTTTTTAACGCCATCTGAACACTTTGATGTTCAGCCGGACACGGTAACACTATGTTAGGACCTTTCTCAATTCTGAACCAAGCGTAGCATAAGTTCATATTTTGGATTTTCTTTCCTTTTTTTTTTTTTTAAGACCAGATTTATGTAGCGGACCAAGCCGATGCTCTCACCTCTTGTCAATCATTAATCACTCAGGAGTCCTGCCGGCGAAGATAGCTCAATCTGAAATGTATTAACGTTAAAACCCAGCCTGGCAGATTGATGAATTAATAATAATAATGTGCGCATGAAGGTCTATTCAAAGTGGCGAGGAAAAGTGGCGAGAGTCAAGGTCCCGCTGCTATCACTTTGGACTTGTGAGAAACGTGTGAAGCGTCTGAAGAAAATATCACCTTGGGAATATTTACCGTGAATCACTTTGCTAATGTAAAACCGCCTGGATCAAACGTTACACGAAAATGTATTTTGGAGAGTTTCAAGTGTAAATTTCACGTGTTTAAAGAATTCTGCTTTGATGCTCCTCAGAGCTCTGTTTCAGTGTCTCAGTCGTTTTCTGCGCTCTCGCCCCTGAAAAGGTTCAAACAGGGTCATTGCGAAAGATTTTTTCTTCTTTTTTTTCACGTTGAAGTGTTTGAGCCATCTGGTGTTTTCTTTTTTGCATCAGCTTCTTATTACATTGTGTTCCTCTTCATGAGGAGCATGCCTGGCTTTCATGAGAAGGAACGGGAAGTAACATTATATCAGTATCTGAAGTAAATTTAAAGCAATGCAAATGCAGTTTAGATATTTAAACTTGGACCAAAACCGACCCAGACTGCCCCATAGCCAGGCCGCTAACATGACTAAAAATGGGACTTTTATGACATTAGTGGAAGGGTTTATTTGTGTGTGAAGCATATTCAAAGCTGCAAAAAAACTTTGATCTATGCTGAGGGATCCCAAAGGGTGTAACACCCCTGATTTTTTACCCTCTCTTTTCTTTTTCCACATATTTCTAACTGTAAAAAAAGAGTGAACGCTAAAGTAGCGTGAACGGCCTGAAGGCTATTAGAGGATATGACTTTGTCCAACCAAAGAGCATCAACGGGGATGCGCTGCACTGTCGAGCTGATGCCCTTCAACTCTGCATCTCAAACATTTTCTACAAACCCCACCACCGCGCCGACGTGGAATCGCCTCCCGCCCGGCTCTGTGGCAGCGGTGATTCAGCCTCGCAACTTAACTTTGTTCATCAGCAGGTACGGCAGACACGGGGTGTGTCTGCTAAACGGTGGGTGACCGAGCGTAATGATGGTGCTTTCTGTATCGCTCAGCGTGCAGCCCGAGACTCCCGGCTGCTACGGCCTGTCTCAGCATTTCTTCTCCATCTGTGGGAGGCGGTGCGACCTGTCGGGTGAGGGCGAGCTGGCTGGGAAGAGGTATGGAGTAAAGTGATGAGAAAGGTAGTGAGCAGAGAAGAATTGTTCATGTCCAAAGCCGGAGAGAGGATGGTCGGAGAAAAGGTTTTGTGGTGATACCTAACTTTTTACACATTAGTTTTTATACTCAACTTTTTACTTTTTTTTTGGTCGTGAATGATGTCAGTCCTTGCACGTGAAGTTTAAACTTGCCTGGTGCGTCGTATACAGCCAGTCACAGTCTCATCAGTTAAGTAGTTTTTAATTGTCAAGATGCAATAATCTATTTCTTGGGAGCAGCAGAAGGAGTACTAAATATACACATTATAATTTTATAAGGGTAGATTATTTGTGTTAGCAGATTATCTAAACATTCAGCTTTTACACAGCAACATTAACATTACTTTGGAGTCCTGATTCTGTCCACACGATGGATTTCAGTCCAGTACTCACTCTGTGTTAGTCATGTACTGAGCTGCAGCGACTCCTGAAAAAAAAAAATCTGACTCTTTAGCGGCTTGATGCTTCACTCTGGTCCCCAGCTGGTCGCTCACCTTATCTGTTTGGTGCTGGGCAAGTATCCCAGCAGGGCCCGGTTCAGTGGGGTTATTAAAGCTTCTTTTTTCCCTCACTGAAAACAGACAGATACCTGCTGTGGGTAAGTGGTGAGACCGAGGCAAAACAGTAAAGTTGTGAGACTTAAAACCAAAAATAATTTGCTGTTAAAATGTTCCACGGAGCGAAGAACAACTGCAGAGC
The DNA here is from genome assembly GCA_023238725.1 of Scortum barcoo. Taxonomy (NCBI): domain Eukaryota; kingdom Metazoa; phylum Chordata; class Actinopteri; order Centrarchiformes; family Terapontidae; genus Scortum; species Scortum barcoo. The sequence continues at coordinate 18,268,112 of CM041543.1, forward strand.
TGGATTATAATTCAAAGTGGGTTTGTTACTACAAACATTATTAGTATAAAACGATTGATTAGTGCAGCTTTAATGCAAGACTATACACCATGTTACCACCACGGGTCACTTACAGTTCAGTGGTTAATGTTTAAGCGTAATATAACTGTACATAGAGTCATCAAGTTAGTGCCTGTTAATATTACCTTACATTAGCAGCCAGAACATGGAGGTCATAGCAGACTGAGTAAGGTAAAGGTGTGTTTTAATGCTTTTTTTTTTGTAAGAGGAAGAATGTGTTTGTTAAAGCTACAAAGCCTCGCTTAAGATTGCCTCTCTGAGCCTTAGGAGTGGTTTAATTTAATCGTATAGACTGGATTGTCTATAGATCACAAACACGTCACGCATTCTTCAGAAGGAACAGCTGGTCCCTCTCATTTCCTCAGTAAACAAGGATCCCTGATGAAAATTTAAATCTCATATGCCAAGCTTGAGCAGAACTTTTGTCAATAATGTATGTACTGCAGCAGGAAACAATGGGAGACGCACTGCTGTTCCACAGACTGGATGATAGCTTTCGAAACCTGTCGATACTTCCTCTTTTCAGCGAGAGACTTCTTAAAGCGACAGCACGAGAGACTCATCAGAGACTTTCCTCTGGGAATAAGGTTGCCCGGGTGCACTAATCCCTCAAGATGACAGAGAGAATAATGTGAATTTGCTAAATTAAACTAATAACCGCATGCAAGAAAACAAAAGTGAGTAGAAGGTGAAGCATTATGTAATAACTCCAACATCCTGCTGATGGTTAGTTCACTAAACGGATCTGTGCTATTCAGTTTGATCGTTCGCTTTGTCACTGATCCTAACAAAACTTTCCAGCATTGTTTTTCAGTTTGTGTAACTGATCAAAAAAAAAGAAAAACTAACGGAAATTCCCAGCAGTGATTTCAAAGTAATGTTAGAAAACAGATCCAAATCAAAGCATTTGCATAATTGTGTTTACGATGTGAAAAATGTACAATAATAGCTGCTTTCACAGGAGCATGCACACCCGGACCATGTAATTTGCTCCTCTGTGTGTGTGTGTGTGTGTGTGTGTGTGTGTGCGTGTGTGAGAGGCAGATCAGAGGTTTGTAAATTGTTTATCCGAGTACAAAAGTGCAAAATGCTCGACACAACTCGGGACGGCACGATTGAGCCAATGAAGCGTGACGATAATGCGAGACAGTCGGCGAGAAGAAGTGAGTGGAAAGATAAAAAGGGGGCTTGAAAAGGTCCTAAAGAAACCAAAATAGGCGGCTTGTGGAGAGCCTAATGTAGCCCTGCAATAAACAAAATTACAGATCAGCGTGGTTTCGTTTCACGTTTTGGGAACCGCAAAAACCTGATTTCCTGTTTATCTAGATGGGAAGATAGGGGGAGAGTTAAGGCGTAATCTGAATCCATATTTCACCCAACTTTAATGAGAGGTTTTTTCCTGCTTTGACATCTGTGTGGGTGACGCGCACACGGCCGGTCATATGACTCATTACTGCGTGCGCGTGTCAGGCTGGGTTAGGGGTTATGCTGTGTGTGCGTTCTGAGTGTGCGTTTGTGCGGGTGGATGTGGACGTCCGCTCAGGGTTTTACTGTAAGAGCGTGCAGACAGGAAAACCTGCGGGGCACTTTTCTCATAGTTCCCCCAGATGAGCTCTGCAGCGCGTCAGATGCAAGAGATTGATGGGAACAAAGGGGGAGAAGTTGAAAAAGGAAACTTTACTGAGAAGAAGAACACAAGCGCTGCCTTCAAGTGCATCCAGGAGAAATCAGAGAAGATGCAAAACCTTTTGAATTAGGCCAAGGCAGCACTAACAAAACACGTCATTTCAGCGCAACAGTGTGGATTTTGAGTGACCAGGAGATTAGCAGAGAGCAAACTTTATTTATTGCAAATGGCTGCGCAGCGACAAAAAAAAAAACATACATCACTGTGTTGTTTGCCACCGCCGCTGGTACTTGTCCTTGCCTCCAATTAGAAAGGTTGCATTAGTTACCTTTAAAATAAAATCTTGCAAATTGCTGCCTTGAGCTTGTCTTACTCCAAAAAAAGATAGCCGTGGTGTTTTGGTTGTTTTTTTTTTTAGCTGATGAAAACACCTGAATTTTTAATCTTCAGGTGATCTCAATGACTTTCAATCGTTTTCCTCGTTGGATGCTTTCCAGCCACACACAGCAGCGTGTGGTGTAAATACAGGTTCTAAATCTCACACACGAATCTCATTAATTAGCACCGCGCGCCACAGAAGATGTTAATATTCAGTAAAATGCAACCTTGGAGTTCATGTAAAAATAATCCGCCTGGGCAAAGTCAGAGTTAATTACAGCACAGAGGACCTCACAGAGCTGCTTTTGTTGTGCAACAGAGGTTTACGCAATCAGTCAGAAATGCAAAAAGGTGAGCTTCCCTCAGGCCAAGTCTTTGACAGCTTCAACTCTCACTGCTATCAAAATACATCGGCTTTTTCCTGAGTGTGGGCCAACGGCTAAACACGGGGCAAAGTCGCCCAGACTCCTGCGTGAAACATTATACAATAGCCAATAAATTCTGAACCTTAGGCTTGGCCTTAAAACCTTAACGCATAAATGTAAAACGACCTCACTTGTCAGGAAACACCCTTTTAGCGCTGGTGGGACAGAGTGGGTGGGAAAGGGTTGTTGAAGTCAATCAAATAGACTTGGAAAGGATTAGACCAAGGAGGAAAACTGTCAGTCTGCTTAGAGTACATTAATAAGTGGGTCAGTCAGTCTGAAGCTATATGTGTTATGTTGATGTACACTTTGGTTTAGTCAGCGGTTTCCAACTGAAGGAGGCTGATCTGTGGATGTTAAGTAATGATTCATAATATATATAATATAATAATATTTTCTCATACAATTCAATGGGCTATGTTTGGGTTAGATCTTATTTCATTCTACTCACACTTGGAGTGGCAGAAGTAGATTCAGCCATTTATCCATCACATTTAATGTTTAAAATTCAACATTTTATTTCTTTTTATTCTCTTTTTGCTAGCTAAGTAGTGGCCTCACACTGTTTTGTGACCAAAGAAATGTACAAAAATTCACCACCAATTTGTAATCCTATTTCGATGTTTATTTTCCTTCCTGAATACAAATATGTGGATTACTTGTGCTACTCCACACTCTCTCCACGTAGTGCCTGGCAGCTGCAGAAGTACCCCCTGTGGTACAATTACCCCGTGGTTGGGAATCACTAATCTTTTCACCAACTGAGTAAACCGAACCTGAGTCGCAGCTTCACCCTCCGGGAAGTTTGGCGAATAGCAAATGACATCAAATCGTTTCGTGCCACATGTCCCATGAACTTGACACTACTGATTGGTTTATTAGACACAGCCGACTTTTAAGGCTCTAATATGGGAGTGGTGCTGTAGTGCACCGCCGCAGGGCAGCATTCACTCTGTGAGCAGCGACAGTAAATCAGCTGGCCGCTTTTTATCTCCGCGCTGCCACAGCAGTTAACAGGATTGGAGAGTGACAAATTCCATGTAGCATAATTACATCAATCTGATTACAAATTATGCTAATCCCATTACAAAAGAGTGGTAATTGAGTAAAACCGAGATACTTTATGACAGTCGGTTGACACATTTGAATGGCTAGTGGCGTATTGATTGTGATGTTTCATGGTTACAAACGCTGACAAGGCTATTCAGATTATAGTCTGAAAATATGACAACTGTGTGCCTTTTTGGACAATTTTCTTTTCGAACTGCCTGCTCAGATAACATTAATTCAACAATCCTGAGCTGGAGTGATCTAATAATCGTGGTACCGGGTGACGTTTTCGCAGGTAGTGGTGATAAATTTCATTCTGAGAGTGACCTTGCCCCGTTTCAGCCCAGCAGCTGCTCGGTCTGTCAGGCTTTTCTCCCTGTGCCACCGCGGCAGCTGAGGAGCCATTTTGGGGCCTGATGCATTCAACAGCTGGTGGTGCCAAGCCCAGGTTGGGCGTAGGAGGAGAAGAGAAGAAGGGGGGAGCGCGAGGTCGTCTGTTTTCCGAGCCGTGGAAACACGGGACACGGAGCATATCGGACGACAGGCACGCAGCCAAATGGCAAAACAGGAACAGCACTTCACTCGCGACACTCTCCCATCCAGGGCTGACCTAAAATCACATTTAAAGTGCAGCTATAAGCGTCCCATCACTCAAACTACTGTGTAATGCACGCCATGAGAACACGCCGCATGTTTTAGGAACGAAACACCAGAGCTGGCTCCGGTTCACAGCATTGTTCCCATTCCAGTCAGGTATGCGTGTGTGTGTGTGCGTGCGGACGTAGCCAGACAATGCAGCGCTTGTGGATTTTTGAGACGTGAGCTTCACTTTACAACAGCATGAAAAAAAAAAGGAAAAAGTGGACGGCATCCCATTTTTCTTACTATCCCAGGATGTGTTTACATAAAATCAACCTTAGCGGTGTCAGGTAATGGAAAAATCTCTGCCGGTTTGAATGTTTACAGACACAAAAGGATATGGGAGAGGGAATTTGCCGAATGACCTTTGTCTTGAAATATCTCAAACCTCTAGCTGCACTTCTCTGCAGCTCGCTCACTCTGTTATGACGATACTCATCCATGGCCAGATGTTCAAATCACCTTTTTTTTTTTTTTTTTTTTACCACCCCCCCTTCTTTTCTGGTTCTGTTTGGAGTGTTGTGGCGTGCACGCAGCATCGGTTTGGTTCAAGTGAAAGCGAAGAGCACGCCACATGAAGGTGGAGTTTCCTGTAAAGTTGTTTTTCTCACATGTAAATCATCCCGCATCTCTGAGCCGACACTCAGGGAAGAATTTCTTTCTGCCTTTATGTTTCGCTCAATCACGCAACCTGCTGTGTGAGTTAGAGTTTCTCTGTCTCCCTTCAAACAATGCGCTCTGTGTATTCTTTGTGCTGTGTGTGTGTTTTTAAGGAGAGTCTGCTGAGATGACAAGACAGCTGAACAAATGAAGACAGAGACAAACATTTGGACAGGGCGCACCAGGTGGATGGCAAGTAGTTTCTCGACGCCGCTGTGGCGAATCAGACCGTGAGCGATAACAGTCTCGGCGTCTTCCTCTTTGCCGCGAAAAATTTAGAGGGAAATTCTAATTTAAGAAATTGCCAGATCCATCAAAACAATTCTGGGCTGCTTTTGTTTGATAAGGCTGTGTATATCCCTCAGTGTGATTATCTGGCGCCAGGCCTCCCAATCAATAATCAGGTCTATAATGTCAGTACACAAACAAACCTCAAAGATACTGCTTGCACACATGGCCCTGTGCCAAGTGTAAGATATACCTACTTGTATATGTACAGTACATGTACGTAATGCATACACACACGGACACATGTATATGCGCATTCACATCTGTTTCATCTGTTGTGTTGTCGCTGTCCTGAATCTGTTCAGTCATTTGTTGTTTTAACCTGAATTTAAAAGCTTAATCAGCAACAGATGCCGAAAAAATTAGCTCCTTCTCGATGTCGCACGTACATCTGTCGCATCACTTCTAATGTTTATCTCCGTTGTTCCTGTCGAACACAGAAATAAGACCTAATAAAACTTGTATCTTACTTTTGTACTCAACATCATCGGTTGTGACTTCATACTCTCCAAAGACACTGCTTAGACCTGGGTGCATAGTGATGTCGCTGCAATGCAGTCAGACAGGGAAAATAACACGGGCATTCACATGATCAGAAAGGTTGTCAGAAAGCCAACGGTTTATTCAGATTATCTAAATCTCCTTCTTTGGAAGCAAACACACCTAAAATGCTGATAAGAAAGTCTCATGGCTTAAGCTGAGCTGCTAATGTCAGCATACCAACAGGCTCACAATGATGCCATGTTGGTGTTCAGCAGGTATTGTATAACTGTATTAAACATCTAAGGTTAGTGTGCTAGCATGCTAAGAATTGTTAATAAGACATGAACACAAACTATAACTGAGGCTGGCGGTAATGTCATTAGGTTTTGGATAAACAGAAACATTGACCTCAAATATCAAATATTTTGCTCTTAATCACAAATGTTAACCTGTGGAGGAAAATTCAGAGGTTTTCTACTGTCATTACATGTTAGTAACATCATCTGTGGACCATGAATGTCTGTACAACACTTCAAGGCAATCTATATAAGAGTTATTGAGATGCTTCAGTCTGGAACAACATACTACGCTGCTCACATGGCTAAAACTTATGTAAATGCAAACGGGATTGAATAAACTTTCTTTTAGTAAAGTAGTAAAGAAAATCATGACTACACGCCGTACCTGATGTAGACAACCTTGCGCATCCTTGCCCAGCATGTTAAGTGTCCTCTCATCAGATAAATGAACTGTACACTTCATCTACAAATGATAATAAAATAATAAAACTTGTGATCGGCATATGAATTGTGCATAATTATCTGCACAATGAGCATTCATCATACATGATTGTTTATTCAGAAGGTTTTATAATTGCAGCTTTCAGGTGGCGCTCGCATTAAAGAAAGGTCATACCGTAGATAAAGGAGTGCAGCGGAAGCCCATTGGAGCCCATCTCCCTAATCAGCAGCAGTGTACTTATAGCAAATACAGGCACCTGTTTAAGTTACTAACACGGTGTTTATTTGTATGAACCGTCAAATCACCCTTTTAAAAGTACCGACTGAATCATAAATGCTGCGGAAAGTGTGTTTCCTGAACAAATCCCTTCCCATTTTCTCCATTTGGCCTGATAACACAGGCGAGGCGAGGCTTTTACGATGATTCACTGCGATTAGCCTGCATTTCCAAGAGGTTAGACGAACACCGTTGCCACATCCTTATTTGACACACTATACACCTCCTCTGGTGCACCCAAGGTGTGCCAATGAATATTTCAGCAAGTCAAAATGGATATTACTCCTCAGTCAGACATACTGGCACAGGCTGCAGCGCCACAGGTGGGGCATTAGTGCCAGGCGCTCGGAGCACGGGGGTAATGTATCGAGACGTTATGGGCTCGGGTCACTACTGTATTTTATTTTATGTTTTTTTTTTTTATCCTGTTCTGATAAGAGAAGGCTGCACGTGTGGAAGGTTTAGCGGCAGTTTAGAAAATATTGTGGCCGCTTTTGCTCAGCCAACGCAGGTGCCTTTACCTCGAGCAGATGGATGCTGCACCGCCACTTTGGAATTCAACCGTTTGCATTAGAGTTCAGCGTGAGTTCAGGGCGGCAGTCTGCCAGCCTTAGCGTAACCTTAGCGCGATATTGCATTGCATTTACCGGTGTGTGTGTTCCCCTTTTGAAGGAGACCTCAGTTGCTTTATGTTAATGTAGATGTTCCCCTCATTTCTCTAAGCACTGAGAACTGCATCCATTCACCCGCCTGCTTATGCACAGGTTACAATACGGTATAGCGAGCACGCTAACACTGACTGCAGGTTACTCGCATTGTTGCCGCAGCTGCTCATGTGTCATCCGGAAAGGTTTCAGGCGATGGAGTCCTCACACGGCTCAAAAGATAAGCTTCTCTTACAATCCTCTCTTTCCCACAATTATAAAACCCAAGCACAGGAATTGCCTTTAACCAGTCGCTGTGCAAATACATTGACATAAACCACGCGTGGAACCGCTCGCTTCTTCCCTTCGAGCGGTATTTAATGAAAGGGAACGCACAAAGGAAACGTGACACTGTGCTTTTATATAAACCCCTGAAATCAATACAGGCTTAACAGGTTATAACGTTGGACTGGGTAAACTGTGTAGCCAGGATCTTATAAGGATGTGCAAAGCGCAGAAGCCATTATTTGGGCACGAGAGGCACATTATCCTTGGCTGCCTGGCTCTGAATTTGCAAGAGGCACTTTTGACTGCAGCTACAAGGGAGCTATGAGCCCTTATTCAGCGTTTAACTTTCACTCTCATTCATGACAATACGTCTTATCGTCGAGTATCCATCTCCTTTCATGCCTCTCCTCGGGGACCAAACCAGTATCCTAAGTTATGCGCCATGCATCAAATGTGGCTCTGCGTATTTATTTTCCATAAGACCGTGTCAGTCAGCCTCAAAAGTAATAAGGCTGCGCCGCTGGTAAAGACATTTGCAAAGTAAATAAGGCCTCCTTTCTGACACCGCAAATGTACGCCTGTGACATGGCGCCGTCTGTCAGCATCGTTGTCGCCGGTGTCGTCATGGCAGCGCTGGCAGATGTTAATCTTTTCTGCGGGTGTGACAGTTTGTGGTCGGGGCAGAGTGGGAACTCCGGGAGCAGGGGTGTGGCAGACGTGTCAGTCGGCTACCGTTTAGGCAGCGGACCAAGACAAAGTCAAACAGAGGATGCACGTTTGAGGAAAGGAGTCTTTCTTTTTTTAACCTGTCAAGTAAAACTTTTAGTTACGTTATTTATTTTCCTTCTCTCCCTGCATTTTTTTTTTTTTTTCATTGTTAGCCATGACAGTGACACGGCTCCAGAGATGGCAACGTAGCTTTGTCAGTCCACTGCTTTCATCTAGAGTCAGATATAAGCCACTAATTATAAACACAGTCATTCATAGCCTCCAGAGGATTATTCCTAATGGCTTTGGTGATCCCCTGACTTTTATTCAAGCGCCATATCTCAATATCTCAACATCTAAATATAGTTAAATTTGTGTACAGACGTGTACCAAATGCTTTTACCTACTAACTTCAGTGACTTTTCCTTTGGAGGCACCGCAGACATTTGTCTCGATATGATGTGAAATGTCTCCCTCACAGAGCTGCAGACTCGTCGTCTTGGAGGAGCCTTGAACTAATTCTATTCATCCGGAGGAGTAAGATGGTATTAAAAGACAGGAGTCCCTTGTGAAGCTTTGGATAGTGGTCAGTTGGCGTTCTGGAGGAGCGGCACAAGCGAATAAAAGATATTTTTCTTTTCTCCGCCTCTCTGTTTGTTCAGTCCCTCTCTTGGGGCGAAACAGGCCTGAGCGTCTGACACATCTGGGACTGGACAGGCCTGGACTGGTCTAAATGTGTGTGTGTGTGTGTGTGTGTTGGATCAGGGGGTTACCCACTGTAGCAGCGCAGACTGGGTGCTGGGGAGAATCATTACTGTTTTCTTTTTCAGAGGCGTGCCCTGTGCAGGTTTACATTGCAGCCATGCCATATGCTCTACCTTGGAACTGGCCTTTATTAATACGGTTTAAGAGCACGTCAGGCTTTGGTGACTTATGGGCTATGTAAGCCAATGTGAAGCTGCATTGTCGGCAGCTTTTCACAAATAAAGACGAGGTAAAATTGGGGGGGGGGGGGATCGTGGAAAGAAAAACATTCTCTAGGGGCCTCTGTGGAGCAGGGGACCGGCTGGTTTCAGGCTCGTTCACATCTCACGGGGAGTGGGCCGCTTTAGCCGAGCCTCTGTGTTCCAGGTGTTGCTTTTTAATTGGCAATTCCATGCGAGCAATAAAGCATTTCACTTACTTTCGCTTGTAAAGTGCTTTCATTCCATCTCCAAATGATGTAATTACCCCGCCGTCCCAGGCGAGAGGGTGGCAGGAGAGGAGGAGGCAGGCGTTCCTTCTCTCTGTGCAGCTCGCTCTCTCAGCAAGAAGCGCGCCGAAGGCTTTCCTGGAGTGTGTTTTCATTTAGGAATCCAAACACCATAAAGTGAGGTAGTCGTTTGTACAATAGACGCGGACTTTGATTTTATTCCGAGCCCACCACCCCGCTCTGTGTGTGTCTAATATTTATGAAAACAAAAAAATATGAAAAAATATAAGTTTGGCTTTGATGTGTGAAGGGCAGCGGGGGGACATTTGCTCTTTATTCCTGGACACAGATGGCGATAGATTTTTGTTTGTCCAGCATTAATCTTTTCATAAAGCTGCAGGAGCAAATTTTTGTTTTCATCGCAGTTTGGGGTCGACCTCTTTACATGAAGAAGTCGATGCTTTTGCTTTCATCTGTGCCGTGACGCGTTGCGTGTTCACGGCCTCTCCAGCCGAGCCCAGTTGCCGGCGCGAACACCTTTTAAAACTTCACTTTTCTGCACCCTTGTAGGAGCGCGTTCTTTAGTCAGAGAGCGAGAGGTTTACAATTACAGATATGCTAATGAAGTCAACTAACCCACCGAGTGATGTTATCGCTTGAAATTTTATAGGAAGGGGAGATTTTAAGAAACTTATTTTCCTGTTTATGTAGTGTGAAATTCCCTCGGAGACTCAAAGAGGTCAAACACCGAAGCCAAGCATCTGTCGTCCAAGCGTGTGGAGCAGTGTAACACTAACCTGAAGTCATTTGACTAAAACGGATCTCGTGATCCACCTGAGGATTGTGAACCCCCCAATACAAGTTCAGTCTGTCAGCTCGTGGCACGGAGCGAGCTCTGAAAACATAAACTCCGCTCGGTCAACGCCGCCCGCCGCTCGGTGGAAAACACCGCATTCCTCCGGAGCCTGCATGGCCAAATAACTCAGCGTGGATGTAACAACACGGAGGAGAAAGTCAAAGGGAGAACTCTCTTTCCGCGCAGGGCCCTACCTGGCATCGTTTTTTTTTGCATATCAGACCTCCCCAGCGCCTGTCAGTATTCCAGCAGCGGCAACAGTGCCAAAAAACACAAAAACAAGCTGTTCGCTATCACTGCCGTTCCCATGGGAACAGGCCCGCAGAGGGTGTGCCCGCTCCGACACTCATCTGCACAAACAGTGTGCGAGCCTACTCCCCAGCATGCTACACAACCCAGGAGTAGGAGTGGGGCGGGATTGGGGGGGTATGGTGGAGAAGTGCTGCTCCAGCCTCCACCACCCGCAGCCTCTTCCTCTAAGAACCCGGGCCTCATGCAGAACCCCGCTATCAGTGTAAGAGATTAGCTGGCCCCGCTTGTGAAAAGTGCCACAAGGGGGGGGGGGGAATCAAGATTCCTGAGATGTCGGGGCCTGCAGTGCTCATTCGCACACTTCCTCCCCTTAATAAAGACCACACATTCCCAGCGGCTGGAGCAGCGCTGGGCCCGGCAGAGCTGCACTTCAAAGCTAGCCAGGGCTGCAGAGGAGAGAGGATGGAGGTGGGGGGGGGGGCAGCAGAAAGACGACTGGCAAAATAATAACAAATAAATGCCAGGCCGAGCTTCAATTGGCTGCAGTTATTTTTGTCAGGGAAGGGGAAGTCAGTGGCAACGTTAAAAGGCTTCACTTTGTTGTCCGCTTTTTTTTTTTTTTTTACATACCTGGCTTGCGTTGTGAAGTTAGCCATCAGCGAGCATTAGCGCCTGTCCTCACACCTCCGCTGCATCGCCACAGGTGGTACAAACACTGTATAATTAGGACGGAGCCCTACGATATGTATTTTTTTTGCAAACGCTCTCTGGGAGCACCACACAACAGGTGTCGGTGACAGGCAACAGTTACGCATTTACATTTCAAGCTGCAGCTTTAAATTAAACTATAAGGTCGAAAGTTCACATGCGGGAAAAAAAGTGAGTGTTTGTTTTTGCCTCAACTTTTAAATATGGATGGATTAAATAGAAAAAAAGCATGGCAGCAGGGCAATATGTGGCCCTAACAAAAAAACTACACAACAGGAACACCTTTCTTCACAGGTTCAGGTGGTTCGTCTGAGATTTCTGCCTCCATGGAGGTGAAAACGAGCTGTGCTGATTTAAAACATAGACTATATATAAAAATGGACCATTAGCGTGATAAGAGCTATGCAAAATGTCAGAAACCATCTTTGGGAACAAAGTATCTGACTTTGTGCGCTTCGATTGTTTAAGTTTAGCCCATCTGCTAACATGGCAGTGGTGGGATTTACGATCTATACTGCAACCACCCACAAGGGAGCAATCCAGATGTTTCGGCCTCACTTTCGCGAACTGTCATGTTAAACTGGTTTAGATGATGTTAGGTTACTATTTTTCACCTGTGTTTTTCTGTCAGTTTCTTATATTTTTTTCACTATTTGAAGAACAGTCGTCGATACTTGTTAAAATCTCCTCACGGTCTCTCGATTTAATCAATTTGAGCAACCGTAGCTTGTGATTTTCTTGAGATTTTCTTTTCCTTTGTGAGAAATCACATCCCATAACCCCCATCTGCAACTGTGCAAACAACATACAATGCACTGTCATGAAAAGTGATATTATTAAAGAAAAACAAATAGATTAAAAAAAATATGCACTCCAATAAACTGAGGCTCCATCAAAGAGCTCCCGATTTACTGCCTTGTTGTGCCTGTTCGGACCACCTAGAAAGTCTCCTGGTTTCCTCCTCAGTGGGTGATTTTGCTCTTGTTGTGTCCCTGACACATTCTTGCTTTTAGTAGGAACCCATTTGCTTCTTTTTCATACATTCAATTTGATCTAATTATCTCTATTTTACCAGCGTTTTATCATGGTTGTAAAACACCATGTCACAATCTGTGTTTCTAGTGCCCCTATGCAAATGAAAGCGTTATTATTCCCATGATTGCGCTCGCCCTCTTTACTTATGTATGTGCTTTAATGTGTATAATTCATATCTCTGACCTGGGTATGCTAAAATGTGAGAACAGAGGCTCAATGAAAGAAAAAAAAAGCTTTTCTCCCTGAGGAAAACACCCCACTCTCTAAGTGAGCAATAAATCTAGCACTTAGGAGAGGTTGTCTGTGTGTGTGTGTGTATTTGAGCGTGTAAATGTACTCGGTGTCCTCAAACCCATAGCCTCCGGAGCTGTCAAATGCTGACCCCTGTAACTCCTGTTTTGTTCGCCCCTCAGATGCCCCCGCCCCCCCGTTCCCCCCACCAGCGAGATGACAGACTCCCCTCTCCTCCCCGTTCCTGCAGACTACCCCAGTAGCCTTTGACCTCCTCGGCACCTCCGACTCTCTCAGGGCGACTGCCCTCGCATTCCAGTAAAGGGCGCTGAAACCTGAGCCCGCGGTGAGCTCATCACCGGGCCCGCAGAATCAAGAGTTAAGTGATACCGAAAAACACAAGAGAGGAGAGAAAACAGAGAGAGAGAAGGAGGGGTTGGGGAAGGAGGCTGTCGCTGGTGCAGGACAGGTCTGGAACTGGTTCTGTGTGTCTGCTAGCCGGGGCTCTTCAGGGGGGTTAGGTTTCACCAGAGGAGTGCGAGGAGGAAGGGGGAAGAAGAAAACTGCTGGCGTCTTTGAATTCTCCCAGCTTTTGTCCGCCTCGCTCTCGCTCTCGCTGTCTCTCGGCGGGCCTGACTGACTGACTTGGTGCCTGCAGCTTCCTCTTGACACACTCCAGCGAGCCTGACGCGCTCTCCATCCGCGCTTTCAAGTTAACGAGCCCCGGCGGTCTCGTCTCGTCCTCGTGTCTCGCGAACCAGCAGGGGGGGTGGGGGAGGCCAGGGATGTGAGCGTAACGCGGTAGAGGTCGCGCTCCCCCGCTCTCATCGCCTCTGTTCTTCCTTGACCCTGCCATGACCACCAAGTGTCCAAAGACGGTAAGTGTCCCTCTTTAAATTGTCTGCCAGTGTGTGTGTGTGTGTGTGTGCGCTATGTCTGGCTGTTAAAAAAGTACAGAAAAAAGGAACTTCTCTCTTCCAGAAAACGGTCCCCAAATGTCGCACCTCAGAGTCGTTGTGATTCATGTCTCATATTGTGATGAGTGCCATTAAGACGCTTAATCACCTCAAACACAATTAGACCAATCAGCGTCTCTCTCAAGCTGAGTTCGGAGAGCGACTGCAGCAAGTTAGGAGTGGAAAAAAAAAAAAAAAAAAAGGGGAGCTTTTTAGCCAAGAGCATCTCCAGCTGAAAGCAAAGATCAACTTTTTAAAGTTTTAAGAGCACCATTAGATAAACCTCTCATCCATGCATTATTCATGGGCTGCCATGTCTCTTTCTAGTTCACTGCCTGTTGTTCGCCGTGTCTCTCTCTGACCTTGTGCACTCGTCTTGTCAACCTTTGGGGTGACAAATCCCTCTCAAGCTGAAGTTTTAAACAGGGTTATGATTTTTAATGGGTGGCCTACGAGAGACACTAAATAAAAGGTTGAGTACACATTATTTTAAAAAAGAAAGAAAGAAGAAGGAGCATCATAAAAGAGTGCATTTACATCTTCTCTCGGGGTCATTGTTTTAAGGATTCGTAATGGCGTAAGGGCCAGTTTAGGTTCTGAAATCTGCCACCTGCTCTTCCTTTCCAAGCAGAAAGCAATTTAAAATAATTGTGCGCGTTTCCAGCGACAACTTTAAAAATGTCTGAGGTGAAACAGTAACAATTATCTCCAACACCTCTTGCGATGGTCTCATTATTTAAATGGGTGTGAAGTGCTCCATTGCTCCTCACAGGTAAACACACCACGTTTCTCGGGAAATAATGACATCTCCATGATCAAAAGCTTTTAATTTTCTTTTTTTTTTTTTTTTTTTTTTTTTGCCAGGTAATGCTGCCCCGAAGGCACTTAGTTTACAAAAGCTGCTTTATTCACAGATTTTACTCACTGCTAGCATACCAAATCCCAGACCATGACTGCCAATTGATTTGTTAACAAGTAAACATTACGACACGCAGAGAAAAAAAACAGCACATACCTTACCAGCATCGACATATGACCTCTAGAATTTCATTATCTTAATACATCCAGTTATTCAGTACTTTTCGAGCTGCTTTTAGCTGATTTTTTTTTTACACAGCTTCTTGCAAAAAAATACAATTACTAAATTGCTTTTTGTTCCACAATCATCAGAACAAAGTTATTATAGCGATAGCAAGAGAGTCAAGGGTCAGAGCTGCAGTCAGTGAAAGTATACCACACTGCTTTTCATCATTTTTTTTGTCTGACATCCCGATGAGAAAAAGTTGAATGCATTGTGTTCCCAAAGTGTTCACTTCAGTTGATTTTTAGAGTGAAAGTTAAGTAACACTGCATATAAGTGGATATTATTATCTCAATTATCTTTTTTTGCATACAGTTGAATTGTCTTTTTTTTTTTTTTTTTTGCTTTGGTCAAGTTTGTATTCTAACACTTAGAGAGTCTGTTTCAACCTTTTATCCATTACCTGGAGCTAACAAGTATAAATCTTTATTTTTATTCATTTCAAGTAATTCTCTCTATCCAAGACTCATAGCCAATTATTTCCAAATGTTTATCCACTACATTTAGCCAATTATGTCAACTATAGTAATTACTTTAACATTTTATCTCTCTGCTAATTATTTAAAACGTTTATCCTCTCTTGCCTCTGTTTTAAAACCTTTGCCTGTTACTTTTAATTTTTCTTCTTGCTCACTAACTATTTTTTTTCATGCAGTCTGGCAACAAATTACTAATCAGATCAGATCATTTGCTCTCTTAAAAAAGTAGCAACATGACATGTAAAGTAAAAATTCTGCATTCAAAGCATTACTTAACAGAAAGTAGAGAAGTATGATCTGCTAAATGTTCTCATTGTACTAAGAGTAAAAATACTTTTTGTAAGGCGCCTGTCAATATACTTCAATGTACAGCATTATTGGATTTTCATTACTTATGAATTAATGTGTAAGTAACACTTTAATGTTGTATCTAGTAAAGGTGGAGCTTTTTGAACTACTTTCTGTACTCTCTTTCAAACAGTAATACCAACAATTCTGTGATCAGACGGAGCAAAAACATTTAGAGGACATCAACATGGGCTGTGGGAAAATGTGTGATATTTTTCAGATGTTTAACAGACCAAATGATGATTTGACTGACTGAGAAAATGATTATTCAACAAGGAAATCAAATGCTGGCACTAATTTCTAACATTATTCTGCGTAGTAAATAAAAGCCATAGCTGTCAGATATATGTAGAAGAGAAGAAGTGTGACATTTTCAGATCTTTAAAAATAATTCATCACTCATTTATTTATTTATCTGTTTATTTATTTGTGTGCTCTCATGATCTCACAACGCCTCACATGTATCTATCTATAAGTAATGTGATCCTTAGGTTGGAGAATACTAACATTTCCATGTTTAAATTTTTTTTAAAATGTGCCTGAGGAAACTGCCCAGAAGGCACTCAGTTGAAAAAGCTGTTTTATTCACAACTTTTAGTCACTGCTAGCAAGCTAAATCCTAGCCTGTGACCGCCAATGGATGTTATTAATGAGTAAACATAATGACTTACAGGGAATAACAGAACATATCTTATTACCAGCACTGACATATGACCTCTAGCATTTCATTATCTTAATACATCTGCTTTTAGTTGATGTTCTTTTCCACAGTCAAGGACCAGAGCTGCAGTACAATGAGAGTATACAGCACTGACTCGGATAATTTTTCTGTCTGGCATCCCTGTTTAATAATTTCAAGTAATCATTTGAACTCTTCATCCATCACTTTCTGCAAATTCTTAAAAAACAAACAAACATATATTTTTACCTAACTTTTACCTGCAACTTCTCTCTAATTGTTTTAACTTTTCTTTCTGCTTGCTAACGAGTTTCCATGCAGTCTCCACGGCAACAAATCACCTTACCAATCATATCAGGTCATTTACTTTCTTAAAAGAAGCAATGCGACAAGTACAGTAGAAATCCTGCATTGAAAGAAAACACATATATTATCAACTAAAAGTACTCAAACTTTGTAAGTAAGTAAAGGAAGTAAATAATAAGTAAGTTATAATAAGCAAAAATACCTAAAAATAGTTATTGAACTGCCCTTGTCAACATACTTCATTAATTCATTAATTGTAATTCATTGTAAAAAATGAGGGCAGCACAGTGGTGTGGTGGTTAGCAACTGTTGCCTCACAGCAAGAGGGTAACTCTGGGTTCAATCCCTGGTTGAGGCAGGGCCCTTCTGTGTGGAGTTTGCATGTTCTCCCTGTGCCTGCATGCGTGGGTTCTCTCTGGGTACTCCAGCTTCCTCCCACAGTCCAAAGACATGCAGGTTAGGTTAATTGATAAGTCTAAATTGCCCCTAGGTGTGTATGTGAGTGTGAATGGTTGTCTGTCATCTGTGTTAGCCTTGCACTGATTGACTGGCGTCCAATCCAGGGTGTACCCTGCCTCATTGCCCAAAGATAGCTGGGACAGGCTCCAGCACCCCGTGACCCTGTGTTCTCAGGATAAAACGGGTTAGGAAAATGGATGGATGGATGGATGTAAAAAATGAGCAGAAAATAAAAAAAAAATCAACAGCACATTTTGCACATACAGTCGAATCTGTGGAGTCACTAATAGCACACAGCTGTCAGATAAATATGGTGGAGCTGAACTCGCCGTTTCCAGATCTTTCAAAATCGCAAAGTCGATGCATCACAGTTCGCCCATCGATCCTGAAATGATTACACTAATGTGTCAGCACGGGTGACAGCTCAACATGCACCTTTTGGAGGTGTCGGGGTTATAAGTGGTGAAAAAAAAGAGCTCTTTCACCTATAATTTGCTTTAGGGGACAGGCAGGTAGTCAGAAAAAGTTTTATATCAAAGTACATGAATGAACGCGGTTGACAGCTGGAATGTGTTTTTGTGCAGCGCACGAGGAAGAAAAGAGGCACAGGTTCAAGCCTCTGTTTCAAAAAACGTCCATTTAAGACATTTAATAGGGAGAATTTAAATCCTCATGTTGGGAACAAGAATGACTCAGTTTGTCTGAATCTGTTAGAAATAAATAGCAAAACAGCAAAGGAGGGTGTGGTTAGAATAAAAAAAAAGCTATAGTGTTGATTATGAAGTTGATTATGAAACTGTACTTTTGAAATACTTTCTATTTAGGCACACTTCAGCGCACTGGGACTAATCAGCGGATGTTGAATCAGTCCTCCGACGAGCCCGATCCCGCGGCGCTGTCGAGTCAGTCAGCTGACTGCAGCAGCCGGCTGAAGGCATGAATCAGACGTTGTCTGGCGCTGGACATGGCCCGAGGGCAGAGCTCAGATATGGAGAGGGGGGTTAAAAAGGGAGCGTGAGGGGAGCATTGAGAAAGATCCGAGGGTGAGGAGGGGGGAGGCAGAGAGAGAAAGAGAGAGAGAGAGTAGACTATAGACTGGCTCTCCAGCCAACTGGGAGACTCAGCACAAGGAGAAGCTTGTTCGCGCCGCCTCACCGTTCTCTGGGCTTGTAGCAGGAGGACACGGCCTCCCTCGGATGAAAGAAAAATAGAGCCAAATACCAGCGGATAATGTGATTACAGGCAAATAGGAGAATGAAGGTTAATTGGAGTTAAGTGTCTATAAAAAAAAACGAGCCTATATATATATACATACATCCTGCCAGCAGGGCTTGAATTCTTACGGCCTCCCTTCAAATAAACACATAACTCGATAGTTTTGAGAGAATGTCGCGACAGTGTGTTTCCTGAAGATAATACCTGGACATTCGGAGTCCAGTCATTAGATTATAGTTAATGGCTGCGGCGTGTGGTTAGAATAACATGATGTTAAAAAAATTTAAAAAAACACAAAGTGACCTCGCCCCGTGTATCTCATGCTTGGAGGTCGAAAGGAGCGACTCAGCACCACCCGTGATAAATCTTTGTCAAACTCTCGTAATCTCCCACACTTGAGCACTGGTGCCCTGTTTATGCCATTCTTGCATAGGTTTAAAAAAAAAAAAAATCACCTCATCTCGGGGATACAACCTTGACCTCTAAAAGACGACCGGAGCAGAGACGTGCGAGGAAAATATGACTTACTTTCCCCACGTTTCAGCTCCCAGGAAAACAAGCCCATTGACCAGTACATTGACATTCACTGTGTCACGGTAAACATCTCTCAGCATCCGAGGGTGACAAATGTTTTTTTTTTTTTTTTCAAATGAATCACCCAACATTTGCCAGCTCCTTTGATTGTTCTTTACAGAGCGGTATAAAGAGGAAATCACAGCTTTGATTGCTGCAATAACAATGTTCCAAAAAGGCCCTGCAATTCAAACCACTTAAGGACAAAGAAACCCCGTAAACATTCAAAGCAGCCAGTTAAATTTGTCTCGCGCGCCCCTCTCCAGCGTGGACCCGGGCGCTGCCACACTGTAAATGATAAATTGCATTATTACACTGGCTTGTAATTGGTTGGTTTGAAGTAAACTAGTTTTACAATTGTGGAAGACATGATTGAAACGTGCAAGTGGACGCGGTCTTTGAAAGTCCGGCAGATATTTAATTATCGTCCTGTTTCCTCTGGGTCTGTTCTGACGGGTGTTGCTGTTAAAGTTTCTAAAGTTTCTCCGGCGTTTGTTGAGTCTGTGGTTTTGACTGACAATGTGAGAACAGTTATTTTTCTGATGTTTTTTTTTTCAAAATACCACTTCAAGTCGAGTGGACAGACAGGCAGTCATCCAGCTGGGGCTCACGTTGTCAGCCATTATTTCCATCTGTTACGTACAACTACATGACCGATGTCTTAGATCGATCTCAGTGGATTTGCTGCCTTTTTAGACCCTTTTACAGACACATTTCTCACATTGCTGACAGTAGCCGACGCTGTGGGCTGAAAAAGGGAGAAACACATCCCATATTAATCTCTGTGAGCCATACAGGGCGGTGTGCTCCGGTCAGAAGAAACGTCACAGTTAACGTCTGCTTGGCGATACCAGCTCTCAAATGTCAGCTAACAGCTGCTATGAATGCCCACCCTGACGACTGAGGCCGCTTTTCACAAATATATCTAAAAATGATTCTTAAATATAGATATGTAAAGAAAATTGTGAACTATAGCCACAGTGTCGTTATATTTAAATGTCCTTACACATAACGCGGGGAGACTTTTAGGCAAAATCTTTAAAAAAAGCTAATCCATCATCAAAATTTAAAACGACTTTAACGTAAGAAAATGTAAACACCTCCTGCCATTTTGTGAAGTACGGCGCTGTGTGTGATAGAGCGGGCTGACACACACAAGTTTTACGGCCCATAAGCTGGGCCGTTCTTGTTTGCTTTGGAGCCTCCTGAAAGCGAAGCCAAAAAAGCGACGGCGAATGCCAGCCGGAGTGGCTGCCAGCAGGCGTACAGCACACAACACAGAGCCCCACTCCTTGATTTTCTGCTCCAACCACACTGAACTTTTTGGGAGGCTTCACGCCGCTGACACATTTTGGACCCAACCCCTCACCCCTACCCTCAACTCTTCCCCCTTATCTTACATTTTATGTTCACACCTTATAAAAACCCAATTTGTCTCTGATTTTTTTTAGGGCTGAAACCCTTTCTGTCGTTTACAAGCGGCGTTGCAGTTGCCGTTCGGGCGTCGTAAAAACCTATCTGGAGAAGTTTCTGTGATAATGACACTGCCGCAGTGACTCATGGAGCATTTTTCCAGCTTGAAACCAAAACAGCAGGCTGCAGATTAGATGAGGAATGGAGATGTACTGCATGATCTCACACTTAGGCATCACCAGCTGAAACGAGGAGGGCTTGTGCGCAGTCATGTTTCATGTGACAGTACTCGCGTATTGTACTTGATTTGAGTTTTTCCATTTCCTTCTACTTTCTACACCACTCCACTCCAGAGGGAAATGTACATTTTTAGTCCGCTGAGTTCATTTGACAAATATAGTTCCTCGTCCAATTAAAGTCAAAGGCATTTTGGCTTGTGACCCCTAAAGGTGACCTCTCTTAATCACTGTTCAAATGAGAGAAAAGTCTGAACACAGAATTGAATTCAAATGAAGCAGACTCAAACTGGGCCAATTTTTAAAACAGTGATTTTTTTGTGCACCCCATTAATGATCTCGCAATGCCTCAGGTGATTTCTGTGGAAATGGTGAAATCTTTAGGTTGGGCACTACCTGTTTTAACTCGCTATCTGTTTATAAAGTAGTCAACAGGAGCTCCAACTCTACCTGCTACAACAGGTTGCATCACATAATACCATCTCTAATAATGTTTCAGTTTCATACTTTAAATACATTTTTCTGATAAAACCATGCTTACGGTGAGTACGATTGTGAATACTCGTAATGGAGCATGTTTTACGTTGCTTTGCCGGCTCTTTTACTCGCAGTAAAAATCTCAGCGCGTCCTCCACCGCAGCCAGATATGATGTCACCGTCATGTGTTCTGCGTTATGCCTCGCAGGTGACGTAAAGGACGGCCCGAAATCTTATTTGAGCGGCTCGGCTGAAAATTCGATTTGAGTCCGGTTTCAAACCACCTACAGCATGACTTCTGCGTGCTTCTCGCCGTCCACACTTGGGGAAAAGCAATCTGATTCCAATCTGGATATGCCAAAAAATTTGATTTAGGCTGCCAGTCTGAACGTAACCTCACTGCCTGCTTTTACCCATTCTCTCTTTTTCTTTTTCTTTTTCCTATCTCCCTCGCGTGTCCGTCTTCAGCCCTTTTCTTTACTCTCCTCTTGCTCCGTCTCTCTCACAAGACCCCGCGAGTTTGGTTGTTGCAATACCCACTGACTCAGTAATGCAGGTTGGATCAAAGGTCTCGTCAACACAATATGCCGGCTACGCTTCCAAACTATACACCGCGCTGACATTATGCAACTCCCCGGACTTCCTGTTATTGCTCACCTTAAAGTTTTTTCCTTTATTAAACTTTTCCAACCCCTGGAACGTCCGCAGCATAATATCTTGAAATGAAATAATCCTCTCATATGGGAACAGATTTAATCATTCTGTTTATATGTACCGCTTTAATACCACCTGATACGTGATTCATCCTCAATAAAACAGTTTGAGACATGCCTATCCAGACCGAGGCTTCCCTGTCAGTCCTGCTTTCACTCAGACAGGCCGGGCTTTGACAGCGCTCACTGTAAATAAGTGTGTGCACGTTCACCTCTCTTTGGATATGTGTCTTTTTGTTTGCATATTTTCCTTTCACTTGCCCGTATAAAATGTTATGTGTTGCCTTTTCCTTCCCCTCGCCTACTGAACGTCTCTGTGTTGCACCTCCTCTGCTGGCACTCTACACCATTAGTTTCCTGTTTTGCATGTCGCTTGCTGAGCTAGCTCACGCTGTCAGCTGCCTGCTGAGTGATGCATTCCCCCTCTATCTCAAAGGCTTCACTGTAATTGCTGGGTAATTGTTTGTCCAGTAATGCAGCGTGGAAAGGCCCAGTCTCTCATTATATAGGTTGAATTTTTGTTGAAATGATACCCCCCTTGCCTTGAGGCAAGACATCGTCACATGTTTCCAAACCCAATTATTCAAATAACTTGGATCGTATTGGAACGAGGAGGTATAATGTCCCCCCCGGTGGTGTGCAGTTTTCACTTTGTTTGAAGAAAAATAAGCTTTCTTGACTGATAACAGCCCCTGGCAAGCATCCAGCTCCGCCACATTCCACTTTCACATGACCTTCTCGCAGACCTGCCCTCGAGCGTCCGAGCCTGACCACACCTCCGTTCGACTGGCCTAGATATTTCAGGGCCCGCTGGTCTTTTCCTCCTCTCCTTCCGCCCTGCTCCTCTGCGTTTTACAGGCTTGACTCGACTCCAGATATGCAAGTGGCTTGTAAATTTAAATTATGTGTATTTACAGTTTAGGTTTAGGACGGACACGTCCCCGGCTCCAACACTGGAAGCCTCTGAGATGTATCATAATGTTGTTGGGGTCGTGTCAGGTTTTTTTTTTTTTTTCAGTCTGGACCAGGACGTAGATGTTTAGACAGTTTTAATGTGAGGAAACAATCAGCTAATGCTCAAACAACTGGTGGATTTTTTTTAATCGATCAGTTGCTTAAAGGATCAGCTTGACATTTTGAGAACGACCCTTATTTTCTGTCTTTCTGAGAGTTGGATGAGGGGGTTGATGGCACCCTCATGTCTGTCTGTGTAATATGAAGCTACTGGCTAGCTTTGCTTAGCATGACAACAACTTTACAACTCGCTTATAAATGAACACAAAAACCCGGGTGTAAAAATGAATATTTGTGTTTTTTCTTTGGGGGGAATTGTTGCCGCCCAAAGTTTCCAGTCTTTATGCTAAGCTAAGCTAATCAGCAGCTAGCCGTAGACTTATATTTATCCCACAGATATAAAAGTAGTGTCAAACTTTTCAACTAACTCTCGGCGAGAAAACGAATAAGCCTCTTCTAAGGAATTCATCAAGCCAAAATGCGAAACATATAGTGATCTCAGCCCCTCAAATATGGGGATTAGCAGCTTTTCCCTGTTTTATATAATTGTAGATTAAATATCTTGTTGTTCTGGACACAGACTGAAATTGAACATCTGAACATCTTCGCTAGATTACCAGAAAATGAAAACGATCTTTATTTCCAACCCCACAGTAAACTCTGGACGCACCGACAAACCCTCCGTCGGATCTGAAGTTCCTGGACTCACTTTTTGTTTACTCTCCGAGTGAGAGGGGAAAGCTGTGAAGCTAGCTTCTGAAACAGGAAATGGAATTGGCTTTCGCAAATGACGGCGTGCGTGTTTGTATTAAGGAGCCAGAGAGCCGGAGTTACGCGGCGCTTTAATATCCCCAATAACTGCGGAGAGACGGGGCGTCTGTTTGAGAATCCCACATCAAACGAGACGGCGTGTCAGCGGAGGGTTATGCATATATTTCCCTCACTTGTTCCCCGTCCAACGGGAACAGGCAGGCGCACGGGGAGATTTGACGAGAGGAGGGACGCCGACTTTTGATCAAGGCTGGAAAGCGAGAGTGAAGGAGAGCAAACAGAGAGGATGCACGAGCTCTAATACGTAGACAGAGAGTGAGAGTGGCCATAAGAGAAACCTGCAAATCAATTACGCTATCAAGGTTTCTTCTCTTGTTCTGTGGCGGCGGCGCAGGCGGGGAAGTTGTTTTCCTGCGAGGGCATCTGGAGGAGATTAGGGTCCAACCCGACATTGCAGCCCCGTGAAACATGACTCAGGGATGAATGGAGGCTTTTAGACCAGTGTCTGTCTTCCCACACGTTGTTCTGCTATTCTTTATTTGTCCGTCACCCAATAAAACACGCACGCCGTTATCTGATACCCGCACACACTCACACACTCGCTGAGCAAACAAGGCTCTGCCAATCTCATTCTCTTTGTAAAAAAAAACAAAAAAACAAAACAAGCCTCTATTGGCACTTCTGCATGTAAAAAGATGTTTTTTTTATTATTATTATTTTTTTGCATGTGAGAAAGCGAAGCTGTGGAAAAACAAGATGTCACCGCCGATATTATTCATTTCAAATCAGCTGTCCGCGCAGACTATACATCACTGGGAGAGAATGTAATTTGTAAGGTCAGCAAATGTCTGTTTTTTTATCTTGCAAAAGCAGCGAACCAGAGCCCAGAACAGGGATCGTGAGGGAATGTAACAGAATAACACGAGCTCGGGCCCAGCCAAGGCCGAATTACCTGCAAAAAGGAGTCCGTGTTCAGAGCCCCCTTGTTTTGATACAGTCTACGTGGCTGCGGGTTGGACTCTTATTAGATTCGGCCTGCGTTTCCACTTGTGGCTCAGACGAGGCCCTCTGACAGCCTTTATCCAGTTACGTCTGGGCCTCGGCGCTCCGGGGGGGAGGGGGGCTCACATTTGCTCCTCCGTCATGGGGGCAGAGGGGGACTAATGCATGTCACCGGTGCCACCTGCAGTTAGAGCAAACAGAGCTGACCGCCACTCAGCTGGACACTAATGCAGCAGAAAAGGAGAGGGGAGGTTATTGCTTTAGGGCTGTGTTACTACATCGACTGACCCGGGTCACATCGCTGAAGGATATGTGTGTATGCATATATTTTGAAACACTGGAAGGACTTCCTGTGGTTGGTTTATGCCGCGGTTAGACTTCCATATTTCCCCGTGAAAAGCTGTTTTGTTGACTCCGTAATTGCCACACTAGATGCTGCCGCCGCCGCCGCCGCCGCCGCTGCTGTCGTCAATTGTACTTTTTTTACTTTTTTTATTGTGGGAAACTCTGCAGCACTTTGACGCGTTAACACGGAGGTGTGTCTGTCGGTTTGACAAACACTTTCTGCGGCCCCGAGGATAAGTGTCTGTGTTTGTGTGTGTGTGTGTGTGAAAGAGAGACAGAGTGAGACCCGGGAATCGTACATTGTTTCCATTTCTCCGACTACTCACAGGCAAGACTACATGGCGCTGTTCTGTTTGAGAGCGTGCCACTGTCCCTGCATGGGTTTCAATTTCAACCCCCTCAGCACATCAGCGACGCAATTGCTTCCTGCTGCAATTTATTACAGGCAAATTGGAAGAATCCAAGGTGTGAGTCAGTTTGTGTTGGCCCTGAATTATGCGGAGGCCAGATACTTATGCTCCTTTTTTGCCCCGTTTCTTTACACATCCACAGCTTGTCCCCCCCATCTGGGTTTGTGAGAGCTGTAGTTATTGTAACCAAGTCCTCGAGAAAGAGAAGGAGAGAGAGAGAGGGGGAGGGAGGGAAAAAAGGAATAGCCGCTTTTCCAAAGCAAAGAGGGAGGATGGCAGTGGTCCCATTAGTTGACCCCCAGGCGAGCTCTCTGGAGGCATATAGGCTTACCAGCGTCAAAGCATAAGAATATGCACCAGGCAGCATCAAAGTGCAGCACCGGGGGGCAGCTGATAGCTCGCGGTGACACTGCACTGCGGGGACAGAGCACTCTCCGCCATCATTACCGTGGATCCCTCACATCGTCTATTTATAATCAATTTTCCATTCCTAAAACACGCTCTGTCTCCCATATGGTGTCGAGGAACAAAGAGGGGGGAGAGGGGGAGTGCGAGGAGGGCTGGAGGTGGGGGGCGGGTGTGAACAGTGAGCTGGTCCAGCGCCGCTAACGCCGGAGAAACGATACAACAGGGACCGCTCGCATAAATGGACCCAGACGTGTAAAGGCAACGGCGGTTTAGCGAGGCCGTTTCTTTAAAAAGCCGGAGCTCAGACGAGGAATAAAACCGCCAATTCCTACTGAGTAATACTTCAGAACGGTCCCCCTTTTAAATTAGCCAGCAAAGCGTGTAAAGCCGCATCATTATTTGTGACAAAACAGCCTCTTTTACAGGAACAAATCTCACCAGCCTGTCCGCGAATAAGCATTGTTCTGCTGCCTCCATCCTCCCTGTATTTATTATCAGGGGGCTCTTTTTTTTACACTCTGATTACTCCGAGTGTAGTTTTGCACATTTTTTCTCTTTTTGTGTACTGAAAGTGCACTCACGGGTGGAATTTGTTTTGCTTTGGTTAAATGTCAAAGGAGCTATACTGTGAGAGGAAGAACCCCGCTAAGACTCGCATATCTTAGTATGAAAAGCAGAAATGTAGCTACGTGGGAGTGTGTGAGTGTTTGAAAGGATGAGTTGCAGCATTTCTGATGGAGGTGATGAACCTTCGTCGCGCTGGCATTCTGTCTAAGTGTGTGTTCTGCTGTGTTGTGTTTTGTTTCCGACTCGCCGACTTGCCAGAGAAAGTGCAGCTCGGCTCGGGCTCATGGCTGCACCAGGGAAATACGACCAAACACGGAGACAATAGGGGTCAAGTGCTCTTCTTCCCTCTACCACCACCACCACCACCCCCCGCATCCTAATACCCAACACTCATTCAGGGACACATAAATGAGGTTCGTGGCCTTGCAGCACCACTTTACGCCCGCTTCCCTCCGCAGCTACTGTAATAGGCCTGGAAGTGCGACCAGTTTCGGCGTTGATGCAGTCTAAAGGAAATGAATGGTGGGGCTGACCTTTTTGTTAATCTCCCCCATTTTTCTGCTGCTTCAGGTCCACCGACACCGAGCCCCACGCGGCGTTTTAGCGCCTGATTAACGCTAAAGTAATAACCTGTGACATTTGCTGCTCTGTTTTGAAAAATGTGTGAGAGCTTTTCGTGCACTCGCTGATGTAAATATGATATGACAACAGGGCATATTTCTTAGCTGATGCATGTTACCTCTATCTATCACACCTGTTATAGTTACTGTCCCCCATGAAACAGCAGCAGGAAGTTACCTGGTCAAACAAAAAATTATAAAAGTTGGAGCGAAAAACAATTGGTGGTGTTATCAGTTAATTGATCAATAGAAAGTTAATCTATAAATATATATGCATTCATTGGTTCTAGCTAGTGAGGCATAAAGTATATACTTTTCTTTGTCCTTCTTGATTGTAAAATGAACATTTTTGCATTTCCGACTGCTGGTTGGAAATGAAAAGCAATTTAAATATGTCATAATTGGCTCTGGAAAATTGGAAGGGGCTTTTTTTTTTTTTTCCTATTTTCTGACATTTTCTAGACAAAGTGATTTATTGATTAATCAGGAAATTAATCACCAGAATAATCAAAAATTAAAATAGCAATTTGTTTCAGCACTAATAATAATTATAGTGCTTCAATTGATAATAAAATAATATACTATTGACATAATTGCAAAAAAAGCTTAATTTTCACATGCACTTTGCTTTTTGCTAAAACTTCAGAAGTTTCAGTTCAAGCATAAGCACTGAATAAAGTATTTGTTGAAGTAAAAAGCATTGAAATTATTTAAAATTCAAGCATTGCAAAAAGTTAAAGTCGTCAATGTGGAAGTGATAAACTGAGCTGAAGGTGTCAGTCATGAAAGAAATTGATGACAGTCGAACTGTATAAACTGAAAGAAGTCAGACTTTTCTGACACTATAATGATAATAACAAAAATTAACAACACAGATAATTATATAAATATAAGATGTAATATAATTTATAATAGATATATTTTTCAACTGATTATACTGAGTGTGTTGTGCAGTTGCATAATATAAATGAGTAACATAAACCTAACTAAAAGTTTAGGAAGTAAACCCAGAATAAATGGGTTTTTTCAAAGTAATATATAAAAAACAAAAAGAAAATCCCAGGAACAAAGACAGCATCAGTATTGGACACATTTGATTGACAAGTGATCTCAGAATAATGGTAGAAAAAAAAAACGGTTGTCTTCAAAGATGTTACTAAAATAAAAATAGACCAAAAATAAGGATTATTATTTTAATGAAGATCCATCAAAGACTGACAAAACATTACTGACAGTTGTCAATGCGAAACCGCAGTCCGTCTTTTAAAAACTGAGTGTAACTTTGATAGGAGTTACTTCTGGATAGTTTGGAGACCGAACCAAAGTTAAACCATGAACCACTTTAAAAACAGTTTTCAGGATTCATCAACTTCTCTGTTAACCTCTCTGGCAAATTAAAGAACAGATGGATTCATGATGAAGAAAGCTGCACTGAGGAATAAGGAGAAAGAAAACAAGTGAAAATCAGTCCGTGTATAAAAAGAAAAAGCTTCTAACTCACAGTATATATTTGAACATGGTTGTGTAGTATTAGCTATGGTTACAAAATGCAGAGAAACATTGGAATAAAATAATCCGATATGTGTAAATCTCCTAAATGCTGATGAATGCCAGATAATTTCATCTCCACATGTTTTTTGACTGGCACTTCTACACAGGCAGAATTAAGACACCCGCCTCGCTTTACCTCACAGAAAAACAATTAGGAAGCTTTGAGGTTACTTAATACCTCAGGACATCTTCACCGCTAATTACTCACTTTAGAGGGGATCATTTATATTTTTGACACAGAACTCATTAATTATGGCCTACATTTGCATTAACAAGGTAAAAACTTGATTTTTTTTCCTTTAAAATCTCTCCCTCGGGATATCAAAAAAGGTCCAAACGTTTCCAGTAATCACGATAATCCGTAAAACTAAATACGCTAACTGATCTGAACACTACAATTTTGATAATAAGCCAAAAAAAACAACAGTCGAGCGAGACTTTTCGGAGAGATGAGTCAAGTGAAAAAGAAGGAAAAAAAAAAAGAAACAAGCATCAATTCAGCATCTGCTAACACTTGCCATGGTTCGGGGTTCCTGGACTCAGCGGCCCCCCGTGCTCTGCCCATACTCTAGAATTATGTGACTGCTTGATGAGTAGTTGTGTCGAGTTGGAAGGTCCTTGGCGAGGGGCCTTGGGCACCACTGGAAGACTATCAAGAGTGCAGAGTCATTAGAAATCCTTCATTCTCACTCCGCTGTGTAAACGGCCCGCCGGCCTCCATCGGAACGAGCCCCGAGGAAGGATCACCTCCGCCGGGCTGAAATTGGATCGCGCGCAGTGGAGGAGAGCTGTGGGAGCTCAGCGAGCACGGAGGAGGGAGGAAAAAAAAAAAGTTATGTTCCTATTTATTGACTCGGCTACAGAGATCACTAAACAGTTTCAAGGGAGAATAAAGTTTGGGGAGTTTTTTTTTTTCTTCCACAAGCACTGCAGTTGTTAGTGGAGTGACAAGTTGGCTTCATAAAAGCCTTAAATGACTACGGAGAGGAGAACTTGATTGGAAATGTACTTAAATCCGCATTAGGTCAACAATTTATTTAGTTTGTTTTGTTTTTTGCCTTACATAGTACTCAATCCAAGCACCGTGTGTCCCTGAACACAACTGTAATGCACAACAAATGTTTTAAGTTTATTTAAAAACTGAGCATGAACCTAAAGGAGAGACAGGGCACCACCTCCATAATAAACTCAATTTAACATCAGAACCAAAAGAAACGCACTCATAACATAAAATACTCTACATCTCATATTCACAGTAGCGGTTTCAGGAATTAAATTAAACATATTTTTTACACAGATATTAAACCACATTCAGCATGATGCCTTTTCCTGAATCTGTAAATATCAAATAGCAAATAATTCTGAACTTTTTCATGTTCCTCAAGCCAATTCTACGTTACTTGAATGAAACTAGAAACTACTCATTCATTTTGAACCGCAAATTGTCAAAGTACCAGAGCATGACTTCTGCTAAACTGTAAAATTTTCATGTTTGAATTGTATATTAGTTACCTGGAAGGGTAATCACATTACTGTAACTAGTAATGCCAGTACATAATAATGACCAGTTCCACAATGGTGATGACTGACACCAATCTTCAAATGAAACAAGCTTGTGGGACTGCCACATTTTCAAGATTCAAGATTCAAGATTCAAGATTCAAGAATTTATTGTCATTACACAACAATTATATCAGCAATCATTGGTAATGAAATTCTTAAGTCCCAGGCTCTCCTAACAATGCTAAAGAAACAAGAAACAAGAAAAGCAAAAAGATAATTTAGAAATAAAAAACAAATAAAATAAAATAAAATTTAAACATAAATAATAAACTAGAGTAATAAAATAAGTAAAGACCTTAAAATATAAGTTATGCAAATAAAATATAAACTGTAAATGTAAGTAGGTATTATAAGTAAACATTTTCGTGATGGACTCAAGTGTTCATATATAAGTACTGAGCTTTATCCCTCCAAAACAGAACTGCTTTTCAAAATTTGAACAGGACTTGTCGCTGCTGTACGCAATTTAATCCCATGATGATCAGCATCATGACAGTTTGTCGTCATGGTAACACTCACCGCTTAACTGAACCGCAGATTGCAAAGAAAGCAGCGCCGCCACCTGAATGCCTTGTCCACATTCACCAGGCATTCACATGGCATTCCCCCTCCCATGAGCCCTGCTGGGAGTGGAGGAGTGAACTCGTGTGATCAATGCATTTCATTTCTCTGCTTTTCCATACACCGTCGCCGAGGGACAAATGTGGACATTGCTGTGACAAATGCCGCCTTTTATCTCGAGCGCCAAGTGAGTTTCTAAAACAGAAGCACGCCATTGTTTTCGCCACGGTAAAAATCTGGTGTCGGTTCCACTACCTCCCAGAAACCAGGCTCCCGCTCCAAAAACTGATATTGTTGCAATGAATGTCTAATTTAATCCATCATTTACAGTAACACGTGTATTTATGCGCTTATGGGACTTTATAATACCACAATCACTGTGCTCACAATCATATCAAACCCACAGCCGTGCTGCAATGGCAGAAGTGGAACTGGAATATGCGGAAACTGCATGTAATTGCCTCCCACTTTATGCTTCATTTTACCCCTGCACTGGAAGCACCAAAACTGTGTGTGTCGTAAAAGTGCTTGCTAATGGCAGAAGTGAAAATAGTCCTCATTAAACACGATAATGAGCTGCGCGATTAAGTCACGTGGGAATGAAAAATACAATGCCCCAAGCGTTGTTTAGAAATGATGGCGTGCGTTACTTTACAAGGCGGCCGCACGCTTTATGTTCCGCAAGCTGTTTTTAATGGATCTCTGAAAACTTCTGGATCGTGTGACTTTCGGAAGTAAAGTCAAGAAAGCTTCTGACTGCAGAGCTTTTATACCTTTTCAGCAATAATGGGATGTTGTGTGTGTGTGTGTAACACCTTGCCTGCACATAGAACTGCACTATTTGTACGGCCATGTGACACACAGGGGAGTGGGACTGTATTTTATACATACTGTAAATGTGTGTTTGTGCTGCATGTGTTCAGCAGTCCTAGATAAAAAAAAAAAATTAAATAAAATAAAAAAACACAGAGCTTTTTGCTGGCATGAGGCTAATTGCAATAGAAGAGGGAGTCTGAGAGGTCTGCAGGGCGCGAAAGTCACAGAGAGAGAGAGAAAGTCAGAGAAAGAAGACAGAGAGACAAGCACCTAACGCTGTTTGTAATTAAACTCTGTCAGAAAGCTTTTCATTTAGGTAGGCCGTGTTGAGAGATTAGCGGTGGTGGGGTCGGGGGCCTGCACGGTGCTCGCTCTGCTTCACCCCACAGTCAGTGCAGGAGAGGGTCAAGGAGGTGACAGAGCCCCCCCTCTCCTTCTGCTTTTACTCCTGTCAAACATTGCAGTCAGTGATCTCAGACTTTATGCAATGTTATTTCATCCACTGTTCCTTTGTCTGTCTGGCCTTTGCTACTTATCCACCTTGTACACAGGTGTACACTGTCAGTACCCATGTTGCATAACGTGAGTCATGAAAAAGGAAGTACAATCCTGTAATGGGACCAAGCCTGGTGAGAATCGCTGTCTTAAAGCTGCACTAATCATTATTTCTATATTAATGATGGACCAAATGGCTCGCTCATCAGTAGCTACGAGAGAATTAGCCTCCCAGTCTGCAGCGTTTTTGCATCTTTCAGCTCGTTGTTTTGATTTTTAAGCCCACGACTTCCCCACAGCGGGCTCCTGTTTTCAGCATCAACAGAGGCAGATATGACTAATGAGCCAACGTCGGAGTTACGCTCATCAAGTGGCCAGAGACGCGACTCCAAATGGATGATAACTGCTGGATGTGTAAATACATGTTCAGCCGTGTGCGTGGTGATAACATGTCAGTGTTGTATTTGCTCTGCTGGCGGAAAAGAGTCAATCAACGCGGGGTTAAGGATAAACTCTGGGTACAAAAACTGAGATGACAAGACAGCACTGTACCACAGGGGAACTCCCGTACCTGCACAGACTCACACAAATCTCCCGCATCTCTCCATCTCCTGAGCTGGGGTTTTTTTTTGTGTGTTTTTTTTTTGCATAATTTCTCCTGGTTGAAAGATTCAGTTTCCTCTTACTAGAAATAACAAGTGGGCAGTGTGTGTGTGTGTGTGTGTGTCTGAGAGAGAGAAGTGCTGTGACGATGAGGATCTGGAGGGGCATTCCTGATGTTAGCACTAATTTTGTACCCGTAGGGCTGTGTGTGTGTGTGTGTGTGTGTGTGTCTTTCTGTCCATCTGTGTTTATATTGGTCCCTGCAACTGGTTTATGCGTCTGTGTGTGTTGTCTGCGAGCCCATTGGTCACTGCTTGTTTTGGTGTTTGCACATGTGTGTGTGTGTGTTTGTCAGTTCACATCAGTCATTGCTGTGTAGATGTGTGTCCATCTGTGAGTTTATTGGAATCTTTGATGTTTGTATTTCTGTGTCTGTCTCTAGTCTGTTGGTGTTTCACTGTGTGTGTGTGTGTGTGTGTGTGTGTGTGTGTGTACAGCAGGAATAAAGCACCCCATTGATAAGAACAAGTTCTTCTTGTTAACGTATCAGTAGAGCTGGAGCTGCGAGCCAGCGCTGAAGTCCCAGGGGCGTATTTCTACACAACCCCCATGCTATGACACGGTAGTTACTATTCTGCAACCCTGGACACACACACAAACACACACACACAGGGCGAGATAGCCCGGGAACAGAACATGTGTTAACACTCTCTTTCCAAGAGATACATTGAAGAGGACATTGAGCAATGTTTCGCCTTACATCTCTCCAGCGGCCGCCTTCACTGCAGTTGTCTAAAATGCTTCCATGTGCAGTCTCCGCATTCCGACTACCTTTCTGAGGCATTTCGAGACGCTCCCCAAAGATACCCGACACCCAGGGGAAAGCAGATAGTCATGAGAAATACTTGCTAGCTCTTAGCAGTTTTAAATAACAGGAGGGGGAATTTTTGCCATTCTTTTTTTTTTTGACCGTGTGCCTATTGTTTTCCTCCTCTTATACACCGGGGAGATGGAGCCAAGGCTGCTCTTATGACAGTCGTAATCACCACCCCTGGCTGCTGCATAGGGACATCAGCGCCAATCGGTTGTTGCAGGGCATACCTCGTTGTCAAATAAAAGTGTCTGCGTGAAGGTCGTGCAGGAGAACAAAGAGGTTCAGTGTGCAGAAGGAGCACCTACAAAGCCCCGCCATTCCTGCGTACGCCTGCCCTGGCCTCTCGTCTGTTTGTTCAAAACCACTGCAGATCACCGGTGGGTGCAGCATGGGCCAGGCCGCACACTCGTCCCCCAGCTGCAGGGACCATCGCAGTAAATCTGTGCAGAGCCACACACTTAATCACGGCAGTGGGGTCGGAGCAAGTGGCTCAGCGTGACAAATGCGCGTGGGCGGTGCACGCCGGGAGCCCGAAAGCGCGGCATTCGGCGTGAGAATTACATACGCGAGGATTTGTGTTTAATAAAAAACAGGTCGCCAAACTCAAAAGTAAGACTCCTGAAAGCTCTGCCTTGTTAACATCTGTTTCTGCAGATAGATCAGGAAACGTGAGGGCGTCTGGGCAAGAACACAACCGCAATGATAGACAAGGGTTTAGCTCGCTGCATCTAAATTTAACGACGCCGTCCTCAAAGCGTTTTGAAGTGCGATCGCATAGAACATTTGCATGAACTAATTCACTAACTTGCCCCCCCCCCTCAACACAGGATATAAAGTGGAAATTCAAGATTTAAAGAGCCCGAAACGCGCTTTTAAAGACAAGCGAGGTCCTTTATTTTCCAGATGGCTTTGATACAGATCACAGCAGTGTCACCGCCAAAGCATGCTTTCCATTATTACGATTGTTTAAAAGCTTTACCTCTTAAAGTAAATGCAAAGTGACAAATCCAAAAGGGTTCAGACAAAGAGGAGGACGGGGAGGGGAAGTGGGGAGGGAGGGGGGGTCCAAATGAATTGTCTACAAATGGAATTGTCCCCATATCAAACCCGGGGAAACCACATAATATTCATATCAAACCCGATACATCTACCGCTTGAATTTCTAACCATGCAATCAGGGGCTCTGCCAAGTCAGTGAATACACCCCGATCAGGCTGATGATAAGAGGGGACCAACAGGGCACTGCGGCTTTGTGAGAGGCCGTGTTCTCGTTAGCTAGCAGACATCTCGAGTCAGTTCAGATATTAGCTCATCGCCTGTAAACGCCTCCTGTCTCGCAGGGCTACAAAATCCCGTCTCTGACAGGTACAAAGTCCACACGGCTCTTCCTTTAATGGCCCTCCAAACGCTTAGAAAGATTCTTGTTGAGAAGTGACCTTTTCAAGTGGCTCACTGGCTCCGTTGGTGGTGGAAAATTTGCTCTTAGCTTGCTGCGACGTATTTCTTTTTTTTTTTTTAAAGGAAATCACAGGAAACAGTATTGTGGCTCTGTGAATGGCGATGTTGGTCCATTTCTGTGTTCCAAAATATCTCAGTGGCTATTAAATGGATTGACACAACATTTGGTGCATACATTCATGTGTCCCTTAGGATGAACTGTCATATATTTGTACAACTTTTTTTTTTGTTTTACCAAAATGTTATATCGGCATGGAAGTGTTGTATCAGTATGATTTTTCTGAAGTTTTCAATAAAAAATACAGTGAATAATCACATAAATTCATTCCAATACTGCTTATGCTACTAATAATGATTCAAAAAGCAAAATTCAAGCCCAGTAATAACTGTGGATATTACAACTGGGGGCAAAGAAAACATATTATATGACTTATTTTATTTATTCCTTCAAAATACTTATACTGAAAATAATTTATTGCTTTCC
Organism: Scortum barcoo; assembly: GCA_023238725.1. Lineage (NCBI taxonomy): Eukaryota > Metazoa > Chordata > Actinopteri > Centrarchiformes > Terapontidae > Scortum > Scortum barcoo. Next base: position 18,303,130 of record CM041543.1, read on the forward strand.
ATATTCCCCTCATCCATTAAAAGAGATAGATAATGTTGAAAAATATATTTTAGTTCTGTTTTATAATGCATGCAGGTTGTTTAAGTTGTAATTTCACTTTAAATCTGAAATGTTTGGTGGGATAATTGCAAAACTGTCAGTTTAAAGAAAAAAACATATATTTTTTTCCCATGATGGCTCCTCGAGGAACTGAGAAAAAGCAAAACCATCATTTTTCCATGCCCTTTTTTTCATGTGGGACCATTAAAGGGTTACAAGAACTTCTGTCAAGATTTATTAAGACAAACAAATCCTCCTCCCACATGTTGCTCACGCTGCTTCGCCTATGCGTGATGTTAACACGACGACCACGCTGCGCTGACATAAAACCCGATCTCGCCGCCTGGCAGGACATTGTTGTTAATGTCACTCTGGGCAACATTTATCACTCTTTCATCTTTCTTCCCTCTGAGCGTCAGTGCCAAAAATGCCGTTAGCGACTGCTCGCTCTGTCCTCCTTCTTTTAGTGCTGTTATTCTGGGCAGTGGGTCTTATAAATAACTAATAAAGACCAAAGCTATGACGCATTCATCTTAATGCTAGGTGGCATCAGGGACAGGTGCACCGGCTTATTCCTACCTTTTCTTACGACAGCGTAATTAATCTGCTTTGTTCCAAGTTAAGAGCAAAAGGGTGGACGGTGGAAAGAGACAAATGAAAAAACCAAAAGGGAAAGTCATGAATTTTACAGTGAACCCAAAGCTACGAGCACCTGACCTCAACTACCTTTACACTTTCTTCCTCTTTCTGTTTTTTTTTTTTTTTGCACTGAGCACCACTTCCTTAAAAATAAGAAGACACAGACATGATCTGTTCCTGAAATAGAGCTCAAACGAGGATAAGTGATGCTGAAGAGGGGAAAGTGTGTGTGTGTGTGGTGGTGGTGGTGGGTGATATTAGCCATATGTGATTCATTTACAACAGCATGCTTCAATTAATTTGGGCAGGGTGGCAGGCACCATGGTCGGGCCCGGTGCCACAACGAGCGAGAGAGGAAGAGCGATCCGCCGCTCCGTGAGGGATGAGCAATGAAAGCAGATCCCGGGCGAATCGATACGCCTTACATTATTGCTCACACCGATCTCATCCCCCCTCGACTTTTCCGTCCTCCCCTCTACCTCTCTCGCCTCCTCCCTTGCCTCCTCTGAGCCTCTTTGTTCATATTTCCTTCGCTGGACGAGGCCCGTGAAAGCCGAACAAGGCGCTCTGATTCATCGGGCGTCTCAGAAGCGATAATTCTCATGTAGGCGTCCACCTAGAGACACCCTAAGGATGTTTCGTGAGACGGTTCTCTAACTGGGGTGGCGTGCTGCGGCAGTAAGTGAAAGCGAATGGAGGGGTGGGGGGGGGCACAAACTGGCGAGGGGCAAAAACCACAGTGACCAGATGGAACCGCAGATTGTTTTAAAGGGGCTACTGCCTCAGCAAAACCATATGGGGCAAAAATGCTATTTAGCAAAATCTCATTTATGTTTTTTCACGACATGGTGAGCAGCACTGGAGTATCTTGTAAACAAAAGATAAAGCATTAACGCTGTCAACACGTGATGGAAAAAGGAAAAGGAAAGAGGAAAAAAAAATCCTGCAGCCTCATTTGCATCTGTGCGTCCCCGGGGCATGTTGTTGTGAGGAGTTTTATTTCAACTTGTGAGCAATATTCCAAAATAAGAGCACATGAACACTTGCCAGGCTTTAATACCATAAAGTATTAAGTTACAGCAAAGCTTGCCAAGGCTAATACTGTGATTGTAACAAGAATAAATAACCAGAAAAAAATGTTTGATGATGATGAATTTACCAGAGGAAAGGAGTGTATATTCAGGCGCGGGATAGGAATATTAAATTACGACACTTGACAGGAAAAGACAAGCGATGGCATCAATATGGCAAAGGATTAAACAGTGTAGCTTAGCGGTGTCTGACAGCATAATTATATTTTTAGCCGTCTGTTTTGTAAGCTGTTTCACCTGGCTTCTGATGTAATCTGGATTTATCCAAATTCCTGCCTCGTGCATCAGTGGGGATTTTTCACAACGAAAGACAAGGGGAGGGCTGGAACAGATAATACGGCCTTTTTCAGACATCCAGCACGATGTATGTTTTTGGCCGTCCTGCAAAAAAAAAAACAAAAAAAATGTCTCTCTGCTTCCCAGGCAATTAAAACTTTCCACGAGGAAAAAAATGATTGGCGTAGTATTTAATCTGAAAGCGGAGACACAGGAGTATAGATGTAGAGCTGTAAAGCGAAAATGAACAACCTCCATGCCTCATCCCAAGAGTGTGTGTGTGTGTGTGTGTGTGTAAAGTGTGTGCTGCACGTCTCTTTAGGATAATGCAACCCGCTAAATTAAAGTACAAAGATAATAATAAAGACGATAACATTATGATCTCTTTAGTCACCCTTAAGTAAATAAGCAAGGTTTGGGGTTACATCTGTGTGTATATGAAACTACATTCAATGCACTATATTGTAATTATCTCTAATTAGAATCTAGTAATTAATAAGTGTCTCAGGTCATATGTGTGTAAATTGTTGTGAGACACTCTCCACTCAGCACTAATTTGAAATCACACAATAATAAATCAGCTGCAGGGAGAGGCTGTCAGAAGGAAAGAGGTTCAGGGGACCGTGGTGTTTTGGTGTTTCAGGGCTTAGTTAATTAGTTGGAGGGGAAAGCCAAAGATAAACACAGATTGTCATTCAAGCACGGGCTGAGCCTTTAAACAGCTGTCCACAGCTGGAGGGGCCTGATCAAATCAAGGCGCCGAGACAGAACTGTGCAGGGTGAGGACACGCTTTTCCAGTTTGGTGGATGTAGGACTGTGTATTTTTTGTTTTTTTTTCATTCAAATATCTTATTACATCACTTGAGATTAATATACTTTTCAGTTTGTTTTAGCTCTTCTCTTCCTCTGGTATTTGTATTCACCTGTAATATCTTTTCAATTAGCAGCTCAAACCTTTTCCAAACTGAAAGTTGAATTTTATTAGAAGGAAACCAGTAAAAGACACGAAATGAGCAACAGTAGATATTCTTTACATCCAGTGGGCTGGTAACAACAAATATCAGTGTCATTGAATTGGCCAGTATGATCGCACTACCTTCTATCACAATAGTAATATGTTGATAAAATCACATCCTCATTTGTCAAAACAGTTTTATCTTGACTGTAAAACATGTGCAAATGTATTTTCCCTCTTGAAGCAGTGAAACCAGTCAGTATCTCACAAGGAAAAAAAAGGAAAGAATAAAGGAAACTCAGAAGTATAAATGTAAATATGTGGGTGGCAAAATTTGATCTTCTCTCGCATTTCTTTTCCCTTTGATCATCTCGCGACCCCTTAAATTCATCTCTCGACCTCGCTCTCGACCTCGATGTTGGAAACCACTGAGCTGAAGCTTATTCAGGAGTGAACGCAAACAATTTTTTTTCCCCAGTCGGCAGAATAATGAGAGCTTTAAGACAACTCAGGCTTTTTGCTCAGCGCTGAAGACTATCTTGACCTTTGTGACTTAATAAGTGAGTCTCTTAATGTTTTATTTTTGGATTCATAGCATCTGGTGGCTCGAACCTCACACCCCCATCCTGAAGCCGTTGCAGAGGATTAAAGTTACTTATCTCGCTCACACGCCGAGCGGCTGATAAGACATCTGTGTCATCACAGATCCACGATGAGCTCTGAGTCAGGGTCTGCTTAAGTGACTCATGGATCTACAGTATTTGTACAGTTCAGCCTGGGAGGCAGGATCGGCCCCCGAGCCCCCGTCCACCCACCCAGAAGACTTCCTCTTTGCTCAAGTCAGGAGGGAAAATTTAGCCCAGATGTTGACTTCAAACAAAAGAAAAGCTGCAGGGATTGGAGGTGGGATCAGGCCCATCTTTCGCGTGACCCCGAGACCCGCTCCTTCCTGGCATCTGTCTATTTTCCTCCTCTCCTGTTCTCTCTCCGATGATCCCCTCTAAGTTGCTGTCTCGCGGGACCTTTTGCTTTCACTCCTAAACAGCGCAACCATTTTTTTAACGAGCGCCGTGTCATTCGTTCTCACTTTGTCTGCGCACTTTGCCGCCGTTGCGCATGAAACGATGAGAAAATCCTGTTCGACGTTCAGCGTTTTCGCCAAAAAAAGGTGAAATTCAGGGATTTTTAAAGCTCTCACAACACACACACGCACACACAGTTGAGCTTCTAAATGCTAAAAACAACCAGACAGCAAAGTATTTCACATTTTTTTCAGCCTTGTGCTGTATCTTTCTCTCTCAAATATCTGGGCAAACAGAGACAACTTGATGACGCACCGCTTTTTCCAGGCAAGGCTTCGGTGAAGATTAAGCAGAAAAATGTTGCAGCTGTAAAACATCAGTAGTAATTAAACAACAGGTTTTGGAGATAAGGTGGCGCAGTGAAAAAATAAGGGTCTTCTTTCTTACATAATTACACAGGAAGGAGCATTTGCATTTTTTTGTATTTTTTATTTCAACAGCCAGACATGTCGAGGCGTTGTTCTCTCCCCCATTTTTACAGAGTAGAGGTAAACACCTTTCCCCAAGACGCCGTCTAAAGTCACCCTGGGAAATGGAAGAAATGACCTAAATGAAGAGGAAGTGCAGATGCTGATTGAACGTATAAATGACGGCACTTGACCTCGCCCCAGTTTGTGCCTCTACTAATGCTTCACCATTACGTTCAATTGAAGACTGCTTTAACAAGAGTCTGCAGCCACGCTAGCAGCTGTGCAGGGCTGCACCGTAAGCATGGAGGTGCTTTAAGGCTAAATCAGGTACGATGGTTAACAATGTGGAACATTTGCTAATTACTTAAAGAACCTTATTAGTTTTGCGGGTCTTGGGACATAAACCAAAATATTGGACAAATTAGAAATTCTGGCCCGATGACGGCGCTTGCTATTGCAGTTCATCCTGAGGGCAACATGGATGTCTGCACCAAACTTCAGGGCAATGAATCCGAGAGCTGTTGAGATATTTCACTCGAAACCACAAATGTCAACCTCAATGTGGAGCTTGATGAAAAGTCAGGGGATCAAATTAAAATTAAAGTAAAACAAAGTAAAACAAAAGGAGGACCTTTCCCAAAGGGCGGACTGCTCCATTAATGCTATATTATCTTTCGTGGCAGAGAGCGAGCCGGAGTCAGCACAAAATGGCCCCCACTTATCTCAACAATTACACTTTGCTAAGCAAGTCGTCAGAGGTATTAATCTTCAGGAGGGACAAGGATGACATGGCAGTCACATGTCAGAAACAGCGGGAATCCACAACCCTGTCTTCCTGGCCTCTTGTGGGCGATTTTAGACCTCTCCTTTCCTTCTCTCTCTTTCTCCCCCCTCCACCCCTCTCGCTCGTGCTCCTCTCTCCCCCATCCCTCCCCTCAGCAGAACTACACAGGGGCTTGCTTGTTGTCAACTCAGTGTTTTTACAGCCTGGCATTAGCACAGGGCAGCATTCACTCAGGACACTGCACTCACTCTGCCCCCCCCCCCCTATAATTCACATGCTTACGTGAGAGCGCGCTGCTTTCGCCGGCGCTCGCGGACTGACCCTGACTGAGCATCGCCGGCCTTTTGACAGCCCAGCAGAGCCTTTTACTCCTCTTATAAAAGCAACTTTAAGCCTTGCAAAATAAATCTTTTGCACATTTTTAACGCCACATATAACACCCCTTGCGGCTCCGATTGAGCAGCGTCGTATCGAGTTTTCTCGGGGCCTTCGAGTTGTTCAAAGGTAGGGAGGTAAATGTTGTTTAACCTAACTTCTGCCGTCTAATTAGAGGGCTCCATTTCATCATTCATTCGGAGGGGGGAAACCACATCCTCTTACGATGTGCATATTCTGTATTTGTTGTGTTTGTACTGTCTGTTCTGTTTTTCAGCGTCTGCCAATCATGGTGTATTTGCACAGAGGGAGCGCGATGGAGAAAAAAAAGTGGAAGAGAGGAAAAAAAAAAAAGAACAAATTTCGGTCTTGAGGGTCTGAAGAGTTGGTGCAATCCTCAGACTCCCTTGCCTGCTCTCAGCTCACTCCTTGAGTGAAATATACAGCGTGTTGTTGGCTGACTCGTTTTCCTTGGCTGCAAAAATGTGCCGCTCTCTTCTGGGAGCCACGCTGTGACATTACACGCATGTAGATTGATAATCGACGGGGGAAAAAATAATTACATTGCCCTAGAAATTAATGAACGAAATTGATTGCCCACTCTGAACATTATCAGCATATTTTTTCTTTAAGCCACTGAAATCTTGAGGGGGGATGGGCCTGATTACATCATGGCTTTGGCGATTCGCGATATGACTGTGGCTTCCCACAGCTAAGTTCCTTCGAAGATCTCGCCATGATCTCGCTACTTGTGGGGAGGTTTTTAAACACTGATGTTGCTGGCACCTTTGAAGTGCCTTTCAGTGTCCAGATGTAAATTCATGCAGGGAGAAATGTGATAAGCTAATGATGTCTCCAGGGACCAGTGTGAATATAACCAAGGGAAAAACATATCTGCATAACTGAGTGGGCTTTTCTTCCCTCCCGCCGTTACTCTCCTTTTTTTTTTACAGTGTTTTGGGGCCTGCACAGGAGCAGATGGACAGAGCGGGCTTTGATGTGCTCTGGGGTCATGTGTATCTGCAGTTTTATCAAGGTGCACAAGCATGCAGAGTAAATATGCCACACCAAGGTCTCTAGGCAAGGCAGAGAAGGGGAATTTCCACCGTGAGATTCAGGAGAGGGTGTAGGCTGAAATATTTCCCTGTTTTTGTGCAATGCATAGCTTGAGCAGAATACCAGAAGAAGGTACAACATGGATGTTTTCACTTACAGGAGCCGAAAATCAGTTAATATAAGAAAGCTTAGGACTGACATTTTTAAGTCATTTTTCAAACCAGCACAGTTATTGTGTTCAGGCTATTTCACCACTGACTCCTGCTCAGGTTCTTTTGCCTTACAACAATGAGCAAAATCTAATTAACATGCCGGGTAATGGCCCGAGCATATTTGCCTATAGCCCCCCTCTCGTCCGTTTACGTGTCTGTCATTTTATCCGTTCGCGTGCCAGAAAGAGACATCCCACAACGCCGAACCGAGCCGAACAGCTGCAAAAACACGTCCATCAAGGAGAAAATAAAAATAGGCTGTTTCCTCTAAATTCACTCAATCAATAATTCATGCCGCGCGCAGAAGCTTGATTTATGGAGGAATTAAACGCTGTGGACTGGGCCTTGCGACGGCCGTCCATCTCGGCGACGTGGCAGCCGAAATTAAACATGAAAGGCAAACACTGAGAACAACTCAAATCATCTCACGGGGAGCTGACGTATCGGCGCCGCACGCAACCCGGACGGCCTGATTGGGCCGAAACAACGGCGACGAATCTGAGCGGGAGCCGTGTAATTTGTTCGGCAAGTTTTTGCGAGTTATATATGAAGGCGCGGGTCGCCCGGAGTCAAGGAGCTACATTAATACCGTTTGGCAACCGAAGGCAGGGATCAAAGGGAAACGTGCACCTGCTGACCTGTGGAGATCCTGTGTGCCTGTCTGACCCTGACTTTGACTATAAACTAGCATAAAAATCCACCAAACATGACAGTTTTAGTATTTTACTTAAAAGTCAAACTGAAATTTGAGTTCGCCTCTCTTTTGTCAGTAATTTATATTTGCTTTCATGTGTAAGGAAATAGAAACTGTACTGATACTGTGGCTGTTGTGCATATTTATGGGGGCTTCAGAGGATAAAACTGTCTTGGACATTGGACACTGTCACCCTCCATGGTGCGCTACTGACTTTTTTCTTTGTTTCAGCTTATCTGCGTAATGTTGGCTGTCCATTGCTTTAACAATATTCAACATTTGGCAGAAGGTACTACACTGTTAAATTTGTATTTCACTCAGAAAATGGAATTAAAAAGCTACTTGAAGCTAGCTAATGAACGTCTTTGGGGAGCAGTGAAGTTGGAAGCACTGTCGCCGCAATAAATAAACACAATTTTTGATCATTTTTATGGAAGCAGAGAACAGCCAGGCTTGCTTTTTTTTTTTTTTTTTAATACAGTTATCTGGAGATGATTCTGCCGTATCTTAAATCAACCTGTTATCATGAGAAAACAAAAGCCTGTTTCCTCTTATTATAATGTTTGAATGTCTATTTAGAGTTGGTTTTACAGTCAACAGGTGTCCGTGGGCTATGTGGAGATGCCGTCGGGTCTTTATGTGAAGTGGGAGGCACTTGCAAGGAAAACCGGATGGTCTTAGTAATGTCTTTACTTCTGCCAATTTTAACAGGCTTTCCACTAACAAGACCACGCCATTTGTAAGATGAAAGTAGTTTTATTTGGATTGGCTGAGGGGTGTAAAGGGGGGGTCGATGGAAGGGATGCAAAAGGGGTCGGAGAGTGAGATGAAGGGGTCGAAGGCCGAATATTCGAGTTCTCTGTGATTACCCTGCGATCTCAAGAAAACAAAAGCCATAGTCTTGTCATAAATTCTCTCATTATCTTGGGAAATACGCCTTTTGTTTTCCTGCGATAACAAGATAAACAAACTTAACATAACAACATTTAAAAAATATAATCCTAAGCACACTTTGACCAAGCACAGAAGTCAGAAACTAACACCAAAGAGGTACAGTTTTAAGAGCGAAAGTGAATTTTTAAGGCGAGTCAACAGCAGCACAATGGCGGGCCAATGGAAAATGCTAAATTACCAGTAAAGCAAGTAAATTAAGAGTCAGCAAATTGATTTGGTGAGGTTGTCATCTATGCCTGCTGACATTAAGCCCATAATACCAAACCTTAAGGTGTAGTGAATAAGACAAGGCGTGTTCAGTCTAACAATCTAATAAGTGTGTGTGTGATTCTTTGGATGTATCTTGATGTAATCTACTCTGCACGGACGCATGTGTGTATGTGTGTGTGTGTGTGTGTATGTTGAGTGCGTATAAAGCAGTGAGAGGAGAGGCAGTGACAAGGAGCCCGGCTCGGTGCTGAATCAGTCCACGGGGGCGCGGACGCGGCGTTGTCAGATGGAATTACTTTGGCTGCGTCTGTAAGTGCTCCAAATCACCGAGAGAGAGAGAGAGAGAGAGCAAACAAAGATGAGACTGTGCTTTTCATTCGAGGTTAATTATCCAGCTGTAATTAAACAAACAAAAACACCCTTCCGATCAGAACTGGTCCTTAAAAATGAAAGATCTTACTGCACAGAGTCCAAACTAAAAGTAATAAGCTCCTTCTTGGACACCATGTGACCCCCCCCCCCATCCCCTAGATACCACTGGATATATTTTTTTAGTGTGTGATTAAAATGCAAATGAAGGCTCGGGCACCGTGGCCGGGTGAGGTGGGTCAGGAGGGCGGCGCGCAGGAGCGCAGGGGGAGAGAGCGACTATTTTCTGCAGCGTGAGGGCGAGCGGGGAGGATCTGTGGCTTACAGCCATCACGGAGAGCTGCTGGAGGAGAGGCATTCTTTATTCTGAGGAGGAGGGGAGGAGGAGAGGAGGAGGAGGAGGGACAGAGAGAGAGAGAGAGAGAGGTGAGCAGAGCGCACACGTCGCACTATCAGCTGAATCCATCTAAGACAGCAACTCACAGGGAGTCCGGGGTCGGAGCCGCGCAGGAGAACAAGTTTTTGCTTGCCCCCCCCCACCCCCTTCCACCTTCCTGCCTTCACTAACACCACCACCAACTACACCTCCAGCAGCGCCAGCCAAAGAGCGCACCGGCCGTCATGGCCCGCGGCGGAGCAGGCGGCGCACACTTCGGCGAGCGCGTCCTCACCGTGCGGGCGGAGCGCGGAAGAAGCGGAGCAGCGGCCGCCCTGCCGCCGCTTTCCTCGGTGCTCCTGCGCTGCTGCAGACGGCGCTGAGTCCGGGACGGAGGAGCCGCCGCGCCGTGGAGCTCGGGAAACAAACATCCAGAGAGAGAGAGAGAGAGGGAGAGAAAGAAAAGAGGGGGGCGAGAAGAAGAAGAAGAAAAAAAAAGTGGTGGACAGCGGTGCAGCGAGAGAGAGAGAGAGAGAGAGAGAGAGAGAGGTGGTGGTGGGGGTCCATGCAGGGGAATATGCTGTTCCGTAGAGCCGCCGGGTTCACGCCGCTGATCGGAGCCGACCCGCACCGAGCGGAGCTTTACGCGCGGTGACACGGCGGGACCGCAAGGAAGGAGCCGGGGAGGGTGCGCACGGAACCGGGGAAAAGTTGGAGCTGTAGCGCGGTTTTACACGGAGGAAGGCTCGCCAAAGGTACAGTGGCTGTTTCTTAATAACCCCCGCACCCATGGCAGAGTTGTTGGGAGAGAAATGTAATGTATAAAAAAGAAGAGAAGGTGGAGAGAGAGAGAGAGAGAGAGAGAGAGAAAACCAGGCCCAAGTTGTATTTTAATTTGGACTTTATGAAAGGCGACGAGCCTTTGTGGAGCAGACCCGTAATAACATAATATCTTTCCACCTCCTTGACGAGCATCCAGTAGGAGAAGATAATCCCTTCACCAGATTTTTTCACATGAATTGAACGCGTTGGCTGGTTTTCTCTGTCGGTTAATTGGATGTTTGATCGAGTTAAAGACCGCCGCTGCGCCACAGAGCGCACGGCTCCACATTTTTCACCAGCGAGAAAACCTGACATTTTTTTGGAGAGGAGGAGGTGGTGAGAGGAGAAAGGAGGAGGTGGAGGGGGGGTCTTTTCTGCTCTCAATGCACTGCACGGTTTCCAATGCCCCCCCCCCCCCTCTTTTCTCCATCCTTGTCCTTTGAAATAATTCATTCAGATGAACACCGCTCGCTGGGCAGGCTTTGAAGTATACCTGATCCGCCTCTTATCGCCTCTTTAAACGCCCGATCCATTTTAAACTTTTAATTGCGTTTCTGTCGCTAAATCCAGTTCTAATCGGATTGTCCTGGCCACATATCACAGCGTTCATCTGGTGGGGAGAAACTGTGCTCCCTCAGCTGGAAATTAAATAAAAAAAAAAAGGAGAATGAAAAAAGAAAAGAGGAGGAGGAAAAAAGTGCCCTTTTTATCACTTTGGTGAAATTAAATAAAAAAAAAAAGGAGAATGAAAAAAGAAAAGAGGAGGAGGAAAAAAGTGCCCTTTTTATCACTTTCTCTGTTTGATCCATCCCTGTCTCTTATTTATCAGGTGTTGTCTGGTTGGTGAAGTGTCCAGCTTGATGTTTTAAGGTTGATGCTTTTTTTTTCGGGGGGGGGTGATTTTTTTTTTGGGGGGGGGGTGATTTTATTTATTTATGCAGCTGTAATAATCTTGATGCTGCTGCCTTCTGCTGTTGATTTTGCCGCTGTGGCAGCACATTTTATCGCCTCATGTGGTTGCTTATGCACCCCACCACCACCACCCCTGAAGCTTATTTGATTAAATTTAGCTCTTTCAATTTAGAAAAGTAGATCACAGATGTGTGTCAAAGGATTGTTTTTTTTTTTTTCCTCCATCTCTGCCACAAAGAGGCCGTGCAGTCTCCACCTCGCCAACAAACAACACAGGGGATGGGAAGAAGCAGGGCGGCGAGGGCAAGCAGATGGATCTCCAACACTCACAGTTTAGCTTTTCTATTGCACAGATTCTCCTGTCTTGACAACATTTCCTGTCACGACATACCAAATCTGAAAGTTAATTTTCAAAAATGACCCAAAACTGCAGGAATTCAGGCTGTTTTCCGACTAACTGGCCCCACGAACCCTGCAGGACACCTTAATCCACGCTCATGGCCGTTCCTGTGCTTAACACTCACCCCGTCGTTCCCATTATTGCGTGTCACCCAACACTGACTCAGGGTAGAGCTTCACTTAAGCTGTGAGCAGATACAGATGACAGCCGGTATCTTTCAATCATGTGTGGGAAGAGGATTGGGGGAGAAAAAAATGTTTGATGGGTCATAAAACTTGAAATAATGGGTCTTGAGGTTTACTGTAATCCAACGGCCTCCAAGCCTCCCGGTGGTGAGGGGAAAAAATAGAGTGTATCGATCATTTATCGCAGGTGGAGGGACTAAATTATTTTCCAATCCCATTTCACTTGACAGCTCGTGTATGTCACTTCCAGCGAGGAGAGGAGGAGGAGCAGTGTTCCTCGACTGCCTCTCCTTTGTTTTGCGGCTCCCCTCTCCTCCGCACCCCGAGGTCTGGATTTCGACGATGGCCTGCGTGTAATAACGACCTCCTTTCCCTTTAGGCCACCGGCAAAACAGTCGCCTCTGTTTACTGTAAGCACTCGTGTTTACTCGTGTACCTCTGCCCACAGTGGTTGCTCAGGCAGACAGGAAAGAAAAAAAAAAAAGACAGCCGTAACTTGGTTTCTGCTTTCATATTTATATCCAGGAAACTGTGTCCACACAAAGAGGTGATGTCTTTATTAGTCTTATCTCTTTTTTCCCCCCCAGTTTTTTTTTTTCCATTAAACAGCATTAACGTTGCTCAGAAGCTCGGTGAATCCATGAGTGTGTCCTTCCAGTGCTCTATTCCCTCCTTTGATAGAGCGGAAGGGATAAAAGCCTTCTTTATGTCTGCGAAACCGGATGTGCAAGAGCTGTTCTGAATATTTATCAGACGACTCTTTCTTTTTCTTTTTCTTTTTTTTCCATTTTTCTTTTTTAAATAGCCATCGCATAATTTGACAGCAGTGAACGGTGTGTTTTGTGACTCTCTGTTTTGGAGAGAGGGAAAGAGTGAGAGGGGAGGGGAGGACGGTTGGCGGCGTGTGTGTGTCTGTGTGTGTGTGTGTGTGTGTGTGTGTGTGTGTGTGTGTGTGTGCATGTTTGTAAGTCAAATAAAGAGAGAGGAAGAGGGGGGAAAGAGAAGCCCCCCCCTTTTTTTCTTCTTTTTTTCCAAGAACAGGCCACCCTTAAATATACTAATCCAGCATTTCTTTGTTTTCCCACAGGTCTCTGGATCCAAATGTCACCCCCCTTGGACTCTGCCCCGGCCGGGGACCAGCAGTGTGTGACGGACAGGCGAGTGGAGCCTGTGGTGGCTCTCTACTGCGTGGCTTCAAATTGGCCCTGGCTGAGCTCTGCATGGAGCAGCGAATGAAGAGTCCTGCTATGGTCTGATGTCTCAGCATGGATGGAGTCAGTCAGAGGACTGGCCACCACTAATGAGACCATCGCTCTTCAGCTGAGGACTAGCATTTACAGGATTACTCCCACAGTTTCCTGCTCTTTTCCCAGCTAACTGCATCATTACCAAAACTCTCCTAGGTGGACTTTTCGTGGGTCTGGTTTTTGGTGGATATATACGTCATTGCCTTTTCTAATTTTCTTATTTGTTTTATTTTATTTTTATTATTTTTGTTGGTTTCCCGTATCCTGTTTTGTTATTCCACTATGGAGTTTCTGGCCGGACCCTGGAATAAAGATTGGACTTCATTCTTGCAATTTTGGTTGACTGTCATTCTAAGCCTCCAAATGCAATTCAGCCCTGGTGCCTCTTGCCCAGAAGAGTGTCGTTGTGACAACTCGTTTGTGTACTGCAATGAACGCAGCCTGACATCAGTGCCTCTGGGGATACAGGAGGGCTACAAGGTCCTCTACCTACACAACAACCAGATAAACAATGCTGGCTTCCCTGTGGAACTTCATAATCTGGCATCCGTGGAGATTGTCTATCTCTACGGGAACCAACTGGACGAGTTTCCCATCAATCTGCCCAAAAACACCAGGGTCCTGCATCTTCAGGAGAACAATATCCAAACGATCTCCAGGGCAGCCTTGGCCCAGCTGACTCGACTGGAGGAGCTGCACCTCGATGATAACTCCATCTCCACAGTGGGGGTGGAAGAAGGGGCCTTTAGGGAGGCAGTGAGCCTCAAACTCCTCTTCCTCACCAAGAACCACTTAAGCAGCGTTCCCATTGGCCTTCCCGAGGATCTGAAAGAGCTGAGGTTGGACGAGAACCGCATTGCCGTCATCGCAGAGGAGGCCTTTCAGAATGTGACACGCCTGCAGCGCCTTCTGCTGGACGGGAACCTGCTGACGGACGAGGGCATCGCACCGGGGACCTTTCAGGACCTGGTCAACCTCCGTGAGCTGGCCCTGGCCCGCAACTCACTCACCTTCCCCCCTCCCCTCCTGCCCAGCCAGTCACTGGTCAAACTCAGCTTGCAGGAGAACCAGATTGACCAGATACCTGTGGCAGCGTTCGCTCCCCTAAATAGGCTGGAAAAACTGGATATCTCCAGCAACCAGCTCCAGACTCTGACACAGGGTGTGTTCGATGGCCTGTCGAGCCTGCTGAAGCATCTCATGGTGCGAAACAACCCCTGGCGCTGTGACTGTGCTGTGTGAAATGGGTGGTGGTGTGGCTCAAGTCTTTGCCTTCCTCCATCAACGCCCGAGGGTTCGTGTGCCTGAGTCCGGACAAGGTGCGTGGCATGGCAATCAGAGAGCTCACACTGGATATTATTGAGTGCCCGGTTGACGGCGACCAGCCGCCCTGGCCCACCCTCCGCTCAACACCTCCTCCCCCACCCACAACCACCCCCGTCACCACCATGATCTCCACCCTCATCACCACATCCCTCCCTTACTACTTTGACTCACCCTCCCCTCCTTTACCCCCCAGCCATAACAACCCTCCCGGGCCCCTGCCTCCTTACGAGGACTCCCTTCAGATCTCCTTCCACGTGGTCAACTCCACCAGTATCGAGGTGAGCTGGGCCTCGTATTTCACCGTCACAGCCTACAAGGTCACTTGGGTCAAAAGGGGCCAAAGCCAAATAAACGAAGGAATGCGGGAGCGGACGGTGAGTGGGGACCGGCGGCATACCAGCCTGACCAACCTGGAGCCCCGGTCTGTGTATCGGATCTGCGTGCACGTGCTGGACACCCTTAACTCCTACAGGCCCGGAGAGGATACTATATGCTCGGAGGCCAGGACCAAGCCCGCCGCGTCTACTAAGCCTCCCGGTAGAGAGCAAGCTCCTCAGGAGAGCATCAACTCCACGCTGCTAATGGCTGGGATCATAGGTGGGGCGGTGCTCATCATCCTGGTGACGCTGCTCGGCCTGTTCTGCTGGCACATGCACAGGAAGAGTCGGTCATCTTCGACTAAGTGGAAATACAACCGGGGCAGGAGAAAAGACGACTACTGTGAGGCTGGAACCAAGAAGGATAACTCCATTCTGGAGATGACTGAGACCAGTTTCCAGATAGTGGCACTGAACAATGAGCAGCTGCTCAAGGGAGATTTCCGCATTCAGCCCATCTACACGCCCAACGGGGGCATTGGATTTAGAGACTGTCACCTCAGTAACAACAGCATAGCCTACTGCAAGAGCAGCAACGTGCCCAGTACAGAGTTCTGCCACACGTGATGCAGCAGCAAATAGTACAGCGGCATACCCACGTATACACACACACACCAGAAACACTTAACATGCATAGATACACATACATACACCGTTTGTGTAGACAACAAAAAACATAAAACTTCTAGTGAAATATAACTGTACTATATATATTTCCAAGTTCTGTCTACAATGTAATTTATACTGTGGATAATAATGTGGGATTCTCTGCTATCTTTTTTATTCCTAGAAAAAGAGATACAAGTGTTTCTTTTTTTATAACCAGCAGGGTTTTGAAAGTTGTTTTAATGGTCAGTACTGTACATTGAACATGGATTTGTACAATCACGGCACCCTGGGTGTAGCTTCTGACGAACGCTGTCAGCCTTGGAAATGTTGGGGCGCTTAGAGGGCTGGGATCCTTTGCTAACCACAGAAGAAAAAATATGGCCTTTCTTTCTTTTCTTTTTTTTTTTCTGCGCTTTGAAACACTGCAAGCCCTCCCCGGTACAACAGAACAGTAGTAAAGACAACACAGCACAGGGGAAATCCAAACACTGCTGATTAGAGCGCTGTGGAAAACTGGTTCATTGGTATGGCATGCTGTTAAACAAGGAAAAAAAAAAAAAAGAATTGAAGTGCACTTTCTTATTAATGGAGGCCAGGCAGGAAATGAGCAGAGGTTGTGATCACATGTAAGAGTTTGTGGATGGTTGTTTAGGAAGAATGTCACCAGCGCTGTTGAAAAGGCCTGGAGTAAGATTTCCCCGCTAGAAGCATCTTTGTTCTCCTGGTTTTATGGTGGAACAAAGGCGGGCTTAGTAAGAGACACTTTTTGGGAGAAACTCCGAAAAAGAATGTGTCATTTTCAGCACACTTGTTTTTTTTTTCTTTTTCATAAGGTGGTGCAATTGTTAACATGAGTTTAAAAAGTAACAAAGGCTTATTGTCCCTAATGAGGTGCATGGATGTGCTGAGACTCTCAGATCCTTTTGAAGAAATTCCCTAATTTGTTCAGCCTTTTTTTTCCCTCCCCAACCAGATTTTTTTCCCCCCTGTTTTTGGCAAGTGAGGCCACAAGGGGGCAGTTTCCCTCAGCGTCTTGTGTGGGACGGAGGAACAGAGGGCAAGACAGACGAGAGAGGGGAAAGAAAGAAAATAAAGCTGTATAGATCACTTTACCTCCGCCATTCCCCCTGGAGACCATTTCCCAGACGACATTACTCACGCTCAAACAGCATTGTTTGGAGTATTATTGCTCATCGAGCTACTTAATGATGTGGAATCATTTAAAACTAACAGTGTTTTCTGTGTTTGGTGGCTAAATGATATGGATTTTCACCGCTGTGGTCTATCATGGAGGTGGAAAAAGGGAGGTAGGGGGCTTGGTTCCTACTCCTTTCTGTGTGTGTGCATACGGAGAGCGTGATGAATCTCAGAAAAAGCGCACGCACACACACACACAACGCTAATTACACACCCACTTATTTCAACCTTGTCCCGGCGTTCATTAGGCTTTTTGATAAATTAGGAAATTACCACAATAAGATCGCGCTCCGCCCATGATCCTCGCAGTGTTGTGACTGAGCGGCTCATCTAGCGTCTCATCATTTACCCCTTTGTGTTCACTTATGAGGCTGTCTACTCCATTTGCGGCGCGCTCACCTGAACAATGCACCTGCTCGCTCCACTGCGATGATCCTCATCCCCCCCGTCCACCTTCATTTTCTGCCCCCCCCCCTTCACTCTCCATGTCTGTCTCCACTGTCTGTCTTCCCACCTCTGATCCCTGCGTGGGCTCAATTAAAGCAGTTTTCCCTCGGCCCCTCCAGCCCCTGGGCCGTGGTGGCAGCTCCTTCCTTGCGTGTGAGGTGCCAGTGAGCGGTCTTCATTATGCACTCCTTAAGAAGACTTTATTTGATTTGACAAGATTTTATTTGGAGGGGCCAAGCTTAACGAATTCCCACCGCCGACCCCTCTGCCCCCGTCAAACCCACCCACCCATCTCTCCTCATAATCCTCAACCAAAAAAGGGAGAAAGTATGTAGACCTTATTTTCACTTGGCTGCGTGGAGCTCACGCTGGGAGGGAGAGAGTGCGTTAACTCTTTGTGAGGCGCCACGGCAGAGAACCAGCGCAGACTAGGATTTTTAAGGGCTTGCACTCGAGTTATTCTGGGGTGTCGAGATTATCTCTGGAGTTGGGGGTGGGGGTGGGGTTCACCTGAGCAGTTTGAATATCTCAAAGTAGCCGCACTTAATGTAATTCCAGCAATATCTCAGACCTCGGTCCCACGGGCGACCGCCTCAGTTTGAGGTGATGCACATGACTTCCACAGCCCCAGTGTTTAAATTCTGCCTCTGATGGATGCAACGAATGAATGAAATCTGTCTTAACATGTCATTTAGTGTCAGCTGTCATGATTTTCTTTACTTTTTTTTAGTTTAATTAGACTTTTTTTTGTTTTTGGAGTATCTTGAGACGACAAAATCTCTCTCGAAATGCATTTAAAGAAACAGTTCAACAATCTGCTTATTCACCTTCTCTCCAAGAGCCAGATGAGAAGTTTTGATGTATGAAAAGCACCACCAACAGCCACGTTAGCATAAAGAGTGAAGTGGATTGCCTGCTGGCTGTAGCTTCATATTTACCATGCAGTCAGGAGATTGGGTATCAATCTTCACCATCTGCCTCTTGGCTGAGGGAAATAAAAAGTGGATAAGCATATTTTGCTAAATGTCAAACTATTTTTCAAAGGAGAAAACAAGAAAAAAGTTGTAAAAAAAGAAAAACGTTGATTTGCATTGCAGCAAAGTGAATGATTGTAATGATCCCATTCCTCTTGGCAGATGAGGTGCAATTATTTAAAGCATTAAAGCAGATTTTAATTCTCAGTACTTCAATTATATGTATGACTTCTTCTGATGGATCTTTTTTCATGCTGGGGTTTATTCGTAATACCGAGCTCTTCTGTGGTTATCAAAGCATCTCCACTTTTTCATTTGAACCTTTTTCTACTAATATCCACAGCGGACCATAAACACTTGAACATTTACATCAGATATTGTTTTGATTATTCTTTGTCATAAATGAAAGCCCCGTTTTAAGTAACACACGGATCAAACAAGGAGTGGAGGTGGTGGGCGTGGGAGAGGGGGGCGGGGGGTTAACCTGTTGCAACGTATACTATCTCCCCTGTCTGTGAATGTGTAACGGAGACAGATATTTGCCTTACCTTTCATGCAGGACCGAATGATTAGCCAGAGCGAGAGACACGGAAAGACGGCGAGCAGAACGCCCGAGCAGAAAGCACATTTTCATCCCGACAGGTTGCAGCTGCGGCGGCGACAATAACAGTATTAACAGGAAGAACAACACTAAGCATGACACGAGGTAGCTAACGAGAGTCTGCTCATCCATAGTGCCAGGCCTTAACTAGTGCGTGGCTAATGTTTCAGCCAGACTGGGGGGGGGGGTGGTGGAAGGAGCTGTGGTTGGTTGTTTTTGCAGCGTACATTACTCTTAATTTTCTACTCGCTTGATGAAAGAAACGCGGCTTCAGTGCCGAGAAGTACTTTCCCCTCAAAGCTCATTGAATTACGTTAAAATAATTATGTTTAATCTGCTAGAGGCAATTCAGACAAAAACACGCAAGTGGTTGAAACAGAATGCATTCAATGTCATCTTTTTCTTCCTGCAGGCTAAACTTTCACTGCAAATATCTATTAGCCAGTGACGTTCATTCAAGGATTTTTGCATGTACTGTATTTAGCTTCATAGCTATTCATTTTTGCCATAGCCTGGTTTTGGACGTTCGAGCGTTTTTCAATTTACAGTGTGAGCGAGCGTAGAAAAAAAAAAAAAAAAAAGGGGTTCTCGCACGGTTCAGAGGGAGACGGCTGGAAATTTACAGTGCATGTTAAAATGGCTATGTCGGGACACTTCTTCTCATCGAGACGCTGCAGTGTTGCGTTGGCCATCCACACCGAGTTTTCTTAGGAACCAAAGTTAAATTTTTCTGTTCTCATGATGAAATATTGATGTTGTTCCATGTATGTGCCTTGAGGTTGAACTTACAATGTAAAGTCCTTGAAACCTTTAAATGTTTTTGCACAAACTGTAAATACTTAAGTGAAGCTTTTTGAAAATAAAAGAGCCATTGGATTTGAGCGATCACTCTTTTTTTTTTATTTTAGTTTTGAAAGCTGCTGCTTCTAAATGAAAGTTTATGTTTTGTTGTGCTTACATGAGTGATCCGACTTTCTTTGTCTTTTGCATATTAGTTTTGTGTGCTGTCAGGCTATCAGAGGAGAGAGTTTGCACAGAAGCAAGAGCCTAGCTTAAATCTATTTTGGGTCAGACACTAGTAATTCTGGGTCAAAGATTTGTGCTGTACCACACCATGCCAAGTTATCCTCTTATTCCTATACGAGAAGCTTGAGACATCTTAGTGTAGCCACCGCAGCTTAGCGTTCAGCTGGGGAAAATCCAGGATACACTCTCATTGGACTTGTATGGCACAACTAAATCCCAGAATGGGCTCCTTCTCAAAATCCCTGTGTTCTACCAAAGTCCAACTTTTCTTCCTTCCCATGACCACATCCCCAGTGTTGCTTTTGTAACCTCCAGCCCGCTGAAAAACCCACATTAGCCCAATCTTAATTCACTGTGACAATTAACCACATGCATTCAGCTGAAACACAAGAGGGTGTGCCGCTCTGGTATTTTGAGCGGGAAATTGGTATTTTTCTCGAAAGCCCCAAACGTCAAAATGTGATTTGTTATTGCAGGATTGTAGGCTTTCAGGGGAGGCCGAGTGAGTTAAGAGAACTGAGGCTTTGGCACTAAAGATCGTCCTCTTTGCTACTCTCCCCTCCCTGTGTGTTGTGTAAAGAGCACCATGAAAGATTGTGTGCGATTTCACCCCTGTGCGTTCATCAGGATCGGGTCCTGAGTTTGTGTGTAAGTTCTTAACTGCTAAGAGATTTATCGCACCAGGTTCAACTACTAAAACGTCTCTTGTGTCTTATCTACTAAAGATTTTAGTCATGTGAAAAAAGAGACAAACATTCGTCACACCGTTGCTGCAGCATAACATCCAAAAATGAGTTTTAGGGGAGCAAACGACATATATAAAACTTACCTGCCAGTCCTGTAAATGCTGGCATAACTTGTGTTTTATTTCTAAATACATACGTAGAGAAATATATGTTTCACGGTTCATGAAGTTAAGAATGAAAATGGATATCTGATGATTCTAGTCTAACTTTTTTTGCTGTGTTGTTTTAGTGAAAAATCATTTAAAATCATCCTGGTTTACATCGCAGTTAATCAACATTTAATCAAGTGTCTGCTAAGATGTATCGACCGTATTCTGTATAACCTATTAATTCTTCAATGCAAATGGATCATATTGGCAAGCTAATATTAGTTTTGTCGCTACATAACAGTTCCACCTGGCAGAAAGTAGTGTAGGTGTAAATATATTGTAACAACCAGTAGTGCAAAACTATTATGTTTAATCTAAGGTACTAAAATGTTGCATACCAGTTGTAGGATGAATTTATAAAATCTGATGTGCTGGGATAGATTAAAATACCCAACAGTAAAAAGATGTTTCCTGAATTGTGAATACTTTTGTTTTTGATCCTTCCACTTATGTAACGTTTTTAGCGGTTGACTGTAACGTAATGCTACTTCCTGTTTCCTGTTTTCATTTAGTGATGTGTAACTTACATTATAACTAGTCCGAGACTAAGTTTGAACTGGCGCAGTCGGCTGCAGGCCACCAAGTTAATTGTCCCAACAGTGAAAAACGGTACCTCTGCAGCGTTTTCCAGCACGTGTCCCAGCATTTGTGAACGTTGTGATTCGTTTAAAAGAAAGCGGTTGTGTTTGTCATATTCCATATGGCAGAAACTAATGAAATGTGGATTTTTGCCTTTGGATTGTTCACCGAACAGGTGTTAGCTCCGAGTAGCTGTTTTTTAATCTTTCCCTGCCAAAAGAACATTCAATTTTCTGCTTGGTACAAGCTCTCTAACAGCTTCACTTTGTGATCCTCGTTTAAGCGTCTTCTAATCAGCCTCAATATGGAGGAGAAGTCATTAAGGGATGTAATTTAAAGCAATCTTATTCCAGGTATTACAAACACTGACATCTGGTAGACTTTACATTGAAGTGGCTGGTTGAAAGCTGTGTTCTGTTGTTTTCTCCATCTTTCACTGCCCTCAGTAGCCTTTAATTAAAGACTGAATGCAGGTGAGGCCTTTGCCTATTTCACAGCACTTCAGGCTAATGTGTGTCAGGATGGGTCACTGGATTTCTCTCCGTGTGCTGCCAGCAGTGAATGCCATAAACATTTAGTAAAAGCCAGGCTAAATCAATTTAGGATCACAAAGCTGTTCTTTGAAATGATACGAAAAAGCTAAATGAATGGAAAATTGATCAGAACAGGCCGCATGGTTTGCATTTATCCCTGTATGACAGTGAAAGAGAAAACAGCCTTGAATGTTCTGTTTTCTCTTCTCCCGAGCACTGCAGTTTCCTGAAGGTGCTTACTCTATTTGATGCTAGTCATTAAAATTTGATGTTGCGAGTTGAAAGAGACCAAAAAGCAGCACAGACTATAGGAATTCCTTTGACGGCATTTAAACATTGAACACGGGGGATATTTTAGGCAATCATCAATCAAGGGACTGCAAATTAAATTTGTCTTCCCAATTTTAGATTATTGAGTTGAAGATTACCATGTGAGGGTAAAATGAAAGCAGAATGCATGTGTTTTCTTCTGTTTCAGCAGCAAAGAAAATGTGCTTTGTGCCACTGAGATAAGCGAGATATTTTCTGTACCAGCATGAATACTTTGAACACACAAGTTGTAAGTGACTTACTTTCAGAAAGAAGAAAGACTTCCGTAAAGAAAATTACACAATACAAACACTTTCTCCTCTTTTACAACTTATGAAAAGTGACGCCCCAGCTGTGCCGAGTCGTAATTGGTGACAAAATGAGTTTTTACACTGCTGCCTAACTGCCTGAAATCCTCTCAGGCCTGTGAGGTGTTTACAGGTGTGGACACAATAAAAGCTGCTGTGTACAGTGTGATGCAACCTACCAGCACAGTCCTGCAACAAATGCAGCCACTGTAAAGCTTGCAATGGTCGGTTTGTGTCGATGCCGTGTCCTCCAGGCATTAATTCAACTATTTGGTCTATTTCGAGGCTGTAGTTTGTGGTTTTGCCGCGGTACATCCCATTAGTGTACCTAAAATTTGGGGTTAGGGTTTAAAAAAGTGCTGCATCTTTTAATATTAATGCAATCCAATACACCACCGCTAACTGTGACCCCAAAAATGAACCGCAGTTACAGCTATTTTCTTGCATTGCATTAGATTATCCCTTTCTGTTGCGTCCACTCGCTGTATTTTAGTCGCTTAACTGACAAACCATAGCGTGCCAGTGTTTTAGGGACACTATGCAGGCACATACATTTATCGTTCTGCCAGGATACGCTCAGGATTTGTGTTTTGAGCCTTGAACGTGTGCACAAGGCTGCAGAAATGGTGAAACCCTCAAACTTTGCTCCCTGTAGTGAGTAACAGGCTGCGGGGAGGTGAGATAATTGCGAGCGATGCAGCAGTGGAGGAAGTATTCACATCTTTTATTGCGGCAAAAAGTATTGGTTAAGCAGGAAAATAGCCCCTTTGTTAGCTATTGCTGGATTGTTAATACTGATTTCATCAATGTGTAAGAAGCATTTTACTGCTGAAGTAGTTCAAGGCTAACAACTTTATATAGTGTTGGGTTGTTTCTCTATAACATCGCATCGTGTTTTACAAACCTGTGTTTTGTATGCAAAATCTCAATCAGCCTCTATTGGAGTAAAAGTATAAATTAAAACGGCAATTACCAAGTGACATACAAGTGCTTCAAAAGTTCAATTTGACTTCTATTAGTATATATATTCACGTTTTCAGCAGCTACAGAGCAACATCGTTATTAAATTGAAGGTGTGGTGTGCTGTGTGTCTCCTGATGACACCAGCACCAATAAGTCCAATATCGACTCTCTGTTAGCTCTGTATTTGCACTCAGCCACCATCCTGAGGGAAATACCTGGCTCTTTGACTGCTAAATGCTCCATTATATTGACCAGTTACAGTCTCCAGCTGAGTCTGTCTGCTGTTTGGTGCTGAGCAGGTGGCGTACTGGGGGTTTTTAAGGTTTCTCTCTTTAAAAACTGTGTGCCTGCCGCGGTGCTTCGCTGAACCAAAATAGTCAAGTTGAGGGCCGAACGGCTAAACAGCGCGTTGAAGGTTGCTGTGAAGCTCTGCAGAGATGAGAGGAGCTGCATATTAAACTGATAATTCCCTGTGGGTTCATCATTACGAGAGACCTTGCTCACATCGCCAGACTGTTTTCAGATTGTCTTCTGATATATTACAAAATATTAGTTGAATAAATGCACCCAGTTGCATTTCACTGAAGTGTGGCATGTTAGCTTTGACATTCTACACAAAAAAGCAATCTAGTTTACAGGAAACACCATGATTCCCTTAAAAGCTGCTGCTCCATGTAGACGCACATCCATATGGTCAGATTTAAAAATGCATTATGCATCCCCTCATCACAGATTTGCCTGGTGCACGACATGCTCGGGGCTGTGAGCTAAGTAAGAGATGTGCAAAGAGATCACAGAGCAGATCATTACAAAGGGATTCAGGGATTCATATGATATCACAAAATTTCCCCCATCGTTTTTTTTTTTTTTTTTGAAAAGCGGCCTAAATAGCTCCTAATCATCTGCATCCATAACTGAGTGGCACTGTGACTGAGCAGACTCAGATCATTAGATGCATAAAATATCAAGTTGTCCGAGCACTTGCACTTGTTTTTCAAGCTAACGATGTACGTATATGTCTTCACTGTCTATGACACATTTTTATTTGTTAAAAAAAAGAAAAATCATCTTCAGTTGTTTATTTATGAAGCTGCACAGAGTGAAACTGCATATTTGTATGCTAATTGGCAAGTTCTCCGTCAGGCATATATTACGGCGTTCAAGAGGCTGTTATCATGGGAAAGGTGATTTCTCCAAACACATCAGTATAGAGAAATAATTGGTTCGGATCTAAACAACACATCCTCCATGTCTGGTGTCCTTGATTGAAGTGCCCGTGCTTTCACCAACAGCAAGTTCAATTTTCAAAAATATACAATATTAATGCCGTAGAAGGGCAAGTTGGATGAGGTGCTTAATACCGAAGATGTTTATGCATGCACAACACGCAACAGCACAATGGAGAGAAACGCTTTACTTCACGTTTGCAATATTTCTGGCTGCAAGTTGTTGTTCTTAATGAAAAAGTCATTCATGGATAAACTAAATATGAACCAAGCGTTTTCAATGATTAAAACACCACCTGTCAGGGAAACTTAGAGCAAATTCCCTAGTAGCCGGCCAGATTAAAGTTTAACTTTTCTCCTCTGGACCACATGGAGCAGGCAGCGCCTCCATATGTTGGGCCAGTGGGTCAGAGGAGTCGCAATTCCAGGGGGGACACAGCAGCTGTGACCCGAAGTGCGACTCGCCGTCTGGTAAGGCGCATAATGAATGAAGACGGTGATGAACAGTGAAGGCAAAAGGCTCTAGGCTTTCTAGAGGTGACCAGGAGGAAACTCAGAAAATGTTCTTGTTTTTTTTTCTTTTCGCGTTAGATACAAGTTCAGTCTGTGCAAGGTCTCGGCCCGGGGAGATTTATAGACTTCGCCGAAACTGTGCGCGGATTCAAAAATGTAAAAACTCACATTAATCACACGGCTGCTCATGTTCATGGTCTTTTTTTAGTAGGAAAAAAATCTACATTACCAGTGTAAATGATAAATAACATGCAGGTTTTTTCAGTTTGTGTATTAAAAATGGCTGGCGAATGAATCTAGTGTTAACTTAATGGCAGCAAATGACAAAGATAGACCAAAAGCAGGTGGATAATTTTACATTTGAGGAAGAAAATCTGACCCACATTGTCTCCATGTCTCCACGAGGCATTTGGGGTGTCACTCGAAACAAAGTCATCCACCAACAAGGCCTTATGGGATTTATTTACGACACTGACAATGACTTGTTCACTGAGGGTCAAGTTTTCCAAACATGACTTATGAGGAACCTTGATAATAGATAATGAAGTCTGTGCACTGTAAAAATACCAACTTCATATTCTTTTGGTATAAATAAGTACTCCAGGCGGTTACAACTTAAGAATACGAATAACTAAATCTGCATTTTGTTTTTTTGTACCAGCGTGCATTTTTTTTAATACAAATTCACCATTAAGTCTACTTTTTGCTAAATTGGTGTTACTTGTCCTTCTATATGTGCCTCTCACAAAGTTAAAATGATCCAGCCTAATATAATGTCAGGTCTCAAATGAGTGAAAATGACTGTCTTGATTAGAAATCGACACTGATTAGAAATTCAAAGTTTGTGCAGGGGACAATCTGCATTGGGAAAAATGAACATATGGATACAGAGGACTTCATTTATACATTAAATAATTACAAAAAAAAAACCCATCAGATTAGGAAATTTGTTGACATTAAATCTTCCAGCTTTTTCATTTTTACAGTGCACTCAGGTGACATATGTTCAGGTGTGCTCGCGGGTCAAGTTTCGGCATCGTTCCATCGTCTGCCCCGCATTCACGAAATGACGTGAGAAATCCTGCAAACTGTAATGTAAGAAGAGAGCAAGGAGCGTTCTAAGTCACAAAGTCTCCTTGAGTCATGAGCTCCTTGTTCGCAGCTGCATTCTCCGGGCTGAGGTCATAAATATCCTCCTTAGCGAAAGTCTGCAGCACTGTGGGCTCATAGGCTTTATGGGCAAAACATAATCTTCCTTTTTTTTGTGAAGGAAAGACTGCCAAGTGTTTGTTTGTTGCCTGGCATCAACATCTGCAGCTGATGTAATGCTGGAACACGGCTTTTGAAGTGCGCTCATTTATAGTCGGACTGAAATTGGTATTCATTTTCACTGAGAAATAAGTAGACATATCCTTGGTAAGTGTTTTGACTGTTGTTATTAGGTCCAGATTGCACCAGAAAGAAGATTTTTCAATTGACTTCTTTTATCTTTTTTTCTGCCATGACAGCATTCTGGGTGCTGTATATTCAGTTCTGACTGACAATACTGACACTGTTTATTTTATTAATGAAATATCTGTGTTATATCATTTACATTTAGTGTTGTCCGAGTTGTCCGACCTCTGGTTTGAGCACTGTTACTCCGTACGTTAGCTACTGTATGGTGTGATTTTAATCACAGAGTACGAAGTGCTGAGGTCACAGGTTTCTACTCCACAACTGGAACCATAAAAGAGAAACTAACTACAGCAAACACTATAAAAAAGTAGTAAAATTACATTAGTGAGTCAGCGAATGGAAGAAAACTAGCTTCATACTATTATAAATGTATATGAACCCAAACACTCTCTGCTTCTCTGTGAATGTGATTTCCAACTAAATGTCTTCTTTTCCTGCATGTACTTTAGTTGCCATTTGTTCAGTGATGAAAGAGTGGCCTAGTTTGCTAGCTTGCACACTTTTGAGCAGAATATCAACTTACCAAATGTTAGATGTTATAAAGGAGCGTACGTCTTAAATCGATAATGGAGCATCGCCAACTCTATGTTGTCAAAAGATGTGAGACTAAAAAATGTATATTTTTCCGGGCTACGATGCTCCAGTTGGCGGTGCAGCACTGAAGTCAGAGCGCGTCTCCCAACATGAAGACTATTTTTGTGCTGATTTAGATCAGTTTGTGGAGATGGAGCGACGCCACGTGACACATTATTTTTAGCTACGCACTGATTGCACCACAGATGTGGTTTAATTTCTGTAAGATAAAGATGATCTTTGTTAATTTTCTGCAGTGTTATTGTTGTTTCCTGGCTTCTGGAGTTTCCAATAGTTTGTAATGAGCTCTAAAGTCTTCTCATAAGATTATAATAGAAGCCATGCAAGCGGTATCATGCGCGTGTTAGCTACAGTGAGTGTTTTCATCACAGGAAAACTTGTCACTTGACTCTTATAGTTATACCCCCGGCTGCGAGAAATAAACAGGAAATGTACTTCTGTTTCCACGACTACCTGCTAACAACATAAAACTCTTCCATGCTATCTTTTGACTCGTTGAGAATTCAAGTGCCTGTCATCTTATTCTCTTGAACTCCCGCTTCCACTTTCTTGCTGAACCTGCAGTAACTTCCTCCTAGAAGGACCAAATTCCTGCAGTCCCAAACAAACATCTCGGTCTAAATTGGGAGCTCATTAGAGTCCCACACATCCACCGAGAGCACGGGAAGGCGAGACATTATGAATTGATTTCTCTTATATCTGGACCATAAAAGCAGAGTGCATTAGCATTGGAGAGGATGAACGTTGCCTCTGAGATCAGCAGAGGGGTGAGAGTGGTGTTGAATTAAACAGACATGTTTAACAAGCTGTTAACAACTCTCACCATCCCGCTCCCCCTCTTTTCTTCTCCCCCTCCTCGCCGCGAGCAGCGGAGACAAAAACCAGCCGCCTACGAGATCCCACGAGGAAAGCGGCGAGAAAAAGGGGGCCGCTGTGGAGAGGTGGTGACAGTTCACACGGCGTGACTGGAGAGGAGTCCACCCGAGACAAAAAGCAGAGGCCTTTT
This sequence comes from Scortum barcoo, assembly GCA_023238725.1. Classification (NCBI taxonomy): domain Eukaryota; kingdom Metazoa; phylum Chordata; class Actinopteri; order Centrarchiformes; family Terapontidae; genus Scortum; species Scortum barcoo. Next base: position 18,331,160 of record CM041543.1, read on the forward strand.
GTCTCACAGCTGGGGAAAGTGTGGCTCAAAGCTGTTTAAATGTTATGGCGGGCAGGAATGGTTCTTATGAGCCCCGGGTCCGGAGTGCACATTACATGTTAATGACTTGGAACACAGACAGCAGAGCAGAGGCTCAAACTGCCAATTAAGCATATGCTGCAGACGCCACTGGTGTTCAGACACAACCATCTGATAGCGCTCAAGCTTGGCCTGCAGATCTGAATCTCTCCATGGGACGTGGAGGCACTCCAATGGTGAGTCATTAGCCACAGACATCCTTGAAAACCGCAGAGGAATATAAGCAGCTGCTGATTGGACATCGCTCACTCAGCTCCGTCCTCCGTCAAAGATTCTTTTGTCGGCCTGTCTCCGTGTCTCGCTCGTCTGTTTTGGTGTAAGTCTCGGTGATGATGTTCGCCTGCGAACGAGTAAACAAAGAGTACTCCAGCGATTCGGCAGTCCAGCGAGCTGAGGAATGGTTTGTTATTAAAGTAACATTAAGTTGGTTAAGTGTTATTACTGAAGTAGAAGGAATTCCACAGTTATTAAAATGCCAAACTTTTTATATTTTACAAGCACTACAGTGTATATAAAGGGCCTCCTAGCTTTTTTTTCGTTTTACAATCAGACACACATTCAGAAAGAACGGGGTGGGGGGGGCACATATGTTATAGTGATATTAAGACTCACATTTAGAGTCCTGGTTCTTGGCAATGAGAAACTGTGCATAATTAATAGTTATATTGTTCATCTGTGTAATAAATGAATGCCAAGTAAGCAACTTTCAATATAGTAATAAGCAATATTTTCAACAAATAGCTGTTATTTGCTACATAGGAGCAAGACAGCCCGACTGAGAGAGCCACAAAATGCAAAGAAACGACGTGCATCTTTGTCGTTTGATGACTTTCCAACAAGCGATGTTCTTCATAAAGAGAGACGGGCACGTTAAAGGTAGGCCTGTTCAGTTATCTGTCCACGATGCTAATTAACTCACGACCTGGGAACAGGGGTGGTGGGTGGTAATCAGCTTCCAGGAGGAGGCCAGTCCCACCCTTGGCCACCCCTCTTGCCCTTTCCTCTGTTTCCAATATTGACCCAAGTGGGTGTAGCAAATTATTTTTACTTTAATAGAAAAAAAAAAAAAAAAAACTCAACGTGAAAATAAATCTCCACAAATTGACCTGAATTAAGACCAAGCATAAAACACAAAACGATCGATTGCATAATTCACCCGCTTCCAGTCATTATTTAGTAGAGCCACCTTTTGGCAGCAGCTGCAGACTTTGAGTGTGTGTGGACAGTCTGCATGTCCACACGCTGCAGCCATTCCCCATTTTCTTTCCCAAGCTCCTTGAGCGCTGTCAGGTTTTGTGAGGCACACAAATGAACAGTGCGTCTCATGTCCAGCCACAGATTCTGGATTTGATTGAGGTCTGGCTCGGCTACTTCGGGACTGCAAACTTTTGTTGTTTGGAAGCGGTTCCTGTGTGGCTTCGCCTCTTTGTTTATCTTCTCAGAAGTCCTCCTGCACACCCACGGCGGCGCTGATTTCTCTGTATTTTTCACTGAATTCAATCGATCTCCTCTCTCACAAGCCACCCGGGGCCTGCTGCAGAGAGATGTCCCCGCGCCATGCTGCTGCCACGACAGACTGCATGGTGGGGAGTGTGTTTTTGTTGAGACCTAACATAGCGCACCGGGCCAGATTTACAAAGAATCCAAAGCCACTCCCCGCGATGTCGCTCGATCTAATTATTTTTAACTCGCTTTTCGTCCTTGCTCTTCTGTTTATTTATCTTTCATGTAAACTGTTGTTTTCCCATTGCTTGGTTGTTTATTCGCCGTTACGTCAACCTTGAATGAATGTGGAGCGAGCAAAGCCTGTGCAGGAGCAGCGACTGAAGCTCCCTCAGATGCTCTGATTGGTCATGTTTTGACCTGGGTGTGGTGGATTCTTGTCAAATGAAATTAGAGGCAGCAGATGGAGTCAGATTTTCTTTCTTCTACTTTGAGGAGAGCTCATAGGTGCAGTTCAGAGGTGGTATGTCTATGCAATCACTAAGTTAAATACATCACACTTGCGGCTCTTAATTACAATATTTTTATTGTGACCGTGTCCACCTGAGAAAAACAGTTAACTCAAAATATTACTCATAAAATCATCATATGCACCCTCAAATTTCTAAACAAAACAAAGAAAAGTTAAGTGATTTTCAAGTTTGTGGTTTAATTCAAGTTCAAGTTCGATGAACACAAACCACAACGTCTGCCCTCTGCTTGTTTGTGGCACAGTAATCAGGTAGTGCTCACTAATAATCGCCTAGTTGCTTAATTTTTATTTATAATGATCAGTTGTTAGTTATGTAGAAGCCCATATTTAATGCTCATCTTGCTTCCACCACAAGGACCTACCTCGCGGCTCCTGTAAATCCCATCTCTGCTCTTGTTTGCGCCTCCTTTTTTAAAGGTGGAGAATTCTGCATGTGAAAATGGTGTGACTCTGCTAGCGCGTCTCCTCCTATTACGTATGTGACACTCCCTCCAGTGCACCCTGCACACCGGCTAAGGCCTGCTGCATCTGCTTGATAAATACAGCACAAGTGTTTGGGGGGCAGATGCATCACATGTGAAAGGCTTTAGTATATCTGCCTCTCGGTGCAATATCATCACATGTCATTTTGGATCACAACACTTTCATATGAGGAAAAGGGCTAGTGTCTTTGCCAGATTAAAAGCTGTGCAGATGTTTGTTATATGCAGTTATATGCTCCCATCTCAGCCGTGTAGCTCCTTCAAAGATGCCTCAGACCTTTTGGTGGCCTCCCTTACTGGTGCCCTTCTCAAACAGACACTTAATTTGTAACATCAGCCTCCTTTGGGCAGATTTACAGCTGTGGCAAATCATTTCAATTTTTCCGATTCACCCCTCTGTTCTCTGAGAGATATTTACCGTGTCAGGAACTTTCTCATTCACAAGCGCTTCTTTTCGTTATCGTCGTTGCGGATCTGTGCGGAATACTTCCCATTTGCATAATGCATTTTTATTCACAAAGGTTTTACCATTATAACTAACTAACCATCTGTATTTAATGGAAAACATAATATTTAACAATATTCATGCAACCCATTACTTTGATTTTTATTTTCATACATAAAATTATAATCCTTTAACAGGCACTCTGCCAAATTTTACACAGGAAGATCCATTAATATCCTATGAGGCTCTGGGATGAGCTTTGTCAGGTCTACAAACAGTAAACAGTGATGCCCAAATCAAAGAACGAAGTAAAGCTGGATTACTTGTTTAATGTGAATCTCTTGTGTGCGGGCAGAACGATTGAATCAAGCACAGGAATGGCTGATGCAATCTCTTACAGTGAAAAATATTATATAAAGAGGTAATAACTAAATTACAGTAGATTTAATTGCTGAATTAATACGAACCATGAACAATACAAAAATACAGTTTGTTTTCATTACAAATTAAAGCTTTAATTGATAATTAACAGATTTATTTTACTTACACATTTAAATTTTTTTTCTTTAAAAAAAAAAATCCAACATACATGCACAGAGTCTCTAAAACATCATTCTTCCTAAAGATGTTCCCTGACTTGTATTTTGATGATGGCGTTGCAGAGTCGCTCTCACAGAGGTGTTTAATTGGGTCAAGCTCCGGCGACTGTGAAGGCCATGGCTTATAGCGCACATCATTTTGTGCTCATTAAACCACTCAGTGACTCTTTGTGCTCTATATGGAGACATCTGCATTCATTAAAGACAGTAAATGATATGATATGTATGGCGTACATAACTGTAGATCATAATCAAAAGAATTTCTGCTTGCTGAATCTCGGCGACGCAGACCAGCAGGTAGTGATTCTGTTCTCTCGAGCTGCTCGGGATCTTTGTCGTACAAGGTGCAGACCAGGACCTCATATTGTGCTATTGTTGAAAGTTCATTTTCCCCCTGATATGCAAGCGGCAAAATCAACAGTGACAATTCAATTTTCCACGTTCCACAACTGTTCAGCCGCTCCTGAGCCTAAACCACACACATCTGCTGATAAGCGTCTCCGCGCACCGAGGAAAGTTGGTGCCAAAAGCAGTTTGCACATCATCTCTTTGACCTTGGCATGATTGCCTGTGAGGCACTTTAATTTAATCAGCTTCCCCCAAGCTTGAAGCTGTGTTCATTGTTAAGGAGAGCAGGACCGGGTAGCGCTTTCCACACGTGCACACACACACGCACAGAGGAACATGAAGGCATACTCTTCCTCGTGCCGAGGCAAGGTTAGTGACAGACCAAAGCTCCTGGGACCCGGGCCTCACATCCACACAAAGGCCAACAGACAGAGGAGTTTGCCAGGCATCTCCATCAAACAGGCCCGTCTCTAATTATGTCATCAATCAGGGACGAGATGACGGGCAGGTACTCAATTAATGGCCATTGGAATGCAGAGCAGGGTCTTGGGGCACAGTGCCATCTCTGTCATCTTAGGCAGGCAACAGGACATACACATCAATGCACTTGGAAAATGCATGAGGCTGGGTCTAGGACAAACACATGCAGCCCTTGTTAAAGACTCAAAGAATGTCAAGGCTGCATTCTTGCTGCACCCGCTGCTGAATTAATCTTCTGCTTCGGAAAGAATTTGTAAATGCATGTCATGGAGATTATTATGCCATATTGGCTGGTTAGGACGGTGATTTGATGACCTTCTTCTTGTGTTGTCCTGGTTGCAATGAAAATCTTTCTTCATGTAATTATTTGTGCCTGTCCATCTGTTCTTCAAACTTACCAAGCTGGAGAATTAACACATTGATTAAAATTGGGTTGATGTGGTAGTTATGCCCATTTTTTTATTAATCTGGTTCAATTTTGACAAAGGGGAGGTACACTGGTACACTGGGCCTGTGTTTTAGCCAATAACAATATGCCTGATGGGGATGCTACAATCAAATTGTACCAGATTGTGCCTTTGAAAGCTACCCTGTAGATTACTCTAATAGCACAAACACAAATGTATTGAGAGAACTGTATATGGTTTTCCAAGATGATGGTCCATTCGTGCCAATCAAGTTGATAATGCGGGCGCACATGCTGAAAACATTTTCTAGCCTTCTGTGTTTTCAGTCCCGTAGTGAATTAAAGTCATTTTCTGGTTGAGCTGGTTGAGAGCATTCTCATTAGATACTTCCTCTGGCTGACTTCATGTTGGCTGCTTCATAAATAAATGGGGGAAAAAAATCAGTTAAAACTGTCCTGGACTTTTCAAATTTCAAGTAACAGATTTCTTCAAATTATGATGATAAATTAAGGGTTATTTGCCCTGCTAAGACAATGTTTTCATCATTCCACAGACTTTTTAAATGATCATATATGGGCAGATTCTCGTGTCAGTATGCGTCATGTGACCGATTCCAACCATGACCACTAAAACTCCTACGCATCCTATAGACATATGAACACACTGTAATAACACAATAATAATATTCTTGCCAGCTGCGGTGCAGTTGTGCAGATGTGTACTGCATGTACTCCACTGAATGACAGTGGGTCGCAATAATTCATGAGGAAAGATTGCAATGTGCCAAAAGAGGCCAAGGAAGAGGAATAGAAGAAGATTGCTGGCAAACAAATGGGGAAGTTCCAAAATATTTTTAAAAAAATCAGCTTTGCACATTTTATGAGGTGGGAAATGCATTCGGCTCATTGCATTTTGATGAGTGTAAACATACCTGTGGACAAGAAACCCCACAAGGTAGTTTAACTGTTTAGCTGTAACTGCTCGTACATTATGGATGTAATGCGATGATGTTATTTTCATAAAATCTCCGTGATACATCTTTATATTGATTGTTGTATTAAATCAGACCTTTGGAAAGAGAATAGCGCTGGATATAGCAGCGCCTGGTGTGTAATATGTTGGATAATGTGAGGAAAACAGGAGAACAGCGGGCTTTGTAAATACTTTCGCATTCTGAGGTGTGCACTGGAAGACGTGAAGCCATTACATTCAGTTACAGTTTTTTGAGGCCAATCATAGAATGAGATTAATCATTTCATTCACAAATGGAAGATGATATTGAACCTTACGTAAAATCATTGCATTTAATCAAGGATGCAGACACATATGGAATCCACATAATTTGTTTACTGACATGCAGAGGCCCGTCATTTTTTTGTCCCATCAGATCTATTAGGGCGTGCTCAAATGGACTTTGAGCAGTGATTTGGTTACAAAATGAATCGCACTGGAATTAATGATGTTCGATTACCGTGCTAGCCCACTTGTGAGATGCTAACCGCGCTCATTAGCCCCTGAACTGGGCAGGCGTGAAATGGGCGCCCACAGTGTGTCAATGCTAGCCTCTGCCTCGATGTGCAGCGCGCAGCATTATCAGCTTCTGTTCAGACAGAGCCGGCTGATAAATAGGAGGGCAGAAATGCACTTAAACTGATTCATTTGATTAGTATTGGATGTGTTTTTTTTTTTTTTTTCCTTGGTGGAGTCAACCTGTGCATCTCTGCGAGGGGGTTGAGTCTGTGCGTCTGGTTATGTGTTTATGTGTGTGTGTGTTGGCTGACAGATGTTCTTTCAGTCAAGCCATGAAAATACCTCCCCAACAAGTGAATTAAGGTGAAGCCAATACTGCCCACACCAACAGATTCTTTATGCCAGCTGGATCGATCGGTTTCTGCAGTGGAGAGATATGCCGGGAACACCAGGCTGGACATTCCTTTTTGCCTCTGCGGCTTTATATATCATCTGGCGTTTAAATTCAGATGAATACTCGGAAAACACGTGGCGACGCCGATGCCAGAGAGTTGCCACAGAGAGTAAAAGTGAAATCAGGACACTTGTTTGTAGTTGTCTGAAAATGCGTCTCCGTCTGACTCGTCTTAAAGGAAAAAAAACAACGTGACAGGTCCTAAAATAAATACACAATTAAGAAGCTACATACATTTAAGCATCTATCTGCTTCAACATGTGGAGAAATCCGAAGCTCGGCAGGCCTGCTGTGCCCACAGTTGCTAAGCTCTTATTGGATAATTGTTTTTCAGGTTTAGTGAATGTCAGTTCCAGTATTAAAAAGGCATGTTCCTTGGCTTTAAAATATATTTCAGTAAAAGAAAGATTTTGTCACTCTAGGGAGCCATACATGTGCTTGAATCACCAGGTTACTGAGGCTATAGAAACCAGTGGCATTTCAGGGTATTCACAGTGTTCACACATTGTATAGCACATTTTATTCTGGCATAAACTCAAGTTCGGAAGCAGAGAGCAGTTGAGAGCAACAACTCACGCTTAAAAACCCTTTCATTTTCAGCCCTCTTGAAACCCTGTCCACAGATAATACCATACTTCAGTTTCAAGTGTTAAACTTGATAAGTCCCATTCCTTCTGCTTCTGCTTTCCTAGACACATAATGGCAAAAAACTATGTAAAAAAGCATTCAAGTCACGTCATGCAGACAGGGAATGTTTTAAGAAATCCAAGGCTGATAAACGAATGCTCCATCATCCCTTGCTTTTCATTTATCCCTTCATCTGTCTGTGATACTGCAAGCTTTTCTGACAGTGTGATCATCTTAATTTTTTCATTTTCTGACCCGTGTCCGTCAACATTTAATGACTTTAGACTGCCTTCACAGCAGAGGATGGCATGTTGAGGGCCGGGCTAACCTTCAATTACAGTCTTATAGTACAGAGTGTTGAAAGACAGCCATTCGTGGACTTTAATAACTTGCATGCATTAAAGAATAGTATATTCATGACATGCACTCGCAGGCTCATCGCCCAGAGATTCAAAGGAAAGTGACCTGATTGTCTCTTTATACGGTCTGCCATGTGACTCAGAGAACATGAACGTGTGCTCTGAGCTCCACCTGGTAACGTGACAGTGGACTGAGAGCATGCTTGGATTGCACAGGTTGGATCTAAGGTTCAGAGGTCCTTCACCATCAGTATGACTGATCACCTGCCTCTGTGCTGAACAAGCACAAACTATTGATGCCTCACATTGACTCGTATTGATCTGAGCGTCTCCCCCTCAGGCGTACAAGGCCTTATAGAATAATTGTAATGGTCGATGAGATTCTTTACTGCATTTTTTTTTCTTTATCACAGTTGTCAGAGATCAATGAGCCTAAAATATAGCTGAAATATTCAAATTGTCTTACTGCTTAATCTTTACATTTTAAATTCCAGTGAACAATTTTGATTTGATTTTATTTTGAAAAAACAGAAAGGGGTGCGTTCCATTTTGTTGGAGGTGTTTTGTATGGTGATCACAACAGAATAAGTTGACTCTCATATTTTTTGCACATGAGCTATGCAGTTCTTCCCAATTTCTTTCTACCCTATTAAGCAGTTTGTATTCTACCTCTCATGATTGTAAACTTTTTTATTTCTTATTCGTATTTAAGGATGTATTTATTGCCAAATGCTCAGATTGTAATTCTGGAACACGTAATTACTGCTTAAATAAAGGAAGATACAAAGAAAAGGTCATTCACATAGGTCTATAAATATGTTAAAAGGTGCAGACAGTGCTTATCCAACACTAGTGCTGATGAAGTGGTAATATTAGATGATTTTGCAAACCAACAAATTATCTGTGCATAGCAACTGTGGTTTAGATTAGAGAAGGATCGAGGCTATGGTAAGTGAACTGTGATGAAGGTCAGGTTACAGTTAGTGAAAAGAGATGCAATCTCCAATCTCCTGTATGGAAATCCCATTATATAAAGAGACATTCATTCCATAGGTGTAAGATTGTCCAATGTGTATGTAATCCTTAAGCATACTGGGCTGACGAGTGTAAAAGTCTGTTACATGTACCTAGAGAGAGCAACACCATAGTCAATTTAAATGTACTTTTTTTTCTTGTGAGCATATCAGAAATAACAAAAATCCATGTAAATGTATACCTTTCACAACATGCATGCTGTGTACAAACATTTACCTACAGTGCACGTAATCACACACACACTCCTGCTCAACACAGTCTCGTTTCTGACAATTCAGCTGCAGTGTGACATTATGAAATGATGGCCTCAGGCCGCGAGCACCACTCCAGCACATGATAATTCATCAGTTACTCTAAACAGCTGTCACAGTTTGTTATACTTTGAATCAGGGTACCATAAGTTATATAAATGGGACACTGAACCTTTAGAGTGTAGTAAATCATAACACTACTGTTGGTGGTATGTTTAAGTAACGGTTTGATAAAATACATTTTGATAAAACACGTTTTCTTTGCTGTCATTATTCCAAAACTTTTTTTTATGTGACTGAGGCACGTAATTACTGCAGAACCTAATGGTGAAAAATACTGGCCTGCTTCTCAATGAATCATCCCTGATTTCTTCTGAATAGGTGGTAAATGCGTGGTAGTAGACAATCAATGACCTATTAAACACTACCAGTCAAAAGTTTGGACACACTTCTCATTCAATGGTTTTTCTTTATTTTTTTATTATTTTCTACATTGTAGATTAATACTGAAGATGTCAAAACTATGAAAGAACACATATGGAAATTATAGATTTATCTTTAAATTATAGATTACTTTATGTATTTATGTAAGCAGAACTTTCTGCTAACATAGTACATAGTTGTAGTAGTACATAACTATTCATTATCAGTTTATATCTTTATTACTCCAAACTCATTTTGGTGCAACTACCCGGGGTTTTGTGTATCTTATTGTTGTATTACTGCCTTCAATGAGTCCATCAAGAATTCTGGTTCTTCAGCATAAAAAAAGGCGGCTGTTACGGTGGAGTCTAATGAAGGCTGACTGGGTGAAAGAGCAGAATGGTGCCAGGGAGCCCGCCTGGCCTCAGCCCCTCCAGGGAATCACAAAAGACCTGCAAGTAGAGGAGATCATGGCCCTGCCAATCCCTGATACCCTTTGAAAAGGACAGACATTGTCTGGACTGCGCTCTGATGCCTGAAAATAAGCATTCCTCTGGGCAATTTGAGCTGTTGCGGGTGCCAGGGAGGGAAAAAGGATCTGGTGATGCAAGGTTAACTCTGGCAGACTAACACGACTCTTCCGCAGCTGGTAGTGTTTGTGTAGGTAAATTCAAGCATTTGAGCAAATCTTAGATTTTATCAAAAAAATATGGAGAAACAAGTTATTTCAAACCTGTAATGAATTCATCTGTATAATATATACATGAGGGAGACAAATCACAGAAAAATTATGAATAAAAGCGAGGAGCTACATCTCAAATGCAGGTGCTTCTGTCCACCAGGACCCATTGAAAGGTTTGATGAGTAAAATACCACAGCCTTCACAGTTTCAGTTTCACACCTGGAAGATTTTGGACCAGCGTGTAAGACAACGCTCTCCACCACCATCGCCATAAGACCAAATCATGTAGTATAAAGACATTTCTTCAAATCTATTTTGTGATATCTGTGACTGTTTCTGATTCTGTACGCCTGTTTATTATGTCTGGTTTTGTTTGTTTTTCTCTATTGCAAAAAGGGATCTTGATCTTGATCTTAAAAAGGGAACATCCTTTCAATTGGAGTTCATCCCTCCAAGAGTTTCACAGATTTGCCAAGGAGCCCAGAAGATGTTTTGGAAGCTCGTGGTGGCCTGACTCCATACCGAGACACTTCATATTGGTTTTTCCTTTAATTTATGCACTCATTTAAAATAACCTACTATTTTTATAACACCTTATTAAATACTCAGCAGCTGAGGTGAAGTCACATTTATTGTTTGTTAGTTAGTTACCTTAGTTACCTTATTTTGCTCTGTCAAAAAAGCCTTCTCTCAAAGGTGACTTTTAACAATTCCAAAGCCTTCACACCCACACATCACATATTATTGTGTTACTGTATTAAATGTGATAGAAAACACGACCTTGGTTTAACAAGCAGCCAGCCAACAGTTTATTTGTATTTCCTGACTATCAACAGCTAGCTTACACTTTTTTTTTAACAGTTCACAGTCCTCTATGGGAGTTCACTTTTACAGACCTCTTCACACCCTTCTGTTGAGCAACAACATGCACTGATGCAACCAAAACAGTCGATGCACATGTAAGGATCAACTAATGTACCCGAAGGCTGAGAACACTTGTCTGTTAATAGTGATTTTTATAGTCAGTATACAGTATAATGAGTGACAAAGTGTCACTGACAGCATTACAATTAGTGTCACTGTTGTCTTCGTAAAAGCATCTTTTATTTATTTGCTTATTTATCACAAACCGAGATTCTATTACAACACAAATAACCTCTGTCCTGCATGAATTGTGCTGCCTTACAATATATTTAACAGAAATGAATCAGAATCGCTGCAATATGCTTCAATAACCTTTGTTTTTTTGTTTTTTTTTTGCCATTTTTGCAGATTCACTCCAAGTGCACAAAATCAAACTAAAGTAATTCCAGCAATGCAATCTAAAACTACACACATTCACTATCCATGCTCATGCAGGAGGACTGAAGATATAGAAATAACAGTGCAGGTCAACCCTGTCTTCTGCTTTAGGCCACAAGTTTTCATCAACATCACATCTTATGTCCTGTTTTGTAATATACCGGGCAGGGAAAGGATGTTTTTGCATGCCTGATCCATCCCTGGTGATCTTCTGCGGGTAGCATGGGTTATGAATGATGAGACTGATTAGGGTTTGAACATAATTTAACAGTTTTCACAATGGTATGTAAACCTGTGCAAATTGGAGTGTAAATATACAGAGGGGTGGTGTTTGGTGAGTCTGAGTGAGAAAACAGTTCATGAAATTTGACAGATGTGGTCAGTAAATGCATTTTGTGTGAAAAGTGGTCCGCAGTTTGACAACTTCTGTGCGAATGGTTTTGAGACAGTCATAGAGAGAACTCATAGATAAATATGACTTCACAAATCACAGAAATATGATTTAGAAAATGTAAAAAAAACTTTAATGTTAGCTTGACATGACTGCACAAAAAAGTCCAGCGCTCCAACTCTGAGAGACCAAACTGATATCAGCCATCAAACTTTTGCTAAGATGACAAACAAGCCAACCCACAAACTTTTGAGGCAGATTTACTGGGATTATTTTAACCTGTAATCTTTTAGCAAGTTATAAAATCCTAAGAAATTACCAAAGCATTAGTATTAAGTACTAGAATACATTGATAATTAATAAAGAGTACTTACTTACTCAGTGGCTACTCATGTTGAAAAATGGCAATATAGACATAATGAAGTTTTAATTTGTTATTTGTTATCTACCATTTAGTGTCTGATTAAGGGTTAATTACTTAGTAATATGTGGCAGTAATGTCAGTACTTTTTTCAGTATTAGTAGCTGTAGTGAAAGCAGTGAATACCAGTACTGCCCAACACTGGTATTTGCTCAACCAGACAGCTGGATTGGCGTTCAGCACATGTCTTCTACAATAATCACTGGGTTTCCATTTTTTTTGTCTGATAATGTTCAAAAATAGGGGCCTCTGAAAGTGAAGAACAGGCTCGAGTAGATGATAAAAAAGAAGACTCTTGATGTATTCAATATACTGTACTTTGAAGGAATAAATGAAAAAGCAAAGCCTTTTCTAGTATTAAATAATTAGTATTTAATTTCACAGTTGTCAGAGATAATATGACATTTCACATAATGAAACTGGTCATTTGGAGGCAGATCTTTCAGTATCGGCACCTTGTTTCAATTCCACAGCAACGTGGAATGTGACCAAATGGACCAGCTGGAGGAAGTATAAATGCATAGCGAGAGTGTTTCGATGATTGCCATAATCACAGAGAGTGTATTTCAATCAGTGAGAGCAGCTTACTCAGAAGCTTGACCAAAGCGGTTAGCAGGTTAGAACATCTGGTATGTCTCTGAATGCAGCAGCTGAAAGGATTTACATAGAGAAGATATTAAAAAAAAAAAAAGACTACAGACACCATCCACATATCAATCACTCCTCTGAGTGCTTTCACATGCAATCATGCACTATGGATGAGCTGAGATGTCAGAGGAAATTATCCAGGCCAAAGGAAAATGGAAACACTCATCACTGACATCAAGAAATTGCGGAATAATTTTATTGTGCATGTCGAGAATATATTTAACACAGTGTCCTCTGTTTGTGTGTTATCTCTTTTGTCTGTTTTGTAAAGGGACATTGAACACCATCAGTCAGAATAAAGATATAGGTTTATGAGTTTACCGTTCCTTCTTTCACCCTTTTTCCTCTCCCTGCCATATTGGGTCATAGATCTACAAGGCCTGACACTTCGATGAGCCCATTCCAGGGGAGTGATATTGCACCATAGATTTTAACAACGTGACAGAAACACCAATACAGTGCTGAACAAAGAGGCATTAAGGCAAAGATAAACCTCTGTGAAAAGCACATAAATCTGCAGGGGCCTGGTTTAAGATGGAGCCCAGAGGGGTGATGGCCACCCTTAATCAATAAGAACCTCATCAAGAAAGGTTTCCGTCACACCAATGAAACTTATACCAAGGCTGCAAGGCAAATCTGCTTTAAGAGTACGCTTAGTTTTGCTGGCTCAATTAGTTTCAAATTGTGCAGTCACAGTTGTGCAGTATTTTTAGATCTGAGGCCAAAATTAGCAGGTTGAGAGTTTTTGGAAACTTTATGAAGTTTTACATGGAGTAGGCAGTTTTATAGATCTTTCATTGTTTTTGCTTGTCAGACTGTGAAATGATGGAGCTCCTGTCCAAAAAAAACAGAAGCATATAATATATGGTCCTAAGCGAGTAACCAAAGTCTTTTGCTGACTTTCTACGATATGTCAGTAGGCCGTCCACAAGATTTCAGACATGTGAAAGTATTCAGGGAACCGCTTGAACACTACAAAGGCCATCGCTCACGAGCTAATCCCCCGGACTCAATCGGTTAAGTGGACAGTGGCTGGCCGATGAACTGGAAGTGAGTTCTCACCGGAGAGACCTGAGATCAGCTGACGTGACCTCCTGCTCTCTCCCTCCATTAGTTCAACCAAACCGTCACCTAATGTATTGGAGCTGATGTCTGCACTTTTCTTAACCTTCTGACAGAGAATTGTTTATTTTAGAATATAAAGTTGGAGAGAAAGATAATATTTCTAATATATATATATAATATATTTAATATATATATTTTATTTAATATTTCTGTTCGTGGATCTTCATCAACCTTTTTAGTATGTTGTCAGAACATGGGTTGGTCAAGTCTGATTGTTTGAACGGTTTCGAACACTGGTAATCAACATTTTTCCAGGACTAATGGACTCTTCTCTGTTTACAGGATTGGCTTCCATTACGATTTCCTGATTTGTAAGAACCTTTTTATCTTGTTAGCAGTTTAGCTCTCACGATAGCAATGTTGGTCTGTTGGTCCACCCCTTTGGTCCTGATTAAACTCAACAACTACTGGATGAAGTGCTAAAATATTGTACAGAAATAGATGATCCAGGTCCCTTACAATGAATCCTGAATGAACAACTTTGGTGATCCCCTCATTTCTCCTTCCTGCAACAGTGACATTTTTGGCTGGAATTTCTCAACATATATCAAATGGATTACCATGAAATCTGGTGCAGATGGTGCCCCCATTAAAGAGTCCAAGTGACTTTGGTGATGCCTTGACTTTCCATCTAGCAACAACAGCCAGTCAAAGTTTTCACCTATTAGGTGACTTGACGATGGTGACGATGGTAAACAGTAGACTATATGTACTAAACACCAGCATATTGTAATTGTTAGCATGTTAGCATACTGATATCAGCTCAAAGCATTGCTGCCCTCTGCCTAAGTAAAGCCTCAAAGAGCATCTGGCACAGCTGCAGACTCTTTTTTTTTTTACACATGCCCGTATAAATTAAAGTGCTAGTGCCATTTTCCTACTGCAATGGGTCATTTCCCTGTATGGCCTGAACAAATAAAGCTCAACATGTGGTATCGTGACAAAATGTTAGGATTGCACCTCCCAGCTGTCTTTAATTCTGATTATTTGTTTATGACGAGCGATTCAGCTGGGTCACAACACAAGCACGCGCAGAAGGCAAATGTGAATATGGCTTTAAACTGGAGCATCTCCTCTGCACCTCTGTCTGACTGAAGTCCGTTTTGTGTAACGTCATAAAGACAACAGTTGCACCCTGACCTACCTTGTGACAGGCTCATGTCCTTGACATTTACTGCTGCACTGCTGATGTAATTACACAGCTGCAAAGATCAGGCTGACACTAAAGACAGAAGTGGAAAGTGAAATTTGACCAATTTAGGATAAAACACTGTTCCAAAGTACCTCTCAGTGCAACCTCCGAGGTGCTAAATTATTCTGCTTTTCATGTACAGTGTACCATCTCTTAGAGAGTTTGGTAAGAAGAGTGCCAGCTCTGATTTTTCCTTTCAAACATTTGCATCTAAAAAGACTGGAATGAGCAATGATGGTGTGCTCTTTTCACTGTCTGGCTTTGTTGTTGCTCTAAATATCTCTGTTTCCATTTGGCATGCTTGCCGCAGTCATTGTCTAAAGAAATAACTAATTAAATTGCATTTATTTAATCAAAACAGATTTGTTTGTGTGTGCCTATTTTTGGAATTTCCCTGCGTTCAAATCAACAGAAAAATAAGAGACATGATGGAGTGCATTTCGCCACTGATCTCTGTAGGAGAGTCTGTATTTGCTTGCTCCGATTAGCAGGGAGCAGAGTATTACACAGACTCACTCTTGCAGTGTTTTGGACCTCTGAGCCTTGTGGTCAATTGTCATGTTATATTAAACATGTGAAAGAAGCATCATGTGAAGGAATAATGCAGAGGGAAGCCTTTGAAGACTCCTTCAGACACACCTTTGAAGGCACATTGATCTGGAATGGAGAGCAAAGGCAAAGTCAACGTCTGCCAGTTTGGAAATAAATATTTAAGCCATGTAATTATCCATTATGGTAATCATGCATTAAATACACACATTCTTTAAGTAGCACTTAATATTAATGTTGCTTACAGCTTGCAGGGTCTAGAGTATGTATTCTAGGATACAGATAGAGGTATTTTGTTGACTAATGCTTGTAGTTTATCTTCTAAATGCGTCTGTTTACTTATCAAAAGTAAGTTAATTAAGCCCAACAAGAAGTAATGGTAACATTAGGTTTTTCTTCTGCGCTTGCCAACACACTGTTGCAGGATTTTCTTTTCTTATGTTCTTTAGTTTGAAATGCTTGTCACAAATGCTATATATATATATATATATATATATATATATATATATATATATATATATATATACCTTAAACCTAAACCTAACCTAAAGTAACAAATCAAGCAGGCTCTCATAAAATAAATAAATAAATAATTAAAAAAAAATTGTGGTTCAAATGAACTTGCTTTGTCTTTGGTTTGTTTCATTTAGGCTGGTGTGAAAGCTGTTAATTAAACTCTGGTGTGGACCAAACAAACAGC
This sequence comes from Scortum barcoo, assembly GCA_023238725.1. Lineage (NCBI taxonomy): Eukaryota > Metazoa > Chordata > Actinopteri > Centrarchiformes > Terapontidae > Scortum > Scortum barcoo. Next base: position 18,347,603 of record CM041543.1, read on the forward strand.
CCAGCACCAAGAATGGCCTCTCACCAACCACAGACTCTGCGAAAGTGGACGTGATTAAATCATAAACTAGGCTTCTACTATTAGGTCTGCTTCTGTCAAGAGCGAATACAGCTTGAGACTTTGGTGAAGAAACTCTTTACGTTGACTGCTAGACCGCTGGTGAGGCAGAAGGAGCTGAGGCACACAGCTGACCAAATTACATTCCATATCTAATTATTACTGTTTTGATTCTTAATTAACTTCCACAATGGTGTTACTGAGAGACGTAGCACTTATGGTTGATGACATCTCACTCATTCAATTGGAACATAAAGCTGCATTCAGCGGGCCTTGAGAAATTATTGGAATTAAGTTTTCCTTCAAAGCAAAAATTCTTCTGAGAGTTTCTTATTATTCGCTCAATTCAAGTGCAGTTTGGTTGTTCCCGTGTTGTGTTTGACTGGTGATATAACAAGAAGTATGGACATATGGTACATGCTGAGAAATTTCTCTGACAGACGCGCTTTTATTTCTTAGTTTGACAACACACTAGTTTTGACAGCTGTTGGACCCCGTATGTCTTCAGTTTTTCATGTAAACCCGCGGGGTGAGCACAGCCCTCAGAAGCTTTGTGCCTCCTGAGCCCGCTACACACAGGCCTGCAAACACCTCGGCACTGAGGTGACCTTATCCCCTGGTTTCAAACAGGAGGGCGTCATGAAAGGCCAAGGCGCACAGATAAATCAGAGCCGCTGGAAACGACGAGGGCCTGTCGACTGACAAGCCTCGTGGCGCTTTGACAAGAATGATGAGGATAAAAATACGTTAGTGTAATCTCTCCAATCAGGATTAAGCTTCACCTTTCCCGCAGTGGAGTGACGGCGGCATTGTGCATCACGGCTGAAGGCTCTCATAATGAATGTTTCAGCATCTCCACGATAAAAAAAAACAACAACAACAAAAAAATAGTGTCATATCTGATTTTTGTCCAGGTTTCTCATCTTTAGTTGTTAAATCCCACCATGTCTGCATGCTTATTGTCTCGGAAAGCTGCCTGGCACAAATCTAATATCAAACAAGAGACACCAGTGAATTAAACACAAAGGAGAGAGATCTTTGTGACACATGATGAAAGATGTCTGACAGCAGCAGGTGGCTCTGCCGCAGTCCCCCACAATTCAGCTAATGGTTCTGTGGAGTCCAATAATGTCCTAAAGTTACTGACAGAATTTTACTGGAGGAAAAACAGGACATTATTATTCCCTTTCATATTTGTTGTTTTGCCCAATTGTCAATAAAGCTACATTTCTAATTCAAAAAGCTCTGTGTAAAGAAGATAATAGGAGCGATCTTTGATGAATACTCGGCGGTACTGTGATACAAATGAGCAAAGAAGTGGTTGATATTTACCGTCGCAGTGGAACAAGAGGGAGAGAGTCATTCAGCACAAATCTGATGGCCTGTAATTATCAGCATGCAAATATCACCCATCTGCGCTTTAATGTGGCCTTCAGTTTTTTTTTTTTTTCCAGCAAAGGGTAACATTTCTAAAAAGACAGTAATTACTCAGCTGAGAATGTGGGTCCCATTAATTTTTGCTTTGGCACAAATACTGCAAAGTGCATCCTATACCCGCTCAATGCTGCAGCTGAGATTTATTAAAGTTCAGCTGGTGCTGTTCCACGATGATTACTGTTAGGCGCACACACTGTCGGTTGTTTTTAGAAATATTCATCAGATATATTGGTATACAGTTTCAAAACATATGGTTAGTCAATTGTGGAGCATATGGCCTCTATAAAGGAGATACTTGAGAGTTATATGTACATTCAAGGAGAAGTAGAAGTGGTGGTCTATTGTGAGTCGTTATAAGCAGTGAGGTATTGTGCGATACTCCCTGGTAAAAGACATGTTCAGTGGCCTTGAAAGTAACACAGGTACTCCCATAGATAGTAAACTAGTCAGCTGAACTTGCTGTCGATAGCGGTTTATGTCAAACCAAATGAACACATTGTAAAATTCATTCCTTACACAAGTGACAAGAAGATATAAAAAAAAAAAACCTCTGAGTATTGCTCATACTACAGATCCACTGCCGAAGAAGCTTCGCCACAATACCCAGGAGGTCGATCCAGAGCAAATAAACAAGCAGTTGCTGTTTGTGCGAGTGTGTGTGCTGGTGTTTTGTGTGCTTCGGCGTGTGTGTGCGCACATTCCTACGTGAGCGTGAGCCGGGTTACATGCTGTTACCCACTCAAAATACACCAGGACGTGTGCTGTACGTGTCAAATTGACAAGACCTAATCTAAGAACATACAACACAATCGCCCACTTATTTCCGACTGTCTCTCAAGCAGGATCTAGCTTTGGTGCAATAAATCACTCACTGACACAATGTAATTGGCCATGTGATGCAATGAAGTATGTTTGAGTATCTGATGACCAGAGGGCCAGTTCTTAAGACAGCTCTCACTTTGCTTCCTGGCACATCATAATTACTCTGTTTCCCTACTGGCTTGCAATCCGTCTCCATAGTGATCCATCTTTTACATTCAGGTGGTGTAAGATCGCTTTTTACACACACACACACACACACACACACACCTCTCCCTTCGCGTTCCTCTAAGCCCCCAATTAATCTCTGTAGCAGACCTTTCACATTCATTTTTCACACGTGCTCGCATTCACACGTTTATTACATCAGTAAATGAGTATCAACATCATCCACCGCTCATGTCAGTGAAACACGGCGGGACTGGAACTGGCAGTAATTGTAGATAATTCATTATGGAAGGTTTTTAGAGTATCAGGGTTGATCCGAACTTTAATGGAAATCTCGGGATGCGCGAACGTGTCAGTGCTATATTTCCATAATGCATCACAGTACATGTCCTGGTCCCAGCGATCACATTAGATCCAATCATTTGCACTTGACACATTTTGAATATTCAAAGGATAGAAACGGAGTAATCATAACCTCATGAATAAAATAGTGCACCATTACAACCTTATGAAGACTGTAATTTACATTTCATGGTGAGATAACTTAAATGATAGCCCAGGGAAAAGCTTAGCACTCGTAGTCATCATTTATAAGACTATATAGACTTTTAAGGAAAACTTTTTGGGGTAATTTTGTTCACTCCTTTTAAAATTATTCCTTCAGGCTTTTCCCATTACATGGTTTCATTGTCACGCTTCTGGGATCGGCTCGCTTTAATGATAGGTCATTTACTGGTGATATCCCGAGGTTGTGCATGCCAGGAAGACTAGCAGTCATTTCAATGACAGTCATAGTGTGCCTTCTGCAATAATTGTCAGTTAAATAGTAAAAAAAAAAAAGAAAAAAAAGAGTGAGATAGTAATAACAAAAGCAGCAAAAGACATTGGAAGGTAAGTCAAGGTGGTAAAGACATAAAATGAGTCCGTTCACATGAACGACTTTTAGGTGAATGCAGGAGTAGAAGAATTAGCAGATATCAAGTTTTTATATAACCAAGGTTATTTCAATCCATCCCCAAGTATAACCAGTGTAAACAGACTGTTAATCTCAAAATAAATAGGACATTTACATTTATCTCCAGCTCCTCACGCCTCAACCAACTAATTAAATGTGCCTTTGAAGTCATAAAGACGTACAGAAGGAAGAGTTGAAAAGTTACTTAGTGTGGACGTCTGTGCCACTTAGTAATTCCACAAAGAACACAAGATAGAAGGAAAAAAAATAATTAACAGGAAAAGCAGAAGTATTTGCAGCACAAAATGAACGTAATAAACTTCAATTTGCTGTTTTGTATTGGGGGTTTCTGGTTTATAGAGGCATAACATTTAATTCACAGTATATGTGATGGAGTCCCAGACTGAGAGAGACCGTATGAAAAGGCTTGAATGATGCAAAATTGGTGCAAAGTGTCAGATGTTGCTTTACACTCTGTTAGGCAACATATCCAGTAATAGCGCCGCTGTGACTCTCCTCTTTGTTTTTTTCTCACAGCTGCCACGACTTAAGTCCTGAGATAGAGGTCATGAAAGAATTTGCTGAAATAGAAACTGAAACAGAAGCCGAAGAAGAGGAGGATGTGTGGGTTCTGGCAAACATCAACAAATTTCATTCTCCTTGTGAGGCCTTTGAGATGTGACAGCTTGACAAGTGGAAACCTCTGGGGAGATGCTTCCCATAACCCTGCAGGAAATGAAATATGGATTATCAGGAACTACCCGTGAAGGACGCCGTCGGCCAGATGTGAACCGCACAGTCACCGCGGTGTGTGCGCATGGTAATTAGTTATATTATCACAGACAGCACTGTATGCTTAACTAATCATTTTCTTACATGCAGATGAGGAAATTTACATACATGAATTCAGCCAGTCAGACCTATTGATTGGTGCCTTCAGCAATTAACAAAGGGGCAGAGCAGCTTGCAGGTTGGGGGGGACTACATGTGCTCTCACAAGTGCAGTGACAATTAGTGCTGGATGGGTTTTTTTTAACATTTACAGTTCATTACTAGTTCATTGCTAAAATAACCCTTCCTTTATCCATTATTATGATACCAGGATGATGAATCCTACAGACTTTCATGATCCTATGACTTTTCCTTTAGCACCACCAGCAGGTACATTTTAATTTATCCAATACTTCGGTTTATTATTACACATCTGCTAAACTAATGACATTAATCATTGTTCCACATCACATATGTTGAAGATAACAGGTGTCTGTAGGTTGCAGCTGTAGACACTTGCCATGATACTGACACTGTTGTTCTTGTCCCAGTCGATCCCACCGAAGCGGGCTGCCACTCTGGTGCCAATCACAGAGCTTGGCGAGAGATTCAATAGTACCCCACTCTGAGTCATAAGCCTGAGTGACTGTTAGTGAGCAGCGAGTTGGCGCCCACTCATCACCGAAGTGAGAGGAGCGGGACGGCGCGGACCTAATCGCAAGTCCCAAGATGAATCATAAGTTCAGCGCTGAAACATCACGTACTTCACTCTAATCCCAGGAGGAGTCAGAGTGTCAGAACAAGCATCACTTGGTTAAAATGATGTGTCATTCGCACGCCCAGCTGAAGTTAGTTTACTGTATGAGCCTGTATTCCTAAATGTCAACAGTTCAGACATTAAGAACACACATTAAGAACGCACAGAGCTTTTTCTTGAGGTTTATCTGCTCTACGGTTATTAAATATGCACAGATACATTAGGAATTTCTTGCAAAAAAAAAAAAAAACACAATCTGTTGTTGTAGTCTGCTGCTGTGGTTCTTATCCAGATCAAGAAAATCAAGATATGTGACATATATCGATGACATACATTATACTTCTTCCTCACTTGTGTGAATACAAAGATAGTAACAACAATGGTGATGCAGCAAAACTTAGTAGATTTCTTTTTAAAGACAGTAGACAGCACAGAACCTCCACCATGATGAACGTGGTATTTCATGCAGAAGTATGAATCATGTTAGCCTGAAGGGGCTCATAATACACTATAATAAAGGTTTTTTTTTAAGTTATAATGATGGGTCAGGTTTCAGTCTTGGTTAATTTGGCAACATCCGCGGTTACTGGTGGTGAAAGTGCAGTTTTATAAATACTACGGGTTGCGCAGGAAAAACACTTGTGGAGCAGCTACAACAGAAGACCAACAATGTACGTTTACAGCGCCGCCGAATACATTACTTTGTTTTTAATAAAAAAGTATAAATAAATCAAAAATACATTGCATTTTTTACATCAGCTTCAAAATGAAAGCCACAGCATGGCTTTTGATGTGGAGAAAGCAGCGGTAAATGCTGGGTTCGTATTTGCAGTGTCGTAATAAAGCTGCAGCTAATAGGATAGCAATGAGATCAAATTACAAACAGTATTACATTATAATAGTTTCCTGTGAATCCCTTGCGAATGTGAAGGCCATTTGAATCCAGGGCAGGAATGGTAGACTTGGCAACAAACAAATAAAAATATAGAGAGATTATTACAGAACATAAATACATTAAGCGGCTATTGCTGAGAAATAACACTTGTTCTTTCATCCTTACATTATTTGATTTTAAAAACGCTACAAGTTTATCTCTATCACATTTGAACAAAATGTCACGGCTCACTCCGATGCCCTCTGGCTGAGTATTACTGGTTGACTGGGCCTGTCAATGCCTCACCGCTCCTCTCTGCATCGGTGGACAACATCTGGCTCGGTGACCTCTGAGACGGGACTTTCGGCGGCACCTTCTGCTGCCTTTAGTGCGAGTGCGCGAAACAACTGCCTCCTCTCACCCACACACACGCGTGCGCCCCTTGTCCTGCGTGCATGCCGCCGCCAGGTAAAAACAAACGCCACCTCATGTTGGCTCTGCCTCACGCTCCGCCTCTCCCCTTCGGGCCTGAGAGTCGCTGCCTCCAGAACCAGAAACAGAATATTAACTCCATGTAAATTGGCATTTCTTCTCCACATCTTCCCCCCTGCACTCCAGACCCCACATCCCCGCGTTTCCCTTCGGTCTACCGAGTGTGTCGAAGGTGCAGCACCGGAGGATGGATCAGAGTAAGTAGTGTGCATGAGGAATGTGGAACGCCATGCAGCGGTTAGTGAGATAAGTGGCATTTGTGTTTCCTCCCGTGGCTAATTATGCTATTTATACCCCGGCAATGGAGGAGACGCTCTGAGCTGGTACACCAAGATTAGCATTCTCACTAACATTGTTTATCCTCCTGAAAGTGATAACAACACACACCTCTTGCTTTAGGGATGATAGCTGTGTTTGTGTCTGTGTATATATTTGAGTGCACGGTTCTGTCTATCTCTGTCTGGATGTGCACGCGTCTGAGTTTTTATGTGGAATCCAATATGTCTAAGAGCTTCCTGAAAGTGCATATATTATCATGTGCACTAACAGTGATAATTGGTCTGAGCCAAGTCGGTATCCTGTGCTATGCAGTGAGGCTCGCATAGCGCGTGCCAGAGCGGGATCACATATCTGAATTCCTCAAAGTAGAAGTGGTAATAAATGATAATTTTTTTGAAAATTTGAGAGACTTTTTTTTTTTATGCAAGAGTTGCGACAGACAGCAGATCCCTTCCAGAAAATGTACCAGACAGCAGCACCGGGCGGTTTGATGCAACCTCACCGTGCAGATTTGACAGCCAGAAAGGGCCCAGTTCTTAAGGCGGTATGTCTGTGAAGCCCAGCCTCATTGGGGCATAAAAGTATTGCTTTCTTTTAACAAAGTCAACATGGATTATTGCAGGTCTATGTCGGTAAGTTTGAAAAAAGTTGCTTTTCTATGCTCCCAGAAATCACTGAGCCACATTTAGTTTATAACATTTAGTATATAACATTTATTTGAGGAGTCACCTGATGAGTGCAAATCTTAACAATCTTAAAAATATTAACTCTCCTTTTAGCTCTGTGTTTGTTGTCCCTCTCTTCCACCTGTAAGCAAAACATCCGTCTCTTTGGCTGCTAAATGTTTCATAGTGTTCACCAGCTAGTCACTAACTCCTTCTATGTTGCTGGACGAGCAGTGTACAGCAGGTTTATCAGAGCCTTTTGTGGAAATAAAAGACACTAGCTGCGTCTGAAAACGGTGCCGAAGAAACTGAGACTGAACCAAAACAGTAAAGTTATGGGCTGCAGGAGGAGCAGAAGGGGAAGCTGAGGGAAGCTGCAGAGTTGGGTTTTAATTATCTTTGGGTTTGAGCGAGCCCATTCACGTCACACATAGTCATTTGTTCCATTGTGATATAATATAGATAATAGCAGCTTTAATGTCATGGATCCAAAACACAAAACAGAGCATCATTCGGTCCATCCCGCTTTCCCTCATTGCAGCCAATGATGATGATCTGTGGTAGGATCACGTTGCAGGCGAATAGCTGCGAGAACAGGATGGAGTGTGATAAAACTGGCTTCAGGCTGTTCATAATAAATCTCACGCCTCATCTACAGTATATCTTATGGACATCTGTACTTACTGCATACTTTTCTAGACTGCTGCTGCAGCCTCCCTCCATTCATCACAAGGACAATTTGGAAAAATTCATATTTTGTTCCTTCCCTTCTCACACAGTGTGCTAAAAAAGCAGGTGAGGTAACTTGACAACTAGTCCAGATAAAGTATAAATAGTTGTGACACCGAAGACTTTAGTATGAATATTTTCAGCAGTTAAAGCCTGCTGCACTAGATGCAGTAAAGAAAACAAGACACAATATTCCCAATAGCAAACTGTTACCTTATTTACCATTCAGCCAATGTGCAGGGTCAGTGAAAATGAAGCCAAGGTAGCTCTCTCCCTGATGGGCCATCTGAAACACTTTCTCAACTTTGACAAGAGTGTATATTCTAATCACTGCTGTGGTGCAGGCGAGCTAACTTAAAGCAAAGGTGTCAAATTCAGTGCATTCAGTTAAAACTGAACCAACACAAAATCCCCCAAGAAAAAAAATAGTTATTGCCACTTAGAATATTATTTGTAAGATTGAAAAATAGATGAAAAAAAGATTTAGAGTATACAACTATAGTGGTAGCTCTGAGAAGCTGCACACAAAGGCAAATATTTTTTTACTTTGGCCTCTCTTGTGACTCTTTTTGTCTTTCACACTAACATGCCGACAACGACAATGACACCAGTTCAGCAGGTGTAACATTTATGCCGTTCACCATCTTAGTTCCAAGGTGATCTATTCATTGGTTGTGGAGAAATTCCAAGAAAGAAACAAAGATGTAAATTTCATTGTGACGCCATAGGAAAAGTCATCATGAGATTTCAATAACCAAAGTCAGCTGTGCAACAACCTGTAACTGTGCCACAGTTAAAAACATGTATCCTTCATTGTCTTCTCTCTGCTTGTCCCAAACTGACGTAGAATTGGCTACCAGCTGGGTGTTACTAACAGGCAGGCTGAGCCTTTTCCTGATATGCTGCATGAGTCTGAGATTTTGCAGATAGCGAAGAAGCTGTGCCAGATTTGGCCACTTTGAGAGCGATCTGATATGCAGAGCAGGCCTGGAGTTACATCCTCGCACATATTTCACATGCGTTGGAAAGACTCCTTTGCTGCACCGTGCAATAAGCAACGTTTAATGAGCGCACATCGAGTGGCTTAAATGTAGTAGTGAGGGAACGGTCCGAGGATTAGGAGACAGATAACTGCACGCTTCACATTATCTCTGCTAGGGGACCTGAGACGTGCAGCAACAGCACAGGACAGTACAGGAGACTCTCCATCACAATCAGTCCTCTCAGCCTCCTCTTACCTCAGCTTCTCCTTCTGTCATAGATGGTGTCGTAGACGGGCTGATAATGGATTCAGCAGCAGCTCGCTGTGATAAAAGGCGACACAGCCTTGTGATGGTCTTATCAGCTCTTTGTGGGGAACATGCAGGACAGATCATCCCACATCCATGAGAGAACCCCATTGTCTCTTTTTTTCGCCCTTTTGAAAGTGATTTCTGATTTGCAATTCCACAGATACAGAATGGGAAGATTTTGAAACAAAATCCCTTCCCCCCGAAATCCTGCTGCAAATGAATCAAGCCAGAGTTTTCATTCCCTTCCTCTGTTCCTCTCCTGCCTTTTTTAATTTGAAGGTTACGGAAGAGTTAGGCCTATGAATGCCTTTTTAAAAAGAAAAACATTACAAGGTTTGGCTCATGCAAAGTGAAATTACAGCAAATTGTTCGTAAAATTAAACTGTAACAATATAGCAAACGCAATTTAAATTTGTGTCAGGGCCATAAATCGTGTCTACCCTACAAGAGCTGGTTTGTTTTTATGTTGTTTGGGCTTGTTTCAGGTTCCAAGCACAATTTAATCAACCATTGCAGGTGCATAAAACAGAGACGACTGTGGTTTGCGAGACAATAGCAAAAACGCAAATTGGATTTTCCATTCGCCTTCACAATTAAACAGTTGAGCTGCTGATTAACACTTTTCAATTTCCTCCTCCCCCGGCTGCAGCTGCTCTCTAACCCTCAATGCCTCTGTCTGTGCCGACATATCAATATCTGTCTATAAATCAATCTCGATGGAGGACATATTGATTATTGCACATACAAACGCCTCCATCAAAAATCATAAAATGCAATTCAAAGAAAATTGCGGCCACCTGTGCTCACTTGTAGAAAAGCCTCATTTGGATTTCCATAAACTAGACTGTTGTTCCTTTCAGTGATAAATCCAATCATTACAGTATCACCACTGGCCCTGCATGGCTGATTTGTGTGACACAGAACAATTATGTTGCATCTATTGCTTGTGATTGATGCGAGTAACAGAAATCCATTTTGTTGTTTTCCCAGACAATATGAAAAAAGCAGGAGGTGTTGTATCGAGTGCTGGCCAATAGATAATGTTATTGGAAGTGCAATAATTCTTACTTGGCATGCGTGTAACTGATTGAATTACTTTTCTGTCAATTGCTGCTTTCTCATTTGGGCCTCATGCTGCTCCAAAGCAATGCAGCTCATTATTATTTAATAAAAAAAATAAATAAATAAATAAAAATCAATTTGGTTGATCCCCATATTTTGGTGTTATTGTGTTTCAATTCCAAAAGCTTTCGCTCCATAAAGAAGTGGTAACAGTCTCATAATTGCATCATGAGCGTAGGCTCTATTGACATACACATACAGCATATGACTTGAATTTTAATAACTCAAGACTCTAGGATGACAGTTTTATGAAAGTGATAGTTATGCACCACCAGAGGCTATGTATCCCTTAAAGGAAATGAAAACCACTTGCTTTAATATGTGATTTCTCATGAAAAATAATAATTGTATTCTAGTACTATATTGCAATGTCATTAAATCCATGGCAATATTTTAAATATCAAATGAAAACCACTCTTTCTAACTACAATAACTTCTTATTTTATATTCTGAAGTTCATTTGAAGTCTCGCAAATCAATGTGAGGGGTCAGTTAACCCACATTATAATAAAAACAAAAAAATACACTGGTCCACTCACCCCTGCAGGAACCAGATTTTGAGATATTCATCTGTTTGATTACCGCTGCCACATCAAGAATTCAGCTTTCATTGTTCAAAACATTCAAGAAAGACATTTAAACAGGAACAATGTCCCGCTGTGAGAAGCACAAATGAAATTCCACTGTAATAGGCTGGCAGCAGATGTTTCGGGGACAAAGGAATACTTAGACATTTGGGAAATATGACTCGCTTTGTTGTCATTTTCAAAACCTCAAACTGGGAATTTGAAGCGTACCGCAACTCCATTTATACACACACACACACACACACACACACACACACACACACACACACGCACACACACACACACATTACACACACACGCTCATCCACGCACCATAGGCGTTTCAATCAGGATGGCAATTAGCACACCTACCAAGTGCACCTTTCGACGCCATCGACACAATCAACGCAGCATGCTCGTTGCCTTGACGACTTAGGGACTGATTGACAGGCATGCAGACAAATCAGTGTTGAATTCAGACCTGTGGTGCATTTTTAAGGTTTTTTTTTTTTTTATATTTTTTAGTGTTTTACAGATATCTGCTGAGAATCGGGAGCTGCAGCTGTAGCTTAGACTCCAATAAACTCACATGCAAAGCACATAACCCCCATAACAGTGCAACATGTCATTTTTGTATTTCAGTTGCTATACAGACAACAAACAACATATAATGTGTAGATTAGTGAGCTTTGGGGGGTGGCTTCAAACTTAAAGCTTCAAATTGAGCAACGAGATGCGAGAGTAGCATCGATCGTTTCATCTGACTCGCATAGGAAAATAAATGGATTAACCTTTATAAAATACCGCAAAAAAAACTTGCTGAAGACGCCACCTTTATTGGCCAGATGGTCATATCTATTCTTGCCATTCATCCCTTTACCAGTTCATTTGCTTTGCCCTTCACCCCCAGCCATAGCTTTATGATCACGTCTTCAGGCGGCCCAAAATAGGCGATCTGAGAGGGCAACATTGTTAAATACAATGCTGCTTCTAGTCTTTTTTTTATTGACCTAAGCTAACCATGTCTTGGCTTTATCTTCATATTCAGAATACAAATGTGAGCGTATTATTGATCTTCTGGTCCAGGCCCTTGGCGAGAGAGTGAGCGTGCTTACTTCCCAAACTTTTGAACTTTTCCCTTTCCAACCTCAGCCCATAAAAAACCAACACCATCTACATGTCTCAGCTCATACGTAGCGTGAAGTAAGAACGTATGAGTTATGTATGTGTTCTTTGAAGGATGCCTCTGGGGCTGCAGGCTGTCCTGTAGCGATAGAAATGAGGCAATTAGAGTGTAGAGGACAAATGCGGCATTCAAACTGCACTGTACACGCACACACACACACACACACACATATCCATGCACATTCAAAAGCTTTTGACAGCCATCCTCACAATCTCCACACACACACACACATATATATAACTTTACTGGCGCATACACTCAGTTTTTTTGTCCAGGCCTGATAAGGATCTGCTGAAGGTCGTGAGAGGGATCTCATTCTCAGCAGAGATGAGCCCGCCGATAGCGTCAGTCCTGCGGGCAGATTAGCCCAGTCTGATTCCACCGCGCCCCAGTCGTCCCAGTGGTGTCATCGCTGCAGCACCGATGCTATCGCGTCCAGCCAGCCACTGATGACCCTCGAAGTCCATTAAAGATTCCATTTAACTCTGGGAACGGCGTGAAGAGGGGGGAGACGGTGTGCGTGCGTGCAGCCGCCTTCGAGTGGGAGCGTGCAGTCGCGCGTTTGCGTATTCTTTAAAGGGTGAATAAAATCCGAAACCTGCTACGCATTTACTCAACCGGGAGCTGCCAAGTACAACAAAAGTTTTCTGAGCCGCTCAAGTGGAGTAATTCTGGGATCGTGTCTTGCTCAAGGCACATCAAGGCTGCCGTCTCAGGGAGGGGTTTCGCATTCACTTCACCCCCCCTTCAGAGTTTCCCAGCCAGTCTGGAACTCAAGAATAATAATCTGGAGGTCAGAAAAATGGCTACGCTGACAGCCTGGAGGTGGAAAGAGAAACATAAAAATGGAAGAAACACTGTCTTGTCTGCAGTTATTGTAGCTATTACATTGTGGAACTTGGTGCTGAAAGAGAGGTTGTTTTTCTTTGTTGCCATTTCGGGGGTTCAAAACTTGACAAGTCACTCTATTTTAATCACGAACATCTTAGGACACACAGTGCATCTAGTAGCTACTTTGAATATCACATTATTCACTGCATACCGCAGGTTTTAGGTTTTTTTTTGTTTTTTTGCACACCACAAAATGTGTTTTTCGTGTGAGAGTGACAAAAAGCCAAGTTTAAAAATAAAATAGTGGCTAGAAGGTGCTCATTAGAGATGTTGCCAAAAGAAAGATTTGTTTAAAAAAAAAAGACCCCCCTTCATTCTTTGTCAATAATTAGAATGCTTTTATTACGGTGTCATGCTGACACGAATATTTAAAACCGTCTTTGGATAGAAATGCTTGTTTAGACTGTGGACAAATCATCAGTATTAAACATATTTTTGTGTCGTTATTAGAGAGGGATATTATGGGGGGATGTACCTTATCATCCTATAAGTATGAAAGACCCTTAGTAATGGATTACACAGGTTTATAGAAGGAATTATTTAAAAAAAGAGGTTTTTCTGGTATTTATGAATTGGCACAGGATTAAACTGTGTGTTAAAGTGTTCACAATTATATTTACGTCTTGCAGGACGGCAGTGTCGGATTGTGATAATCCCTTTGGTTGTGGTGTTGTTTGCTGCGCTCTTTCCTTATTTTCACACCGCTGCAACCTGATTCATGGCAAATAAACAGTGTTTCTAATGATGTGAGGTGAATTTTCTAGTCTTTATTTGTTAAAATGACTTGAAACGAAATCCCAGACACCATTTACGAATGCTAAGACTAACCTGACTGTAGTATACTCTTAAGGGTTAGTTTTATTGGGTAATTCTTTAGATTAAAGCTCACAAGCTGCAGTGTAATGGTTGACTGCGTGCCAGGTATCCATCTGACCATCAAAACGGATGTTACAGAAGGACCCTGCCCATCTGTGTCTGTCTTTTCCCACAGAGGCTCGGGAAATAGGCTGTGCGCTGGTGGGATGGTTAACCAGACATTTATTCGCCAAACCAAACCAGTCAGTACTTGACCTTAAAGTCTTTATGTAAGATTGACTGGTAATTGACCTTGCTTGCAGTTTGAAGTGTCTTGTCATCAGTTTTACAGACGTCACTTTTATTGTGGTGGGGTCAATGGAGAAAATGCTTTTTGTGCCAAAGGGATTTTTTTTCATTACTCTGAGTGGCCAAATTGGCAGCTGGGATGAGTGGCTGTGCCATACATTGGTGAAAATTACAGAGGGGGGGCGTCCGGATCCAATTACTGAACTGATTTTAGCTGAGAACTGAAAAGAAGCTCTGAAAGTGAGCAGCTACTCTTAAAAAAAACCCCTCAACATAAAATATGTGTCAGACATTTTCTTTTCTTCACTTCTACCATTAACTAGAGTGAAACACATTTATAACTGCATCAGACCATTTGTTTGCTCCGTTGCTGGCTGCTGTAATAAAACCAGTGTGCATCTGTTTGAATTTGAACCACCGAGAGAAGCAAGCGATTATGCAATGTCACGCTGGCGAGCATTTATCTGAACGGCACCCACCAATTCATGTTGTTTCAGGCCGCTGGTTAATGTTGTCCTTCTAGCAAAGCCAAGCCAGTATCTTGAATTGAACGCTGGCTCGATCGCTGACCCTGATGGCGTGTTTGGCTCGCTCACAGCTTAACCATACGCTGTATCGCACCGTGGCATTCTGGGCTTTTGCACACTGACGGCAAGACATTAGAGCGCTTTTCAAAATAAAACTGATTCTAATTAGGCATATATCATCTACAGCTCAGTTAATGGTTCTTGCGTTTCTCTTCCTTGCCATCATTAACTTGCATGCTGTGTGTGTTGTTTCTTGAGCTTTTGTGCACTGAAAGAAAGAACTTTATCTAATAGTCTTCTTGTTGTCTTCTATTGTGTTGTATTGAGCAGTTGTGAGGTGTTGTATTGAGCAGCGTACAGTGTGAGTTCAGGAGACAAACTGTTCAGAGTCGATAACAGTGATGGAAGGGTCAGACGCTGGGAGAGACTCTGAGACTTTAAGTGACCGAACAGGAGGCGGAGACGCAGCAGATCTTGAGGACCCTGTTTCCAACACACAGGGCTGCAGCACGTTTTAATTCAGGCTTCACTGATGGCACAAAGCCATACCAACCACATTTTCAACGTACAGAAACACAAACTCTTGCCATCAAGTCATTGGCATTCCAAACTAAATGGTTTTAGGTTTTTCCACAGCTCCATTACAGTCCATCAGTGACAAAGAGCTGATGCTGCTTTAATTAGTCCAAGGCTTTAGAAATATTTTTATAAAATTCACTGCATACTAAAACTCCCGATCTCGCCACCGCTATGTGCCCATTTATCCAGCACATAAGGTAAACGCCAGGGGGTGGCAAAGCATTGCTAGTGGAAGATTGTTAGTTCTGTGCGGCATGTGGCAAGACTTAAAAAGCCAGACTAATGACAGCAGTAATCTATATCAGCTCTTAAAAAGTAGGACAGGCGAGGATGAGCACGATTTACTGGAGCGGTTTTTATAGAGCACACCATAACGTACATAAACCTCAAACCACAGGATGAAATTCTGAACATCATGGCCGTGATCTTCATGATGGTGCTCAATGGAGGTTCTGTTGAACCCAATCACACCAAACTCTTTCTAATTACGCAAACTACACTCTTATATTCTACCATTGCCACCTATGACCATTCTTGGTACTGTTAGCTTAACATACAAAAACATGTACGCAACTGGACTTATAAGAACCATAGTATAACAGTCATATACAGTATGTGTTACTTTTATCACTAAATCGATAATTTTTTAAAACATTTTAACATGCTGGGACAACTCTTTATTATTTACATGTAAATTGTCCAGATAGTAGAAAGTAGGGTTTTCTTTGTTTATGTTTAATATATTATAAAAAGCATTTTTTGCACTTATTTGTACCTACCAGTGCTGTGTTTAGTACTTCATCCTGTATGTAGAAAATATTCACAATGGAATTTGTGTGCTGTAATCTAAAGCTTGATAGGGGAAAACAATCTAATATAAAGAGTTTATACCCAAAAAAATTGGTATGATTCATCCTGTGCAAATGTAATCCAGCCCCTGGTTCCTCACCCAGTCCAGATAGGACTGTTGTGAAGAGAAAATCTAAAATGAAATGTAGACATGTTACAGAGCTACACCTGACTACACAACAGCTGACCCTGTGAATACCTAATACTTTTTTTTTTACTCTATGCAAGGTTTCACATGTTTTAGAGGTTTATGCACTTAATAATCAGGGCAGAGGACTGAAAAACACATTCATTTCAAGCTGCTTTGATTCATTTTTTTGTGAGAATTGCGAGCTATCTAAACATCTTCTCTTCCCTTCCTACCTCGAAGGATTTGCGTTGGTTGCAGAGTCTCTTGACCAAAGCCACCATCAAAGAAAAGGTCATTTCGTTGAAAATGTGATATGTATTCGCCATCCTCTCGCTTTTGTTCAGTCACTGGAGCTTTTTGATTTAAAAACACAACACTGTCATATGTTTCTTCCCCCAGGAAGTATGCCCTCTGAGCGTATCAAAAAACCAACCCGCATTCACAACACATCTGGCCTTCGCTGAGAAAACATTCCCAGATAATACACTCTGTTATGAAACCGCTTCTTTTCATGCACTCACAATCCAGTCTATATGACCCCTGTATATTTTCAACCTTCAGTGGTGACAGTCGAAGGAAAAAAAACATCCAAACTGTAATTTCTGAAGGTTAGAAAATATACAGGGAACATGAAGTGTAATTATGCTGTCTATTGCCTTCTCTGAATATTACTCATTTGTCTCTCCATTTCGTTCACGTTGTATTACTGTGCAGCGTTAGCTTTGTTTTCCTGATAGTTCCCCACTGTTGGAAGAAAACAACCATTGTTGAATCATGGCTAATTGGTTTGCGAGCGATGGAAAACTCACTGTCTAACAATGCCCACTGAGCATTATTAACAGGTAATCACCTCATGTGCCAACATCTTCATCTATGTCAGCTGTAGAGATGACTGACAAGCAAAGTTTTCCCCTGCTGCTCTATTGAGGCAATTTGATGCTAAAACAAAATCAACTCAGATGTGCAGAGCTGCGTTGTACAGCACTAAATACTCAAAATAAATGCAAATCTCCAAACAAACTCTATGTGTGCATGTGTGTGTCTGTGCTGCAACATGAGGAGTGTAGAGGAGAAATGCAAGTACAGGTGCAGTTGGGAAAAAAGGAAGGGTAAGATGTGATTGAAATTGCCTGATTTATAATATAAATTTAAATTTCATCTTGATGGACTGGTGTTTAGCTTGTGGCTTGTACACACTTGATCCCACAGCGCACTTTACTTTCCTTTAGCAGGTTCTTCTCATAAATAAATCAAATGTCCAAACAAAGTGGTTTAATAATTGTTTTATAAACCTCATGTTTCATAACTTCCTTTACATTATGCTGGAGTGTGGCTGAAAGCGAGCTGAAACGGTGGAGAGACACAGACAGACAGCTGCTGATGGAGAGAGAGAGAGTGAGAGAGAGTGGTGATGACGGGGAGAGAGAGTGAGAGAGAACTGAACTGTATCTGAAAACTGAAAGCTGTCGTTGACTTTGGCCCTTTGCAGAGAATTCAGGGAATTCAGACTGTGGTGTCTTTTAAAGTTAACAAAAAAAAAGAAATCAAAAAAAGATATTAGAAAATGCACAGTCAAGGACAAACAACATACGGCTTTCACATCTGACTCCAACATGCACAGATGTGGAGGGAGCTGTACCAATAGCAAGGATTGAATAAAAGCATTGTGGGTGAATGCAAAGGTACTGTAAGCAAATACAAAAACTGTTGCGATGGATCAAAAATGTGTTTCAAAGCACATTTCCACAGGGGCCCTCGAGGGTGACATCGATACTCAATAGCGTTGTAAAATCTGCCATCCTGCATCTAAGGAAAAAAAAAAAAAAAACAATCACACGGATATATTCTCCTTTAATCAAACGAGAAATCTATGAGCAGGTTCAGCAAATCTTCCAGAAAGTTTTCAGATAAAGTCACGGCAAGAAATAACTGGATGACAAACTGCGGATTTATATAAAAAACTAATATGAGCCGCTGTGTTTGTAGATACACGGGACGAAGTGACAAGAGGGGAATTTGTCATGTAGTTATATTGACAGAATAAAAAAAAAGAAAAGAAAAAACACACCCTCTAAAATCTTCCGTGCATAAAGCATACTCATACTCTTCCTCGCATTAATCATCCTGTCAGAGTTTAGATCAAGTACATTTATCATTAATAAATTAGTCAGTGATGGTGAAGGGATGGGGGGCAGCGGTATTATGCATGTGTGGTTTTATGATTTTGTGCTAATTAGATCCTGGAGAACATGAGAACATGAAGGCTGCAATGTAAAATTGCAACATGTTGCCGCCGGTTACGGGAGCAAAGTCACGAGCAGTGCACAGGTGATATTTGAGAGCAGCTGGCCGGCCTTTTTCTGAGCTTTGCTTCACTTCGCAGGCGCCACACGGCAAATATCCTGCAGTCAGCTGTCCAGGAGGTGGTTTGAGGCCGGGTTTATGTGCAGAGGTGAGGCTGCGGAGGAGTTCAATTTCCACAGCGAGAAGTTTTATCTTACGTGCCCGTCTCCAAAGTCCATATCCGACCAGTGCTGTTGGCAGGACATTTGGTTGCACGGGAGGAATTCAAAGTTTCCCAGTTCAGCTTTTGTGCTTGTTTTGTGAAACTTTACGTTTTTGTGTCTTGGCCCGGGGCGAGACCACCTCTGCTGAGTCTGATTCAATTTGAGGATCAGATCCTGTCCTGCTTGAGTGTAAGACCGTGACCAAAGACAATTCTCGAGGCTTATCCGTTTACATTTTTTTGTTTTGCAGAGTAAAACTGCATCTGTGGTATCTTTCTGAGGGGAATATTACCACTTACTATTCTCAGTATGTATTTCCGTAATGTTTCATCAGCACATCTGCACAGGTGTGCCTAATAAACTGGGTATTTATCTTTGCTGTCAACAACTCTCAGCGCCAAAGCCCTGCTCTGTGACTGACATTATACTTTACGGATAAAGGATTTGCAAGTGAAGAATGAAACGCAAAGCAAATATCACTTTCACTACATCTCCTACGTATCTGCGAGGGCGCTTGTTTATCCCGATTCCCTCTGAGGGATTTTTCTTTTGATCGGAGACTGAAATGCGTGAAACATCACACGTTGCGATCTTTCTTCTCAAAGACTCACCTTAGTGTGTGCATTTGGTGACAGGTGAACGACAGACAAGGGGATGCAGGGTTATCCTCAAATGGCACTCTGTCACTTGATAATTACCATCCAGGAGATACTAGTCAAAAACGTCGGTGGGTTTTTTTCCACACATATCCTCAGTTTTAATACCTAGCGTAGCTAACATTAGCCTCCGGTGTATTCAGCACATTCGCATAACGTTAGGGTCAACCATCTAGCCTGTTCTCCTGATGGCTGATTCGGTTGCTTCATGTTTATTCTCTGGCGTTATTACATGATTTATTAACGGCACCTGCTCTCGGTGGTGTCAGTTTATTAAGGAAAGTTAGGTTGGATGTTTTCAGTAAGAAGAAGAAGAAGAAGAAGAGGAGTTACTTTCTTTTTACGGCTTTTTACTATTTACATACGTAGGTCTGGAATAAAAACACACACACACACACATAGGACCCACAGGGGAAGAGTGCATGGTGCCCTCCATTAGCTGCAACTCCGGGCTGTCTTTTCTTTTTTTTTTTTTTTCAATCAAGTTATATACAGTCAATTTTTTTATGCACTATTTTAACTGTGTGCTTGCATTTTATTGCTTTTAAAGTTTTCTTTTATCTCTGATTATGTTATATTGTTTATGAAAAGCACTTCAGTTTTCCCAGCTTGAAAAATGCCATACAATTTTTTATTATAAATATAATTATTTTTATAGTAATGACTCTATCCCCTCATCAAATCAGCTTTGCAGTTTGCAGTTTGCAGATTACAGTCCTGGAAATAGCAGGAACTATTTGATTTATTTATTTTCAGCTGCCTGATTGTTGCCCCGCTGTGTCCTTAAAAAGGCAGGCTCATTTGGTGCATCTGCTGTTGAAAAGCAATAAAAACTTGGTTTGAAAGTTGGCTGTGAGCAGAATGCATGAGCTGCTCTGTCGGAAGATCAAATCCAGACGACAACATGGGTTTGGTTATAAGTGCAATGTGCAATTGACAGCTCCTGTGACTAACAATGGTGCCGTTTAGCATTAAGAAATGTGAGAAAACTCTTCTCATTCCCGCTGTCACCTTTTTGCTTTTTCCTTGTTTTGTATACTTTTCATACTCCTCCTGCCACTCCTACAGTTGCGCAACAATCAATACATTTAAAAGTCTTTGTTTCAGCAAACGCACTTTTCTAGTTTCACCGCAGCAGTTTAAAAATAAATTGTAACAGAAATATAAGAATGGGTAATGGATCTACTTTCCAAGGTACTTTGTACAGCAAAATCACAAACTGGCTTTTAGGATGTTGCTAGGAAACGACAAGAAATTGGACTGTCAGCTTCATAAAGCCACTTCACGACGTGCTCATCAGTGTCTTCTGCCAGCTGACAGTCAAACCGGATAAGCCTATCATCAGATGTCCCGCTGCCAGAGTTACTTAATTAATGATTAATGCTTTGTACCCTTGTTATTATTAACACAAGCTGTCAGTGTGCTGAAGTTTAGCTGTGGCAGAGCAGTCACTACACTTATTATTTATCGTTGTTGCTTATTGTGAAGAGCTTTGCGAACATTCGGAGGCGTTCACGCTGCGATATTTTCCAACTCGGCCCCTTTTCTCCGAGTGCACACAGCTGCAAATCTGACGTTGCAGGAAAAAGAACATTTTCAGGCCCTTAACTGCAATTGTGTCAATACCTGTCAGAAACATACATACATTTGTGCAGAGCTGTCGAGACGTTAAAACAGCGGCATCACATGCGAACGAAAGGAGCAGTCCATCGATTCAGTATTGCACTAAATAAATAAATAATTTAGACAGATACTGCAATAACATATATTTGTGTGTCTGTTTTGGTGTTTCCCAAGCTACATGCAGCAGCCCAGAGGGCAGTAACACACCTGAATCTGTTGGCTAAACTTACAGTATGAGCTTTAAGTAGTTTGGTTTAGCTAGCCACCTGTCCATAAACTAACCCAAACAAATGGATGAATTGCGTGAATGGGCTGCTCTGATTCAAAGAAATCAGTCAGTGGTTGAGCTGATCAGGCATCCAATAAACACCACGGGATGCTTCGCTTTCTGCATGACGATATAATACTGAAGTCACCGTTTTCTCCCTTTCGCTCTCATGAAACAGACAACAACAGCTGGCTTCAAAATTAACTTCGCTTACTTTAATTATTACAGACGAGATTGTGTCTCAGAGGATTTCCGTCCCTCTCTAATGCCTCTTGGCTGCATGAGCGCTTGCCTTTTTTCAGACATGGCTCTAGGGATGGCGGTGGATCTAAGACTGGTCCAGCATTTTTGCTTCAGATTGAAATATTTCAACAACTCTTGGACACACCGGGATGACATTTGGTAGAAATTTCTATGCTCCCCGGAAAACGAATCCTAATGATTTTGGCGATCCTGTGACCTTTCCTCTAGTGCCACCAGCAGGTCAAAATGGTCCAGTAATAGCTTTGGTGATATGCTGTAATCTGGTTCATGTTATAATAACTTTGGTAACGTTAAGTTTTACAACATAGCAAACAACATGGGTGTTAAGAAAATGCATTGCAGACAGCTGTGTGAGTGTAAATGAGATCTTATATGGGTCAAGCTCCAAGCTACCTTTCGCATAATACAACTAATCACATCTTTTTGTTAGACCCTGCCTACTTGGAAAACACAGAATCCTTTCAAATTCAACGCCCCCAGTTCGTCGTTTTTTTAGTTTCCTAACTCAAGCCGAGATAACTGATGACATGATTGAGGTCATTTTCTCAGTACTTGCAAAGCTCCTCCAGAGCCAAAGAGGACATAATACTTGTGTTTTCACAGGCTACTCCCTGTAACAGACTTTAAGATGTATGGGCTGGTTTGACACCCCCTATAAGGTGGACATGACCGTACACACACAAAGGACATTATCTCACGGCCATACCTCAGGGTACTTAAATTAACCAGCTTCATGATGTGAACTTCGTGATAAAGTGACCATAGGAAGGGATGGGACTCGCTGTAATAACATAGAAAGCATTCCACACATTTATTATGACAAATTCTATTAGCCTATGGAGGAGCTCGGAGGAAATAAAGTGGGGAGAGTCGGAGCTGCGTACGACAGCATTTTTGATGGAGGACGCTCACTCCGTTCCGGGGGAGTCATTATTTATGCATTAGCAATGTGAAACTAATTGTATTCATCATCACCCCAGAGAGATGACATGTCATTTGAATTCAGCATACGAGACATTTACATATACCTGCCAAGTGCATAAAAGGGGAAGAAAAAAAAAAAGAAAAAAGGGCAAGCGATGCCTGTTCATGCATGGGCGCCCGGATTAATATTTCAAAACTGACCGCTGTTCCTTCAATGTTATTTTCCACCCGTGTAGAGTTTATTACAGTCATTCAGTTTGCATTGAATTGCGAGGCCTTTGAGTTGCTTTGAATGTCAGATGATGGAGGGGGAAAAAAATGTTTACATGCACTCATGTGTACAGACATTGTAATGGATGGTCTTCATATAATATTAAAAAAAAAACAAAGGAAAGAAAGGCATCGCTAACTCTGGGACACACTCCCACATCGTCCTCCTCCTTTTATCAGTTTTGCTGCTCTCTTGGCCCACGCGGCATTCGAAATATTAACGCGGTGGAACAATCCAAAGTGGAAGTCATTGCCCTTGTTTGCTCAAACAACATAAAAACCAGGGAAATAATACAGTGGCAATTTTGGCAAAACCGGTATCACAAACTTGGCAGGCAGGCTTCTGCGCAATAGCCTTATATCTTCTCCAAACTAGTGGCCCAAAGCTTCATCTGGGCAATGGACTGTGACTGGCAAAGCTCGTTGAGAAGAGAGGGAAAAAAAAGACAATAGGATGAAATGTGCTGGCACCAGAAGGGAGCAAGTTTGGCTCTGTGCTTCCTCCCCTCTGTTCTGCTCTCAGCTCCAGCTCCCCCCCCTCACCCTCTGTCATCCCACTTGTATCTCTCTCTTTGTCTCGTCTTTTCCTCCCCGATGCTACACCTCCATTCTGCCTCTTCACTCCCGCTCCTCTCCTGCAGCACAATCTAATCTGAGCAGCCTCTCCTCTCCCCTTTGAACCGCCTCACAATTAGGGGAAAGAGGAGCGTCGCCCCTTGATGCATTGTAGTTACAACCACTCTGCTCTGCTGGAGTTTGACTTTGATCCCCTAAAGGATGAGGCGAAAAAGAAAAAAAATGGCCGCCGGCTACAGTACAGTGCGTGCTCGCTTCGTCAGGCCCCGCCACGTAGATGCACTCCCGTTCGGATTGGCCTGACAGCCGCCGCCCCCCCTGAGGCCTACATAGATACGGACAGGAAATCACTATATCACTCCCACACCCGCTCTTAAAAAAACAAAAAAAAACAACAAAAAACAAGATATGGTAAAAAAAAAAAAAAAAAAAAAAAAAAAGAGAAGTGAAGTAACAAAAAAACAAATGGCGGCGTCAATATTTTAAGCTCTGTCATTTTGGGGGAGTAGTTCACTTGACACAGGCTGTAATCTAGCACTTTACCTGACACGCTGTGGCAGGATGGGCCGGATAAA
Organism: Scortum barcoo; assembly: GCA_023238725.1. Classification (NCBI taxonomy): domain Eukaryota; kingdom Metazoa; phylum Chordata; class Actinopteri; order Centrarchiformes; family Terapontidae; genus Scortum; species Scortum barcoo. The sequence continues at coordinate 18,371,515 of CM041543.1, forward strand.
CTCCGCGCGGGTAGAGAGCGATGTAAGCGGTGCAATAACAGCATCCTTTGAAGATTAGAGTGACTGGTGAGCGTAGTAAATTGCTCTCCCCGTGTTCCTCGGCGGCAGAGACAGTTGTGGAACATTTGTCGCCAATCTCTTCGACAGAAAAATGTTAGGCTTTCTTTGGAGGAGAGAAACCAGCACGGACAAGTTTTCTTTTGCAGAAGAAGTCCCACTGGGTGTGTATATTGTATATACTTTAGTGTAGTCCTACAGATCAGAAAAAAATGCAAAAATTATGACATTTAGTTGGATTATTTGGACAAATTGCCAAGGTTCGACTGCAGAATGAGCGATTAATGAGACTAGCACTATATATTTACTTTGATGACCCTAAATGGGAGGATGAACGCTTATAACAAAACATACAACAAAAAAATAAGCCTAAAACAGAGAAAAGAAGAACCTTAATGCACACAGTTAAATGTATGAGCAGTCAAGTGCGAGTTTGTTCTTCCTCTCAGGTAGAATCAGCAGAACTCACAGTCCATTCGTGGAAATTCAAAACCATCAGTAGGTGACAGTAGATGCATTTCCATCCACCTGTTTTCCTGTGCATTTTTAATTTGTGCATAAAAAGTATATAATGGAAAGCAGTAGTTTGATGTTTCTAACATTTTCAAGAGCCCTGGTGCAAACTTATTCAGTGAATCGCTGACAATGAGGTTTTTAATTTGCACTCTTCTTCAGTAATGACGACTAAAGCAGCTGATTTTTCTCTTATTGGCCTGGAAGGTGACTTATAAACTAGAGTTCAATTTTCACCCAGCTATGTAATGTTCAGTATGTTAGATTGGTAATGTAATATTGAATAATTAGCTTGTTACACAATAATATTAATGTCATGGAAGGCTGGACTGTGCAGTGTAATCAAGCAAATGAGTCCCCTGTGTGCACTTCCAGTTAAGAGATATTGTATTAGCAAATATTTTATTGAAATTCATAATAGTGCACAAACACCAGCACTCTGACCAGTCCCCATGACTATTAGAAGAGTGATCTGATCCCTTCACAGGACTGATCTAATTACTTCTGGAAAGGCTTTTTTTTTAAATGCACCAGGTCACTATACTGAATTTAAGAACCACATAATTAAACAAATATTTCAGACATATACATATATTTGAGAATTTACATTTTCAGAAATCCACTTTTCAACAGCACTCGTCGTGAAGAACGTCCTCACTACGCTGACGTTGACATGTGGCTTTCGATTTCATGAGTGTACTCTGGAAAAATACATTTACAGAAGCGTTTGTGGTCAGATTTTATGCAGTAATGAAAAAGGCAGCATTGGGACAAAACAGACGAATCAGTAAAACCGGGAGTTTCATGATGCCTTCTGTTCCAGCTGAGCCTTATTAGCTCAAAAGCATGTCACGTCCTTTAAATGTCAGGACATGCTGTTATCCTACAATGAAAAAAGTGAAGAAGTTCTCCAAAAGGACTCTGATCTCATCCGACAAATGCAAATAAAAGCCAACAAGTTCACTTTTACACTGATAGAACATTTTGCGCTGATTAGATGTTAATAAAGCTGTCAGACCAAGCCTGAAATGAGCTCAGATGTATTATCCTGCACCGCACTGTGACGTTAAATAACACGTTTTGTGTTCAGAACTTAATTCACCACCTCGATGTTTACTCTGCTATCTCAGAAGAGAAAAAAAAAAGATTTAAAAAAAATAAAACAACCATTCTGAAAAATGATTTTGTAAGTGCTAATTTGTAGCGTCTTCAGTTTGCATGAGCGCTCAATACTCCCTGCTTCAGCCATAAATTAACTGAAAGTGGAGACTAAACTGATTGAAGCCTCGGCTGAATCAATAAATCTCCCAGGCTGAATCCAACATGGCCAGCCTGCAAAGAGCAAAATGTTTGCATGATTAAAAGACCTGGAGCCGAGCAGCAGTTTGCTGAATTCATAAATTTTCTTTGTTTACGCCTTCAACAAAAAACTCCTAATTACAAATAATTAGCCTCACAAGGCGTTTGAGGCTATGGAGATGATTCAACAACAGCTATATTAACCATTCCTTTTGATTCTGGCATACTTTGGGGATGGCCTGCTCCAAGACTCCGTGACTGATGATTAATGAATGAGCCATAATTTGACCTCTGAAATATTTACTGAAAAAACTTCACCCTGTGACACTGTTATCATCTACGAAACACAAGTGAGGGAAGGGAGTCACAAAATCGAGGTGAAGAGATTTGAGAATATGATTTAATTTAAATACAGACACAAATCAAAAGCTCTATACGATTTTTTTTTTTTTGTTCTCATATCTCTCGTAAGCCAAATATGGGCCTGAATTGAGGACAGAATATAGAGCTATTCATCCTGGCTCAAAGCATGCTGTTAACCTCTGTGGAGAATGCGGCTTACAGGAGTAAGCTGTAATAATACAGCAGTGCCACAGCAGCAATATGTTAGCTATAAAGGGATTTCACAAATCCAGAATTCTATCACTGGAACAGGAATCTACACTTTTGAAGGTATGAAAGTTGAAAGCGCTCTCATGCGGTGGAGAAAAAAAAAAAAAACTAACTTCCTGAATGCCTTTTCCAGAAAGCGTAGCTCATCCTCACGAAACCGTCTGCAAAGCCTCAATTTTATGGAATTGGAAAATATGGATTTTTTTTTTTTTTTTGGTACAGTACAAGCCGAGCCCCGGAGGTTTACTGTTTAAGAATAAACCTTAGACAGGTGGTCTGGATGTTTCATTTCATCCAGCACCTTTCAGCAGAGCAGTCTAATTCAATGGCTTCATCTATGGAGTCCCAAAGTGTGCAACATTAAAATATATAACTGGGACATTATGAAATAAATAATCACATGAATAAATAAAGTGAGATATGAAGATAAACGAATTATCTGTGGAATAACACCAAAGCAAGAATTACACAGTAAATTCCTGCAGCTCGTCAGCAGATTCGGGTTTCTCAAAAAGGGTTGAGTCGGGACAACGTGTTAGCGTTTGTTGAGCCCCGCTTAGAAAGGCTGTCATGAAAGACTTTGACAACAACACTGGGGGCGAGGGGGGTGATAATGAAATAAATCCCACTCTTGACATTTGAAAAAAAAAAAAAAAAAAAAGGGCACTTGAGAACAAAACAATTCAACAGTGAAATTAAAATGATGAGATGAAACTTAAAAGTAGGCTGAGTTCCGGTAAATGACAATTTATTGCTTTATTTATATATTTCATCAATATCTTACTTTATTATACAAGTTGCGATGATGTTGGTTATATCTGTGCTTTATACTTTTTATTTTACACTTATTTTTGGTGCAAACTATGACTGTACCCTGTATGATTATATGTGACAATTAAAACTTGAACTTGATGCACTAACATTATTTATTTTATAATTTCTTACACTCTGGGCTCTGCATGCAGCTGAACAATTAGATACTAGTTTCTGTTTCTAACAGGACTGTTTATTCCTCATGTGTTAGCTTTATGCACACTCACAATAAGCAAAATTTATACAAGAAGGGGAGGTCAGACCAGGCCACCTCTGATATGAAATCTGATTTTTTTTTTCTTTTTTCTTGTGAGGCGCTTTCATCCTTTAGAGATACTTAACTTCCCCATTGGAGTTCTTCAGCACCTATAGTTTCTCTAAAAATGGAGAAAAATTAATTTTTCTCCTAATTCTTTTCCACACTATAGCGCTTGCTCTCGTTTCATTTAAGCAGCATGAATGTGCCTGATGGGGCGGAGACATCGGGGGTAATTGATCATCGCCACGTCCTCGGTACAGTCCCCCCCGTTTGGCGAGTGAAAAGAGAGGAACCGCAGCGCCTCATTGTCAGGAAGACGGGAGAGAAAAGGCAATAGAACTGCTGATAAGAGATCGTCTGTCCTCATTTCCCTTGCCAGTTCAATTGTAGGAAGCTCTGTGTGTCGGTGTGCGACGCGGGGGGAGCTCGGCGGTGACTAAAGGAGGTCTGGATCCTTATCTGTTGAAGAGAGGGAAGCGTAGAGTTTCACCCCTGTCAGCAGGTTTTTTTGCAGCAGACGGCGAGTGAGGCGGCGTGCTGTCGAGGGCTTTAAGCCTGACGGGCTCGTGTCTTGTCGTAATATGCGCTAAATAGTTAACATGCTCCATCTCCACCCTGAGCCAGCTTGAGCCAGGCCAGAGTTCAGCCGGCATCATGAATAAAACATGGCCAGATTTTATTTGCCCAAGGAGATGGCTAATGCGATATCCAAATTCCGGACACATGAGTTTTCACAGAGGGAAACGACTGATGGAGGCTTGTTAATTTGCTTATACTTTTTACTCCCCAGCGATGGCTTTTGTTGAAATATGCTTAAATCTGTCTCACAGGGTAATGTGCCTCACAGTTTAAAATGATAACTATTCAAACGGCGCTGAAATATGATGTGCTCCCTGTTCTGTGCCAGTCTGATTTATTCCCGCGGAAGAGCTGCTGAATAGCAACAAATGTCGGCGGTTCAAAAATGCACCATCAGTAATGACATCTGGGTTTTCTAACATTGGAAGTCAAAAAAAAAAAAATAGAGGAATAGAAATCTGAGTGTGTTGGTGCATTATGTGTGTGCATTTGTGCCCCTGCCTGTCTTATGTCGCAGGCACCCAGCAGGGAGGGTAATGGAATAGAAAGATGTAGGTTTATTGAAATATTGATTTCAAGGCCTTGCGGTGATGGAAACACTGTGCATTCTCCAAATTGTATGGACTAAAGAGTAATCTTCCAATTTCAACTGCTGGAGGCTGCTGTAAATAGATTTGGCAGAGAAAGAAACTGATGATGACTTTGGGCTGAGTATTAAACGTTGGGTATTATTTGGGCTGAGATATGCAGCGAGCATGGTCAGTGCCCACATGGATAATTTCTAAAGTGGAAAGCACAGAGAGCACATCATTTTCAGTTAATTCCACTTGTGTGCGCCTGAACTCTATTGTTGCATCGCGGCCGCTGAGCTACAGCATCGAGCAACTGTTGCCAGAAAAGAAAAAAGTCTGGCTGCTCTCACAATCTTCACCCGAGGTGGAGGGCGCACACTAAATCCTTATTTTATGACTTTAAAATATTGCATTTGCATCGCGCTGAGCTGGATGCCCGTGAAATGTTCTGTTACAGTATACTGTACCTGCAATCAATATAACTGCACAGCAAATAAAAATCTTTATTGGTCTGTGCACTGACCTTGCAAATAATGATCCATCTGTGGCACTGAGAATGTAGAAAATAATCCTTTAATTAGAAAACAAAAGCATTTGACAGACGAGTTAAATATTTTACTTACCTTCATTTAATCGCTCATCCATTTCAAATTGTAGTTCAGATGCCTCTAATATCACTGAATTTTAAATAACAAAAGTAAGCCTCTCGCATTGTCTGAGCTACATCGATGAAAATGACTCACCAGCAGTGTTTTATTTGGATATATACTTTTACTTTTTTCCCATTTTTGCATGCAGTGAAGGTTTTTTTTTTTTTTGCTTGCTCCCACAAGGCAAAACATAGACAGCTTAAGCACAGTGACACTGTGCATCTTTAATGTGTTTAAAGTTTAATGTCACATTACACCACTCACATATAGCCAGAGACAGAAAAAAGTACTCAGATCCTTAACTAAAAGTACTAATGCATTAATATAAAAATACCATAAGCTATAATATTATAAGCACAAGTCTAGCATTCACAGTCGGGCTAAAATCATCAAAAAATAAACTCATATTACAGTGTCTGCAGCCAGTGTTATAATATAGCTTTATCACATTGTTAATACTGATGCATTCACTGTTCCTAGTGTTGGTTTTAACTGCTTTATTTACAGTTTGGGATTGTAGTCTGGTGATTTCGAACTGAGGGCTGATCCCCTCCTCAGGGTCACAAGGTAAATCTTATACCGTGTCTACACAGGAGGCGTAGCGTGAACAGCACTTTGGCAGAGGCTTAAGTCTGTCTGGGATGCGTCTACTCACCCTGTCTGCTCAGGATGCATTCAGACACAGTACTGAGTGTAGTCCACCCGTTTTTGGCAGCGCTCGGAGCCCGACGCACAGGCACTGTAGCTGCATGCTTAAAATGGAAGAAATAAATGGGAAAAAAGTTGTAGTCAGGGCAATTATATTTGTCAAATAAATGTAAATACTATATTTCCCTCTGAAATGTAGTGCTGTATATGTATATAGTAGCAGAAAATGAAAATACTTTAGTACAAATACTTATGCTTATACTTATGCATATAACATCTGCATAATTAACACAACCAGATATCACACTGCACACACAGATGGCTGATTGCTTACTGAGTATGGACAAAGGTAGGCATTTTTCATTCACTTGTTTTTTTCTTTTTTTTCTTTTAATGTTTGGCATATGCATTTAATGCCGATGAGGTAACCACAAAGACACAAGTTTTGGGCCCTTGTCGGGTGTCACAATCGTCTTTATCACCACAGATGTTGATGCAAGTGCTGACATGTACACGAGGATGCAAATTTAGATTTTGGGTTGGAAGTGTCAATGACAGAAACAGCATTACTGGTCCATTAGCATGTTAACCTCTCAGTATATTTGCATAAAGGTACTTGATGAAAAATATGCATTTCAACATCAGTGTTGGCTGGAATTCATGTCAAACTTGTAGTTGTAATATAATTACCTGACCTTGCCTCACAGTAGATGCAAATGGAGCATAAATGATGATTAAACATTTTACCAGGCACTTTCAGATGCTGCTAAAAATCCAGGAGCAGGAAAGCAGAGCTCCACTTTCTTAAGGGCCTCCTTTGGCTAGAGGAGCGCCACGAAAGTGCTTCTTTTCAGAGTCTGACTCAAGATCAAAGAGAGAAGGAGACAGACAGGAGCAAGTAAAGAGTCGAAATTTGGGCAATAAGCGCACTTTAGAGATAAGACGTGCAGGAAGAAATGTGGCGGGCATGTATGTATGAGTTGTTATCAACCATCTGCACGCCTCTCACCCACTGTGCCTCCTCATCCTGTGTCTATCTCTCTCTCCCCGCTCCCCTGTTCCCTCTGAACGCTGAGGCTGCCGCGTGCTTCGCCAGCTCCATCTGATTGCTCATTTCAGATCCAGGCACAGCCAGATGCGACCCCGACCCGGCGAGCGCGGGTATCATCGGCAAAGACGGTGCCAAGGAGGCCTCGTCTGCGTGTCTCGAGGAGGAGAGGGCTGGACTGGTAATGCCACCGTCAGATGATTTTTTCAAGCACTTTGGAAATATTTTTGAACTATTAAAAGGGACTATTAGCATGCCTTTTTAGTAAGCACTTTATTTAGTGATAAAATTATTAAAAATTTTGCATTCAAGTCTTAACAAAGTCTGGAAATAATGGAGGGCTCCCCTGGGTTTATTTGTAACAAGATGGTTCATCCATCTAAGTCTCATCAAAAGCAGACTGGTGGCCTTTCAAGTTTTGAAATTCTGACCTTTAATAAGTGTCCCTAAGAGGAACATCTGTCTCATGTTTGAGTGCTGGTGCGAAGATCAGTCAGCCCTCCAGGTTCTCTCCAAATCATCCTGATGGTGTCTGGAATATCACTTGAAATGTCTCTCCTGACAGACGGACACAATCAGGCGCTGGACTAAAAAAAAAAAAAAAAAAAAAAACACAAATCTTGCAGTAACTCAGCTGGCGTTTCCCATGACAATAGCGATAATGTTGCTCATTTACAAGTTCATGGACTCGTGAATTTGCATCTGAACAGCTGTCAGTATGTTTAATGTGGAGTTCATCTGCATATTTTAATAAGGAGGAGAGTGTGTTTTGATGTTTCACCGGTGGCCATTCACTTGTGCACAGTCGTATACCTGTAACATGCGGCATGAATTCGCTCAGATCTGAAAGGTTGAGTTTGTTTTCCCAGATGCTTATTTTTCATGCTCACGTGGACGGGAAAAAAAAGACACATGTGACAAATGTAAATTTAAAAAATGCTGTCACTTTCAGATTTCCATCAGCTTTTATGCACTGAGGTTTGACATTATGGGTGTTATTCATATATTTAACATTTTAAAATATCCAGAAGCAAATTCTCCTGCAAACACTAACTGACCTTTGCCAAACCCCTCCCATAAGTAGTTATTGTCCAATGATGACTTAGCAGCTGTAACAGGGCCTAACTCACCTGTTGTGCTTTATTTATCCACAGGTTGCAGCAATATGCATGGAGCATATTGTAAGAACAGCAGTCAATATTTAAAGTTATAATCTTGGAGAGTTTAATTTCCTTTTGCGGGACCTATCGTATAATATGTAATTGCAGGTGTGTTTTTGATCCTCACCTCCATTTCATTTTCAAGTTTCATCATTTGTTGTCACTGACTTTTTCTTTGTTTATTCGCATATAGTTATTGCAGAACGGTAGCTGAGGCTGGAAAATACAGGACACCGCTTCACACACAGATGAGCTAAAGAGTGAGTCTGTTGAGTTAAATGCCTTATAAAAAGCCAAACTGTGCATTGCTTCCGATTTTCCTGGGAAAGCCGCCACCAGTAACTGAGCTGTAATACTGCAAGTGCTGCAGGCTTTCATCAGCGGACCATAGGCTCAGTCACCATCATGCTCCCTCATTTGGGGATGGATGTTGACTGAAAACCTTTGAGACTATATCTGTAAGGAGTTTATGAGGAGGAGGATGATATCTTTTAGCCTTTCCAAAACTAAAATCACCTTTCATATGGTGTAAGGAAGGGGTCAAACTGTGTCTATCTACTCATCTGTGAGCTGCAAACGTCACTGTGTCCAACTAACTAGACGACTACCTATATTATAAGCCTAACCAGGTGTTATTTTTGAGGTACAATCTCTGCAACTTTACCTTAGATAGTGTTGTGTTCACCACCATATAAGCCCTTTCTATTGGATTATTGGAAATAAAACGTACTGTTCTTCAATTTGAACATCACAGCATAAATTCAACCTGTCTTGCTTCTCTAGATACGAGCTACCACAACCAGACGGCTTAAATGTTAAAATGAAATAATACAAGGATGAACTAGTTCTGTGCTGCCGTACAAGAACAATCCTGTTTCTTTATTTTATTCAGTTGTTTCATCTCAAACTGTAACAAGAAGAAAAAGAGACAGGACCCCACCGAGGTTAAACCTGTAAATCTTATATTTCCCTGCTCTGTGGTTTCTCTAATAGAGTACAACAAGAAACTAAATTGAGACGGATTTGGATTTTCGCTCTCCGCTGCTCCGGGGAGACAATGGCCCGCCACATTAGAACTGACATTGAGTATGCTGCTGATATCTTTGATGATCCATCCCTCTCTCGGCGCATCTGTCCTTTAACTGCTGACAACTCATCAACGGAGACAATGTCCTCAACTCTGGGAGGAGATAATCACTGCCACTTTATTAACAATTCAACAATGACCTAATACATGACTGCATTATTGAGTCATCGTTCTTGCTTGGAAAAGTTGGCCCGTAAAAACTAATTAAACTTCTGAAGCAGGCCTTTTAGCCCGTCAGCCTCTGCCAAAAAGCCCAAAGCTGAAAACTCTCCATGTATGAACTACTCACACACTAATCCTATGGATTCCTCTGTGTTCTCTGCGAGGGGTTTAGGAGGCTCTTGAGCGCCATATGTTGTGTATCATCACCTTAACCAGAGGCATATGTCTAATGGCGCGTGTGGATGTGTCTGCATATGTGCAAGAGCTCAGATGTGTCTTCTTGAGTGTGTACACGCTGCCTGGATCTTACATGTTTTGCTGTGGATATGATACTTCAAGGCTGAGACAGAGATGCAGAACAGGTGGTCTTTTAATGACTCGCTCATGGCTTACTTACTCTACTTGCTTAAGTGATGGAAGAAAGAGCTCTCACCGTACTCTCTTTCCCTCTGTCTTGCAATCCTGTCTGAGTGGTGTTGTGGGTGTGAATGCTAACAGGCTAGGGGTAAACTCTCCGCAAGCCCCTGGGTTTAATCTACATGCACATCTCTTTGATGTGCTGTCTCGGGAGCAACGGAAGGAATTACTCAGCCAACCTCAGAGCTCATTGCTTATGGCCAAGGTGACTGCACCCGGGTAAGGTGAAACGTTTTCTCAGCGTCCTGTGAACTTGGTCGGTGAGAGCGCGGCTTGTCACAGGCGATCAGCTCGCAATTCAATATGATTGACCCGGGCAGGAAATCTTTAAGTTGCTCATGCATGGATGGAGAAGGAGAGACGGTGGCACATCAAAGCGTCAGGGATGCAGATTGCTCATGCATGCTAACATGGCAGCCAAGGTCAGGGGGAGCTGCTAAGTGACTGCTTTGAATCCGGCAGCTGAGACTGAAAGAGGACATTTATTTAATGCTACTGTTGAGGGATTCAGCCTCTGATGTTTCAGCTGTTATGTCTTTTTAAAGTCTATTTTGTTTTACATATTACCTTTAATATGCAGACAGTGTAGAGATAGGCAGGAAACAAGGGAGAGAGTGTGACGTGACATGCAACAAAGGACCCTCACACCATTTTCACTGGTGTAAGACTGAGCAAAAATCCGTAACTTTTATCTGAGAAACTAATGAGGCAGTACAGATGACCAACCTTGTGTCCATCTAAAGTTATAAAACTGTCCTCTTAGGAAGGCAAGACCAAATGGTTGTTTTTCCAAACAGCTTATAAATTACATATGTTTGCATTCAATAAGAAATTATTGGGATGTCCTTGCGGAGCAGTGAGAAACAGGGCTGCGGTCATTGAGGTGGATGGATGAGCGTACAAAGTTTGATTTTGACTCGGCAGGATGGGGTTCATGTCCCATATGCTGCCAAAACTCTTGTTTTTTATTGCCAGGTGGTGACAATCTTTCCCATAAGATAAAGTTTTAGATGCTTGCAGGGTAAAGCTGGCAAAATTCCTCTTATTGACAACAAAAAATCTAAACCAACCAACAATATATTGCAAATACTGCCTGTGGGTCCTGATGTATCATATTCCTCAGTGCCATAGAGCTCAATCTTTACTTAAAACATATTCATTAGCCCAGGTGTCCCCTTATTACCATAAATGCTGGCACTGTAATTTATTTTGACTCAATAACACTGTTCTGCTGCTGTAAAAATTCTAAATCACTAAATGTGTATTCATCCACATGTGAAAATAGTCCCTAATAACAAATGCACTATTAATTCCTGTGATGTTTGTTTGCTGCTGTAGGAAATTACTCTTAGTTTTAGATACCTGTGACCCATTTTGTTAAGATTCCTGTGTTCGGTCAAATCCAATGTGCTCGGGGCTCCACTGACAGCACTGAGTGATGGACAAACTTATTTCTGGCTTCTCTTGGGATGTCTTTCCAGGTTTTTGTTGTGGGTGATTTTATAAATGCACATATTATAGTATATGGTTTAGATACTGGTAAAGCAGGAGGTGCAAAACATCAGTCAGTAAGCCATGGAAAACATCCAGATATTTTTGTACTGACTGTGAGACATACAGACTCTTCAATCATGAAAAAAAAATCCACTTGGAAATTCAGTATTTGCAGAAGTCAATTTATGAAATTACTTTTTAAAGAAATCTAAAAGTATAACTTGTTTCTATTTGAATATATTTCTATGAATAACAGAATATTCTGACATGCACTATTTGAACCGATGGCTTTTACCCGATATTCCTTGTTGTGACAGTTAGTTAATAAATAATGGATTGATAAGCATTTTGGCTTTTTGCTTTAGTGGTCTGAATGACCTAAAATTGATTTTTCACCACTGGTCTCATATCTAATCAGGCTAGGTATGTTTTCCTGATAAATAGAGCACTGCTTGATGTGTGTGTGTGTGTGTTGGAGGGGGCTGGTGGGTGGGTTAACAATTTGCATTTTGAATGTTTTCTTTCCCCAACGGGTTTTATTATTAACCATAAATGAAGAGATTGTGTTTAAAGCTGGGGATTGAGAGACGCCTATATTTTCCATGACCACACACCATTGATGTATTCATTACTTTTTAGATATCTATGGTAATAAACATAGTGCACTGTACATACTAATAACTTCCCTCGCACAGTTTGGGTTTTGTCTTTGTTGGCCATCAGAGCAAATTCAGCAGGGAACATCGAGGGGAACGCGGCTGTAATTCAATTGTTTCTGAAGCTTAATATCTGTGGGTTTTAATATGAAATATAAATACAGTGGGCTTTGTTCATCGGAGGCAGTGGTTTGAGGAGACTATTCAAGGCTGCTGAGCACAAAAGCTCTCTCTACTCCCTCTCCAGGCCCCTGAAAGCCCAACGTGTGCACTGGTTCGAGATGATCGGCGCTACATGTCGCTCCTTCACGGAGCGGCAGCCAGCTTTTTTGTTTGTCTGTCCCTGCAATTCTCTTAACAGATGTGCTCCTAAATTAACATTCCCGTCATTTCCCGCTCTCTCACCTCGCCTTAAATGCATCTCCAGAAGCCCTCATCCTTGAACGCCGAGCTCCCCAAGTTGAGTGCGAGTTACGCCACCAATCTTTGTTGGGGGACCAAAAAAGGGTTTATTTCATATCATGCTCCATAAACCAGCACTAAACCTGGGAGGGCAAGCAATCAGTAGGTGAGCACATTGTGGGCCGCGGGAATTCTCCAACATGGCTGCACCTCCAACTCCCCCAGATTCACACCAAGCATTAAATCAAAGATGGGGGGGAGCCGGCTGAGCGCGGGGCTCAAGATTAGTGCTGCAGAAATGATTCCATGCTAATTGGAAAAAGAAACCCTACGACACCTTATAAGCACAAAACCTATTATGCGGCATCATGGCGAGAGAGAGTGGGAGAAATTGAAAATGTGATGAATACAAATGACGACAGAGTTTAAAAGTGAGTGGGCTAAACTTCTGATGGACGGATCAGTGTAATAGAGGATGAAAGCATTCGGAATGAAAATCACATAGTAACTCCCCGAGAAGCCTGATTTGAGAAGCAAAGGGGCTCTGGGATAATATGTCGTCGGGTGGGATAGTTTGAGTTGAGCCATTAGGTGGGATGAAAGGTTGGTCTCCCAAAATCGATGGATGCTCCCCGCCTGCTCCGCCATTACAACACCTGACACAAAAGGACAGCGGGTTTCATCATTTCATCATCATGGCCTCAAAGGCTATTCTGTGTGAAAAGGAGTGGTTATAATGTACTGGAGGCAGAGCAGGAGCTGAGAGAACCTTGGGAGAAAATAGAAAATCATGCCAACAGTGTCGCGGCTAGTAATGGGCAGAGGTTCGGCTGAAAGGTTGGGGTTGTACAGTTAATTCAAGCTGACAGGGTAGGGGATAAAAATGGGTTTCTCTCTCTGCAGCCAACTAGAGGGCCAACCCTGTCCAATCTCTTTGATGGAGAGAGGTACGCGCCCCTCCCCTCACTGGTAAAGGGGTGAGACAGGAGCGAGAGGGAGGTGCTTTATTGAAGGTGAAAAGTTGCAATGTTTTCTGAGTGGACAGCCTCAAGGGCAGCTGGCGAGAGATTAGAGGATGTTATTAGAAAGCAATGGGCTGTACCCTCTGCTCATAATCCTCCCACATGGGAATGTGCGCGTGTATCTGTGAGTGTGTCTTACCTGATGCTATCAGCGACATTACATCCCCCGGACTATGAAAAACAGCGCTTACTCCTCCGCTCGGGTAAATGTTTCGTTTCCATTCTCGATGCTCCAACTTACCTGTAAATCACATTTTTTTTTGTCTGAACCCGCAGCCAGCCCACCCCACAACACATCCCCAAACCATCGGACAGGCTCTCTAAAGGACCCATGCACTTTATTTCTCTTTGAAATTTGCACCCAGTAACATTTCTGTTGCACAAGTCTCAGTAAAAGCGCTGTCACACTAAAGTCAAAGTGAAATTTGAAGCCCTCCCCACACTGTGAAGAAATAGAAACTACAATCATACTGCAACCATTGTGCATAATTTGCATTAACACAGTGAAAACATCAGGCAAGTGGAAGCTAGAAAGCTGGTCTAACTATCATTTTTCTATCTTCCTAACATTAGTTCAGGGTGGGGCCTGCCGGTAACTGCCTGGAAAAAGCGTGTGAGGCGTATGTGCAAGTTTATGACGGGAGGAAAATGAAATCAATAGACTCTAGTGATAAATTTGACATGTAATTCTTAACTACAAAGTCCAAGGAGCCAATTAAATGTGGTTGTCCGGTAGATTGTACCCGTGGTAGATGAGTCTATATAAATGTGTTTGCATTGATTTTTCTTGCTTATAGTCCGAATATCAAGCAAAACCTTCAACATACAGCATGAAAGCAAATAGACATTTGTCATGTTTCACTGTATAAATTCTGTTTTCCATCCACTAGATGATGAATATGATGAGAAAATGTGTTAAGCTACAGCAAAGCCCTAATAAATGTTAATGATCATTTTGAGTGTTGCCGCTCTTCACGCTCACAATGCTCATTAATTAAGGCCGCAAAATAAGTTTTAATGTCCGTCAGTGATGCAGCTTGCGCGAGAGCTGAGAGCACTTTTCTTCCTCGAGGCCAAACCTAAAGCTGTTCTATTAAATGCCAAATATCATGTGAGCCATGCAACTCTATCCATAATAGTTCTGTGAATTCAGACTCCATGCCTGAAGAGGGTTTAACACTTAATGCCAGATGTCTAGTTATCCAAGTGTTATCATCTTGGTATGCAGTAAAATTGCTTGCATTTTTTTTTTCTTACAGCAAACTTGGCATAATAATGAGTTGTTCTTTTTTTTTTTTTTTCCATTTGCAATTTTCTCCAGGTGCTTTGCCTCTCATCGCCCACCCATGACAATAATTGTTGTTTTCTTCACCGGGGCCGCTTTGAACAGGTCTCTGAGAACAAGGTCACCCAGGAAGACACTGCACTGTTTTCTGCACCCGTTCATGCCGTTCTCACTTCCACTTCTCAGAAAACAAGGCTATTTAATTTATAGTTCCATTAGTATGTGCTTATTATGTGCCCGTAACATCTCATTATATCTACACGGCACAGAAACGTGAAAGAAGGCATCATACAGAGATCTTTCACATT
Source organism: Scortum barcoo (assembly GCA_023238725.1). NCBI lineage: Eukaryota > Metazoa > Chordata > Actinopteri > Centrarchiformes > Terapontidae > Scortum > Scortum barcoo. Next base: position 18,386,558 of record CM041543.1, read on the forward strand.
AATTAACATATAAAGAGCTAGCTGTGTTGCAAATTTATTAACTCTCTTTTTTTTCACAAAAGGATGCTTTATCTTTCATTTATTAACCTTGCCTAACTAGCGAGAGAGAGTACTAACTGTACAGCCGTGAGAGCTTAATGAATGTCTTCCAAGATATTACATATGCTGTATATATACTGCTGATAATACTGCCTTTCAGGTTGAGGTCGGCCTGTGCGCCCCTCATATGTCTTCTCCACGAAACTCAACATTACCATTATAATACATGACTTTTTTATGCTTTATGGAGAGGTATCCTTGAATACCTCATATGTGATGGATAAAGAAGCTTGTGTAAGTCTGACTGAAGCGTATCCTTATCCTACCTGCATTTCAAAGGCATTTGATCCTTAATACTAAGGCCCGTTTAACGAATGACATTAGGGTTTAAGGCTATATGTTTGCTGAATGACAATAATAATGAGGCCGTCCTGAATTCCTGAGTTCAAGAGTTCTCTTTTGTTCTGTCAGAGAAGAGCTGTAAAATGTTTAGTATGTTTATTATTCTAAATGACTGTGTCTGCACATCTGTAACTGGTGCATTTACTGTTTATATGCTAAACATGCATCATTTTATTCTATTTGCTATATTAATGCATCTTAATAAAGCCTTTTTGATTTGTAATTTGACATTTCAAAATGCTCAGTTTTACATACTGATGTACATAATGTCATTATGATGGAATTATTATAACTTGCATGACAGTCTATGGTGGCCCATTTACTCTCGATTGTATTTACAATGTAACAGAGCATCTGTATAAAATCACTATCTAGTAAAATCTCTATTCACATTTCAACATGATGACTTTTGCATGCTGATCTGCTGTACAAATGCTCATAAATATGTATATACAGTATGGTGCATTGCGTAATGGAAATTCCTACATTACTAGTACTGTTTTCTTATCAATTGCATTTACGTTCTCATACATAATGTTTTGCTTTTCTCTTATGCAATGTTAGAAAAACAAGGCCTAATTCCTTTAAAAGACAGGCCTCTGACCTGCAGTAAAAGACAGACCTCTGACTGATAATGGCCATCTTACGAGAGGAAGACGAGCCATCACAAGGTTGTCTCTGACTGGTTTTAATCCTAAACCATAACAGTCTGTTAAATTATCTCCTTGCCAGATTCCTTTTTCGCACGAAGAGGGTGTAACCCTGAAACAATCTACTAGGAGGGGTGGCTGGATCTTGCGCCCACCCACGTCCCTTCTCACCATGCCTTTGATTGTCTCTCACTATAAGTATTAGTCCATTTTCTGTTTCGCTTGTGAGTCTTCATCCAGCTGAGCACACACTCAGTTGTCTGATGGATCATCTTCTTGCAAGAATATATATATAAAAAATATAAAAGACACTTTGGTCAGATCAATTCTCTTTATTTCCAGTACAGACAAGACATAAGAATCGTTAGGTTAGATTCCATGTTGTATTAAAGCCTAATGCAAAGGCCTTATTCACTCCCTCTGCATCTTTATATCTTTAAGAGTTTTCATATCAATTATAAAGTCAGTCAACATTAGTGCATACAGCAATCACATTTTCTTTCCAAAAATGCTTTTCTAGGTTACTTTACAAACCCTGGTGGAACCAACTAATTAGTAAGCACCAATAAGATGTGAATGAGTATAGATCATTTATCAATATGACTAAAAATATGTACAAATGTACTAAAAAGCATTTCACCAGAGTATTTTTCAGCTTGAATTTGTGTGTGTGTGTTTGTGTGTGTGTCAATATATTTCAAAATCTTCTGGCCACCATGTGTGGCTGCCAACAGCCATAAGACAGCAGCTTCCCTCACTCGCAGTGATCACACGCGCTGCACACAAACATCTGACCACTTTTCCTCCCCTCCTCCTCTCCTCATGACACCACGCTTGGCAACAATTAAAATTTCAATAAAAACACCACAGCTGACGATCACTCTTCATCTATAATAAAGCACAAATTTGTCGACATGGTCATAATTATAAGAAATTTAACGGAGGGACTGCATGGGGGAATGACTCGCCATAATTGCGGCGACCATAAATGCATGTTTTATTGCCTTTATAAAGTATTCATGCTCCATGGTCGATGTGCCCAGAACGTTTCACGACAGCAGCACTGATACACAGCGTGACTGCTCAGAGTAATAAAAGCCTAAAAAGGGCAATTGGAGGATAATTCTCAGGAGTCAAAGTAGCCGGGGTGTTACTATTTTAACATAGCTGAGTTGCTATATTGTCATTTCAAAGCATTTCTACTTATTCTCAATGTAGAAACCTAATGTAGTCAAGATTTTTCAGCTTTCACTCTGCATTTATCCAACCAGACTTGCCAAGGAAGTGAGCTGCGAAGACTGCGCCAGTCCTCAAAGATAAAGGAAAAAAAGTTAAAGCCAGAGGAAATAAATGCTCTTTGAGCTTAGAGACGGGGTTACAAGCGTCATCATCCCAGGTTATTCTAGGACCCCGGTGAAATGAGTGTGAAGTCAGACTGACCCACGTTTTCTCCAGTGACTCAAAGCTGGATGAGGAGTGCATCTATTTCTTATTAGTTTACTGAGAAAAAGTCTGCCGCCAAAATATCTCAAATTTGCATTTAAATGAAGATACAGTTCTTTCAAAAGAAGAAGGGAAAGTCGCCATCGAATCAAAGCATTACATATTGTGCCACCTTAGAACACCTCGTGCCGGGGACTTATTATGTTATTACACAACGCTTTTTGTCTGCCATGTGGAAAACCATGACTTTCAGACGGGCGCGACGTTCTCTGATTCTTAGTGACAGTAACTTCAGAGGAGAAAGAACTGGAAAGGCTCATCTGCTTTGGGTCGGAACGCACTATTATTTGGGTATTCTGCACATCATTAAATTTACACAGTGTTCTCCTCTGTTACAGTGTGGATATTAGAGTAAGTAACAGTGTTTTAGTTTTCTGTAGACAACAAAATCAGCTAAACATCACTATGTTGCTCTGGGATGTACTGCAAAGCAAACATCTTTAATAGTTCATGAAGTTATTCTTTGTTAGGATTTTGGCTAAATGTTGATGATACTTGTAAGAAATCTTTTGCAAAACAATAAAGGGTAATTCTGCTGAACCCTGACAAGTTATTTTTTTTGTTTAATTAATGCAGTGAATACAGTGATGTCGAGGCTTTAAAAAAACTTAAACTACTTGCTTAAGGTTAATAGGTGCAATAGTTCAATGCCAACAGCTGGTAGTTAACCAGCCTTAAAACCCATTTCACCCTTCAGCTACTTACAATGAACACGAGGGTCCAACATGAACACACAATTTAAAGTTAGAGTATTAAAGCATTTTATCTGAAATGGAAAAAAAACTTTGATGACTGAAATCAAACTTTTAGGCTTTTAAATCAGTTAACACTTTATTGACTTTATTATCTTCATGTACAGGATTCATATGACATTAGTATATAAGTTGCAAAAAGTGGTAAGTTAAATAAAGTTAAATGATTTTTTTACCATTAGATTAGTTTCATTTCATGTCTTTGGTGCTACAGCTAGAAAAAAAACACTCTTAAATTCCCATCCTTCAGTCGATCCAGGCTGGACACTTTTTGGACAGAGGTTAATTATTTTCTTTCATACTTTGTTAGTGATGGCTTTTGTAATATATCAGTACTGTGGACAAAGTTTAGTTAAGCGACATAAGTGAAAAATATCTTCGACTTTTTATTTTAACTGCAGGCGCGTGAAGGCACGAATGTGAAAATGTATGGGCCTGCAGTGTTCTCAAGACAGCTGGAGCACAGTTATCAATGCATCCTCCACTCCATCAGTGAGTTTGGCACACATCACTAATGTACATCAGACGTTAAATTGACCATCTCTCGGTACAAGCCGAGACTTTATCCATCAAACAGTATCTTAAAATGACTGGATACCTCTTTTATTACACAGAGTTATACAAATTGCGGCTTAGTGAACATATAATATGGGAATTGCTGATCTTGAGAATATCTGAAGTTACTAAATCAGAGGAAAATTCAGTAAACTAGACACAATATTGGTCGAGTCTGTATCTGGTTTGAACATTTCTTTATAGACGTGAAACCTGCATTATAAAGTATTACTGTTTCTGTGCTAATGTCAGCGAATGGATTAAAAATTTATCAATCAAGTGTTTTCATATTCCAGCTGAATTTGATGCTCTTCAAACAGCCGCTGAGGGTCAGATCTTCTGCGCAATTTGTGCCTTGCTTCGATTGAAAATATTTTCTAAGCTGTAGCTATGTCCTGCAAATCAGCAGGAGAGAGAAATAATGAGATATGCCAATATAGAGGAGCACGCAGGGGCTATAGGATGTATCGTTAGGCTTTTTTTTTTTCCTATGAATTCATTTATTGAAAAACCATTGTAGGCCTTGTAATTGCTATTCGTTTTATTGCCATCACACACTAACAACTTGTAAGGGAATGTTATTATTAATGAGAATTTCGCATGCGTTCTGTTGACTCGAATTTATTCCAGCCTGCTGAGCTCACATATAAAAACATACAAGTATTTCTCACAGACACACACACATAAACATACACAAACGTGAATCTCCCAGCTCTGGCAATCATCGCCCCCCGAGGCCCTCGGTGGGTGTTGTGAAGCCTTGGCCCCTCTTGGCTGCGTGCCACTTCCTGGCAATCAATTCTCATTTTACTCACTCATCCACACCCCTCGCATTGATCTGCGTCGCCCTGGACATCCTGCATGCAGGCGGCATCTCAGCACTGCTTTTCCATCCTGTCTGGAGCACAGATGGCCTACACGGACCCAGGAGAGAGGACTCGGTGTTCCAGGTCTTTAGTAGAGGGAGCAAGGGAGATCAGGGGAGGATACTGGGCAGCGCGAGGCCACTGGCAGCATTTAGCTCGACAGACTAAATGATAATGTTCCATAATGGTTTGTAGTTGGATGGATTGGCGGGTGGGTGGGCGAATGGACCACGGAGCGGCGCACAGATAGATGGATGGGAGTGGGGTGGCATAGTGATAGTGAGGGAGGTGGAGCTCAAGAAGTTACTGCTACCATCTGCCTCCCTGAAGAAACCAGGAATTCATCACATTCAACCCCAAAAAAAGGCCTGGAGAGGGGTGGCGAGTACACAAGTATTACATTCTACTAAAGAAAATATCATACAGAAGACAACATCATCAACCAAGGCATAAAAAGCCCTATTCTTTTAATAACAGCTTGTATCGTAACATGTAGTCCCTCGATACTACATGATACTAAATCCAAGTTGCAGAGGCACCACAGCCTCAATTAAGCAAGATATTTGCTGGCCTTCAATGCATGTCCCTAAAACCTGCATATTGTCTCCACAGTGTTGGGGAGTATGCCACTAGTTTAACTTCATGTCCCAGTAGTGAAGAAAATCAAACCTGGCAGCGATTCTAGTGGTGTGCTTTCACTCCAACAACACAGGTTAAGTTCCAATACTGAAAAAGGCCCATATTTAAAAGAATAGCTGACATTTTGGGAAAAATATGCTCATATGTTTTCTTGCAGAGAGTTTGATGACACCACTGTCATATCTGCACATTGAATGTAAAGCAGCCGGTTAGCTTAGCTTGCCTTTAGAAATGTGTCAATGAGGTGCTTAAGAGGAGCTTAAGAGGTGCTGGAAGGTGGATTTTAGTACCTTTATGCAAAATCCTAGCTCTTACCCTCTATTTGCAGTCTTTTACAAGCTATCTAACTGGGAGTTGCTTTGTATTTTGGCTCCAGAGATGAGAGTGGTTCACATCTAACCCTCTTATAATAATAATAATAAAAACAAAAGCGACAGGGTACAAAACAACAAATAGAGTGCCATGGTTGGGCGGGTGGGAGACCAACAGGGGGCCAACGGCATCTTTTTGCCCCGAGGCCCACTAAGAGGTTAATGCAGCCTTGGAGGTGAGTGCACACATGCTTATCGCCAAACTGACACGTGTTCATCACCAGAAGTGGTTTCAAATTCAGGGCACACAAGTTCTCCCCCGTCCCAGCAATACAATCCATCTTATCTCTTCTCCCCCCCTCCTCTTCCCCAATTACCCTCAGTGCCGACTGCTGCTCTGCAAGAAGAAATGCTAACAACTCATCAGGGTTACAAGAAAGTTCACAATCTTCTCTGTGTAACACGCCGCTCACAGTTACCTCCTTATGCAACAAAGTCTTTCCACGACAGGAACAAAAACATCTTAATATGACACAGCGCATTCTGCAAATAATAGACGTATCACTGATCTGACTGACTGGTGAGATTTCTTAAGCCCTTGAAAATAATGAGCTGCTTCAAACGCAGACAAAAGTACCACGGTGTTCTGCATAACAATGTGTGTACAGGAAAAAAACTTCGAGTACCTTGAATTATATTTGTTTGTGTCAAATGTTTTCCAACTCTTATATTTCCCCGCATCACTTTTTGAAGTGAGCGTCGCGTATGAAGAGGAGAGGAGAACAAAAAAAACAAAAAAAACAAAAAACAGATTCAATATTAGCAGAGGCACAGTTCAGTCCCTCGGCAAACTCGGAGTTGCCATTTCAAATGAGGTCACTTACTTCCCTTCGGATTCTAATGACGTTTATTGATGTCTTTAATAAGTTTTTCCTTTCTGTTGGGTATTAATGGACAGTGTGGTTCTGGGGTGGTGCTCGTGGTGCCACGAGAAGCAGAGCGGCGGACGAGACTTGGAGACAGATGAGGAGAGAGCGAGACGGACAGAGATTGAGAGAGAGAAAGTGGAAGAGATCCCGAGAGTTCAGTCATACTAATCCCTTTGGCCGAAAGCTGTGAGTCAATTATTCTTCATTTGTCTTTTATCTTGCCACTACTGTCTGGGAATGGGGCCCCTCCAAGGCCTGTCAGGCACTTATTGATGCTGTCTGGCCTGAAGGCTTCGCGCAATTCTGAAGACGGGACCAGAGGCGTGCAGGGTCCGAGGGGGTAATTGTGTCAGAGATTGGGGTTGGTCGCCGAACAGGTACTTTGTATTGGGTGGTAAAAAATGACACTAGATGAAGCTATATCTTAAGAATAAAATGGAGTAAAGGGGGGTCCGACGGTGTTACAGTTGCAGCAGATATTGCCGGAGTTTACGGGAGTGAGCTCTGTTTTGTGTTTAGGCAGTCGTGATATTGGACACAGATGCTCCTGCTGGACTGCTTGGCATAAATGTATACTCGTGTGTGATGCAATAGCATGGGAAATGTACAATATGTCAGTTGTCGTAAAGATCAGGATTAGGGAAATATATTTATTTGATGTCTTGCTGAGCTACATGAGAAAATTGATATCGCTCCCATATCCGTCCACTAAGTATCAAATCCAGGAGGCTGTTAGCTTAGCTTAGGAGGAAGCAACTAGCCTGACTCACTCAGATGAGCATTTTTTTAGTTTGCAGACATGAGAGCGTTTCTGTTTGAGATTGTCCTCCCCAAAGTAGACGACAGCATCAGTTATTTAAGCAAGCGACCTGACATATATATATGACATATATGTACTTTTTTAAGCGACAGCCCTCTATCAGTCGAAATAATTATGACAAGAGCGCCGACAGTCGTCAATGACACGTCAGACCTTTAGCACAGGAGACAGCTGTTCTCTCCTCGTTTTAAAATGACTGTCAACATATTTTCATTATAAAGCATGACCGCGATTGTTCAATAACCTTGACCAAGTGTTACTGTCACCATGACAAGGAAGAGCCTAAATTTAGTGAAGTAGTCTTTTTTAAACTGAACCACGACATTTCCCTCATCTTAAATTCATATTTGAACCCAAACCATGACCTTCAGCATGAACAGGTTTATGTTTCACAGTGATTTGTAGAGGTTTAGAAGGGCACAGGTAGATGATGTCGTCGTGCTGACAAGGGAAAATCTGATCTGCGTGTCACTGTAGAAGGCATACACAAATTGCACTGTTAAGATTTGAAGGACTTGTTCTTTTAGTTTGTTCGACTTGTGCAGAAGTGCTAAGATGGGAATATTATAAAAACCTTAACCTTAACCATCATTATAAGAGATGCAATGATTTACTAATCTGAACCGATGCACCTGCCTCCTTGTTGAATTCTGGTTTCTACATTGAGTCAAACTCACAGAGAAAGAACCTGCAGATTCATTGTCCAAACCCAAAAATGACACGCATCATTCAATTTTAACAGATTTTATTCTTTTTTTTTTTTTCTCTTCTCCCACGGTTGGCTGCTCTTGTCTCCCCCTTCCCCCTTGTCATGAGTGTGAAGGCTCACATACATGTCCCTGGCCTGTCACTCAACAAAAACACATCCACATTCAGCTCCGCGTCGGGCTAAAATAGACGTCAGAGCTGTCAGAGATTCAGGGACGGGGGTCTTTATGCTCAGTGCACTCCTCCGTAAATACGCTGATGAATGCATTTGTCCTACAAAATCCTCAACGTGGACCACATGGAATTTCTGTCACTTCATCATGCAGCAACATATGGTGTGGTTCATCATTTATTATATAAGGTAGCTGTCTTTTTTTGTCGTTGTTGTTCTTTATAAAAATACAATGCACAGCTTTACTCTTGCATTACCTTCTATAAATTCACAGTACCGCAGTGGATTCTACTACGTCAAACACCACGCTGCTATCTGCTGCTTGAAGATGTGTTTGTTGATTGGATGTGGACGTGATAATGGAATTGGTCACAGCGGCTGAGCTCCGAAAAGGACAAAAGTCTGTCCCAGTGGCCTGGGGCTGATAATGAGGCTTCAAATGGTGCAAAGTTGATTTGGTTCAAAACTGCCCGAGCTAAACCTCAAATGTTTCCACTATAAAGGATTTAAACAAAGCCGCATGTCAGGAACAAATCTGTTGATTTCCTCTCGGTCAACGTGTCACATCTATAGTCGGTGTGTCGCATATTCTATCTGTAGAGTTTCGGCTTTCATTTATTCTACATCCCATATGACAACACAGAAGTGGAAAGGCTAGTTAAAAGGAAAAAAAATGTTGACAGAGTGATGGAGGGACAGAGAAAAAAAAAGAAAGAGAGAGAGAGAGAGAGAGAGAAAGAGACGTCCTGCTATGAAATACCTCTTTGATGCTTCAGTACAACATGACATGAAAAGTCTGGTCTTTCATCTCCAGTTTTTGAGAGAAATATAGATGAAAAGTCTCCATCTTTTGAAATTGTTGCAAATATGATTGATGACAAATCACAGGTTTTTTTTTCCACAAGCTAAAATGCACAATTATTTTTGACTTCCCTTTACGTAAGACTTCATGAACATGCACTCTGCCATCATCCCTCATTCGTCCTGGACCCCTTATATAAGACAGTTAATGGCACGTTATGGGAAAGTTAAACATGTTACATTTCACAGGATTTCGTCCAAAGCCGTTTTATTCCAGCAGTACAGTAGTGTGTGGCGCTGCTGACACCGAGAGAAAACACATGTTGTATTCTTGTCATGTGACAAAATACAAGTATTCTTGCATTACAGCCTTTTACATCAGCATATGACATATATTAAAGTGTTTAGGGACATTGTATAACCTGACTTATGCGCCAAATATCGTTTCCAGAGCCAAAATCTACATCTAAGAGATGGAAACGTCGTTGGCAGTCGGACAACAATTGTTTCATATAAGTCACTTTCAAGAGCGTGCTTTTCCCCCCTTTTTCTCTCCAGCTTTGGGTTCATTTTGGACATTTCTGCACCCGGTTGTCCTTGCATTGACAAAAATGCATAAATGTTGCTTTGCTAGATCTAGTTATGATGTCCAGTCGGATCCTAGACAAGAAGGATGAAGCAGCCGTGGGTTTTTCAGAGTAAAGGTACAGCAAGAGGCTGCAGCAGCTGAACATCTGCCTGTTCTCTGTTTGTTTTCTGTGGTTCGTCCATTTTTCATTGTTTTCTCATTGTCATTGTAAAAATATTGATTACGTCGGATAAATGCAGTGGTGACAAAAAGTAGAATATTTTTTATCTGAAATGTACAATACTTGAGTAAATGTACTTCTGTACTGTACTACAGTGCCAGAAGATTTATTTAGGAAGTACGTATGAAAAACACAAAAGATAACCAGTGTCCCACGTTGCCATGCCGACAAGGCACAAACACTCATTTCTTTCCAAAGACCTGCTGTGCAGCTTCAAAGGCAGAGGAATAAATACGAGACCCATGATGTTTTAAAATTAGTCATGAACTGGGGTGGGCGGCTTTAACATGTCATCATGACCGATGTCAATCTAAATTTGGCTCCTATTATTTGGACTCTTAATGGCACGAACTGGGATCCAGATGGAAAAAAGGGGTCATAAAAGCATCGTCTAACCAGTAAAGATCTGAACACGGCCAGAATCTTCCAACACTCTCTAAATGTCTGACATGTGTTTTAATCCAGAAAACTGCTAAATCTGATTTAAATAATTTGGGATCTTGTTAAAAATGATTTACGCAAAATACTTCTGTGAAGATGGCAATAAAACGGGCCTTTATTTTGAAGACAAACATTCACCTACACTGTGTCTGTATGAGCATACACCTTATATTTGTATGCTAAACAATTCATTTGTAATTGGACATAAAAAAATACATTACATTTCATATTTCAGTGTTTAGACATACAGTGCATTTGAATTTTAGAACCAGACAAAATAATTTGCTCCGTATTTAATCACCAGGCAGCTGACACACTGTGCTTTTTTATGCTGTTTTGAGAGGAAAAATGTTCCCAGTACTTTTTTTTTCTTTTTATTGTTTTCTTTCTTTATTGTATACCACAATGAAGTATTGATTTTTTCTCCCAAACAAAACAGAGTTGGAAATAAGTAACAGCCAGTACGAGTCGGCCCCGAGGTGAACTTGTGTGTTTGTCTCGCCTTTGATTCTCCTTGGGTGACCCTTTTTGGCTCCACAAAAATGACTAATTGGTGGAGAGGAACAGCGCTTGGGCAATTATCAGGTATGACTTATGAATTTCAGATTTCTTGATTTGCATGAATTAGCTTCGGGCGTCTCCCTCACGGAAGTCACGGCTCATTGCCTCTTTGCATGATGCGAGCCAAGCAGCTGTCCAGCATGTCACTTCCTTTGGTTAATGCTGCCAGAGCTGGAAAACTCCAACAAAATCAGTCAGAAGTTTGTCCGGAAGACAAGAGAGAGAACGAGAGTCGTGCATCACGACTTTCTGGTCAATGAGCAAAGAAAAATGAGCCTGTTGTGAGTTGTAAAGGGGAAATCAAATGTTGCAAATATGCTGCTACACACTGATTTACACTTGTAAATAAACAGCTCAATGGAAAACCAACAGCACAACCCTAAATCTCACACAGTATTACTGCTGCAGAAATAATCACTTTTATCTGATTAGAAGGAGTTTTGCTGTAAACCCTGTTGCTTTCTTCCACATGGATGCTGCTAATTGTGCCCCCCTGACCCTCTACTGTACCTGGCGGAGCTCCACGTGTTTGTTTTGCATTTCGCTTATGAGGATAAGCAGGTTGGAAGTGCTTTTTCACACAGGGTGAAATGCTGGGAAGCTGCCTGCCAATCCTCTCGTCAGTGGTCTCATCTGATTACAGTAATTATACTAATGTCTCAGAATGGATCCGGTAATGATTTATTGATGCTTCGGTGGCAAATGCGGGTCAGTGCGCATTTTAAGGCGAATGGGTCAATCAGCCAGTCAATTAAACAATCAATCAAGTGGTCTGCGTGACATTTCAATTTTGAGACGTCTATTTTTCGAGCGGGAGTGTTCCCGTATATATGAATGTGTGTGTGAAAGTGTGTGTGTGTGTTTGTAAGAACATCTGAATTTTTACAGCAACACGATTTGCCAAAAAACTCATCCCTTTTTTTCTTATAGTCATAATAATTCAGTCAATGGAAATGTAGTGTACACATAAAATACATTACTGTGCAGTACTCACTCTTTACAATGGTGGCCAGATCTCTAATGTCCTCCAAGGATCGATGCAGAGGCTCAAGGATAACAAAAAAAAAAGCGTGTCGTATTCTTTCTATGAAGCAGATTTGCACAAAGAATATGCAAAAAAATAGTCCATGTGCAACAACAACGGCTATATTAACAGTTTAATTCTGACATTCATTTTCATCAGGTTTGATCAGATCTGTTGGCCAGTGCAGTACATTATTTTTGCCTCATGATCCAATATCGAAGCCTGATACCTTCAAAATAATGCGCAACTTGACAGGAGTTGGCCTGAAGTCTGTTTCAAAAGCACGTGGCCAAGAGAGCAGATGGACCTACCTTATAGTCCACTGGAAGTATATCGTTTTCTGAAAGCCTTCATTATCTATACTATTTAATGAAGCAAAGACGACGTGTCTCACACAGAGGAAATGGGTGCTATCCTGACTATTATTACAGCTTTAATATGTCAGAGATATGATTTATATAACAAAGCTGAGCTTCAGCAAAGATTCCAAAATATCAAATGACAGCATTTATATCAGAAAAAAAAGTTTCCTGAAGGACTTTTGGACGGAAACAGTGTTGGAGTCTCTGTTACTTCCTTGTATGGCAGAGGAATATATCTGAAGCTGGAAAATCATCATCCAAAAAGAGGTTTGTGTGTGTTATCAGGTGTTGTCTTCCTCTTCCTTCACACACACACCAACACCCCGTGGATCACTCTCTGTGTGTGAGGAGAGCTCAGCCTGCCAGACATTGCAGTTCTTCCTCCAATCTCTCTCTCTCTCTCTCCCTTTTCTTCTTCTCCTTTTTTTTTTTCTTTGTATGTTAATGAAGCAGATTCATAAAGCCGCGGGATATGCGCAAATGTTTTTTCATTTAATAGCGGCTTTCTGTTGACTTTTTTAAGCAATTACTTTGCATCGTGTGCGAACACACTGTAAGAATTTCTGGTTTAGCCACACTCACCTCTGTTAAAAAATCCAAACATATACAGATAGATTTGAGTTGCATCAAGAGTGTAGACAGCTTGACTGAAAAAGTACCCTGGTGTTTGTGTGTGTGTGTTTTTGTGTTTTGCATGTGTTTGTGGTTTTCTAATGGACCTGCTGGTTGGAAAGATGTGAAGGCGGCAGCATCTGCTTTCTGGCTTGCGTCTCATTCACGCACGCACACACATACACACACACCTCAAGCACTGTAGCATAATTCATAATGAGAAAAAGATTAAATTGGACTTATGAGGAAGGCAGCGCTGCGTTTCCGGCCAAGGGTGTCTCTTAAAAATGCATCAACACTCATTAGCTTGTGCTTAATAGCCTTCGAAGAAATTTGTCCCCTTGCCATTTCGGTCACGGCTTCGAAAAAAAGGGGCAATAATAGACACAAATTAAGTCACAAGCAAGACACAGACTAACACCGACTCTGCTGCTGGACTCCAACGCGACGTCTCACCCCTGGTTTGACAAGAAATTGGCCACAAATGCGACTTACAGGAAATAGCAATAAGTTATGATTAAAAAATGATGGAGAACCTCGTCCCCCAATTAGGACAGAGAGCGCTTCCAACATCTGAAAAGACTGGCTGGAAGTCCTCCTCCGCTGATGTTCCAGACATATGTGATCACAGCTCCCAGCCAAGGCCGGCGCAGAACGAGCCCACTTTGCATCACTGTTGGCGGAAAACTTTTATCAGGGAAATGAACTTTAAATGATTTGAAAGAATAAACCCAAAAAAAACTCAAAACTTTATTTTACACTGGCAAGAGCATAAAATTGCACAGATTACAAATGACTTATATTTTATTTTTTTATACCTTGTTTAGCATATAAACTGGCCGTGTAAGTTTTAAAATCAATTTTGAAGTACAATCAGGCCAAAAATGACTTGAAGTGGTCGGTGATCCCATTGAACAGAACTATAATTATCTAGTTCTCCATCTGGTCGTGTGGCCTACTGTGCCAGGAGTGGACCTCCTGCTGTCTGCTGTCTGAGCGCAGCCAAACACAGTTAAAGCTTCTCAGATGAGGTCAAAGGAGCGGGATTGGCACAGCTTAAGATACAGCTTGGACATTGTAGTTTTTAGCGGTATCCATGTTGGCCAAATATCTCCGGTCCCATAGCTCTTGCTGTAATTCATCATAATTTGTTGTGAATTTTTTATTTATTTTTTTTATTTTTGGAATTTCCCATCTGAGTTTTGAAACGCCGTGAGCGTGACCGCAGGGATTATTGTAGAGGGAATGCAGGAATGATCAGCCGATCTCGGAAAGTCAAAAACATTCAGTGTTTTCAGGGGAAATTTGACAAAATCACAGGCAGTTGTGTTCACGGACGATGGACGTACGGATGTGTGCTCGTTCAGCAGGCAGATCAGTTAAAACACCACCTCCGTAACAGCACTGATAATGATGGACAGTTTAAAAAAAAAAAAGAAAAAGTTCATGCAGCTGAACCAGAGAAATTGTCTTTTCTATACCATGCAGTTTTTTGTTCCTACATTACCCACGATGCAAGTCGACTGCAAGCACTGCAGTTGGATAATGGTGTGTGTTTTCATATAGGTGGCTGATGAAGCCTCAAGCAGAGATAAGGCTACAAACAATGGGGTAAGCTCACTTCTTTCTTCCTAATTACTCCAACATTTTTTTTAGGTCTCAGCCCCAGCAGATGTTGCCTTAAGTGACATCATTCGAGGCAATTTAATGTGCAGCTCAGTGTGGAGCAACAAAAGGCTTTATACAATTTGTTTAAACATTTGTTTTATACTCCCCAAGACATGTAAAGATGCTTTGGTGTGTTTAAAGTTCCCAGTAATGATTTGAGCCAGATTAATCTAATTCCAGTGATTTCAATTTTGTTCAATTTCTATTAAGTTAAGAGAGCTCTACAGTACAGAAACAGATGCGTGAACACAGCATCAGAAACTTTTTTTTTGGAGTGACTACACAATATCTCTCTTTCTTCCTTTTCTGGCATTATTTAGAGACGAAAGCAGCAAGAATAAAACTGGCATTGATTTTGTTTCGTTCCATTCGTCTTCACTCTCTGCACTTGCCAATACGCTACTAAATTCTGGTAATGTTTTCCCTGATGTCCTTCACCTACAAGGAGCTGAATTATTTTCTTGCTCTGGTCTGGTTTTCTCTTTGTTTCCATTTCAGCAAATTTCTGCTCATATAATTCATGTTTGTCTTTTATATTTTATATCATACTTCTCTTTTCAAAGGGGAGTATAGGGCAGAAAACATTCAAAAGACATTTAGTACATTCTTCTTTATTTAAAAAAATCCATACTGTTTACTTCCATGAATAGGGATGAATAAATATAGATTGAAATTGTGGTAACTTAGCTGCCATGGACACAAAAAGAAGAGCAAACTGGAGCAGTGAAAACATTTTGTGGCTGGAAGATGAGCTACATCAGAGAAAAGATAATAAGGAGAATTTAATACCATAGTGACACACAAGATGCAGTGGATTCCTGCACAGTCGGCGCCAGTTTTATTCTTCTTGTTTGTACCCCTACAGAATGCAGAGAGGAAGTGGTTTAGCATCCTATTAAATATTCAAATCAAAACCAAATAACAGGCTAAAACAACACTATCCTGAATTAGACATACAACCTCAGCTAACATAGTATTATTTACCAATTACATTTTGTATATTCACTCCAAAATATCTCTCAGCTGTACTCACCTGTTTCTTTACTGCTGCTATTTAGATTCTACCGCAAACCAACCTACATATGGAAGATTTAAAAGGCCTAAATAAAAAAATCAAGCACTGAAAGAACATGACATATAATATTATACTGCTACAGCTAATAGTTTTTTATGTATGCATTTACTGATTCACAGTTAAAGAAAATTCGATGTTAAAGCACTGTTCAGTGGAGCGGATGCAATGACAGATAAACAACAACTTAACGATTAAGCAATGAGAAAACAACAGTTTTCACAAAAGATAAGCAAACAGAGGAAGAGCAGTCAAAGAAACCAAGCTAAAAAGAAAGAATTAGATCGACTAAGATCAGACTTAATAAGAGTCCTCTGACCAAATAATAAAATATTTAGGAATTAAAGGTCTGTTCTATACAGATGCTCGCCACAAATAAAGGGGTCCTTTTATTGATGCAAATATATTGCCGTGCTAAGATGTTTTACCTTGTGAAATTAAATACAAATATCAATCTGAGTTGTATTTCACTGTATTTATTTGTTTTATTTTGACTTTAATTTGTCAATTTTAAAGCTACCATACATAAATTTAAGAGCATTTTTTAGTCATAAGAAATGTATGATTTTAGCTTTTATTTATGAAGTATGAAATTTAACTTTTAGCAGTCTGATAAATGGGCAGTTTTTCTGGACATTTATTTGTCTGTTGAATTTAAGGAATATGTTTTCAGCTCCTCATACGTTTACACCTGCAGCCTGCGGTGTGCACACTTTGCTCTTTGATACTGTTTATGTAACGCTGTAATATATTAATTGCATGAGGAAGATGCTCCTGTATTATGTATGCGGCTTGGATCAAAAGACAAAAAAAGTGCAGCTTGCAAACTAAACCTTAGTAATATTCTCAGCGTCTAAATGATAGCCCTGCAGTGTCATGTTTCATTTATACATTGCTGCTTCAAGCTGTTTCACTACATGATGCAGCTGGACGTACACACAGAAGCAGTTGCAGATAAGTGAGCATTCTGCTGTCCACTCTTCAAACCAAGAAGTGCACGCACGTTTCGTACAAGTTTCGACACACACACACACACACACACACTGAGGCTAGAGCTCAAGGCGATCTCTCTCACTCTACATAAGAGTCAATGTTGTTCTTCAGTCAGTCAGTCATTCACTCTGTGACACTGTTCAAACAATCAGTCCCCCTGTCCAAACATGTTAATCCACCTACTTCATCCTTATTCCCATGGACACTGGCTGCCAGGGGTGTGCGCGCATACACACACATACACACACACACACACACACACACACCTGGAGTGTCAGCAGCATTAGAGAGCCTCTTCAAACAAATACCCCGTTTTTGCATATTCGAGTGAGAAGCAGATCAGATAACACCCCTGGGATTTTACACGATGTAGGGAAAGACAGATTTTCTCATAGGAAATTGAAATAAACAGGGCTGTTGTGAGACCATCGAGACGTGTGGTTTTGTTTCGTGTTTTGTCGTTTCACATTGTCTGAATCAGTGAAAATATACAATATCTTGCAGTGTGAGTATACAGTGTCTTTTACATGAATTAATACTTTGGTAGATAATAGAAAAAGATTCCAGTCCAGAGCTCACTGTTGGTGTATTGTTGTCTGTGCTGTTCAGTGCAGGCTGCTAACATCCACCGTGCTAATGTTGATGTTTGAATATGAAGCCCGATATAAGTCATTTGAAGCGGCTGGCAGGGGAGGCCATTATAAGCCACCGCTTGTAAAAGAGACAGCTTTCTCTTTATACTACATTCTGTATGAGTAATCAATACATTTTATGTGCATTTCATATTGATTGTTGGGGTATGTTATATGTAGTGTAGTTTAAGAGAGGCACATCTAAAAGATGAATGGACACAGTTATTTTCATTATTTCATCTGAAATACAATTCATGCACTGTTGCTCATTTCCTTTGGGGAGATTTACTGACGTGAAAGCATATTGCTGTCAAGATACTAACATTTAAAGAATACATAAAGTATGGATTTGTGTGCACATATCTATGTAAATATGGATATATATGTATGTAAATGCACATTCAGATAAATTGTGTAAATATAGAGTAAGAAATTATTTAAGAAATTCTAAAAAAATTATTAAAATTATTCATCATTATTCTTATTTTAGTTTTATATATTATTTTTATATATTATTTTCCTTTGTTTCATTAGAGAATTTTTCATCAAATGGCCTTTTTTTTTAAGAGTCATAATTGTACTTTTCATGACACCTTTAGCTTATTATTTATTTATTCATAGTTGTTTGAGAACTTTTAATTAGACCTAGCAGTGTGAAGCAAACGTAAATTAAATGGTAGTCGGCCATTGTTGTTGTTTTAGACACATGCTCATCACACAAAGCAACAATGGCCATGCACAGATTGAAGCAATGACTTTATCATCTCTCAACACTGAAAATGAGAGTTCCTTTAAATCTTCAGCCTGGAGGCAGTTTTCAAAAAGGTCAAAAATGCATAGAAAAAGAGGTTTTAAAAGAATAGTTTGTGAGCACGTCTTACAGAGAGCAAGGACACATCAAAGTAATTATTACTCGCTGCTGCTGCTGTAAATAAAAAAGTGCAAAGAGACTGAAGAAAAGCTGCACATGCGACCTGTAGGTACGCAGCTGGTTATCCGGCCAAGAGGGGTTGTGAGCTTGGTTTATCACCCAGCATCAAAGTGAAGTAGTTTTAATGGCAGCAGCTAACGTCAGCTGGTTAATTCAGAGCTCTGAGAAAGACACACAACTCTGCAAAGCGAAAAGACAGACAGTCGTTATCTGTGGTTGCTTAAACCAGCAGCAGCTAGCTAACAGTTCTAACAGTGACCCTTTACTTTGATGCCGAGTAATAAACCACTACTGTGAACTGTGATGCGACATAAAGGACTGGTTGTAATACCAACACTGGAGAGATGCTGCATAAATCCAAAAGGAGAAAACTCTACAGGGACGACTGCTTCATATTACGCACACCTGCTGCTGCTGCTGCTGCTGCAGAGCGAATGGCTCCAGCAGACATCAATAAATTTATCAACACCATTCATGAATCATAGATCACATGTGATTGCAAACCCAAAGTCTTCCACGCAACGCTGTGCATCCTTTCAGTGGAGTTGAGCTGTTAGAGCGCCTTTGTTTCAAAACCCACTGTGGCCCTTCAGCGACATCCCCCGAAACGTCTTAGAAGGGAGAGCCGAGCCTGTCGAGGAAGACTGTGACATTACCTCTCATATCCCCCTTTCTACAAAGTGGCATGTGTTCATTCACCATGGCTTTGTGTATGCTTGTGCGTGAATGTAAATATAAGGGTGTTTAATGTTGAATCATTTCCATACCGTAAGGCTTTGGGGTATTACGATCTTTGCGACGACGCTGACATGTAACGCCTCGCCGCGTGTGCCGGATGCACATACGTCCACATGAAAGTGACGGAATTGGAATTGTACGGGGGAGTATTTTTCATGGCAGACTGTGATCTCTGAACTCCTGTTGTGGGTGGTGACGCTTTGAGGCCACATTTCCTACCAGTGTGTGGGAGGGGCACAGGGCAAGGGATGGATTGAGGAGAAGAGGAAGGGGGGGGGGGGAAGAGCAGTGAATGATAGAAATTACACAGTCCTCTGGTTCACAATGCAACGGTGTGGGCTCGCATCTTTGTCTCCCTCCATGTGCAAAAAAAGGCACCTTTGGTCAGACATCAGCTGCCCCCGTGCGCCTCTAGAGCCAAGGCTTTTACAATGTCTGAAAGAAACGGAAAAAAATGGGTGAGGGGAAGAAAATGGCACCATAAGCGAGGGAGGAAAAAGGATCCAAGGAATGAAGGCAATATTTATCAATAAAGAACAGTGAGGTTCCTCGCTGTGTGACCTTGTAGGTATAAACTGATTTCGCTGTGGTTTGGTTTTTCTGCAGTGCCTGCCACCTACTGTAAGGGAATCATTAAAGTGACTTTGCAGAAGGCTGGCAGCTCTTCCTGACACATATATCAAGAACAGCAGTCTTATTACCAGTAAAAAGAAGGAGACAGCTTATCTCGCGCAGCCTCCCATTGATCCTCTCAGGTGCAATTAAAAACTAATTGGTAAGGCTGTTTTGATGGCATATTCCAAATGACTACCAAATGTGTAAAGTAGGAAATTATGAGGTGTTTAAAAAAGTTGTGTTGTCCTTTAATTAGCTGTCAGCCAAGGGTGTGTGATTTATTGTAAAAGGTATGTGGAGAATTGTTGATGTCTATCGTAAAAGTATCAACCCTCCCTGGAGTGACACTGTTGTAAACCGTAGTGAAAGTGCGATGCTTCGATACTCCAGGCGCAGACAGTAATGTTGAGCTTCTGGGATTATGTCTGCAGACGTGCATTGCATACTTTTGACCTTTTCAAACTGGAACATCAAGATTTCGTGCTTATATATATTCTTTACTGTAGCGTTTAGTTAACATCTTATTAGAAATAACTAAAAGCTAATGGTCAAATGGTCAGTGGATCGTTAGCAAAGCCCCGCCTTTTTTAAGGTAAGACATTTGGCATTTCTACCAGTAAATGTTTGAAATCAAAGACCAACTGTTGACAACGTACTTAAACAAAATGTTCTCTGCCTCTCTTTTTGCTATAAACTGCATATATGCCATGCGACAGATTTATATCAGGATAAGGTGATCGTATAAGCTGTTTTGCAGCTTTGCATGTAATTGAAATTTGCATGTATGCAAAGATACAAAATGAGCAGTTTACACTGTATTTAGAGCAATATGTCTGATTTTCTTTACCAAGGTTCACATGGTTATCACAACAGTTGTGTTTATTGGGTAGAAATTATTGGGTAGAAATTAAACATGTTACAGTATAAATACATGCTATTATTTGTTCACCTTTTGATAATAATGTGTGATTTACCTTATGAATACAGGCAGGTAGTGGCGGAAGAAAAACTTTCCTTGCAAGATTTATTGTAAAGAAAAATATGAATGCAACAGTCATACCACAGAGTTGTTTTGTTTAGAGGGCATTGCCTCTTGTTGAAATGAAATAGCTGCCAACTGTAAACAACTCAGTTCAGATCTTGGCTGACAAAATCCAATGTTGTTTAACATAATGCAGTATAGAAGCAAGAGGTTAACAAGTCACACACGTCTGTAATGCCCATGTGAAAATGAGAGAATGGCATTATGCAAATGATGGCCGTGACACTGTTACAGCTCCACACAGAGAGTGTCAGCTTTACCGCTGAGTGTCAGATTATTATATTCTTCATATTGTCAGAGCACAGTGGCAATACAGAAGTATTTGCTCTGAGCCATGATGACAGACTCCAGTATTTACATACCTGAGAGGAGCCCTTCTCCCACTGTGAGAGCAACCAAAGCTCTGAGGGGAACCTTTGGAGAGAGAAGACACAGGGATGGACCTTACGAGCATCCACCATCGTCCACGAGGAGGTAAAGACAGTCATTTTGTTGAAAACATCACATGCATGAGCTCATATTTCGCAAAGTAAGTTAAGCAGTGAGAAAGGAGTTTGGATATTATAAGTGAGAATAATGAGTTTTTTAAAACTTTTAAAAGAGCCTTTTTGTGAGCAGTGAATCAATAGACAAGCATAACTTGATTTATAATTAGACCATTATAGGCAATTATAGTTGTATGTCATTTTATGCAGCAGATTTGGTATTTAGCAGCCTTATAACAAGAGAAGCCCCATGCTGCTTTTGTTTTGACAATCTAGGAGGAAGAGAAATGCCACTCAGGAGAATCTTTCAAACAAGTCCTCTAGAAAAAGCTGATCTGTTCCGGCACGACATCTTCCACAACCAGAGGTTCACGTGGGAGACACTTGGCGGCCAAGACCAGAGGCCCAGGTAAAATGTCTGCCTTCCCCATGTATGAAGTGAAACCATGCCAAAAGAAGATAAAACCAACTGGGCACTCTTAATGTGGAGATTCACCTCCCGAAAGTTGATTTATGAAGGCAGAGAAAACAATGAGAAAAGAGACAGAGAGAGGTGAGCCTCGCTGTAAGGTCTTTAGCTAATTGTTTTTTGTTGCTCTAAAAGCTCACATGGCCACACCAGATGCTAACCAGCACAGTGATATCTTGCTGATGATTGCATTAGTGAGGAGCAAATTAACCCTAACCTTTGCTCTCAGTTATGGTCTGCGGCGCTGCATTCACATCCTCTAGCAGACTTTCAGAGGGTATTTCGCCACTTAGTCTTGGAAATCGGCTGCGTGGGTGCCGGCTGTCCAGCTTCGTCATGATCTTCAATCTCAGGTCAGTCGCCCTTGTGTCAATGGAATCTCTGTCGTGAGGAGTCAATCTTGGGGTGCGGGGATGATGATGATGATGATGATATCTCCCCTCTGACCTGACGTCCTGGCTCCCCTTTGCCGTAGCATGTTCGTTGTACCTCATCAATCTCTAGTTGTGATAGCAGTTCCCGTTAGCAGATGTTGGATTACTGGGCTAGGAGTTTCTTTGTTGGCCTAGATGTCGGGCTCGAAGCATTGATATATCCCACACCCTGACCGGGAAATATATGAATACTCTGTTATAATGTTGGGGGGCATTTTGCAGACATGGTTTGGGTCCACTTGTCCACTTAGAGGGAAGGGCCACTGCAGATCAATACAAAGTTGTTGTTCCAAGTGATCATCTTTATCCTGTGATGAAACATTTTTATCCTGATTGGAGGTGTTTCTTCTAGGAGGACCATGCCCCCATACATAGGCCATGAAGGGTCACTGAATGGTTTGATGAGCATGAAAATGATGTAAATCAGAAGCTATGGCCATCACAGTCACCACATCTCAACGCAAATAAACACCTATGGGAGATTTTTGGAGCAACGTGTTAGACCACTATCTTCAAAACACCAAACGAGGGAAGAATGAATCAACATAATGCATACATGGTTTAGTAAATACTGTGCCTTATTTATAGTAATACCTCAAGATGCTACCTTATGCATACATGTCATTTGTAACATACACATTTTTTTTTGAGTGTTCTGTATATGGTGCCACCTATGGACACCTTCCCATCATTGTACACTTTAACACCCACCTTTAAACTAAACAGCGAAATTACATATAATGCATCTTGCAATTTCATGCACAGCGTGTCACACTTAGCCTTGACATCCTCTTCCACTCTGCACAGCATGTCAGTAAAAAAGGTCACTTCAAAACATATACCTCGTTATTGCATGATCATGTCTAAAGAACGCATCTAACATCATAATTTCCCTCACAGCTCCGCTATAAGGCCTTTATTGTGAAGCAACGGCAGAAAGTGAGTTAAATCATCAAATTAACAAAATGAGGAGCCAACTTGTTTCTAAAGACAAAGTTTAAAACAAGACTTATGTAAAGTGGGAGGCAATGCAAATGCAATGCAAATGTAACTCCGAATGACAGCAACTCCCACATTTATGTAGGCGCTAACGGCACCCAGACAGTTTGGACACGCCCTCCTCTTTATGCTAAGTGATGAGAAAAGCTGCGTGGAAACAAAGTGCATGCTGTAAACCGGACGAGGTGATATTGAAAAGAAAATGAAATGTATTTTTAATTTAGCGGAGGCACAGGGATAATTAAATGCCATTTTATAGTCCATTCAAATAATTTTATTCACAGTATAAATTCTTTATGTATTCAATTATACTTCTATCCATCAGATAGCCTGTTGGTGTCCTCTTTGGGTTTTCAGGTTTGTAAGAGTCCGTCTTTGCTTTAAAGGGCGCTGAAAAGAGACTGTACATCATAGTGCTTCGTTTTAAATGTGAAATTACTTAAACTGACAGGTTAAAGGTATTTTTAACAGGATGCTACTGATGAAAAACAGAATGTAGTCATCTGTTCTCATTAAACATGAGTTGATTTGGAAATTGAAACCCAGTATACCTCAGTGTGAACGCTTTTTCCAGTCTCAAATATAATATAAAAATATATATAATATATATATAGATAATGTGTTTGAGCAGAAGAAGAAAATAACCTAAAAATAAAAATTATGAAGATGAAAAGATGTCAGAACAGTATTATTAAGCTGCAGCTGTATTTCAAACTGTATTTAAAAGTTGACCGGACCATTCAGTGACAAAGATCTGTTTAAAATGACAGCAATCAAATCATTCTCCCGTTACAGACATGGTGAACGCCAATGTCATATATCATTATATAAAACTTCCTGCCTGTGTTCTGTATAGTGTTAAATAACATTAAATCTTTAAAGACATCACCAGCGACTGCCCCCAACTGTATTTTTACTGTTTATTAGACTTTACTATGAAGAAGTGTCTGAAAAACCTGCCATTTATGTGAACAAAACATATCATGCATGTGTTTGTAATAAAACACCCTTTTATTATTTTACCAAACAAATAAAAATCTTATGTTTGCATTGTGAACAATAGTATAGACAGATGGCCAATGTATTGCTTGAAATACAATGCAAATTTAAAAATTGTTTTTTTTTCATCCGTGCAAATCAATTTTCGTTGCAAAACTGCTTATGCAGTCCGTGTTAACCTTTATTTAAATCTGTCATTTATCTTGTTCTGTTAATCCAGTATGGCTCTGAAAGCATCTGTTACATTACTTTTTATCTATATCAGCAGATCTTTTGCATCAATTATACGCAACTTGAGAAGCATCCCTTTTCATATCAGATCTAATCTTTCATTTCATTTCAGGACTGAAGGTGTGCTAATCATTTACAAATAAGCTACTTGCATTGAAACTGATAATAAACCTAATTCATCATTAATTCATTTGGAGGTTTATAAATTTTAATCACAACGGAGTGTTATTTTGCCGCATAATTTCCTCGATAAAAGCACACAGGGTACAATGTGGTAACGCAGACCAGCACGTCCGCCTCCACCCTCTCTCCGACTAAAAGAGCTTGATGGCTTAAAGAGTTCATCAAGAGGTAAAGCTAATGAGGAAATGACTTCCCCACCAACACCAAACCCTGCTGCTTTTCAGTAAACGAACCCCCCAATTACTCAATCATGTGCTTGTCCAGGCCTGTCTGAAGAGAGCGGTTTTGGATGCTTTTGAGAGTTTGGACATGAGACAGCCATCAGCAATGTGGAGGCAATAACTGCGGAGGCAAAAGAAGTGCTGACTAATGCCAGGCAGCGACGACCCCGGACGAGGTTACGCCGATCATTTTGAGAGACAGAAGTCCGGGCGAGGACAAAAGACCTCCGTGGGCCTTGCAGCCAGATATCTGTGGTGACTGCAGATGGTTGCTCTTCCACTAAGACTCTCTCTCTCCCTTTTAATACTCTTCATTTTGCCCTTTCTCATTTTAATTCTTTTCATTTTCTCCGTGCTCTACTTTCTTCACAGTGTCGCTCTCTCTCTCTCTCTCTCTTCCTGGCCCCTGGACAGCTAACATCATCAACATCCAATAAAAGATAATTCCTATCTTAGAAAAGGTTCAGATGAGGACCTTGGGTTCAGCGCACTCCTTTTTAGAAGCTGATTAAATGGAATCTGTAACAGCAACGGACCTCCCTTTATTCAAATGTTTCCTTAAATGAAAGGAATGTTTGAGCGCCGCAAAAATCTGACCTCAATTTGGATTCAAGCTCATCAATCGCAGAGCGTTTGCGGTTATTGATTGAAAAGGCAGTAATCTTCTGTGCCTCTTCCAAAACGACTGCGCGCCGATTCGGTGTTAAAACAGCACGCTGTGTTTTGAAAAGACAAAAAAAAAAAAAATAGAGCCGATTGAGAAAAAAGAGAAAAACAAAACAACTTGAAATTCAAATGTCGAGCTGCCTCTGAAAGACTGCGTGACCACCTGCAGAAGCAATTTCATCATCGGGCAGTGCGGCCAGCGAGGATGTCATGACAGGCCGGCACAATCGGCTCAGGTCTTTTATTACCAGTATGGATTAGACCTCCAAAATAAAATAAATAAATAAATAAAACAGCATGAAGGAGGTTTTACTTGACAGGAAGACCAGAGGGGCAGAATTGCAGAAATAAAAATAATAAAAAAAAAAAAAAGAAATCTGTGATAAGTTGGTTGTTTGCAGTGTTTATGTACCTGTGTGGGAGCTAAGTGAACTGATTGAACTCGGTGATAAACAGTGTGAAACAATTGATTTTCTGTGTTTTGTGGAAGTGCAGGTGATGTGATTTAAACATAAAATTCAACGAATAAATTGTCAAAAAGGCAGAAGTGAGTATTTCAGTTCAGGCTCTTGGGAAAGAGGTGATGAAATTCAGTCACAGATGTACCATGTATGTCATCTCCAGAGCAGTGAGTTGATCGATTGGTCTCTGAACAGGAAACAGTTTGAGAATCATTTTCTTTATAATATATGATAGCAAACAATATTTTTAGGATCTGGACCATCTGGATCCAAATCTCTGTAGGATATGGACAAAAGAAGCAATTTTCACAATTTTATGGACTAGATAGTTAATTGATTAACAGGAGTGGAAAACACCCCAATAATATTTGCTTAAAGCACTTAAGTATAAATTCTCACACTCTTGTGCTAACCTAATTATCTTAGTATCTCCAGTTTATGCTGCTTTACCTTGCACCATATGTAAGGGGCAAATATCACTTTTAACTCCTCATTTATTTGACAGCTTTAGTTATAAGTTGCTTACAACTTTAGACAAAAAAGATTACGACTTTATCGTATGATCATCCTCTAAAATATGATGCCTCTGCATTTTTATAGATTGAACTACCCGGCAGTATATGAAGTAGTCCAAATGGCTCCATCCCAACCAGCTTTAACATTTAAATGCTGCTTACATATCAGTCATAATAAAACAATAGCTTAATAATCATATTAGTAATATGGAGGCTCATCTGCTGATAACACTGATATACTGATTTTACTTGATATCTGGAATGAATGTGAAGGAGTTTATTATAGATTATAGTACATATGATGAATAATTTCTCCTACTTTCCAGTATTTTGAAGACAAAACAATAAACTGATTCATCAAAAAAACAAAATGACAGATTATATTAACAAATCATGAAAAGAATAATTAGCTGTAGACCTAATTATCTTTGCTTTTTACCGTCCGTCTGCTGCAGCCTAACAGCGCTATCCAAGAAATCACTGTGGGGTTGATAAGTCATTCTTCTACTGATCCTTCAGTGTCTTAAAATAGAATAAATAGATATAATATATAAATGTAAAGGAGCAGAGAGAAGGCCAGTTAATGAGCTTTTTACTGAAGTGCAGCGGTGCAAGTCAATGAAATGCAGAGCGGCCAGCGAGAAAGTTTACTAACGAACGAATCATTGTACAGTATATGTGACATAACTGTATTTGAGCGTAGCGTTGCTGTATGTAATTTCCAATGCGGCTTGTGGTGTTTCTCGTTTCTTTCGCAGCTCTGGACTCCATAAATCTGAATGTTGGAACTAAAATGTCCCCCAGAAGCCAACAGGCGCAACAGGACACCATTAGTCCTTTTGTATGCTTTCTTTAGTGTAGTATCCCTGGCAACTGCAGTACCTGTGAGACACTGATTAAAGTTCTTTTCCTCACTGCCAAGCCTATGAGAGCTCACCATTAACACTCCATAGGGCTGCATTGTCAGCACGCTAATGAAGCCAGTGTGTTCTTTTTAAAGTGTCATTCTGGATTATGGCCATGATATGAGGGCGAGGGTGGATCTGTATAAGTGTCTCTGCAAGACCTAACAGCATGCGTCCCCTCGCTCTGGCCAACCCCATCCCCTGATGTTCCCGTAACACTCCGCGGGTACATGAGGGGCCTCGGCGCCTGCACGGCCCAGGATCCCCGCCGTCACCTCACCGGGCGACTGACACTCGAGTAATTTCATCTGACAGGTGACTTAGCAGAGCTTTGGTCCGTGGCAGGCAGCAGACCAAAGACTGGAGGATATATGTTGGGCCTGTCAGCCTTGTTTTCAGCTGGGAGCTACGTGTCCTGTCAATATTTAGATTTGCAGCCAGATTGTGATATTCAGCGTTAACAGAGCAAAGAGAATTGGATATCGCAGGCTGCTTCTCGTTGTCTGCAAACTTTGTTTAATCTAGGGAGAATTATTGAAATACCACCTGATGTCAGATATCGGAGAACGCTGGCGTTATGCAAATGAACTCCTTCTGTTTACCTCTTAAAAAATTCCCTTTTGAAATCTCTCGTAGACGCTCTGAGCCCACTTGAAACGTAAGTAATGTCATGGCACAGCCTGAAGAGACGAGACGGGACAAATGAGACGCCATGGGCACTTTCCATGACAGCAGATAGGGGTCAGGGACGGCCAGCCACTCGCGTACTAAATGTCTGACACATTTATTGGACATGAAAAATGAAAATATCGACGGCTTTAACTCCAGGGTCAGCGTTAGCAGGAGAGACGGGTTACCTAAACAGCTGAGACACTGCAGAATTGAGAAGAATCCACCGCCGCGAACAGATAGCCCGAGTCATCATAATCGATGCTGTCACCGCTCAACCATCTCATTACGCAAGCAACAGGTGGGAGTAATCAAATGGCAGGTGTTGGTAATTATATGACAGCAGCGCGGCCAGCAAGCATTGTTTGTGGCAATGTACCATATTGGTGGGAAATGCATGAAGTGTCATGAAATGTAATGTGTAGTAATTCATATTCCCACTAGCGTATTTCCACAACGCTGTCACAGCATCAGCTGGCACGTTCAGGTCATTCCAGGTTGCTTCACTTTTTCATAACGCCGCTGCATCGAACTTTAAATTGATTCAGTATTTCCTTCTTTGTTTGTCTGTTAGTTGATTATTGAGCAGGATGTTGCAAAAATGTGTCAATAGAGTTTTACGGTATTTAATAGAAAGCAAGGCCAAGGAATGAGGCATTACTTTTTCTTTGTTTATTTGGCGTCTTTATTTGGCAGATGACAGATACAGATATTGACAGGAAGGGATATGGACAGATGTCATGGTATGTGTCTGGGAGCATGGTGACGCCATATCCAGGATTAATTTTTTTTTATGCTGTTGCCTTGGTAGCTGGCTCTTTCATTTGACAGAAAGACCCCTCTGGTGGACCACTTACCCTATGGAAAAGAGCTGCCGAACGTCTTTCCTGCACAGACCTATTATTGTAACAACACTTCTGAGATGATTGGAGCTAAAGTTGAACAATGGAAAAGTCAGTCAATGCTCAGCTCCAACAGCTAAATCACAAATCGGGCAAGAAAATTGTATTGAATAACCGCATAAAGACAATCTAAAACTACAACCGTAAAGGATGTGAATCTCAGCAGGACATCGGAAATGTGTTTATCTTCAGTAGGCTCAACTACTGTAACACTGTCTACACTGTTTGTCAAATAGTTACTGCTGTTATAAAGCACTGAATGCGCCATTATGAATTACACAAGTCACAAAACCTGAGGTCTGCTCTTACTTTCTCTTCCTTTAAATCTCTGAAGACTTTTTCTTCGCCACTGCCATTTATTAAAGTAATATTAATTTGGGTCTATTTATTGATATCTTGCATTGCACTGTAGCTATACTGTTACTTGCACACTTCTTATCTTATTTACCCTTATTAAGTTATCTTTTTTTATTTTCTTAATTCTAAATGATTATATTGTCCTCTTAATGTTTTTAATGTCTTATGTTTTCGTTTAAAGGTGTTCTACAAAGAAACTTTGACTAGATAGATGGTTATGTAATTTCTATTATTCCTTCTTTATTCATTGCTGGATTGATTAATATATAATTGCTAATAACCGCAGACTACATGGCCTTTAGAAAATTTGTGAGTATTTATTGAGCATTGATGAAAAATCTTACAATCCTTTAATTTTATTCAGAAAAAAAAAACTATGGCTTCTAATTCGCCGTGGGACTACACACAATCTGTACCTGTTATTATGGAGCAATCAATGTTTTACAACGAGGGTTACTGTATATCAGTGAGAGGGATTAGAGACTCCTATGGAGCCGATACCACTCAGAGGAATCGAGCACACCGAGGCCACGAGAGAGAAGAAGGTGAGGGGGACGGGAGGGAAGGGGGGGTAAAAGACGTGCGCTCTGGTATAAATCAATACCCAGCATGCAGTGATAAATCCTCCCAGCTCCAATGACCGACTGGCCCTCACACCCTTGCACACAAAACAATCTTGGTCCCCCATGTCAAAACAGCCAAAAGCTATCACTGCCGTGGATCACTGGCACGCTGATGTGTCAGCTGAAAGTCAGCTTAAAGCAGAGCTGAAAAAAAGATAGCAAGTTCTCGGCTTTGGCGGATTGAACTATATGTTCTGGATGTTTAAGGGAAGGTGAGTGTAGCTTTGGCTTAAATATAGATGTCAGGCAGTGATATCCAAGTTCAAGTATCATTTGATTTTAGGATTTTAGGAAGGAACTAACAGAATGTGTCTCAGACTTGCTTTTGATATGGAATTTTTAAATACATTTCCATAAAAAAAATCCATCAATTCCAAATGTTTTTGTTTGTTTTGTGTTGAAGCCAAACAAATATGTAATCCTGTATTTCAAAGCAGCATTGATTTTGAAACCTGAGGACTGTGATGCTTCTGGCCACATCATGACTATTTATAACATAAGGAAGCTTGACTCTGTATGACTGACTGGTGGTGACAGATCAGAGAAGCCGTGTAATGGGAACAGAGTTCGGGTTAGGCGACAGTGACGGGTTGACCTGTTCAAACACATTGACTTGTCCCGGACTTCAGCCAAACCAGAGACGCATTCACCAGCACCAGACAAGTATGTTTCAACAAAAGGACCGTCTGACATCACTCTCCCCGCGTGCATCAGTCTGCGGTGTTTAGACTGAAACACAAAAGGCACCATTACACGGCTGAGCGGACCCACTATTGTTGGTATCAGGTCGGTTGACTTGGGCATGTTGATGTATTAAGGGTGTCATCATTCAAACAGTGTGTGGGCTTTGGTGCAAGGCCACAGCACAGGTTGCTATTTGAAAAATCAATAGGAGCCAAGCAGTTTATATCTGTGAAAAGGATTGAATCTGCTGCAAAGGGATGCAGAAGAAGGCAAAAACATAGGTACGTTACCTCACCTCGCACATTGCGGGGTAACTAATATAATAAATTACCAAGAAAAACGCAGTTATTTTTCTTCTATTAATGCAAAAGCTCTCAATCATAAATTTGATGCGCTATGAAGACAGATTGAACCCGGTTTACTGCATCCAGCGGCTGGTGAGCGGTGTAGCGAGCTGAGGTGGAGGCTGCAGTGTTTCCAGGGATGATATACTGTTCTACATTCACACGGCTGATGCATTTTTTATGTTCAAAACTAGAGAGGCTTTCTCACCTTCAATTTTAAAAGTGTTTACTCAGCAGCAGTCCTGAGAGCTGATAAAATAAGTTAGAGCACCTGAATTAAAAATGATTCTCCACCACGGAAACTGTCCCCCAAAACGGTCCCCTGCGGCGTCTCCTTCCTTGTGGTAATGCAATTGGAAAAAAGGTCCTGCCTCACCAATAACGGACCCGACCCCGGTGCAGTCAGGCTTCTTTTGTTCTTTTTTTTTCTGTTTTACCACACTCCTGCTGTGTAGTTTTTCTTCTTCCTTCTCCTTTTATGTCTTAGCTTTGGTGATGCGCATGTGTAAGTTGCCGTATGTACGGTAGCCCCGAGGGGCAAAACAGGACACGAACATATCCACAAAATGGAAAGCACAACAACATTTCACAAAACACATTAAAAGAAAAACCCAATAAACCAAACCTACCAGCAGAATAAGCACATGGCCATTAATATGTTTCCAGTTGCATCGGTGTGGTGATTTTTTTTATGTTTTCTAAAATATTGTTTTTTATGTTACTGTGTTTCCTGTTTTGTTGATGTATTTTTATTTAATTCCATTGTGTGCATGTGTGTGTTTTATTGATTATGTTTTTTGTCTACTGTTGTGTTTTGCTCCTTGGGGCCACCATACAGAGGCCATAGTACTGGTTTCTTACTTCAGCTGTAGGCTATTCGGTGAAATTTATGTGGAAAAGATAAACTGTATGTAGTGTAACACCTATTCCACTTATTCACTCCCAGTGTATTTTTAGCCAACCATTCCATCCAAGCCAATGTAGATATTGAACTGGTTGAAGATTTATTTTGACTCGGACACTAAAGTAATCTAAACTTTTCAATGAACACTTTGGAATTTACACCAGATAAAGAACAAGTAAAGTACAAAATCCAATTTTGCTGTCACTTTTGGCACCTAATAAAAACTACATTTGTAGGATGAGGAGTAATGTTCTCCTGTTGGAACAAGTCCCCAAGTTGGGTGCCCTGGGTCAACGCTGTGCCTTTGGGGAATTTCACAGTGAGCAAGATGAAGCACATGTTGGCCTGGGCGTGTGCTGGCCCCAGGAAGCTAGCCTTACTTCTGTGAATTATTTACAATGATGTATAGTCCCCGCTGCTGGGAAGCCATTCTGTTTTTGGCTACAACCTCATATCTGTTTTCCAAGACATATCCGTCACTAGGAGAAATTGAGGAAAAAAAAAAAAGAAGAAAAGAAACGGTGGACTTTTTTTTTTTTTTTTTTGCACAGGACAACACCTGAAAGAAAGGAGCTCAAGCTGGATTTTATAATACACTTATGAGGATTAGAGAAACAATACATTAAGTCCTGAACAGAGTCAGACAGGAAACAAAAGGGAAAAATGAACGCTGGCTTCTTTGTGTCTGTGTGCTGCGTGGTGCATTCACATGCTACAGGAAAGCTCCGGACAACAGGGCTTACATCGCATTAGCTGCGTTGTAAAGCTTCATCTTCAGACATGGAAACCCCAAAAACAAACAGCAGGAACTGTATTCATCATCAAAAATAAACTGTAATGTGAAGATCTGAAACAGAGACAGGAATTCTTGTTATATCTCCAAATATTAAATAACCACCCTGGAAATCATCTTCACTCATCCTTTACCAAGTACAGTAAGTTATCTAAATCTTAAAGGTCCCGTAACATTACATCTCCTTCATGTGGGATATTTTATTTTGTACCAGGATGGTGATGAACATGAACAATATAAACTAATGAGCTACTAGTTACTATAAAAAAACAGGAAAAAACTCACCAAAACACAATTTCTGTCTAAAAAAACATGTTGAAAGTTTTTACTTCCTTATAAACTATTTATCTGTCTTTTTTGTTTGTGCTTGTTTGTTGTTGTTTTTACATTTCAAAGCCGTCCATATTTACTTGCTAGCACTCTTGTTCTTCGCTGCCATTTATTTGCACATTATTGCATTTCTCTTAGTGTTACAACCATTTTTTTTTTAAATGTACGATAAAAATGGAAATGTACATACCTTGTGGCAGCTTTAGGGCACCCCAGGATGCCCCGACATCCACTTTAGAAACTTCTTCTTGCAGCATAATTTATCTGCCGCAGTCATCACCTTTTCCTCATCTTTACCAAAACTTTTAGTTGTCTAAAGTTGGGGGGAAAAAATATACTGCTGTGTCCTGAAGATGCAAAAGTGGATAAAAGGTTACATCTGCTGCTCTTCACCCAGCTGCCATAATGACTTTTGTTCATGCTCTGGTGGAAACCGCACTGTGTTATGATGCTGTTATTGTAAATCATGACACCCCTGAAAATTTGTGGACCACCAGTGGTCCTGTGAACCTGCCAGCGAAGCGATTCCTGCACAATGTTTGACTGCGCTTTTACATTTTCCTCTCCTCGTTCACTTGCATATATTCTTTTCAGCATGTGGAGCGTTTCCAAAGTAGCGGAGGATTTTATTTCCCCCCTTTTCTTGCAAAGAAACAGTTATTAAAGCATTCTGTTCATTTTGATGCAGCAGCGCGATTTAGTTATTGACATTGTGAAAAGGGAAATTAGGTCACAGGAATGTGGAGCATGAGGCGTTCTCAGGACACACAAAGACCGTCTTTAGCTTTATAGGTTTATCTTCCAGCCTGTTTGAAGTCTGTGATTCCAGGTCATTGGCATTCAAGCACTGATGAGCAACAGAGATGGTTACTTAGCGTCTGAGGGTGAATGACAGCTTCGATTAAAGTAAATTTTGTGAGTTAACTTTAAGAGGTGGATATTGATTGATCTTGTTTTTTTAAAAGTCCTCATGCGTGTGATTGAAACTGCTCAATCGCTCCTGGTTTCCTGGCCCGAATGCGAGTCATTGTGAGTTCCCCGAGGAGAAATGTGGTGGTTTGAAGCCGAGATCAAGAAGGCTCGGCTGAATAAAAATAACACCAAAATACATTTAGCACTGAACAGTTTCCAGGCTTTTCAATAGCAATTGATTGCAGTTTAAAAGAATGGACAGACCATTTGAGTTCTCGGTGAGCCTACAGTACAAAGACACGCCTGTAAAGATGACTTTTTTTTTTTTTAATCTGGACATTTTTCATTTGAGGCTTGGCCCCCATATTGAATAAGTCAGAAATGTCAATGGCACATATGCACTGAGATATAAATACACTTTGTCACTAAGGCACACATGTAATAAGCATGTACGTTATGAAAAGCACTTTTCACGTCACTCTAGCTTTGTGTGTGGGCTTCATTATGTTTCATTATGTCCTGGTCATGCAGTTGTATGCAGTTTTCTTTTCCTCCCCCACTTCTCTGAAAACTCAAAGAACTTTACATGCTTTAGTCTACATCCATAACAGTTCTAAATACATTGTACCAACCTGGAAAAAAAAATGTGAATATTGCATTATTTCAACACAAACACAGACTTCCATCAACCTAACAAAGGTATAGCTGAAGCATAAATTCATTTAGTTAAAGGCAGTGACTCAGCAGGGTGCCATCAGAACTACTTGTAAACACAAAACTGAAATATTAGTTCCTCATTAATCTAATTTCTCAAATGCATTAGCAAATAGTTTCTTATTAGCCCATTTTGCAGAGTAAAAGCAATATTATTTTTGCTATTTGGGGTCACATTTTTGCTACCTGGTGAACGTAAGTCGAATAATCACACTCTGTTTAGCTCTGTTTTTGGTCTCCACCAACTCATCAGAAAAATATGTCTCTAGTCCAGCTGCCTAATTATTTGATATGTTCATTAACTCACAACCAACTTTTCTGTTTCGTGCTTGATAAATAGCATACAGTGGTTTATTAAGCTTTTTCTGTCTGTTGCACGAAGTTGATGAAAGCAGTGAGATGAAACATTTGCTGGTTAAAACCAAACAGTAAAAACGCTGACATGTTTCATAGATCTGGAGGGACCTGCAGAATAAGGTGATGAGTATTTGTTGATTCATCATAAATAGCAACCACGTTCACATTACACACACATATTATTACTGAATTAAAACTTGATAGGGAGTGCTGTTTTTAAACTCAGTGCCACTCAAATTGATGTGTCAGGATTTATGTATCACTTATTAATCACATTTTACTCAAAGGTTTAAAAATTGGAAAAAAGCTTTGGTCACTTGTCCCCTAAACATCCTTGTCACATACATAAACATCTCAATTTTTCAAAGACAGAAGCTGATAAGGAGATTCCTCTGAAAGCCTTTCTCTGAGATTCCCTGACCTCCCCCCTCGTGTGTTGCAAAGCAGCGAGTGTCTGAGCGGGGAGGTGGAGCAGCATTAAGACAAGATAACGTGAGGAGATTGAGCAATCTGGTGAGTATGACACTGCCTCTGGCTGTACTTCTTGATTTCCAGCCGCTCGCCGCTTCAGTAACCTCAGCGGGGCCCTTCACCATGGAAACTCATCATCACTCGCCTCCCACCGCGCCTCATTACAGAGCCTCTGCCGCAAGCGCTGGTCCAGGATCAGCTCACCTGAGCTTCGGCACTTCAAAACTCACACATTGCCTGTTATTAAAGCTGATCTGGGGTCAGGGCCTGCAGACTACGGCAATTGAATGAGTGCCTCTGTGTCTGAGGGCCTGATTCGGGTTTCAGTCTAATCAAATACGCCTCCGTGGAGTTATTGGCTCACCTGTGCAGATGGAACAGCTGAGATCGTGTAACCATGTGAGGCTGGTGTGACTTGTCTTTGTCGTGTTGGACCTTTACGGCTGCAGCAGCATGAACAACATCACGTCTACAGATGCTACTGTGTTTGACTCATTTGACAGATAAAAGGCAATGAGTGCTTGTAGTGGAAATCAATATGGAATGTGAAGAGATCATTAATGAAATGGCTCGGTTGAAGTGGTAAATAGAGGCACTTTGCAACATGAAATTTAGTTCAAAGCAGAGACAATTTCTTAAAGGACTATTCAGATATCTTTGATGTTTGATAAATTGGTTATTGTATACCAGCTTGCCAGGACCTTCCAGTTAATATCAATCAATTTTCTTCAAAAAAATCTATGTGATTTTTTTTTTTATTCATGGGACCTTGCAAAATCCTGCAGCTCTAGTTCTAAATACTTTTATTTAAGTTACAAGTTATGTATATTTGCTATTTCATCATTTCATAATTGTTGCCATTCTTCATATGGTCATCACATCTACAAGTTACTTGGTCTTAGATAAAAAAAATAGAGTGCCACAGATCTTGCTAAATATAGCGTCTGAGCTAAAATACCCACTTTTTAAGACATTTTTTGACTATACATTTTCCCCAGAGGGCTTATCGTAATTTCTGCTAAAGTTTTTTAATGGGTATTAATTATAAAGTATTAATATCTATTGCAGATATAGAAAAAAGTAAAGATGTAATATTACTCCATGATTTAATAATGTTTTTAAAATTGCTCATTTTTTTGTACCTTTCATCGGCTGTGCTATTACATTCAGTGGTTTCATTCACAGATATATTTGTACTACATTGACTTCAAGGTTTTCTGTCGCTGTGTGATACCTGTTGAGTCTGTTTTTTCCTTTGGGTTCAGAAAACATTGCGACTCACAGCTCTATACAGCTCTTTAAATCTCCGATAGCTCTGTACCTTGCAAATTTCCTGAAGCCAACAGGCTCAATAGGTATCACACAGAGATTCAAAACTTTGAAGTCAACTCAGGACAAATATCTACCTCTGAAATGAAACCACTGAATTTACTATTACAGTCAGTGGAAAATACAAAAAAATGTTCATAAAATTATTAAATGATGATGAAATAATATTACATCTTTATATTTTTTATATATATCAGCAACATGTTTAAGTATTTTAAAAAAAGCTTTATTTGGAAAATATAGTTAAAATATTTTCAAAAGGGGGTTTGTCAGCTCTGAAGCTCTTCCATCAGATATGTCAGCCAAATTTTTGTTTATTTTTTGTGCCAGACCAAATACTTTCTAGATGTGATTAAACTATGGAGTACACACAGTTTGGAAGAAAGTGGAGACACCAACAGCGATATCAATTTTTGAACATTTATTTATTATGATTGAGCAACAACAATTGACATCCATACATGTTGAAAATGATCCTTTCCTATTTCAAATATACTGGCAGGAATTTGGAAAATCCCATAAATTTAAAGTTTTCCACTTCCTCCGCTCTCTGACAAATTTCTGCTTTTGTTGTTTTGTTCGTGGCCTTTTACAGTGTGTCAGTTTTACCAATCCCCTAAACACACTTGGCAGGGTATGATAGTTTAATTTAAATTACCCTAGCTTACTCTAATTTAAATTACTCTAGCTTTAAAGTTTCTTAAACACGTGCTGCAAATCCTCTTTTGTCTCTCATAGATTATTAAGAGGACCACTGCATTTGAATGTATCATCTCCATTAAGAATCTCCAATAAGAGCTTTGTGCTTTGAAGACTGATCTCATGAAGTCGCTCAGAAGAGGCTGCGCAAGAGCTAACATGGTGGGTTTTTTTTAACATGCAACAGCCTGCATGTTAGAGCATGCATGCATCCATGTGAAAATCAGTAATTGCACACCTCTTTTTGAGGTAAAAGTGCGCTGGGGACGGCAGCGTTAAGGGGTTAGTCGGGCAAGAATCTGAAGCTACCAGAAAGAAAAGAGAAAGTGGGGCACCTCTGTTGATCTGCTGTTGAGATGAGCCAGGATAGCCTGGAGGCATCAGCAGAGAGAAGCACGAGGACCAACACATCTGTATCCCATACAACACCTCATTTCGTCTCTGCGGTCGACCGCTGCAGCTGAGGAGGAACTTGAGCCTCCGAACTGCAACACATATCACTTTAGGCGCTGTTTTGTGCCAGTGGCCATCACACTCGACGCTCGTGCTTCCCAAAGAGTGGAAGGCTCAGCCAGCTGCAAAGCATCAGAGGCAGGATGGTCCACACTGTCTGTGAGAAACATCATACGTCAATTTTCATATATGCTCAAAAGTAATCTATATTTCTGTTTATGATATGAAGTAATCCATTACTTTAATATAAACTGCCAATAAGGCACAGGTTGCTAATAAAACCTGATAATAGTATTGATTCACAATTTATATAGACTTTTTTTATTTATTATTTGACTCTTTATTATCTTAACAAGTTTTTTTTTTTTTTTGTATTTGCTAAGGGATCAAATTAAGGGGAAAGAGCATTAAGAAAAGAGGTGAGTTATCAACATTTTATCTTGCTAAAGGGAGGGTAGTCGAGTTAGTAGTAGAGTTTATTAAAAGCAAACATGTCATATAACAGGACTGCGAGAGATCTTCTGTCCATTCTATAAAATGGATTTGGTGGTTATGTGAAAATTAATATTCAATTAGGCTGGCACTGGAAAACACCATCTTACACTTAACAAAATATAAACTTCTCAATCCCAGTTTCCATGAGTTGAAATAAAAGGTACAATTTTTTCCATGCACAGCCTTTTTCTCAAAAAATTTTATTCACAAATTTAAAATCTGTGTTAGTGGGCACTTCTCCCTTGCCAAGATAATCCCTCCACCTGACAGGTGTGGCATATCAAGATGCTGATTAAAAAGCATGATTAGTACACAGGTGTGCCTTGGGCTGTTCACAATAAAAGGCCACTCTAAAATGTGCGGTTTTATTACACAACACAGATGTTTCAAGTTTTGAGGGAGCGTGCAACTGGCATGCTGACTGCGGGAATATCACACAAGAGCTGTTTCCCGTGAATTGATTGTTCATTTCACAACCAAAAGCTGTGTCCAATATTGTTTCAGAGAATTTGGCAGTACATCCAACCACACCAGCCCAGGACCTCCTGATCAGGCTTTTTCACCTGCACGATCGCCGGAGACCAGCCACACGGACGAATGAAGTAAAGACTGGTTTGCACATCCGAAGAATGACAGAATAAACTGTCTCAGGGAAGCGACCGACTTGAGTGGGCAAATGCTCACCTTTGATGGCGTCTGGCACTTTGGAGTTTTTCATGTGTTCTCATCATGGATGAATCCCAGTTTTTTACTGTTCCAGGCAGATGGCAGACACTGTTGTGTGGGCGAGCGGTTTGCTCATGCCAACGTTATGAACAGAGCCCCCTGTGATGGCAGTGGGGTCAGGGTATGAGTTGGCGTAAGCTGTGGACAACAGAAATGAATTTTTATTGATGACAGACATAGAAACACTGACGCGAGATCCTGAGGCTCACTGTTGTGCCATTCATCCGCCACCATCACCTCACGTTGCAGCACAATAACGCGAGGCATTACAAGACGCAGGCTATGTTTGGGATGCTCTGGATCAGTAGCCCTATTCATGTGAGATTCATAGTTCACTGCGTAATAAATGTCTCTTCTCAAGATAAAACCGCACATTTTAGAGTGACCTTTTATTGGGCCCGAGGCGCATCGGTATAATAACGATGCCTTTTAATCAGCACCTTGATATGCCACACCTGTCAGGTGGATGGATTATCTTGGCGCTCACAAACACAGATGTAAACAAACTTGTGAACAACACTTAAAGATAAATAAGGCCAGGCTAGAAAGTCTTATTTCAACTCTTGAAAAATGGGAGTGAAAACAAAAGTGTTGCACTTATATTTTTGTTCAGTGTAAATTCTTTGTGCACTTTAAGTAATGGCAAAATGAATCAATGGTCCTAAATTACTTTCATGATATTGTGAGGTGGGTGTTTCACTTTTATTCAAGTCAAGCAGATAGAGCAAAGAATTGCTTTTTTTTTTTTTTTTAATGAAACATAATGTTCACCACACCAACCTCAATAATTTGTACACAGTCCCTAACAGTCGATGATATTCACAATGCTCTTTCTTAACCTCCGAATGTGTTATGTAACTGCAATTGTTCTGGTGCTGGGCTATTTAAAGCAATTACCCTCCAACTCTTTAGGAAACATTAAAGTGGGGGGGGGCGGGCGTTGTCCGGGGTAAGAATACAGAAGCAAACTCGGGCCGTGATGCAACAATGAGTGCATTGCAAGGACTAAAAATTCATTACTGCCCCATAATGACTGTGATTAATTTTCACCCTTGCTGAATTCTGTCCCCTAGTAATAGTTTCAACCGGCCGTGAATCCGGGATTCAATAAGGTGCTGAAATGCATTTGTGCTTGCGATGAATTCCAATTAGTTACAATTAGACCTTTCCAATGCATTTTTTTTTTTTTTTTTTTTTTCGGCTGCTAAGGTCGCCCCGTCTGTCTCTCAGGGAGCCTCATGCGGTTCCTGCTCAAATGGCAAACTGGTGTGCCCTCACAAGCATATTCCCATTTTCTGCTTCACTGAGCTGGTGGTGGTCCCCAATAAATCCTAACACCATCATTTATTTAGTCAGGCAGGCAGTGTTTTCATATTTTTTTTTTTTTTT
This sequence comes from Scortum barcoo, assembly GCA_023238725.1. Lineage (NCBI taxonomy): Eukaryota > Metazoa > Chordata > Actinopteri > Centrarchiformes > Terapontidae > Scortum > Scortum barcoo. The sequence goes on from CM041543.1 coordinate 18,426,924, forward strand.
TTACTCTATTTTCTCCATCCCACACAGTAGGCCTGGATTCCCTGAGCCTAGCAGAGTAGAATTAATGGGTATAGTTTGTTGGTCTCCTTCTTTTCAGAGTAGAATAGCCTCGAGAAAAGGTGTTTTAAATTCACACGCTGTTTTTTTTCCTTCTTCTTTTTAATGCCTTCCTCTCTTCTGATTTCTTCTGATTCTGCTGCCTGTTTCTTCTTCTCTCCTGCATCCCTACAAGAGGGAGCACAGTTTTTTTTTTTGTTTGTTTTTTTTATGGGGGGGGAGCATTCCCTCTCTACTCAAAAAGGCTTTCAAATACAGGGAGCCTGGGCAAAGTGCTTTTTCCATCATCTCTCCCATGCTCTGTCAAGCGGACAGCAGGTCGGGAACAGAGTGGCTGCTGCGCTCGTATGAGAGAAAAGAGAGAGAGAGAGAGAGAGAGCGAGAGAGAGAGAGGAAGAATGAAGCCTGGTGATGGAGTAAAGTAAAGAAAGAGAAAGGGAGGGATAAGGGAAGCGAAGCCTCGCTGTGATGCTGGCTCTCGGTCAGGTGCCTCTAATTCTCTCCCATCTAAAGCAGAGCGATGAAAAGAAAATAAAATGGACAGAACTGGTTTATAATAACCAAAAATGGAAGGGCCTGAAACAAAAAAACACACACGCATTAAATTCTCAGCCACATACAGTGGAGTTAAAGGAAAGAAAAAGTTAATCTTCCTTGCTTGTCCTTTGCACCATGTCCTTTAAGACGGTAGCGTTTTTTTATTTTCCTCTTCAAAGATAAGGATTTGATTATCCTGGACAAGCTCCTCTTAAGCTCATCCCTCTTAGTTCCCCAAGCGGGGGAAGACATCATAGATGAAACAATATGTTGTGGATATGAATCAAATGGGAAAGTTACAACGCTGGAAGAGTGTTTACAGAGGTCTATGAAGAACAAAGGCAGCCGGAGCTTATGTTGATGGACGCAAATCCTGAGTCTCGGTAACTACCCGCCTCGGCTTCCACCCCGCGCACGCCCAACAAGAACTTTGATCTCTCACATGCTGTCACCTGGCTTTTTTCCACCAGCCTGGATAAGTCTAGACAGATAACGCACACACATGCAACTTTGTTCCTTGAATTTCAGCCATTTACGCCGTCGAACTGATTTTCTTTCTCTCAGCCTCCCACGTGAATTTGCACAATCACAGATTGAAAAATGTGGTGAAATTTTTCTCTTTCTCTCACTACGATCCGCCCTAAAATGACAGCTGTTTCCCATCAAGCGCAAGGAACATGAAGGGCGGCTCTGGCATTTATTCTTTACTTCTTCTACACGATGAGCTCTTTCTTAAATTTGATGTTTTGATGTTGTATCTGATGTTGGCGAAATTGGATTCAGGAAAAAACATCTACAAACATTCACACCGACATGTGCGCTCACGCTGAGAGTGAATCCCCCCACAAAAATACAAGGTTTGACTGCGAATTCATAAAAGTAAAACAAGCTTTGGAACAACATACGCCGCGTGCATCAAAGCCGACAACTTGAATGAAGTGTTTGTGCTTGATTGTGTAGGATATCGTGTGTGTGTGTGCGGTGGCATGTTGGCTGGATGATATCGATGTAGTGGTCCACATCCACCTCCCGCACTTTACCTCCTTTAATATCATGTCATGACTGTTGTCAAGAGAGCAGGTTAGGAGCGGACCAGAGCATCAGAGCACGCTGAAACAACGCTCCACGGCACATTAGCTTTAAGTGGGCTTTCACTGCTGCTTTTTAAATTAAAAAAAAAAAAAAAACATTAAAGTCATGTGTTTCAGAAATGAGTAGAGTATGATTTAAAATTTGAAATTCAGTAATTAGATTACATTTTCACACGTTAATCGACTGTTTGGGGGTCAGGTTTTACCGGGAGTTAAATGAAGGGTTGTTATCAGTTTGGTCTCTGTGCCTTTCACATGCAAACACATGTAAACTGGAGATTCAGGGAGGTCGTTGTCCTCTACTAAATGTAGGGAAACACACCTCTGAGTAACTCTGAGTTTGAGCTAAATGCTAACATCAGCATCCTAATGTGCTGATTGCTCAACAATGCTAACATGCTGATATTTTCTCATTTTAACATTAAACACAAAGTACAGCTGAGGTTGATGGGAATGTTGTTAGTTTTGCAGGCTCATAAACCAACGTATCTAATAAATTAGACATTTGACCAGATGATGGTGCTAAATGAGACGTCGCAGGATCGTCAGAAGTATCACAGTTCATCTTATGTGGATCGTGAATGGACAGATGTTTATAGCAGTCCCACCAATAGTTATGAAATGTTAAATTCAGTCATTCATGGACCAAAGTGATAAGCAGATCGGCGATGTCATTCCCAGAGTCGTGCAGCTCATGTGGTAAAAAATCCAGGATCCCCACATGGAATATTTTACAGATAGCGGAAAAAAATTGTGAAAAAACTTCAGGGAAATATCCTTATTTAATTTTGTTTTGCCTATTTTGAGCACAGCACATTATTATTTGGTGTTAAAACCAAAAAACAAATGTTTCTACAGGGGACAGATAAGTCAAAAATAGTTGCTTTCATAATGTTTTATTTAACATTTATATTTGATGTTTTCATTTTAGCCCTTCATGTTTTGCGGAGAACTTGGAATATGTCATTTATGTCGCTGCTATTTGGCACTCTTTCACTTCATCTTTTTTTCTTTATAAAAAGAATTACTAAAAAAAAAAAGAAGAAAAAGAAGTCTCACTTAAACTGCTGGTGGGTTGATCCTTCATTCAAAAACAGTCTTGTCCTCTCTCTCTCTCTCCCCCTTCCCCTCCTTCTCTTCCCCTCTTGAACGGCTCTTGTGTGCAGCATCTAAATGTAAAATGTCAGAAGTAATTGAGAGGCAAAGATTTGAGCTGGAGAGCTGGAATTAGGCTCAAATTGCCATCAGGCCTGTGTATTAGTTCATACCTGTCACTCTCTTGGCCTTTCAGAGAGGAATCTTCCAGGTCATGTGCGCCCTCAAAGTTTAAAGGGCTCGATTTTCTCCGTCTGCGGCGTCTCATTTGGAGGGGCTCAGATGAAGCCATTATTGAACCCTCTGATCTGACGCTTGATACGGCATCCCCCACCTGTGTAAGCTGGCCTGAAATATTGCAGGTTGATCTCTGTCCTTTTGGAGAACATTAAACCCCGCTGATCACGCAATACGTTTTACGTCAGTGTCTCTCTAATTCTGGGGGTTGTTTTAAAAGAAAAGCTGCTATTACTCAAGCAGGAGCCCAAGTGAGAAATTTACTCTCTCCTCAGACATTTTTCCTCCTCCCTCAACACCTGCTGTCAAGGTGCCCTTGTGTAACACTCTACTACGGCTAACTGCTTCGGAGCAGTTCAGGAGCCATCAGTGTGCAGCTGAGGATGAACTGCGGGGTTGGTGTTTTAACCGTAAGAAAAAAAAAAAAAAACAGTATAGTTTTTCCTCGGAGCAATTAAGCAGCAGCAGGCCCGCAAAGCATCCGTGGCTTGACCCGATGTTTAAAAAATCCTTATTAAATCATCACAAAATGTTTTACTCTTGTTATGATCAAAAGCCCATTAAAAGGCCCTTTCATCAAACGCATCCAAATGAGCTAGATGTATGACTAGTGATAAAATGAAAAGGAGAATTAAAACCAATTCTGCACCTTTTTAATGACTCCTTCTGTTGCAGCATCAGACATCTTTTAGGTTTTTAAGATCCAAGGATTTTTTATCTCCCTTTGACTGTCGCTGATGCCAACTAAAGGGAATGAGGGATTCACCCAATTAATTTGCTGAAGCCTGTAATGCAAGCGTCCAAGTGGACGGCCTTGCAATTCAATTAATTAAGTAGAGTGCGTATTCCGCTACACATGAAAGACAGTGTCGTTTTAAGATGATGTCATGTTGCTAATAGCGAGGGAAGTTGAGACTTTTGTTGAGATGCGTGCGTGGGCGCCTCAGAGTTACGAGCTTAAACTTTATATGCAAACTTGAGAGAGCCAAGTTGATGAAGCTGCAATAAGCCGTGCGTGCAGTGTGTGCGTCGTTCAATTTACTTTCTCGTGCAAATGGCAGTCAACAAAATTGATGTCCCACAGCATTATGTTACTGTATAACAGACTTTGTCAAGCCTTGTAGGGGAAATTGTACGAATGTGGATATTTGGTCCACTTTGTTACTCAGAATTTCCGACAATTTGCCACAATTACTTTCAGTGTGTGCTGTTTGGCTTTTTAGAAAGCAGTGTTTGAAATGATATCTGTTCAATTAAAGTTTTTTTGGAGAGCTGTGGGAGGCTGTTGCTCCTTGCCCTGTTCGTGCGTTTTCCCAGCTCTCTACAATGGAGCTTATGGGTAAAAAAATTTCCGTGATTGAACTGGAGAAAGCAACGATTAGAGAAATAACTCCTCAATCACGAAACGTTTGAACTGACTTTGAAATTGCACGTCCAAACCAAATCAAAGCTTTTATCCGATTCACCGATTTTGTCGCTTTCTCCTCTGAATGTTTGTGAGAAGGAAAAATAAAAATTGCAGTTGGGACCACTCCTGAAGTGATGGAGTTAGACAGCGACAGAGAATAAAATAAAACTGTCACTGAGAAACATCAAATAAAAATATTCTAGTCTTTTCGAGTATTTTTGGGCTTTTTTATGCCATTTTTATCACACTGGAGAAAGGACAGGAGCAATTTTCATCCACCTGATTATGTGTCATGGAAACAAAGGAAATTCTGAACATTTATATATATATATATATATATATATATATATATATATATATATATTTTTACACTTGGCTGAAGTGGAAAAGTGACCATATCACTAAAAAGAAAATGCGACAAAGGGCAATGGGAATAGACTTAGTGATTAAATAATGGCGCACAGGACGCATGTGACTTAAATTTCCAGTGAAGTTTCTGCTACATTGGGGAAAAAACTGCGGCCAAGAATAACATCAAATCAGTGCGGATCGATGAGGAGACGCTAACCTTCCTCAAATGAATACATGAAACACAGAAATATACAGACAGAAAGTTCTGTTGTTTTCCTTCATTTAAAGTTCATCTCATTGCTTCCTCTTGCTCTGAAATTGTTTAATGGCACCTGACTGGAAGATAACAAAACCAACCGTTTACTTCAATGCGCCCAACTCCTAATATACATACAAGAGTAAAGGATGGAAACACAAATTAAATAGCATTTTCTATTACCCTTTCACTGGAAAACAGAGTCAAATCAGGGATGCTGTGGGTTACAGTCACCATCTTGAGGCCTAAGCTATCGGGGAGGCCCAAATGACCGTTTTTCAAAACAAATTTTGCAAAGGTTTCATATGTGTGACGCAATAAAAAACCGCTGGAGAGTTGCTTGATATTAGATAATAATGTAGCATAAAAAGAGACGCTGATTTTGGCACGCTTGATTTATGTACCTTCAGCACAGATATCATTGTAGTTTCTCAACACTGTAGGCTGATCTAGCCCTGAGCCCCCAGTATTCACTAGTTTTCATCCATCTCAGGTGTTATAGACCATTTTCACAGCAGACATGTTGACTTGTCAGAGCAGGAAAAGCACAGGTGGTATTACTAACATTAATCAAGGATTGCCAATTAGATGAGCCTCTTCCTGGGCTTTGGTATCTCCCATGCTCACTCACTGGGACACTGACTGGAACGGAGCCACCGTTGATGTTATTATTATTTCTGACGTGAAAAAGGACTCTGATTACGTACTGATGTCCTGCTCCCATGACCCTAACACACTGCACCTGACACCCAACAGATGTTTGTGGTTATTACCTATAAAAGACGCCACTTCTTTTTTTAATAATTAAACATCCTCTATACTGATCAGGTGGAGCAAATACGGCACAACCTTTTCCACATCGTTCTCCAGCTTAATCCTTGTGCGGTCCAAGGCCAGCCAGGGCATGTAACCCCCCCCCCCAAAAGAACTAAGGATTGCAGGTCTTATATGGGGTAATTTCATTTTCTGGCTGCTTGCTTGGAATGAGCATCCGATTTTAAAACAAGTCTCACTCACAAATGTTTGCACGTGAGAAAGAAATCATCGGTCAGTGCATGTTTCGTGAATCTGAGGCCTATTTTTCTCTATTTTACAAACAGATTTACCATTAATAAGAGAACATTCAAGACTAAATGTCACTAAATGGAATAAACTTTTAAAACTGGCTAAAAATAAAAAATGCTAAAGATATTATTTCCTTCAAGATATTTTATTTTTTGCAGAGACTAAAATCTCGAACAGCAACAATACCATGAAAATAATGGTCAAAGCCTTAGCGTTAAACAGAGAGATTTTAAAATGTTACAGTTATTTGTCATGCACTGTATTAACTGTGACCCCAGAATCGCAGTGCGCTCTTTAGTAAATACCATTTAAATACCATGCTCGGAAAGCTGTCAGCCTCAAACAAATGAGCGCTGTGTCTTTTGTAAGCACAATGTCATGTTCTATGCTGAGGAAAATGCCTGTGAGCCAGAAGTTCCTCATTCACAGCCTATCAAAGTGAACACCTCGTCTGACTGCAAGCAGCAGCTTACTCACGCAGATTCCCTTCACAGCCTGCCGTCTTTCAAAGTAAATTGACAGAATTGTGAAATAAGGGGAGATAAATAGGCAAAGGCAAAGTCACATTTTCGCTCCCCCATTTTGAGGCGATGCTCTTGTGCAGCTCGGGAAATAATCAATTACTTTTCACTGCCGTGTTTGTCCGATTCAAGCTGGCATCAAAACCACGTTTGGCTGAGAAAGATGAATTTTGCCGTGCTTGAATAACATCTTTGATTTTTGCATGAATGCTGCTGGTTCTGATGTAGTGGCTGCCGCCATTATCTGAGAGCAAACGTCTGTATGAACACTCAAGAGGCTCAGCAGCTTCTCAAAGAGCAACTTCGGGGCTACCTAAAACTTTGCTGATGACCTTCCCCTTCAAACTTCAACTGCTCAGTGTGCTAATTCTAGCAAACACTCAAAAAAACGTCAAACGAAATTTCATACCGCCAAACTCTGATGTCCGTCCACCTTGTCTGCTTAGTTACAGCTTCAGAGACAGAACAGTCCAAAACCACCTTATTTTATCTTTCACTATCACAAATTGTGCATCATGTGACTCCAATTTTTAAGTCAAAGCACAGTTAAAAAAATAAATTCAACAAGTTCTAATCAATTATCAGAAACTTTTTAAATGGACTTTTTAAACGCCAGGAAGCATTACACTAACTTCACAGTCTGAAAGGAGATTTTTGTCATCATTATAATAGCTTGCCCTGCATTTTCTGTTTGCAACACAACAATAACAATAAATAATAAAATAAATGTCCTGTCTGCTGTACGCTGTGATACTGATGAGCGCTGCCTGAATAGGCTGCGAGAAACAGCCATCTCTCGAAGAATATGACAAATAACTAACTACGCCGCTGCCTCCCACTGCCTGTCACTTACAAAACTGCTGTATTGATTTTTGCATCCTGCATAACTGCGGTGACTCTCCCCTCGTTCATACAGTGTCAGAGCGATTACCAGCTTTTAGATAAAGCCGAAGGGAATTTTAAAAACCAAGTGTTCAGTATTGTGTAATTTACAGTGGCTCTGATTTAGTTAAAATGGTTATGTGATGCTTCACGACTAGCCTGGTTACCCTAACCCTGAACTGCCATTTTGTCACAATAATAATAATATTAATTAAGTTGTTTATGAACATAATGAGGGAACATTTTAATGAAGGTCTCTGCAAAGTTGCATATCTGCATAACGTTCACTGACAGCATTTGCTTCACAGCACGAGCAGATTAACATTTTTATATTTTCAGGCACTTAATAAAAGTTAAGGAAAGAACAGCTCAGTGTTGCCAGGAATTAGGCCAATATTGGAAATTTCTACACTTCATAATTTATGTCTAATGTCAACATTCAGTGCCAATGCGGGAATTAGCCTGGCCTTTATGTAGCAAGGTGGAAAGACGAGTGTGGAGGTCGGGACGATGGATAGGTGTGTAGCCCAGCAGACTTTTTTATTTTTTGCAGATTCTTGCATCCTGTCCCAGACCTTCATTTAATGTCTTTTTATTAACTGTCCAATCACAATCTTTCCCTTAATCAAGTGTTGGACAATTTTAAAACATTGACATTGTCACTGAATGCAACCTAAGCAACAACTCCTCCAAATTAAACAATAAAATACGTTGTTTGTAACTGTCCACAAAGAGGACACGTTCAAGGTTTTTATCATGTGATGATGATGATCAGAAGGACGGCACAGTTTGTCAGTTCTTTCCAACCAAACTTTCATGGTTTGGATTATTATACCTACTTGTTTAGGATTGCCATAATTAAAACAATAACCTTGACTGTTGGTAGGAAACTCTGATCTCTAAAAACATAACACTATTTACTACCAAGAGAGGAAATGAGCCTTAAATGAATATTAAAGACACTCACTAAAGCAAAAAAAAAAGACATGTTTACTTCTTCAGTATTTCCCCAACCTTTGGTCAAAGTAGCCTTAAATCTCGTGTTAGCATTTTGCACTCAACAGAAATATAAGTTGAATCAAAAAATCAAAGACTTTTTCTATGCAACCAAAAGTTTATCTCTCTCAAAACTTCTCCACCAGTTTGTTAAAATCTGTTTTGGTGAGCGCCTCTCCTTTGCCAAGATAATCCATCCACCTGACAGGTGTGGCAAATCAAGATGCTGAAATAAACAGCGAGATTACTGCACAGGTGTGTTGCCTCGAGTCTGGTCATAATAAAAGGCCACTCTAAAATGTTCAGTTTTATTACACAACAAAATGCCACAGATGTTGTAAGTTTTGAGAGAGCGTGCGACTGGCACTGACTCAGGATGTCCACCGGTTGTTGATGTTGTTGGATCTCACTACCATAAACCATCTCCAGTGTTGTTTTTTGAGAATATGGCAGTACATGCAACAGGCCTCACAACCGCAGACCACACCAGCCCAGGACCTCAACATCAGGCCTGTTCATCTGCAAGAAGAGCTGATCCCCACGTCCACTGTCCTGCCATCCATCCACCGCCATCGCCTCATCTTGCAGCAGAGATAATAGAATTAAATCAACTCTGTTTCCAACCTTCAAAATCCAGCTTCCTTTGCTGGTTTCTTCAGCGTTGCCATCTGCAGCTTTAGCCTAACTACACACAGGATGCGGGACGTGCACTGTGGTCTGGGACATCAAAATCCTGCCTCTGGGTGGCGACTATTCACCCTGATCACTTATTTGGCCATGACTTCCGTGTCACACTTAAACACCCCCGGCACGAGAAACAAATGTTGGGCAAAGTCCAGATAGCAAACACATTTCTTCCAAAGCATATCTGGCAAAGTCATTCAGTAGTCTTTAAATGCAATTCCTTGGAGATGGTGTTGCATCATCAGTCATTATCTTACAGTGCCATTGTAATGTATATGAAATGATGCCAGACAAGCCCACATTATCTCGGGCCTTGATTGTATTCCTGTGTCACTGCCAGTCTCCTCAATGAGATCTGCCTCCTGCGAGACGAGCATATTTTTATTGACTATTAATAGTTCACGGACAGGCCCTGGGCTTTGTTTTTTCCAGAGAGGCTGAAATAAAAAGCAGCCATCAACAACCCTCACCATCCCCATCAGACAGTAATGGCATATTAAGCGTAGCCTGGTCCCAGACCTCCGATTTGCCGTCTGCATCTCAAATTTTGCGAAACGACTGAGCACTAACAGTCTCAGTATGAGGCCGAACTAATTATGCACATACGTATGTCAGAAATGAAACATGATTTTGAAGAGCGCTAAAGGAATGATGGCTTACCCGTATCGATTACCAGAGGGCTTTTTTCGCACTGCAGCATGTGAGGTGTGGGTGTTTTCCTATCACATGAAGGATCGAACAAGATGCAGGCGCAGAGGGAAAGAGAGGGAAGAAAAAATATGTGGGGCTGCATGGTAAACAACTCACACCCAAGCCGCCGCATGTGATTCATATGAGAAGCACGAAAAAAAAAAAAGAAAAAAAAAAGGCCCATAACATTCACAGATGGCTACCCAATCCAAGGCAAATGTCAAAAGGACTCACATGACAGCCAGACCACCTGTGAAAAAGAGCACAGTACGGAGAACATGATAGATTTACAGATGGTTATATGTGCAGGGAGATGACGGAAAGCCCATCACAAATGTTTCTGTATCATCTTATTTTCAGGGACTTTACATCACGACAATTTGTGTGTGTTAAAGCGGCTGCAGACGATGCACAGGGTGTTGTGTTTATATTTGTTGGAAAAAAAATACGGAGGGATGCAAAACAAGCATATTTACTTCTTCATATTGCACCATATAAAATAAAAATACTGATATACGGTCGAATAAAAAGTGTTTACCGTACATTACATTAAGGCTAACAAAAAAAGATACTGTTTTGTGGAGGTATTAACGCTGACACTCTTGTTGCACGCAGCCTACTGTTTCGTTAAAGGTCACTTCAAACTAAATGTAAATTAGCAAGTATTTCCTCTCCCACTTTCAAATTATTTCACATTTTGCTCCCGTCGGATGATTTGAATGACAAAGCTCGGCGGAGCTTTGAGGCTGAAGGCATAAGAGTCCGTACAAAGCTGCATTCTCTCCCAGCCTATTCCCATCCAATACATATGCTAATGCTTCAAGTCACAGCTAGTCGAAGAACTTACAGTATGAAACATTTTACAGATGAATTTATTCAAACCAGCATTTTTAAAAAGTGTATCCAGATGGTACCGGTGGGGCGAAATCGAGCAAACGTCCAAGTCCCTCCCTGTATGTGAAGCTTCAGTTTCCCAGCCACCAGCGTGGGATCGTGGATTTGGGGGTTGTTCTTTCCAGGAGTTCAGAGACTTTAGGGACTGAGTTTGCAGCGATGACCATCAGTGACTGGTCAAACAAACACAAGGAAGTTCTCCAGCATTCATATTAAGATGAGGGTCGAACATTTCTCGATGTTTATTAATGTTAAAAACAACGTTAGGTTTTTGCTGTCGTCATCCCGGCTTGTTTTAAAAAGAAATAGTGTGAGAAAGAGAGAGACTAGAGCCGGAGAGCGAATGAGGAGACAGCAGAGAGATCAAAGCAGCGAAGGAGAGAAATACAACTTTATATTTTGAGATAATTTCACGGTGGTTACGTTCTAAAGCCAAAGAAAAACCATCATCACATACACAAAAGATTGCCCCTGCAGAGAGGCGCGCTGAAGTGTCCTCTCCTTTTCCATCTCCGCATGTCTCATTTTCATGCAGTCATTACATCGAATGTAAACATCAGAGTTACACAACAGTAAATACAAAGGACAGGACCGTTCGGTGTTGCTCTTTTCTCATGTGAAAAATGTGTTTTAAGTGTTGCCATTTCATCATCTGCCATGAGGCTAAATTGTGGGATCTTCGCAGTATTATTAAGACGCGGTGGAAATGCAAAACTGACATTTACTTCTTAGTTTATTTATTGATATTAGTTCCTCTGTCTCTGAAACTTGAAACTGAACCTTTTCAGTGGAAAAGGGAAAATGTGAAAAAAAGAAAACAAAGTGGGGAGGTGGAAAGTCCTTGTCAGTGCCAAAATTCACGTGCCAATGATTGTTATTATTAAAGTTAGAGCTAAATAGTTGTTCTTTAAAATGGTTTGCATTTAATTATGACACCTTAAGATAAAACGAAAACATATTAAAACATATATTGTCATGTTAGATTTATTTTTTGTAGGCATTTTAAATCTTCCATATACTGCAAGCAGCACATGAAGACATGCAATAAAAACCAGTTAGCGCATAAGCCCGTGCCTGTGTCTTTGTTCACAAAGCAGCTGTAAGTGCTTCAAATAGGAAATTATCACTCATGATAATCTAAGGTAAATGCGTGTAAAGGAGAGAGAGGGTGCGTGTGCTTTGAACATAGATGAACAATAGGAAGTAAGGACGCTTAGAGGACAGAAGTGATTTACAATTTAACACTCTGACATATCAAAGAGTTTCAGTTTGATTGCTCAAAGCAACACCTTTGGCATAATTACGTTGATATGTGGTACTACAGGTTCACAGGCAGATAAAACATGATTAGTTTCTGGTTGATCGTAGAGTTCAAAGTCTGCGATGAATCAGATTTCAGAAGATATTTTTCCTCTTTTGTTTGTCTTTTTTGCGCTTCTGTGGCATCTGTTTCCGCACCAGCTAAAGAAAAAAGCCATATTGTCTGATATCGCTGAGGTTACACTCGCTCGCATTCATTTCATGAGGTGTCTGTTTCACTCGATGTTGATTGTAGTGATCCGATTATAACTTTATATCTTTGTGCGTGTTCAGGCAACTTTGTACGACCTGCGCTGGTTTACGACAACAGCGTTTTTTTGAGCATGTAACCAGAGAAGAGAAGTGGATGATTAAATTCTCCAAATTTCTTGAAAGCAGCACGGTCCAGCAAAGGACAAAGGCCCTGTGTTATAAACAGTGACATGTAAGACTACTCTTGCACATTTAGGTCACCCCGAAATAGAGTAGTATTCACTCAACGTCTGCTGCTTGACTTCAGGGAGTAAGAATCATTATTAAATTAACATTAAAAGAGACTAAGAGAGTTAATCCTCATGTTGTGTTCTGGTCAAATTTGACCGATTTAAAAGTTTTATCTCTGAAAAATGTAGTTAATTTGATCAGACTGACCTTAGATTCCATGACTTTGTTCAGGTACATCCTCATTTGTCAGACACACACATGCATGCATACTTTTCTCGTAGCTTTGATATATAATGATTTTATGATGACTTGCTCACGGTTCATTATGTGGCAGCACCATGGCAGGCCGATATACCGTAAGTGAGGCTCTTGATTATATATTTGATCACCACACTGGTGAGGAGGAGAGAGGCCAGTAAACTGGCAGTGAGGATGTATTAGAGGAGGAAGTGTCAGAAGATGAAGATGACACAGAATATAATCCAGAGCAAGAAATAACTGAATGTGAAAACAAACGTAACGTGCCATAAATGCAATGCATATATTTGCAAGGTGCATGCAACAATCTGCACATATTGTCCAACATGTGCATGAGAAAAAACACCATTGAAGTTTGAGTTAACCCACTCCACCAAGTTTAGAAGCCTGGATTTTTTTTCTGTTATCAGGCAAAAACACATCTGATATACGGATGAACATTTTAATGTCGTGGTTCTTGTTAGTTGTTGTGGTAACTTTGAAAAAGACCACCATTTGAAAACGACAACTTGCTGTTGCTCATATGAGCTTCATCTATAACTTGTAAAAGGCATTCTCTTGTACACCGAGGCTTACACTGCTCAAAATGTGAAACACGGAGGCAAAACAACGCGAGAGGGAAAACCCCGGGAAAAAGCATCTCTTACAAACAGCTACAAGGCACTTTTGACCGGGAACACAAAAGGTGTTACTTTATGTGACTGTTTAAAAATTTTAAATGGTTTCAAAACAAATGTCATTGGTAACTTTGACCCAAAGTAGTCTGTGATAAACAGTATTCTATGTTTCATCTGATTATTTCTTAAAGTCAAAATAATCCAGAAATTATGTTTTTTAGAACTCAAATTCAAGATGTATAAGCTCAGATCAGTGAGGCATACAGGCCATGAATAACAAATAGAAATTCAAAACTTGTAATGTTCACAAGAATTTAAGTTGATAAAAAAATCTAACACAACAAATAGTGATAATATATGTATTATTATAGTTTTTATGATGAGTCTTAATGGAACAGTCATCATTTTTGACCGGGAACACAAAATGAACACAACATGAGGGTTGAGACGTGACCCCCCCTACTCTGCCTCTTATTGATAGTCTTTTCATAACCCTAACCAGTGACCACTCCTCATGCCTTAACCTAACCAACCAAATCAACAAAGTCAACAGGTACTCACCAGTCAGGCGGTGTAGGGAGGATCATGCCTTCGCCATCCATAAAATATAGCCCGTGGGCCCTACCTGTCCTGTTTGTTTAGCTCAAATAGTAAGGCATCACCAAATGAAGCTCATCAGATGGAATTCAGAAGAGGGTTTCAGGGTGTCAGCACTGTATACCTGCGTTTACCCCGCGCTACACCGCCGGGTGTAAAAGAAATCTGGATCAAACAGAAGAGATGAGAGCGGCGTTGCAGGATGCCTCAGTTCAAACATATGGGACTGTGGAAAGTTGACAGATTGGAGTCTTAATTATACAAACATTTCACAGAGGCAGGGCTGCTCTCTGGAAGGCGAGACAACCTCATCGGTGCAATTAAACCTCATCAGACAGAGCGAAGGAGTATTTCATGTATTTATTGATGTGGGGAGGTGGTAAGAAAAATAATATTATAACTCAGTACAATTATAAAGGGAGAACCTCCAGTGTTTTCAGAGTACACACAGAATTTGATATGATTGTGATTCAAAGTCCTTTCTTGACCTTGGAAACACCAGTTGAGAAAACAATCTCAATGCCAGGTCCGTTCTGTGGCTGTTCTGGAGTTTTTTGATCATTTTCATCAGCAGATGTTGTACGTGACAGAGTTTAAAGGAGTCCCCCAGTATTTTGGCATTTTACCTGATTAGAATTGGGGAAAATGCGAAAGATGGACTGAAAAAACAGTCAAAATTGAGGCAGAGGAAGACGAGATATTCATATTTTGTCATGGTCCTCCCCCGTGCGTCCCCCTGGCGTTTCCTGGTGTTTCTTTATGATCCCGTTTGTCTCTATCACATTGTTGTCTGTAATTGTTATATCTCACTCCCTGTTCCCATCTTTAGCTTTCTTAGTTGTAGCTGACATAAATATATATATGTGTGTTTTGTCATGCCACTGAATTTCGTCCCTGTATTTCATCACTACAATCATTTCTTTCCAGTGTTCACTGTGGTACCTGCCTGTCTACCTGCCTGTAAGCTCCAACTAAAGCTTTTCATCTACATCAAATCTGCCTCCGTGCTGCATTTGGATCCACCCAGCTCCACACACAACTCACTTTGTAGTCTCAAGTATGAGTCAAGCTTCTAAACCTCCCTGATTCCTCCATTTCCGATAATGCAACTTGACAGCATCTTGCATTAATCTCTCTGTTCCTGGTCTACACATCACTTTTGAGACTCCACACCACCAGTCTGTAGCACGAGCTTGCTGTTATTAATTAGCTCCCAAGTCCAAGCTAAGATAACCCTGGTGACATCACTATGGCATCATCAGGGTTACATCATTTCCTCGGGCTTTAGAGTGGAGAGAGGTTTTCACAGGCACAAAGCTCGTGGAAACTGTTTGCGCTGTGTAAAATCAGAGTGTGAATAACTGTATGTGAATCATTTTAAAGAAGAACTTTAATATGATCAGCTGTGCAACACTTTTTTGCAGCTGTCACCTTCTGTTTGATCTAATGGGTGCCATCCTCCCTTAAATGATCCAATATGTACCTTTCCCAAATACACACTCCCTGCACAAAGTCAGTATTTCCCCCTTTGTGTAGATTTCACAACTTTCTGTTATTGCTTTACACTCTGTTACTTCTCTGATTTGTCTGTCTTAGTTTTTTGCAATAGTCATATTAGTAATATTAATATTACAGTTTTAATACTACAGTATTATTTTACAGCTTTCTCCCTGTGCAGAACCTTTGGACTAAATACTTGTCTGGAATTACATCACATTAGATAAAAAATTAAAGTTTTATTATAACACTGATTGGCTAATTGGTATCTTTCCTGTTTAAAATCTCTCTGGCTAACAATCTGAGACTCTCTACTTTAAAGTGGGAATTATGGCATGTACAATACAGTAACATATTGTTATTTATTAATGAAAATATTAAAGACATCCTATTTTAGAAGAAGAAAAAGGATCCCAACTCTCTTTTGTAGAAAGATTTACCTTTTCTCTATTTAATGATTAGAGCTTGATACTGATATAAACAAAGCACAAGCACTTACCAGATTTCTTGAGTAGTTTATTTTCTAATCTTAGTTGCCCCTCTTTAATCTATTTTTAAGAAATGTCATTCCTAAGTAGATTGCTATTACAACCTATAGAACCAAAGGCTAAATCTACTAAAATATCACCCATGCACAAACACTAGTTTTGCCTTAACCACCCTCAAAATCCTACTCCTCCTCAGAAACTTTGAGAAAATTATCTTGGATATTTTTGGAGACCTGGTAACAAGAAAGCCATCTGTACAGAGATGTGAGTTTTCTGAATCAGCCATTAACATATGATCACCTCCTCATGTGCAGCTACAACAGCTATTTATTTCACAATGAATATGAATGAATATACAGTAGCTGGCCAGCAGGTGACCTCTCGTTGGTATCTTTAGTTGATGTGCACATGTGCATTCATTGGATTCAGCAGGAGGCTCTGTGTCTGAGCAGAAGTCAGAGTGGTTCTTCCCACCGTGCTCTGTCACAGAGGCGAGCCGAGGCCAAAAGAGGCAAAGGGTTATCTCGCTCCTTTTCAACTTTATCTCTTCAACCATATTGTGCCTCCAATCCAATCCCCTGCCTTCTCAAGTCTGTGGCCTCACTATTTCTCCCTTTTTATGACAGATAGAAAGAGATATTACCCTCTGTTCACCACCTGGGGGAATTCTGAGGAGGAGTCATCCCATTTGCAGGAGGTGATTGTGTTCCTGCCGTACTTAGAAAACGGCACAATGAATACCAAAACCTGACAGGAGACAATAAATTAAAGACGGAAATGTAAGCATAATTACAAACTGGCCTGTGGGCAGGAAAGCCTCGCGCACGCCAGCATTCATAGACTGTAATGCAGCTTGCGTTCTTGATTTGGATCCAAAATTGATCATTTTATACACAGAAAGTGTGCTATTAAAGCATACCTGAGGGGCAGAGCTGTCGCTGAAAGACCACCCTGCATTCACATCCAACTAGAGGCAGAAACTTGGAAACCATGACTACTTTCAAAGGAAGAAGAGGAGGTGGGAGAAAATGAAAGTGGAAGACAGCGAGGCTGTTAATAATTAATTTGGCAGAGTTTTGGTCCTGGGAGGCCAGAGGAAAATATATTGATGTTTGAAAAATGCTAATTAAAGAAAGGAGCACACTTTGGTTTGGAAGGCATCAGTCTGCCCAGGCAGTTTGAAATCTCACTGCTGCCTGGGCTAATGGTGCTAGTAATGCCTTTGGGGAAACACGGAATGAAACACAGAGGCGGGGAGGCGCTAATGAGTCCCGCGGACCTCTCCGGCACACAGGATGGATGAGAGCGACGGAGAGAAGACGCTGAAAGGGAAGCGGGAGCCACACTTGGCGGAAGACGTCTTGTATTCTTTTTAAATTCCATAGCAAATGAGGGAAAAAAGATTCCTCTGAGGGTAAATCTGGATTCACATGCAACCCATAGGTGCTCCGCTGGCAGCCAATATCGATTCACGTGGCAAATATGCACGGAGAGGCACATTCACACATTTGGTTTCACGCCGCACAAAGAAGCTAGAGAGCGTAATGGTGAAGAGCACTTTTCTTTAAAGTGTTTGGTCATATTGTACAAAATTATATGTGCCATCCATCAAACATCCCTATAAATAAACCTCATGACAGTGTCAGCATGAAACTTAAAAGATCACCAAGGACAGTACAGTATTCTGAGGGAAACACATTTACACATAAACAATCAACTCGCACACCTGTAATAAATGGCAGTCATTAGGTATTCATTTCCAGCCTTGTATGATTTCTTGACATTTGCCTCCAGCAAATAAGGTGCAGCGAGCAACCAGAAACAAATGAACCGTCTCTGTATGTATACGTCCCTTTGTGTAGCAAACATGTACACAAGCACAGCGCGCGCCTTCGCCGACATGAAAAGAATCTATTCCTGTAGGTGGTGTTTACTCCGTGCTCTCTCCGAGGAGTTTATTCAAATGATTTCACATGTAGCTTTCATTTGATCTCGTGAAGTGGATTTTGTTGTTCCTGCTAATCTTATGATGTACAGTGGATTGTATCACTCTTATTCTAAATCAAATGGTGAATGAGATAATTGCTGGAATAGCCTTTCACATGCACGGTATTTATCCCCCCCCTCCACACACACACACACACTCATAGAAATTAACACAGTCAAAGCCACACTCAGATTGTGGGTAATGGGATTTAATGCATTTCAAGAGCATGTTTTCTGCTGGAATAATCTTTATTGCGTGCTGCTTCATTAGACGTCCTCCACAGCTTGATGAAACACGAGTGTCTTATATCTCGTACAGTATTCTCTTTCGGTCCCATGAGAGATAGCAATCTGAGGACAGAGGAGAGATATCGCCTTTGTAGTGGCAGATCGTCAGAAAGACGAGATCCAATCTTTCTCTTTCTCTTTGTTCCCCCTCTCTCCCTCAGCTGAGGACAGATAGGGCTGATATATTGCGCGTGCAAGGTCTCGCCGAGCTCCCTTTTCAAAATATGCGATGCACGTAGATGATAAAGTTGAAAGCAAGTGTATCGGAGCAGATATCTCATAACCAGGAGATAACTCGTATAACTTGACAAAGATTAGAGTTTGATTGGGCTCAGAGATTGTTTTATTGATCTCTGCGCTTCCACGAGAATCTGATAAGATCGTTAATTCAGAGCATCCTATTAAACGATGTAACCTTGCTGGCTAATGTGAAAATCTACACTTGTGCCTCAGCATGTACTGTAACCGTCCATTAAGCTGTCTTGATGAAATGTAGGGTGCTGAAGTACAGTTTTGAGGTAATGGTACTTTACTTTGGTATTTCCATTTTTTATATGTACTTCCACCACATTTAAGAAGAAATACTGTACTTTTTACCCAACTGCAATGATATGACAGGCAGAGTTACTAGTTATTCATAGTTCTTTGCAAATTAAGTTTCATACAGACATAATATTAGCATCAACAACATGATGAATTTTTCAGTGAAAAAGTCTCCTCATATTTAGTCATTTAGTGTGCAATTTTGTCCTTAAAAGCGCATGTCAGTAAAATAAGAAGAAAGTGCTCTTATTTTGAAAATTAGATGTTCCAGGTCCCTTCCCCTCTCTTTATGGTAAGTATCAGCTCTTTCTTTACTGGTATGAGAAAACTTTGATGCTAAAAACTTACATACTTTTACTGAATACTTCTTCCACCCCTGACTGGCATTTAATATATTATTTAATATTTAATATTTAATATTTATATGATATTTTATATTAAAGCAATGATTACTGTTACCTGTTGTCAGATGTCACTCACAGCCCTTGGTAAGTTTTTGTTCGGGATTTTAGGATTTCTGCAGATTAACATCAACACCTCGACCGACTGCAACAACAACTCTGCTTACCCAATAATGCAATAAAAATAACATTCCTATAATACTAGTACTTTTAGTACTTTTTCTTTGATTTATATTTTGCTGATAATACTTGTATACTTCTACTTAAGTAAGATTCTGAAAATAGGACCTGTACCTGAAAGGAGTAGTTTTACATCATGGTACTAAAACATTTACACGATCTCTATTGACATGCACAACATTAAAATACGGTTGTTGGCGATGAAAATCTTAAATCCTAAATGCATAAAGGACGTGAATAATTCCTCTGCCTGTGAGTATTGGAGGAAAACCCTTGAGCATTCGGTGTGACGTGAGTGTACACATCTCGATTACTGCCCGTTTCACAACAAGCCGGTAATGTTCCCAGGCGCTCGCCTAACAATTGACGGCAGAGGACATTAGCATTCATGGCTGCTCTCGGCTTCCCCTCGCCATCGGTCCCACTTCATCAGTTAAACAGCGAGCTTCTAACCCTGGCTTTGTTTGGTGGGAGAGTCCATGTCTGATAAGGGCCCCCCTGATATGGCTGACATCATTAATCACCAGCACTGTGGGAGGACAAGGTGGGCAGGTTGAGAGCAGCGAGCACCGCCATCTCTCCCTGTGGATCCTTTTTAACGCTGCCGTGCTCCTAATTAATAGAGCAGGCCCTCCCTCTTTGCAGACGTACGTCAAAATGCACGCAGGGAGAGAGGTAAATAATGGCAGGCAGACGCGGAGTTTAGGATCACTGTTCTCCGTCAGAGACGTATGGAAAGCAAGAGAGATGGAGTGAATCAGAGAGCAGGCTTATACTGTACGTGAGAGATAAAGCTACAGAGATGGCGAGGAAGAGAGGGAGCGCAAGTCTCAGCAGACAGAAAACTGATATTGCCAGGCACTTGAAAGGTGTGACCGCAAATGTCAGCACCATCGATAACGCTACCTTGTTGGTGACCATTTTTCGTCTACACATTAGGTGACCAGGAGGGCAGTAAAAAAAAAAAAAGTTGAAGTGGGAAGAGATTAAACATGAGGCCAAAGCTTTAATTTTACCGCTCATGCACGCCGCTGGAACCAAATTTTAATTACCTGTTAAGAGATGATGGATAAAAGCAGGACAGGGTGTATTTACCCACAGCTTTCAACAGGCAACACACTCCAGCTAAAACTGTGTAAGCCAGTCCGTCATTAGATGAGCTTGTGATTAAAAAAAAAAAAAAACAGGCAATACAGTGATAAAAATAGCAGCGAATAATGTTTATTTTCTGCTCTTATTTTCTACTTTTCTTGAATGAATGAATGTTTAATTATAAAAAAAAACCCAGGAGATGAGGTTTAAAAAAAAGTTCAAAACACATAGACGGAGATGGAAATTGCTTGTGTGCGCAGGTGAGATGATTTAAAAGAGGTGTTATATAACGTATCTCTCCGAGCAAACACATAGACAAATCACTGAAAATATGTGTGTGGATGTGTTACAGAACGCAGGAAATGATGAATCCCACTTTTTTTTTTTTTTTTTTTTTGCTCCTGAGAGTTAAGCCTTCTTCTTATCTCTGCACTAATGTCCCCTGTATACTCATAACCACTCCTGTCACTGTTCAAATTAGGGGCACTTAGTCATTACCCATATCTGAGGAGGGGGGGATAAATATAAAACGCTTGTTCTAAAAAGATGCTCCAATCGGAACAAAATGTGCTTTCTCATT
The DNA here is from genome assembly GCA_023238725.1 of Scortum barcoo. Lineage (NCBI taxonomy): Eukaryota > Metazoa > Chordata > Actinopteri > Centrarchiformes > Terapontidae > Scortum > Scortum barcoo. Next base: position 18,447,958 of record CM041543.1, read on the forward strand.
AATTACTTCAAGTTGATTCCCAGTATTTTTTCTTTTCTCTTGAGTAAGGTACCATTGGGATTCTGTTCCAGGCTGAATATTACTGGCAGCCACAGCAGAGTTTTAAATCAAATAAAATATCAGTCGGCATCACTCAAACAGCGCTGCTTCGTCCCCCCTCGGGCATTTGCAATTGTACAGTCGCAATAATCAAGTTCAACCAATCACTGGCAGCAATCTAGCAGTGCAATTAATGCAAGTGTTTCTGCAGCGAGAGCGGCCAACAGAATAACCAGAATCAAAGTAGCTGCAACACACACCTGTGTTAATTAGGCGCCAAGCAAAAATAGCCCCGTTTCTGTAATTGTGGCCGATCACAGCCTGTTCTTGGATGCATATACACGGCGGGGCTTTTTTTTTTAAGAGGCAAAGAGAAGATGAAAGAGGATTCAGGGGAAAGCGAGCCGTAGTTTTATGTAATATTTGTCAGAATTTGTTTGTCTTTGCTGTGGAAAAAACTATTGTATTAGCTTTTTTTTTTTTTTCTGTAACTTAGTGTTCTTAGTTCAAGGAACACAAAGACTACCTCAAACATCAAAGTGCACAAATGGAAAGGCACAAGTCGTGTCCACATATAGTCATTTTGATTTCATTTGATATGTATTTTGGAGAGTTATGTTTTACAACCTGGAATCCGAGCTCAATTTTCTGTCGTCAGTTTGAGGCCGTGCTCCTCTTTCATTTTCAGTAATGGCTGAATATGTAGTTGATGTTTCTATAAAGCCATGTTAGTGTGCTTTTAGGGACAATTCCTCATATTCAAGCCTCGCTATAACAGAGAATTTGAATTGTATACCATCTCATGACATATTGAATCAGTGATATATTGAATCAGTAGAAAAAAGCATCCCGAAGTATGTTAGGAGGGGTCCTACAGTCCCTCAGGGCTCCACCTTAACACAAATACTGCAACCCTATAGAAATTATATAAAAGTATATCAGGGCATATATTTGCAGTGACAAAAAAAACACACTTAAAATCTAAAATGCTGATTCATGACACATTTTGTTGACACACCAGGCACACACTGAGGATATGCTCGCACTCACAACGACTCCCTAAACATCCATCCTTTGTATCGGGCCAGTTAGTCCCCCCTCCCGGAGCAGAGTTTTATTGAAGATAGGCAAAAAAGAGGCTAGCAAGCTTGCTAAACGCCTGCCAACAAGCTCTTTGACATGGTTGCTAGCGGGACAATGACTTCACACAGTTTTTTTTCAAAAGCTATATTTTCAAAAGCTGCTGTCTCAAAACTGCAGCAGACCAAGTGTGGATGGTGTGACATGGCTAATAAGCTATGATAGCTTCCTCTATTCCTTCATTTTCAATATCGCTATCGGTCAGAATAAAAACATTGAACACATTTAGGTCCAAGTCATTTCTGCAGTTTCTTAAGTTATAACACATTCATACAGTAACAGAATGATCCATCCATCCATTATCTACACTACTTCCTCACATTTTTTTTCACATTTTTGGGGATGCTGGAGCCAATCACAGTAGACACTGGGCAAGAGGCGTGAGTCGTAACAAAATAATGTATTGACAAAACAACATATTGGTAATATGGAAAATTTGTTAAAAATAAATGTGAAGAATATTTTTAAAAAATGGCCTGACATCTATTAATAATGTAATCCTATGTCAGTATATTACTTATACTTGTATGGCATTCGAACTTTAAGATTCTCACCTCAGCTTAAAAGCATTTCAGGTAATATAAAATGAGTAAATTTTTTTATTGCTCCCTCAAGGAGAAATACTCTAAATATAAGATAAAATAAAGTGCGATTTCATACTCCCAACTCCCTTAATTAGCTTCCATGGAAAGTTCACCTTCTGTCACCTCTCCCTTAAGAGAATCCGGCACGCTCAAGGGTTCAGAAAGGAGTGACGAGTAAAGTGGTCAGCCACTCAGTGTGTGTGAGAGAAAGATTAAAGGAGACAGTGATGAACCGCTTCCTTTCTGTTGGTAAGCGTGCGGACATAAAAACAGGCAGCGGGATGCTTGACACCCGAAACCCCCACGCCGGGTCTCGCCATGGGAGGGCCCCGCGTTGAGTGTGAGTAATTACACGTGTGAGTACTTTGCTGCCCCGTGGCTTTGAAGGATCCCCTTCATAATGGACTGCAAAGACACACACACATATGCACGACAAGCGCCCGAAACCACATTCATATTGTTCCAATCAGTCTCCGAGGCGTGCTAATTATGGGCATCAAGAATCGATTTTGGTCTGCTGTAATATCCATGTTGGTCGGTCTCGTGTTCTTGCAAATGGGATGAGTTTTTCTGGGTTCAGTGGCTGTGATAGCCACAATATACACAGAGGAGTTATTGGGTCATTAATCTTCTGTAATCCTGAGCGAGCAATCATTGTTGAACATTGTTCTGTTTCTTCCGCGAACGAGGACAGGATGCGGTGTGATTTCTCTTCCTGTATTGGGGCGATCGGATTTGTTGAAAGCGAACACGGAGGCGATCGCGGCCTCTTCGTTTACTTGCTACAACACGTTCCCGGTGAAAGCGCTTGCGTCTCGGTTGCAGTTGCAAAGTTAAACAGTCGAGGGGAGCTCCCCCCCACGCTGGCAGTTTTACAATTAATACTGCATAATGAACTTTAATGAGATGCTTTTGAAAAGATGAGCCCAAATCAGCACTTTTGCTTGGATTACAGGTGGCGGCATGGAGCAGGTAGGGGGAGGTTGGAGTGGGAGGGGGGATCTTTTGCCAAGTGAGGGGAAAGCAGCATTGATCCATATGCATTGTCTCGTTAATTTTGCTAGAGGTGTGGATTCCTCATGATCAATATCTAGCGACTGCATCTTTATTCTTCTGTGTAACCTATTACTGTCGGTGAAATGCGAAGCCCGTGCCACAATTAGAGCTCTGGAGCGGGCAAGGCCAATCAATAGCATAGATGTATGATCTGTAAAGCAGGAAGCAATAACTAGTCAAAGGTGCAGGGTGTATTCTTCCAAGGCTAAAGGCTAATCTCGGTGAGTGACTCCACCGTAGTCAATAGCCACCACGGTTCCCCAAAGCCCAGAGTTAATAAGAAGAGGGGCCCTCAAGGCTGTATTCAATTGTGCCGCAGGCTCCAGGGTCATTTCCATCTATCTGCTGATGTTATGAAAGTAATCATCAGCTGACTTATTTGCCTTTCGCGAGATAAGCCATACTACAAGAGAAGTTGAACAACTCCCAGAGTAAACGAGTCAGAGGAGAAATATACTCCAAATGTCCAAACAATAGAAATTTAAAAAGAAAAAAAAAAACATTGAACAAAAAATTTAGAAACATGGTGCGAGTCAAAAAACGAAAAAAAATTATACAAAGCCAGTTTTTTTTTAATGTACAAAGAGTACAGTGTGTGAATAAACACATTCAAAATCTATTGGCAATAACTCCTCTGCAGAATAATAGATGTGTTCGTATTCTTTACTCTTTATTTATTAGTAGGATGAAAAGCAAAGACAGGCTCAAAATGAAAAACATAAAAAAACAGTGTACAGCCAATTAACAAAACTGTTAGCAAAATGTTCCTGAAGCTTACCTAATCAAAAGATGATTAGTGATTCAAATTTCAGACACGACTAAACTAACATTTGTTTTTTTAATATAATTTGTGTAATTTGGTGAGTCGGCATTGGCAACATGATTTCTGCTTTTTATTACCACTTTAGTTAACTGGGACACTTGGCAGGTCCACTCAGCTGTTTGTAAGTGAGACCTAAACTAGGACCCAAGTTGGGGGTCATTTCGAATGTAAACTATCAAGCTCTAGGGAAAATAAAAGATTTAGATTTTTTTTTTTTTTTTTTACCACATCTGGTCATTAATTGAAGGCACATAATTTTGCAGTGCCCTTTTTTGGGTTGGGTCTGATTATTCTCGGATCTGTTTCCAGAGTCCCCTTCGGATCTCGTCATTTTATTTTGAAAGCCGTTTTTGTACATTTAAAAATGCTGTTGATAACATGAATAATGAAGACGTGAGAGAGGTGATCAAACCGATGGCATCATGGGTTTTTTTCTGGGATGATGTAAACGTTTCCATGTAGTCAGCGCTGCCCCGCTCAGCGCCGATGACAGGGCTGCAGCTGCAGACTGAGATGACATCGTTGCATAGCTCAGAGCTTCCTCACCCAGCTGTATTTTCATATCAGCAGTGCAGTGGCTGTTAGCATATTAGGCTGTCCTTTTCTGCCAGTCCCTGCCATGGTTTGTAAAGTAAATAGAATGACTATAAATCACTGCTAAATCACACAGCAGAACTGAGATTATGTTTAGAATAATGACATAGCTATAAATCTTCCATGCTGCTGACTGGACTGGACAAAAACACGAGTTTATTCTGGGGTTTGTAATATAATTTCCAATTCAGATTAGCCTGACATTGATGGATTGTATCATCATTCTCTAAAAATGCAAACTGACTTTTTTTGTTGACAGACTGACAATTTGACATTGGTTTATTGTGTGGGTGGGCTGTTCTGTCAATAGTTTGGGGCAATAAAAATCAAATCAAATAGATTGTCAAATTTAGAGGGTTTCATTAACTTTGAGGAAAAAGTTCGGGCTAAACTTTTGCAACATGTCATTTCAACATGTCACAGTATTATTCGCCCCGTTCCCTGTGTAGTAACAGAGACCGAGCTTATAGATATTGGTGAATTGTTTGTCTAACAGCCCCCCGGCTTTCTCTTTCTGAGTGGAGAGGCACTTACTAGAGAACAGTGATGGCTATTGGTCATTTGTATATGGATTTCACTGCCACGTTTGAGAAGTTGCGGCTCTCAGGTATTCACTGCAGCATGAAAAGCAATAAATAGCAGAGCTATCTCACTGTTAAAGTCCACTTACCTCCTGAGGGCCCAGTGCTCTATATGTAAATGAGAGTGCCTTGTAACAAGTACACACACACACATACACACACACACACACACACATAGGTATTCTTCCTATTTCTTTCTTACTCAGAGACACACAAGCATTCACGTGTGCAAACACTCACACACACATTTCGGAAAGTGATTCTAACTGTGACCTGCCTTAGATGAAAACAAAATACTCAGTGAAGTCCTTTTTCCTCCAGCAGGCTGGACGCGAGGTGACTGCGTCCTCCTCCTCTGCCGTTTAAGTGTGGTGCCTCTGCTTTGCTCTCGTTTTTTTCCTTCCTTTCTTTTCCTCCACTTCACAACGGCTCACAAACAATTGAATTAGACAGTGTTTGCCAAGCTGTTAATATCCTGAAAATCACTGGGTGGTTTGGTGGTACGCAGGCTTTCTTTGTTTCTATGTGAGTGTGCTGGTTCAAAGCGGGCCTTTCAGCCTTCAATCACAATATTCGGACCCGGAGATGGAAGCCAGGACTTTGTTTTCCTACCCCACCCCTTTTTGCTGTCGATTACCTTTAGACCTGAAAGGTCTGAAGGTAATGCCAGTTAATCACATACATCAGTCAAACTAAAGAGAAAGGCAGCAACGACCCTGCGTGTCCACCTCTCATTCCCATGGCGTCTTCATGACAGGGAGGGTCAGACGGGGGGAGCGACAAAGGAAAACAAACTTCAAATATAGAGTGGCTATTTAATTAACCATGACAACAGAGTTTGAGTTAACGAGCATTTCTTCCCTCCGACTTAAGTCTGCCAGCCATTCTCTGTAGCTTCTCACAGTTGCTCGGGGAAACTCGACATCTTCGCCAGTTAGCCACAAAAATGAGTGGGACGCTTGCCAAAGCTTTGTAAATATACACAAAGATGAAACGGCTCTGCCAACATCCTCCCGGTACACTGGGAAAGAAACTTTAATGAAGATATTTCATGCTAACTATTTTCAGTAGAGGCCTCGGTTTCCTGAATGGCGACGCACAGCTGCCAAACATGTGTGGAGCTCTCTTCTTCTCATTCCAGTACTGACCTCCAAAAAAAAAAAAAAAAGGCTTTATTACCTAGAGGCAAATTATGCCCAGTAAGAATAATTAGGTGTAGGACACATAATGAACTGGACTGGTGCAGCATGTTACTGATATGCAAAACATATTTATGATATTAGTTACATTCATCTAGATTGTGACTGGATGTGAGGTTGCAATCGCCTAAAACCTACATCCTACATGCTGCACCCGAAGTAGAGACCGTTCTTTTTAAAGCAGCTCTATGGGACTTTTCATTTTGTGTCGATTCTGGCGGTCCCTGTGGACAAAAGCGGCACTGATTCAACTAACATTAGGTTGCATGTTTGCTCTGCGCTGCAGGGAGACTACTTCGCCGGGAGAAGAGCTTCAATTAGCGGCTCAGTTCAAGTTCAGCCATCGCAAACCCCTGCGCCATTTCATCTATTCGTCTCTCTGTTGGTCTTATGCAGGTGATAAAGAGGCATCTGGATTAAATTGAGACTTTCATTACCAGTTAAAAACTCCACAAGGTGTTTTTAAGTATAAATATCACAATAAAGATAGTGTTTGAGTCAAAGCTCTAGATAACATGGTTCAATTCAATTATATGTCACTTTCAGACGATCACAGTAATAAACTATAAAATGACACCAAACAAATTTCTGGGATTAACCATGCATTTTATCAGGGTTTACTGATTACAGATTAACATTAGTGCTAATTAACACCTCTAATAGCCTGCAAATTGCTAATTCTAGTCATTAACATGAATTGATAATGATTATTACCAGTGTCAACAGGTAAAACTTTTAGCCCAGAAATTGCTCTGTCACCAAAACCAAATCCCATTACACCCATTTTCTTAACACTTGTGTTTATCACAAATGTACTGTAAAGAGGTCTATTAATCCAACACGCGTCGAACAAAAAGTGAGAATCTTTACACAGCTTATAACAGATAACAGTGGTAAGAAATTCATGTTGAGATGTGTCGCGCTGCAGCAAAATTCCCCACACTGAAAGCTGCATTTCTTTGTCGTTGCCACTCTGAAAGCTCGAAACCATTAGGTGGTGAAAACAGAGATATTTGTGGTTTCTGACTGATATTGCTTGTTGTGAAGGTGAGACGCTCTCTGCGGCCTTTGAAAGGCAGCCGGACGGCATTGACAACGCACGCTGCGCTTCACCCAGAGGGCCAGGTACTCAAACAGCAGCTTTATTTTATCAATGATCAACCGCATGAATTACTTTCCAAAGCCATCTCCCTACAGTTTTAACTTTCAGACATACCTCCTCATTTTTTTCCAAAGCACAGATCATTAAAGTGTCTTAAAATACTTCTGGTGAAATCTGCCCACAGCAAAACAGCGAGCGACTGTGACTCACTGGTAGATGTTATTAAATGAGATTTTCATGTTGAATTAGTTTTATTTAGGGGAGCGTTCTGGTTCAGGCTTTCCTCGTAAACTTAAATTCACCACAGGCTATCGCTTAAAAAAAAAACGGAGGCATTGAGCACACTGAGGTAGAAGCCAGCTATCTGCACCGACAAAACAGTGCTTCACCTTTTTTAGTTCTGAGGAAAAGGAGCAAAAAAAAAAAAAATCACTTCGTGTGAGCGTAATATCCAATATGACAGGTTTTAGTGTGGGTGAGCAATTTTAGAGCGACCAACCCGGCCCTGTCTGTCTGTCTCCGCACAGCCCGGCATGCAATCGCAGCCCATGCCCAGCTCGATCATAAATGAAAGTGACTTTGAGAGCAAACAAACAAACAGAGCTTAAGTGAATCAGTTAGGCAGAAAGAGGCATGTGGCAGGCAGGCAGGTGATGGATGGTGGCGCTTAGGAGCCGTGACTTTTGGGTAAGTGACAATGACACACATAAAGGTCCACCATTACCCATTTTAAGATGCGGTTAAAATCCTTATCGACCCGCCCGCCTCACTTGCCAATATGCCAGAGCATCACGCCAGCTGGAGCTAGATTGCAGGCGGGGAATGATTTGCATTGACGAGAACCACCCTGTCCCCTCTCCATAACGCACTCTCTCTCTCTCTTTCTCACACACACACACTTCATAACGCAGACAAGTTTCCCTCTGTGAGCAGAGTTTAAACCCAAAAGAGAAAAGTATCCGCAGTGGTAAATCATTGATGGATTTCAAATGCCACTTTCTTCTCCCACCTTCCAGAGACGCTCACCTGTGACGAATAATTGCGTGAAATTACGGCTCCTTCGCTCTCACGCCAAGTTCAAACATTACGCGAGGCATCAGCGCGTCAAGAAGTAAACCACATCTTTTCCACATTAGGGAGCGCATTTGTTCACGCGGCGTGCGTCCATCACAAACACTCAACGCAGCGGGGTTGTTTCCATCGGGCTTTGACAGACGTACCTGTCCTATATTTTGACGTGCCACTTTTGAAAGTCTGCTCATTTACCTCCGAGGTAGACTTGAGGAGTGCATGAAAATTCATTGGAAGAGAGAAAATCCCGCTATTATGTAATTTTAAAAGACAATCTCACAAACTGGACTTTTAAAACATGTTTTCTTGTATTTTACTGCCTTCTTGAGTGCTCTCAACTCCATCTTTCTGACCTAAAAACGGTTCCAGTAAGCTAGCTGGCTGTTTACCCAGCCATCACGCAATTTTTGTTTTTACTTTGACAGCTGCTGGTATTGATGTGCTGCCTTTTCGAGGGATGTGTGAACAGTATGAGCAGCTAGACGGTCAAAATATGACACAAAGCGAGTGTTAGTTACAAAATTACAGATGTACCTGTGAAGGAAGATGTCACTGATGGTATTTTTGTGGGGTAAGGCTTTAAAATAAAGGGTTGCTATACTTGGAGTTTTACAGCATTTTATCAAATCTATATGGATTATGTGATCTGCTTAGTGAATTACAATCTTTTATTCAACGATGACCTGTGCATTATTGAACAGTGTTGAAGCCTTGAAGGCTTTTAGTATTTTGCTCACTGTTTAATGTTCAAGACATGCTGTGATATGGTCTGTTATTTATACATTTAATCTATGAGTAAAGTTTTGTAGATATTCCAAAGCAGTAAACATGTCAGTTTAAATTGATCCCAGTGTTAGAGATATTTATGAGTTTGCTGATTTTTTTTGAGCAGTGAAAGCAATTACTTTCTTTATTTATATGTGAACTTTATTTACATATAGAGAACAATATCATGCTGTATAAATGTATAAATTAATTAAATGTTTTACAAAAAGATCTGGTTTCTTGTAGTTAATTTGTGCAACTTTTTTTTTCCAAATTAAAATAAAGTTCACCTCAGGTATTGTTATATCTGGTGGGCGAATCAGTGAGTCGTGATTGAATTTATAAAGTCTATTCAATGTTGAGCATAAAGGCTTCACTGTGTCAGACACCTATGTAGTTCAACACTTGTGCCGAACGGTGCTTCACTGTTAATTCAATCACATTTTTTCTGGGTAATTAAAAGCTACTTGAGAACAGAGCGCTACAGTAGATGTTCCAAATATCCGAGTTTACATGCTGAGCTCTTAATGAATGCTTCTTGGTTAACTCCGAATTAGCGGCTAAACTGCAGAAAACATAATTAATAGTTACATCCACATTGTGTACATCAATTACTAGTTTGGTGTCTCCTCAAGTAAAGTGTATCATCATCATCCCACCCCGGCAACATCCCACCCAGCAAGTAGTTTACATCAACATTTTAACATTCACATATTACCTTCACAGCCTCTTTCTGTGTCAATTTAATGTACAAATAACCTTGTTGGGACATAAAGTTTTTTTTTGTTTTTTTTTTTCTTGTTGGGACTGTGTTAGAGAGCTTCAATCTAAATTCAAATCTAAATTCTCCTCAGTTTTGGTGGAGTTGCCTCAGATTGCACCACCACCGTCCTCGCCTCTCTGTGAATTCATCACGTCCACAAAGTCATGAACGAGCGGCCCGTGTGCCCTGCCCCTATCTGACAGTCCCGCCTGCCCGTAGTAAATCGTTTCTGTGTGAGTGGGACTGATTCCAAAGGCCCTCGGTCAAGACTGTGGTGGAGATGAAATGGATAAAGACTATGAATAGAGATCCCATTTCCCCCAAGCAAGAGCATGACACGCAGATACACGGCGCTAGGAGAAAATCCATAAATGCAAATGGTGTTTGGGATGCACTGTGGTGGCTGCAGGACACAAGGAACTTCATATTATAGCTCACCAAGCTCATTGGTTCATGAACAGCTGAGTGGGCGATGCATTGATTTCTGGCAAATGCGTTGATGTTGATTTGCTTATTCTAGTGTTTTTTGGTTTTTTTTTTGGTCGCCACGTGTTTTTGCTGAGGCAAATTCAGCTTTTATTCCACACCACTAGCTAGCAGGTATTCACATAACGTACTTATAAAAATAATACCATAATATCATAATCATACAGTGTGTTTTTCTTTTCAATCTGAACCAGTGGAAAGATAATACTAACTTAAAATGGAGTTATTGACCTTTAACTATCATGCAATTAAAAGTAATTTAACACAAACAATATTAGCTCCAAGGTGGATGCACTGGATCCTCTTATCTTATGTATTTAGTAAGATAATTATGATTTATATATAGCCCTTTCATTTTCATCTTTCTTTCTTTCTTTCTTTCTTTTGAAGCATGAGGCTGGGGTTTTGCACATTACATGTTATATCATCGACATTGTTTCTTGCTCCAACCTCTCCTGCAAATGGCTTCCACAGCAGTCTGCACTTTGGTGAAGATGCGCTGAGACTATGAATAGAGAGTTTCTCTTACCAGCGGCGAGAACATGACACAAGCAGTGCTAGAAAATCCATAAATGCAAATACTGCTGTGTTTATTGTGGTAGCTACTGAAAGGGGGGGGGGGGGCATCTTCATATCGAAGTACAATAAGCTAGCTGGTTAATGCACAGTCCAGTGGGTTTCACATTGATTTGTGAAAAAAACATCCTCATAGATGTTGATGCTCTTGTTCGAGGCTTGATTGTTTATGGTCCTGCTTTTATGCCCACGCCAAACTTCAGCAGGACCATTTTAATAAAAGACTTTTTTATTACTTTTCTTACTTGATTCAGCTTGCTCCCATTTGACACCTACTTTGACATTAAAAAAGTGTTTAAAAAGCTCCAGCCAGAGGTGGATACAGAAATAAGATACATGCTAAACAAGGACGCTGGCCCGAAAATCTGACTAGTTTTCTTTCTTGTCTTGCATTTGCATCATCTGCTAACAATATCAAAGTCGCCATTGTATCATACTGTCACTTCCTAATGTCAGACATATTGTATATTATTCTTATTTCTTTATTACTGAAAAACTCTGACTATATATAAAGTCCCTGCTCACACTGGAATAGCGGTTTCGTTTGTCGGACGTGTCCAAACATTTTATTACTCTGATCTTTACTGAGAGATAAAGGTACGCTTCAAAGTATTGTCATCTAAATTCCTTTCTTTGATGTTATTCTGCACAGCCCTCCTCTTCATGCACGACAATTTCTCCATTCAAAGGGATGTACTGAACGTCATCATGCATCATTTATACATCAGAGTATGGTATGTCAATCAAAGTCATTGTGAGGTTTCAGTCTAATCTAAAAATGTATTAACATGGTACTAAAGCGGCTGAAAATATAACTGCATATTCAGCTACTACTGTAAATGCTTTAGTGAAAAATCTGATTTAAAAATAGTAAAAAATAAAAAAGCAGTTCATTGAAGGCAAAAATTGTTGCTTGAACCCAAAGAAAGAGATTGCACATACAAGCAGGTGAAATGAGTTTCCTCTGCAGGGCGGCTCAGGCTCAGAGATAGGGCAAAGAGCTCAGATATGCGGAGGAGGCTCGGGAGTAGAGCCGCTGCTCCTCCATGACAAAAGCAGCCAGCTGAGGTGGACCCTTTGGGCATCTGATCAGGATGCCTACTTGCTGGATTTCCGGGCACGTCCAATGAGAAGGAGACCCCCGGGGTAGACCCAGAGCACAACGCAGCGATTATATATCTCATTTGGCTTTCGAACACCTCGGGATCCCCCAGGAGGAGCTGGAAAAGCGTTGCTAGGGAGATTCCGGACCACCTCGCTTAAACCCTCTCCCTCTGGCATCGCGACCCGACCCAGAAAAATGGATGGATGGATCTCGGATTAGAAAACATAACTTCACTTTAACCCCAGCAAAACAGCATTATTTATAGGTCTGACCTGCGCGGTTGGTGCACAAACATTAACATGTGTACCAGCGCTGGATGTGTCATATAGGCTTGGAAAGATAATGTGACTGGATGTCATGCAGCTGTAGGTCAAATAACTATTTAAATTCTGTACACATTTATGTATTAAGATATGTGAGCCAGTGTTTATTTACAGCACAAGGCAAATTACTTCTTAGTGAATACTGTCATCAGATTCAAGCCATGTCATTTTGGTGTCATACTTTTGCAGATATAAATAATTTAGCAACATTTTGAATACACCCACTTGAATATGAACTACAGCTGTCAAAGAACTAAAACAAATAATCATAATTTCTACTTTGCTGCTGGGAAGGCAAAAGAGTGAGGCGCCGAATAGCTGCAGATAACTTTCCAAAGTTGTAAAATACTTTCTGTGAGCAATACAAGCTGTTGCACGGTGTTTTTGGCGTCTGATAAACCTTTAAACGCGTGAATCTGTTACTCCAGCTGTACCTCCTGGGCTCTGTTCTAACGCAGAGATGTTTCTCTGCCTGCTCTGATGTAGGAGTGCTTTTACTCAATGTGAAAAATATGAAAAAGAACAGAAAGGGTATGAAAATATTCCACTCGCGAGGGCGTTCTACTTGATGATATTTACTGAGGTGAAAGTATTAATAGCATGTAAATCTACAGCGACATTTACCTTGCACTGCAACAATGATGACATAACAGAGCGAAGAAAGGTTCTTTGAGAAAATGGCACATAAAGTGTGTCAACAAATTAAACAAGTTGTGGAATACGTTGTGCCTAAGCACCAGCTCTTTCGTGTTTTACTGGCCGCAAATCAGCTAAACAACAATCATGGATTATTTATTGCTGCTGCCAGCGTCTTCTCCACTTGACTGTTGTGAATGTGAGAAATGTTTAGCCAGCGCCTGATGAAATGCTCTGGACGGCCCACAACATTTGCATCCAGTTGGTGTAACACAGCCATCTCAAATGTACCAAAGTAACACTTGCATAAAAAAAAAAAAAAACATTTACTGACCAAAAATGTTCAAGCGCACAAAAAACAAGCGGCACTCATCCAGGGGGGAAAAAAAGGGAAAGTAATGTATTTCTTTGACCCTCTGACATATGAAATAAGACACTACTAAGAGATGCAATTATCTTTGGACTCCACAGTGTAAATGAAGTAAACAATTATGCGTCAGTTTTCCTCTGAACAAGTACAGAGAGGAATAATTACCAAATGTGTACTGTCTCTGCAATTAAAATAAATTCCATAAAAAGTAAAAACATTCAGTGGAGGAAATGATTAAAAGCAGACTGCACTGGCCCTTTCCCAGTTAGCGCATGATGCAGGCAGAGAGGACTGCAGCGCCCAGTGTGTGTGTGTCTGTGATGGAGCCGGTTTGAAATGCATACGGGCTAAAAACCGGGCTGATTCAGCAGCCGAACAGGTGTTGTTAGAATTATATCAGACAGAATCCATTTATATTTAATTTCAGCCACGCGCGCTTTGCATTAAGCAGCATCAAATCTACAGAAGCATTGCGGCTAATTACTTTCCTGACTCCGGGATAACAAGAAAACGCGGGATCTCTTCGCTCAACCCTGATAAAACACAACGGCACAGACCAAACACCAAGAGAGAGTGAGATATATTTGATTTTAATTGCAAGTTTGACCCCTCCTTGAACCGCCACCTTACTGAGGTGGTGGAGGGGTTTGTGTGCCCGAATGATCCTAGGAGCTATGTTGTCGGGGGCATTACGCCCCTGGTAGGGTCTCCCATGTCAAACAGGTCCTAGGTGACGGGCCAGACTAAGAGCGGTTCAGAAGCCCATCATGAAAAGAAGAATATCAAGGACCGTTCGTTACGTCGCCCGGATTGGCGTTACACGGGGCCCCACCCTGGAGCCAGGCCTGGGGTTGGGGCTCGCAGGCGAGCGCCTGGTGGCCGGGTCTTTGCCCACGGGACCCGGCCGGGCTCAGCCCGAAATGGCGACGTGGGCCCGCCTTCCAGTAGGCTCACCACCCGCAGGAAGGTCCATGAGGGGCCGGTGCAATGTGGTTTGGGTAGCAGTCGTGGCAGGGAGCCTCGACGACCCAATCCCTGGAACAAAACTCTGGCAATAGGGACATGGAATGTCACCTCACTGGGGGGGAAGGAGCCTGAGCTCGTGCAAATGGGAGGTTGAGAGGTACCGGCTAGAGATAGTTGGGCTCACCTCCACGCATAGCTTGGGCTCTGGAACCCAGCTCCTTGAGAGGGGCTGGACCCTCCACTACTCTGGAGTTGCCCAGGGTGAGCGGGCGGCGAGCTGGTGTGGGCTTGCTCATAGCTCCCCAGCTCAGCCGCCACGTGTTGGAGTTCACCCCTGGTGAACAGAGAGGGTCGCTTCCCTGCGCCTTCGGGTTGGGGATAGGTCTCTTGCTATTATTGTTTGTGCCTACGGGCCGAACAGCAGTACAGAGTACCCGGCCTTCTTGGAGTCCCTGGGAGGGGTACTTGATAGTGCTCCGGACTGGGGACTCCATTGTTCTACTGGGGGACTTCAACGCTCACGTGGGCAACAACAGTGATACCTGGAGGGGCGTGATCGGGAGGAACGGCCTCCCCGATCTGAACCCGAGCGGTGTTCTGTTATTGGACTTCTGTGCTAGTCACAGGTTTGTCCATAACGAACACCATATTCAGTTCGAGCATAAGGGTGTCCATCAGTGCACATTACATGGCACCAGGACACCCTAGGCCGGAGGTCGATGATCGACTTTGTTGTCGTTTCATCTGATCTCCGGCCGTACGTGTCGTCTTGGACACTCGGGTAAAGAGAGGGGCTGAGCTTGTCAACCGATCACCACCTGGTGGTGAGTTGGCTCCGCTGGCAGAGGAGGAAGTTGGACAGACCTGGCAGACCCAAACGTATTGTGAGGGTCTGTTGGGAACGTCTGGCCGAGCCCTCTGTCAGGGAGGTCTTCAACTCCCACCTCCGGAAGAGCTTCTCACAGATTCCGAGGGAGGCTGGAGGACATTGAGTCCGAGTGGACCATGTTCTCTGCCTCCATTGTCGACGCGGCAGTTCGAAGTTGTGGACGCAAGGTCTCTGGTGCCTGTCGTGGTGGCAATCCCCGAACCCGGTGGTGGACACCGGAAGTAAGGGATGCTGTCAGACTGAAGAAGGAGTCCTATCGGACCATGTTGGCCTGTGGGACTCCTGACGCAGTTGACAGGTACCGGCAGGCCAAGCAAGCCGCAGCCCGGACGGTCCTGGAGGCAAAAACTCGGGTCTGGGAGGAGTTCGGTGAGGCCATGGAGGAGGACTATCGGTCGGCCTCGAAGAGATTCTGGCAAACCGTCCGGCGCCTCAGAAGGGGGAAGCAGTACTCTGCCAACACTGTTTACAGTGCGGGTGGGGAGCTGTTGACCTCAACTGAGGACATTGTCGGACGGTGGAAGAAATACTTCGAGGATCTCCTCAATCCCACCGACTTGCCTTCCAATGAGGAAGCAGAGGATGGGGACTCTGAGGTGGACTCGTCCATCACCCAAGCCGAAGTCACTGAGGTAGTTCGTCAAGCTCCTCCTCGGTGGCAAGGCGCCGGGGGTGGATGAGATCTGCCCTGAGTACCTCAAATCTCTGGATGTTGTGGGGCTGTCTTGGCTGACACGCCTCTGCAACATTGCATGGAGGTTGGGGACAGTACCTCTGGAGTGGCAAACTGGGGTGGTGGTCCCTCTTTTTAAAAAGGGGGAGGACCGGAGAGTGTGTTCCAACTACAGAGGGATCACACTTCTCAGCCTCCCCGGGAAGGTCTACGCCAGGGTACTGGAGAGGAGAATTCGGCCGATAGTCGACCCTCGGATTCAGGAGGAACAATGCGGTTTTCGTCCTGGTCGTGGAACAGACTGGACCAGCTCTATACCCTCCATGCAGGGTGCTTGAGGGTTTATGGGAGTTTGCCCAACCAGTCCACATGTGCTTTGTGGATCTGGAGAAGGCATTCGACCGTGTCCCTCGTGGTATTCTGTGGGGAGTGCTCCGCGAGTATGGGGTCCGGGGGCCTTTGCTAAGGGCTGTTCGGTCTCTGTACGACCGGAGCAGGAGCTTGGTTCGCATTGCCGGCAGTAAGTCAGACCTGTTCCCAGTACATGTTGGACTCCGGCAGGGCTGCCCTTTGTCACCGGTCCTGTTCATAATCTTTATGGACAGGATTTCTAGGCGTAGCCAGGGGCCGGAGGGAGTCAGGTTTGGGAACCACAGGATTTCATCTCTGCTTTTTGCAGATGATGTTGTCCTGTTGGCTTCATTCAAGCCAGGACCTTCAGCATGTGCTGGAGCGGTTTGCAGCCGAGTGTGAAGCGGCTGGGATGAGAATCAGCACCTCCAAATCCGAGGCCATGGTACTCGACCGGAAAAGGGTGGTGTGCCCTCTCCGGGTGAGTGGAGAGGTCCTGCCTCAAGTGGAGGAGTTCAAGTATCTCGGGGTCTTGTTCACGAGTGAGGGAAAGATGGAGCGTGAGATTGACAGGCGGATTGGTGCAGCGTCCGCAGTTATGCGGTCGGTGTACCGGACCGTCGTGGTGAAGAAGGAGCTGAGTCGAAAGGCGAAGCTCTCGATTTACCGGTCAATCTACGTTCCCACCCTCACCTATGGTCATGAACTTTGGGTAATGACCGAAAGGACAAGATCGCGGATACAAGCGGCCGAAATGAGTTTCCTCCGCAGGGTGGCTGGGCGCTCCCTTAGAGATAGGGTGAGAAGCTCGGTCACTCGGGAGGAGCTCGGAGTAGAGCCGCTGCTCCTTCGCATCGAGAGGAGTCAGCTGAGGTGGCTTGGGCATCTGTTTCGGATGCCCCCTGGACGCCTCCCTAGGGAGGTGTTCCAGGCGTGTCCCACCGGGAGGAGGCCTCGGGGAAGACCCAGGACACGCTGGAGAGACTATGTCTCTCGACTGGCCTGGGAACGCCTCGGGATCCCCCCGGAAGAGCTGGAGGAAGTGTCTGGGGTGAGGGAGGTCTGGGCATCTCTGCTCAGACTGCTGCCTCCGCGACCCGGTCCCGGACCAAGCGGATGAAAATGGATGGATGGATGGATGGATGCAAGTTTGAGACAATAATTTCTGTCATGCTGCTTACTTTTGATTAGAATAACTTTGCAGGAGGCAGAAACTGTACAAGAGTCCAACAAAAAACACAAACAGGCAAAACCTAAGGGTGATTTAAAGAGATAGATTTAACTGATATGTGGTAGCATAAAAACTACCACTAACCCAAGTTGAGATAACTCCGGTGACATCATCAGGGTTATTTCTTTAAAAAAGAAGAAAGAAAACTGGCCTGATCATCAGACTAAATTTCAATTTTGTTCGACATCATTCATTTAGTCTGACATTGTGATCGTGTTAGCCGACCAGCAGGTGATGGATCTGTCCTGCTAACCTAATTTTCAACTGACACAAAAGCTGCAGAGAGTGGGCAATGTAAAAGATGTCACGCTGGTCAAACACATACGTCACGTAAACATATGGCTGACCGTTTTTCCAATAGCACTCCCAGTTATGTGTTTCTTGACCTGTAAGACAAGGTTATATGTGTCTGTTGAGTACAAAATGTTGATTTAAAATATAACAACATTTGTAATCGGACATGAATGTGAATGTATTTCATATGAAAAACAGACTACTACTTAAATCCAAGCATGTCAACCTCCGGGAGCAGTGACTGTCTAGACAAAATTTAATGGCAAACCATCCAGTAGATATTTCAGTCAGCGGACCAAAGTGGCAGACTATCAGCTTTAGGATTTTTCATTTATTACCACAATATGCTCGAGTTTCGGGCCAAAGTTTGTTTAGAAGAATCCCATGTGGGCAGGTCTAATTGCCGTGTTAGAGTTATTGCATTGAGAAGGACGTGGTTTGGATGTTGTCTCTGTTATTTTGCAGCACGGCAAACCGGGGGGAGAGTTGTGTAACTCCGCGGCAAAACAACCCGACACAATTTCCATAATTGATTGGAACGATGGCGAAACCTGGAGAAATAGAAGGCATATTTTCAAAATGACTGTTATTATCCTTTAAGAGCGAGTCCAACAGGGTTTTTTTTTGGCCAACTGGAGGGAGATCAAGCTTTTTGCCAAAACCTCAAACCGAACAGAGCCTCCATCACATTCCTTCACGCGCCAAATCCCCGGCATAACCATATCTGGCCTTGTTTCTCAACAAACGCGGCGAAAAGACTGATGTTAAGAGGGCATCAGATGACCTGTGCAGATACCGGGCGTCATTTAAAAACAATCTTTTCTACTGTATGTGGGCGAGTAAGGCTCCCCGCGCCGTGAACTTCCTCCCACGCAGTTCCGAGCGGCACTGCAATAACCTGCCAGCCCATCTCATGCGACGTCCCCGCCCCGTGATTTATTGAGGCTTTGTGCAAGGTTAAAAAGTTATGGCTGAGTTACTACTTGTCTTCCATATTAATTACATAAACAGACCGGTGCGAGAGGCGGAGATGGGCACTGTTATTCCCTGAAGTTGCGCAGATCAATCAATATTGATCAGCAATACCTTGATGTATGGCAACATCTCACGGCTGAGACCTTGGGCAGCTTGAGTGATGATGGCATCCAGAAATGGCGCTGTCTCTAAAACAATCCACCCCCCCTCCACCACCACCACCACCAAGAATAGATAGGATGGGATTGAGATCTAAAGACGAGCACACACACAAACACAGCCTCAGACACACTCACAATCACGTTAGCTCCATTATTGTTGGTTTTTTTCCTCTTTTTTGCTTCCCCTCATGCAAACTCTGTCTCACCGCCACACAAAGACACGTCACCATGGATCCTTTTCTCTGGGGTTGGCGTGATGAATACAGTTATGAAATGAAATCTATATGGTTCTGTCAATAACGTAGCTGCCAACACAGCTCCGCCACCATTATAAGTGGCTACACCTCGGGCAATACACGAGCTAATGAATAGTGCAAGCAACCAAAACGAAACATTACTTCATGGCCGCGCCATAAATGAATAAACATGAGCGAGAGAGAGCGCAGGAATGAAATGTTTACTCATAAAAATCCAGTTTCACTTAAACACATTTTGGATTTTCACCCTGACACTTCAATTTAACTGGGTAGCTTTTATTTAATTCAAATCAGAAGCGGGGGGGGGGGGTGGAAGGAAAAGAGGTTGAGAGTAAACACACACACACACACACACACACATCTATTTCTATACACTCTCACATGACCACACACACATTCAAGGACAGAGGGGAATTAACAGCAGGCGGAGGCAGGTCTCTTTCCCTGGATGCTTCAGGCTATTTCAGGAGGCTATTTCAGGTCTTCAGTCTTCTTCCTGTGTCTCTGCTCCCCATATATCCATCTGACTGCAGCTGAGGGAGGGCACGGGAGTATTTTTAAAGCTGTGTCTCAACAACATCGCTTTTTTTTTTTTTTTCTTAAGATGTACCTCTGTTCAGGTTCTGTAAAGCGAGATGGCAAAAGGGCCCGTTAAACTTTAACATTTAGCGGCAAAAATAACGCAGACATTTGACTGGAGCTGACACGGACGCTGGATCATCATTGTTTTTTTTTTCTTTTTGCGTGGCCCGACTTGCAGGAAAGTGTCAGAGTCTGGAGAGAAAGCGTGAATCTGTCAGAGTCTATGGGAGCAAAGAAAAAAGTGTTTACTTGTATTTAATCCTAAAATTTTACTCAAAACAAATGGAAAAGTGAAACTGAACACGTTTTTTTAACATAAACCTGATGATGGATAGAGAACTTTTAAGAAATCTGGCTTAGAAAGACACAAAAAACTCATATAATACATGTTTTTATAGAAGTAGATCAGATCTCAGATCAAATCTGTGTGGTGGTTCAACACTACATGGGTTTTTTTATGATGGATCCTCTTTTTGCAGTTTTTACAGATTACTAATGACATGTATTAAACTCAATAAAAGGGTATGATCATATACATTTACCTCATTAATGACTACTTTTATTGAACATCTGAAAAATATGGCAATCACGCTGATGTGATGTACAGATAGTGTTGCTGTGAACGGCAATATTCAGTTTTGGTGACTTGAACAGTGAGCAATACTACCTTTACCATGATAAACACCTTCACTGATTGGTTGAAAAAGTTTTGCCCAATTACAGCAAAAATGTTTTGAATGGATTCACCCCGTTCAGTAAACACCATATAACTCACGATGAAAAATTAAACTCCGCCGTAAACAGGCCAGATGCCAAGAGCGATTGTTCTGCCACCAGCTTGTACTTGAACTTGAAGTGCACCCTTGAGATTTTTGGGAGGGTTTGTTATATTTCAACAGAGGGCTCAGTGAGGTCTTTAACAAAATATCTCAAATAACTCAAAAAGTGCTCTTCCGAAATGTTGAAAAGAGCATTAATCCACCAAATATAAAGGCATAGCTTCATTAAAGAATATATATATATATATATATATATATATATATATATATATATATATATATATATTTACACACACACACACACACACACACACACACACACACATATATTTTGATATTCTATCAAATATGTCACATATTACCTGACATGCTTGACCGGTTTGGTATTTTGAGTGTCCAGCTATCCTATTTAAAGCGGAAAACACACATCTATTTCTGGCCACAATACTACTCATTATATTGTATCTGTCAGCTGTAGCATAGACACTTTCTCTCTCACACATATGCTGAGAGATTCATTATATTGAAGTAGGACTGACCAGAGATTTTTTTTTTCAGAAAATGCATGTCCAAAGAAGAGCAATTGCCCCCTTGGACCCACTATTTCCCCCACTATACCCACTATGACTTATCACCAATTTGGAACAACAATTTACTGCTGCACCTTCATGTTCTCTCTGTGTGGTTCAAGAGGTACTCACCTGCTAAAGGAGATCTGTAATGAATCTATAATGAAAAAGGCCTTTAACCTGGTTCTCTTATCTGAAACGTTTTTCCACTTGCCCACTGCCGCGTATGGCCACCATCTTATAAACTGTATATTTTTACACAAAATATATCTCACACCAGCTCACAGATCCAGAATAACCTTTGATGTGGGTACAATTGCATGTGTTTTGGTGTTGTGATGTTGTTTTTTTATCGTTCTGTCTGCCGCACAAACCCCCCCTCCCCATCCGTCCTGCCTTGTTTCTTCTTGGTTCCAGTCCTGCTCTTCACTTCAGATACTTTTGAAAGGAAAATGATGTCCGCTTAGCTCCGACTGCTGCCGAAGTTGTTATTCTGAGAAGTTGGTTCGGGCCCAGCTATGATTTACTAAACTCTTGGCCCATTACTTACTGTCACAGCTCCAGCCAGCTCTTAGTCACACATTCTCTTGTCTGCTCAGTTTTCCCCGCCACATGCGAGCTCTCCCCCGTCATTTCGGTTCCAGCGCTTCCTCTCCGCACTAACCTCTGCGTTCCCGCTGTTTCCCCGTCACCTGAGCACTTAACAGGCAAGTTAAATGGTGCTAATTCTACTACAATTCATTTTTGTCTCTTGATATGAGATTTACCTGGACTTCAACATCAAAGTTAACATTGTCTGAGCTTTGGTATATGTAACACCGATACATGCAGTGTCCTTACTTAAGTTATCATCCTCTACTTAAAATGAGCTCTCTCCAGTATACTGTTACTTCTGTTTTATTATTTTGCATTTATTCATTTATTTATTTAATTTACTGACCTCTATTAACTTTTTTTATTCCAATTTCTGTTATCTAAACTCAATAAATAAATTTTCACAGAATAAAACAAACACCCAACGACGGTCATTTTTTAAAAAGTAGGACACCTTTCACTGTATGACATTACCAACAGCGCTGTCATCACACTGAAGGTAGACACCTGTTTTAGAAGAAACCAGGGTGCATTGAAATTCTAATGACGAACCGACTCGCTCGGGATCTCGTCGGGTTCAGGAAAATGATGCAGCAATCAGGCTCACATAGCGCTGACACCTGTGTTTTACGACGACATTCACCGGTGGCAATGTCATACCGCGTGATGCACAGAAGCAAATGATATCTCACACCTCCGGCACATTTTGTTTTCCACTCGCTGTGAGATAATTAGATCAAATGACTCGGCCAGGATAATTTGACGGGTATTGTGCGCGCCGAGGTGACGGACAACGGTGTCCTCTCCGGAGTGATGCGCGGGTTTTGTTCCGACATACTTTGTGTTGTAATCGTACCCAGAATCGTCTACATTTGCTTTGGATCAATTTGCGTTTACACCTGGCATCAGAACACCTCTCAGATGTCATTGCAGTGACACGATCGCATTTCTTTTCACTCGCCGGGGGGAAACTGCAGCCGCTGCAAAACCAAAAAGAACACATGCATCCGCTCAGCCGTACAGCTGGCAGCGGGTGTTTGGTACCTTGCCTCAGGTACGGGCTTCACAACCTTGTCCCAGTTGTTTGGCATAGACAAATGAACTGTATCCAAATGTGTCTGGGACAATACACAAACTAAAAAAGTTGAGTAGGCAGTCCTTCATTGTGGTCTGGGACACTTTTATTTAGATTTTGTTTCCACTTGAGCTTCCTGCTTCAAGAGCTGTTCGCTGCAGTTTTCAGGAGCGAGGTCCTCCAACGCAGTCATCAGACAAGAAGGATGTTAGATGATTTGGCAAAACTGCTCAGTGGTGTCTTTCTTTTGTCTCCAGCGTATCTGAAATCCTTGTACACGGCAGCTACAGCACGATAAATGCAAGGAAAAGATGAAGATTATGGCAAGTAAACTGAGGTTAGGGTGTCATAAGTCAACCAAATATACTTGTTTTAGCTTAAGACATGGTCAAAGTTAGGGGAAAAGCTCTTGGTAACAGTGCATAAAATGAACATTAATTGCAGGATTCAATCTGCCTTGCTATATATAGGTCTTATTTATGCACTGACTCTGATGAAGAAAATGCCCACTAGTCTGCAGACAATAAACAAAAAAATAACTGACTAATAACTGGACACATTATTCATTTCACTGTTTCACTGTTTTTCACTTTTTTCTACCTGAGATATTATATATTCTTATATGTATTCTTCAGGCAGATCCTCTCTCTGTACTGTGTACAGGTATAATTATAATTAAAGTTATAATTTTTTATTTTTTTAGATTTTTATGCTAAATATCTTATTTTCTTATTTTTTATCTTACCCTATGTCTTGCATTTCCTACTATTTATTTTCCACTGTGTGTCTCACTGCTGTTACACTGTGAATTTCCCATGCCACTGTGGGACTTATAAAGGAAAATCTGAATCTGAATCTGAATTGGTGGCACCAGCAGTAAACTGGCAATAATTCACGGGCATACCGGGTCCTCTTGTGGTAAGAATAGCTGAGAAAAACCTTCTGATGTGAGAAAGTTTAAATAAAATGAGCATGAAATACATATGAGCTGCTGATTATAATATATGCAACGAACTCTGATCTGCACTGTGTGATCAGGCAGAGCAGGAGCAAATTTTAGACATGCTGTTGCATAAAATCAGTGGAAAGAGACTTTTGCATTATTGATTCTTTAATCAGAATTTACTTATTTCTAGCATTCAAGATACATTTATTTTTAATTAATATCATCTTTCGTTGTTAATATGTTAATCCTGGCCTTTATCATTTCGTGAAGCTTAAAAATGGTGGTAGTGCTCACATGTATAGTCAAGTGCTGTCGACTTGTGATGAGAAGAGTCGAGACAGACTGCGGCGCTCCGTTTGAACTCGGCCCTGATGAAGATGTACACGTTTTTTCGCACCGTAGCGACATGTGGTTTCCAGTAACATCCCTCACTGGTTTAGAAGTCCTCAGTCGCCGCTCCTCGTGGGCAATATCAGCTCACACAAAAACAGACGTCGGGCAGCAGTGCCTGGCAGCTGATGGAGGTGGAGCAGGGGGGGGGGCACAGCTGGTTTATGGAACTCTGCCATTTCTTCACATTTCCCCACGGGCTCGGTGACAAGCTGACCAGAAAAGAGGGGAACAGGACGTATTGATCAGTAGCTAAGAGTAGAACAGAGCCACTCGGAGTATCAAACCCAGAGGGGGAGGACAGAAGAATTGGCACTTCTCCCCTGCGAGTGTGAAGGACTCCAGTGGGGTCTTTTGTCTCCGCTCTGACAGGGCCCCTCTGTGCCTCATTACAGTCAGGCCTGTCTGTCCCCGAAAACCGACAATTTTAGCTCAAGTTTTTCACCGGACGCTGCTGTCTGTCTTCCCTGCAGCTCTCAAACCGAGTTAAACTGTTGACTGTTTTAGGGTGGAGATCTGGAGTGAGTAAATGTTAAACACTGGAGCCACGGCACAAAGAGAGCCCTTTCTCTGTCTGTCTGTCTGTCTAATCTGCTTTATATTTCTCAGTGGATTAGGAACAAAAGAAAGCACGCACACGTTTGAAAGGTAATCAGCATTTCTGTACTGATTGTCGCTGCGGAGGGGGGAAAAAAATTCATTTCATTTTCAAAGCGGCGGCTCTACAGCACCTTGCTTCAGTAATTGTTACCCTCGGAGAGCTGCCAAGAGGTTTGATGGTGTGCCAGATTAGCTGTGTGTGGTTTGTCTCTCACTTGGGCCCACCTTGTACCCGGCCTCTCGCCCAGGCCCACGCTGGCACTGGCTCCCACCATCTGTCAGGAAGTTGGGCATCGAACCACTCACCTATTTCCCATGTATAAAAACTAATCATTCCTGCACAGACAAACGGTAACATAAAAAGCAAAGAGAGCAAACTAGAAATTCTTGAGCTAGCGTCACTAGATCCGAGCACATGCCATCCCATTGTTATCTTCGAGTTGAAGTGTCAGTTCACTCAGTATTTTTGAAAAATATGTAAATTTATAAATGTGTCTGTGCAGAAATAGCCAGCATTACGTAAAAGAACATGCTGAGAAAATTTCATGGGGACTACTTCTTTGGTAAAAGCAGAAGCGGACTGACCATTGGGAGCTACTCTGTCTGCCCTTTTTTTTTCCCAAATCTGTGGACGTATCTCTTAAAATCATCTCGACACTGACCCAGCTAGCAGCCGACTGGCGCTGACCCATTTTGCAAGGTTGAAACGCTCAAGGAAAAGAAGTTCAAATCCCCACAAATAGAGGCATGTAAATGCCTCCAAATAAGTGGTTAATGCATTCAACGCTGCTGGTGGCAGCAGATAACAGCCAGAGCAGCAGAGCGGAAGCGGGACCACAGGCCAGTGAAAACAACAGCCGAGGTTTTACAGCTGAAATGGTATAGTAGAGGACAAGAGAGACGTTTGGTTAGTGGGCTGAGGTTATTTAGCTTTTTTTTTTTTTTTTGCTCTGGACTTATCAGAAATTCTAATTAACCAAAGCACTCAAAGTATTTAGTCTGCATGATTAGCTCAGAGGTTTACGGATTCAAGGAAAGAAAAGATTAATGATATTGCGGCTGCTGTGTTGTCCCGTTTGTGATGTTACACTAATACTAGTACATGTAGAGTGGAACATTTCATTTTATATTTTACTTATATATGTTCAATTTCTTTTGATACTACTAATACTGGAGCCGTTTGTCTGTTGATTTATTGAGAAAGTGCTTCTTGTAGTGGACTATATTAGGTGAAAATGTGTTTCAGATATTTTGTCAGTACCACAACGTCACAAACTACAGTAAGAAAGGCGATCTCTGCTTCCGTCGCTGCATCCACCTCAGCACGGGAGAAAACACAGAGGTGGACGTGGAGTGATTAAACACCTGCTGAATGGGTCTTCTCTGCCAAGCATCCCCCTAGCAGGTGTGCAGGCGCTGGATAATAAACTGAATGACCTCCGTGCTCGCATCGGTTTCCAGCGGGATATCAGGAACTTCCTTTTGTTTCACCAAGACGCGGCTAAGTCCTGTAATAACAGACAGGAGGAGGACGTTGTGTTCATGTCCACGAACATCAGCTTGCTGGATACTGATACTGAAGAAGAAGCCGAACCGAGGAAGCAGCTCGTTCGGACTCGCTGCCAAGCAGGGGACTTCGCCTCGAGCACGGTGGGTACTATAGCCACCAGACCTGAGAGGCCACGCCATGTTCCAGCCACAACAGCGACCGCCTGGTGCTCGTTTTCTCCCTGCTGCGGTCAAAAAGAAGATACACGAACACCAGGACACCACTGAAAGCTTCTACCCTTAGATTATACTCAACATTACTATTTATTAGTTATGCCTATTCTTTATTTTTGTTCTTTTTTTACAGTTATTTATTATTGCACACCCAAAGGACAGAACAGTCTCACATTTCACCACCTTTATACCCTGTACGGTTATATGTGACAAATGCCTTGGAACTCGAAATGAATTTAATCGCTATAAAATCAGGTCTGACTAACAATTCTAACATTACATAAATATATGACTATATTATCATAATTATTATCATTATATAACATTGAACAGGGGCTCATATTTCATGTGTTTTACAAGTGATCATAGTTAATGTAAGAAATCAACTACTTAATCCCTCTTAATTAAAGTGTGATGTGAGCCGATGGGTGGTGGGGGTCAGAGTCAAAGGTCACAGGTTGTTTTTTATTCACGCTTTATCTCTGTATAGAAAGTGCCAAGCATAATTTTCACTATAAAAGCACTGGATTATCAAAACAAGCGAGACAAATTTTTTATTAATCTAATTTTTTTCAATGCTGTCTGCACCACAAACTCCACCAAAAAAAATCATTAGAGGTGACAAAGTATAAGGTTGTTTCGTAATGTGGGCGAACTAAAGCCCTTAAGAGCTGTGTGCTTTTAACGCAATACTAGATATTTTTAGCAATGGTTCATCCATGGTTTAGGTCAGACGCGAGCAGTAATGAAAGGAAAGAGTGACATAAAGGCATCGGCAATCGAAAGCCTGTCATTTCTAATCACTCTTTGCATGAGGGTCAAAACACGGGACCTTACTAGCTGCAGTTGGCAGACTACGAGCACGCTTGAGAGACAACAGACAGTCTGGACCCAGAGCTCTCCAGGGAAGGGCAAATGTGTCAATAATATTCCCTCACACACACACTCGCACATACACATCTGTAGATACTCAACCTCTTGTCCCCATCTCCCACACTACACCGAAAAGCACCTTTCAAAAGGAGCCACACCTGCTTGTCAAAGCCACGGTTCGAAACCGCCTGATCACTGGTGCAGATGGATGGTCATGGACAACCGGGGAGAGCGAGAGAAAGCTGGGGGAGCACGGCGAGCGAGGGAGGGTGTCACTCCGATGTACATGCCACAGCTCTGCCCTCCTCAGAGGACCACGTAACACCTCGGATTTCACAGACCGCAACATCAAGCGTGGTGGGTTTTGATGTGTAAAGGCTTCATTTGTCATTTACACACACACACACACACACACACACACACTCGTTTGGGGCCTCTGGAGCTCCTAATTATGCACATCTAATAGCAGAGTATCGTTTATAATTCCTGTTTCTTTCATTCTGCTATCTCAAAAACATACTCCATCCTCCTTCTTCTTCTTCTTCTGTTTCTTCTTCTTCTGAAGACAGGGGATGCAAATGTCACAGCCTCCTCCCACCGGAGCCCTTTGAATAAGTTGTTGTGCAACCAATTATAAAGCAGAAGAATGCAAAAGACCGGCACATGCTGAAGTTACATAATCCTTCCTCGATTGGCTGGAAAAGTATCAACCCACAATTAGCCATGAACCAGCATAAGTTCAAATACGTTTAAGCTAACTAAATTAAGCAGCAGCATAGACAGTTTATTGTATATTCTTGCAATACTACAACCTCTACTAACAAGTACTATTGATGCAACTTCAGATATAGATCCTTTATGGCTCGAATCCTTAGGCAGCACTTGAGATCTTGTCTTGGAGGGGTTGTTTAGGGGCTTCAAAGCATAAAGCAGATTTGCAGCTTTGATTTGCAGAAAAAAAATGATGCAGCAGAACCAGAAATATCATCATTTTTATTCCATGCGTTCTTCTTCCTTGTCAAAACATGGTGCCTACATTACCCACAATGCCAGTGTACAGGCAGCAGTCAGAAATTAAGAAAGTATGTTGCAGCTAATGGAGTTTGGAGCTGCAAACCTCAAGCATCTTTCCAAACTTTAAGCCCCAACCGATGCTGACTCAAGTGACATCACTTTAGGACATTTTAGGAAATCAGACACAGTTTTGTTCATTAAACGTCTGGTAATCCCATGGTGTTGCTGTTGTTGGGGCTATAGTTTCATCTGGCCCCTCCCTAACTCTGTCTCAGATATATTTTTACATTATCAAAAAATTTCTAATTCGATCAGCCGGATTTACTGATGCAACAGCAAACTGTCCAGAGTAGCAAAACGTGGGTATGAAGGATGATGTGCCACCATATAGTGTGCTGAGTCAAGCATCTGATCATCCTCGCATCACTTTTAGCAAGACTTTGTGTTGGTTACGAATATAATAAATTGCAAAACTGAATTAATTGTTGCCGGATTGGATGTGAAACAGAGACACATTTCCCTGAGCCGAAGCCAACGTGTTGGGTTTTTTTTATTATTATTATCATTTGCCAGATATGAGCAGTGGTCTTTTGTCTTTGTTTGTTTTTGTTTTGTATTTCATTTTGCATGGACAGTCTATTGACTCTTACTTGTTTTCTCTGGCATTTGAAGGATATCGACGTCCCCCGTTTGTTCCAACTACAGATCCAAGCGTTCCCCTTCATTTTTTTCCATCACGTTGTGTATTGTGTGAGAGTGAGAGGGAAGAAAAAAAGAAAGAGACACACACACACAAGCATTGCGCAGTGTGGTATTTGCTTTCTCCTCTTTTAACAGCAGCCCATAAAAAGTTTACTGAGAGCCCTCCCTTCTGCTTTCATCAGCATATCACTTTGAGCTCCTATTATGCAAATGAAATCACAGCTCTATAAACCATATGTAAATGGAAAACACAAGCATGTCCAGACGAAATTACAGTCATAAATTTGATCAACAGCGCTCTAATAATCAGAACAGTAAGTGAAGCTTTCCTGCTCTGTACTGTTGAGTGAGATCCTCTCTCCATTCATCAGCGCGATGCAACAGCCGAGACATGTCAAATTGCCAGGATTTGAGGGCTGATTGTCTGGAAATTTGCTCGCAGCTTCAATAATTGTGGGTCGCATATTCGAACATCTTTTTAGACCGCTCAAAGTTCTCCTAAAACACGCATATTTCAAAAACAAAAAAAAAAAAAGAGGCAGGCAGCTCGTGTCCGTCAAGCCAATCGACCGTGCATGATTGAATTCTTCAGCAATTCCATTTAATCTAAATGCATCTATGCAAAATTGTCCCAGATGAAGCCGTGATGTATTGATCAGCTGGATGCAAAATCTACCTCAAATCGCACATAAAATATTTATGCTCAAAAGCAGTGGGAGTTAAACAGCGGCAACACTTCAAGCAGAGAACAGAGTGAGACGGAGAGCCCGTTTAAATGCCATGTGGACCCAATAGATCCCATAAGCTTCTGATGTCCAACAACATTAATAATAAATACAGCCACAAGCAGCCATTAGTGGGGTCCAAGCCCGTGAAGCAAATAGTTTGACGATGGGAAGATAAAACTGATTCATCATTTTAGATAAGTGCTACATCTCCGAGATAGGAACTTTTGGCAATTGCAGCTGTAATGGCGTCTGACAAATTTCCATTTGAAAAATTGCCAAATTTGGAGAAGCTACTCGGTTCGACTAAATATAGTCTTTGTTTCCTCAGTGTCACAGTGAGGCAGCAAGGTGTATTTCAGTCATACATAGATGATTAAAACAGTGAAAATAGCAATGCTCATTACTTGCTAGAAAGAGAAATGATGGCAGTAAATAAGTTTGCCGTCTGTAGATTTGTGACACTTAGTAGGATGAAACACAAGCAGTCTCATCCCAGTCAGCATGCTAATATGCAAATGTTAAGCATTTTAGCATGTTGGCTATATTTCTCATAGTAAGTATTTAATTTGACTCAATACCTGATGTTTTTTTCTTTACTCATGCTCTCTACTCTTCATATTATGGGGACTCGTATCAAACAATCTGGATCTGAGTCTCCAACACTTACTCTTCTTTTAGCTCTGTTTTTGGTCTCCACCAACTCCTGAAGAAAATATCTGACTCTTTAATGGCTAAATATTCCTCTAGGGTCACTTGGTAGTTGCTAACTTTGTTTATGTGCCTTTCAGGGTTGGGACAGTAGAGTGCAGTGGGTTCATTTTCAGCTGTTTCACTGAAAAAAAGCCCACTGCAGCTGAAAACATCACAGATTAGAGCGGCAAGAGTGAAACAAAAACAATTAGCTTGAAAGATTCCCTGCGAGGGGAACTGTGGAGTCAAGTAATAATTTTCCGCAGCTAGCCCATTTTCCCATTATACCTATCTATTTCATGTATTATTCATATCAAATATTGATCACAGCAACTCGAAACTGAATTGAAGTAAAATGAAACGTTAAAACCTTTACTTGATATTCAGAATAATCAAATGCAAGTTCAAAGAATCAAAAAGAGTTCAACAAGGTCTTAAATGATTAAAGAGACTTCCAGTGTGACTTCTTCAAACACGCTGTCCGAGTCTCAGGGCCCCACTTAAAAAAGCTCTGCCATCTACAGGCTTTGCTGACAGACTTAGGGTAAAGATCTGCACAATAATGAGGTGTCAGACCATTGTCATCACCGCGTACGTGTAGCTCTGATGATAAAGTGCGAGATTCATTTGCATCTATACTGTGAGTAACATTTATAGAGCAGAGGAGCAGCACGAGTTCTCATATAATGAAGAAAACATTAACAACTGGTGCCCAGACTTTCTCTTTGGCTCCTGCTGTGTTAATGGGCTGACCGCTGTGTTTGCACGTCCTCAAAAAAAAAAAAAAAACTGTTGTCTCTAATGACGTACGCAATGATGGCCTGCTACAGAAGGCTAATGTTTGCACTGCTCAATCGAGTCGAGTCAATCATGTTTAGTTGTCACATGTGATAATAAAAGGTGCAATCCAAGTGAAATGTAAAATTACAGTAAATTTAATTCTTCTAAATCTATAATAAAAACTATACTTTCTGGGTTATTTTAAATAAGGTTTAAATTCCATTAATTCACCCTTGTAATTGAGGGGTTTTCATTGACTTTTAGTTAATGAGGGTTTAACAGCTTTTTAAAGGTGCTTTAAAGTTGACTAAATAACATCACATCATAAATGTTCAATCATTTCTTTTTTTTTTCTTTTTGCTTCAAGTGCTTTTTATCCCTGGAAACCTCTTGAACTATGCATGTGACCCATTAAAAACATGAATTTATCCATGAATAGAAACCGAATTTCAGGTGGACACTTGAATTTGCAGCATAATTGAAAAATACAGGTCCTTTGAGAAACAAATTACGTGTACCTGTGATATTACTGCAAACATTTTTACTTATTCCTATAACATTTTAAATAAGACAGTAATTAACATATTTGTCAGACATACCAAATGAATGTGTATTTTAAGGTTAAAGTCTAGCAGCACTAAAAATGTGTTAGTCATTTCAGGGTTTCTTTAAACTAATTAGAAATTTCCATATTTTCAGATAAATAAAGGGATCTCTGATCACCGAAACAAACATCTTGATTTAGATTTAGACGCTTGGTGTGTTTTCCAGGAGCAAATTAAAGCTAAATTAAGGATATTGGAAAGGATAGTTGTTTCTGAGTGAGTTTTATTACCAAAGGAAATGTGTATTTTAAAAACAATTTCTAAAAAGTAATTATTGACACAGAGAAGAAATCACATACATTGTGCATCTCAGAGCTAAATGAAAACAGCTACTCAGCTTTTTAATAGCTCCTCACTTCATCCCTGGAAGCTCATTCACTGAAGAAAAACACCGTGATGGGGATGAGTTGTGAGAACGGATGTTACCCCTGGGCCACTAGCTGCCTATTGCTGTTATAATATACAATAAGATTTTGCATATAACCGTGTCCATAAAGCACTGCAACAATTTATGGATGTGTCAAAATCCATTTAGTTTCCCCCTGTCTGTCTGTCTGTCTGTCTTCTGCCATCTAAATTGACTTCTCTGGCTCTGAGCACCAGTGGGCAGGCCTGAACCTTTGAACCTGTCCTGCTAATGGGCTTGTCTCGAGAACAGTAGCCTGACCTGGAGACAGCGGGAACACGGTCCCTCTACCTCTCTCGCCGACTGTCACCTTCAAGTGAGAGCGTTCACACGCTTGGCACTTTTAGCCAAGCGAGAGGTCCACGCTTCGTTTGCTTTCAGGGATCGCAACATGCAACTAATCGCCTTTTACAATCTGCTCATTCAAAAAAATAAATAAATAAGTAAAATAAAAATTACACACATGCACGGCTCAAGCATACACAGATGAGAGTTTAAACACGGAGGGGACACACAACTGCCCACCACCTGCCACTCACACACACACTCTTCTACACACACACACATTCACACACACACATCTCAAGCTCGTTCTAGCCGGAGGGCTGATCAAAACCAGTCTTGGTTCCCAGAACATAGACGCTCGCTCTCTCCCCTGAGGTTCCTGAACCATCCTGCCCTGCCATCCTCCACATCTGAGGCAACCCAGAGATGAAACAGTAATTACTCACATATTGGGGTTACATGTCACATATCAAACAATATGGATTTGGCTTGTTGGGTGTGATCAGATATTGGCATCGTAATAAAGCGCCGCTCCCTGCATCGTATCGAGCTGCTCAGCTCAGAAATGGCACCAAATACGATCCAATTACCGCGGTGAAGTATGAAAGTTTTATGGTTTAATCGTATCTTGGCAAAACTGCGTTTCCCTTACATTTCATGCTTTGTATATTCTCTGTAATCCTACAACTCAGCGCGGACTCCATGCACGTTTTTTTTTTTTTATTTCATCACAGGGAAAGGTGACGTTTCATCTTTTGCAGATACGCTGGCTATGTGAGGAAAGCATTTTATCATACATCCAGTAATGGAGCTAAAAGCACAGCGGCCCCCATCAAGGTTATTTGGCTGCCATTTCCATGCAATTTCAGTTACATCATAGGACAATTTTGTCCTCTCTATACAGAAAGGGTGGATACAGACTGGATGGAAAAAAAACACGCCACCTAGGTCCATACATCAGACCCAAGAGCGCTGGATGTAAATATCATACCACTGCTAGCAAACCTGGAAATTTAATTGGAAATTAAAGACAAATTCTCATTAACATATTTCATCAAGTGGACGACTTCTCTGCAGGCAGTGAATGTCAGGACCCATTTTGAATATATTCCCAAGATAAGGTCTGCACTAATAGAAATGTAATTACATTTAAATATGAGACATATCTCATTAATACTATAGAAGTCTAAAGTGTTCGTACAATAGAATTAAACCCTTTCTATTATGTGAAAATCAAGTTTAATGCTCTAGTAACTTGCAGCTTAGCTAATAACAATGCTTTTTAATCAAAGTGTTGCAAAAGATTTATAGTCTTTAACATCAAACTCATTTAGCTGCTCACGCCATCACTCTCCTGTCTCCCGTTCTCACAGGGATCCTCAATTTGGGCGCTGATGATAACGTGCACAGTATTTATATGCAGAATAAGCCACAGTTTGTCTGATTGAGTTGTTTGTGTGTGACTGTCATGTTAAAATTTTTAAAACAGCCCAGAGAAACGCAGGTGGCGCTGCACAGTCAGGTAAGTTATGATCTCAGGGTAGTTTCTTCATGATAAAAAAAACATGGAAGTTTAGGAAATCATTTTAAAGAAGCTTGGGCTCTCTTAGAAGTGTAGGGAAATCAGTGAAAAAGAGTTGCAGAATCTCAGGCGAGGTTTTAAAATGAAAAGAGAGGAAGCAACTGTCCACACACACACACAAAATATGCCCGCTCCGGTGTTTAAACACACGTGCAAATTGCATTATGCATGAACACACGGCTTCTCCAGGTGCACAAAAACGCACCAAAGGTCTGTTTAAAAAAGGATTTATTTTGGGAAGTAATTCTCGCTGACTCCACACGCCCCTGCCAGTAACAATCTCAACCTCTTGTGCCTCCTGTATGATGTCCAGGAAAAATAACCTCAGGTAGAAGGAGTGCGATTCAAACTGACAGCCTTGAAACTGCTGGCAAACTCTACTGTGTGTCTTTCCTCTCGCACCAAGCGGATGTGAACCACATGTTCAAAGTGCACCTCCCCGGCAGAGATCAGACCAGACCTTAACTTGATTCTTTGTACAATCTCTCCTCACCCTTGTAACCCCCCGCCGTAATGTTTGAGTGCGTTTACACCAGCTGCTGAAACTGCGCGCTCTGCGTCTGACATTTTTGGTGCAGTAACACGTAAATGAAGCAGACGTGTGTGTGTGAGTCTGGAGAGCGGCCGGCAGACGTCTTTCATCCCTGCAGAGTTTGGCCGTCACACCGCAGATGTCCCGTGTTAACAGTCGCTTCGCGCGGACCGAACTGCGTCATTAGTCAGCCATTTATAAACAGACTTGTTCATAAATCCCTCATAGCCACAGTCAGGCGGTGAGATGAGGACTGAGAAGCGTTTCTGAATTTACACCTAAAACCCACATTCGACCCTGTGAGTAAATATACAACTTTAAATTGATTTCTCAAGAGAAACAGTGCTTTAAATAAACAAACAATAATTAGTTGCAGATTTTATTTTAGCTGAAGTTTTTAGCAGGATTAACCATTAAAAAGGATAAAATGTGCAAGATCTCAAATGATCTGGGCTCAGTGAAATGAAAAGTCCATTTGCCAACAGTGTTTTTTGTTCACTTAAGCCAATTGAGATGTGAATTTTCGCAAAGGCCATAATGTCACCGACCCCATCTGGAGCAAAGCCGGAGCACAGACACGCTGCCACTAAGGCCACAGTGTGATTGTGAGTTTGGAAGAGCAAACCAACAGTTGCTCTTTTTTTCTCCTCCCGTGACCTTGATTTTATTTTCTGTGGCAAACAATGCGCTTTACGCCAGCTGTAAAATCAACTACAACTACTTTTTCACCACACTCAGACGAACATGAATGAGAAGCAGATGATCCTGAACATTTTGCGAACACAGTGCTCTTGGTTTGCATTATTTTGACCGCAGATTTATAATGTATTGGCACGTGGGAGCCAGAGTTTTAAAAAGAAAAATCCCATTCCAGTTAAAGCAAAAGGTTGATATTTTGGGTAAAACATTTGCTGTCAGGCGCACATAGCTTTGCTTAGCTTAGCATAAAGACTGTAAACAAATGGGAACAGCTAGCTTCTGTCCAGAAATAACAAACCCCAGCAAGACTGCAAATTATTTAGTATTTTCCAAAATGTCAAACTTTTTTTTTTTTTTTTTTTTTTGAGAAACAGACACACAGGAACACACATACATATTCCTCCCACTCATATGGTGTAAAAGATATATAAGTTGCATTGATGGACACAATGCAGGCAGCTGTATGTGACAGTAAGTGTTGTGTATAGACAGGGGTAAAAATAGCTGCTCTTTCAGCTTGAATCTTAATGGTCAGACCTGTAGCTAAAACCGAAAACAGATGCCTAAATATGTTCCTCTCCCCGCTGTTCACATCAGCTTCTGACAGCAGTTCTTAGAAATTATCACAGTCCATGAAGATCAGACACTGAGGCATTAATGTTTGACTGCCCTGTTTGGTGTAAAAATGATAGAGAGAGATGTCGAGGAGGCAGCGACAAACAGTGAACGAACCCCTGCTGGAAAGACAGAATGAGATTAGTGCCTTCTAATGAATACATTAGCAAACCAGCAAATTAGAATTCAAATCAAATTCAAATCCCGTTGTTTCCTTTTGGGGGGTTTTTCCCTCTAAAATAAGCACATTCTTGGGGTCCCTGAGATCTAAAGTGTTACTGTTGGCGAACAGCATTTTCGATCTGAGAAACACTACAATTTGTGCCCAAAAAAAAGGACCAATTAATTAAAATCTTGGGATACATTTGTTGGTTTCTCCACATGAGCCTCCTCTGTTGCTCCTCCGCCTCGTCAATTTGCTTTGTTCGACTGAAGTGCACCTTCATGCTTGCCTTTGCAAATTGCAGTTTTTACTTAACCCGACGCTTAATTGCAGGCACATGCTCGAGTGGTCACGGTGCCCATCAGAGGCAAATGAGTCACAACAGCGCAGCGTAGATTATTCTGGAATCAGCAGCCGTGGTGCCAGGCTCCCACTCTAAGCTCCCCCCTCTGGTTGCAAACCAGAGCCGAGTCCATCTCTTGGGCACCGGCACCAGATGGCAGAGCCAGTAATGGCGCTGGGGGAAAAAAAAAATGGTGAGCAGGAATGAGGAATAGAGCGAGGAAATGAGAGAAAAGTCAGAGATTGGGAAAAAAAGAGAGACAGAGAGAGAGAGAGAGGATGGAAAGCGCCTGGGTTCGGTCTGATCATTAGATTTCTAAACTCAGACGGCTGTGGATGGATTTGCATAGCCTAGGGTTGGCAGTGGCCCACTTTCCCCTCGCTGTCTTTCTGAAAGACTGCCAGTGCATTCCATTATTTGTGTCAAGGCGGGTTCTGTGATGAACAAAATAACAGTGCTGGCACATAGTCAGAGTTTACGGTCTCTCCCCTCCCTCCCCCCGTGCTGGTGTTCACTGCAACTGGCTGATTCCTGAATCCAACCTAGAAATCTGCCAGGGAGGGAGGGCCAACGCCGAGCGGAGGGAGGCAGAAAACGAGGAATACGGCGAAGAAAGAAAGTGTAAGCAAGATGAAGAGAGAGAATGTGTGCGTAAAAAAAAAGAAAAAAAAGAAATAGAGAGATCAGTGCAGGACACACACTTTCTGCAGGCAGAGCTCGAAGGCCTGCATCTCTCTGAAGACCGAGGAGCCCAGCCGGAGACCAGCTCCCACGGTTCAAATGGCTTTGAGACATTTACCTTCCTATCTGGCTCCTCTGCGCTAACAGAAGAGGGAGGACACACAGACATGCACAGATACAGGCGAAGCTGGCCGAGAAAGAAAGATGGACTGCAGAGAGAGGCTGAAGTTCCCCAGAGCGATGAATTAAACAGATTATACGTCATGTCAGTGAATTTATGAAGTCTAGATTTGAGGCAAACATAGAATTTGAATGTATTTGTGTCACGACAATGTAACAAACGCATATGAGCAATTATGTGCTGCGTGTTTTAATAAAATGTGCTGCAAATCCAAAAGAACAAGAAAACTCATTCTTCCAGTGTCATTTTTGAGTTTTTCAGTTTAGTAGATTTACACCTTAAGAGTAAACTAACAGCCCACATTATGTATTCCTTAAGTACAAAATGCACATTAAAATGAAACTTGGACTGTCAGTACACACCACCCACTACAAGGCAATCTACAAGTGCTTTTGTATGTTCCCTTTAACTATTCTCAGTGCATAATATACTCTTAGTGAGCTAGTAATGTACTTGTATGCTCACTTTAGTTACTGCGCAAGTTACTGAATGTACAGAGAACAATGATGTGTACTGCTGAGGTCTAAATAATGACAGTAACTTAATGCAGAAGTGTACTTATAAGCTCTCGTTCAGTAAAGTGTCAGTTTAAAATACACATTAGTAAACTAGTACTGCACCCATATTCACTATTCACTATACTGAACTAGCAGTGTACTTGCAAGTTGAAAATAAGTGTACTTTTTGTTCAAAATCACATGGAAACGGCACTAGAGTAGCAGTATATTTACATGAGTGGACATGTTGAGAGTATAGTTTATGGCACAATTTAGTTAGTTAGTGCAAACTACAACAGATTGCAAACTACAGTAGCAGTGTGCTTGCAAGGGCAAAACAACAAACAGTGCATTAGAAGAGTAATATATTCAAATATACTCAGGTGTACTTTGAATTCTTGAATTCTTCGACAGTACACTTTTACCGTTTAATACGTAAAAGTTTAGGGATACTTTCGCTACGAAGTCACATAATGTAGGAAAAAGTATACCTAATATATATGAAAAGGTGGACAATTTACGAGTCCAAACAAGTATTAAACAAGTCTGCTTGCAAGTGTGGCAGTATTTTATCCAACAGTGCATTTACACATGAATACACAGGATTATACTTAATTTCATATACATGAGGTATATTAGATTTTTGTAAGGGTATTCTTCAGTGTGTTTGTGTGCGAGGCATTTACTAACATACTGGGTTTAAAATGCATGATGTCTTCTTATTTACTGCGAGTCAAAGCCCCTCCCTCTCTCGCAAGCATCTCCGGTATTTGGTGAATTACAGCAGCTGCATTCTTCACAGGAAGCTCTTGCGGCACAAGGCTATTGTTATTCATGGACAAGGTGTTTTCACTGTCTCTGCATATTTTGGGGGATTTGAATAACCGTCCTCCTGTGGCTCAGAATGTGCTGACCTAATGAGCCAACCTGACTGATTGACACAGGAGACCATCGGAGCAGCCATTCATCATCTCCTGCAGTGAATAAACATTGGATATTTCATCCTCCCAATGTATGCTTGATAATGGATCATTTTAATCCTGTTGGGGGGGCACCATACAAACTGCCAACACGTGCCTGACAATGCGTGATCGCGGTCCCACGTCTTACATCCACATGAGAAGGGTGCGGAGGCTGCCAAGACTTTTAAAAAATATGAAATGGTGATTGCTTTTGAGGTTCACAAAAGAGCTCATTCTGTTATAAAATTGCTGGTGGCAATACAAATTGAAGAGGGAAAAATGTTATTTCTTTCAAAAAGAAGTAACTTCAGCTGACAAGTTTGAGGAGACGTCTTTAGGAGAGCGATGAAATGAAGCACATGAATGACAATGTGTGAGTGAAACGCGCTGGATGCACTGGGTTTTTTTTTTTAATTATTTCTGTCGCTTGTGTATTCAGAGGAGCACATCAAGCTGTCACTTCACAAGATATCTTGGTGGAAATCACTGCTTTCCTGGCTTTGCCTCTAAGAGGTTGGATAGACCCAAACTTCCTACATCTGGCATTATCCTGTCAGAATGAAGATTAGTGGATAATGTGTGTTGCAGGTCCCAGGCATGCGACCGTGCAAACAGTTATTCTGGTAAAAGGGTTAAATGAGCACACAGGACGGCATTAGGCTGTTGCTGCATTGGTTCCTCATCGCAGAATCTTTCTTTCTTTTTTTTTTAACATTTTCTTTAGCCAAATAATACTTCTTTTCTTTAACCGTATTCATACAAACTCAGTTTTACAATTCACAATCTGCATACAGTTTCAAATCTCAACAGGTATTAACAAACGTTACTTTATAAAACATCTTTCCATATCCATATGCTTTAAATTTACCAGTAACTAACAAAATAAATGTACATTTATGGCTATTGGAGCCCGGGGTTTCTGACCCAACAGGTAAGGAGGGACAACACACACTGTCATGGCGTGTACAAAACAATTAACACATTACACACCACTCCAAACTCACTTCTATGCCCGTGAATTACATGTAAATATATCCCACACACAATTCTCATGTGTTTTTCTGCTTACATACAACACGAACCTGGTAAAAAGGTTAAATGAGCACACAGGACGGCATTAGGCTTTGCTGCATTGGTTCCTCATCGTTCCTCATCGCAGAATGTCGAGAGAGCCAAGAAGAGCGCAAAGCACAGTTCCGGACCGCTGCCACATGTCCTGTTGCCACCTACTGACATCTTTGGGTATTGCACCACTATAATTAGTCCATAATGACTGAATAAAAGCCCTTCAAACTTAAAATACAAACATCAGCAGTGACTGAAATACATTACCATTCTTTACAGTAGTTAACAATAACCAAAAATGTGACCACATCTTTCGTGTGTCACATGTGCACTCTTTCTTTCTTTCACAAAGAAAGTGGCTTCATTATACACAAACTGAAGAGGGAAAAGAGGCGCCGCAATTTCTCAAACAAATTTTACTTAGGACCCAGGGTTTAAGAACACTAGCGCAAGGTTAACTGAGCCAGTTTCAGGTAGAAAAAAAAACATTAAAACTGAGAAATCGGTCCTTTGTTTACTTAAAGAGCTGTAATTTAACACTTTATGTAGTGCTGATGCATGAATGTTTTGTTGCTGTTTGAAAGAACTTGCCTATTCATTTCCTTGCAGAAAGTTTGGTGAGAAGATCAAAACCACTCTCAAGTCTCTGAGTTGAATATGAAGATACAGATACCAGCAGATTTTGTGGCCTTCTGCATGGCTGGCTGTACGGAGCCAGGCTAGCTCTCTACCCCCGTCTACTCTTCATGCTATGCTAACTGCCTGACTCCCTGCAGGCTTTTGTATTCAGCCCTCAGGCCAATCCCTCCACATGTAAACATAGGAGTTGTAATTCACAAGACTCCTTAATCAAAGAAAAAAAGGGCCTGTTGATCAAAATGGCGGAACCCTGACGTGATACCTGTCAATGACTAGGCATGCAGAACATTTCATTTTTAAGTAACCCAGTGTATAAAATATGTCTTTCTCTTGCTGCAACATTTTAAAAAGAGAAGTGGATGCAACATTTGGAGTAAAAGTGCCTGAGCTGATCGCATTCCTGATTTTTCTTATGGTGAGATGTTGTCTTGGATGTCATGTAATTTACTTGGTTGCCAGTGTCATCAGAGATGACGTGTAATAACTGTTTGATGACGAGGGCCTACATACAGGTACCTGGATCGGCGGCCCTCTTGACTTCCCGTCACTGTGTTGACAAGAAAGTTTGCCTTCCCCACTCATGTTCTGATGTTCACTTTGTTAACCGTTCATTTCTCTCTGCCTGGATTGTCCTGCCTCAGCTGTATTAAATCGCAGTGCTCTAAAGCAGGTGAGTTTCTTTTCTTCACAGGTGCGTTTGGGTAGACTCCTGTAAGAATAATTTGAGCCCCTTTGTCACCAGGTGTAACGCAGGTTCCGATTGGCAGGGTGCGGCTCCTACCGTGAACGCCTCTCTCTGCGTTGTTGATTGTACACAGGACAACTGTTCATCTGTTCTTTGACAAGATGGACATTGCCATTAATGTAGTGATGCTGCCTCTTCCTGGGGAGCGGCAACATTGCCCCTCTTTCACCCACTCTGTCTGTCATCCTTCAGCTGTCACCTGGTTGCAGAGTCACTCCTTAATCTTCACATGGCGGTCATAATACTGTTTTCCTCTGGCGCTTGAGTGCAAGACTGTGGTTTAAGGAGCCTCTTTCATCCTTCCCTGAATTGGTCCAACTTGTACTGAACCATGGCCTGTTTACTGAATCTGTTTAGCAATTTTATGGTGATCGTGGGCCTTCATGCCTTGTATTGTTCTT
Source organism: Scortum barcoo (assembly GCA_023238725.1). Taxonomy (NCBI): domain Eukaryota; kingdom Metazoa; phylum Chordata; class Actinopteri; order Centrarchiformes; family Terapontidae; genus Scortum; species Scortum barcoo. The sequence continues at coordinate 18,489,413 of CM041543.1, forward strand.
AGAGGAGTTTCCTGAAACATTTTCCACCTGTTTTTGTCTTTGATGCATGCCCCAGTGGTCCTAAGCAGCTGCAAAAGGGTCCTGTTGAACTTTCTGCTGGATCTAGATGCCGAAGAGTGAGCTGACACCAACTTACTTTAGACAGTCCCTCCAGAAAAACACGATTATGCAATCTCATCGCATAATTCAACTTCAACGCATAATCAGCCAAAAATCTGCACATTTATGTTATGTTGTCTGTCCCTATTATGTGGTATTAATAATAATAAATAATTTTTTTTGTAAAACACGAACTTCCTTAGCACTTCTCTGATAAAGTGGTGGTAAAACTGGCTACGGAACTTGTTTGACTTTGGAATACTTATCAACGCAAAGGCATTTTGTAAGTTTCCTTTGTCATGAGCCATGTGTTTATTAAGAACTTAATTATTTCAGCACTTTCTCTCAACTATCTTGTGATGTAGTGTGCTTGCTTATCATAGGGTTGTGTCTGCGATTTAGGGCCAAGTCATTAGAAGTAGCTCTCAGATACCATCTGTCACCCATGAACTCTTGTACTATTACTCTTTACAGAGGCCACTGACGTCTTTCAGAGTGTTGGGGAAACAATTCCCGAATCACTTTTTTCATTTTATGACTTCACTTATTACTTGTCCTCTCTCTGAGCTTGCTGCTCGTCATTTTATGGTTGGCATGGTGTGAGTGGAGGTGGCAACTTCCTCGACAAGTTGAGAACAGCAACATGGCCACATCCTTTCCTTAAGCCTGACACTGCCTGAATGGTTTCTTTGACATTCTTCAGTGCATGCAAATACTCAGCGATGTCAAGTGGTATTCTTCCATCGATGTTGACTTTACCAGGCCGATATCTAATCTCAAAATGCCGCCAGCTCCCCAATTTTTCAGTTTGGCTACTCATTACATAGGTTAGGGGGTTCATGCACAAAAACCTCAGCAATTCCAAGAGTGCATCACAACAAGGAATAACCCTGGGCACTTTTAGAATTTGGTGCAAATTCAATTTTATCAGCTTGTCAAGGGCTGCTTGATGTTGCTGGGTCCACTGTATGGGAGCCTCGATCATGGCCTCCCTTCCCCTTGTTTGTTTTAGGCTGAGCTACTGTTGCAATTTTTCATTTTGCACATAAGCAAGCCTGACAGCTTGCGATCATCTCACAATTTCACTCAAATAACTCACATTTGCGCGCATGGCCGGCCGGACCTTGCATAGGATAAATTTTGCATCCTAAGGCTGCCAAAAGGTGCATATCAAATAGATGTCGTCCATAGCATTCCATATTGTCGACATTGTATAGCATTTTTTTAAGAACTCCTCAATGTGCGTGCAGGGGTTGAACGCATAATCAAGAATTTTTGCATCCCTGCTTACTGAGCTGGTCAACTTCCCTCGCGTCTTTTTTGTTACAACAATCACAAAAAATGCATTTTTCTGGAAGGACTGTTTAGAAACTTCTTAGACTGGAAAACATACAGTAGGCTTGCCCTTTATATCTTCAGCACTTCGATCCTAAAATCATTTTACCTTAGGGAGGCACACACCCATTTAAAGGCTGTTAAATGATGATTGATGAGGTAAGTACACCCATCCTGATGTACAGCATCCTCACTGGCACCTTCCAGTGCTTGTCTGGGCTCATCAGAGCAGTCTGAATCAGCGTGCCCCCTTCCACTACTTTGGAAACAATCTGTTATCCCCAAAACACCAAAAGCCAGGCCACTTTGTTGTATTTGCCCCCCTAATTTCCTTGCATCGGAGGAATGGGAGATTAGTTGACCAGCTGCGGATCAATCTGACCAGTCTGCCATTAGCCATTTAAGTGACAGCAGAGAGCTTCGAAGGGCAAGTTGTCCAGAGATGGAAAGTCCTCATTCTAACTGGAGGTCAGAGGGCTGCTAGTTTGTTGTACTGTGTAGCTCCTGGTGACCCCTTGGGGGCCTCACACAGCACATGCTCCCTGTTATAAGATAGCTCAGGAGAACATATATCAGCAAATACATCTTTCATTGCCTCTTCTGAACTGGAGAAGACGGTCAGGAGGAAATATCATACAGTTTGCCTCATATTCACTAACTCCTGGGAAAAGAAAATAGCAATTGAACAAATGGGGTCATGTTGTTTTTCAGTTCACTGAATCCATTACAGAAAGTGTGTGCAACAATATATTAACAAACGTGACTGTACATTACCAGTATTAACAAGTAGTAGCAAACTGTCCCGGCACAAAAGCCATATGTTACAAACTATTTGAAGATGCTTTGTCCGGTATTTCTCAGTTTGGGGACCTATTAAGACACCTTTTACATGAATTTAACTGAATGCAGCACAATCTATGTACAAGTAGCTTTGCATCACATGCTAAAGACAATTTGATGATATCTGAGTAACAAAAAGTTTTTTTTTTTCAGCTCTTTTAACAATGTCCCCTGAGACATTTTTTTTCGATGGAGCAAAATTTCATTTTTAAACATTTTAAAAAGGACTGCAGTTTTGATGTATAGAGATCATGTGCTGCACATTATGCACTGTTTCTGTTCATGTACCTTTCCTACTGCATTTGCATACAAACACATGTGCAAAAACTTCCATTCTTCCATCTTCCATCCAGTGTGTAGAAGACAAATTTCACTCACAGATAATGTTTTCACTCACTCTTGTTGTGCAATCAAATAGATAAACAGTTTGAAAATCTCATGTCAAATGGTTGGAAAAAATCAAAGACAGCAATCTTTCATTATCATATGTTAACTATTCAATAGTTAAAATAACTCATGTCTGTATATATTAGTCAAGAAGATCTATAGATTGGTTATAAAAAAGATAAAACTGCATCATTTTGTGTTAACTATTAAATAGTAAAATAGTTCAAAGACCTAATGCATTTAACTCACTTTTAGTAACTATCAAACAGTTAAAACAGCTCATGTCTAAATAGTTGAAAATAGTTAAGACTGCTGGTGTTTTCTTTGACTTATGCAAGCACATATCAAGTTTATAAACTATATGATTTATATAAAACATCTAGTGTAAAAATGGTTCAATGTTCAGGTTAAAAACAGATAAGTAAAAACTGCTCCTTTCTTTCATTCTGCTACACCATGAAATAGTTAGACTTCCCTTCCCCTCCATTTCTTTGAATTACCTGCTCTTGTCAGTGCAATTAGTTTGCTCCACAGTTACGTGTAATGCTTTCACAGTTGCCACAAATGGAGGAAAATGAAGTGAGCTTTTGGTTCCGTGTGTCTATCATAGCTGACGTAACCTTGAAATGGAAATTGCTCGGCTTAAGTACGATGAAGACAGACGACATGTGAGAGGTAAAGAAGGCTTTCGCTGAGCCCCCGGCACTCTGAGCAGAGAGCTTGAACTCGCCATACATGATGTACCTTCCACCGCAGGTCTCATAATTTCAAAAACCATATAAATTACACCATTTAAGGGATTGCAAAGCTTTGGAGAGCGGGTACAATGGATGATTGTCTCGCTGCATGGACGAACCAGTCTTTGTGTGGTGATGAATCTGTCTTTCTGCTTAAACACATGCAACAAAACACCTTCAAACAGCCACTTTTAAATTTTATAAACCACCGGCCGCTGATTCTCTTGTGTCGGTACTGCACTTGAAACATCGAACGCCGGTTGTTAAACTGCAGAGGAGGATGAGATGGTAGGAATGTGGATCATTGATTGGGACCAGCGCAGACTTGCCGCCGAAGAGAATACCTGCAAACGGGAGATGAAATCAACAATGGAGATAAATTGTGATTCGGGACACAGTCTAGAGGCAAATTGATTGTCAGGTTGGTATTTTCATAATCCACCCTCCCAACCCCCGTCCGTCGTAATAAATTGTCCACTCTTGACTGGTATTGATGCCCCTCAGCAAAAGGTACAGTGTGTGAAAATAAGGAAAAGAAAGAGAAATAACCCAAAGGAGACAGTGAGAGATAGAAAAAAAAAGAGTACAGAGGCAGACGGAGGAGGAATCTCATGGGGAGGAAGAGGGAAAGAAAAAGAGAGAGAGAGAGAGAGAGAGGGCAATGAAGATGGATGGAAAGCAGAGAAAGAGAAGAAGCAGCGAGAGAAGAGAAACTGTCCCCGCGTCCAATAGAAAATCTCTATTGACTTCAGCAGCGTGAAAACTTAAACCCTTTAAAGGATTTTTTTTCCGTCAATGCAACTAACACAGAGTGCCCCGACTTATCAGACAAGAGCCCGCTGAGCCCTTTGCCCTCACATTACAGATTTCCTACTCAGAGCAAATGGGAAAACTCAATCCTTTGTTTCTCCTCTCTGCGGGCCTGCAAATCTTTTTTCTGTTTACTGGATGTGTGTGGGGACTCCAGCATTATTGGTATATTGTATTTCCCTTTACCAGAACTGCTGCATGCATTTCGTCGAACACAGGCACAACAGATCGTGGCAGAAAGTTGGGCAGCGATTCAAGAGATTGACCCCTGACCCCCCTCATGGGCCTCTAAGGATCTTATCTCGAGCACCCATAGTGTAAAGGGACTATTATTATACTGTAACCTCAAAGGATCGAAAACTTATTGTTTTAATCAGCTCAGCTTGCTCAGCTCTTTCGGAGTTTGAACCCTTTTGGTTTCTCACATGAGATATTTCTGGTCTGAAGAGGGCTCATCTCTACTGGAGTAATGTGATTCAAGGATTTCAAGGGACTTAGCAATATCAGTCTGATGACAGTATTTATTATAAAGAGAAAGACCTCAATATTTGCAACCAAGCATCTGGGTGCTTTAATTATAGTTTATTTTTTATTCATGTGGTGTATATTTACAGACAGACCTGCATCTAACTACAAAAAGGAGTCTCTCTCTTTACATCCTTCAACAACCATTCATCCAGTCCACTTGGAAATGCAGCAATACCAAACGTGCATGTTTTAAATGGGCACTTGTTTAATGAAATAGCAACAGATAGGAAACACTTTATGGAAGCTAATGCTAAAATGAAGAAAGAAGATAAAGAAAAAGAAACAGTAAATTAATGGTTAGTTTTCCATTTTAGCGCATCTGAATGATTTCTGGAAGTTAAATAAAGTAAATGTGAAGCATACATACAACACATACTGTAGCGTAGCAGATTTTTGCCTCAGCTCCACGTAACATGTAAATCTGCCCCTGATAAAATTACAAGCAATTTAAACCGCATTAACTGTATTTGTCCACTTGGGGGCAGCAGAAATTAAGCTGTATGTACAACAATGACATAGCCTCACCTTTAAAGTTGAAATGTCAAACTTCTTGGTGAACAGGTGCTTATTTACTATCCAGCAGACACAAAACAACGTTATCATTCATTTGGAGACGTGTTTCCAGCCAACTGATGAACATAAGTCCATTATTTACTCTCATTTTAGCTTCATTTTAAGCTCCACCAACTCCTAAAGGGAAATATTAAAATATTTAGTGACTAAATGCTCCATTATGTTCACTAGATAATTGCTCACCTTGTCAGTCTGCTGTTTGCTGCTCAGCTCAAGTCGCTCCCTGTTGTGGCCAAAGAGCAAGAGTAGGATGACACCTTTCTCATACGCGTAGTTATCAGTTGTTCCATTAGTCCATTTTTAATGTCAAAATGTGTTTGTGTTAACGTTCTGGTAACGAGGCTACAAACTCATCTTCTTCATCCGCTTGGTCTGGGACCGGGTCGCGGAGGCAGCAGTCTGAGCAGAGATGCCCAGACTTCCCTCACCCCAGACACTTCCTCCAGCTCTTCCGGGGGACCCCTGAGGCGTTCCCAGGCCAGCCGAGAGACATAGTTTCTCCAGCGTGTCCTGGGTCTTCCCCGAGGCCTCCTCCCGGTGGGACATGCCTGGAACACCTCCCCAGGGAGGTCCAGGGGGCATCCGAAACAGATGCCCAAGCCACCTCAGCTGACTCCTCTCGATGCATGCGAAGAAGAGCAGCGGCTCTTCACTCCTCGAGCTCCTCCCGTGAGTGACCGAGCTTCTCACCCTATCTCTAAGGGAGCGCCCAGCCACCCTGCGGAGGAAACTCATTTCAGCCGCCAGCTTGTATCCGCTGATCTTGTCCTTTCGGTCATTACCCAAAGTTCATGACCATAGGTGAGGGTGGGAGCATGTAGATTGACCGGTAAATCGAGAGCCTTTCGACTTTCTTTCGACTCAGCTCCTTCTTCACCACGACGGTCCGGTACACCGACCGCATAACTGCGGACGCTGCACCAATCCGCCTGTCAGTCTCACGCTCGATCTTTCCCTCACTCGTGAACAAGACCCCGAGATACTTGAACTCCTCCACTTGAGGCAGGACCTCTCCACCCACCTGGAGAGGGCATGCCACCCTTTTCCGGTCGAGAACCATGGCCTCGGATTTGGAGGTGCTGATTCTCATCCCAGCCGCTTCACACTCGGCTGCAAACCGCTCCAGTACATGCTGAAGGTCCTGGCCTGATGAAGCCATCAGGACAACATCATCCGCAAAAAGCAGAGATGAAATCCTGTGGTTCCCAAACCGGACTCCCTCCGGCCCCTGGCTACGCCTAGAAATCCTGTCCATAAAGATTATGAACAGGACCGGTGACAAAGGGCAGCCCTGCCGGAGTCCAACATGCACTGGGAACAGGTCTGACTTACTGCCGGCAATGCGAACCAAGCTCCAAGCTCCTGCTCCGGTCGTGCACAGAGACCGAACAGCCCTTAGCAAAGGCTCCCGGACCCCATACTCGCATGGAGCACCCCCCACAGAATACCACGAGGGACACGGTCGAATGCCTTCTCCAGATCCACAAAGCACATGTGGACTGGTTGGGCAAACTCCCATAAACCCTCAAGCACCCTGTGGAGGGTATAGAGCTGGTCCAGTGTTCCACGACCAGGACGAAAACCGCATTGTTCCTCCTGAATCCGAGGGTCGACTCTATCGGCCGAATTCTCCTCTCCAGTACCCTGGCGTAGACCTTCCCGGGGAGGCTGAGAAGTGTGATCCCCCTGTAGTTGGAACACACTCTCCGGTCCCCCTTTTTAAAAAGAGGGACCACCACCCCAGTTTGCCACACCAGAGGCACTGTCCCCAACCTCCATGCAATGTTGCAAAGGCGTGTCAGCCAAGACAGCCCCACAACATCCAGAGATTTGAGGTACTCAGGGCGGATCTCATCCACCCCCGGCGCCTTGCCACTGCGAGGAGCTTGCATGAACTACCTCAGTGACTTCGGCTTGGGTGATGGACGAGTCCACCTCAGAGACCCCAGCCTCCGCTTCCTCATTGGAAGGCAAGTCGGTGGGATTGAGGAGATCCTCGAAGTATTTCTTCCACCGTCCGACAATGTCCCCAGTCTGAGGTCAACAGCTCCCCACCTGCACTGTAAACAGTGTTGGCAGAGTACTGCTTCCCCTTTCTGAGGCGCCGGACGGTTTGCCAGAATCTCTTCGAGGCCGACCGACCGATAGTCCTCCTCCATGGCCTCACCGAACTCCTCCCAGACCCGAGTTTTTGCCTCCAGGACCGTCCGGGCTGGCTGCGGCTTGCTTGGCCTGCCGGTACCTGTCAACTGCGTCCAGGAGTCCCACAGGCCAACATGGTCCGATAGGACTCCTTCTTCAGCCTGATGGCATTCCTTACCATTACTTCAGTGTCGGTGTCCACCACCGGGTTCGGGGTTGCCGCCACGACAGGCACCAGAGACCTTGCGTCCACAACTTCGAACTGCCGCGTCGACAATGGAGGCAGAGAACATGGTCCACTCGGACTCAATGTCCCCAGCCTCCCTCGGAATCTGTGAGAAGCTCTTCCGGAGGTGGGAGTTGAAGACCTCCCTGACAGAGGGCTCGGCCAGACGCGTTCCCAACAGACCCTCACAATACGTTTGGGTCTGCCAGGTCTGTCCAACTTCCTCCTCTGCCAGCGGATCCAACTCACCACCAGGTGGTGATCGGTTGACAACTCAGCCCCTCTCTTTACCCGAGTGTCCAAGACATACGGCCGGAGATCAGATGAAACGACAACAAAGTCGATCATCGACCTCCGGCCTAGGGTGTCCTGGTGCCACGTGCACTGATGGACACCCTTATGCTCGAACATGGTGTTCGTTATGGACAAACTGTGACTAGCACAGAAGTCCAATAACAGAACACCGCTCGGGTTCAGATCGGGGAGGCCGTTCCTCCCGATCACGCCCCTCCAGGTATCACTGTTGTTGCCCACGTGAGCGTTGAAGTCCCCCAGTAGATGACAATGGAGTCCCCAGTCGGAGCACTATCAAGTACCCCTCCCAGGGACTCCAAGAAGGCCGGGTACTCTGTACTGCTGCTGTCGGCCCAGTAGGCACAAACAACAGCAAGAGACCTATCCCCAACCCGAAGGCGCAGGGAAGCGACCCTCTCGTTCACCGGGGTGAACTCCAACACATGGCGGCTGAGCTGGGGAGCTATAAGCAAGCCCACACCAGCTCGCCGCCGCTCACCCTGGGCAACTCCAGAGTAGTGGAGGGTCCAGCCCTCTCAAGGAGCTGGGTTCCAGAGCCCAAGCTATGCGTGGAGGTGAGCCCGACTATCTCTAGCCGGTACCTCTCAACCTCCCGCATTTCGAGCTCAGGCTCCTTCCCCCCCAGCGAGGTGACATTCCATGTCCCTATTGCCAGAGTTTTGGTCCAGGGATTGGGTCGTCCGAGGCCCCCTGCCACGACTGCTACCCAAACCACATTGCACCGGCCCCTCATGGACCTTCCTGCGGGTGGTGAGCCTACTGGAAGGCGGGCCCACGTCGCCATTTCGGGCTGAGCCCGGCCGGGTCCCGTGGGCAAAGACCCGGCCACCAGGCGCTCGCCTGTGCGAGCCCCAACTCCCAGGCCTGGCTCCAGGGTGGGGCCCCGGTAACGCCAATCCGGGCGACGTAACGGTCCTTGATGTTCTTCTGTTCATGATGGGCTTGTGAACCGCTCTTAGTCTGGCCCGTCACCTAGGACCTGTTTGCCATGGGAGACCCTACCAGGGGCGTAATGCCCCCGACAACATAGCTCCTAGGATCATTCGGGCACACAAACCCCTCCACCACAGTAAGGTGGCGGTTCAAGGAGGGGCTACAAACTCCACCACAAAAAATAAATCTTTAACCGCCTGCAGTGATTCATGTGTTTTGCATACTAACCGCTCTGCTGATCCTCCTATCAATACACACCGAATCATTTCATGAATTGAAAACATTCTCGGTCCAACAAACAACGTGATGAGGCAAGTCAGAAGATCTGGATCTGGTCTGCGAAAGTGGGGCATCTGAATCTGAGTGCTTGGCTGGGTGGTGAAAGAGGCAACGCTCACATGCTCATGATCAGTTCAGCAGCCCCCTCCATCGCCCACTTCTCAAACCTCACCGCTCACGTCGCTCTCACCCTCTGTTTTTCAACCATCTCATACCTGATTCCCATCCTCCTCCTCCTCCTCCTCGCCTCTCACCTCCGTCGCCCTGCTGCATCCTCAAGCAAAGGCCTTGAGTTCCCTCCCCGTCCTCACGCAAGTTCACACGTGGCTCCTCCTTAACCTGAAGTCCACGGACACACTGCCAGCATGATTATGTCAGATTAGCCACTCGTTCTCATTTGACTCTCTTTCAGTCTGCCAAGTGCCTTTGTGTCTTACTCCGTCTATTTGCTTTGTTAAAGGAAAGAGGGCTGCATGGGAGAGGGGGGAAATCAAGGGATAAGGGAGGAAGAAAATCAGCCCATTGCGAAGGGCTGACATATGACGGCCATTATCGTTGTGTGATGGCCAATTATAACCGTCTTTTTCACCATTTGTGTTGGTGCAGTAGACAGGATTTCAAAGTGTAAGCGAAGTGCTGCCTCTTTAATGACAGTTTACAGTGAGTGTTTCTCTTTATCACAAAAGCCTCCGTCACACAAAGCCAAGAGTGTCAATTTAGCGCAGCAGCTTTCAGCCTTAAGGCAGTTGGCCACTAGATGCTATAAATGAGTTTCGTTGTCATTGCAGAGCTGCCTCGGTGACAGCTCAAAGTAAAAGTTGGAGGAAAAAAGGAAGCAAAATTGGAGTAAAGTCATCTGACATCATTCTAACAGTATAGTTTGGAAGTTATACTAGAAACCACTCTGATCAACGACAATGTTTAGTTTTTTTTTTGACTGGTTTGAGTTTATTTTTAGGTTAAAAATCCCGCATAATGCTGCTAATCCCAGCAGGCGAATCACATCTACTTTTAGATTTACATTAGAGAGGAGTTCTTTCTTTCTGCACTTAAGTTACATTAGCGAACCCTCGCCACACCAGGCCAAGATATCCCAGAGCGGGGGATCTGAATCTTTCCACTCAGGTGTCTTGACATTTAAATACAGGACGCAATCAAGGGACAAAATCCATGCAGCCTCCTACCGGTAACCCACTTTACCTTATTGCACAGAGCGTGCTCTGCTCCCCTCAGCCTGCATTCACAGAGAGTGCACATTCACTGCAGACTGTCGACGCTGACACTCTTAATGGTGGATTCAAACTCTGCCACTAAGGGACTTAATATTTGGAATGGAAAGGGAGGCTGAATCTTATATTTCTTTTTTTTTTTCTTTTAAAGTAAGACCTTCTACAGCATTCATTACATTAGAAGCCACTCTGGTGACTTGGGGACAGTGGTGCCTGAAGCTAAATGGTAACGTGGGCATGCTAACATGCTCATAACGACAGTGATAATATGCTGATTTAAAGCCGGTATTGTGCAAAGTGCAGCTGAGGGTGATGGGAATGAAAAGGATTATTGTCCATACACTAGGTATATATATATATATATATATATATATATATATATATATATATATATATATACCTAGTGTATGGACACTATATATATATATATATATATATACATATATATTTATATATATATATTTTTTTATTTATTTTTTACTCATTCACAGGCCATTATAAAATGAAATCGAAAACTGGCCAAGAAAAAGTTGAAAAGTTCCGTTTTACTCTCCCAAAAATGTTCACGATAAAACAAAAAAAAGGGTTTTAATCATTTTCAGACAGTCCCCAACCTGCGGGCTATTTAGATAGAGTCTGTATGTTTGTGTGTGCACGTTTGTGTGAAGAGGGCTTGAAGGAAATGAGACCTGCTGAGAGACACTGTAAATGAGTTTCTATCAGTCTGCTGACGGCGCCTTTGACGGCTCGAGATGCTGAAAATCCTAAATTAGGATCAATGACAAAACCTCCTAAACATTTACAAATCCCCTTAATATCACAAATCAGAGCTTACACTAAATCACAAGGACTCCGTCTCTGGTAATTGTGATTGCAAGAGCGGCATCATATAACATCACAATTGCCTTTTCTGATTAATTGCCCTCCAGATGCGTACTGCATATAGCCCGGCACTCAACTCAAGGACAGCCACCTGGCGTCTGCAGTGTGCTGTGAAGAGAGCTGCCTGCTCATCACTGTTTGATCCTGCCAGCACCAGCAAACCGGTGTTTTATCAGGACGGCTAATTATAGGCAGGGAGGGATGTGGAAATGGCATCCTGCCTCCAGAGGAACGCAACGTGCCCACACATTCATTTGTACACACACACACGTGCTGAGAGGCATCCGAGGCTTAGCAGAGGCGTCCGTGTGATTGTCGAGTGCGCACACACACAGGGACGTCACGGTTTCCTCTGAGGTTCACCACCGTCCATCCATCACGGGGGACAGGACAGCGAAATGACACGGCTAACTGCGCTGCTGTGGTTGGTCAGTGACAAAAACATTTCTCTGGCCCCAATTTGGGGCCCTTGAACTCTGTGGTCTTTGTTTGTATCCTCCCGTAACCCCGTGTTCCTCCACTGTACTGGAGATTTGTGGAGGTTGAGTCTAGTTTGGGGCGGTAAACATCTCACCGGGCTTTGGTGAAAGTTGCTCTTGCATGCAGAGGTTACTGGAGTTCACCTGGGGCTGAGTTACCTCATTATTTGATGAAAAATAAAAAATAAAAAAAATGAGCCCAGTCAAAAGAATAGTGCCTTTAGCTATGACAGTAACAGGAATAATAATGATTGTTTTGGTATTATTCACAGTGATAAAATTCCTGTATAAACTAGGAAACTTTGGCCAGACAAATAGTACACTCCTAATCATCAATAATTAATAACAGCCTAATTATTTGCTGTTTTTATCTAAAATGACTATTTGTTAGAGGAAGTTAATCTAATATGACAAATAAGGTAAAAAGAAAACTCATCAGCACAGCTAGAGGGGCACACTTTTCAGTTTCGGAACAAAAACGTCAGTGAAAGCGAGGCTCCGCTCAATATAATTACAGAAATTTAGCAGCTGAATTATCGGCTCCAAGCTCCAAGCGCCGAGCATCACTTCTCATCAAAACAGAAAAAGTGTGTTGGCGGCCTTCAAAACATCCTCCCATCCGTCTTTTTTCGGGTCGCCCTTTTATTTGCCAATCACTCGGTGCAGGTTCATGAGTAATAAGGTCTGTGCGGAGCTGAAATGAAAATAATCCTCAGATTTTGTGTGTGTGTTGTGTTCTGCACTCTGGCGGCGTCTCAAGGATGTCGGCAGACGACGCTCCAGCCTTGGATGCCGACATCGGGGCAGGATTTCGTGAAAACGCTACTCATACAGTGAAGCTTCTTTCACCTTCTTTGAGCTCATTTTTCCCGTGTTTCCTCCACGCCGGCATGTTGCAGAACTCCTCCTCTAAGCGCAGTCACGTCGTATAAATTATTTTAAGTAATTTTCACGGTCACGATAGAGCAGTGTGAGGGGAACTTGGCTCCCCTCTTTGCAGCAGAGGCCTTTATAGGGCCCCCTTTGTGAGCAGAAGATGGAAACATTGATGTGTGCCATTCATCTTCATGTCAGAGGTGTGTGTATGTGCGTGTGTTGTGTTCTGCAAATGCATGCGCGTGTGTGCAAGTGATGTATTTTATTGATAGATGTTCTGACAGCGCAGTCGTCTTCCAACCTGTCTGAGGAAGAAGAGGCAGCCTGTTCTGATTTGTGAAGAGCTCAGAAGCTGCAGATGTCAGAAACTAGAACAGCGAGTGGTTTGCGAATCTCTCTCTCTCACCGTCTCCGTCTCCTTTTCTGTCCATTTTATTCATAAGCACACAGACACAGGCAAATTTTCTATTCCCTTACCCAAACAAATATCTACTACTGACTGAGTGAGTGAATGAATGGCTTAGAGGAGGCCAAACGTTCGGAGGAAAGTTTAAATTGCAATGCGGTTGTAGCTGAAAGATAGTGCTTTGGTGCACTTGGGAGAACACTGAAAGTCTGAAAGATGAAATGAAGTTTATGGTGTTTTATTTATGTTTTAGGTGGTTATTGGAGTGACGACCAGCTGGAGAGACTTGAGGCGTCCAGTAACTCGGGTTTGTATCTCAGTTACAGTTCTTCAGGAGTTAGCGATAAGTGATGGGTACATTACATTTTGTTTTAAGATTGGGGGGAAAAAAGTGGGAAACTGCTTCAATAATGCATCCAAATGCAGCACAGCCGTGACCTCCATCGCCAACAGCAGACCACACCCTCATCATGGGAGTCTTAAGCAGTGACCCCATCCACAGTTCAGCTCTGCCGTAGAGGCGTCAGAAATGTAGATGGAAACCAACTGTTAATCCAGCGCAATTTGAAAATGAAAATGTTGAAAGGTTTCTGAGTTTGCATTAGTGTAACATTCTGCTCTCTGACTCACGTAAGAGTCGTCTATCACAGCCAAGTCCTGCTTTCAAAACATGTTGGAATAAAAGGAATGAGCATTTTGCACCACTGTCATCCAAAGAACTCCACTTTCACGGTTTTGACACCAAAAAAAAAAGGTTAAAAGGGTTTTAAAAGCTTGAATATGTTTGTGAAACAACCTTTATTCACTTTAACTTTATGGGCGTCAACATCACCCCCAGCTGAGAATATATCTGGGCAAGGCGGTCCAAACACACTGATGTATTCATTCATACATTTAAGCTCTGGGCTCTTAAGCTGCCAATCCATTCGAATAAAATGACCAAGTTTTGATGTAATTTGCCTTCCTTATATCCTGTGCACTGCATTTATGTAATCACCGGGGCACTCTTGCATACTGTTTAAGCATATCCAAATCAATTACATTGATTTTGATGCTTAATTAGTTTGTTTTAGTAACAGTAATGGGGGTAGCTGGGTGTAAAAGAGCGCTGCCTCCATAGTATGAAACGCTCAGGATGAATAAAAGAACAGGGTGAACAGCTTTATACTCTGAAGAACTGAAAACTCGGAGCAGGAAGCTGATTTTTCTCTAACATTTTTATGCACCGTTCAGCCTATCTTTACCAAGCCTGTAAATAATGTCAGCCAATGCTAGGGTGTCTGTTTAAAAGACCTTTCACATATATCAATATATTTCTGTCTGGAACATATTGAATACCTCAAAAACTCATTCAGCGCCAGGAGCACAGATGAAAAGTGTTTGAGTTTGACCTCAGAGAAATATTTAGAGTCAAGGAAACACAAGAGCATATAAAAAAAAAAGAAAAAAAATCATTCAAATTCAGATTGCACACTAACAAGCCAGTAGTCTGCAATAAGTTTTTCACTCTCGCGGTACACAGTTTTCTCTGAATAATATTATATCCTTGCCCTTTTGCTCTGTTGATTCAGTTGTAATGAGCTGCTTTAATATGCCCATACAAACACAGAGGCCCTGAGTTAACTGGATGTTTTGATGTCTGGACTCCGAATGCAAACATGGGAAAATTAATTTCTGTGATAGGCAGTTTCCTTTCGGAGGAGGCAGGTGGGGGGGGGGCGGCGGGATTGATAAGAGGAGATAAACACCTTGGAGAGTCATAGGATTAGGATACACACAGGATGAGGTCCGGATTTTTTGCTTAAAACTAGGTGTTGATGAACACACATACTTGTTCATACACGTGGAGAGGTGTGCTTCTGAAATAAGCTCCACATAAAAACAACACAAACACACACACGCACATGCAGTATAGTTGTTTGTTTGTTTATTTGTTTTTTTCTGCATCGTGGTTTGTGCTCTATTAGGAATTCAAATGCATCTGCCGCAGCCCCCCAAACTGTAACAGGCGTATAAACCCCTGATACTCTTGTGTCCTTCTCTAGCTTTCCATTCTGCTACGGTTACATTGCTTGCAAAATCCACACGAAAGCAGAGTAAGCAATGAAAGCCTTTTATTAGCACAGCTGGTGCCCAAATATCCCGTGAAATGGTATTTAATATTCTCTCCCTCTCTCTCTCGCTGAAGAGATGCCACCTCATTTCCTTTGTGGTGCTGTAATGCAGAAAGTCAGGCCTGCCCGTGCTTACCTTGAAGGCTTGTCACATCCCGCTCTGACGTAAGGTTTTAAAGGCTCTTTTAGTTTATGTGTGATTCCTCCGTTTGGCAGCCAGCACATTGACACGTTTCAATTGACAGTTAGCGAAACCCCGTACAGCAACTATGCAACCGTAATTAGGCGCAGCAGGACTGTCAGACCTTCAGATTTCTTTACGTGTTGAGGAGACTGTAATAAGAGAGACACTCTGCATTTAAAGGTCCTGTATGTAACATTCAGAAAATGCTTGTTAATGTTGACACCTCTGGGCTTTAAATCGATTGCAATCAGCGTGATGTACACAAAACTGTGTACTGTACTGTGTGGAAGCCTAACTGTAGACTAACTTTATCAGCTTTGTTGTGATCGTTGCTGTATTTGAGGTTTACACTCCAGCTACCCTAACCAAACTCACTACCTGAGAGCGTGACATAACCCAAACATGTCGCGTCAACCTCAACCTTAAAGCTTTATTTTCTCTGGTAACATTAAAAGTAAAAACATATGGATTGAAAATACCTCTGCAAGTTAGGCAGCCAAACCTGGTTATGTGAGAGTGAAAAAATATTCTGGTTTTGATTTGTCCTTATCATGCATATGAGGAACCACCTCTGCACTGCACTGCAAACCGACCTCAGACTTTTAAAGCAGCTCAATGGAACTTTTAATTTTGTGTTGATTTTGGCGGCCCCTGTGGACAAAGGCGCTAATGTCTCACCTCACTTTAGGGTCCCAGAAAAACTCAGCCTGGTGGCCGGCATTAAAAATAACTTTTAGAAACTAACAAAAAATAGGCATTGCTATTAAACTGAAACTGTTTCATAACCTGTTGAAAAAAACTCCATAGAGCCAGCTGGAAACATTAAAAAAGCCAGCTGGAGGCGGTGTTTTTGCCAAGTCATGGAGCCAGTGTTAACTTAATGAGTTAGCCAGCTGTAGGAAAAAAAAAAAAAGTGGCATCAAAAGTAGTCATTTCAGATGGCTAGGTTGCCTGCAAGAAAGGAGGATGGCTACTTCTGTCTACTTGTCTGAAATCAAGGATGTATTGTTTTGAAGAAAGGAGTATTGTTGCCAGTGCAGACTGCATTGTGTGCCATGTGAGAATGGCGGGGCTTGATAGGCCTTGAAAAAATAATCTTAAGTCTACAAATGGGCGCCGCTGCACTGTGGTCCTGCGAGTTAAGCCCATTGCATGTGTGAGTCCAATTGTCTGGCTCTCGCTAATAACAGAAGTTTTGAGTCTTTCTTTGAGCACCTTTTCATAGATAAGGCATGGTTATTTTTCAAGTATAGCATTTTTTGTGTAATTCGTATTATATCTGGTGGGCAAGAGCAGCCAAACTCTATGACAAGCAGCATCGTCATTCAGCCATTCAATGTGACCAACCTTGAGTTAAAGCACAATAACTGCTGGGCATGTCAGCACTAAGACATTTGTGAAAGTGTCACACTAAAGCAAGTTAAAAAAAAAAGTCAGTCAAAGTCAGATTTTCTTTTTTACAGAAGGAGAAAGGTTGTTTTTCTTCTTATTTCCCTCTGAAGAAGATGGGAGTGTGTCTTCGGTGGTGTCTTTGTGACCACTGGGTCTCTTTTATTATCTGGATAAAACCATGCAAAAATGTGTATTTTAGTCCAGCAGCTCCTTTTGTTGATTCACCGCCTCTCCAAGCCCTCCCATGTCTGTGCCAGTGTTTTGCAGAGCTGTTAACAACACTCCTACAGTCTTGGTGAAAAGCATGTGCGAGGCCATATAGACCTATAACTATCTGGAGGCAATGGGCCGGAGAGAGGGATGACTCACGTCGACGGCAGAGCTCGTATCACTCGCGGTGTGAAAGGGGGGGCATCGCCTGAAGGGGATGTGCCGTAATATGTGTAAAAATCATTAAAAGCCGGGAGAATGCTCTGCTTGGCGTGAAGCACACAGCACACATACTGCACAAAAACTACACACGTTTGCACAAAACACAGACACGAACAGCGCACACAACTCTATCTTTCCCCAGCACACAAGCTGTCTCCACAGTTTGCAGGGCTTGAACAGGACACCTGAATAAACTTTGCTCAAGGTTTAGGAATAATATCTCCCTGCTATCCTAATATCTGCAGCCATGCCTCCGTCATTCGAAAGTCATTATATGTATAAATATGCTCTTATCCAGTCTGGGGAGTCAACTCAGCAGGCCTTTATTTAAACACGGACGACTTTCTCCCAAGGCCAGAGGAGGTGAACACATCCACCAACCTGTTACCACTTTGGGCCGCTTTGCACGCCTTATTTGGTGCCGTTGAATCAAACGTTGGTCCGTTTGCCCCCCACCCCCTTCGCTTTTGGCTCCTGTCGGGTGTGGAGAACGCTCCAATCAAATCAGATCTGCATGAAGCAACAGCTTCGCGGCCGGCCCTGACACAGGTGATTTCACGCCACTTTCATGTGAATCCTGGAGAGAGTAATTTAAGGTGAGAATCCAATCAGGTAAAAAATAAAAAATAAAAAGCACTGTCTCTTAAAAACCCATAATAAATTTGATACTGATTGTTTTTGGCAGCTGTGATTTTCCTGCATGTGTACAAATGCATCCAAGCCCATCACTTTGTAGTTTTAAAGTCACAGTGAAATTAAAAATAACTGCCAAATGTGAACTATTTGCACACCCCGTACTTTTATTTATCGCACTTGATGGAGGGAAAAGAAGTTTTTTAGAGGATACAGATTGTGTGTGAGGAGGTGTACAAAGATATCCATCTATTAACACAATCACAGCGTCTTGGGACCCGCTGCCTCTTAAAGTTCAATGACTTGCGACGTCGTATGATAGCGGTAACCTTTTCCTAAGACACAGCAGATGCATGCCCGTGTTTGTGATTCTACCCTTTTGAGAAATCCATAATTTTTGACAGCTCAAGATTAATAATGTTTTGTCCAATAAACAGCTGACCAGAACAATTGTGTGACTGATTACAAATAGCCTGCTTAAATGCCACTGTCAGTTGTTAATGGGAAAAAAAAAAAGATGGAGATGATGAAAAAGCTGCAACGCAACTTCTGATTCAGAGCAGTCCAAACAAACTGAGGCGAGGAGAGGGGAAGCTGTAAATCCTGGGAGGGCTCAAATTTGATATCCACAGAAATGAAGAATGATGGTAAGAGATAGGAGTGTGAAGGATATTCTGGGGACGGGGAAGCATATATTTGGCTGTTAACTAATAAAAGTGTTCAAAAGTGACGCTGATTTCCTCACGCGCTGCAAGCAAACGTTTGTGCGAAGCCAGGAAATGAGGCTGACCTGCATTTTTTTGATGTAAGCCTTAACATCGGATGACATCATGGGCCTGAGAGGGAGCTGTGCGGGTTGGAGCCTCCAGTAAATTCTTCCCACTGAAGTTACTCTACAGCTCTCCAGGGGTGAGAGCAGGTAACTAAAGAGTGATGAATGATCGAAGAACGGGCTGATATAGTTCCTGCTGGTGATCTGTATAACTCTGAATTTAAAAACCCAAATAATTCACTTCCCACTCAGAGACACGGCCGCCTCAGAGGAGCTGATTTCTGAGCTGGATGGACCTCTACTGACATCTAGTGGCGTGAAAAGTCAACTCGAAGGTGATGCTGCAGGGGTGGAAGAAATACTTCTGTAATGTTGTAGTGCAGCAATGTAAGTCCTGCAACAAAAATGTTAATTAAGTAAAGGTACAGGAGCATAATCAGCAAAATGCAGTTAAAGTAACAAAAGTAAAAGTACTTGTTATGCCAGGTGCCCCCTTATATAGACTGTAGGATTATTATAACTGATGAATTACTGTCGAATGGCATTTCTGCTGTGGTCAGTCGAGGTGGAGCTGTCTGTGTCTTAAAAACAAGAAAGACAAAGGAACTTGTGCAACATTAAAAATATATATGAAAGTCGATTTTAGAAAGTTTTTCAAACAGGTTTGTTTTTGTTTTTGCATAAAGTTGAGTTTTTTCATTTTCAAGCAAAATAAGAAGGAAAATATGCAAAATAACGATAGTTATAGCTGATAATAGAAGATAATGCCCACCAAACTATTCTAACTACAATGTGTAGGGAGAAAATAACATAAGGTCTATTGCAAGAATATTATATACTAATAGTAAAGTTAAAAAAATAAATAAATAACAGCACCATAATACAATACTGGCACATTATAATTCCACATACAGACTTTCAATACTTATCCCAACCACTGGTACCATCAGTTGTAGTTCTGATTGTCAAACTTGACATTACCACTGAAAATGTAATAACAAGTCTTCAGATATTATTCAGCAATAAGATGCATTATTGTACACACATATAATCATTTTAATTTACATTTAAAAACATATGTGTTTAAAAACGTTTGCTGATTATTTTTCTGAAGCTTAGCCTAAATTATTAGCCCATAACATTTAAACTAATACCCAGTTATTATATCAAAATAATGACTTAGTATCTCAAAATAATGAGACATTTTTCAAACGCAAACTCTCAAAATATTAACCAGTTATTTCAAAACAATGACTTTATAAATCGTTATTGGTTGATACCATCTCAAACTACCAAGTTAATATCTCTACATTATGTTATTATCTCAAAATAACATGTTAGTATCTCACATAATAGCTAAGTATCTCAGATGAACGTGTTAGTATATAAAAAATGATGAGGAAACTTTCCAAAAAATATTTAGAAACATCTCAAAATGATGTTTTATTTTGAAATGCTAGCTCATTTATTTCATTATTTCATTATTTATTTTTCATCTCTTAGAAAAGCGCTCATCAGCCTGATAAGGTCTTAAATAAAGCACATAGAGTATTTCAGCAGCATCATCTCTCAGCGGCGCTGCTGCTGCAGCACACTGTTGTTACGTACACGCTGGAGGAGGAGGGGGCGGTACTTCCGGCTGTGTCCGTGCGGAGGAGAGGCGTCGTCAGAGGAGCGTGCAGCATCCTACAAAGATACAAAGAAACACCATGGCCGACATCTCTCTGTACCTCACCAACGTGTCAACGTGTCTATAGGAAGGAGCGTGGAGCAGGTCTGTGATCAGCCTCCATCACCAGCACACTGTGTCTTTGTCTGTTCCCTGAGTGTGTGTGTGTGGGTGTGTGTGTGTGTGTGTGATGCCGCCCAGATCTCTGTTGTTGTTGTTGTTGTCCCCTCTCCCCTCTCAGCTGTGTCATGTCGGTGTGCCTGGTCATGTGTGCCTGGTCATGGTGCTCTTATGAAATGGAGATGTTCATATGCATAATGCAACACAGTCTGCACCCCACCTGCAGGCCACCTCAAGATGACACCCTCCTTTATGCCTCTTTTTGCATCTTCATCCCTTTCTTGTGATGCCTTCCCAGACTCAGAGCCGTCATCCGGGTAAGGACTTTGAGAGCGTGGAGCTGGGGGAGCTGGTGGACAAAGGGGAAGAGGAGGATGAGGAGGAGAAGCAGCAGCAGCAGAGGGAGAAGGCGCCCCGCAGGATCATCCACTTCTCTCCAGCGGGGAGACGATGGAGGAGTACAGCACCGACGAGGAGGAGGGAGAGGACAAGGAGCCGGAGAGGAAGGACCTGCTGTCCTCCCCGGTCGATGCGGTGAGGGTGAGGAACGGTGGAGGGGAGGGGGTGCAAGGCGGTAAATGAGGGCAAGGGAAATGAGGTGTGTGCGCGAGAGAGGGACGGGGAATTTGTGCGTTTGTGTAAATGATTCAAACAGGGAGCAAAGGGAGACGGAGATCTCTCCCTCTTGACTTTACGTTTCTGTGTCCGGCAGTCGAAGCTGACCTGGGGGCCGTACTTCTGGTTCCACATGTGGAGAGCCGCCACCTCCACCATCTCAGGTTTGTTCTGGACTTCCTGGTATCATAAAGTGTCGTCAGCAACACACGAACGGTCTAATGAATGATTACAGCTGCTCATTAATCACACACACACTGTTTGGACTGCTGACTAGCCCAGTATGTTTCAAATCTAACATGTAAGTTAGATAAACCTCAAGACAGGAGTTTTGATGCAACATGTAATTCCCATATTGCATCATGTGCAGGTATGAGATGCAGTGTGGTCAGCAGCATCTGTTACCCCCTTCAGTCTTTATATTTTCCTGTGTAGTGTCATAAAAATGTGTCCTGAGCGAGCAGTGGTGCGGTCGACGCTCGTTTCTGATGCACCACTTGGTTTTGGCGAGCGAGCAGCTGAGTCCTCAGATTTGTTGTCGCCGTGGAGGCAGCTGCTTTGTTTTTACAGAGTTGGCAAACAGCCTTGACTTTGCCTGTTGGAGCCCGTAAATATTTCCACACTCCTCCGGCGTCGTGATCATCAGCACGGCTTCACTTGTTAGTGCCCTCCTCCTTTTTTTACTTATCAGATTAGTTTGCTGATAGTTCAGTAGGTCAAGCCGACTGTCACCTGTTCGACCACGAGGCAAACTACCTCTGTTTATTGTTTATTGGTTATCAGGATCTCCATTAGTTGTGCCCTGGAGCACATCATTGACATTCAAAGTTGTTCAAGTATGAGTTGCAGTCCAACAAGAAATGTTACTGACATAAAAACATTTAACAACAAGAAGAAAAAAATGTGAAACTAGTGTAATTTGCGGTTAGTACATCAACATCTTGCCTCAAAAACTATAAAAAAACTATTCTTTTTGCATTATAGTTTCAAACTTAAATACAAATTTCAAGTTACAAGGTACATTCTTTGTAAGAAATCCAACTTTTTTTTTACTGATGTAGCTTTAATATTTAAATTCCTCATGACTCTCCAGATTCTTTTTATATTTTATTCATGTGATTATGTTGTTTTTGCTTCTGCAGTGAGTCCAAGTGTCATCACTGTTTCACCCTGTTCCACATCAAGGACTCCACTCATGGTTCTTAAGATGTTGTATGTATGATTGGCTTGTAATTAAAAACTCCACCCAGAGTTAGTATATATATATATATATATATATATATATATATATATATATATATATATATATATAAAGGTATATATATATAATATATAAAAAGGTTATCATGACTGCTACACTGTTAAGCTCAGAGAGGGAGACTAGACTAAGTTAAACTTGTTGTGTGTGGTACAGGCCCCCAGATTATGAAGATAATGGATACCTAATTCTTTAAATTCCTAGGTTAAAATCAATGCAAAACCTTTTTTAAAAAACGCACAAGAGTATTTTTAAATGAAATATTGTGCTGCTGAAGCTGCAGACCTGTCTATATTTTGGAGAACTTTGTCTAAATTTTGTGAAAATCTGAATAATAGATGCTGCTGATGGTAAACCAGGATTAGTGAAGGTAGTGGAGAACTGGAACAAGGATTTCATTTCTTGCACAGATTAAATGGTACTTAGTTGTTAGTTGTGTGTTTTAATTCAAAGGAGTATTTCCCAATTCATAATGAACCTGGGAATATGGTCACTAATGTCTCCAAACAGGGCGCTGCATCACCATTTGATAAAATTTTATTTAGACTTTTATTTTAGATTCAGTTCTTACTTATTCTCTTCCAGCCTGCGACTACCTGGGGGAGAGGATGGCCTCCCTCTTTGGGATAACGTCAGCCAAATACCAGTACGCTATCGATGAATACTACAGGATGAAGAAGGAGGTTTGTAGTTATGAATCCATGTCACCATGATTTTGTGTTTCTTTACCAGCTGATGTGACTTTTTTTTTTTTTGTGCACCTTAGAGGGAGGAGGAAAAAGAGGAAAACCGGCTGTCAGAGGAAGCGGAGCGAGCCGTCGAGCAGCTGCAGCCCGAGGAGGACGAAGACGAGGCGATCGCCATGACGGGCCAGCCGGACGGAGCCTCCGCTCAACCCGACGTGACGTGACCTATCGGGTTGAGGATGAAAGTCAGCCCCCCTCGAGCACCTTCAGAGTCCCCGCTATCGTCACAGCGACCTAACCGCCCACCTCCGCCCCCAACTAAGAATGGACGTTTTGCGCTTTAATGTCTGTTTGTTTGTTAAAGAAGGAACACCATCTTTTCTCACCGAGCACCGTTTGGTTTGTGTAGGCTTCAGATGGGCAGTGCTGCTGTATTGTGGGTGTTAGTCAGTGGCGGGGGTTATTCCTCCGACCACTAAAGTGTCCCTTTGCAACGGCGTAGCGACTGATAAACTCACTGCTGGGTAACGGGCCAACGTATTTGGGATCTGTGGTCACATTAGAATAACTTTATGTGTTACGAAAACAAACATTATGGGAGAGGAAATGTGGCAGAACGTGGTTTTCCATTTTGGTTATCACACAATCCAGCAGCTTTTCCGCCATCAGTCGCTACGGTAGCCTCCCACATTTGAACGTCTGCTGTGGCGTGAAGGTTTAGTGTTGCTCCCCTGTGCCTCCGACGGACCGGACACTGTGCCTGAATCACCAATACAGCCAAGTCCGTGACAGATCCGGACGAAGCTCATATTTGAAAATGATTTAAAGTGTTTGAGGATGTACACACACGCAAAAAAAAAAAGCCTCTGACTCAGCAAGTGCTCTCCGCTTTAGATGCATTTTCAAATGTTTGATGCACGTAAAACGGCCGCTTTGTCCGGATCTGGTTAGACGGGTGCGTTCTCGATACACCTGGCTGCACCAAAGAGCTGGCCGTTTTAACACTTCCCTCACCTGTTTTATGTGTTTTGTTTTGTTTTTTTTGTATTAATGCTTATTAAGCTTGTATTGCACGTAATGTCTGTGGAACTAAGAATGAACGTTTTGCGCTTTAATGTCTGTTTGTTTGAGCACTGAGCAGATTCAGCCTTGGTTATCAAATCATCTGTGAGCCACGAGACGGACTGACATTTTGTTTAAAAAAAAAAACAACAACCAATGAAAACAGGTTTTGGTGCTCTTTGTTGCTCTGATTATCTGCCTTATCTACTATGGACAGTGGATGTGTGTAAGCCTTTCATAATGGCAGGGAGCATTGTTACACTCAAAAACAAAAAACTTGTAAACTTACATTTTTAACTGTTTTTAGTACAGTTTTTTTATATTTAGGTATTTATTTTACTAAATTGACACTTCATTTAAGCATTTTTTTCTATTGATTTAATAACACTATAATGAACTGTTAATAAAACCATAATTATTGTCTGACTTTTATACTCGTCTCTTTGTCCCTTTGTCAAAATATTATTTTGAAGTTCGGCTTTTTTCAATGTCCAAATTAAAGTCTTTTTCTTAGTCAGTGTTGGCAGCGCTGCTGTTTTGTCTGCTCGCTGACAGACTCGTTGTGGTGCTACAGTGCGAGCGATGTGAGGGATTGTCTTTGTCACTGGGAACAAAGAGCCTGTGTTTCTCTGTGTGCAGACTGCTCTGAGGTCAGAGACCTCGTCCACCCGCAGCACAATGTGTCCATTCTCAGGTCAGAGCGGGTTCCTGTGGTCCCGAACGCCCTCCACTGCAGGCACGCCTTCGCCCATGGTGACGCACACAGCAGTCAAACAAAACACGCTCTAATCAGAATGACAACATGCAAAGTAAAGAAAGCTGGTACAGTCTGACAGTGGGATGCATATTACAGTCAGTGAAGATGTTGGCCTGGTTAAAAAACACTTAAAACATTTCACTTGTTACATCAGTGATGAAGAGAGTTTTTAACACAACATGTCTCCAGACTGTAACGCCAAATTTTATTGTGACTTCAGTAATCACAGTCAATCAACTAAAAGGTAGTTTGTTTGTTTTTTTCAATTGTTTTAAATGAATAATTTCACATTTTGGGAAATAAGGTCATTTCCTTTATTGCTGGGAGTCACATGAGAAGACGCTCCTCTTGTTTCTGTGTTTAACATAAAAATTGGAAAGGGAAACATATCACTTGACTCCTGAAGGTAATAAAATTAAAGCTCTCTAATTATCATGCTATTCCTGTTTAATCTGTGCAAAAAACAACATGCACCAGGCAACGAGCATAGACCCTGAGATGTTATTGCACCATAACTCTGTAAAATTAAGATTTTGTTGCCTCTAGGTAAAGCCAGGCTATCTCTATCGCTGTGTTTCCAGTCTTTATGCTAAGCTAAGCTATGCAGTTGTTGGAT
The DNA here is from genome assembly GCA_023238725.1 of Scortum barcoo. Taxonomy (NCBI): domain Eukaryota; kingdom Metazoa; phylum Chordata; class Actinopteri; order Centrarchiformes; family Terapontidae; genus Scortum; species Scortum barcoo. The sequence continues at coordinate 18,514,799 of CM041543.1, forward strand.
CTCGCTGCATATTTAGCATACAATTGTGGGAGTTGTATGGACAGTCTCATCTGACTCTCAGCAAGAAAGCAAATAATCACGTTCCTCAAAATGTTAAATCATCCATTTAAGAAAATGCGACAAAATGCTTTGACAAAAACATCTTGACTCAAGGTGCACTCAGTAGCTTTTTCCAGAGTTTTCAGCGACATCTCACATTTAAACTCTTATTTTTGTGCTATTTTCTAAAAAATAAGTGCTTGATAAGAACAATACAAAAGGATTTTATTGATTAATGACAGGCTGATTGAGTTATAATGGAAATGTTTGGCAGTGACTCCTCGTAGCGTGATAGGAATTTCTGGAGTTTCCCTTTTAGTGTGATTAAGAAAGCCTCCACTGTGTATCCTTCTGGCCATTTTAAGCAGCTGGGGGAATGATGTATTTGGATGCTTAACAACTTTCAAACTACTACAACTCACAAACAAGATATGAGAGCGAAGTCTGTCTGCGGATGATCCTCCATTTGGTGGCGTCCTGCATGGTGCACCGCGTCATTACGGCGGTGCCACGGTGGCACGGCTCGTCTCTGATAGTCGCACAGTGAAGTGGGTCCGTCCATGCCACGGCACAGGCCACACAAGGCGGACTCAGACAACACTCAGGCTGGCAGACAACACCACCCACTGACAGCCTGCACATCCGAGCACACTCAGTCATCAAACACTCATCACGCTGGCATCCAGACTGCATTTAGAAAAACAAAGTCTGATCTAAGATATCACAGATAAACAGTTTTGTTAGTGCTCGCTCAGTATCAGCTGATCTACGAGGCTGTTATTCAAAATGTGCTGTAGTTAAATAAAGTGCTGTAGTTTCTTGGATCCTTCAAAAACAGATTCCAATTTTTTTTATTTAAATGCCTCTGAATCAATTATGTATATATGTGAGTTTTGTTTCTCATTGCACACGAAAACGTGAGATATTCATGGTATCAGTCAATATTAAAGGGATTCATTTAGACTCTTTTTGGTTTATGGAGAAATCCAACAATGCAAAAAGTGGATTTATCGATATAAACACAAAAAATTAAATTGTTTCTTCAGTGTTGAGTAAGAAACGTCTGTCACACCAGTCCACAAACATGTCGCCATGTGATTGGTCTGACTGTCTGAGAAGAAACAATGTCGTCAGCAAATTTTATTTTCAACAAATACGGTGATTTACTTATTTACAACAACATAGAAAAGCACAGATGATCAGTTTGGCCTGCCGTTAGATCCCACTGTGTTGTCAGATTTAAATTTAGATGAACTGGAGTTTACTGCAAATTGACCGGTGAGAATCAGGCCCATCAAGTCATTTTCCTCTTTTGCAAAATGGACATGGTCTCAGCTTTTTTTTCCCTTTCTCTCGAGGCCACCCAGTGCCTCCAAAGCAAACTAACGAGCCCCTTGAAACAAATCTAAACCAAATCACGAGCTAAATCTAAGCAGCTGTTTCATGTTGATTTCAGCTGCGTCAGCCCCACAAAAATTGGATGCATCCACGAACAGTAGGCCGTAAAATATGCGGGATGAATAATTTACAATACAAAAAAAGGCCTGCAAGCGTTATTAACTTTGTAATTAGTAGGTATAGGAAAGTGGAGGCGCTGCTGGTGTGTGAGCTGCAGCCCAAATGCTCCAATGCCTCCTCATTTGCCTCTACATACAGATATTGTTCAGCCTGTACCAGCAGGAATTTTTATTAGGCTATCTAGTCATTATGCACATTTTTTTCTCCTTTTTTTTAATAGTTACTCTCCAGAGTCAGTTTATTGCTGGAAGCTGGAGACAATATGTTCAAATAGACAAAATCCTGCAGTCCCTATTGAGTCCACTAGAGGGTAGTACTTGATTTAACAGGAGAGGCTAACTGGGGTTACCATGGGCCATCCGGGTTCAAACAGTGAATGTAAATAAACTCATTTGGAGGTGAGTTTGTTCATGATTTTAGGGAAGAGTTTTAAAAATCTGACTGGTTATATAATCGAGAGCGTGAAATAAACCATGTCATGTCAAAAAGTACTCATAAAATAGTTAAACAATGACAGATAGAGAACATTTTCACTATCATTGAATTGCAGGTTGATCTATTTTTTCCTGTTTAAATTTCAATCCGACTGATTTGACCAAATCAGTCAGTAAAAAAAAAAAAAAACAACATTGACGCGGCGGAGAGGAAACAGAGTTTATACGTTCGAGCAGCTTCCTTTCTAAGACATGAGACACTCAGCAGGCAATCAGTGATTAAGAGGGAAAATCCAGAATTGAGTTCACAATGCCATTCCTTGTGACTTACTGTTTACTGGATTGGCCATGAATGTGTGTGCGTGCATGTGAGCTCATGTGTCTGCATGTACGCATAACGGTCCGTCCCAAAATTTTGTTAAACTTGCCGTTAACCCCCCAATTCACCCCCCCCCCAACCCACTCCCACGTTTGCGTCCACACGCCGGCCCTGAGCTGTCTGCTGCCTCAAACATATCTGACATTTCTGTGGGCTTTGAGCGGTGGGGGTGGGGACAGGAGGTGTTCAGCGCTCTCGGGGGAGACCAGTTTAGCGAGTATTTGCACTTCAGATTTACTCAAAGGTGGCACACGAGTCTGACCACAAGTCGTAAAAATGGAGTACAGCTCACCGGACTGCCACATGTGCCAACACATCCACTCTGTTATTAATCAAGCCACACATGCAGTTTAGTCACATGCAAATTAGTGTTACAAATACTTTAACTAGGTACAGTTTGTACTTTAGGTGCAAGATGCCCTGGAGAACAGCATAGTAAGCGCTTGGCTGGCTCACAGCACATAAATACCAGGACAGGTTAGTGGCATGCTACACCTCTGCAGAAGTAATTTCCTCAAGCTGCAGACACTTTTTAAAACACCGGTTCAACTGCTCCTTGGAAGTGAAAGAAACATGTATATAAATGGAAACAGAGACAAAGGTGAGGGGGTAAAGACGCAGAGGGACAGTGAGACATATAGAAAGACAGAAGGAGGGAGGATGATGAGAACAGCAGCAGCCCCTTTGATGTGGGCCTCAGCGGGGCCCTGTGTGTCTAACGACGAGGCAGGCCTGCTGAGGGAAGGGGATTTCCAGCACTGCTTGGTCTCCTGTCTCACCCCCTTAGCCTTTGCTTCCTCCGTGGGCTACAGCTTGAAAACACTGAGAGCCCGTCTGTGCAGAGACAAAAGCTCAAAGCCGACACCGTCACTCTGGAATGACAGGCATTGGCGTTTTAGTGAACACCACTTTTATCACCACTCCCCTGCGGGGGTAAAATGGAGAATACTGTATCAGATGGTAGTTTGTGGGTGCTTTTCTGTAGGTTTGCACGCTACATGATGATTTGAGTGAGTTTTAAGTATGCTCATATGTCTCCTCACTGTAATGTCAGCATCATGTGTTGCACTAAAACAGCATTGAATCCATGGTTTGCAAACCACACAACAGCAACACCTTGTAACACATATATCTTCACCATCTTGTAGTTTTATCTCACCTCGAACAAGTGCATACATTTATTTTTGACATGCATAAAAAATGTCTCATGTGCATGATTATAATCTCTGTTACACTACTGCAAACGCTCTGCATGTCTTCTCACACTCGCTGCAGTTCACACGACGCTCTCTCACACTCGCTTGTCTGTATGCACACGGTTGCCCTTTACACACCCAAACACACATGCACACACCCAAACGCAGAGTGCAATAGACTGTCAAAAAAGTACTCAACATGCACATGTACACACACACATATTCTTGTGGAAAGTCCCTGGCACTGGCTGCCTCCTATCTGAGCTGCAAGTTTGCTAGTATAGGTGGCTGCTACAGTGACAGCAGTGCCAGCTGCTGATGCATAGACTGAGTTGATGTTTGTTTGAAAAGAATTACAAAATCTGAATTAAAGATAAAAAAAAGGAGGCTTTCAGGGCTTTAAAACAAGCCACAAGCTAAATCTGGCTGGCAAGTCTCGCATTCAGATATTCACTTTGCGAGGCATTTTAACGTCTGTTCAGTCATTCTTCTGTAAGACGGCAAAACAAAAACTTCCACTTTGATGAAAAATCTCATGTAATTTTTAATGCACTAGATTTTTTTTTAATCTAAAGCTCAACTAACAGTTTTGGCCAACGTGACCCTCACTCAAATTCCTAATTAATTAACCATTTATAGATCCTTTTAACAACCAAAAACCAAATATTTCTTTTCATCGTTGTTTTTTAGTCCTTGTGTTTGAAGACTAACTTTTGTTGTTTTCCATTCATCATGTCTTGCTGTTTAATTGTTTCTTGTCTCATCATTATCAGCATCTCTGTGATTGCATTATGAGTCAAGCTCCCGTCAGCCGTCGACCAAAAGGATAGTGCGTGTCCTTGATCACGATATCTGACTTCCTTTTCGTCTGGACACGAGTCAATGTTGATGAATGTGTGCGGTTTGTGAAAAGTCCCAGTGAGGAAGTGACCTGGGCTGTTTTAATACACATCGGAAACTGACAAAAACACATATAGATATTGTACCAGCTTAAATTACAGTACCTACACATTTTTTCATATATTTCAAACCGTGTCAAAATAAGATTAATTTCAAGTGGTAGGGAACGGAGGGCTGGCCTGCGTAGCCACACCCCCTGAAACAACCACAAATGCACAAAATTACAAGATGCCAGATGACTACAAGACACAAAATAACTAAAAAGAAATGCAAAACAACTATGAGGTGCAAAAGAACCTCAAAGAGACACAAAACAGCCAACAAAAAGACATAAAACGACTACAAAAAGACATAAAACGACTGCAAAGAGACACAAAATGACTACAAAGAAACACGGTGCAGAAGAACCTCAAATAGATGCAAAACAGCCAACAAAAAGACATAAAGCAACTACAAACAGACATAAAATGGCTGCTAATAATGCATCTTGTCACTATGTGGAGGGCCTTTCTTTGACCAGGGGCCTTTTGTCTTATAATCTAAGAGCAAAGGGCCTTAAACCCTTAAATCCTCCTAATCCTGACCTTGTTTAAAGTGGACTCAAAAGCTTAAAGCTTAAAACAGCTGAAAAAAATACACGGTTGTCATATATAAAGTGTTCATTTATTTATTCATTTATTTAGGTGATGAGTGTCTGCTGTACACACAACTCGATGGACTATGATCATAACGTCATTTCCACTCGTAGCAATGAGTCGGATTATTTTGGCCTTCTGACTCTGTTTGAGAAACCTCGACTGGTCAGTGAGTGTTTTGTTTTGCAGGGTGGAGGCCAGCTCTCTTTTTCAGAATGGCTTATGTAATCGCTGGTCAGAGCAAAACGGTAGTGAAACATCCTCTGCAGAATAATGCGCCTGCATGGGTGGAGCGCGGCGCTGCGAGGGCCACTGAGGTCCAGACATATGCTTTAGGTACTTTCCTCTGTAAAGAGCAGCCCCACACTGTGTCTGCTACTCAGGCTCTCAGATCTGAAGTACAGCGAAAGACGTGAACAGGGGTTTGAAATGAGGAAGCAGTAAATATGTCAGCCCCCCAGCTGGGTCAGTGACAAAAAGCTCAGCTTGTGGTAATCTGTTGTTGGTGACAAAAATAAAAGAACAGAGAGTTCTGTGGACTTCACCTTTTTAAATAATTTTATTTTAATCCCGCACAGACAACAAGGACACTGAAAAGTAGCACTGATAAGTGATAGTATTACAGGGAGGACAATGAGAAACCAAAGTTATCACCTGCTTTACATTCGTCCTCTTTTCACGGTCATTGGTATCAGGTTGGAGCTCATTTGAATTTGCATTGTGCTTTAATTGGTGCTCGCTGCTTTGATCCCATTCAAAGAGGTACACTTTGTCAAAATGCCAGAATATAATGCAAAAGATGAAATCATTCTCCTCTAACACTCCTAATTTGATGAAAAACCTGTTGTATTTTTCAGTGCACTGTGAGAAACACTCCCTTTTTTTACACGTTGATATTATTCTGAATCCAGACGTTTAATCATTAACAGATCCTTTCAACAACCCAAAAAACATTTTTCTTGTACTTGCTGTTTACTGTCAAACATTGAATACCTTTCATTTGTTTTTTTTTGTTTTTGTCAGCCCTTATGTGTGAGATCTAACTTTTGTTGTTCTCTGTTTGTCATGTCTCTACGCTGTTTAATTGTTCTTTGTCCACTCTGTGGGACAGCAGGAAACTTGTGAGCTGAACTCCTGAAAAATTGAGTCCAGGCCCAGCTGGAGATCTTTTTCCTGCTAAAAAAAAAGAATTAAAATCATCTGTTTGATAGACGTACGCAGTATATGGACTTTGAAAATGAATCTCACTGAATTCAAGTGTGTTCTTTTTCAGTAGGAGTGCATCCATGTGCAGAAAATTTCAATTTGTAGATGAGTTCATCCACAAGATAAATGGAATATGTGAGTCAGTTTGGCTCTGTGATCGATACGAACATCTGATAAAAATATCCTTATCAGTGTCTCTGTGATTGCATTATGACTCGCGCTCCCGTCAGCCATCGACCAAAAGGATACCTGGTGTCCTTGATCACGATATCTGACTTCCTTTTCATCTGGACACAAGTTACGATCGATGGATGTGCGCAGTTTGTAAAAAGTCCCAGTGCTGAACCTGATTTGTTTTTATAGTTACTTATATCTGCAGCTGATAAAACCCCATATAGATAGTGTATCAGAGTGTACAGTATTTACAGTCATTTCACACTTTCAGCGTATCTCATCTTTTTCGAGTTTAACCAGAAAACAAGCTAGTCATGAGGGTAAAAACATCCAACTAAAAATTTCTTTGCTGCAGTTTTATTTATCTGATTCTTGCCTCAAATTGCCTCTTGATGATTGCACAGTAACATTTTCAATTATGCCACAGTCATAAAAAAAACGGTTGATCATTTGAAGCAGCATTAATTGGCTTTTTGGCCACTTGGCGGCAGCAAACAGATGGAGGGACATTAGCATTCATAAGTCCAATATTCGCTCTACTTTTAGCTCTATTTATGGTTTTTAATAACTCCTGAGGTTATCATCTGTCTCTCCAGTCCTCCGCTGAGTTCAGAAGGCAGGCTTTAACTTTGTCTGTTCGCTGTGAGAGGGAGGCAAAAACAGTGAAGCGCTTGGCTGAAAATGCAAAACAATAAAACGCACCACAGAGCTTCATAATTTTCTCAAGTTTTGTCGCCGTAAGCAACCCCTTTTTCACATTACACACAGTCATCTGGCTCATGTTTAGACTTAAGATATCTGGTTAGTGCAGTTTTAAACACAATCCAGACACAGGCCATAATGCTGACACCAGGAGCAAAAAATGGGCCAATAAGTCAGACAGATCCTGTGTAATCTGTTCCTCTGTATACCGCACGAGCCTCCGAAGAGCGCACAAGGCTTGGCACAAAAGTTCATCTGAAACCCGACAGCCTTTCATTTCTAAACTCAGACAGACTAATCTTGAAAGGAGAACACAACCCTGGTATTTATAGTGCAGCTTTCATTCAGTTATCTCCACGCCAGAGAGAGAGGTTACCTCCTTTGTTCTTCTGTTTTTAAAAGATATATATTTCAAACAAGCACGTGTATGATTGTATTAAACATTCTTTACTCCACATCCAGTTCATTAAATAGGATCAGTCACCTACGACCTGCTAAAAGGAGTATCAGAAGCGAAGGTCAGACAAACGGCGAGCGTGTGAGTCTTCGGGGAGTGGCCGTGTCATGTGACAGCCCACGTCAAAGGGGCAATGGGGGCGCATCACCTACATCACACACTGTAAGAGGAGGTGATGTCAGACAGGATAACGCTGGTACGTGTCCCTTCGACGCCTCACATCCCAAACTGTGAAGAGCACAGCGTGTGAAGAACGCAAAGTCCCAGAGGAGGTCGTGCGTTGAAGTTCATCTCCGTGTAGATCGGTGTCAATTAGAACATCTTGTCTCGAATCTTGAAATCCCAATACGAGGAAATCTCCGGACATCCTGGAGAAGAGGAAACTCCCTGCTTTTTTTCCTTCTGTGTGTGTGTGTGTTGTGTTGTGCTCAGGCCAACCCACGCAGTGGCAAAAACAACAGATATTTTTATCCCTTTGTTAAATTTAACCCACTTACCAGCACTGTTAAAATGAAATTGCTATTTACATTGTTGGCAAGCACAAGCCCGTCTCCTGCTCACTGCTTTGATAGAGCACTTGCGGCTGACGTCTGTGCATCTTTTTTTCCTTTGTCATGGTGCGGACGATGTGTGGCGAGGTGCAGTCAAAGCCCAGGACGCCAAACACGGCCTCGTAGCTAAGTGCTTGTTATGTCTGCGCCTCATGTGCTTTACTGTATATTTACAGAGAGACTTGGCTCTTTTATCTTCCCTTTAAATTTCCTCAACACAAAGGATCCCACGCCTTCTGGAGTCGCTACCAGACCGGCCTGTTTGTCTGTCTGTGGGGGAAAAAGCTCATGACACACAGAGGGGAATATGAGAGGAAGAACAGAGGGAGGCAGTCAAGCAACTCATTGTCCCGAGTTGAGGATTCAGCGGGACAAAATATATGGAGACACGCAGCGAGAGAGGAATTCCCCCAGTAGGTTCAAACGATTGCAGATGTGCGCCTGGCCGACTGCTACTGCACACATCTGGGCCAGAAAGCTTCCCCGCACGCCTCCTCTTCCATCCTCTGAGCCCTCCGTGTCTCGTCTCTATAACGCTGCCCTCAGCTCTGCCCTGGAAAAGCAATTAGGTAGAAACACATGGCCGGTGTAAACTACTACTCACCAGCCAGCCACTCCACCAGCTGCGGTGGATCCAGAGCAGAGCGTGTATCAGAGGAGGCCTGAAAAGACCATTATCTTGGCGGCTGGGAGGAGAGATTTGGCGGAGGGAAAGTTTGGGGGATTTCAGAAGGGATAGACGCAGCCTCTAAGTAACAGTGCTACCGGAGGTCAGCAGTAGTTCGCCACCTCTGCAAAAAGCGCACTCGTAACACACAGAAGGATTTGCACGTTGTTAAAGCTTCATTTTCATTTCTTGAAACTACTTCTCCAAATAAAGCAGCTTTCCCAACCGTACGTGTGCAGTTTTATTTTGAAATGCACAAAGCCCCTTTTGTGAAACTGGCTCAAAATTAAGTTAAAAGAAGTTCAGAAAATGAAGAGGTGTGAGTGAGGAAGCGTGCACATCCTTGTTGTCCTCTTGAGAAGGAAACATTTTCAAGGCACTGCTCATTATTCGTAACTGATCTGGAAGAGCTCTCACATACAAACGAGAGGCATTTTTGGCACGCTTTGTTGTTTACTTCCTCAAAGACAGACCCAGCGCACCTGAGTCGGTCGGACGTGTTTACGCTCACTCAGAGACAACAGGCGCTCCACTTATGCCACATGCGTGCGGCCTGTGCGCAGGCGCAAACACACACAAGTGGGAAATTCCCAGCAAAAATTCCACTCTATAGTAGCAGTCCGCTGTGAGCACATTCCTGCGTTTTTCAGGACATCTCGCTGCTGAAATGAAAGTCAAATTTACAGTTGTTGGGCAGCTCCGAAGACCCAGTGTACCCTCAAGCTAGCAATAAATCTTCCTAGACGGAGGATATTGCTTGTAAGCTTATACCCCTGCTAGATTTCCTGGATGCAGTTTACTCTGGGAATGTGGGGGAGCATGAAAAAACAGGCAGGAGGTGGAAGAAAGACACCAAAAGATTTAAGAGAAAAGGCATGTTACGTGCTACAAATGTTAAATACGGCAAAATATTTCACATTAATTCATTTAAATCCACTTCTCAATGGAGTTGGCAGAACTCAAAATAGCATCATGTATAACCACCCAACACACACTCATATAAGTTGTCTAATTTTGGAAAAAAAAAGGCTTGCTCATTCCAAATTCCCCTAGCATTCCCTGAAGTGACTTCACCCCTCAATGTAGTTATTTTGGATCCTATTTGACTATCTAACATAACCAAATAAGATCAATGAGGGCATGTTTTTCCATCTGCGGACAATGTGGACACTCAATTAATGAATGCAAAAGTGTGTGAAAGGGGGGATTTTTATAGGCGGACAGTAGTGTGCAGAAAATGAGTCATACCTTTCAGTGACTTTTACAGTCTCGCTGTGTCTGTCAAGCCGCGGTCTTGCTTCTGGATTGCTTAATATTTAATAACACAACACTGTAACTGCTCTTGTTGGTCTTCCGCACTTTGGTCTGAGGTATCGCTTTCATCATGGTGTGTGAAATGGTCCAAAGCACACTTGGTTTGGCCACTGCTGCATGATACAGTTGGCACTGCTGCAGTGCTGCAGGGTGGTTCCTCTCTTCTGAAACCATCAGGAGACTTCACTCTGTTATTACCAAGGCCACCAGAAAACTACTCCTCCAAAATTACTCCATAGATGGCTTCTCCAGGTTTTGCAGCCATCCCCTGTACCTGGAAAATCTCTTAAGTGTCCAGCAGGAGGATATTACTTTAATTTGGCGGGGAAGAAGTGCCACGTTGATACTTTGTGCTCTTGATCATTTGTTAAAATAGCCAGACAGAGAAAGCCTGACTCTGTCGAAAGGTCACATGTACATGTGTATTCTTTACAGAGCGCTCCTGACATTCACGGCTGTTAATTTCTCCTCACATGTGGGCCCTGTATGCACATGCATATGCACTGCATGTCTGGTTTGCAGCGCTGCTATCAAATGATTGGCATTAAAGGTACACATAATGAGATGGCTCGGCATGAGGCGTAATTGACTGTAGAGGATGATACAGTGAGCAGGGTATGAGGCACAGCTGACAAAGCCTACCAGTAGAACCTGATAGTTAAGGCCTGTCTGAATACGCCTGCTGAAAAAAAAAAAAGCCTGAAAAGACGGAGAGACTTCAAAAAAGAAGAAGAGGTTTAAGGTTTCCTGCTGCCCTGTGGCACAGCAGAGAGAGACATGTTTACTTCCTCAAACGAGTGACTTACTCAAAAGAATGTGAAGTTAAGGTTGTTTTTGCTGCTTTGGGTTTTTCTTGTGGTCAAGTTTGATCCACGTGCATTCGTTTTATTTCAGTGCTCTCCATATCTGGCATTTTCTAGACACAGAGTCTAATTTAATCCATCCCTCTTACAGGACAGCTTTGTGGTTACGTTCAGGAACAAGTGGAAGTATTACGAGTACGCTGGCAGGCTCAAACAAACTATCGATCTCACCCACCGCTCTGACATCCAGCCATGTGGGTTTATTTGTGTGCAGACAGGGAGGGCATCTAATTTGAATCACTCAGCACTCAGCGTCTGTGAATATCATTTGTTCTGTGCCTATCTCAGGGACGCAATGCACAGGTTATTTAAGGCCTTTCTTTCATGTGACATTTATAGTAGGATATGTGGGTTAAAACCACGGATATCCCCCCATCTATGCTGGCTCTATTGTTACCTCAGACACCTGGTCTTATATGGTTCACTCCAAAAGACCAGCCAGTCAGCTCTTACTCACTGCTCATACAACAAAGTTCATAGACTCAGTTTTTACTGGGAAAAGATGAGATAACGGCATAGGTGGGGTGAGTGGTTTAAAAACAGGGACTGAAGAGTTCACTGTCGTTGCCCACTTTACCGTGAAGTTTTGATCATCGTTACGATAGCCTTATTCCTGGGGCTGTGTGAATACAACGCTATGCAAAAAAGACCTTTGGCAGGATATTTTATCTCTCCTGGGTTTTTTGGGGTTTTTTTTTTACATCTCTGGATTATTTAAGACAAAAAAACAAGCGCGCATGTGATAAACAGCTCTACATCTGTCTCTGGCACAAAGCAGAAAAAGGCACATGTCAAAACATATGGTGTAACTGCACAATCATCGTGATTTCTGCTACTGGCAGGCTGCTTGCCTTCAGCCCTCGCCTTTGGTTTAAGTAAACTGCACAGTCAATTCACCACATGACTTTCAAAGCTAAGTGCTCCGTTTTCCAGCTGAACCTCATCTGTGTTGAACGCTGCGGTATGTATATTTCAAGTGACTGTATAAGCATCATAATGCATCAATCACGTTACATAAACACATCTAAAGTTACTTCACGCTGTGGAGCAGTCACAGGCCTCAACTCACGTGGCTCACAACACAAACGCTGCCAGTGGCCATTATGCACTTTGAATGATTGTTCTCCAGCAGGCAAAACACGGGTAGAGCCACTGGTTTCGATGATACAGCTCATTAAATGGCTCCAGTATTTCAACTTTACGCTATAAATACTGTATTTAAACTGTTAAAGGGCACTCTGACAATTTCACACATGAAGGTCAGTTCATTTAAGGAGTTAGTTTTACTTTCTCTGTGAAAACATTTGTGTAATGTCATTTTTCTAAAGGCAGGTTTAGCTGGCAGGAATAAGTGAGTCAGGTGACCTTTCACCTTGCTGGGCAAATTTTTTCTTTCTCTTAAGAAGGTGGTCACACTGTACACACTGCATTCACACTCAGGTGAAACGCGATCATAATGCAAGCCATACCACCTCCAGATGTGGTTTGGACCATTCAATCGCTCTCTGATCTCACTGAGCTCCGAGTGCACCTTGCAACTAACGTGTGTTTGTCGACAATCAGAAAGGGTGTCCAGATACAGCTGATGTGTTAATGCCAGTTAATGTTATTAAATGTGAGGTATGAAGGAGGAATATGATCATTATTTGTATTCATTTTTCTTCTCTATTATACATTTCGACATCATTTATTTTTCTTTCTGCTGTGAGCATTTGAAATTGCAGCTCTTACGCAAGGCCTGAGTTGTGTTTTGCTTTCTATTAAAAGAAGGCTTCGGTGAGTTTTGTTTTCCCTGCTCTCCAGTCTCCGTAGGTCTTAACACATCCAATATTGCGCTGGAAGATAATCACAGGTGCACTGAGGGGAATTTGGTCATAAAAACCAAAGATATTACCTTAATAGTACACGAGTGGAGTCAAAAATACTTTTAAAAAAATACATAAATACAGGCCAAAGGCTACATTTTCTGGCAAGTAGTTCAGTAAATAAAAAGTGTACTAAAATAGACGTGACCTAGCTGGCATTTGACCAACCTATTGAAGTCTTAGATACAGAGATGCTTGGGTAACACACATCTAATGGAAAACGTTACCAGCCTGTGTTCTGCAGTTTTCTTGCAAGTATTCTGTTTCAACCAGATGAAGTGAGGAGAGTTTGATTGGAGAGTCAAACACCAGTAATTTAAGATAGTGGGTCATAAGAGCAGGGATTGTTTTACATAATATATACCATGTGTGATTTTATTTGAAAAGTCTAGTATCCGTTCTGTGCTGCAGAGCGACACTTTTCTACCCTCTCTCTTAAAACCACACTCATTACATACATGTCTGTCTGTGTAAAGTACCAGAGTGGCTTAGCTTTAGCCCCCAACTTTACAAAACCACCCCAAAGATGTGCATGCTCTGCCACCTCGCTATCATGCAACCAATCTTAAATGAAAACATTGTATTTGATGTGGATCACACAGCAGGTTTTCCATTTCATTCTAAAACCTTGAGCGTTTCTTTCAGCATTAGGTGCCACACAGCTATTCGCAACTCCCCTCTGTTACTGTGCAACCAGTAGCATGTTTGCAACATGTTGAACCACAAGATAATATACGGGGAACAGCATCCACATTCTAAAGAAGATATATGCAGTAAAAAGGAAGTGAGTGCACAACAGTGTTATCACACACGCTCAGCAAACGTATATCACTTTTGCATCTACTTTTAGGCCACTTTAGATAAGCTTTTCTTAGCAGCTGCTGACAGCATCGGGGTTCTCAGAAACCATATGCTTCTCTGTGTGCTGTGAAATATGATGAATACCGAAGCAGGTTGTCTGCAGTATGTTTTAATGCTTTCCTAGAGTATAAGATATTTGGTTAGTGAGATTTGTGTAGAGTTTGTACAGTAAAGCACACACAAAAAAAATTGTTTCATATAATAAATAAATATATTTGTGAAATTTTAAATACTTGCATAAAAATGTCTCTGGTTGCTGATGTTTCTTTCTAAGCGTTGTGGGAAAATACGGAAAAAGATCACATTTTAGGTCAGCAGCTATAAGAGTTGGCAGTCACATATCAGTAATCTTAGTAGGGAGAAATGAGCTTGAATTACTTCCATCATCGTCATCACACCTCCATGACTGAGAGGAAATAGACCTTTGGATGAACGAACATGATCAACCCTGACAAATACCCGGTACACATCATGCCGTCCTTCACGTTGTCATATATCATTTCTTGACACAGCTTGGAAATTCTTAACCTCCTCATGGTGAGAACGCACGCATGGAAACCGTACATCCACTCCTCAACATCTCCCCCGCCTATAAGCTGTGAGGTTTTAGTACACATGTGATTTCTCACAGGATGAATGTCTATTGTTATGTAGAAGACACATACTCAGCAAGAGGTTGTCATAAAAATCATGATTATAACAGGAACCTCCCTCACATTAAGTTATGAGAGTTTTCAGAGAAAGAGCATCGTCATACCAATGTTTCCCTTATTGCCCAACATCTAAAGTTCTGTGCTTGGAAAACATTAGACAGACTGTGGCTTTGCAATCTAAAAAAAAAAAAAAACATTGATAGATGGTGAAGATCCCCCCGCACTCCAGAGTGCAGTCCCACACCTCTTCTCTTAGGCCCGGGGGTGGGGGTCTTTCTGTTTTCATATGCTGCGCTTGGTACTGTACGAGTGAGGCACGATTTTGAAGAGCAAGAACAGAAGCAGGGGGAGCGAAAGAGAAAGAACAGAGGTGGGGAAGAGGACAGGAAAGAGGGGGAAAGTGAGAGGTATCAGGATGGGGGGGCATCTCCATGGGCGAGGGGGAATTAGCTGTGAAATGTCAAAGCAAAGGATGTGAAAATGCTCCAGCAACACAACCTAGACTCTTTTTATTTCTTTGCCTTTTAGACATTTATACAACTCAGACAACATCCTAAACAGGCCTTGAGAATATATTTGATTAATGATGTCATCTAAACGTCTTCTTATTCTGTAAATGATCTTAAAACTGTATATTTTTGTTGCAAAATTTATTCTGGAAACTCCTGTGTTTATCCCTCTTCAGCACTGTTTAGTAAGAATGAATACTTGTGGTTGCGCAGAAACAGACAAACTTTTTTTTTTTTTTGCAATGCTGGATTTTGCACAAATTTTCTAGATGATTAACCACTAACAGTCAAAACATATCTGTTGCATACGTGACGCATGATTGTGTCATATTATACAAATATAGTTCAGTGATTCAATTCACTCTCAAGTCATCTATGGTTTTTGGTACAAAATATAAAGTTTTTAAAATTACTTAATGACATGGCAACCAAAAGGCAGACTTTTTTTTTTCTATGACAGCACTGCAAAAAAAAAATTACATTAGATAACACCTGTTCACACCGCAGACCTGAGATTCAACTCCTGCTAATCACTGATCCTGATACCACACTGAGCAGTCACATGAGTCATTATCTAAATGTGTCAGTAACTTATAAAGAGGAAGCAAACATCCTCTTTTCAGCTGCATTCACTACCTGGGCAGCGAGGGAAAATCCCTGATGACACACGGATGAATTTGCGCTTTTTTTTTTTTCTTATTTAAGGAACAAGGAAATGGGAATTGAGTGCCAAATTAGTGATCAGTGATTTGCTTCCACGAACTGGGAAAAAAAAAAACTCTGTTTCATAGAAGGGGTTTTTTTTCACTTGGCTTGTTATGTGATAGGGAGGAAAGCAAACCTGTGGTGTCATCAGAGAATCTGTTTTCACTTTGACTCTGTCAATATTAGCTTCTCTGTGCAGGATATGGAGAAATTAACAAGGGGCTTATTTTACAAAGTTTTAGTAATATAATAGTTATTGTATTACCAAATATTAAAACAAAAATAAATGCCATGACTGAGAAGATTAGACACAGTTAATACACAGTGTTAATCAAATTTACCTTTATACAACAAATCCTTACATTCATTTATCTGTTAACGTATGAGTGTGTAACAGGTATGAACGCACAACATGCACCTTCACAACACATTTGATTACATTCAATACAGTAGTCAGTGGTGGTTTTTGCATTAAAGTGCATTATATTGTGACGTGTTCCTGGAGGAAATAAATGGCATGAACGTTGTATATTAGAAGATTCGCGAAGATCTTTTTCACGGCACACATTTGGACTCGCTGCAGGGAAAGCACAGATGTCACCAATGACATTAATGATGGCACGTTTTATCCAAGTGTACCAGGAAGTTCTGGAAATTAATGACCTGTCAATCATGGTCTGACATTTCACAGCAACAAAGGTACAAAGCAAAGATGTGTCCTGTTTATTTATGCAAGATGTCAACATAAATTTCACTGTACCAGGAAATGATAAAATACTCACTTGTTTTGATTTCCACAGACGCTCACTGATGTATGTATATATGAAAAAACATTAGATAAAATGAAAAAAATCCTGTGTTAATTATTCAGCTGGGACATTGACAGTGTTACAACAGAAAAGGGGGTAATGCAATAGCAAGAGGCATAAGATATAAAATAATAAATAAAATGAATTAAAAAAATATTAGAAACAATAAGACTATACTTTACAAATGTCCAAATTTAAATTTTGTCAGTGCATTTTACATTTACATCCTAACAATATAAAAAACAAAAATTTCAGAACAGATATGAATTACATTGTGTTGCACATAGGATATTGATGAGACATGAGCAAAATCATTATTTTTTTCCCTTTGAATACTGTTTTCCCTTTGATAACACCTCCCTTTGCCACAAAGTTGCACATTTGATAACAACAGGGGCAATTTAAGGATTTAAAGGTAAATAAGTGAACAGGCCAATAGTGTTGGGGCACTTCAATAGACCAACTTGTCAATAGACAATATTAGAAAGTAGACAATAGTATCAAAAAATGATAGGACTGTACAAGTTGTGCAGGATTGTGCAAAATGTGCACAAAATAAAAATCACAGTAATTAACTTTAATAAAAAAAATGTGTTATGTGCAAAGTTACTGTCCAAATATGTGCATTATTGTGTATAAATGGGGGGCAGCCAGTGTCAGTGTGTGTGACGGGCCTTGTTGTCCTCCAAACAATACATTAATTAAAAGAAATATAAATATTTATCAGTATTTTCAGTAATTAAAGCTTTTAAACTTCAATGAGTCATGGCTCTGTATTATGTCACCATGGCAACGCGGCAGGCCTCTGACACCGGATGTAGTTTCGCTGCCGTCGGTTCAACTTCCAGGTTGAAATCTTGTGCATGAAGTGAAAAAAACAACAAGCTTGCCTGCTAATTCATTTCGGACGAACTTGTCGGCCCGCTTCAGCTTGTAGAAATGTCCCGAGGCTCCAGTGCGGGGTTCGACCGGCACATCACCATCTTCTCCCCCGAGGGAAGGCTCTACCAAGTCGGTCAGTGTGCGCGCAGAGAGCCGGCTCGGTGGCTAAATGCTCTGTCATGCTTCGCTTAGCTTCGCCTCTGGCTGATGAATAAAACTCCCGGCAAAGCGAAAGCACAGTCTTATAAAACTGTGAAAGTCGCAATTGTGGCTTGGCATCTGATATTTTAGCTGTGTTTTTTACTTAAATTTTGTGAATTAAACAAAAGCGTGATGGGTAGCAAGGCTAGTTAGCATTGTTAGCATCCTAGCAAGCTGATTCATTGTCAAATGTTGTAGGTCTGGAAAGTTGGTTTAATGTTTGGTTGAATGAAAATATCTGAATTATTATTGTGTTTTATCACAGCAGCAGCCATTTCTCGTGTTCTTTTCTAATGTGCTTAGGTTTAGTTGGACTTACAGGGAACATGCACCCCAAAATATACAAATATACAAAACAAAAAATGATGTTTTTGCAGCTTTAAGTTTAGTTTTAGTTAGTTACATTGAATTAATCTGTTCTTGAGATGAACTAAACATGGACAGGATTTTTGTTAATGTTAACCAGGAGAGAAAATCCAATAAATAACTAATAAATGTGTGTTGACTGTACCCCCCTGTACTGTAATACAGGGGGTGATTACTGAAATGCAGCCATCAATCCTGCAAGAAACATCTGCAGGCCAAACATCTGCACACCCACAAACTGTGTCAATGATTAAAAGTAAACAAATATCACTTATTTGCCTGTTGCTTCAGTTTCTCTGCTGATGGAGGCAGCTGTTTGTCTTTTTGCACACAGTATTTGACTCCACAGTTTAAAGTCACTGACTGCAAAACATTGATCGTTGTTGAATGAACCCCCCCACCCCCCCGTCATCTCTCGCTTGTTTACAGAATATGCTTTCAAGGCCATCAACCAAGGCGGACTCACGTCAGTAGCAGTCAGGGGGAAGGACTGTGCAGTTGTTGTAACACAGAAAAAAGTACCGGTGAGTTGACAGCAGGTATCTTTTTCATTCTGATCACGTTTAATGAGGAATTGTCCCAAAAAAAGAAAAAAAAAATCCATCACAATGCATCTTTTTTTTTCTGTCAACCGGAATTTACTGGGAAAATAGATGAATTGTATTTAGATGGTGTGTAAACTGTTGATATATTGACAGATGTGCATTGTGTTTTTAGAGCCCAACTCAAGGAATCTTAAATTTATTACTTATGATTGGTGATTTCAGTATTATATCCATCTGAGAAAAAAATGAGAGAAAAGGAACAAAAGAGAGAGAGAGGTGAAACCTAGATGGAGTTGGGAGCTACTGAGTGGGCTGGTTTTATGCTGAGATAAAGCATGAGCAAACACTAAGTCACGCCAAAACACAAACACAATAACTTTGAGTATTTTTTAAGTTGTGAGCAGCTAACAATTTGGGTTAAATAAAAGACTTTAAAGGTATGACGAGTAGGATTAGTCAGCTGGTCCTTTTGTAAACACAACAGTTGAAGTTGGCCCTTCCTCCCCTCAAAGCTCCTGCTCCATGCTTCTGGTCGTCACAAGTATTTAGTATCTGGTAAAGTCCCTCGCCAAAAAAAAAAACCTCTTTATTACCCTTAAATTTATTTGTTCAGTTTTCATTTACACAGTGTTGGAGTGGCTGGAGACATTATTACATCTGTACTTGAGATTATTTTGCCAAATGTAGCGGGCAGAGAATATTGCTGATTGGATATTTACTGCCTCTTGTGTATATTCTTTTCTAAATATTGTAGCGTATTTTGAGCACATCAAGTAAATCTTTTTAGCACCTGTACAGTGTCTTCCACAGATTGATAATTTACTGGTGATGGTGGTATTGTGTGGCGCAGAGTGATAAAGTCTAACGAAGGATTTAAAATTCATTGTTACTTTCCATGTCTGGTTTGTGGTCTGGCACACGGTTGTATTCATACTACAGCTGAGGATCCTTGTCGGTCTGGCATATGTGTACACTCACCAGCCACACTCAAATAAGAAACAGGAGCTATGTTGTGTTGATTACGGCCACTCGTCTTGTATTATTTCAAAGATTAATTATATAAACTAGTGCAGTGCCCGTTCAGAACAGGCCAATTGTCTTTCCTCTATTGCTTCTTACAGTTATCTTGAGAAGGTCTGTGTCTTTTATGAAATGGTGACAGATCTTAATCTGTGTAGGGCCTGTGTGTGGGAAACGTTCATTTATTTGTTTTCATTCTCATTATTCATTATTCATTTATTCATTTTCTTACCAACCTCTCCTTCCTTGAAACCAGGACAAGCTTCTGGATGCCGCCACAGTGACCCACCTTTTCAGAATAACAGATAATATTGGATGTGTAATGTCTGGGATGACAGGTAAGAAAAGAGCCAGGATTTATTATTAGGATTATTAGGATTAGGATTTATTATTTTCAGATTTTATAAAAACAGTGCAGGAATTTTTTTTTTTTTTTTTTTTTGTCAACACAACTACCTATAGTATCTATATATCTGTTTTTCTTTTTTTTTATATGAGATGCATATTCAGCAGTGTGTTTGTATTTTCTTCACATTTTTCTCCTCACATTTTTTTTTTTCGTGTTGCTTTTTGTGAACTTTCCACCACTGTAAATTATGGTCACAGTGTAGTAATAATCAAAAGTACAAAAAACATCTGTGAAAACCAGTTATACCTCTTTCGAGAATCCCAAGTATTTTCTCTTAGAATTGGTAAAATTGAAAGTGACACATCGTTCTTGACATCACTGCTCTCTTCGGTCACAGCACTTACTGTAGCTGATGGTTCCTCTTTTCATGTAACTGTTACTTTTGCCATGAGAAGAGCTTTCTTGTGTGTATCATTTAAGCATTAAAGATATTAGTATGACTGTGTAACAGCTGCGATGAACAAATCCTTCTCACTCTGATGTCTTACAGCTGACAGCAGGTCCCAAGTCCAGCGAGCCCGCTACGAGGCGGCCAACTGGCAGTACAAGTACGGTTATGAGATTCCAGTGGACATGCTGTGTAAGAGAATTGCTGACATCTCGCAAGTATACACGCAGAATGCTGAGATGCGACCACTGGGCTGCTGTGAGTATATTTATTCATTCACAGTCAGTCAAAATCTTGACAGTAAAGTCGTGTTTCAGCCTTAAATAAATCTTAAGGTGTGAAACTCTGAAGCCGAATGTCCCCGTCATAGTCACCTGACGCCCGTCGCTCACAGGTATGATCGTGATCGGCATTGATGAGGAAAACGGCCCTCAGGTGTACAAATGCGACCCGGCGGGATACTACTGCGGCTTCAAGGCCACCGCGGCGGGAGTGAAGCAGACAGAAGCCACCAGTTTCCTGGAGAAGAAAGTGAAAAAGAAACTGGACTGGACCTTTGAACAAACTATTGAGGCATGTAGAACAACAAGCATGTAGAACAGGTTGATTCAGGAAGAACATGAATGTGAAAGCAACCTTAGCGGTGGTTTCCAGTTTATTTATTTATATATGTATGTATGTATGTATGTATGTATGTATGTATATATATATATATATATATATATATATATATATATATATATATATATATATATATATATATATATATATATGAATTATTTATACAATGCAATAAAAATAAAGAGTCTTATCTCCCTCTTTCTGCCCTTCAGACGGCAATCTCTTGTCTGTCGACCGTTCTCTCCATTGACTTCAAGCCCTCTGAGCTCGAGGTGGGCGTCGTCACGACACAGGACCCCAAGTTCAGGTAAAGGACCAGATAAACATCATAATAATGATAATGATAATATGGCAAAAGGCATTTTTGTTGCAGTTATCCTTGTAAAATGAGAACAGCAGTTAACCAAACTCATGGCTGGCTGCATTTTGTTTTGTCTATAAAATGGATATGAAAAGCAGCAATAAAGGATGTCATAACCTCCCAGAAAATTAAGAGTTGTGCTCAGATTGCTTCTTTTATTTAACCAACGCTCAGACAATCCAGTTACTAATCGTATATGGCATCAAAGAAAACCATCAAGTGGCATTTCTACTTGAAAAGTAACCTAAAATACTCCTAATTTTCTGTTGTTGTTGCAGCTCTAGTTGGGCTTCAAATCAGTTTTGGGATATGTGAATCACTGTCCATCTCCGTGTGTTTTCCCCCCTCCAGGATTCTGACAGAGACTGAAGTGGACACCCACCTGATGGCCCTGGCAGAGCGGGACTGAGCGAGCAGAGAGATGCGTCACCTGTTGGATTAAGTTAGAGCATGATGGGATATGCACTTCCCAGATGGAGACTGGTGTTATCTTTGTTCGCTGTACATTTACCCCACTGTTTCACTCAACAATAAAAAAAAAAAAAGTTTTTGGAGTAAAATAACATTGTCTTTATAGCTTATTTCCTGTTTATTGTGAAGTTTTATGATTGTTTTGCACAGCTGTCTGCACATTTATATCATAAAATAGAAATATGTATATAAGTTAATGAACTCTTGGCCATGTGATCAGTCGTCAGTAAGTTTAGCAGCAGGGGAAAATGTTTATAGGAACATGAGCGGTGCAGAGCTCGACCTCCGAGCTTCCTGTTGTGGCTCTGATGCAGAAAAATCACATGATATACCGAGGTGCTGCGGAAAGCTTATTTTACTACACGGTGGTGTTTGACCTCCTTTTCATAACTTTTTCTCAATTTTTTTCTTTTAATTCACATGTAGCATATCGGAAATAGAATATTGCTTCGACTCACCGGATGTATAAGTAGTTTCTCTTTGCACAAGGGAAAATGTGTTCCCCTTGATATTTCAGAATGGTTTCGACACAGCTGATATATGGTCTTCAGTGTGTGTGTGTGTCAGGAGGAAATGGTAGCTATCAATTCTAATCATTGCCCCTGTCTAGCTCAGCGTTTGGAATTTTGTCATCAACATATGATCAGAAGTGATGAGCTGTCATCAGCCAGTCACTCTCAGTTGCTGTTGGATCATTTCCCATCAGTTCTGTCACGACTTTTGTTTCTCTACGTCTTTTTGTTACAGAAAACAAAAACACACCCTTTTCACACCCTAAATGCTGTAATGATCTCTGAACTCTAGATTTAAAGCCCCTGTCTCTTACATAATTTTCGTCTGTCCTTAAGAAGCACAGCAAAACAGCTCGGTCCTTGGAAACCCCCCCCACAGTCCTGTACAGGTCTACAATCCTGTTAATGTTTACAGCCCTGAAGACAATTACAGGCTGGATAAAGTGTATACCGCTATTAAACTTAATCACCCAGGGACATTTTCTGAGCAGCAGATAAGTGCTGGCTTCAGGTTTACCTCATACTGGGAATTAGAGCCTGCTGTGTCGGGCGTTTCAGGTAATTCCTTTCTGAAAAAAGTTCCCCACTGTTGTGCACAAACTTATCTGATAAACAGTGGTGGAATGTAATTAAGCTGGAGGTAGTTTCACTTGGTTATTTTCATGCCGCTTTTTTCAGTAACTTAATACAAATTCAACTTTTGCATACAAAAATATAATAAAATATGATCTTTTGTTATCAATTAGACCCAACAGTTTATACAAGTACATCTGTGAACTCTTTTAATAATTGTCTGTCTGGTAAAAGCATGTTTTCGTGCAAAAACATTTTGTGGTTCCAGCTGCTTAAACCTGCAGATTTGCTGCTTTTCCGTTTATTTATTTGAATTTATTTTTAACTTTGGACCATTGGTTGGAAAACATGCACCATGAAGGCGTCGCTTTGGGCTCTGAGAACTTATCGCGAGCATTTATCACAATTTCAGATTTTCTAAAAGCCAAACGATTGATGTATTTATTGTAATATAATCAGCAGATGAATTCATAATGAAAACAGTCATTAGCTGAAGTCCTATACAAAATAATGGAAAACGGGCTCCACGTCAACCAACTCCATCTGTACAATTGCGCTCTTACATGAATGGATGAGTAATAATAATCTTATATAACAGTTTTTTCCCTTCTCTAATACTTTCTGTATATATTTTCTTATTCAAATGACATATTTCCATTTTAAATTAAGGAATTTGACTTGTACCAGGGTGTTTTAACAGTGTGGTTTTAGTAGTTCTACCTAAGTAAAGGATCTGAACACTTCCTTCTCCACTGAGGCTGACAGGCAAATCGTGTACTTCCCAGACTTCAGCAAAGTTTCCTGGTCATTGCAACACAGACTGATCTGACTCTTGTCCCCACTTCAGTAGAAGTACATTTCCTCCTAACAAAATGCCCAGTTCCTAGCTGCTATTCAGCGGCAGTACCAGAGAAGGGCGGAATATTTAAGCACATTTTGTTCCTCTTGTGCCCCTTGGGGACTTTCAACGCAGTGACTCAGAGACCTGGTGGCCTCGCCCCAACAAGGAAATCCCAGACTGTTCCAAGTGGCTGAGTGTGATCGCGTTTGTCTGTGTGTCTTTCACAAGCCTGGGGAGATGACTCTCTTCCTTGTAACTTTGTGTGAGTGAGAAATTATGCTTTGCAGTGTGGAAAGGCCGTGAAACAGTCGTCACGTGGGAGGAAATTACGCTCACGCTGAGCAGAGGAAACACACGCAGTCAGTGCTGTTTATATTCATAAACTTCTGTTTATTCTGAACTATTTTTTGTTTATAGTGTTTAAATTCACACAACTTATGTACAGGTACAAAAATAATATCTTTGTATTTACAATATATTACACACGTCTTGTCTGGTATATACACATCAATATATATTTATACAGTATACAGAAGGACTATATGGAGGTCGTGGTCTTCGTTGTATTGTGGTTTTCTGGTGCAGATCATTGGGTGATCCGGACCGGACTTGACCAGACTGGACGCCGTCTTCATTCATGTTTGCGGTCCCAGGACCAGCACCACTGGACTCGGACCTGGACGGGGGACGTGGACTGATCTGTCCCTCGTTGCAGGCCCGTTGTCGGGCGACCCGGTAGCAGCATCACTGTTGTTCTCACCACCAGAAGAAGGAAGCTTCTGTTTACTTTCCGAACTTTATGTCATCATACAGCTGCAGAAAAGAAAAATAAAACATGTTAGGGACTTGAACCTTGAAGACTTGATTGTATGAGACCTTAATAGGAGATCGCCTATGAGGACCTTAAATCAGAAACTGACCTCTTCCTCTGATGAGGAGTCCTCCTCCATGTCGCTCTCTTCTGATTCGCTCTCAGGCAGCTCTCTCAGCTCCTGTGCCGTTCTCTGGTACAGCTGGCAGCGAATCTCCTCGTTCTGGCGTCCGTAGGTCAGGTGGTACGGCGTGAAGCCGCCATAGTTAAAGCAGTTAACGTCGGCGCCGAGGTCGAGGAGGCAGTGGACCAGCGTGGGGTTCTGGAGATCAACAGCCAGATGGAGCGATGTCCTCCCACTGCACTGTTCCTGTGGACAACAACATGAAGGAATAACGTTAGGCTCCTGCTGCATGTGACCGAGCTTCACCTTCAGACATCTTTTTGAAAAACTTTGTGCCTCCTGAGTTGGTGACACCTACCTGTGCGTTGATGTCTGCACCGAGCTGAACGAGGCTCTCAACCAATGAAACGTAGCCGTTGATGGATGCCAAGTGGAGACAGTTTTGTCCTGTGAGGAGAAAATCAGGAAAAGCTCAGTTAGCAACCAAATCCGAGAACCACTCATGTGCAGCAGGACAAGTCAGTATGTGCCGTCATAGTGCCGCTGTTTGAACTCACCACTGTAGTTGGGGAAGGACAGGATGGAGGTGAGGTGGTGCTGGCAGTTCTGAGTGATGACGCTGAAGCAGGCGAGGGAGCCCTTCTTGCAGGCGATGTGGAGGGCAGTGTTGCCGCTGTCGTCGGACAGATGGGGGTCACAGCCCGCCTTCAGGAGCCGCTCGACCAGCTGGGGCTGCTCCGTGATCACAGCAAGGTGGAGCGCAGTCTGCGGAGGGAGACATTTAAAAGACACGTTTAGTTTCACTGTTTTCAACTTAAAGGCAATTTGTGGTTGATGAGGAAATTAGTGGGTTGTATTTAAGTGATAATCAATAGTGCAATCAATAATGTGACTTTTCTTTTGTTTAATACCTGTCTCTGGTGGTTCTGTACGTTGAGAAAGGGATGGTTGTGAGACAGCTTGATCATCTGGAGGGCATGATCTGTGGCTTCGTGAATGATGGCCAAGTGGAGAAGCCTGTGGGGTGAAAGGGAGGGGAGGGGAGGGGGGGAGAAGAGAGAGAGAGAGAGGTTAGTTAAAATAGTACTTTTCAAAAAAAAAAAAATTACGCACAGAGGAAATGGTTCCAGCCGAATAAGAAAGAACAAAGCCAGAGCAGTGGAGCGTTTCGCAAGAATGGAGTTTTGTCGGGTTATTTCCACCAGTTGTGGCTTGACACATCTGATGCTTTATCAGTTCCTGGCAGCGGGCCAGGGACTTTCCTGAACTCGCAGAGCGGACTTTAGCACCGCCCAGACTGCGCTCTCAGCCAAAGTACACACACACACACACACACACAAGTACGCACACTGCTGCACGCACGCACACACACACTTTTAAAGGCCACTTGTTTTCGTGCAACTTTCGACACTTTCATGCGCACTTTTGCAGATTTCCATATCCCTTCCGATGCATTTGGATGCTGCCCTTTGCTGCACATTTATTCGTTTTACGCACGACTTTACGCGAACTCTGCAAATGCGCAATCGCTCCATTAATTACAAAAAAAACACAAATTGAACTTACGTGTCACCATCCTCGGTCACTGCGGTTCTCCAGGGCTCGTATTCATGAGCGGGATCCTCGATCTTGCTCAACCGCAGCTCCTCAAAATCTTGGGACAGCTCGTCCTCCTTCAGGGAGTCCAGGCCGCTGTCGAAGCGCTCCTCCTGGCACGGCAGCATTTTCCCGTGTTTGGGCTCCATGTTGTCCAAGTTATAATCCATTTGTCCGTTGTAAGACACTCTGTGGCCGTCCATGTTTGACTGTCAGAGGCAGAAGATGAAGCAGGTCCGTCTCCTGTCGGGGTTCAGGGCAGAGTAGTGCGGCTGAGGGAGGCGCACCGGGTTTTGTGCGCTTTGTGGGCGGAGCTTCGGCGGGGATTTCCAATTGACTTATCTTTGAAAAAAGCAAGGGAAATCACACCGGGGCCGTGCTTTTGTGAGAAAAATCCCCCCCCAGGGAGAGTCAGAATGAAAACTTGTAGTTTCCTATTAGACACCTATTTTCACCTGTGATGTAGGTTAGGGGACATGTCATTAGTTATTTCAATGAATGAGACACTGGGCATGAATGGCAGGGAGACAGCCCCTGGCAGGCCCTGTGAGAATTCCCTTCTGCACTGGGGGAAATTATCTGTTTAAAGTGGCCAACCAAAGTTGCATGACATATTTTCCATTTGGGACTGGGTGGCCGAACTTGGGCTCCATTTAGAAATGTGCACCTGCGTTTTTTGTAGTGCAAAGTTGAGCTCAAAATTTACACCGAATGTGAACTTTAGCACCCACCTACACTAATAACCACACTGTGTTATCATATAACTGCTTTATAATCTGTGGCTGCTGTAACCATACAACAGATAAAGCTCATTTTGTTTGCAAAGCGTAGATATTCATATTTTTGCTTCAACCTCGATAATAGGGGCAGTCTCCTACAAATGCTGCAAAATGTCAGCAGTTATTTAGAAGGTCCAGGGTATAAACATATTCTCATGTATGTTTTGCATGTGAGAAAGCACATATTTATATTTATACCTCCTAGGATTTGTATTTTCTGTCTAAATCAAACAATTTTGTAGTCTCAAAGCTGACATTTACAGGCCTGCCAAAAATGAAAAAATAAAATTATCTAAACATCACCATATGATCTTCAGCTTTTTGTGGCCAGCATATTCATGGGGTTTGCATGAGTGTAAAACAGTCTAAAACTTTGTAAAAAAAAAACACAACAAATTTACAGCTAGCATATTTGGTGGTCAGGCAGAGGAAGGGGGCATGATTTCCACACTTGTTTCTGTAAATGCTTATTACGCTTCAACGTGAATTTAGGGCACAGTGGTGGGGAGGGAAAGACTCTAAAGTTTCCTGGTGGAGACTCCCTTTTGAAAGCAACACTGCATGGCCCACAATAGGATGTTCTGGACTTACCCGTCTAACATTGCACATCCCCAGAGGTGAAATCCTGCACATGTTAGCTTTGATCCCAGAAAACACTGCGTTGAATCATGCAAAATGTAACTTTACTGAGATTTTTCGCAGGAACTCTGAGTATTTTCCTTGTCTTTCTTACACCCAGCTTCCTTGTTATCTGTTTTTTTTTCTTTTGCTTTGCACTTCTCACAGTTACTTCTGAGGAAAGTCCTTTCAGTTGCACAACATGGAGGCGAAGTGCGTGCCAGAGCTACCTGTCTGTGCTCCCCTGACATTTAAGAAAAAAAAAATTCCCAGGATCACGTCTGTTGAGGGTGTTGAAAAGGTGTGTGCTTGGTAAAAAAAAAAAAAAAAAACATAGCAACAGTATCCAGGTAGCACTATTACACCTCTACTACAGGGCGATACACCAGCAGGGCCGTGACATCACTGTTTGTTGCAGCCTCCTGTATCTCTGTCTGAGTGTTTGAGAGTGTGCGTCACATCAGACAAACGTCACTCATGCAGATAAACCACCACCACCACCCTCCTCTGTGTATCTCTGTTGAATTCCACACATTCTTCATCTCCTCCAGCATCACAATGAGGCGTCTGGGGACAAACTGTTCTTGCAGCTTTTCCCTGTTGCCAAGATTGCGTGCTTGTTTGTTTACATGGTCAGACAAAATGGAAATACTGGGACTTCCACTTTACATCTCTGAGAGTTTTTTTTTTCTTTTGCAAAGCTGCGCAAGTGCTCTTGTTCTCACTTGCCTTGTGTTTACCTCTGGTTGCTATGGACACCAAGCACTGACGCCAGTTCAGTATCAGGCGTTGTGTACATTGCCCTCTGCCTGTGTGTTGGTAAAGCAGCATTTATCTGAGTCAGTGCTGTGCCTCAGGAAGCATCACACCCTGTTGGCGAAGCTCTTAAGTCACGAAACTGTCCCATTTGCTTGATTGATGAACAAATACCAGCCTCGCCCTGCATTTTCTGTAGAAATGTTTGAATGGAAGGAGGTGCAGCAAGCTAAAAACTGATACAGTCAGTTTTGGTTGAAATTGTGTTGAAATTGTGTTGTGTTAGTTTGGTGCATAATGCAATGCAGTTCTGCAGAAGTGCACAAACTGCACATCTAACAAACCTTTCAGCCGAAATTTATAACCTTTACAAAGTTTTTTTTCCCGAGCTGCTGTAATAGACTTCAGGTTGGTTTTGCCTGAATATCTATCAAGCAAAATTTTTAAAAAATGCCATCACCAAATCTTGTATATCCAGTACTTTATAAAGGAGATTACATAATCATATTTTTTGTTGAAAGGAAATGTCTCAGTGTTAGAAACTGTAATAGCGTACCTTCATTTCCACCCAACTACAGTGGTGAGTTAAAACAGCAACCTTCTGAAGGCACATATTGACTTGTCCTGTTTCTTTTTTTTTTTTCTGAGACCTTTGCAAGAGGTAAAATACTGCTGATGAAGTGCGGAAAGGGGGCGCAATAAAATACTAATACTGAAATTACATCATGGCTAATTTGTGAAACTGAAACACTTGTCATTTCTGGAAAGCGTCTACTATGTACACTTAAGGGAATAGTTTGACATTTTGGGACACGGCTCGCTTTCCAGCCGAAAGTCAGACGAGCAGATTGAAAATGCTCGCGTACATCGGTTAATGATGGAAGTGGAGACGATTCATGAATCTTCGAGTACAAGCAGGAAGTGTGGAGAAACAGCTGGCCTGATGTAAAATATGCATACAAGCATCTCATATCACCTCATATAATTATGTTTAATTTGTATTTGGTGATTAGAAAACTTTAGGTGGTGTAGGTAGACGTACTGCGAAACTTTGATAAGGGCCATGCTAGCTGTTTCTACCCATTCCCAGTGTTTAAGCTAAGCTAGGCCACCGTCTTCCCGTCTTCCAGCTAATAGCTTCCTGACTCTCGTGGCATAATAAAGATATAATCATGAGAGGGATACCGATCTTCGTCTATGATTCCTGGCAGGAAAGCAAATAGTTGATTCCCAAAATGTTGGAAAACTGTTTGTTTAAATCTTTCCTCGCTTATTTTTTCTTTTTGTATTTTTCCAAAGTATAATAAAACTAAAAATTAAATAAAAAGCAGCAGTGATATACTATTTTTGTATTTTTGACATATCTATGCATCCATGTCGTCTGTATCACATGTAGCTGTGCTGTGTAAAAATAGCTGTTAACCTCCCTCCTGATTCAGAAGGACGCTATCACTCCATTATTACAGTAATCTCTCATTGGACAATCTGCCTCAACCGGTTCATTTCTTGTGTGGGCTTGGTGACACAGCAGTCCTACACCCAAAGTTTACACAAACTACACCCACTTTACATTCTCACAATGTGTGGTGTTATGTAAAAAAAAAAAAAAGGAGTATTTTAGTATGACAAGTCACGCAGGGCTGGTTTGCATAGCTTTTAAATGGAAAGGCATCCTCGCTGTTTAATGGCGTGAGTCAGGCTTCTACTTCGTCAGAGGGACTTCACCACAGCCAAGTAAATGGAGGAAAATTAATGTTATCTTGCGTAATTATAAAATATACACTCCTGTCATAATGCATTTGGTGTGATTTTTACAATGGAGTCATGAGGAGGAGACATGAATGAGGGTCGCAGTGCGTGTGACCTTCACTTCTCATGACCTAATGCAGTAATCTCATTGATACATGGAGGAAAATCATCCTGTGTCTTTCCCAGAACAAATAAAAAAAAAAAGCTGTCCAAACAGGTTTCCTGTGAAGAGAACACAATTATTCCCTTTCTGTGGCATGTGATGGCCATGAGATTTTGACATGTGAAATTTGGGGGGATGTAATGTTTCATCATTTTTACTTTTGGCTTTAGCGCCTGAAAAAAGTGACTGAAAACATCTGAGACTATTGACTGAAACTTTCAAACTGAGGTGAAAAACTCAGAGATCCTCCCCTTTGGTGCCTCGGTTTCGCGCTGAATGTGCAAATGCATATTTTTTCGGGGAAGCGTGGGTGTTTTTTCGGAGAAGGGGTTATACCTCTATTTCCCTCCCCAGGCATTCCCACACACACACGTACACACAAACTGACACACACAAACAGGGATTAATTGTGTACAATATGGTCTGTTGTCCCAAGTCTCTCGGACATAATACCATCAGCTCCAGAGGTGTTGAGCCTTTGAAACACATTAAAGGATCAGTTCACCTAAAGTTCAGATGCACATTTTGGTTTTATCTGCAGGTGTGTCATCAATATTATTATCATTATTTAGATTTCTGAATATCTGAATAGTTTAGAGTTTTGGGGAAATACCCTTTTGTTCTTTCTTGAACACCGTAAATATGAAGCTCACGGCAGCAGGCAATTAGTTTAGCTTAGCATAAAGAATAGAAACAGCTAGCCTGGCTATGTCTAAATAAATTGAAAAATAATAACAATAATAATAATAATAACAATGATAATAATGATAATAAAAGTTATGGTTGTTGGTTGATGTTTACACTTACTAATTACACAAACTACATATAGTAATTTAATTACATAGTGAGCTTAAAAGGAACTGGAACCGGGTTTTTTTACACCTTTGGAGTGAACCATGCTAGTATTTCCCCTTGTTTCCTGTCTTTATGCTACGCTAAGCTAACTGACTGTTACAGCTTCATATTCAGCAAACAGACTTGAGTGAGGTATTGATTTTCAGTACAAATAAACATGCATACAGCTTAACTGTAATGCCTTTACATTTACATTTTTGCCTTTAAATTAATTTTTTTATGAAAGCAAAATCACAACATGAAAAGGTTAATGGTCAGCCGCACTGAAAAAACAGAAGACACAGCCTTTATTTAAGTCAAACTGCAATAAAAGATGAGAATAAAATAGGGAACTACAAGAAAGGGCTAGAGGATCTCGGCTTGTGCACATGTAGAAGTGCAACTACACAGTTCAATGAGTTTTAACAGGATCATTTTAATATAATTGTATATTGGCGAGCATGGCGGATGATGGTAATGTTGGGGATTTACACTTTGCTTGGCCTCAATTCAAATAGTCTGTGCTGCATATTGAATGAGCAGGAGATGGAGGAGGAACTCAAGACTTGAATTGAGGGAGCTGCAGCAGTTCAAGGGAGATCAGATAAAATCATCAAAGGCCCACTTTGACTTGGTTTTTTGACTGTCACTTTTCAATCGCAGAAAACAAATCTCTCCACCAGTTTTTTAAAAGTGAAGTCGGTGATTTGACCATTTTGTTTATCGTGATGGACGGAACTCCATGATTCTTAGAATGCAGGTTCTTTCAAATGAAATCACAACGGTATGAAACTGTTGGAAAGGTTAAAGTATTTTTGAAAGTGCAAGCCTTAAATCACACCGGGAGAAAAACAGGTAGCGAGCCTGTGTAGGCAAGAATGGTTTGAACATGCAAAGCAGTTTAAACAGTGCAAATAATGCTGAGAACTTCTTCCAGGGTGCAGAGACGCAGTTCTGGTGCAGCTTTAAGTAATAAAATTTGAGGAGACTTGGCCATAAACTGTGGTTCGCAATTTGGCTTCCTTTTCTTTCTTGAGTTCCTGCTGCATTCCTTTGTGTGCGACTTTATTGATTGTCCATCGTGTTAGCAGTCTCCACTCTGGACTGCATGACTCTAAGAGGGAAGGGAAAAAAAAAATTCAGTATTATGAAATAAACCACAAAGACTCAGACTTTCTGCGATCACACTATACTGCCCTAAATACAAATTAGATTAGCAAAGTTTCCTGACACACTTACAGCAGTGTGAAAATGGATCTGACTGGCAGTGTGTTACACACCACGGAAATAGTGAGGCTACAAAACAAACCGCAAATCAACTGAGCAAAATCTTTCACTGTTTCATATTCTCATATGCTTTGGTTTTTTTTTTTTTTTTTTTTTTTTTTTTGCATTTTGTAAGTTTTGAGAAAGCCTTCTGGTTGTTATTTCTGCTCATGTGTCACAAAATAAAACTCCAGTTTCCTGTTTTGTCTCTTGATGACAACGCACATTGGTTTTAAATAATGCTTAATGTTTATTTTTACAAATATGTAACTGGAACTGAGCAATACATTTGTTATAGCATTGGATTTTTATATATAGAAAGTGCTTATGTTAATGATTTCTTCATCAGTGTTTCTATTTAAAGTCTTTGGACTCATCAGTGTATTCTTATATCCACTCATCCATCACTAGGTCATGGTCAATTGATAATTATATGGTTAATGTTTTGACATTATTATGAATTCTTCCAGTTTCAGTGCTAGACTAAATCATGCTCTTCAGGAATGTATTAGAGTTAAAGTGCTGGATTGCTGTTCAATCACCTAGCAAAGGTCTTTATCGCCCTCCTGTGGCTGCAACATGAGCTGCAGACTGTGAGATTGCAGGTCTTTTCTCTGTCCTAATTTCCAGAGAGGAAAAAGTTCTGCCGCCAAAAATGTATTTATCCTTATATATCATGTCTGGTGTACATTTGCGGGGTCACAGCCACAACAGTGTTTATTCATATTCATAAAGCCAACCAGCCAGGTGCTTTCATGAATATTTATTCAAGAACATTTTGGCAGTACTCACTACGGGTATATATGTATATATATAAAAGCAGGTTAATTTTCTAAAAGGTTCATGTTTTAAAGTATCTCCACCTCATGCATAATCATTTCTGGTTCAAACTCAGTAGTTAAACTGAATGTTAATTCGGCTTCTAGTTTCTAAACAATTAAATGTTCAGTTGTTTACATAGAAAAGTCTGTGCAATGTTTGTCTCTTAAGCCTGAATTTGCATACTGTCAGCCACATTGCATCATTTTCGTGACATATAAATGAACCAGCCTCCTATTTCCAACTGTCCATCACACTGGTGGACAACACCACGGCTCCGGCCTCCGCCCACTCCTCAGTCTGTCCATCAGTGCCACCCAGGTGAGTGAGAGGAGAATCAAGCAGCAGTCTGTGACAGCTTTAGCCCCGGGGCGCTTGAATCATCTGCCAGTCAGCAAGCAAAGGCTCTGTGGCACCTCTTGAACATATCCCTGCAGCTGTACGAGGAGCCTTCACTGTGAAAAACCTCCTGTCTGCTTCCAGTGCCAGAAAAAGGTATTCAAGTCCCCTGACTGACGATGACGACGGACTGACAGTGTGTATTAAAAAGTCTGCAGGAGTCTCGTTCATGAGTCAGCAGTCTGCACATATGATAGTTCCTTTGTGGTATGCTACCTCTACAGTCATTCCACCTCAACATTTTCAACAGTGTTTATTGTTTCCTATAAATCTCATAGCTGATTCAGTTTTAAAGTTTATTCATTTTCCAATATCCTTACACTATGTTTGCACAGGTAAAACAACAATGCCTCATAAAACGGTGTTGATTTCTAATAAGCCATTGTTAATAACGGGTTTTTAAGTAGTAACTAACAGCTTTATTAATGAACTTTTGGGTTGCCAGGTAAAAATGTATCTGCCTTTTGAGTCATTAATAGTCATTGATAGTGTATTCTAATTGACTAAATGTTAGTAATTAATAAAGGGACATAGAAAAATCTGAAATATGGAGTTATAGATAAGGGTTGAAGAGTATGTCATTTTCTTTGAGGTCATCAAAGTTATCTGCAGTTTTAAATGTTGAAGGACCAGTGTGTAGGAATTTAGTGGCATCTAGTGGTGAGGTTGCAGATTGCAAGGCCCTTTGTTGAGCCAGTGTTTGGTTAAGCTGTTCTCCCGAGTCGGCTGTGTGGAAGAAATCAGTGACTGAACTTTCTCCAGCTGAACAAGGAGACAACTGAGATACTGGTTGTGGGTGTTAAAGCCCAGAGACAGCTGGTCTGAGAGTACCAGGAGCTTAGATCACTATAAACAAATGACCAGATGACCTAGGGGTAACCGTGGATGGCGAATTCAGCTTTAAAGCAGCTAAATGAAACTTTTTGTGTTGATTTTAGCGGTCCATGTCGACAAAGACGGCGGTGTCTTACCTAACATTAGGTTAGGTGTTCCCTCCGCTTCACTCCCTGCTGCAAGGAAACTACTTGGGAGGAGAGTGGGCAGCAGCTCCAGTGATGGATCTACAGTCAACTTGAATTCAGCCAGACCAAACCCAGCGCCATGACCCGTTGGCAGGCATTAAGAATAATATTAGAAATGTAATAATATTAGATATTAGATGTCCTCTCCTCCATGTGCATCAAGCACTTTCAAAGTCTGGTGAAATGGCATTCAGCATTTATGCACCTAAAGAATGTAAAGGCTTGCCTGCTGATATTAGACTTGCTCAACACTGTTTTTTTTTTTTTTTTAAACCAGACTGAAGACTTACTTAAATGAACACATCAGCATTGTTGTTTGGTTGTTGGGTTTTTGCTGATATGCCATAAGACATTTGAATAGAAGTCAACCAGTGTAGACTATGACAAAAAGAGCACAGAAATCAGATTTCCAAACTCTCACTGGTCTGAATGGCAAAACTGTGTCTGTGTTTCTGGAGACTGAATTTCTGTCTCATTTACTACTGTCAAACTTTGTAAGAGTTTCAGCAAATATATCAAAATAAGGTCCCTACTCTTGCTATTATGATCTATAAAGCAAGAGTAAATCATTTATATATTTACTTATATATTTACTATAACACACAAATTTACTAAAAAGTAGCCAAGATACTATGAAAACAACAATCAATCTCTGTATTATTTATTGTTGCTTTTTATTCTGCTTCATTGTTTGAAAGTATTTGTTCATATATCTATAAATGTTTTACGTGCATTCCCACGCTGAATGCATAAAATAACTGGGTAAAAGTAAAACACATCATTGCAGTTTCGTACCTGCACATACAGTACAAGGTGTGTAGAAAAATATTTAAAGAACTACAAATCCCAAAAATCTTCCAGCAGCGTTTGGTTACTCATGCCGACATTTGATTGGACGGGCTCAGTGAGGCTGCGTGTGATTGGCTGACGGGGGGCCATGTTTGCGTCACCAGCTGTGTGGATGCGTGCGGGCTAGGCTAACGCTGCTAGCCGTCAGAGGCGCCTTTTGCCTCTTTATACGGGGTAAATAAAAAATAATAAGAATAATAAAAAAGCAACAAAGGTGCCCTCTTCTGCTCCGGTAACACACTGCCGGCTCTGGACGTCGCGATGCCGGTTCACTCCCGGGAGAAGAAGGAGAGCAACCACGAAGAAATGGAGGTGGATTTCCCCGAGCAGGACGGCAGCAGCACGGACGAGGAGGACACCGTCAGCTCGTCGGTGTCTGAAGATGGAGACAGCTCGGGTAGGGAGGAGGAGCAGGCCTTAAATATGAACACAGGGCTGTATTAACCAAAATACATGGGTTCAATTTGACCAGGGAGGTGGGGGAGGGGGTGTGATGTTGATGATCAGCTGATTTGGAGGTGATGTTGGAGATGTGGTGTCTTCATGGAGGTGATGTTGGAGATGTGGTGTCTTCATGGAGGTGATGTTACAGCTGTGGTGTCTTCATGGAGGTGATGTTACAGCTGTGGTGTCTTCATGGAGGTGATGTTACAGCTGTGGTGTCCTCATGGAGGTGATGTTACAGCTGTGGTGTCCTTCATGGAGGTGATGTTACAGCTGTGGTGTCCTCATGGAGGTGATGTTACAGCTGTGGTGTCCTCATGGAGGTGATGTTACAGCTGTGGTGTCCTCATGGAGGTGATGTTACAGCTGTGGTGTCCTCATGGAGGTGATGTTACAGCTGTGGTGTCTTCATGGAGGTGATGTTACAGCTGTGGTGTCCTTCATGGAGGTGATGTTACAGCTGTGGTGTCTTCATGGAGGTGATGTTACAGCTGTGGTGTCTTCATGGAGGTGATGTTACAGCTGTGGTGTCCTCATGGAGGTGATGTTACAGCTGTCATGTCTCCCTGTGCCACAGAGATGGACGACGAGGACTGCGAGAGGAGGAGGATGGAGTGCCTGGACGAGATGACCACCCTGGAGAAGCAGTTCACCGACCTGAAGGAGCAGTAAGTTTAAGTCTGCAGTGGAAGTTTTCGCCGAAGTCAAAGATCATGACTGTCATTTCATCGGGCTCTCACAGCCAGTCACCCTTCGCACTGGTGGTCATCGCGTCGCAGCGCTGAAGCAGAAATTAGGTGACTCATTTTAAAATGAGTTGCAGTCACACTCACTCCGCCTGCAGTTTGGTTGTGATTCTTTTCACACTGAGCTTTTCACCAAGGTCATACAATCATGCTTCCTCCAACTTAGGAACCCTGCAGAAGTTAAGCTTTCTTTTATCTCAAACAGACCTTGAAAAAGTCACACATGCTTTCATGATTATTGTAGGCCCTCGTACTTGGCGCTTAGCCAAAGGGCCGTCTCCTGTCTTCAACTTCAAAACTCAGCTGCCAGACTTAAAACACATTCAAAGAGATGACACACATCATTCCCATCCATTAAATGCAACCCTGACTACATCTGAAGTATAGAATTTTTTTTAAAGTTTTACTTTTAAAGCCCTACATGGCCTTGCTCCCATCTACACTGTAGATTTACTTGAGCCTTGTTGCTGCCTGCTCTCCTCAGATAGGACCCTCTTAAAGCAGAAGTAACATATTTAAAAATGTATTTTATTCATACTTGCTTAAATTATGACTCTGTCCTGACAGTGGAACGTGAAACAGATAAGCTGTAAAATAAATTAGGCCGCCTGCTGCTTCTAAGACTGTTAGACAAGAGTCCACTTTGCCCGACTCAAAAACAACCAATCTGTGCAATGAAATCTCACCAAATAGAGCAGAAGTTCACCTGGCGTATGATATGTGAAAGTCAGCTGTTGTATTTTCGGCCTTGTCAGCCATACTGGCAGGACAGACTGCTGCTGTGGAGAAACATGGACACAGTTTTGTCATTCAGATCAGGGAGAGTTTGGAAATCTCTTTTGAATGAACCTTTTTGATTTTTGCTGCTCAGGTTGTACAAGGAGCGTCTGAGCCAGGTGGACATCAAGCTGCAGGAGGTGATGGCAGGCTGTGCCCAAGAGTACCTGGAGCCTTTGGCCAACCTGCAGGAGAACATGCAGATCAGGACCAAAGTTGCTGGTGAGTCAACGTAATAATACAGGCTTTGCTTTAATATAATATACTTAAATATTTCAGTCAGGACTAAATGTAACCAACTTTGGCTTTACATATCAGCCAGTGAGAAGAGATTTAAGATAACTTACTTTATGTCACAGGAATGAACCTAAATATACCAAAAATACTCATAATTTACATTATTTTAGGTGTCATATGTCTACATCTCACCCATACATGTATACAGAAAAAAAGCTGAACAGAGTAGGTTGCAGTACTTAAATTATATGAAAGTAATATGTTCTGGAACTACACTGTATTTTTTTGCTGTTTAAAGGCTGTATAGTCTCTTAGATACAAAAACAAAATCTAATCTTTCCTGCCGGCTGCCTCAGATTGATTTAATGTTCAAACGCTCGTCACAGGGATCTACAGGGAGCTGTGCTTGGAGTCGGTGAAGAACAAGTACGAGTGCGAGATCCAGGCTGCCTGCCAACACTGGGAGGTGAGAGGTCAACAAATGAGTCAGGCCTCATGCGAGGCTTAGGTTTTGCGTTTTCCACGTCAATCAGCGTGTCATCCCCGCTTGTTTCCGTCTCCCAGAGTGAAAAGTTGCTGCTGTTTGACACGGTGCAGAGCGAACTGGAGGAGAAGATAAGAAGACTGGAGGAAGACAGACACAGTATTGACATTACCTCAGGTACCAACTAGGGGTTTCAATTAAGCATTATATGAAATAACATTGTTTTGATTTTTTTCAGCATATCGTCAATAAAAATGTCAAAATCCTTCAGAGGAAAGGGCCTACAGTCAGTCTAAAGTCTGGTCAGCATTCACAAAACTCAAAGAACTTTTTTTATATAAATCGAAAAGCATTCCTCACATCGAAACACACAGGGTGCAATAAATCGTGTTAATGACTAATCAGTAAATGAACATTGAAATGAGCTAATTTGATCAAGAATATACTAACCGTCATGACGTAGAGTTTGCTTTTTTTGACTCTATACTGTAATAGGAGGCAAATTTCCAATAGGGGGAAGTGATTCTCCTCTCTAATCTGTCCTCTTTTGCTTTCCAGAGTTGTGGAATGATGGATTGCACTCACGGAAAAACAAGAAAAAAGACCCCTTCTGCCCCGTCAAGAAGAAGAAGCCTGTCGTTGTCTCTGATATCCTTTTCCCTTCGTCCCGTCCATGTCTCATTTTCCCACCGTTCGTCTGCACCACATTGTGCTGCAGCATTTCAGTGACACAGATGTTTCCTGCTGCCCGACTGCATGTTTTTCCTTAACCGCTCCATTACGGCCTTATATCGTTTACATGCTGCAAGATCTCGATATTCTCGAAGACTGGACTGCAATAAGAAAGGTACTTTACAGAACAGACAAAGCATTCACTTCGGGAATTTTGTTGTGATTTGACCTTTTGGTTGTGTCTCTCCCTTCCTCCCCCTCCACCTCCACAGGCGATGGCATCGCTGGGGCCGCACAGGGTGAAGGTGGATGGTAAGAATTTCTCCTCGTCCTTGGTTACAGTCAATATCTGGCTGAGTGCAGCCATCGACCCACAGTTACACAGGAGGGGTTGATTC
Organism: Scortum barcoo; assembly: GCA_023238725.1. Lineage (NCBI taxonomy): Eukaryota > Metazoa > Chordata > Actinopteri > Centrarchiformes > Terapontidae > Scortum > Scortum barcoo. The sequence goes on from CM041543.1 coordinate 18,553,969, forward strand.
AATACTTTCAGCTAAAAGTATTCAAGTTCATCGTTGAAAAGGAGACAAATGTTCCCTCCTCATCTGTCTATGTCCCTGCTCCTCTCCCTTTTGTTTAAGAAATATTTTGTGCTGCATTTCTTTTATACCATCACTGTCACACATGTCTTCTTCCAGACTACTCCCATCTTCCTCACTCCCCTTTCCCTAACTCTCTCCCTTCAGTTCCTGCAATCAAGCCTGACAGACATCACCATGTGGCGCGCTCCGAGGACGGTCGACTGTTCTATGACAACCAGTGGTACTGCAGGGGACAGGCCATCTGTATCAACAGGAAGGACGAGTACCCGACTAGGTGTGTGTGTGTGTGTGTGTGTGTGTGTGTGTGTGGGAGCAGATCAAGCGAGACTCTCCATGCGTCCCACCCTGTGTGTTGTCAGGACAGGATGCTCAGTGAATAGGCATTATGCACTGATCAATCAGCTCTTCGCAGCACGCCGCCCGCCCTCCGAAGAGCACTTACACAAATGCAACAGGCGGCTGCTATGAATGTGCACAGCTGCAATATGGGCATCTGGGCATCTGTACAACATACCACACAGTCAGTGGTCTGTAAAAAGAAGTTTCCTTCACCAGAGCTTAACTTCACTGAACACCCATGGGAGATGCATCTCCTTCATCAGAACTCCAAAAGTGAGAATGTTCATTGATGCGGCTCATCTCTTCAGTGAAAAAAAAAGACATGCATACGCCATTTTCCACACATAAACTGGTATTTATAAAAGCAGAATGTAAGAACTCAATAATACTCCAGATCAGGTTTACACACAGTTTTCTAGAGATAGCTGTCGGCGATATTACATGGAAGGGCTGTAACTTTATTGTAAAACATTTATAAACCCCAGCAGTGACCTTTTAATGGTATCCTGGATTATAAAGTACTTTAAGTTATTGTGAGATCTATATATATTGACCATTGATAATCCTCTTGACATTTGATACTGACGACTGAGATCTGACTGCAATGACGGACTGCATCATCGCGTGATGAATGGACGCGTGTCACAGTCCCCCCCCCACCCCCCCCACCCCATGACAGCTGCTCTGGTGCTGTCTGCCTGTGCGCTAATACTGTCGTATGTTTGTGTCATGCAGTGCCATCATCACCACCGTCAACAACGATGAGGTGTGGTTCAAACGTCTGGATGGCACCAAGTCAAAGCTGTACATCTCCCAGCTGCAGAAAGGCAAATACACTATCAAGCACTCGTAAAAAAAACACACTTTAACACACACACACAAAGACCATCATCTCTGCTTTGTCTCTTTTTTTGTCTCCTCTCCATGTGGTATCTCTCGACATCCTTCGCCATATGTACAGTCACACACACACACCTCTCACTTCACTCCTTTCTGTGTATAAGTAAGACAAACTCTAAAAACAAACAAATATCAACTGACCCTTCTAGTCTAAGGAGAGGATCATTTCTGTAAATATGTATGTATGTTGATATTATCGACAAGGTCACAAAGTGTCATTTTCTCTGGAACGGAGATCCATGCAAAGTGCTGCTAAAAAAAAACAAAAACAAGACAAAAAAAAAACAAAGGGCGAAGAACGGGAGCAGTAGCGAACTGTGAACCGCAGAGCTCAGTCGCGTGCCTTTCTGAGACAAGATGATGCCTAGGCTGATGAGAGAGAGAGAAAAAAATCTTGAACTATCAATATCAATGCAGTGAAGCCTTACTCTGTACTGTGTTAGCGCCAAGAGGACTGAAGCGGGTCGATGAACGGGTGAACGAGAAATCCCGATCTAGGTGAGCAGTGTGTTTTGATTTGTCTCCCGGGATGCACACCGTTTAGATTTGAATTTCATGCTCCATAGAGCCTAATAAATCTGTGTTAGGATCCCAAGGGACCCAGTTTGAGAAAACGTTTGATTTTTGTGAAGAAAACTGCACAAGTGTCAATACGGAGACGGAGAATGATCAGTTTTAAGCAAGTGATTATATCGTGAACATGATGAGATGAAACTATTCTTCAAGAACACCACTCGGGTACTGTCGCAGCCCACTCGGGGAGTGAACGATCTTGATGTTTTAGCGTAATCCTCACAGCTCTGTATTTTAAGTTCAAACTGAGGCTAGCCCCGTGCACTAAGCAAAACACACAGGTTTAACGCTGTATTTTAAACATACAGTAACGGGAGGTGCCCTGTATATAGAGAATGACAGTGTGTTTTGTGTTTACGTCACTGTGATCCTTCCCTCTGTTTTCTATCATGTTGCCATGCGTCGGATAGTGCCTAGAACTGAGTGCTGGAGGCAGGATCCGGGCACAAGCTGCTCTACCTACGCCTCAGGTGTGGGCTGCGTCTTTGCCTGTGGCTGTGGTGGGCTCGTAACAGCCTCAAATTTGTAATTCATAGTGCCATTTTTCAGTCTTTTGTCTTTCTTCAGATCTTTATCTGTGTTATGAATAAAAATGGCCTGAATGAGTGGCTATTAATTATTACACCTCTGGAAAAATCAAAAGTATCTCCTCTTTTTTTGTCCTCTCTGTTCTTGTCTGTCCCTCCCTCTCAGTTGTCACTTCTCTTTCCCTATTCCCCTTTGTCTTCCTTCTCGCTGTCAGTAAAAATGTTCCTCAACACTGACGTATTAACAGTACAATGAGGAAGCAAGGTGAAAGGATTTTTTTTTTGTATGTGCACAATCCATCCCAACGAACCCTCTGTGTATTTGTAAATTATGTTTGATTTAACTGAGAGGATTTTTGCTTTGTGTTGTATTTCCGGTGCTTTATGTTTTCACCATTGGATACATATGTCAAAGTGTTACCTGCTAACAGTATTGTAAAGAGAGGTGCTTACAACATTACATCATAAACATGAACAAAGTGTCTGTGAAGCCTGGTGTGGCATTCACAGAGAAAAAAAAAGTTTGCAAGCTTAGTTTTTCATTTCTGCTCTGTTTTTATTTTTTACCTTTTTATGCATTATGGATCCTTTTCAACATTAGAGGTAAAAAAGAAAAAAAATGTGACATTGTGCCAATGCATGTACAGCTGATTAAAGATTTTGTTTGTATCATTTGAAAAGAGTCAAACCTGCATGTAAACAATTCTTTTATCCTTAATATGCAAAAGAAAGTAGAGTCCTAAGTTGAGTCAAATCGTATTTCTACTTTAAAAAGCCTTTCTGTCTGTATTTCTAGCAAGAAAGGAAGAGTCTGCATTTAGGTGATTTCAGTATCAATCTGCGCTGCTCAGCTTGAGTCAAGCTAATTCTCTTTTCTTGGACTTTGGAGCTTTGGGTAAGAAAATATGAGAACTTCAATATCCTATTGGATTTGGCCTGGCATGCACAAAAAGAGCCCAGATACAATCTTATATAATACTCCAGTGTACAAAGGGAGAAAGTCCCTGACAGTGCTCAACCCAAAGTCACCCCTGAGGTTTGCTGAACCCTGGCTACACTCCTCTGTGACAAAAAAAAAGTGACTTATTTGGACGAAACATGCTGAGCTAGTCCTATTTGATAATGGCTCTTTGGTCTGCTGTGCTGTTCAAGCTTTCAGTCACTTATTTCTGCCAGAGGGACACTCACTAGATTAACACCACATGCTGGTATTGATTCAGGATCTGCACCGATGTACCATTTTCTTGAGCTGCCCATCACCGTCCAACTGCCCGATCATGGGCCTGTGCGGACACCTCATGCAGAACCACTGAAACCTTTGATTGATCTATTGGGGGTATTGATTATATGCAACAGTGGAAGCAGCAATTCAAAGGAATCAATTGTAAAGCTAATTGGTTAAATGTCCTTTCTAGATAAAACCAGAACTGGTGTTTTAAATGAATGTTCTTTGCTATAATTTACCACATGGGTGCGCTAGGTCAATACTATGACGTTTATGAAAGAGAATATATCTCAAAATCACACATTTCAAACTACCAGCAAGGCCCTCCATGCACTTACCTGTTGCACTACTATTTTCTTTGCCAGAAGGTGTCAGTAGTGCTCCACAAAGGAAAGGAGGCAGCCTCTGCACTAGATGGGAGGGAGGTGGTCTGTGAATCTGGGGCACCCTGCTGCTGAAACCCTCCAGCTGATGAGAGAGGGAGCGAGAGACAGAGAGAGAGAGAGAGAGGGGAGGGATGAAGGCACAGTTTGATCACAGCTCGCTGGCCACGTCTGCTACTGCAACAGAGAGAGGGAGAGCGAGAAAGAGGAAAATCCCCATCACCGTATCAAAAGCAGCAGCAGCAGGGCTGTCTGTCTCTTCACATGCCATGCAGCATCTCTTTAAAGCAGTCCTGGTTCACACACTCGTGTACATACACCACTGAGCATGCACCCTTGTGTATGTACGAATGTGGTCAGAAATGGACATAATGTGCTATACCCCTCCCAGTGTGCACTTTTTGTGTAACACCAAAAGAAAGGAGTTTTTGTTTGGTTTCATCTGATGATGATAATGATGCTGGTTGAGTTTGGATACGTGTCCCGAGTCTCTGGCCATCTTCAGCCCCATCTATACTTAATGAGTAACCAGAACTGGAGGGTCACTGGGACGTGTTTACTGCAACACTGGGGCTAATTAGGCCGTGAAAGTGTCACACTGTGCTGAATTACTTATACCCCTGCCCCTCTTTGTGATGTATGTGCACGTGCATCGCTATGCGTTGTCAAGAGAGTGAGAGCGGCGTATGTGGATCTCTTTGTGCATGCATGCATGTTGCTGTATGCCGGGCCTGTGCGTGGGCGTGTACCTTTGATGCTGATTGTATAAGAGAATGTTAAATGCATACATCCATAAGTTAACATCAAAGGGATGAGGCAAGCTGCTGATCATCCTCATTATCTGGATAGACAAGGAGAGAGACAAGAGCTAGGTGGATTCAAGTGGCCAGTGCTGCAGCCTGCAACCTGTAATCTAAATGAGCTTGGTATCACCTCTCTTGGTGTGTCAGTGGCAGTGGCCTAGAATACACCATTAGCTTACAGGCTATAGCTGCGTCTTCATGTTATACTGTATACTGCTACTTCTTTGCAGTTGCAGCTTCTGTAAAGAGCCTGAAAACACTGATTTTCAGCTATTTTAAAAGTTTCGATGCCATGTAAGTAACATTTTATATTTAGGTAAGACATTAGTGCTGTACATATTCTACATTTACATAATCGATTCCACGTGAGTTGGCTGACTGAAAATGGTTTCAGAGTGGTTGCAGGTGAGACAAAACATAACCATCTGTCAGGTAAAGACGAGTGATTCACTTTTGGGAAACTCAAGCTTAAATAAAGAAACTCCTACAAGGTGACAAATGTCTTGTGAAGAAAAATGTCAAATTCAATCTGAATAAAACAATGCAGTCATTTAATAATACATCCTACAGGACGACATTTAGAAGTTTCTTGGAAACTGGTGCATTAGTCAAGCTATGATGGTAATTGTGATTGAAAGTTAGCAGGAGAAAAAAATCCAGATGTGACTCTAGGTTACCAAAAGGTCTATCTTATCAGGCGTCACTACAACTGCAAAACTTTTCATGTGTTGTAAGCTGCCAACAGAGAGGTATCTGCAAGAGACCCAAATGATGATTTTGGTGGTATTCCTTACCAGCATCATGTGTCAACCGCTAAGCTCTTTTGTCAACGAGGTGCATGTCATGGCATGTATGACTCTTTCCAGTGATTTCACATGATGGAGCTCCATTTGTGGTAAGGATGTAGAGCCGTGTGCAGCAATTGTTCTCAGAACTCATCTCGTCCAGCCCTATTCCTGGAATTCCTGGAGTTCTTCATGACAATCATGACCACCTATCCTCAGCGGCATTAATCCACTTGATTGTCCATTGTCGCTGTGTCTTGGCACCTGTGGCGTATCCTTAACTTCTCACCTGTGTCCTGGTGTTGAAAGGCTACCTTCTGCAAGGAGAATGAGTTACAAGAAGACAGAGCAGCATCTAACAATGTCTTCCTTGTGATCAAGTCTGCAATCTAACCAACAGGAATGGTCTTAGTTTAAGCATCAGGACCCGTTCAGCAAGTGACTTAGATCCTGCACACTGGCCAAAATGACTGTAGTAGCAACTGTCACATCATTAACTGCTTTTGGAGTATCTCAAGTCTGGCAGGAAACAATTCCCTTCAGCAGTGGGATAGTAAGGTCATCTTGGATGCTCAGTCCTGTCCTCTCAGATTCTTTGGTGTCCAAAAGTGCCTCAGAACCAGAAAGATGGCTATTTGAATCAGTTCCAAGAATACAGCATACAGTAGTGACAGTCTTGACTTGTATGCCTCAAAGCAGAATACCAGGACTATCTACTCAAGATCATCTACCCTTGGATGTAAATATGCTTGCTCAAGGGACTTGGATACTTAAAATATTTAATTCCCACCATCTGATTGTTTAACTGTCAGTGTATCTGACAGGAGGAACTTCTTGGACTTAGCAATTGCAGTCTTATGATATGCTGAGGTATTCTTGTTAATATTATTATTATTATTAACTAAAACCCCCAAATACTGGTGAATGTTGAAACAAGCAAACGGCATGGCACAGTGCTCACCTTAAGGCAGCCTCTCAAGGCTTGGATGATGAGGCAGACAAGTTGCATCTAGATTACAATCCGCCATTTCTGGGAAAATGGCTAGGCTTTCAGGAGCAGTGTGAGGAGAGGGAGTTGACCCAGAGAGCTTCCCAATCTGCCCTGTTCTTTCTTTCCTGTCTGTCACATTCTACTATTAAGGTGTATGCATCAGTGATCTTATCCTGTCATATGGGGTTTGGAGAGAGTTTATTTTTAACCACCCTCTGCTGATTTTGACTGAGGCAGCTGCATCCTGTGGCACACTCCTCTGCCCCTCAATATAAATTGCCAGTTTATACCCATCAGGCAGGTGCCTCTAAAGCTGTTATCCATCAAGACAGCATTGCTGTGTGTTCTGACAGCAGCTAAGAGGGTGAATAAGTCATGTGCCCTTTCATACCACCCAAACTGTATGCTTAGTCGAGGGAACTTGAGAGGTGCTACCTTCAGACAGAACCTTTCTTTTTAGGCAACAAATATAAAACATTTGTTGAAGTACAGGTTGGCTCACTTTCAGTGCTTTTTATGCTCAACCCTACAGGGGACAGAGAAATGAAAAATTGCATCTTCTATGACCTGTGAGAGCCTTGGCATGATATGCACTTTGCAGCACTTTTTTTCCACTCTGCAGACAGCATTGTTGGTAAACCCCCTAAGGCTCACCCATTGGCTGTGCAAGGGTATCCTGGAAGGACCCCGTGGGCTGTCTGTGTACACTCAACAAGGAGTGCAAGGGCAGCCTTGCTCAGAGGGACATCTGTTGAGGACAGATGTATGTGAACATCTAGGTTGAGGCCCTGCATTTTTTTCAGGTTTTACCCATTGATACTAGTTTAAATTACTTGTGATTGACCATGAGAAGCTATCATCCAGCGTCCTCTCTTATGAAAGTCTTACACCAGACTTCTAGGTCTCCTGTAACACAGACAGATGAGGTGCAGCATTTAACTGCTCAGCGAACAGTTGGTGCAGCCTTGTCACTTGGAGTAGGATACTGTGCCCTCTTGCACTTTCCACAAGTGGCTTGGTTGGCACGTGGTGTAACTTGCTTACATGCAAATTTTAAATGCTGAGATCCACGTTAACAAGTGTTGTGGCTCTTAGAGCCCTGGTTGAAGGACACTGCTCATAGATCCCGGGTTACAGTGTGTAAATGCTATGAGCTCATGAGTAGTCAAACATGGCGATGAAAAGAAGAAATAACAATGAGCAAAATGTTTGACAGGAATCTGTCAACTTACTCATCTTATCCACCTATGTTTATGGCCTATGCTGTAATACTAGAACACTATACACACTGGCCTTTTGCCTTTGCTTAAACCTTAAAAACGATCACCTCTACCTCCCTTAGTAGTTCATTCCTTCCTTCTAATAGAGCTGTGATAATTAGTTTCTGAAGCGGTGACTCTTTTTGACTTGATAGCTTGAAACTGAGGAGCTCCAACTGTTGGCCAGCCCGTATGTGTCAGGTTTATTTAGCTGACCAGACGAGGTGGCAGTATCACCTTCCACCTCCACACCCACTGTCCTCAGACACCATACAGTATCTCCTCATTATGTCAGGTCTGATATGCAAAGTAGCCCCGGGAACCACTGTAGCATGGCAGAGGCAGGCAGGGGCAGCGTATTTGTTTGTGTTTGTGTGCTTAGGAAAGGATCTCTGTCTGTATTTGTGTGTCTGGATGACCTCTCCAGCCAGTGGCTGCTATGATTTTACATCAAGAGGGTATCAAGTTCAGCGCCATCTCCCCAAATGGATAAACACACACAACTTATCCGCCTCAAGTGCTCAGTGTAGGCCCAGTATGGAAATGTAGTCAAATGGCCAACTGACATCAGCCAAAGGATAAGAGGATGGGTAGTCAGGGCGATTCTCCTGCATCGAAATTTAAATAAAGGCCTCATTTCTTCTGTGATGCAGGTGTGTTCATTTATTGTATAGTAACATGCATATATATGTGTCTATATGTTTCGCTTAAATGTACTCATGAGTGTGCGTCGACCTTGCTCACTGCATGTGTGTGTGCATATCAGGCTGTTTGTATTTGCGCTGGACACAGAATCAGTGGAGTGAGAAACAGAAAGCTCACCCAGCCATTTGGCTGTAGTCCTAATTGGCTGTGCACTGTTGACAGGATGCTGACAGAGCACATCGCACAGACAGGTACTCTGTTTCTTTCCGTTTCATCCTCAGGGTTTGCGAAAATATTTCCTCTGAGGAATTCCCTGCTCTACTCATTTTCAAGCATGAAAAAAACCATAAGTGGCGCCATAAGTGACAAGTTACAAAGCTTGTTGTTTTTCTGGTGTTTGGATACAGAAAAAGGGAATGGGAGGCTGGAGATAGGCCAGCCTTAATGAGACTGTTCTTGGCTTCTTATTGGGCCTAGGTGGTTTACTGTTCTGTGACCTGCTTGGCTTCTGTGTGTGGACGAACACACGAACACTTATGCACTCACACCTATACATTTTCATAGACATAAATGGGCATTTACACAAACATACTTCGATTCCTTTTATCTATAATATAAATATGTGAAGGTATGTGCACCCACATAGACCCCTCTGCAAAGTGCTAATTAGCTTTGCACTTAAAAAAGCAGAAAGACAGTTGTCTGGGGTTCAGATAATCAGCAGTGCTCTTCATAATGGCACTCGACTGTGTGAGGAACATGCATGCACATGCTTACACATGCCTTTTGATTGACAGCAAAGACCACTGGGATGCAAGCAAAAGAGGGGGAGGGGGAGGCAGACAACATCTGAAACGAACCATGTCTAAAGACGGGAAAGGCTGCCGCCTCCAGGTGCTTTTACACAACACTTTACTTTGATGGGTCACAATGATATCACTTAATGCACTTCTTTCTCTCTCCGCCTCTCATTCATTTTTACATTTACTTGATCTGAGATCCCTTCAGGTGTCTTTTCACATTGCATATACTTTATGTGAAGTTATGTCATGCATTTGTATGCCTTTTTAAGAGGTGATTCAAGTACATTTTAGTCATACAGCCCAATATCATAAATCACAGTCTGCCTCAGGGAGCTTTACAGTCTGCACAACGTACAACACCCTCGGTCCTTAGACCCTTCACTCGCATGAGGAAAAGCATTCAAAAAATGTAAGAAACCTGAGGGACGGCAACAGAAGAGGTATTTCTCTCCAGGATGGACAAGCATTCAAGAGATATACAGAATAAAACAACAACAAAATCACAGTGTACATAATTTCAATGCCATGTAGATTGTAGAACCAAAGTGATGAAGGATGACATCGAGCAACTTCAGGGGTCGCCCGAATACATGGGACCGGATCCACGCCACTTCCTCTACACCACGGAGATGTGGACAGAGGACAGGCCATACAAACACACAAGAGACAATCACGGCATTTGCACGGGCAGAAACACAACAACATGCAAACCAGGGAGAGCGGGAGAGGAGAGGAGAGGCTGAATCTCCTGAGGGACGATGATCCAGATCCACGTCTGGATGAGGCACCGACTGCCTGGAGAGAGAGGAGTCCCAGGACGGCCGACGGACCAGCAGAGAGAAGCCTGAATGAAAGAGAGGAAGATGAGACAGAGGCTAGGGAGAGAGAGAAGAAAGGGAGAGAGCCCATTTATAATTTTTAAGTCATCAGAAGCACCTTAAAATCTGATCAAAGAGTTGTACATGTACCGAGTCAGCCGTGAATGACAGAATAGTCTTGTAAGTCAGAAAAAAGTAATGTCAAGCTTTCGCCATCAGGGCTTCTGGATCAGGGAACATCTTGCTGAAGAACCAAGATTAGCTAAATCAACATTATTATTTTTCCTCTTCTATTCTCATATTTACGGTACCTCAAAGCAGGAGTTAAATATCTTTAAAGAAATCTGTTCTGTTATCTGTTCAATAGATTTAGGGTTAGCCAGCAGGCGTTTAGCACTGAGACTGGAAATAGGATGAAGCATAGGATGAAACAACTAGCTTGGCTCTGTCCAAAGGTAACTAAATCTACTACGCTCACTAATTAACACCTCATATCTAATTTTTTTCACCGCAGTCTCCGCCGGTTTCCTGACTGTTCCCTTTCCCAGCCCAGAAATAGTCTGGCACTTATTCTGCATTCATGCAGAATCGGCAGAATGAGGAGATCGAGAAAACATTTGTTATTCTGACATGGGAGTGTCTTTAAGCCCTGTATAGTCACGCCATAAATGAATGGAGTTAGCCAGTTCACCAGTCTTAATATTAGATTTTGTATAAACTGGTCCAGATTGCCTGGCCTGCACAATTTCTCAGTAGCCACCCATCCAAAAAACTTCACACCTGGCACCACACTTCAGTCCTCAGCAGTACACCCGCCAAATGTAAAGTCATTTGGATGAAAGTTTGTCGGGATAATTGAAGGACAGACGGACGGAGACTCTTCTCATTTATAGTTAGATTAAAACTGCCAGTGATCTCCGCCATCTTGCCAGCAGTTTGTTGACACTTCTTGTACTTCTTTCCACCAGCTGGGACATTTTCTCGCTGTCAGAAATTCTGAATTACAGCTTGGAGGCTGATGTGATTTTTTTTCTTTTTCTTTTCACTTGTAATCACAGCCCGAGCGATATGACATGAACTTAGCAATTATTCCCCTGTAACAAAGCTAATTGTTTCTACACTTCAGCTTTTGTATGGATCACACAGACAAACTATAACCTCTTAATTAGGGCGCTTGTGTGCTAATTGTCAAATGTTACCTAATCTACACCATGTACAGCACACACAGTGGGATGTACTGCTAAATTGCCTACGTCTTTCAAGGAATCTTCCGGAAAAAGCGGAAGACTGATGTTTCGAGGCTCGGCGGCATTGAGAGGAGCTGAGGCGTCCTTAATTCTCTTAAACTGGAGAGAGAGTTTAAAAGGTGAAACTGCTGTGGGGCTGAGTGCGGGGACCCATCAGGGGACGACCCTGCGTTTTAAAAAGTACAGTCTCTGTCTCCTCTCCCATGTTGTGCTCCCTCCTCTCCAAATGCCTCTTTAATGTTACATCACTTTGACCGGGCTTGTCTCTGTCTCTTACTCCTGAATCACAGTCCCTCTGTACATGTTACGTTTATAAATTTAGCAGCTCATGCATTCAAAGCTTTTATTGCTGTTTCTCTCTCTTTTTTATTCAACTTTATCAGAATAATTTACTGACTCAAAAGACGGCCCAGAGAGGAAATGACTTAAGCAACTTTCAGGACAGCGGATCAGCCAAGTCCGATGTTCTGAGAGTTCACCCCATGTTGCTATAGATAGGTTTAGCATTTTGAAATATTCACATGATCCTCCAATTTTAATAACGTAACCGTAAGAACTGTTAATACCAATTGAGCAAATGGCATTTGACGTGTGTGATCCCTCTATTTTTTTTTTTGTTTGTTTTGAGATGTGTGTGTATGTCTGGTTTTCACTGGGATGTGAAGCAACCAGCAATGTAATATCTGCCCATTATATTAAGCCAGTACCATTAAATATGACTACATAGTTAAATAGCAGCTTAGTTTCCCTCCATATTGAAATCCCAGTAAAACAGGGGTTTACCACAGGTGCGGTTTAGCACCAAAGAGCTCCTCACTCGGCATTTCTTCCCTGAGGAATGATTCAGACGGCGTTTGCCACATTGGACTACAGTTCAGTACGTTTCTGTAGTTGTCTGCAGATATGCACAGTTACAGTGAAGCGGTGTGGTGGCTTCATACCGCCCACGTGAGAATCCACCGTCTTTGCATGTTTTCCACTGACGCTGGCCTCAGTTTGCCTTTGCCTGGTCACAACAGGTCACCAGTAACTCTCCAAATGACACCGCCTCTGATGTTATTGTTATTGTCATTGTATATGGGCACTGTATAAAGTATTTAGGTGATTAATGAAATATCAAAGTAGATGATAAACCAGGCTAAACTATGGAGTTGAAAATTAAAAGAGACATTTATGGTTACCAGAGGATTAATCCTGCTGACTTTTGTGATGTTTCTTCTAACGCCACCATGAGGCTGACATTTGTGACTTTGAGTGAAATATGACATTTTGTACAGAAACTCACCTTCCCTTCAGGGTGTTTGTAATATCTTGTGTTCCTCCAACTTATCGTCTACCACCATCATCAGGGTAAAGTTTGAATTTATCCAGGTTTATGACCAAATACCTGCTAAAGTGACATTCCCATCAGCCTCAGCTGCAGTTACAGTTTGGTACTAATTACCAAATATTAGATTTCTAACATAATGAAACTGAGATGGTACATTGGAAATGTGATGCCCGCTAAACATCAGCGCATTAGCTTTGCCATTGTTAGCAGGTTAGGGTTGGCTGGATGCCGAAGCACAGCTGTATGTCCAAGTACAGCCTCACAAAGCTGCTAGCATGGCTGTAGGACTCTTAGTCTTGTTGATTAATAATTGCAGATTAATCAACTAATTGTTTAGGCTCTGCTTTGTTTACTCACAGTAACACAAACTGATGCTGACACTGCTGTAAAAATGAATAAGGAATTCTCCAGGCAGGACCGAGTGTTCAGAACAGCAGATTTAAAGGCTTGCATCAGTTTTATATCAAACTGTGATTAAAAAAAAGTACACTTTTATTGACTGTGATATCCAGTTAATATGTTGAATCTGTCTTTTGAGCCACACTTATAGATAAAACAAACAGTGTAATGGAAACCTACACAGGGTGCATCAGTGGTTTCCAAAACTGACTTCCACTTGTGCCTGTGTCACCCACATTTCACTCACGATGCCACATCAAATGCACAGCTGTGAGCTGAGCAACGCTGCCAGGGGATCACAGAGTACAGCAGTAATATGAGGGTACTTGTCAATGTCTAGGCCCATAGGCTTGGCCTCATCACAGCTCTCCAAAGCTGACACCGGATTGGCTGTCATCTCTGTTTATTATCAAGAGTCTGCCTCTGTACTGTCAAAAGCTACTGTAGCAACTTGCAAATGCGAAGTCGGAAGGCAGGTGTTGAACACGTGGCACAGAGCCGTCTGAGGACAGGATGAGAAGCACTGACTCATAAACACGGGAGAGAACACAGTGTGAAATTGTCCAAGTGCTGTGATGCCTCTCCAAATCAATTCATCAGGTCAGGCAGAGGTCAAGCTCTTACAATTCCAGCTTGTTTGTGGTGGATAGGCCAGCGATGTGAACGAAAAGCAGCTGTCCAGATATGAATTCATCGCAAATAATCCAAACCCACTTACGGATTTGAATATCAGCCGACTGGACGGATGCTCAGCTGTGTTTTCAAATTGGCCGGATGGTTGGACGAAGGACCTCCGTGAAGAGAAAGTGAAGACGTGAACCACCACAGTGCTCACAAGCCAGACCGTGTAAACATGAAAGCGTGTAGGTGGATTCAAGCCCGTGCACGTGCGCGCGTTTCGACATTGGGATGCACGTGGGCGGCGGGCGGGATGTCAGAGAAAGAGGTAAAGAGAAAGAGAGGGAGAGCAGCAGCGGCACCACCACGCATGCATGCATACTGTACAGCACAAGTGTACTTGTGTGTTTTTGCACAATGGGGATTTCTTTGTGCTGATCTCAGCGAATTCTGTTGCGTCTCCAGCGGTGTTGGCAGCATGAATATTCATGAGGTCCTCTTGTCTTTGGTAAAAGCCTCGTGTTGCTCCACAGAGGCTGCTGGAGGGGCGGTCAGGTGGGGGGGCGCGGGCTTTGTGTGCACTGCTGAGGTGAATCAATGTTTCATTGCAGGTTCACCTTTTGGCATCTGGGAGAGCCGGGGGAGGTCGTGTCAGTCAAGACCGCGTTGAACCTTTTGCCTTTTGCCTTTTGCATACAAGTGTGTATTCTTGTTGCTGCGTCTGTCAAAATATGTTTGTGACACTGCAAAGACCCGGACAGCGGTATGTTACCTGCATTTCCCCTTTTACCTGATTTATTTCTAAAGTACCTGTGTGCGAGGGAATTATCTCTGCTTTACATTTACATAACGCACACACACAAACACTCACGCTCTGTGAATGTGTTGAAAACCAGCCTTCGAGCTCTCTATTTATGAATAAGTAAATCGAATTTCCTCTCCAGCAGTGGCTCCATTTGCCTCAGCCCAACCCAGCGCTTCTAGCTGTTTTCTTTCCTCACATGGTACTCCCTAATACCCCCCCCCTCCACACACACACACCCTATCACCCCTTTGACTTAACAGGCCTACTTTCACCTCCAGCTGCAGCAGCGCCAGTATGCCTGCATCTTCCATTCTTATGTAACCCTCAGAAGGAGGGCAGGCAGAGGAGCAGGCTCGCCCTGTCTTTATGTGCTGGCTTCATTGAGCCTCGGTGATGCCCAGGGGTGCATGTTAAGCCCCGCAGACTGCATAAGCACTGGAACATACATAAAGACATAGCGCACACTCAGAGCGGAGCGCACACACTCCCTCGTACCTGACCCATCCATCCACATACATGTTTAAAGCGAAAATGAATAGGCCGAAGTGTCTGCGCCTTTTTTTATAAGAAAACATTCTGTTCCCTTTATCTGTCAGCAAACTAATGCGGGAGGGGGGGGCTGGGGAAAAAAGGGCTTTTATTGTGAAATGGATGCATTCTTCTTTAATGGGTTAGAGAGGGAGGGAGAGAGAGACAGAGAGACGGCATGAGCATGAGAAGATGCAGAGAAAAGAGAGAGGAGGCACTAATGGAATCCGCCATCCAATCATTTTCAAATCCAAATAATTCCAACCGGCTTTTTATAGCAGCGAACCTGCTCCGCTTCTGAGGCGATTATAACTGTACACAGTCTGATGTAACTATGCCGTATTATGGAATAATAATAATGTGAGCGAGCGCTTCCAAAAAGGTTGAGAGCTGATTTTTTTTTTTTTTTCAGTGGGGTTATTAAGAGTACACCTGCCCTCATTAATGTTTCATCAGGTCAGAGCTAACAGCAGCATCACCAGAAAACTCCAGCTGGTCTTAAACACTCAAATGAAAAACCCGCCGTAGCCACCGTATTACAGGTTTGTCTCATGGAAAGAAGGTCCTCGGTTCAAAACTGCTCACTGTGTGGAGAGTTTGCACGTTTTTTTCCCCCCTTAATTCACGTGGGTTTCCTCCAGGTGAGCCGATTTGGACGTCACATTTCAACAAGGTGTGAATGTGAGTGTGAATGTGTTTGGTGTCCTGGCAGTAAATGAGCCGATAGAATAACCAAAATGATGGTGTAAATCATTTATCAAGCAAAAACACCAAATGTTTGCCTCTCAAATGTGAGAATTTGCTGATTTTCACTGTAAAGTAAAAAATCTTTTGTGTTTTAGGCTGTTAAAACAGTTGGAGAAAACAAGCAATTTAAAGACGTCCCCTTGGCTGTGGAAAAAAGACAAACTAAACTATTAATAATTAATTAAAAAAAACAAGTTAACTAGTTGATAATTAAAATAAAAGGATAGAAAAGTGTTGCAACTAATACTTAAACAGTTAAACACTTAAAAAAACAGTATTATGATGTCATTTAAAACAATTTGTGAAACTTTTTGTAAATAATTTAACAGAAAAAAGAGTTTAATAAAATGTCTCTTGATTTCTTTACATTATTCAAAACTAGTTTTTGTTCCACCAGCAGTCTGAAAACTCCTCACACATTAGAAACCGCAAACATGGAAATATATTTCGGAGTTTTGGTAGTGATACCAAAATGAATAGGAATATCAAAGCTTATTCTTGGACAAAGCACTTTAATGATAAATGTGCAAACACAAGCAGCTGTACAAGCACTTTGCCTCAATACAATAATCTAAAATGAACAAATCTGTGGTTTAAATTGGGAACTATCTGATGAATGAACAAGATCAAGAATCTGAACAAACATTTAATGATGCTTTTTTTACAGGACATTTTTTGATAATCAACTCTGCTCTACATTTCCATCACCACTAAGTACTGAGCGTTAAAACCACTGCTGTCACTGGTGTTCATGGCTCACTATGCTGCTGGGCCTCATTATCACCGCTCGGTGTCAGTGACCCCCGGTCCTGCTCGGTACCTTGTGCCGGCCCGGGCTCTGTGCCTGTTGGCCTTTGTTTGCCCCCTCACTTGATGCCCCTCTCCTGAGTCTAAGCGTGAGCCTTTAAATGTTGGCCTGTAGCTGCTCCTGCCCTGCGCTACAGCCACAGCCCGGTGAGCGCACCTGCCCTCGCCAGGCTACAACCGCTCTATTATTCATCAGCCATCTCAGGTGACCTCTCATAAACACTCTGTTATCATTTAGGATCCAGTGTCTCATTAGCGGTCCATTCAGCTTCCTCAAATATTGCTTTTGTGACTTCAGCGCACCGCCACCCGCTGCCCTCGCCCGACCGATTGATCGCCGGCTGTCTGTCACTTGCCAGCCGGCGCCACGGAGCTGTCGCGATTGGCCCTCGTCGGAGAGGCCAACTGCAGGTGCTCCGACGGAAACTGAAGACGCCTCGGCTGGTGGTGGCGAGTTTCAGCAGGCCACAGCCGACGTCTCAGGTTTTCATCTTCAGAGTCCCCCGCAGGTCTCCTTGGTAACGGTGGATGAAGTGCATTTCTTTCATCAACCCCCCCCCTCCCCCAATATGCCACGCACTCAGCTCAGTGGTATTTAGTAAACAGTTGTGCTGCGTGAAGAGGGTTCGATGTGGATGTGAGAGTCTGGTGAGAAGTGTATTTACGATACAACTCTTTATCAACCCAGAGGAAAGTAGTATAAAAGGATATTTTTAGTTCAGCAAGCCGTGCCTCTATGTGTTTAGCCTTTAACCCTCCCTTAGCACCGACTGGCCCGGACCATTGTCTGCTTAGATTGGGCTCTCGACAGTCTAAATACAGGAGCTCTATTACCACCCAGCTCGTCTTGAGCACTTTCATAAAGCATGCTTTGTTGCTTTTGTATAGCCTCTTGTGAGTACGGACGTGTGTTTCTGTAGAAAATATAAAGTGTTGTTCTTTCACTTTCTCTTTGTGATGAGCACCGGTGAAGAAAATGGCAAAAAGTTTCTTTTCCATCCTCAAGGATACTGAGAAAACTCATAATATACGCCAAACAAATGAAAATGATCCCATGAAAAAAAGAAAAAAAAATCCATTCTGAAATGATTTTGATTAAGCCTTTGCTGCTTCTGACCTTTTCCTGCTTTCCTCCTTATCCTCCGCGTTTGCTGTACTGATTAGGCTTCAAGAATACTTCGAGTTCTTGGGTCTTATTTTTGTCTTAGTTCTGGCCCTTGTACTTATCAGTGATAATGACGCTGTACTAACCAAGATAACTGCTGAGATCTGAGGCAGTGAGGTAGATAAAACTGGGCATTAAGAATAGGTCAGATGATCACGAGTTTTAAGTTTGCACCAATAAGTATTTTATGTTTATTTTGTGTAATGTAAAAGGGGTCACTCATCGTCTTTTACCATCTTTTACGTTGTTGTTTAGGTATATGGCCAACAACCTTACCGTTTTTGGTGCAGCTTCACCTCTCAGACAAAGTTAGTGACCAGCCGGTGAACACAGCGGAGCATTAAGAAGCTCGAGAAACAGATATTTTCCCTCCTGAGTAGGTGGAGACCAAAAACAGAGCTAAAAGGAGAGTGAATTTGATGCTAAATTTGCTTCACATCTGCTGGATGTTGTAATAGGCTGCTGTATAAACCCTAAATTGTAATAGAATAATTAAAGTATCCTTTAACGCTCCAAGATTTAATGATGTTTCTGGAAATAAGACTTCATTTGATCATTTGACAACCTTGCAGATTGTCTCTCTGATGCTTCTTCTTGCAAACAATTATGTCCATACTACTGAGCAAGAGGAGGTGCCTTATACACACACACATAATTTATACATGTAATCCCCGTGCATGCAAACCCAAGCACAGTCGATGATTTTCCCCCACCATTCTGACGTCGGGTTGTGCGGCCTTTATTCATCTCGGTGTCAGCGGGGACGGGGCCTTTGTCGGATGCTCTGCTCTCTGCCACAGTGTTTTCAAAAAACAAACCAGAGAGGCTGCTAATTAAGGGCCAGGCTGCTGTTTGTATTTAATGAAAGAATCCTCCTCATTAGTTTGCCAGGCAGTAATTAGAGAGAAAACAGAGCGAGGAAGAGTGAGCAAGGGGATGAAGAAGTGACCGACTCCGCTCGGCACAAGGCGCCGTACCGCGCATTAGCGAGGGCTCGACGGCGACCATTTGACCAGCCGCTAAATATATCTGTGGGGTGAAAATTGAGCTGAAAATTGATCACCGCGCCTTTTTTGATCACATTTACGTCACTAATAACGAGTGTGTTATTTGTAGGAATGACAACAGGCATCTTAACTGAGCGTTAAATAGCAAACAAAACAGGACATACAGTGTATTACATTACTTTATTTGTAATAAATAAAACACAACAAGGAATCTAAGAGATGGGGAGACCTGAAATGATTAAAGAGCTCTGATGGGGAATGCTTGGTTTCCTTTTGTCTAGACAGTCAGACAGAAGTACTTTGCCCAAGGACTCCAGCATAGGGCTGCCCAAACAGCAGAACATTATTTTTGGAAAAAAAAAATTAAAATTGATGCAAAAAAACCCCTGATATTTCACTTTTGCAGAAAATGTCGAGAAATGTCTTATCGATATAAACAGCAAGCTCCACTGTGAAACTATTATGAAGGTAACTTGAGTAATGTACGTTATAGAGCTGTGTAGAGAACGTGTGGTTATATAACTTCAGCTTCTCCCATTTTCAGCTCTTCACTGATGCTTTTTAAGTTTTCAAAAGAGTGTTCAGGGTGGCTAAAAAGTCTGATTAATCACTTTCCGTCTTACTGAAGACACTCGTTTGATATGCTGCAAACCACTTTGGGAAGGTGTTTTAATGCCGCCTCGTGCGATTGTTTGTAACCCCACTGACCTCCATTTACATTAACCGCCGTCCGTTTCGACTCGCTCGAAGTGAAGCGCGAGTGAGCCGAGATCTGACAAGGCTTCCACGAGCTTGCGATGACTCACGCACGTTTCTCGAAATTCTCAACCATCGCTTTAAAATGCTCGGCGAAGGCTCATCAAAGGAGGATGATGGCGTAACTATTTATATCAAGGTAATTCTCTGTTCTGAATCAGCCCCGGCTCATCGCTGCGGCAGGGGTACGTTGGTGTGGGGAGATGAGGAGATGGAAATCATCTCTTCTTTTGGCCGGGAAAACCGTTGCTCTCGCTGCTTCCAGTGGACAGACGGCCTCAGCTGGCCAATGAGAGCGGACTGCCAGCCGCCCACCTGGTGACTAGGCCTCCGTGTGGGTGGACACGGCGGAGAGGACACTGCTGCTTTCCAGCCTCGTCTCCGTGGTTGCACGCACAGACACACACTTGCTTATATGCATGAGGCCTCGATACAGTCCTGTGCTCTTCAAAGCAAATAAGTTTAGCTGGTTAATGTAACACATTTGGAAACCATGCAGACATTTGATGGGTGATTTCTCACAACAGAGACCATTTAAAGATGCATTTTTCATTGGTCTCACTATCACATCACTCTTGCTGCATATGTAGTCAAATTTTCCTCCAATGTTCATTTTTCAGTTGTATCAGAGATTTTAGAAACACAGTTGAGCACATTTTCTGGGTCTCTTGGGTATATTTTAATGTCTTTAAAGCAGCGTTAATTGATTTTTTTTTTTAGCCACTTGAGAGCAAAGAGACAAGCTGTAATAAACACAACGTTAGCAAATTATCACCTTATAATGTCATTGTGGCGAACTTTAGCAAACCGTTGCCTGCGTACGCGTCCAGCAGACGGGGGAGCAACATTAGCATTCATTTGGAGTCATGTTTCTGGCCACCTGGCTGATGTAAATCCAATATTCACCCCCTCCTTTAGCTCTGATTTTCATCTCCACAAACTCCGGAGGGAAATATCTGACTCTTAGTTGCTAAATGCTTCACTATGTTCTCCAGCTAGTTCCCAATCTTGACATGAGAGTTTCAACCTCCTGCTCAACACATGTACATCTGATATGGTCCAATTCAATAGACCTTTTATAAACCATGAATTTGTCCAGCTAAGTTTGCATTGACTCAGTTTCAGAAAAGTATTGATTCAACTCCCCATAAAGGTGTTTAAAGCTGTTACATACATACAAACATGATAGAAACACCTCTCAGTGCAATACAGCCCAGGACTAATGCAATGTACCGTCTCAAAAGTGGTCATAGACTTGAATCAGCATGTTAGTTTTGAGAGCCTGAGGCAAGGGATGGCAATATGTGTCATTTAGACATTCATTCATTACCAGCAAATACCTCCAAAACTGCTGAAATTCCCATCAGCCTCAGCTGTCTTTGAATGTATTGCTAACTGGCTGATGTTTGCACGCTATAACGTACTGAGCTAAGTTGCCATACATGGTCAACGTTCATCAGCATGTCAGCATTGTCACATTATTATATTATGTATAAAAGGGTGTCTTTGTAGTAACTAAAATGAGCTTTCCATCGGTCTTCACTGCAATTGATTGTTTCCTCTGTGTGACGGCGCTCTCTATTATAATTCTGGATCCATAAACGGTACAATAGATGGCGTGTGCTACCAATTACTCATCTTTGGACTGAAACTTGAGTATTGATTACTTCCACAGGGTCATCCCAGGTCTTAGTCCTCACCCTGACCCGTGAATAGCCGCCTCCCGTCCCTCCTCCGGGCCCGAGGTCTCATACGTGACACGTGCTCATGCAGGGTGACCAGAGAGGCCTCGGTGTGGTGTCGAGATTGAGGCTTTTTTTTTCCCCCCCAGTTGCTGACAGGCCCCCTGTCAGTCATCGCGGCTCTGGATTAGCCCGCGCTGACGGTTGGCTGACCGACCCATCCTGGGAATGAATGCCCTTCCCTCACTGTCGCCCGCTGTCAGCACCTTTCACATACAATATTATACAAATGCAGAGCCTCTCCTTTCCTATCACAGTCCCCCCCCCCTCCGCTGTCTCCTCCAACTACCCCCTTGACAGCAGGTTTTTTTCTTTTTTTTACCCCCAACAGCACAAAATGTGGCTCGCGGCTCATCACGGCAGGACAGAAAAAGTCTGAGTCGGCTTGTTGCCTCAGCTTTCTTACTCTGCGCCCTGATATACTGTCAATGTGGGACGAAGTGACAGAAAAAGCGAGGGCAGGGGAAGACAGAGAGAGGTGGGCCGAGAGGTTACACAAACACGACGAACAAATACGGGATCTAAGCATAAAGCAGGCTGTCACAACACGTTGTCTGGCTAATTGAATTGTTCCTGGCAGCCCCGGAGAGAGCGCAGACCATTTTAAGCTTAGCTTTATTGAATTATTAAATCAGAAAAGGAGGACGTTAACATTTAAGAGAACGTTCTCCAGACTTGTTCGCCGAGGGAAGGGAGGGGGGAGGGGGAGAGGCGGGGGGGTTGTGGCTCTCCGACTGTACACGGCCTAACAAGACTTGAAACAAGATTACTTCTGAAAATTGTATTACTCCGAACTGCATCAGCATAGATTGCCATATCTGTATTACCTAAACCCCGGCCTATTTGCAGTAATGACTCCTTTTGTGTCAAGGTACATTTGAGCTGTTTGTGTTTTGTTCAGATGGTGCGTATATTGGTAATGAATAATTGAACAGCCGTACTCGTGTGTGTGTGTGTGTGGATTGTTATGAGTGCATGAGTTGATGAACGCTTATGTGTGCGCACTGAGGAGGACAGCAAGCAGCAGAAAGTTGTTTTCCGATCCCGCGTCACATGAAATCTGATCGTCTGCGGACTCCGGCCGTTCTCGCATTCGTCTGGGGCCGCCGTCGCACGTTCCCATCGTGGTCTGCTATTGTGATTCACCGTCTCCGTCCATCAAGGTCGGGGATGCATTTCAAGCGTCGTCCCTCGCCGTCCGTTGGGGCGGCTCGGAGTAGCAGCCTGCCAGCTTCGCCTCGGACGTCCTTGCCTTGTCTCATCTGCAATGCCTCCCCCAGCACCACTGCATTATGTTGCATTTGCATCGTATTGCCTCTGCATTGCCTCTGCACCTCTGCAAGACTGCCCCCCCCACCCCCTCACCGCACCCCCCTTTCCCCTTTTCTTCTTTTCTCTCTTGCCCTCTTGCATATCCTTCCCTTTTCCCCTCGTCATCCCTCTCTCCCGTGTCAGGTTGGTGCCTATCAGCAGGGGCTTGGCAGCGAGCTGTTGTGCGGACGGGGCAGGACAGGACTCAGTGGGTCTGCAGCAGCAGCAGCGTTTGGGTATTGGCAAGGAATATGCAATGAGTCCAGGAAAGATTACGTTGCGGTAAAGAAAAAAAAAACGGTTGGGGGGGGCAGTATGTGTGTGGGGGGGAATACATCATAGGGAGGAAATCCCTGGCAGGAGGATCCCAGCTCAGCGCTTTCTCTCTGACCCATCCCCCCCTTCCCTTTCCATCCTTCCATCCCTCCATCCCTCTGCCTCATTTTCCCTCCCTCCCCCTTTTTTTTCCCTACTCCTGCATCTCTTTCCTGTCTCTTTGGATTGGTTTCTCTGCATTGATCTTTCTCTCCCCCCCCCCTCCTCAGTCCGGGGGGGGGGTTTATCCCACATTGGAAGAGCTGCTGATGCAATCCACTGCCACTAAGCTCACCCGCCCCTCCCTCCAACTTCCCCACCTACCCCTCCACCGCCCCTATACACTGTGTTGTGTGTTGCACATGTGAGTAGGTGTATTAGCTTTTTTTTTTTTTTTGCATCTGTATGCATTTGTTCACCATCTAAATGTGTTGCGTGTGCATCAGAAGGCGAGGGATATCCTGAGCACAAGCAGGGGAAATCTAAAACTTTGCTGACCCTCTCGCCATTGCGTTGACAATGTCCCTCGACCCCCCCTCCCCACGCCCGCCCGCCTTTGCAATATCTATCTCGAAGGAGTGCTTGGACACCACCGCCCATGTTTGTTATTATTTGTCCTTATACAACAATGCAGATAGTGGAGGCTTTTATGTACATGAGCCTCGTGGTGCAGGTGGCGGTCAGGTCCACGGGGTGCCAGTGCCCGTCGCCCTGGAGGCCCCCACATTGATGTACGGGGTCTCTAAGCCTCTGACCAGAACCAGCTGACTGCGCTTCTAAAGCTCAAGAGGAAGCAGCCTGTTCTGCCAGGCCGTTATTAAAGGGCTGTTTGTTTTGCCTGCTGTTTTTTTCATTAGCAGGAATCTTATATCATCGCCTCTGAATATTGCATGAGGTTCAAGGAGGGTTGGTTGTCGTGACACCACCGTAATATTTCACAACAATCAAAGATGGATGAGCCTATTCTTCTAGGTAAATAGAGGGAGGCCTGGCGCCGATGAGGAAAAGCCCAAAGACGGTGACGGTGACACTGACGCACTGTAAAAAAAAAAAAAAGGGGGGACACTAGAAGAGTGATTGGAGTCCATAAAAATGAAAATGCACTGTAAGATGAATGGAGCAGGCAGAGACGAGGGAGCAAGGTAAATGAGGGGGAAAGAGAGAAGGGAGAGGACAAGGGAGGGAGACAGAGCGAGAAATCAAGACGGAGGGAACGACGGAGCGGAGCTGGGAGGATAAAAAAGCGAGAGATGGGGGGCTATTAGAGGTTGAGAGAAAGAGTTAGTGAGAGACCCACGCTGCTCCCAGTAATTGAAAAGGCACCGGGGCTGATTTAGAGGGGAGCTTAGCTGGGTTTGTTGGGATGGTGGTGGTGATGGTGACGGGTGTCGAGGGTTGGATGTTGGGGGGCGGGGGGGAGGGCAACACACGCTGCATTGCAGAGTGCGAGAGAGAGAAAGAGAGAGAGGCAAGAACAGCCAAGCCCCCCTGCGGTCCCCTGCTCCACCACCTCTACAGTTGTCATTAGCGCGACACGGTGAAAACGACCCTCCGCGGCCCATAATAAGCAGTGAGGCTGCAAAAACATTATGGCTAAATCTATACAAGCTAATTAGTGTAGGTGTCTCCGCGTTTCTTTGGCATGAATAATACAGTGAAATAAAGAATGGGAAAGGACGGCTTTAAAGGCAAAAAGATCAAATGCGGTGATGAAGTGGGAGGAAAGTTCCCGCGCTGCCCAAGGTGAGGCCCATGCGGCATGAAATACAGACATAAGTGGAATTAGTGTGTGAGAGCAAAAGTGTAAAGATCGAGCCGTTACAAAAAGGTCGTCACTGACGTTCTTCATCACGGCGCTCGAGACGCCGCATCTTTTAACTTTGGCCGGAGTTGGTCCGTTCCTTTAAAAATGTCCACGCCTTTACAGCCACCAGGAAGACAAATATGCCTGTTTAGCGCAATATAAGAGCATCCAAAAACACATTAAGCTGGTGCTAATGGACTTCTTCTACTGCGCGTGTGAGTGTGTGCATGGTAGAAAGTGCCAGAAGCTTCCCCATATTGATGTTGTGCCTGGCTCAGCTCACCTCGTCCACTTCCTTAACTTGCTAATACAGCTGGACGCTACACCAACAAACAGGGCTCTATGTCGTTGCACACACACACACACACACACACACACACACACACACACACACACACACACACATATACAGGATACACACCCTCCCACACACACACACACTCCTGCTGTATGTCATGGGTCTGGCTCATAAGTGTGCCTGTTCTTTCCAGGGGCGCTGATACGTGATCCCTCTGCCCAGTCAATCCTTCTCGCATTACTGCCTCCGCAGTGTGCTGCTTCATTTACACGTGAAATATTGATGTTCTTAATTTAACCCCCGGGATGCTCAAGTGTCCCTCTCCTACCCTGAGAAGAAGGGAGGCCTTTTCCAGGGAACCCGCAGCACCACAAGCTTTCCGCCTTGCAATTGGTTAACGGGGCGTATTTAGTTTTGCTTCATTGGTCGGCTGGTGTGTTGCGCGGGATGCACAAACACACCAGCCCGGCTCCTCCTGTATCCGTCAGAGCGCGTATAACATGGGTGAGTTGCTTTGAAAAATTTCATTTGTTCACACAGCATCCTTATTAAGAAAGAAAACAGCCTTCTTCTCCGTCATCCATTACGCCGAAATGTGAGCGAAACTGATCTTTGTTCTGTAACGTGGAAGTCAATTCTGAATCAGTAAGCAAGACATTATAAAAAAAAAACTATTAAATGAGTTCATTTTTCTTTTTTATTTTCACACATTTTAATTTAATTTTCGAAATTTGTATTTAATGATGTCACTTTCCGGTCTGAAACTACATTCTGATTGGCTAGCTAGCTCCTGCCAGCGAGAGCAAACGTCGCACAAAGACACAATGCTTCATGTGCTGGGAGGCCAGCCAGCTGACTGACCAGGTTAGGTTGGGGTGGGGTGGGGGTGGCCGGCAAATTGTGCCTCGCAGGAAGACGCACCACCTTTTGAAAAAAGAGTTGTTGTTTGGACGCATTTGTCTTCTGCTGGCTGGCTTTAATGCTCATATGTGATTGGCTGTACATGGAGGGGAGCAGGCACTTGACTGTCACTAAAAGTGAAATTATGAAACAAAAGTGTCACTTGGGAAAATAAAAAACATATATATAATTCCTCTACAGCTAAACTTAAGGAACACTTCATAATAATCAATTTATTCTGAATACTTTATGATACTCACTCAGCTTATTTGTTCATCTACAGATGTATTTATTCATATGACTAATTTCTACTCATATTCATTTCATAAGGTCTTATTGATTTTTCTTTTTTTAAATGCTGAATACATCGGGGCCGGAGGGAAGAGCTCTGCTGTTTCCCCTTCCAATGTAAATGTCAAGGTTTTAGCACCTGACTAGTTGAGGTGCAGCAGCAGCAGCTTCAGTCTTCAGCTGTCAGTCAGCGTAGCTGCAGTTCCTATTGGGTCTGCCGGTGCTGCAGGGAGGGGCGAGGAAAAGAAGGCCGAGCGCACCAGTTTGTCTGGTTTTCTTAAACGCCAAGGATGTAATTAGGGGATGACGGACATACCTCCCACTTACTGGCAGCGTTTAGGCAGGGTTCCTCATCCTGTTTCTTGTTACCCACCCTTTTCCTTCACTGAGCTGCAGTTTATCTGATTAATCAACAGTGCTAAATGGCTAAATGGTATCTAATTTAAAACAGATCCATAATGAGCTATGAGGAATGCCAAGAATGTTCTGTGTTTTTCCCCCGGGCGCAGAATCCCGCCCCGTCTCTGTGTGAAAGGAATAAGGTGTGTGTTTGCCTATGTATAGGGGTATGATTGAGAGAAGAGCTTGCTTCTTGTTCAAGGTGGGTGGAGAGTTGTCTCAGCCTATCTTTGCTTCTTTCCAAACATGGTCAAATTGCAGTCCATATATAGTGAAACAATGCGGGCCTTACTTGACTTTTTAGACATGTAGGTAGTATGTCATGCGGGAATCATGGCACCATCCGCCTGCATGTCTCTGCATGTACTGTGTGTGTGTGTGTGCTGTTTAAAAAGTGCACACGGCAGTAGTGTTGTGGCCTGGTTTGCCTTACTAGGACAAGCCAACACGGAGTCATCAGCAGAAGCAGGAGGGTTTATTCAAACTCCCACTTGCCTTTTCAAAAACCCCCAACATCCCAGTTACAGCATGCTCCTGTTGCCTAGCAACCGGCCAGGTCTTGAGAGAGAAGAGAGGCGTCATAGATGTGTATGTATATCCACGGCCGAGCGCAAGAGCAAACACTCTCCGCTGCCTCTCCCCTCTCCTGTGAGCAGCTCACTCTCTCCACAACCTCACCGCCATGTAATGGAGCACAGCGTTACACACCCCCACCGAGCAGCACCCAATGACACTGCACATGGAGAGGACGGTGCTTAAATATATTTATTATTGACACAACTGTTCGGTCGGCAAACAACATACAGACTTGTTATGCTGTCTTTAAATAGATCACTTTCACAATTAAGCAGGAGAAAAATGACATAAGACATGATAAAGTTCATGGTCTTTTATTTGAAAAAAAAAATAAAGACTAGCATGTACAACTTGGAATGAATGTAAACTGAACTCAGATGAACAGTTGCGAAGTTGGTGCACTGACACTCTTGCGAACACAGTGCACCCTTCACTATTCTCCCGTCTGAGTCGAGAAACAGAAGAAGAAAAAGAAAAGTGAAGGCCAGTGATTCTCTCTTGCAAGAAAAGAGGACAGACACTCCATCTCAGCGAAAAAAAAAAAAAAGAAAAGAAAAAGAAAAAAAAATAGAAAGCTCACCGTAAGACTCTTTATGTCCCCCCTCCTTTAAAAAGGGCAGGACACACAACTACTAAGATGGCTGTCCAAATAACATAACAAAAACAAAATAACATGCCAAACATTTGAAAATGTATTTTTTGTACATTGTTTTTTTCCACTTTTTATCTAGCATACAATTAAGTCCCATTCCACTTTAACGCTTGAGTTAGAACCTGGTATATTCTCTCATCTCAACAGTACAGGGTTCCTCTCCAAATACAAAAAAACTGTACCAAACCAACAAGAGGACAGCTTATAGTGGAATCAGCACGCTCTGGTAGCCCGGAGGAGGGATGGGGGCGGGGGGTTAGTGCTCCGGTCTCAAGCTGCATGCATGAAGAACAGAAAACAGAGAGAAAAAGAAGAGATGGCCAGCCCAGACATTTACCACTAGCAAATGGAACTGGAAGGAGTTCGCCAAATGCTTTTGCTTTAGTCTGAAGGTAGTAGTTACAGGGTTTGTTGTTATTATTTTTACTTGTTAAGTACTGATGCTAAACTGATCTCCAGGGGGAGGGGACAGGATCACTAACCATCATTTTCATGCAGATATTTTTTGTATATTTTTATATTTTTCCTGTGTGGACAGAAGGATATTTTATTTCAACATTCAATTATTTTCTATACAGAAACAGTATGAATAAATGAACATTTTTTTCCAAGAGGTAAGTAAAACATTTTGATTTTTTTTTTCTTTTTTTTTTCTTCTAAGAGGGGACAGGACGGGGCGGGCAAGCTTCACTTTGCGGTCATCATCTGTACAAACTCTGCAGAAAGAGAGAGAGAGAGAGAGAGGGGGACAAAAGACAATAAGGACATCAGGTTTAAGTCTTTGGCACAGCCTGTTGCCAGTGAGAGCAATCACCTGCTAAATTGTTAAATGCTTTATTAATTTTTTAATCAAGCTGAGCAGGTTCAGAACACACATCCTAATTAGTGTCCCCTTTCCAAACGGCTTCCATGTTCATCTCATTAAACCCATTTGATTAAAAAGCTCTGGCATTGTGCTTACAGTTGTGGATGCCAATATGCACACGCACGTCCAAAATAACAGGAAAAAAATAAATAAGAGACAGCTTTCATTGTCCGTGGAGTACGTATTCTGTCTTTTACACAATGGGAGTGTAAAAGTAGGGCACTTTTCAGCCAAGACTTATGGACTGTTCATAATATATCAACAGCCTTCTACAAAATGAGCGCAGTCTCTCGTGTAATGTGCCAGGGGACCGATCACAGGGGGAAGGGAAGAGAGAGGGAGAGAGATGCAGGAAGAAAAAAAAGAGAGTGAAAAGGCTCCTGGCACACTCATGATGATTCAGATGGATGGCTCCATCTATAGCCCCTATCTAATAACTAATATTATGTGTGGCTAGCTTGTCTTACAGTCGCCCTCAGAGAAATACACAGCTTGGAAAATCAAGTGCTCTGGTCCCCCCTGTTTAATAAAAGCTTACAGCGTGGCCTAGAAACTAAAGCTGTTTGTGCGCCATGAGACTTTAGTACGCGCCCCCCTTTACGACCGTCTTGTTCGTTTTTACCTTCGTAGTTGACCTGTCCGTCTCCGTCAATGTCTGCTTCTCTGATCATCTCGTCCACCTCCTCGTCCGTTAGCTTCTCTCCCAGGTTCGTCATGACGTGACGGAGCTCTGCGGCGCTGATGTAGCCGTTCCCGTCCTGGAAACGAGGCGACATGAGGTCAAAATGTGCGAAATGTGAAAGATCCCGCAGGCTAACAGCTGGTGGTGAACTGATGGTTTTTATTATCCTATTAGGTAAACTTTTATCCACGGCTAGACTGGTGTGGCAAAATTGAAACTTGACTTATCTGACCTCTGAGTCATGTTGTTTATTTGTGGAAAATCTCAAAACAGCTCTTGCTCCAGATATATAGAAAGTAGGAAAATAAAAATAAAACTTGCCAAGCATGGAGACAGTTTTTCTTTTCATTCTGCTCATGAAGCCTTGACCTTATTTACCTTGTCAAATACCCGGAAAGCCTCACGGATCTCCTCCTCGCTGTCTGTGTCCTTCATTTTTCTGGCCATCATGGTCAGGAACTCGGGGAAGTCGATGGTTCCATTACCTGGAATGGGTAATAAATGAGGCACGTTTAATCAACAAATAATTGCAATTACTTAAAAGCAAACTCAGTTAAGTAGAGATAATATAACCCAGCATTTAGCTGATGAAAAGCATCCAGCTGAAAATATTAATTTAGTCCCACAGTCCTCCCCCCCCTCTGTGTATGACACTAGCGTTTACATTACCTCACGGGCCATAACTTCTCTCCAGAGGCCTTCCTGGAAGTGACGGTGCAACTTGAGACATGAGTAATCACAGAGAGGGGAGCAGCCCTCAAATCATTTAGTATACACCTTCCTTCCTGTGATAAACACAGCTACCACAGGCTGAGAGGAGGAGGAGTGTGTATATGTGTGTGTGTATTTCCCTCTCCTCCTCAGGGAAGCCCCAGGAAGATGTTGCGTATGTTATACACAGCGCAGCAGGATTGCGAGGGGGGGGACCCACGGCCAGTCATCCATAATGTAGACATATAGTATACAGTGCAGCCTGGCCTTCCAAGGGGCCTGGATAAATCAAAGGCTCATCTCTCCCGGTGCCCCTGTCAGAAAGCCTGTAAAGGGGGGTTGGGGGGAGGTGCTTCAATCCAGATGCCATTTTTTGTCCTCATCATGTGTTCATGGGTCATTTATATCCCACAGATATCAGTGGTTTTCTGGTTTTGGTGCTAATGGCTGCTTCTGAGCTTGTGGCGCATGCGTGCAATAGGATCAATATCCATGTTACTGTTGTCAAGACAGGATTACCAGGGGATCGGACCCTCTTGACAGGGGAAGGATCTATGAGGAGCTCAGCAGCTCACCAACTGCAACCACAGAAAGGAAGATGGGAAGGGTTAGCGATGAATCTGATGGAGAGAGTAGTTTTTCTGCACACCTGGAGATGTTGGGCGGTGGAGGTTATCATAATTAATAACTTACCCCCCAACCAAAAAAATTGTCAGGGGATTGACAGTGAAGGTCAGGGACACCGAGGGCGAAGTACCCAGGAGGATTAGCCCCAGGGTGGGACGGATGGGGTGGGGGGATTGTACGCAGATTAACCAATGAACAGAGCACGCCTCAGATGAGCGAGAGCGAGAGCAAGAGGGGATATATATATGTGTGTGTGTGTGTGTGTGTGTGTGTGTGTGAAAAAAAGGGATGCAGTAATGTGATGGGGCAGATGGTGATCTCATGGCCCGGGGTAACAATCTAAGGACCTGTTATCTAACACACAGAGACAGCCAGCAGCACCGAGGGAACACATGCTGCCACTGGGGGTTGGGAGGGAGGGTTGGGGAGTCCCAGTCTTGGAGAAGGGCAGGACTGCAACTGGAAAACCATCATCTGAGGGGCACAGTGACGAGAGAAGCGCGGCGGCCGCCCTC
The DNA here is from genome assembly GCA_023238725.1 of Scortum barcoo. Classification (NCBI taxonomy): domain Eukaryota; kingdom Metazoa; phylum Chordata; class Actinopteri; order Centrarchiformes; family Terapontidae; genus Scortum; species Scortum barcoo. Next base: position 18,585,177 of record CM041543.1, read on the forward strand.
CAGTTATATCTGCTCAACTGCACCTCAAGCCAGCTGCTGCGGCAGAGGAGGGAGGGAAGCAAGGAGGGATGAAGATCGGGAGGAAGGCAGGCGGGAAGAGAGAGAAAACGGTGGGAGGGAAAGAGAGAAAATAGAGAGGGAGGGAGCGAGCGAGTGGGCGGTAGAGAGGGAGATGGAGATGAGGGAGAGATGTGAAGAGGAGAGAATATAAGGAGTGAACCGAGTGGGAGATGGTGCGATTACACATAAGAGGTGCTGACGCAAACTATAGAAGGCTGAGGCATCTCGGCGCGCTAGTGTGTGTGGTCATCGTTTTTTTTTTTGTTTTTTCTGCATCATAAAGCCAACTTCCATCCCTGCGATGAGAAAGAAGGGGTAGGGTTGCGTAATGGCGATGAGTGGTGCGCTGGGACTGAAGCTAATATTTTTGTCATGCAGTTATTGAATATGCAAAGCCCCTGCGTCGTTTCAGGCAGGTTGAGGGTTTGCTCGTTTCCCCGACCTGTGTGGCAATTCCATTTCGTACTTTAATCCAAACGGTGCATAAACTGCAGCTCGGCTTTTAACAATCAAATAGCCAAAAGACCATTTCTTTTAACAGCTCTCTGTCTAGCTAAAGCCTTCCATCCTCTCATCCATTCATTGTAATTCTTTGCAACAGCCCCCTTGTTTGGTAAATAAAGCTGATTTTCAATGGGCCAGCTGACATCCCATGGCTGCCGATGTGAGTACTGGATGTGCAAAGCGCAGAGAGGCCTTATGTAACCACTTTTATTTTCCATTACTAGCTTCATTGCTGTCTGACCTAGATTGCATCAGCCAAGGGAGGCAGAGGCAGAACAAGGGGATGTTAGTGATAGGTGTGTGTGTGTGCTCTTGGGTGTAACCGAGGGAGAAGGGGAGGGCGGTGAGGATGCTGGGAGGACGTTTCAATAAAGGGGCAGCCAAGCTGCGGAGCAATTGATTTCTCCTGATCAATGCAGTCCCATTTACAAAATCCCATAAGCTGACAGAGCACCACCGGGGTGGGTGAAGGCCCCACTGACAGCTAACATCCTCGACTCTACTGACCAAGGACGGCCGGCTTGGGAGATACTAGCCAACTTCTCCGACTCCTCTCTCTCTCTGTCTCTCGTTCTCTCTATTAGTCTTTCAATCTCAGAGCCTTTACGAGACGCTGCAGAGGGGGGATAAAGAACTCGCTGAACCTCTGCTCACGACGTGAATACGAGAATGTGTCTGAATTATGGCGCTCGGCATTGAGTGCTAACACTGGCAGTCTTTTGACACTTAGCCTGATCCACTCACCAGCACTGAAAGCACCTCCTTCGCACTCAGATCCCTGACATTGTCAACGATGATGGAGCTGAACGCGCGGTGACTAAACTGCTAACACAGAGGGACACGTCATCTGAAAATAAAGCCGGCCGGACAGTTGGCCTGGACAGTTGGTTGACAGTTGGTAGAATAAAGGGAGGGAGGTGGGCAACAACACCACTCGTGTGTTTCGAGTCTGGGCAGTAATGCTTCTTCTAATCCCTTGTGCATTTAAAACAGAGGTTTTATCGCTGTCATGCCATGTGAAATGATGCTTCTATTCCCTCAAATAAAAGGAAGTTAATGGATAATAATGGATAATGGGTCTCCTAGAGAACTGTGCCACCTTCTTATGAGATAAATTTGGATATGTGGGGAAAAAAGGTAGTTTTTACTGTTTTACAGATATGAGTGACAGTCGCGAGTCATTTCATTAATTAAAAATGGGGTGAACGGGAAAAGGGATCAGTTAAACTGCTGATGGGAAAGGAATGGCATCACCTTATTAACCTAAATATTAAAAGCCTTTCACTTACGATAGACTTGATGTGTCTAATGCGAGTAAAATTAACGATTTAAATGTTGATTATCCACCTTTTAAATTAATTTCCCCAGTAAATTAAGCCTGAAGTGGGTACATGTGGGACATATTTCACTTGCCTGGATAGAAAATGATTCACAAAACAGGAGTAAATCCCCGCTGTCTTTGTAATGGAAGACATTACTAGCACCTAGTGATGATTTAGTCCACTCCTCTGTGTAGGATTTAGTAGAAAGTATAACTGAGTTGCCTGTATCTGAGGTCCCATCTCAATATTTAACATGTGTTAGATGACATTTATGGAGTGGAAATCCATTAATGATAAGTGGTGTGTTTGTAGAATAAGGGTACTTCTGACTCTAAACCTCTTTAAATGTTGTCATTTTGAGCCAATAAAGAAGAATTAACAAGCTTGATTTCCATATTTAGCACCTGATGTGACCTCTTGGACAGAAAAATTGATTTATCACTGGTATTTAAGTAAACAAGTGAGTGTCACAGGTAAATCAAGTACAGATACTGACCGTCAGCGTCCACCTCATTGATCATGTCCTGCAGTTCGGCCTCTGTTGGGTTCTGGCCCAGCGACCTCATGACGGTGCCAAGCTCTTTGGTGGTGATGGTGCCGTCACCATCCTTGTCGAATAAGGAGAAAGCCTCCTTGAACTCTGCGGGAGAGGGGAGGGGGGCGGGCAGAGGTGAGAGCAAGAGGTTAGATTACTGTTGCTATGCGGTTACAGAAGTGGGTTATGTTGGGACGCTGCAGTCGGGTCGGGAAGGTTAATCGATCCCTTGTGACTGCAGGGGCTTGTGTTAACTAAGTTCATGCTCGTCTGCGAAGTGGCCCACATGAGCGTGACGTCACAGGCGTGAGGTGGTGAGTGTGCCATGCTCTGAAACCACACAGGGATCTTATCTCGTACTGTGGAAAAAGATGATGCAGAACACTGGAAGCTGAATAAAGCAGGCAGATTTTACTGCAAGAGCTTTGACGTCTGCACCAGTTTTGTCTTCCGTGTGAGCAGGCTTCTGAAATACGGGCTATAAAACCCCATTTAAGAGAAATGCAGGCAATAGTGAGGCCTTGCAGCCTTAGCGCAAGCTAATTAGACACAGAGGAGGTTTGACTGAGAGGGATCTGTGCAGCCTCCAGTTTTAGAGCAAAGGCCACATCACTTATTTATCAATATCAAGGTGCCTCTGTGATTGAAATCGCTCATAACATAAACCCATCTGCAAAACTGCCTTTTCACTGTGGTTTCATGACTTTGAGTTCTGACTCATGACGTGCCGTAAATGCTGCCTCCCCTTATTTCCTATTCGTTTTGAGAAGCTAATGATCTACCAAGGGAGGGCGGCTGCCAAATCCTTCAATGTTCTGTTCTGTGTTCTCCGTAAGCGACACGAAAGCAGCCAGAACAGCTAATGAGAGATGCTGCCTCATGTGACATGGAGGGGCTTTATTGAATAATGTGGTGTGGAACTGACGCACCAGCGGGCAGTAAATATGCGAACAGAGGACTTGGCTGTGAGTGGCAGTGAAAGAGAAAAAAAAAAACAAAACTCTGTTCCTACCTGCAATTTGTTCCTCTGTTAGTTGGTCAGCCTGTGGTTGGAAAAACAGGAGGGAGAGAGTTACAAACAATGGAGTTACTCAACAAAGCAATTATTCCAAATCCCAAACAGTTTCGTCATCACATTCCTTGTTGTCCCCACGCGCCGACCACCACCCGGCTCAACACTGGCCGCAGTGTTCGGCGGTCCGTTGGCCCCGGTGCTCGGCCATCACCAGAGGCCACGGCTAGAATCTGCTCTCAGGGCTGCCAAGATTTACTGACGACAATACTCCAAATGAACTGTGAGGCCCATTAGCTAGCACCCAGTGTACTAGGGATAGGCGTGTTCAGTTCAGTTCTTTTAGAGGACTCCAGTATCTGTAAATTAAGATTTTTCATCTAAAGAGCAAGGCTTATCGAGGCAGCCTTTAAATGCTGTATTTGTCTGATAGACTTGCTCGAAAGCTACCACAAAGAAAGCTCCACAAGGGCACCGCACGAAATGAAATTTCCACCTGAAGAACGGCTCCATGGGGATCGACTCGCGTTCAAAAACTAGGCTACGCCGTGGCGCTCCGCACAAGAGGGGCCTGCTGGGCAACGAGACGCTTGTAATAAAATGGATGAAGTGCTGTCTCCAGACCAGGAGAAAATGTTTAGGCAGGGTTGTTTCAGGACATATCAGCATGGGAGTGTTTTCTGTGGTCGTACCAACAGGAAAAAGGCCTGCTGGGCTGGCGCGCTTTGGTTCCCCTCCCAGCCTGTTCCCTCCGCTAGCTAACGCTCTCTAATGGCTGATAGTGACTCACACATGCTTTAAATGGTTTGGAGGCGAGCATCCACTGCTAGGCCTCTGACATCGATGGATCAAGCTTTTTTTTTTCTGAAGAAGCAACTGATATCCAACAGATCCCCCCAGAAGTAAAAAGTGACCAGAGCCTGTGGTGCAAATAACTCCCACAGGTGCACATTACTACTTTATTAAAAAATTTTTATTTTTTAAATTATTATTATTGTTAACAGACCACACTGACATCATTGTGCTTGGCAGCAAAGAAGAAACCCACAGACAAAAATGAGCAGATGTGCACATTCGCTCACACACTGACTTGCATGGACATGTACTCTTGTAAACACACACACACACACACAGTCCCCCTTAATGGCATTCTTCCTCAACACCAATACTTTCCATCTCCATGTTTCCTGTGAATTAGTCAGAGTAGCCAGTTCTGCCTCAAAGCAAATTCCTCCAGCCCATCAGCGTGTTTATGTGTTTGTACAAGCAATCTAGCTTTGGATACAGCCGGAGCGAATCTGAGCCTCGTTTCATCCATGTTTGGAGGTGAGAGTGGTTTTTTTATAGTGTAAACCAAGCCAGTACATTGAGTTTGTTGCACAATGAGCAGATTCAGTTGGAGTGGAGCAGAACACCGTGTGACACACCGCAAGCTGACCTTTAACTTTTAAAAAAACACATAAAAATGGCCTCTCCTCATGGCTCGAGTCGCAGCAGCCACGGATTGATCCAGCCAGCGAGGGGTTCATGGACAGCTTCATCTGTGCTCATACGATTAGCTGACACTGATTCAATAACCTGCTCTGCACACAACAGCGCTGGCTTTTCTTCTTCTCTCCCCGGCACCCTCTTTCCTGTCTCCATTTCCATCTGTGAGGATGGGAAATGTCAAGAGACAAAAACATCTCCGCTGATGCAAACACGCCACCCAGCTTGACCAATATTATCAGTCCCCTGTCCCTGTCATCCTCTCGTTTTTCTCCCCTTGTATTAATTTCTCACTCTTTCTCTGTTGTCTCTCTTCCTGTCCCTCCCTTAGTCACCCTCTTTGTCATATTGTGTCACTCCTGCTGTATCTTTGCGGTCTCTCTGTCCCCCCGCTGTCTCTCTAAGTGGACTGGGTGTGGGGTTTGGTGACTCAGTGCCATGGATCCTCCCCTGGCTTAGACCCAAGCTGTTGAGGCCTCACGGTGCTGCTGCACCACCAGGCCCACTACCGGCCCATCCCTTTTTTCCTCCTCCTTTCGCTGGCACTTGGACTTCGACCAACTCCTCCTCCTCCTCAAACCCTCTATGTTTCTCTCTCTATATGTAACATACTGTTCAGAGGAAACTCCCTGTGATTCACCATCCACAGTGTCTTATGGGCAGAGCTGTTTGCTGCCAGGCTTCCAGGCTTAATAACAGCTTGTAGGGGAATAGGGGTGTGTGAGTGTTTGGGGATGTGTGTGTGTGTGTGCGTGTGTGTGTGTGTAGGGGGGTGGTCGGCTGGCATGAGTGGGTCAACCACTCCCACTGTTGCCCGGGCAGCCGGCCCCAGCAACGCGCTCCAAACAGGACTGTGGGAAGACAGGAGGCAGCGGACTGAGCCAGCGAGGAATATCTTCTGCTCTCAGCTGATGTCATATCACCCTCGTACAACCCACCCACATCGCGCCCTGTTCAGTCTGGGTTTAATTTGACGGGGGGTGCAAAATGGTGTAAGACAACGCCGACGGTTATCTTCTTTCGCAACGCTGTACGCACTTCTGGAATCTGCTGATCTGTCACAGTGAAGTGCCCAAACAATTCCTGAAGTAGCCTCTCTGAATACACCAAGTTAAAGGTGCACAGCCAGCTGTCACTCTGACAGATGGGCGTGACACACACACAGACACACACACACTTCCATTCACCCAAACACAAGCACAAACACAAAGAGCCAGTGTGACACACACACTCCCTTTCTATAGGAGCACTGAGCTCCACAGAGCGCTGAACGCCTCTTCTCTTTGAGAAGGGACAAAAGACAGTGAGGCCCCGGGGCCCGGGCTGCGTCTGCAGAGGGGGGTGGGGGGGAGAGGGTGGGTGTAAACAACACCAGCCTCCCTACACCCCGCAGACGAGGCCTGTCCACCATATGGCCTGGTGTCGGTAGGTGGCTGGGTACTCCTCCGCACCACGCAGATCACTGTATCGCTCCGAGACACCGGGAACATGGGACATGGCTAGGTGTTGCCGCCAAGCATATAAATTATTCACTGCAGCGGATCGGATGTCCTTCAAGTTACTAAACATGCAGCAGCAAACAAGAGCGTAACAGGAATAGGATATGTCCTTAGCATGGTCCGACTACTTATTCGATACTTCCACCTCAATGGGGGAGGCTGTTTCCACTTCAGCGGGCGTATTGATGCCGACAGGGGGCTTACGCCTGTGGATTAAACTTTTCAGAGATGCTGATGAGCAGGCTAATTCCATAACAATTCCACTTTACACTCCAATTACCGCGCCGCGTTGCAACGTGAAACTGCATCGCAGCTCAATACCATATATGGGACATTTGATCGCAGCAGTGACGGGGGGGGGGCGGGGGGGGGGCGAGGGTGGGAGAGAGAGAGAGAGGTCTTGGGCTTCTTGACTCCCTCAGGCCATCAATGACCAAGCCTGATGATCAATGAATGGATTAGCTGCAAGGCCTCTTTTCCACATCCAGATCATTTCCACTTTATAACTTCTCCTCACGGTGACGTAGCCAAGCGGACGGCTAGCCGGTCGCAGATGCGTACGCGAAACGTGGATCTGCCAACATCTGGTGAAACTGGTTAGAAAGGCAACTGGCACGTTACTGTATTTTGCAAGTCACTGAGGCCTACTGAAGGGTCGCGGCTCCTCTGAACTTAAAACAGCTACTGAACAACATAATCATTTTGTTTTTTTAAAAAAACAACACACATTTCACCACACTGGGTGTTTGGTCGGTTTGGAAATAGTCGACTAAACCTGACTTTTTTTTTTTTTTTTTTCTTTAATGCAGTGGCAGAAAAGAGCTTCTTGGAGTACTCACACAGCACCCCCCCCCCCCCCCCCCCCCATATTTGCATAACATCGAAAAAAAATTTGCAAAGAGGCAACCAAATCAGCCGACATAACACACACCAGATAAGGCAGCCTGAGATAAACCCTTCAGAGCAGAGAAGGCGGAACTGCTCGTATGTTTTTTTTGTTAAAGAAAAAACTATTTTTATGCCATTTTTTTAAACACCTCCAGGCCTGACCACACTTTGCAGCTCATAACATTGTCATTACAGAATATGGTCTGCTTCCGTTGCGGAAAACAGGGATACAATTAATGCCATCCCCCTTTTTTTTTCCTCTTTCTAGTCTAGCCTGGTCTCATCTCATGTCAGCACGGCACGGCACGGCTCGACTTGAGCAGCAAAGATGGTGCAACGTCGGTTATTAAAAAAAAACACCAACGCAACCACCTCCCTTTTCCTCATTTAAAAGCCTCCCTTTATTCAGATAGATAAATATATCTTAATAAGCATGAGCTGCTAAGACGGATTGTTATAAACGTACCGCGGTGCGTTCACGGCTGCAGAATTATGCCGTAATGACCCAGAATAGCTCGCCGGTTATGCCGATACCGTCGCATCTAGTCCAAGAATTAATTCAAGCCGTATCGTATAAAAAAATATAATAAAATAAATAAAGAGTCACTTGACTGTATATAGCCTGCATGAATTGCGCAGTTAATGAGGAAATACGCCCCCTTTTTTTCTTTCTTTCGTTCTTTTTTTTTAAGTTGTTGCGGCATGTTATATATAAACTATTACACGTAAATGCAGCACGTCGCGGAGCTTATCCGGTTACGCATGAATGAAAAAAAGATTAAAAAAAAGGAGATTTACGGGCGTTTTTTCGTCTCCTTTTACGCACACCAGTATCTCACACAGGAGGAATCAATGAGCAGCAAACAGCCCCACAGGAAGGAGGAAAAACGGGCTAACAAAACAGGGTTATTTACGCTTTAAACATGTTTTTCTTTACCCACGTCCTCCCTTCCTCCTCCATCATCGGAGTACACGCACAATGAATGGCGATACGTACCATGTCGGATGGGTTGTGTGCTCGTCGGTCTGTGGACGCAGACTCGCAGTGTGCTGGTTCCTTAGATGGAGCTCCACTGGCGGGTTTAGGACTGTGTATATTGGCCGTGGACAGGATGGGGGGGGCGGTGGTGGTGAGGTCGAGGAGGGAGGGAGCGAGCGAGAGAGCGAGTGAGGAAGGGAGGGGGGGTTTGCTTTGTATCCCTCCGCCACACCAGCGTGGATCACTTCCTTGTTTTCAGTCCGGGGCCGTGCTGCAGCAGCTCGGGGCCCCCCAGCAGCAGAAAGGTGCCAATCACAGGGGCTCCAAGGCCCGCAGTGCACGGGGGAGCTGCACTGTTGCACCTTTTTATTATAGTATTTTTGCACCTCTTTTGCACAACAGCATCATCTGTACTCTATTTGATATACTTTAACTGTATATGTTATTACATACACTGTATTAAATTGAACTTTTAGCCTCTTTTACCTATGCATTTTGCTTTAAAAATACAGCCAAGACAGTGACTTGAAGCTTTTATTGCCTAAACTGTTGTGCATATGTCAAATAACATCTTTGCACGGTTGCATATTTTGGATTTGCATCAAAAGTTCTGCATGTATATCATACAAGTATAACAAGCATATAGCGCACATGCAAACCTGCATATATGTTGTTCAGCTTTTAGTTTGGCCTCCATCTTTGGAAGCAGCGCTGAAGTCACGTGGTGATCAGGTCCTGTAAGGAAAGCCTAGATGGATGTTTCTTTATCACTTTATTTACATGGAGGTTTGCTCTTTATAATCACCGTACGAAGGCTGTGTTTCCCCTCCACGTGCCGAAGTCTTAACTTATTTGCGTGAGGCGATGTTTTATGGTGTTTTGGTCTCATGGCCCACTGGGAGCTTTTAGACCAAGTTAGACCGAGCAGCAATAAAGCGGCGCATTAAAGTTAAGAACCGATGGTTATTTACTGAGGCGTCATGGTTTCCATGAAGGCCACGCTGGCTTTGAGATGGCAAAAAGCCACAGGTGAGCCGCCGCCATCCTTATCGCCGCCATTAGCCGAGCCAGGAAGAAGATAAGTAAATGGACAGGCTGCTGGATTTCCTTTGTAATTGTCTCTTATCTGAAAAAGACCCAACAGGCTCGACTTGTTGGTGAATTTCCCCATTTTTTTCCACATTATGACGATCATAACAAGTCATAATAAGAGGGAAAATTTATATCATGGCTAAATAAATGAGGTAAAAGTTACTGATGAGTACACAAACATAATTCATAGTTAAAATAAAGAAATGGCTTCCAAATAAGTTGATTTTAAATCTTGATAATTCATTTATTTGTAATCACAATGCCATAAACATCCATTTTAGTTTAACACACTTGAAAAAAAATACAGACTGTGCCTTTAAACTGGAGCAGATTATTATGAGGCCTCTCAGTTTAATAAAACACATCCGATGCTGAACTTTTACAGTTAAAAACAACACAAAAAAAACAAACTAAAGATGAAAATTGCGCATTGTGCTGGAGCTCCCACCCCTCCAGAAACGCCACTTGGACTCTCCCGACGCGGGGGCACTAGTTGGCGGCGGCGGAAGGATACCCACCTCGCGTAACAAAGCGGCCCGGTCGACACTGGAGAATTTGCGGCGCCGGGTTTGAGACGCCGCCTCTGATTGGCCGCCGCGGACCTGCAATGTTATACTGCATGTGTCGGCGGCCGCCATTGGCTGAGCGGGACCTGCATTGCACCAGGCAGTGGCACTTGATGGAAATATAATAAATAGAAATATGGGAAAGTTAAAAAAGCGGCGCACCTCTAAGCGCGTCTTTTTGCTTTAGTAGCGTGTGTGATTATTTTACGTTTGCTCGGAGGAGACGGGAGGAAAAGTGCGGCAGCTTTTTTCTCTCATTGGTGCGGGGGGAAGGTTTGATAGGCTCGATATGGGAAGTGCGCAGACTTACTATTGGCTGCTGCAAAGTCCGGTAGGAAATTAACAATGAAACACGGAGGAGCTGCTGTTTTCTCTTTTTTTTAATATCCATTTATCTTTTTCTTTTTTGATGCACATTTGCGTTGCATTGCACATTACACGGAGCTTTGATGTGGCACTTTGCTACAGATCACGCAAGTCTGCTGGTCCTTGAACGCAACACAGCCCCCCCACCCTTAAAAAAAAAAGGAAAAAGAAAAAACTGGAGGTGGAATGACGACGCAGAATTTGGAGAAGCAGATACTATCATATACCTGCACACACACACACACACACACACTTACACACAGGATAGCCTGGCTATGCCTGTGTGTGTGTGTGTGTGTGTGTGTGTGTGAGAGGTGCACCACCCAGTGGGCAAAGTGAAGGCAACACGGAAGGAGGAGATGGCACACACACACACACACTCCATAAAAGACATGTGGGCCCCTGTGCAGCCACATGTACAAGTGTTAAACTCTCTTTAATGTGTCAGGAAGTGCAGTGTGATGGGCTACACACACACACACACACACACACACACACACACACAGCTCTTTTTCTGTTTTGATTCAAGGAGAGCTTCCAAACAGAGAGACGAGACCTCGCAGTGTGTTTTGAGCGCACGTTCGAGGCCGCAAAACTGCTGCCCTCAACACTGAAAGCAGACAGGAAGTGACAGAATAAAAGAGCCCAGAAAAAGAAAAACAACACAGATGGAATGATGGAATAATTAACTATTATTTATCAGTGAACCCTGAAGGAGTCACGTAGATTTAAGCTCGCTCAGACCGTGTTTGTATAGTTTATTATAACATGAATATAAAGCCTGCCTCGTTCTTTGTTGTATTAGTCGAGTGCCTCGTTTGATTGCAGTGTGTGTTTGTTGTGCTGCAGTGCAGGCCGATCACATTACAAGACTGCACCTTGGTTTATTTAATCGGCCGTTTTATGCACGTGCACACGCGTGTCGTCAATCGCGCGAAAAGGCGGCTCATGTAAGAATCTAAACACACACACACACTGTGGGAGGACGACGGCCTTCTTTCATTTCCCACGTTTAAACGCCTTCAAAGATCTCCGGGAAGGAAATAAAAAAAAAAAAAACCTCTCATCGGGTCAAGTCTAACTCGAGTTGAGCCATTTCATGTGTTAATCTGCCGGAACGAATCGGGACCTCTCGCTGAATTTCCTCAGTGTTCTGTTTAACGGGAGAAACGGCGAGTTACATAAGCAGATATATACGTTTGTCTCGCTGCCTCTGCCTCGCTCGCACAAACACGTATTCCTTCCTGTCTTTGCAGCCACAGACGGTGTTTAACCAGTCTCTCCATACCGAGGAGAGCTCAATGTCCACATCCCTGTCTTTACGTTTATCAGGCAATGGTAATGGCAATAGTTCAGTTTTCTCACCTCAAACCCCCTACTGCCCTTTAAAGACGCTGAATAAAATAGAGAAGAATGTGTCGGCGCCCGCGGAAGAGTTTAAAGTCTACTAATGGTTGTTGTAGGATTTGCAGAGAAGGTAAATCCTCCCTTTAAAGACATTTATCGTAAGCTGATATTTGCCACCGAAAACAAATCAAAAGCAACTTTTGCTAATTATATCTTTTTTTTTTTTCATGGCAAAGTTTTAGTGGCACATCGGAGCTTTTCCTCTGAAAGGCCCTCATCTTTTCATGTGTTTGGGAACTTCTCATCTTTTAAAAAAAAAATAAGGCTTTTATGCAGAGCACAATTCGTACACACCGCGAATGAACAATAACGTGGATGTGACATTTCAGAGAATGCCAACGCGGCGATCAGCCCTACCGTATCACCCCCCCTCATCAGTATTAGCGCGCTCACGGGGGCGGTTTTAGAAATACCCAACCCAGAGTTTGCCTTGAGCTGACAGGGCAAACGCCTCATTAGAACGCACACACCCCTCTTGTTGTAACCCTCCCAGCCTCCCCAGCCCAACACGTCACGCTTTATTTAAATGTTTTTTCTTCTTCTTCCATTTGCTGAATGTGCTGCGATGTATGAGCTGTGGTTGAAATGCGTGACTGATTTAATAAGGAGAGTGTGTTTCTGAGGAGGGGGGCTGCAGCAGCAGCAGCGGCGGCAGCTCCGCTCTCACTCGAGTCCAGAGATGGCCCCCGTAAAGTGGTTCGATGCCTGCTGCATGGGGCCACTTTCTGCTGAGCACTGAGTTACACATGGCTTCACATCAAGAGGAATTAAATCAACGCCGCTGTTCTCCGCATGTCAGACTGCAGCAAGGGCGGCTTAGCTGGATTTACTTAACAGCGCTGTAATCACATAAAGGCCCATCTGAATGGATGACAGCAGAATCAAATCACGTGCTTGCACCGCCCCCCCAGCTTCATACTGTACAGCATCGTGTGCAGAAACATGCACCAAAATGTACTTGAACTTCTCTGCTGCTGCTCAGGAACAGTCCCTTTAAAACACTTAAGAGCGAAGCATTAGCGCAGTGACATTATTATGCTGCTCCCAGGAGGTGATGTCCGAGTGAAATGCTACAGTCGAGAGTGTTTTATCTCTACTCTATAAACTCCAGATTTAATTGTGCATCTGCAGTCGTCGAGCGTGTGTGAGGTATGTGGAATATTCTATTAATTTGTGAAGAAAGGAGTCTTAAAAAAGGAGTTGGACCTTTCCTTCAGGCCTGTTTCTGGTCTCTGGCCTGTTGAAATAACAGGTACATGATGCGTGCAAAGTATGCAGGGAGGACACAAGTGAGGGAGGAAAAAAACAAACAACTTTGCATATTGATACGATTGATTCTGATCGCGCTACCAAGGGCGACAAGGCAGAGACTGAACTAATTGAATAATTCATGTGATTAATTATCTCAAGATATTACAGCACAGAGACGAGCTCCGTATACAGAAATCTAATAAGACGCGGACGTCAACAGCTGCTGCTGCTGTAAGAACAAGATTTGAGTGGGTGCCGCGAGCCAGAAACGCTGCTCCAAATAAAAATAAATAAAAACAGACGACTAACAATGGGACCTTTTAATTTATTGTCTTTTTATTTATTGTCTTTACACATAACGGTAACAGGAGAGTGGGGGGAAGCCACACACGACATGCACAAAATATATCAAAACTCTCTCTAGGGAGGCAGACAACTCAGCTGCTGTCTCCTGTCTTTCACACGGCGATAGATAAAGAGGGGGTGGAGGTGGGGGTGAAAGTGAAAGAAACACAGAAGTTTGAAGGTTAGAGGTAAAGCCCCTCCGGCGTGCCCTCCTGCTTCTTGTACAGGACGTTCTCCTTGGACTTCTTGAAGTCTTCAAGTTGCAGTGACTTTCATACGGCGCTCCCGCAAAGCCATGAGGCCTGCTTCTGTGCAGATGGCCTGGAGGAGACGGGGAGAGAGAGAGAGAGAAACGAGTGTCAAGTTGGAGTTCAGCTTTAATAAAAGCCGGTGTAAAAGAAACGAGGTGGAGAAATACAGTAAAAATGGTTGTGGAGGCTCATTCTCACGGGATCAAAAAGCAGCATTAACAATACTCTGCTTTGTGTTCAAGTATGTTTGTTTAGCTTTCCTGCCTAACAGGGTAAACTACTAGCTGACGCAAAAAAAAAAAGAAATGTAGACGGCTGATTTTCAGGAATAACTAGAAACACTACTGTTCGACAATGCTGCATTAAATGGATGGACGGAGAGCGTGTGTGTTTTATTCTTCTTTTATTCCACTATGACAACCTGTCGCTTTTGACACACACGCACACACCTACCTCAGGCCCACAAGGGAGCTCAAACGAAGGCTAGAGTTCAGGTGGGCCATGCGCTTTAAAGCTTACACACATTCATAGAAAGTTCTTGACAGCAGGGATAGGAACGGTCAGTCCTCTCATGATTCAGTTTGATTACAATTCAGAGAGTCAAGATTCGATTGTGAAATGATTCTCTTGGGATGCATCTCAGTTTCAGATTTCTATACTTGGTTTATTTTTTGCCCATCAATTCAAACACGTCTGCCCAAACATCTGCTTTTGAAAAAGCCAGCACTGGTTTTATTTTTTTGTCTCTTGCAGCTGCTCTGCCGTCTTTGTGTGGTCAAGAAAGAAAACATGGCACAGATTCTACACAGCAGCAGCACCAAACTCTGGAATTGACAGTCCATTGAAAATTGAACTGATAATCCATTATGGACTTCATTTATTGGACATCATTTAAAAATCAAAGCTTGAGACAAACTTAAAGTGTAATTCTGTCAGATCCCACATGAGGGCAGCAGAGATGAGTCAGTGAGAGAGATAAATGTACGGTATGTAGTTGAATGGAGGGCGTAATACAATTAAATAAGAGTTGATACTACACTAATTTAGAAAATCAGCCCGTGTGGCTGCCTTCCAAAGAGCTTCATATCATTTTGCCCTTTCTGCTGAGCCACAGTGGCTCACTGCCAAGAACTCACACAATCAATAGATGACTTTAACAGAGTAAATTAAGAAAAACAGACGACACACGTCTCCACTTCAATTAGACACCACCCCTGCCATGCTGCTTTTTCCACACTTATGTTAAAACAGTGCAATCACAGATCATAGATGAGGTGAAAAACCCTCTCAGCCCTCTCCACGACGCAGTGTAAGAAAGTTCTGGCTATGGATGGAAAATGTCACGTTCTCTTTGGCGGACACGTTATCTTTAAAATTTTGGACTCAGCCGCTTTGATCAGAGAGAAAACCAGTTTGTGAGCGGACAGTCTCACCTTAATGTCTGCTCCTGATAGATCGTCCTTAGCCAGGATGAGGTCATCGAGTGTGACATCATCTGCTACTGTCATGCGGCTGGTGTGGATCTGGAAGATCCTCCTTTTGGTCTTCTCATCTGGCAGAGGAAACTCGATCTTGCGGTCGATTCTCCCTGAAGAGGAGGAGAAAACAGAAACATCATAAACTGTACTGTACAGTTTGTTTTTTCCCCAGTAGACTGACACCAATACCTTACTCAAAGTCGACTGAATAAATAAATTAACCTGCACACGGCTGTGTTTATCAAATATGAATCACAGAGAAAAGCAAAAAATGCTTCTATGCCTACGAGGATTCTGCCCACACTTTACTTTTACCCCACAGCATTTTAACAGCAGATCTGATCAGCTTTGCCAAAGAAAATGAAAAAACAAACAAAAAACATGAACGTTCAGCCACGACTGAATCAGATAAACTGTAGACGTGCGAGCAGTGAGAGTCGGTGACAAGTACACACCAGGTCTGATGAGGGCTGGATCCAGGGTTTCTATCCGGTTGGTGGCCATGATAACTTTCACGTCTCCTCGTGAGTCGAAGCCATCCAGCTGGTTGAGCAGCTCCAGCATGGTCCTCTGGATCTCCCTCTCACCGCCGGAGTTCGAGTCGTACCTGCAGAGCACAGGTAGGTGACGTAAAGTTATCTGAAGAAGATACAGAATCCACTACATCACCCTACATCCTCGGACTCCAAGGACTGAGAGGGGCTCTCTATCCTGCGGTCTTGTTATCATAAACCAAGAAAACGGAGTTGCTTGCCGCCTTTTCCACGTGAGGTAAAAAGTCACATCTACGAGCTCATTTATTGTCCAAACAACATTTTGCACAGACTCCTTCCACTAAGTCAGCCTTTATCCTCCCTAACAATGTGACTCTCATTATACCCTTTGCTAACAACAGGGATTAAAAAAAGATAAAGCTTTTGTACTTTTTATATTTTCTAGTCTGCCATTGGAACTGCAATGGTCATCTTATTTTAATAAAAGAATAAAAAAAAGCATGAGCGTGATGTGCAGGTTTCATTCTGCTGTTTCTTATCAAACTTTTAATGTGAGGTTAAATATGAAGTAAAAATAAACCTGTGACACAGACATGCTGATCTAACACTTTGTGATTAATCTCAGACTCTTCAACACCACTGCTGATATGTTATCGCTGCTCTGATGCTCTCAGCCTCTCGGCCTAAAAATCGCTTTAAGCAGACGTCTGTGTACCTCTTGGTGCCGATGGCGTCGATCTCGTCGATGAAGACGATGGAGGGTGCATGCTCCTCTGCCACCCTGAAGAGCTCTCGGACCAGCTTGGGCCCGTCTCCCAGGTACTTCTGGATCAGCTCTGAGCCCACCACGCGCAGGAAGGTGGCCGATGTCTGATTGGCCACAGCCTTGGCGAGCAGCGTCTTACCTGGTACAAGCAGAATAGTTCATACTAGTTCCCACTATCACCACTAGTTTTTGTTCTAGCTGGCTAACATCCCGGTGAATGTTACAAATTCTTGGTAGAGCAGAGGAGCAACACCAAGAGAGGATTTCTGAGCCGTTTAAACTTGTCTGTGATGTAGCCATTTAGAGACATCTACAGTAAAAGGGTATGATGAAGAGCTTTTTGAACAAAATGTCACTTGCTATTTGAATTTAAAAGGTTTTTAGTGACGTAAAATATCACAAACCACCCAGGTGCACCTCAAAGCAGTTATGAAAAGGTCACACACATCACATTGTTCCAACATATCTCCTTGATGTAACATTCACACACGTGATCGACCATTAGCAAACCTGAAAGAAATTAATATATGGACTTTATGCAATACTGGACTGTTGTCTTATTAAGTATTTTCAGTTAGATATTGCAAACATATTTCTCTATCCAATTTCAAGAGACTGACAAAAGTCAAAACTCTCACAGAAATATGTGGTGATAATAAATGACAAAGATATAGGAGGAATTGTTGCCTGGTCAAAAGCACCAGCAGTATCTCTATCTCTGTGTTGTGTCCTTTGACATCTTTTGTCATTTCGTAAACTAAAAAGGTGGTAGAGATTCAAAACAAAGCCTTGTGCCACCACCAGTTGTCCCTGTAAAAAAATGAAATTACTGTATCTCTGTTAAAACGATTACAGACACACATAATGTCTGACACCAACTCTCCTCATATTCTGACAATAAACAAAATCCTTGTGCATATTCTTTTGAAAGATAGAGAACTGTATGTGACCACTGACATCCACAATGGTTATGGATCAAACATCTGTGGAAATTAAACTTTATTTTTTTATTCTATTTGTAACAGTGATGTGTACATCTTTAGAAGCACACTAAAAAAGTGTAGAGACTATTGAAAGCTGAAGTGAGGTGGACTTCCCTTAACCATGGCTTTCTTTATTAATGAGATCTTGTTCAGTGAAGAACAGATTTGATTAATAAATCTGTTTAAAAAAAAAGCTTTTTCTTCTAATGCTGTACAATGTGTTAAGTTCACAAAGGCAATTTTGGTGCTTTATGAGTTACACTGTTTTCAAGAAATTTTTCAGCCATTAGCACTTTTCATAGAGTACCACTTTTATTGTTCCGTTTTCAATCATTACAGCTGTAGAGCACTTTTATCTGCGGCAGTGCTGCAGGAGGTTTGTGTCAGTTTCTCACCTTCCCTGTTGTGGTGGCCTTTGCAAAAAGGTCCCCAGTGGCAAAATGGAATTTGTGATGTGACGACACCTTCATCTCTGGATTTCATTTAAAAAATACTTCATATTTATGTGACTGAACTCGAGCCTAGAGTCTATGTCTATGTATAATGTCGGTACCACATATTTGTAAATCTGAATGTTAAGTGTCTCAAATCACACTGGGGAGGAATAACTACATAAATTATGGGTTGTCTATAAGTAGTAGCAGACTTTGTGTTACAGGTCAGAGAGATTGTAGCCCCCCTGCAAATATCATGTTTCTACTGGAGTTTTACAGGTTTGAGAACTGCTGACAGTAAAATGTTTAATGGAAGCTCTTACCTGTGCCAGGTGGTCCATACAAGATGACACCTTTGGGGGGTTTAATGCCCATCTCTTCATAATACTCTGGATGTGTGAGAGGCAACTCTACTGACTCCTGTATAAAACAATAAAGCACAGTCCGCATCAGTATCCAAGGAAAAGATAGTTAACTAATACAAGCAACCAAAGCAACCACTGAACTTTACATTTGTGTAAAGATTTGTAGTGTTGTGTCACTTAAGCCAATCACTTCTTAACTGAACAGCAGTCAGTGCTCTGTTCTTTTTGTTTTTTTTAAATCATAGCTCTTTGAAATGCATTCCTCAAGTACCTTGATCTCCTGGATCTGATTGTCCAGCCCTCCGATGTCAGCGTAGGTTTCTTGTGGGGCCTTTTCCACCTTCATCACTGTTACCAAAGGATCGGTGTCATCCATCAGCACCCCAATCACAGCATGGACCTGCAAATGATACACAAAAATGGGATGATTAATAAGAATGTACTGATTTTCTTTTGTGTTTCAGGTAAGTAGAGGATGCTTGCTGACTCTCAATCGGTGAATTCACAGAGTGTAAACACTATAGACTATTACAAAAAGTATCCTGAATTAAATTAATGTATTTTTAATAAAGTAAGCCTACAGTATGATTTCTCGCTGAAAGTTACCTTGTGGTTGAGCAGGACAGAGCAACCTGGCTCAAGCAGATCCTTATCCACAAAGGACAGGATGCTGACGTAGTG
The DNA here is from genome assembly GCA_023238725.1 of Scortum barcoo. Taxonomy (NCBI): domain Eukaryota; kingdom Metazoa; phylum Chordata; class Actinopteri; order Centrarchiformes; family Terapontidae; genus Scortum; species Scortum barcoo. Next base: position 18,603,943 of record CM041543.1, read on the forward strand.
CTCTGATCCCACTGAGGTGGAAACAATGGCGTGGTTGTCATCAATGATCTCCTCAAGAGTGCCAACAGACATGGGGGTCCCGCGCAGGTCGTCCACCTTTGACCTTTCCTCCTAGAAAGACATAAAATAAGACCATGATCATTTAAATTCTAGGAGGTGTTAAGATTTGGTCTGTAACACGACCAAAGGTCAATGAAAAATGAATGATAACAAAAAGTCTGTTATTGTTCCTACATTTGACCCAAATATGCAGCACAAAAGCAAAAGATAACAAGTAACAGGGGCAAACCTCCTGTTTCTCTTCCAGAGGCTTCATCTGCTCTTGGTTTCTGATGAACTCCTCCTCCATCAGTAGGTAATCTTTGATTCGCTCCTGCTTCAGCAGCTTCAGGCGGCACTGAGTGTGAGGGGTGACTGAAAGGCAAACACAGGTCAGCATATTTAAAGCCTAAATTTAACCAAAATCATATAAACACCAATTTGATCCAACCTTAAAAAATATAGACTTGCCTCTTAAACTTGACAGTTGTTAATATAATGCTTTTATACTGTGTTACTTTCTCTTGCATTCTCTTTATTTTCTGAAGTGTGACATAAGGAGTTTTAATAATACTACAAAATCTCTAGCGGGGATGTCTTTTTGAACACTTATCTTACTAATAAACAATGAATCAGTTCCTTACCCAGAGGTAGTTTGCTGGCAGCATCTGGTCCTTTGGTCTTCTTCTTTTTCTTGCCAACTCTGGTGGGAATTGGAGGCTCATACTTCTTTTTCTTATCCTTTAATTGGCACAACATAGGATGACAAATATCAGAAAAGGCAGAGCCAGAAACACATCAACAGCAGTGTCACAAGCCCTCGAATTGATTTGTATTAAAACTGCAGTGATTAGTCAACTACTGATTGCCAGTTATTTTAATAACTGATTCATCGGTTAAAAAAAAAAAGTGTCCAAATTCTCAGATTTCAGCTTCTTGAATGTGAATATTTTCGGTTATTTTAATCCTCTATGACTATAAACATCACCTTGGGCATTTTCTAAGTTTTGAATGAAGTTTAATGAATGTGCTTCTGAAGCTCTTTACAGCAACAGTCTTCTGAAGTTTAACGTAGGTAATATCTTTGACAATATTTACATAACGGACAATGCTGTACATATTCTCAACAACTGACTTTGTGATCTTATTCCCTCACATACATATAGGACTTGAAAAAAGCATTTTATAAAAGAGTTAAAAAATGAATTTCAGTTTGGTTTGCACAGGTCCAGACATTAGAAAGGATACTGATAAACTATAAATGTTGTCATCTATGTCTGTGTTCAAAGAAAGATTAAAACAGCACCTACTACAAAAATCTGCTAAAACTTGAATACGGAAAATGTCTTGGAAATTCTAAATTAGTTATTGTGAAAACATCTGAACTGTACTGTTATTTTCATGTGCCATATGTCTTTATGTACTGTATATTATCTGTTTAACCAACACTGATGGATTAAAAGTCTTGGGACATGTCAGTAGCTAGTTAGTTAGTCTACAGTGCTTTATATGTGTATAATAAATGCACTTCTCTATCTAGAAAATGTTTTAGCAGATGTATATTTAAATGCCATCTGCTTGGTATCTGGGCCCCTAATTTGAAGCTTTGAGAGCTTATCAGAGTGTCTCCATTTTCTATATACACTACTTTAAGTGTGTACTTGTCATTTGTTGTTTTTGAAGGTTTTTATTTATTATATTGTTTCTGGAAAACACTTGAGCTGACAGCTACAAGTGCTACATATAATGTGTTATTATTATATCTTACATTATTCTATTTGTATTTTTAATGGCCGATCTGTGTGAATAAAGAATAAAAAATTAAAGAGTGGTGCTTAAGCTTCACTCAAAACTTAAAGGATAAAAATGTTTCTGAATCATGTGCAAAGTTAGAGAAGCAAATACACACACAGTGCTGTGACTAACGATTATTTTCATTATTGAAAATTTTCTTGATTAATTGATTTGTTGTTTGATCCATAAAATGTCAGAAAAAAGGTTAAACATGTTTATCACTGTTTCAAACAAAGATATTCAAGTTTACTGTCACAGAGGACTAAACAAATCAGAAAATATTCACACCTGCGAAGCTGAAATCTGAGAGTTTGGCCAACGGGGCGTCAATTATCAAAACAGTTGTCGATTCCTTTAATAAAACAGCATGTGTAGCTGGCTGGTCAGATAAAAGCATAAATGAAGTAAAACACAGAGCATATATGAGTAACAAATATGAGTAAATAAACCAGCATAAGTGGAGTTTGGTTTACTTCAGACCAAAACAAAAAAAACACAATTCAGCTGTGTCATCTCACCTTGTCATCCTTCTTGCCTCCACCTGGACCATGACCTCCACTCTGGCTTTGACCCTAAAATATAACCAGATAAACGTTATTAAAGCTGTCAGTAAATTCAGACAGTGTTTTTACTTTTCTCTAAAACGCATTAATTCAGATATTTACAGCTAAATTAGCTTACATTAGCCACGATAGCTTCATTCAGCACGTTCTTTTCATAATAATACACAGACACATTACACTGAAAAAGACGTATGAACACTTTATGAAGCTGTGGATGAAGCTGGCTATAAAATATTAATGATTTTGCTTACAAAAGTGAATTTAACGATTGATGACAACCGAGAAAAAGAGCTAACGTAGCTAACTATCGGCTAACAGGCTTTTGCCTTCTTTAAATTCTGCTGATAATCACAATTAAGACAGTAAACTCCGACCTGAAACTACCCGAAAGCACATTTTTGCACGTTTCATGCACAATGGGGGTGATTTTGTTGACGAATAAAAGGTTTTAATAAGATAAATAATCGAGCAGAGGAGAAAAATGCTTGCTCACTTACCATTGTTACTCGGCGCTCTGAAGTGACGTCAGCGGATACGGCAAGTCTACAGGACAAACCAAAGAGGGGAAAAAAACACGTTTTGCCTTTTTTTCCTGGACTGTGCAGTTGAAGTTTTATTTGTCATACTTCATTTCGTATCTTTCACAACGCTTGCATAACGTACAATGCTGTACATATGGTCAACAACTGACTTTGTGACCGTATTACCTCGTATATAAGACCAGGAAAAAGAATGTTTTAAATGGGGAAAATTACTTTTGGGGTTGTTGATAGAGGTCCACAAATATTGAATGGTATTGATAACACTACAGAAATGTCATCATCTATGTCTGTTTTTGAGAGATTAAAGCAGTAGTTAGATAGTCTTAGGTGCTGTGTATGTTGTGGGTGTCACTGTATAATTAACACATTAAAATGTTTTAACAGATGTGTTTCAGTGCCATCTGCTTGGTGTCTGGTTCCCTATTTTGAAGCAGCTTATGAGGGTGTGAATATAATATCTTTCACAATGTTCGCACATTATATAGTGCTGTATGTATGCTTACCACTAGACTTTGTGGCTTTATTCCAATTTACTTTCCCTCACATACATATAAGACTAGGAATAAGATTTAGCTTTTTATACAGCACTGTACAGTTAATATGTAATTTGGAGTCGGAGGCTCATACTTCTTTTTCTTCAACTGGCACAACATGGGATGACACATGTCAAACAGATGTGTTAATTTGTAAATTCAGACAATATTTGTTTTAAAATTATCCTGTCAGTATTTTTGTATTTGAAATATTTATATATTTTTGTAATGTATTAATGCAAGCACTGATTTTAAGTATTTGAGCCTTGTTTTGGAAATATGTTGCCGAACAGAAGAGAGACAATAAAGATTAATGGACCAACCTCTGACAACTTCTGAGACATTATAACAGCAGCTGTGGTGACTTTACTATGTTCATTATAATATTTGTCTGGTAATGTTTCAAACATAACATCTTGATGCTCCACTAGCTATTATTAGTATAGTATCAGCTAGTATCATTTGATACCATCACACCTTCAAGTTTCTATGATATCCAGTTAGTGTCTACAGTTGTCTCCATGGGTACAGACTTCACTGCATAAAGTCATTAGAAAAGCACACACATAGATACAGAAGATTTTGCTTGAAAACTTTCATCTCATTTTAATGAACATCACATTGCTGTCATGGTTGATTGCACATTGTGACTGCCTGTTTTTCATGTGGCCCATCATCAGAGCTAGTAAAGAGGCAAACTGCCAGCTGATTTCTGTATTTCTAACTATCAAAATCAAGTTTATTGTATCTCATCATGACTAAAAAACATAATTAATGCCATCCAGGACATATTACTATGACTGAAAAACAAACTTAACAGGACAAAGTAGACTTTGATGGGCAGCATCATCAGTTCTGCATAAGATCTTAATCTGGGTGCTCAGCAGTAAAAAGGATGCAGAAATAGCATTGTCTTTATTTAGTTTTTGAACAAATAGATTCTTAACTATGTGTGTGTTCTCTCAGTCTTGCTTTTCACTGGGATTACTTAATTGGCTTGCTTGCTACGTACCCTCCCCCTCACACTCATGCACATTATAAATCAATAATTATGCACACAACATTGACAATTCATCTCACCCATTCCAGTTAAGTCATTTAGGCAATTAGCTAATTGTGCAGGGCTGTCACTGTTTGCGTCGCTAATCCCTCTGGTCAGACATGTCGATTTCATTGGATCATTGGATTTCATTGGTCAAACATTCATTATGTCTTTTCCCTCTTGTGCACAGGGATTTCACACCTTTTGTGAACTTGACAATAAAATACCCACCTGTGAAGTTTATTCACAATGAGCTGTGAATGGTGCGGCAACACTGAGGTCATCTCCACTGCACAGCAGAATCAACCACATTGTCACATCCCCACGCGACTCTTCCATTAGTTTGTGCTTCAAATTGTCTCTGCGGATACGAGAGTGGTGTCAGAAACTCTCTGGGAGTTGTCGTGCCTCAGAAAAGAGCTCTGACAAAGACTCTTTGTATGTCTGCATCTGTCTGAGTCTTGGCTGTACACACACAGAAACACGCACACTAACAGACAGGAACATGCAGGCATTTGTTCAAAGCTATTATTATCTGTGTAGGCACAGCTTCTCTGACATATTCTTTAATTCTCTATTAGGCTGTTTTATGTGTGCGTTTCAGTGTGTGATTATGTGTGTGTGTGTGTGAATGAATGCTGGCGATGGCAAAGCTGCCTCTTTGCAGTTTGTGCATCAGATTATTCTGTCTGAGGGTGAGATTGTCTCCATAGCAAAGAGTGGAGGCTGCTAGATTCAAGTTATTTTTGTCAGTTTCATTATTTTGTTTGAGATATTGGATTTCAGTATTTAGGGATTTGCTCAAGTCTGTGTTATTTTTTCCCATTCTGCTGCTAATGAACCGACTTTTTGAATAGACAAAGACGTATCTCACTGTCTACATTGATGAGAGGAAAAAGTTCACATTTAAGTTAATGATACATAAAGAGAAGGCAGAGGCTTTACTTCACATTCTTTAATACCTCACAACGCCTCGAACTTGGAAAAGTAGAACAATAAAATAATACACTCTAAAAGATTGTTGGAGATGGATGAATTAAAGTGCGGCAATTGACTTTTTACTGAGCCCCGCCACCCCAGGGCGTCGCACAGGATTCTGGGCGCTGTAGTTTCTGAGGCACCCTAATGATTTCAAATATTAACATAAGCAATTTTCACAGGCCCCTCCAAACTTTTGGACCCTGTAAATAAGTACCCATTGCCACCCGCATCCTATGCTCCTGATTCTTGTCACATAGCCATCCAGTTCACATTGACAGTACTGGATTTACCCTTCAAAATTCTTTAAAAACATGGGTCCTTGATTATGGATAAAGAAAAGCAGATTTGATTTCTACCTCTTTGATACACCCTTTTAATTCACTGTGTGTTTTTGGTTTTGCAAAGGTTGCAAAAAGACACCTATTTGCTGCAATTACATAACAACATGTTCAGAAAATCCAAAGCTTGAGAGGTTCACTGTGCCTGATCACAGATCCCATCCTGGAAAATCACTATTTGGAGGTGGGGTTTAGTAAATGGTCAATAACATTGTGTTTCTTAAAATCTTTTCTTTTACAAAAATACATTCTTTGCTCTGCATATGTTTTATTAATGCCGCTTGCCATCTGGACCTCATCTCCTTCTTCTCACTTTGTGCTGTGAAGCGAAAAGGATTTTGCTACAGATGACTCAAAGATCTTGCATTGTTTCAACCATTGGAAATCATCCTAACAAAAAGAGAGAGAGAGAGAGAGAGAGAGAGAGAGAGAGAAAATAATGAAATAAAATACCAAGGACCCAGTGCAAAGTTATCATAGCACATTCTTTCCTTGCAGGTTTGGTTGGATGTCATTTTCTCAAGAAAACAGTCTTTGCTCTCGCTCTCTGGGAAACACATATAAAAGTCAGATTTACCAAATCCTAGCTGGTGACGTCAGAAGTGGAGCCTGGAGGGTTCTCCCTGTAATGTCCTCTCAGATGCACTTACAAAGAGAAGATGCCTTCACCATCTCCCTAAATAAAGCATAATATGGTGTCCACAAGTCCTCTCGGCGTCTTTCCACCTTTTGCCCTTTCTGTCCACTGCGTTTCCTTTTAATCCAGACAACGGGGAAAAACACATAAACCTAACACCGCCGAGCTAAAATCAAACAATGAGCCCTGGATCAAACTGTTTCGGTGCATTTATATCAATACCAATCTAGTTACAGACAACATCGGGGTGAGTAAATGTCCTCATGCTTACATCTGTGCCGGGATAATGTGCATGCAGCGAGCCCGAAAGTAAACAGCAGCCTCACATAATAGGTTTCATGTCAGACCCAGAACGCCACCCATTCATCTGGAGATAGGTCTGTTAGGTTTGTAATGAGGCTCTTTGGGGTTGGGATTTTGTCTTCTATTGGTTGTAATAAAGAATGACAGCAGCGGAGAGAATAGAGGCTGTTAAATAGCATATATAACACGGCTGTGAAACGCCGCTCTGAGTCATGAATGGCCTGAATGAGAGTGTTATTTGTGGTCTACTTCTGATATTATGTCATCTGCATTGAAGGTAAAGACTCAAGTTATCCATGAATGGCGCCTACTGTTCTGATTTCTACATGACACCCAGGTTTATGTAATAATTACCGTCGGACGCAAACCAAGAAACATCCATTTTATTTAAACTTTTTTCCCCCTCATTAATGTCCTTTGTTGTGACAGAAAGTCGGAGTGAGCATTGTGCCGTGAGATCAGTTCTGTGGATGAGTGGAAGTTGTGTTAGGTGTGAAGTAGCGTGTAGTGCATCGGGTCTTTAAGGCTTGGATACAAGAGATCTAGGCAGGCATTTTTATCACCATGGAAACTGAATTTCTCACGAGGGAACATTCCAGCGCGCCGAGTCTGGTCCAGATGTGAAACTCCGGCAAACTATCATGCGTGATTCATGTGGCCGTGTTCTCGACAGGAAAGCGGGCTGAGAGGGATTCGAAAGCTGCGGCTGCTTGGGGGTCAGCTTGCTCGTCGATGGAAAAGATGCATTACATAGTCATAAATCCAGTCTTGTACACCACCCAGATTTTCTCTTTTTTTTCCTTCATTTTATCCTCACACATCTCATCCTCTCAGCGTTTTGCATCCCTCAAAGAGGATTCACACCGTTTCCCCTATCTGTCCACGCTAGTCTCTGCCAGCCGGTTGTTCATGATGCCGAGGGCGCCCACCCCTCCTGAGAATCCGTTCTGACGCGAACTGGAGCTGGACTGGCGTGGGTGCCCGATGGCCATCTCCGAGAGCTGCTTCTGCATAATGGCCAAGTTCACCTGCGGGAAGGGAAGGGGATATAGAAATGAGCGGATGAGGAAATATTTGCTGTTTGGAAGTGGTACATGGGACCTGTGAAGTCACGTGATTAATACAGTGTGTTAGCAGCAGGCACATCTGATTTCACAGGTGCGATATAAAGCTACCCAATGGTGTTTTTCCCCCTCCTTTGGTGTGTTGATTTAAGCGAACAAAGACGACAAATAACTGACATAAACCAGACATTTACTCTCCCACACAAAACCTTTCCCTTAAATTTTTCATCCAATAAAGCCACGTGTAGAGGATGTTCGCAATGGATGTGTGATGCTGTTCAATCAATATTACATCAAATGGAACAGAGCTGTTTTACACATAATGTTGTGTATTTTTAGCCAAATTATCTACACTGAAGGGATGTCAGTTAATTGATCCACATTGAAATATACAGAAATACAAAGTCCCCAGTGGCCAATGTGTACTTACTCTGGTGATCCTCACATTTTAACTCTAGCCCCAGTTTTAGATTGATGTTTTAATTTTTTTTTGGTGAAATATCTAAGTAAATATTGGATAGATTGCAACAGAATTTGATGCAGTACTAAATTTAAATAACTTCCCTTATATTTCACAGTACCATCATCATGTTTATGGTTTGTGACCAAATACCTGCAAAACTAATGACATACCCATCAGCCTCAGCTCTATGTTATTTTAAGGGCTAATTATTAAGAGTAGCTGTTTAGCATTCATGACATTTTTTTATTGTCACATTTGATCACCAATCATTATAAATATCATCACCTGTATAGTTGTGCCTGCACACAGAGTGAGGACAGTTAATTAAGATACTGTACAGCCCTTTAGAAATATTGGAAATAAACAAATTTGTGCCTGAACTGTTTGAATAAGTTGCCATGTTGGTGGTAGTTTATAGTATGGGCTATTTTTATTCAGCCATCTCAACCTCTAGAGATGTGGGGGAGGTATTTGGATGTGGAATAATGCCGATTTATCGTCCACTTTAATCTTAATTCTTAAACTTGAAATAGAGATGAAGTTATTTAATTGTATAAAGATGTGACATCTGTGTCCAAACTCCAGTGTTATTGTGTTAAATCATTTTATTTTTCTCAGTAAATGTACCTCTGATGGTGACCCTGGATACTGTCCTCTTCAAACTGAGATATAAAGGCTATAAAGATATGGATCATCAATGTTCAGGTGACCCTGACTGAACATTTTAGTTTCCTCCAGGCCTCCCTTTCTTCTCTCTCCCTTATTCCTCTCCCCACAAGTACAACATGTACAAGGCTGGTTTCTCAGAACGGCATGTTTTCAAGCATCCAGACAGACAATATTCAAGCTGAAATGACATTTCGCTTCACTTCTTTCAATCATATATTATCATATACAATATTATATACACAAAACTACTGAACAAATCAGTAGGTGGCAGTTCAGAGATCTGGATTAAGGCTACAGACAGACAGGACAATACCATTCATGTATGCTGTAATCCACACACTGTAAGATGAATTCATATTCCAGGCATCTTGCTTGGGAACATTCATGCAGGGCTCCGATGTTATCAGTCAGTTCTGAGGACGAGCTGTTCTTTTATTTCAAAGGGGGACAACCATTGACTTTTTAAAAAATATTCAATCTTTTTTTAATCAGCATGCTCAGGTGCAGAGATTTGCTTTAAGCTAAATGGTAACATTGGCATGCCACCCTGCTCACAAAGACAATGCTAACATACAGATGTTTTGCAGGTATAATGTTTACCATGTTCACTGTTATAAAAACACTAAACATAAAGTACAGCTGAGGCTGGTGGGATTAAAACTGGTTTTCCAGGCATTTGACCATCTATAAATGGAGGAAGTCTGTCTGTCTGTCTGTCTGTCTGTCCTTCGATTACCACGGCAACCACTCATCTGATAGACTTCACACTTGGTTGGCGTGAGCTGTGAGCATGCAATATCAGAGGCCAAGCACAGCCACATTTTGGATGCTCTGCTCAAACCAAAGTATTGAAAAATAGACATTTTGACCTGATGATGGTGCTAGATGAAAAGCAAAGCAATCACCAAAGGACACGACCAAATGTCAAGGAAAACCCTTTTTTTTTAGTTGTCGAGTCAATTTACTCAAAACCACAAATGTCAAGCTGCTGGTGCAACTCCAGAAAGTCGTAGTTTTATGAAAACTTTGACCTGCTGATGGCCCTACATGAAAGTCTAATTCTGTGATCATAAAATTTTCTCATAATAACACACCACTGTTTAAGGTTTTGTCGTGATGGATAATACATCTTGTGTAAACAGACTCCACATCTGCTGTTTTCAGTTTCAGTATTTATGGTCGTACGTCTCACTGCACATCCTTAGCAATACACCCGCCGAGTGTGACGACAAACGGATGAGCGGTTGTCGAGGCAATCGAAGGACGGACAGATGGATAAAAAGACAGAAACTTCCCTTTTAGTTATATATTTGCAACATTATCATGTCACCCCATTTAGTCTTAATTTTTCACAGTCAAAACCTTCAGGCTAATTAACCAGAAAATGTTGGTTATGTTTTGAAAAACACTGGGGATTTGATATTCATCAGGTCAGGCTGCTCATTCCACTTGTTTGAAAAGAACCGCAGCAGTTATGGAAATGTACAGACAATTGACACCCCTGAGTGTAAACAAGGGCTGTTGAAGGGGTTTAGTAGGCCATTAGTATTCGAAGAAATTTTACACATAATTTGTATGTAGTATATAAAACAGTAGCATAAAGTAAACTGCTTTACAGAATTATAAAAATACTAATCACATCATGTAACATTTGTTAAACCATTATTGATCTTAGATATTTTCTTTCTATTTATACAGTGACTTGTGTGATTTAACATTGGTTTCAATAATGCCAATTTGCACAGGTTGTTATATTATATGTTGCATGCATGTTATGTTTCATAGAGAGTTTCTGAATTGACAGCCATGCAGGAAAGTTGCAACTGAGGATTCAAAATTCAATACAGCTTCTGATGAGGAGGATGACTGAGCGAATAAGGACCTAATGACTGCAGTAAACACGACTACAGAGAAACGAGATTATTGACTAAATGTTCTTCCTGCTACTCATGTAAGTGGTTTAATCAAATTACTCTAACAGATAAGTGAATATCTTGCGTGTAATAGCTCATGTGATTGCATTAGAAAAGGGGAACATCACGCAAGATGTCGACCACAAGCTGCAGCTCTCACCTTGTTGGCTGCGAGGAAGTCCCTCATGGAGATCATCTCTCCAGACATCCTGCGCCCGGTGTCAGTCTCGCTCTCATTGATGGCGTCTGTCTCGATGGAGGGGTCTCGGCGGGCGCAAGCAGGTGACCCGGGGCCACGACGTTCCGTCGGGGGTGCCGGTGAGGGTGGTGACCCCTGCGGGGGAAACAGCATCGGCAGGGTGCCTCCAGCCTCCTCAGCAGCCAGTTGAGGACCTGCTTGATGACGATGGAGATGACGTTGAAGAGGGAGTAGATGCAGCACACGCCAGTCAGGATGAAGAGGAAGTTGCCCAGCCGGTATGCGGCCGTTGCGTGGCCCTCGTAGACGACCCTCTGGCTGCTCACCATGTCTCCAAAACCGATGGTGCTGAAGGCCACAAAGCAGAAGTAGAGCGAGTCCAGGTAGCCCCAGCCCTCGGCCGCTGAGTACATGATCGAGGCACAGCAGGACACCAAGATGGCTGCCGCTCCTAGAATGAGCATGACGCAGTAGACCGAAGGCTTCCAGCCAGCTAGATCCTGTCCTTTTCCTCCCCCGCCTCCACCCGCCCTGCTTCCCTCAGAAACTCGCTGGCCGTTTTGCGGGAGCACGGCTTTGTTATGGCGCCGCCTATGACAGGACTTGAGGACGACGGCGATGACGGTGATGACGCGCTCCAGAAAGAGGTTGAAGAAGAGGATGGTGGCCGCGCAGCCGAGCAGGCCGTAGAACATCAGGAAGACTTTTCCTCCAACGGTGGCAGGAGTGGTCATCCCAAACCCTGGAATACAGGAAATACTGTTTTTTGTCAGAGGGTTAGATAAACCAGTAACCAATAAAATAAAACCAGGTGAGCCCAAACTTCCCCAGTTTCTTGTTCTCAGTGTGTACAAGTGGCTCTAAATAGATGTATTCTTTTACATAAAAGCATTACCTTCACTTGAAAAGCACTTAGCCTGCCCCAGTGCTCCAATTTTCTTTTACACACACACAGTTAGAAATAAAACACAGCGCTCCGTGTTGAAGGTGAGTGCAGCCGTTGCCTTCAGCTGCTTTAACTTGCCTTTTAAACCAAATTCACATCCTCTTTGTCATCACCAAAGATGGTTAATTACCGATTCCCTCTTCTTCTAAGTGGAAATTACACAACTGCCTCAATCCGCTGGGTTGCCATTGGTGATGTGCTCTCTCTCTCTCCCTCTCTTGTCTCTTTGTCACTCACTCACTTTAAGAGCTGAGGTGTTTTCGGTCCAAACACATCACCGCAATCAGCCCCAAAGTGCTGGTTTGTCTAACATTTCGCCCCGTTCCCCACAGTCACTTGCCAGCTGAAAGACACAGTGGAGCTACATCACATCTCAATTTTAATATTTTCTCTCGTTTCACCGTTTCGAAACCCATTTGACCGGTTTTGCCCTGAGGGGAACTGAGATGATGTTTGCGTGTGCGACTTTCTCCTTTTTATCTCTGGTGAACTGGCAGATGAATAAAATGGGAGTCAGAAGCAAGAGGTCTTTCTATCGACTGGACCGGCCTCAGTGATGTCTCCCTTTCACCCCTCATTTCACTCAGAAAGCTCAATGAAGCACCGACTCTCGGCCTGTCCCTCTGTCTGTTCCGCCTTTTCACTTTATTACATTCATAACACTGTTTGAACACTGTCATTTTTATGGCGGTCGCACGGTTACATGCACCGTGTTTTGTGGCATAAAAACGGATTATTTACAGGTGTGGCAGCTGTAAATCCTTACAGCGTGACAGCCTTTTTTTCACTCGAAAGCCAAAAAAGAAAAAAAAAGTTGAATGTTACCGTATCTTGTGTCATGAAAAACACACTCCGCAGCATGACTAATTGCCACTGAGCCAGAGGCAGGCTTCTTGTGGAGGATTTGATTGCCTCCACATTCAAAGTTTTTCTCAGGGTGCTAATTGGCCTGGAGGATTTTTTTTTCTTTTTTCGCAAATACGACGATAAAGCCAAATGGGCTGAATTTTATAGATGTGCTTTTTTTCTTGTTCCTCTTAGTTTTGTAAGCTTGCTTAAATGTTGATGTTGATGTTGATGAGTCATTTGACTTCTTTCAACAAAATATACAGTACATGAAAGACAGTGGTTCCAGGTCAGTATGATCTGTATCTGCGGCATGAAAGCTCTGACTGTGGTCGGCGTTCATGGGGGAGCTGGGCTGAGCTACGCAGTCCTGACTTTTCCTCACTTGCTCAAGAAAACCATTGAAAGGACCCTAGTATGTGGTTTAATGGTACGGAGCGATAAGGTTGCAACCAACTGAACCCCCCTCCACTCTTTCCTCTCTTTAAGTAAAACAGGCTAAAATAATCGAAGACAAAACCACTACTTGTCTTTGTTTTTGTACAGATTAAAACTTTTTCATAATCAACAAGTAAAGTGATTTCATGTACCTTTGACTTCTGATCGAGAAGAAGTACTTGTTTTCTGACACAGTTGTTAATCTTTTGTACCGATGATTCAGCCATAAGCGTTGAAAGAATTGGTCGTACAAGTGCTCCAGCTGTGAGTCACGTAATGAACGAAAGGTACTTTTACTTTTGATAAACGAGGGTTTCCCAGAAATACCTCCTCGCATTTAACAACTCTAGAGGCTATTTAACAGAGAAACGAGACGTGTAACAATGTTCTCATATAAAATTGACAGTAAAACAATCCATGAGCAACATTATCATAAATAGACGGGTGACAAATTAAAGAAAAAAATAATAATAAAGTGTGTCAGTGAGGTATTTCAGTGCTCCTTGGCATTGATTCTCTGAACTCTCCTGGAAGGGATGAACCCCATTCTTCCAAAAGATATTCCCTCATTTGGATGGTGGTGGAGGAGAGCGCTGTCTAACACGTCGCTCCAAAATCTATCATAAGTGCTTAATTGGCTTCAGATCTGGTGACTGTAAAGGCCATGAGATTTTCATCCTCATAAAACCCCTTCTTGCTCCTTCGATGGGGGCATTGTCATCCTAGAGGAGACCCCTCCAATCAGGATAGAAATGTTTCATCACTGGATAAAGGTGATCGCTCAGAACATCTTTGGACTGATTTGCAGTGACCCTTTCCTCTAAGAGTACAAGTGGACCCAAACTATGCCTCCCAGAGCATAAAAGAGTCACCATCCCATCACTGTAAGGGCCAAAACATTCCAGTTTTTTCCTTTAATTTCTCACCTGTCTGCATTTTAATTAAGTCCTCCAGCCAAATAAGGTTTCATTATCACAATATAAGAATAAAGGTTTTTTTTTGCTCCTCACTGAAGTATCTACTTCAATGGAACTATAAACATGAAGGCTTAATGGTGCATGTGTTCTGACAATGCAGTACAAGATAATCAAAGGACACAATAGACTCACTTGTGCTCCTCCATGTATTCACTCAAACATGGTGCTCTTCTCAAGGATGCAAAACGATGACGTGTTTTGAAGGGCTCCCTCAAGCTATGCATATATATGTGTATGCATCATCTCCAAAAACAAAGAGATGAGTGTTAGATAAAAAGAAGGTGGAAGGACCGATTGCTTATACTGATGAAAGCTGACATGAATAAAATATTATTAAATGATAGTTTGCTTCAAACAACAACTTCTTGGAACAAGCTGAACGTTACAGGAAACTTAAAGGCAATGACGACACCAAACGATACTGCGATGATGCCTCTGTCGTTGGTGAGATTGGAGATGGGATGCAGCCTCGAACAATTACAGATCAGCCGTTAGGTTACGTACGCCGTTACAACCTCAAACGATGATCGCGGAGCCACGTGTCAAAGCCTTTCGAAGCTGGCCTTCCCTATGTCACTTCAAACAGAAAATCTCTTCTCTCTGCTTGAATGCTACTTGATAAAATACGCAGTGAAGTCTACGCTACTCTGTCAGAGGTCTCAGGAAAGTGCAGAGCGACTGCTGGTAGAGTAGAGGCCAACAGTTTCTTCCAAGTAGGCATCCTGAAAATTGGCAGTGCCTGGAGGAAACGCAGGAGAATCACAGGCTCAGTCTCTCACTTCGCTTTAAAGACCACCATCAATCAGAAAAAAAATCTGACTACAAATTAAAAAAAAAAGGAGAATGAAGTTGAATGACAAGAGTGATAAACTGCTCAGCCGAGGACATGGTACAGCCTGGTGCTCTCTCAACATGACGCTCATTTAAATGGTGGTGATCTAAGCCAGGCGTCTAATCAGGGGGCTTGTCAGAACTGTCAATCACCATCAAGTCACTCCAATCAAAGAAGCTGAAATGACACTACCCAGGCACTGAGAAGAAAAAAAACATGAGAAAAAACAAAAAGTGTGAATCAGAGGTAATGACAACAGAAGATGAACAGGTTTGTCACTGTGCGCGACGGCGCTGTTGGTTGGAAGGACGGCTTGGTTTTTCTACTCAGTCTGCCATACTTACACCGACGCCTCGAGCGCTCTCAGCCAGTTCTGGACACAGCCAGTGCTGAAATAGAGAACTCGCTGTCAGGGACGAATCTACATTAAACTGCCTTTTTTTTTCTTTCTCTGTCTGGTTTTGTTGAACCTAGTGAATGAAACTGAGGCAAGACTAAGAAATTACATTACTTACTTCATAAACATACATGAACAGATAGGAAAAGAAGAGGTCTTGCTTGAATTGGAGCATCCATTGTTTTCACTTCATTCAGCTGTGTTAGATCCTGAGCTCTGGTTTATGTATGCTGGCTCACCGTTTGGCTGATCACTTCAGCTGAACAGATTCAGAGCGCCTCATCAATGCCGCTGTGACAAGCAAACGTTTCTGATGTCGAAAAAGTGTTTTGCACACACTGCTGTGCTGATCTGCAGCTCTGCCATGCTGGAAAGTTTGATTAATCCCAACCTGTCTCCTAACTGTGCTTCAGTACAAAACAAGTGTAAGATAGTAAGTGCTTCATTTGGTCTAATGAAAAAGTGAGTAATGCCTGGCCTTGATATGGTAGTTTGCGTGTGAGTGTTTGCAAAAGAAAAGAAAAGCAAGGCAAGACAACATCAGGGACACAGTGAAACACTTAGATGGCAAATGAAAGGAGCTGTAAGAAAAATCAAACACACACAAGTTAACAGCTGATCTCCTCAAATAGAGGTTTAATGATGAGTTTTAAATGTGTATGTCAACAGAAAATAAAAAATGAAGGAGCTGAGCGAGAGAAATGCACTTTTACACTGTTTTCTTTTCTTTTTTTTTGCCTGTGTTTGATTTTTTTTGCCTGTGTCTCCATCTCACCAATGGTGGACACCACAGTTCCCACGAAGTAAAAAGCCCCGGTGAAGTCCCATCGAGGTCTGATGGTGTCCACGCGGATCCCCGCCACGTTCGCCTCCTCGTAGTTCCTCAGGAAGTTGTTGAGGTCCTTCTTGCTCAGGTTGTACTTCTGGCTGAAATGCTCGAACCTCTGCGCCCAGCGCTCCTTCGCCTCCCGCTCCATCGGCTGCTCCAGCGCGGAGAAGACGGCGGCCCCGCAGAGGAGGTAGACGATGATGAAGAGAGCCAGCAGCAGGAACCTCGCGTTATCCTCGTTGATGGGACCGGAGCCGCAGCAGCAGCCGCTCCTACATGCCATTATGTCGCCGTTGTCACCGCGGGGCAGCTGCAGCGGGGGACCTGTGGCATGGTGGTGTCGAATAAACAGAAATAAAACGCGCACAGTCCTCGGAGATTAGAGAAAAGTCCTGCGCAGCTCAGGTTGGACAGTGGTTTTGTGGATCCGGCGTTTTGCTCATGAGCGTCCGTGCGCAGGTCGTGTCCAAACCACTCCAGGCGCGTCCTCGGAGCGGTTCACCCCCCCCCACCCCCTCCACGGCTGCGCTTTCGGGTTTAAGGGGTTGTCAGGATGCTCGGAGAGGAGCGGAGAGCCGCGCGGCAACCTGTGGACGCGGAGTAGTGCCGCTGCGCCGAGCCGGGTCCAGCCTCTCCAAATACGTCCCCACCCCTGAGCGCGCCTTTTACGCACCGCGGAGCGGCCACCTGCGCCGGGCTCGACCTGCAGCCGTCCATCCGCAAGCCCAGCGCGGAGTCCCTCTGCCACAATTCAGGCGTAATTTCCCCCGTTTTCAGCCTCGCAGAAGAGCGCAGAGTCCCGAACTGGCCTTTGGAGGTTTTGATCCCGACAATATAGAGCGCGTTTGCATAGTGAGATCAATACCACTTGACCTTTTGCCGGCTTCCAATGAGGGATTCGTGCTTACAGGGGGGACGGTGTGAGCAAATGTCAGAACGGGACGACGCTCCAGAATAAATTATTCAGGATCACAGGGACAACAAGAAAGAGCTATTTCTGTCAAATTGGGAATTTAACAAGGCGGTGACGCGTCCGAGACCACCTCAGAGCCAAGGACGGAGCCTCAGCCTTTTCTGGGTCACACAAGTTGGCTTGGTGTAAACTTACAGCACCTTTAAAATCACTATAAGAACATAATATGAGAGTTAAATCATGCAATATGGACCATTTATGATTTTTGGTCCCCTAAACTCAACTTATATCACCACAATTTTGCCTCTTTGCAGTATTTTGAAATGAACCCTCACAGAAGCATCACTGAGCATGTAGTAAATTAGCACTTTAAAGTAAAAGTAATATATTCATGCATTATTAATACAGCAGTTAATGGTCTCAACTCACATAATTCACAGTCTTTATTTATTTGAGACTATGTTAGATGAAAAAAGATAATGAAGTTGTTCCCAATGGTGAATATTATCATTACCCGCTTTTAAAGACATCAATAATAGCTGAGTAACTTGATTGCATTCACACAACACAGGTTATTGTTAAAAAATAAATACATTTCCTGAGGACACCAGGGTGATCAGTGGAAATAATGGTCAGCATCCCATCTTATTGTTTGCCTTTGAATAGCAGCTCATCAGCTCGGACTGCTGTCTGTGATCGTCTTTGTTTGTGGCCTCAACAAGACGAGAACGAAGGGAAATCCTTGTCAAGCTGAACATTTATCTAAGCAGAGTGGGAACAACCAAATCAAAACCATGCAAGCAGTGAGAGGGTGATTTGCAAATGTAAATCAAAGATGAAGAAAAAACTCTCTGTCCTCTCTGATGGGAATCTGTTGTCATATTCATATGTAATATATTAAAATCGAGCGAGTGGAAAGGCAAATAAAGGTAATAATATGGGGTAGTTTTATAAGACAAGTGAAGAGAAACTTGAGAAACACAAGAAGAAAGTGTGGACAGAAAGGATCGTGAAGTTTAGATCGTGAAGGCTTTTAGTTTTACATAAAGTAGATTAGTAAAACATTATGTCTGCTTAAGAGGAGTTATTATAGTCATTAAAGAGGAGGAAGCCATTCTTGAAACGCCTGATAAAATAATACGCAGATGAAAGTAAACACAACTTGAATGTTTACTGTGTGACTCACACCCTGATTACGGCCACATCGCCACAGATTTTATAGACAGGGCCGAATCCATAACACAGTGAAGTACTGATATTTCACCGGCAATTACTTGGATATTAGGGTTGATTGGAGGGTTGTTTCTGTTTGCTTAGTGTTGATTGGATTTGGAGTGGCTGTTAAAGTTGTTAACAGTTGATAAGTAAACTTCTCTGTGTGCTGGACACTGAGACAAAGTGTGCTGATGTTAACACCAAACAACACCAATCATTCTGCTGTGTTTTCTATTTACAAGTTACCAAATTTTACTATACTAAACCATACTAAACCATACTACACTATACTACTACTATTACTACTACTACTACTATACTAGTGTTCTATATTATACTATAGTATATATAACATATAGTATAGTATAAGTTGGCAGTCCTCTCCTTTATTCCTATAATATAAGACAGTATGCTATACTATAATATACTATACTATTCTATACTAATTTGTACTAAACCATACTATGCCATACTTTACCATACTATACCATACTACACTATGGTGTACTATACTATACTACAATATATAATACTATATTAAGACTATGATGTACTAAAACATGCTATACTATACTAAACTAAACCTCACTCTACTACACTTAACTATTCATTCAATACTCTACTAAACCATACTACACTTTCCTATCCTATTTATTATTATACTATATTATACTAAACCATAGTATATTATACTATACTAAACCATAATATACACTATACTATACTAAACCATAATATACTATACTTTACTCTACTATACTATACTCTCCTATGCTATGCTATACTGTATTATACTGTGCTATACTTGTATATTATATACCATATTATACTATACTTTACTCTATTCTACTCTACTATATTATACTGAACCAAGCTATACTATAATTTGCTGATGATTCGATCCAATTGCTGGAGATCATGAGAGAGATGATGAGATGACCTGCAGAGGGGAGGTCAGAGCCCTGACATCTTGGTGCCAGGAAAACAACTTCAGTCTCAACATCAGCAAAACAGATAAACTGATATGGAGTCAGCACCTTCGGGTTCCTCGGGGTGTAGCGAGGACCTGACCTGGGCCCTCCGTGAAGACACCGTAACAAGGGCAGCAAAACAAGGGCTCTTCTCACAACCTGCCTACATCACAGTTGATTACATCTATCATGACTGTACACACACCATTATATTTTGTTTTATTAATATATTATATATTTTTCCTATATATTTCAATTCTGCATTATTTTACATTTTAGAATCAGATTTTTTCCTATGAGCTCTGTTCAGGAATTTCATTGCCCACATCTGCTTCAATATAACTGCTGCACACAGGACAAGTAAAGAACTTATATCCAATAATGCAATAACTTCATAAAATACTACACTGCTCATTATAAACACTGAATTCAACTCCAGCTGAAAAACTCCTAATTAATGACTAACTATGTTGTTTGTCTTTGATTTATTGAGCTATCACCATTAGCGTTTAGTTTGCTCTTTTTTTTTAACACTATCAGCTTTTAGATTAAAACACTATCATCTTTTTTTTGTTTGCTCCTTTTCAAATCATAGCAGGCTCAAAGTGAAGGGGTGTAAATTCCCTCAATCAAATGGTGATGTGTTTTACATGCCCCTCTCAGATATGTTATTCTTTCAAAGTCCAGTGTGTCCTTTGAAATGTAAGCTGTGGAGTATAAAAACGGGCTGAACTGAGGGTGTTTTTTTCTCCACAACCCTAAAGCACAAGCAGGTAGTTAATGGGATATTGACCACAGTCTGTTACCTCTCAAGATTTGGGCTCCACGTTGCTCAGTGTGGACGCTGTGCCTCTCCACAAGAGTGTCTGATTTTGTGGAGTTGGACCACCAAACTGGCTGATTCCCTCCAGTCTCTCTTGTTGTCGCTTAACAGTTTAGCTTTACCGAGTTGTTTTTCATGTAATTTCCCAGAGAGTGCCTCACAGAAGTAGAAATTAGAGATGAAAATCACCACTGGGATGTTTTTATCTTCTTATCTGCACTTATCTTTGTGCACCTCTATTCTTTCTAAAGGAGAATCTCTTCTAATGAGTCCGCTTTCACCTCCTGAAACTTTTAAGCACATTGCATATAAATAGTATAAGATTTATAATGTCACGCTGTTCTTATATCATGAAAGGGATTATTGGGGCTCAGGCAACTTTATTAATAATATAAATCAGAGTAGACAGATGGATATTGAGTTAGACTGCGTTACATTTATAAAACTTCCCTCTAATTCTGCGTCCCCCTGCAGGCAGGGGTCGGATCATTTCAGTTTAAGCAGTTGTTGTTCAACAGCCCACAACCTGTTTCACTAAGCATTTGCCAACCTAACAGAGAGGTTTAAGTGATTGTAGTTTGATAAATTGATATAAAATTGATGAAAAATGCACAAACACTGTGATTACTAACCAGGACTAACCAGGACTAAGCACACATATACCATATATTCATGCTTCTGCATTTATGGCCTTGATAATTGTGAGAGATTCTGGGCATTCACAAGCAGATGTGCGGGTGTGAATACATGTCATTAATTTATTTATGCACGCACACAGACATAGCTGCACATGCATACGTCTTGCCTGAGCACGAGGCCTTCATGCTCTCTCCTACAGTGGCTCTCTCTTGTCTCTGCGCATCCTTCAGCCTATACGCAGCCTCATTTTGCCCGCAATTTTCTAGCTCACATCGCTTTGCCATCTCCTCTGCAAAACCGCCACATTTAGAGGCGCATCACTGAAGTTTTCATTTCATTTAGCGGCAGGGGTTCTCGCTTGTAATAATGATTATTGTCTTCTGGCACACTGCATGTTTTGTGGAAAGCGGGTAGCATGCTTACTGGGGTGACTTCATTGGCTTGTTTTTGACAGGCGAGTTGACCAACAGGTTTGTTTTTTATTAATTGATACGACTTTTATGTCTATGCATTGTCTTGAGATTAGCTCTGTCGAACATAGAAGCAGGGGGTAACACCTTCCTCTACACCTCTCTCTAATGTTCAAAAATCAAAATGACGTGTAAATTAATTAGCTTTAGAAGTGTTGCTGGATGCCTTCCCGCTGCTCCCAGACTTTATGCCGAGAAGGACTAATCACCTTCTGACTCAATTTCCTAAAATGCAAACACGAGTGGTGTCAGTCTTTTCATCTAACGCTCAACAAGTAAAGCGTTTTGCATAAATGTCAAACTATTCCTTTAACTCAAATTAAATCAAATGGGGGGGACAAAATTCAAAAATATATTTAAAACAAAGCTTTGTGATACAGCATTAAAGGAGAGATAAAAAAAATAAAGCCAATCAAAAGCAGAGAGACAACAAAAGCTCTGCAGTGTCCCGTAAGCTGGTGAAAATCCAGGGAACACTGAGCTGTGAGAAGCTTCCCATCCATCTGTTTTTTTATTTGAAATTTTAATTTGAGTGCAAATGCTGAAAATATACGAAGAAAACATGCAGTGCAGTGGCTTAGCACCCGAATGGAGATTTTTATATCACCAGCTGTTCAACTTCCAATATTCACATAATGGCAGTGGATTGAAACGCATATTCATTCGTGATTTCTTTAGCCAATTTTCTGGAAATTCAGTTAATTTGTGCTGCAGCTGAATGGAAAGTGTTGAGATCTGTTTTAAATTCAACTGGAGAGCAACAGAAAGATAAAATCCCTCTCTTGATTCTGGTTTTACTCTCACATCATGTCAGAATATAAGACACACAAGATGACTACTTAAATGAAGAGTAATATTTCCGATATAAAACATATTTCAGATGGTTTTATTTGGGCAACAGTTATTAGCATTTTCCAACTTTCCATATACCCAACGATTAATGTGCTATAGTATACCAAGAACTGAATCTGTGAGAAGTTCTTGGTGGGATTTTTTCATTTATATAGGATGCTGAAGCATGTAATCCCATTATGTAATTTACTGTTGTTTTTTCTGGCAGGTATGAGGACTGTTTCCATGGAAATACATTGGGAATATTCAACAGTTATTTATAAGTGCTAAGACGTTTTGTATCCACAGTAGCAGACCTACTATAATATGCGGATGTGCATGATCTCTGCCATTTTTTCTTTCCTGATGCGATGACATCGCCGCAGCTTGACTACTGGCGACTATGACTCTATTACCATGTAGTCTGCCAAGGTCACAGCCATTTGTCATCAGCCTCTACATCTCTAAGTGGGCACTTCATCTCATTTTGCTCCGGTTTACAAGCAGCATCATTAGGCCGGTGCTCCGATGATTTCCACAGAAACACACGCACACGTAAGCATTCACCGTTTTTTCTAAAGCAGAAATCTACTTTAAGCCGAACTGTCCTTGAGCGAGATCTGGATCTGAAACAACTCCTGCTGCTCCAGGGTCGATGTTCTGCAGCCGACTCTGACCTTTGACATCCCTGGGGGGGGTGGCAGGGAAAAAGAGGAAAGCTTCTGGGAGTCAGGCTTTATTAAAAATTGTTGATCATATCGCAAAAAAAACACACATATCCTGGTCTGCAGCAGGAGTCTCTCACCGCATGTTGGGCTTTTGTTACCTCTCATGTAAACACAATGAAATCCTTTAACGGCAGAGAAACACTGATTCTACCTCACACTTCAATTTAGATTAAATTAAACTTCAACCATCAGTTCTTTGTAATCAAGTTCAGTAAATAGTTACTAAATTAATTTCAATATACAAACATAACATGTACAATAACTTGACTGAAACATAGTTGAATAGAGAAAGTTGGTCTAGAGAATATTACATAAAGCATCAATTTACTTTGACCAGCAGTGCCTGAAAATGTTAAAATGACTACGACCTTCTTATTCAGTAATCTCACTTTTATTTTAACACCCTTGTTTGTGCCTGTAAATCAAGATCATTCAAGTTAATGCTCAAAATGTACTCGTCTTCACACAAGCACAGCTTTGTCTTTCTTCCTCAGTACACAACCTGTGTGTTTATAGGCTGAACCTTGGAAGTAGAAGCGATCTTCAATATACAGTTTACTGTTTGTATACTCTCAAATAGACAAAACCAGCTGTAAGAAGTCAATGGCTGCAAATCAGTCAGTGTGCTCCATTCTACTTTTCCTCTTGACAATTACTGTAATTCAGGGTTTATCTCACAATATGTCTTATATTTTCTTCCCTCCTTTGATCTCTATTATCTCTTCATGGTAAATACTAAAATCTTTGAACCAGCTGATGAAATGATTCCCCATTTCATTTTTACACGGGAACTGTTTTTGTCCTCACTAAAAATGACGTCTCTCCGTCTATTGGTCAGTTTCTCTGTCACTTTAATCTGAAATCTCTCAAAAGGACCGTTGGATGGATTGCCTTTAAATTTGGTACTGACATGCATGTCCCTCAGAGGATAAAGATTTCTGGCTTGTCTTATTGTGAGGATGATCTTCGTGGGTTTGAGGGAACAACAGCTATTGGATGGGCTTCCATAGTTTGGTACAGACATTCACGCCCCCCTCAAGATCAGTTTTAATAACTTAGGTGAGCCCTTTACTGTCCAGCTGGTTATTTATGACCAAATACCTGCAAAACTAATTACAGCTGTACTCTGTCTTTAGGGCTAATAAGCACATTTTAGCATGCTAACAAATCTAAACTAAGATGGTGAACGTTACACCTGATGATAGTCTCTTGGCCTCTTACTAAAATGTGCACATATGCAGGTTTTGCCTGTAATAAACATGTGAGGTTGGTGGTGGCGGTCCACAGTTTTTTCAACACTGCAGACTGTTAGTTATCAGTGCTTAAACAGTAACCTTTGTTTTTGAGTGATCTATTACCATCCTTGCTGTTCCAAAGCCGCTGATAATCTGACAATTTGACATATTAAACACAGTGTTTCTCGCTGTTTCAGCCATGCAGTATAAAAAATTTGAACAATACCACCGATCCTTTTCAGCTGGATGTCGGGGGCTGGTGTTCCTCTATCTCTGCTTTTGATTTTTTGGACTTGTCCGCGATGATTTGTTTTGCCCGCTGCCGCAGCAGCACAATAAATTAAAATCTTATTCCATTTCAACTAAATCACAAGATTCGATGGAGTTTTGACAAACACATTCACAGCGAACATCCTTCTCTCTCTCTCTCTCTCTGGTAGAGAGACATCTATCCGCTGAGCATGGGGTAACCATAGTAACTAGAAACTAGGTTATAGAGTACTGTATATAAACAACAGTAAAGTGCACAAGAGCATTCAGTGCACCGTCTCAGACAGTCAATATTCAATCAGCACGATGTTCCAGAGAAAAATGTTGGATATCTAGCACAAAATACCCGAAACCTTTGTTCTTCAGGATGTGTGTATCTGTGTCAGACGGCTTGCTTTGTCTTGCTCTGTCTCTACTCTGTATCTGACTCTCCTGCTTCACTTGTGCCTCACAGTCTGTTTCTTTCTTGCATCATACTGTACAATTTCTGAAGTGTTCTATTTATTTATATCTTTGTACGGACTGCATTATCTTCTTCAGGTGGTGATAATGTCGTCTTGTCATTTATGGTGGTATTTATGGTGGTTTATCACGTTTTTTTTTCCACACGCTGAAATCAAATTTACTGCCAAAGGAACAAAAATATTAAATTTGAAGTGTCAGGGAGTAGTGGTCATTTCACATGGGAGGAAACAAGGCAACAGAAAAACAGGTAGTACTTGACACAGATTGCATTAAGTGGTGGTTCTTATTTGGGTCAGCTGGAAATATAAGCATTACACGGACCTGAACATGTATGTGTGAAATGTTAAAAGGTGCAGTGGTGGGACCACATCAGTCTGAAACACATTTGTAGTGGCGCTGATGAGTCTGAAGAGAGACGAAGCTGCGGATACTTTTCTATCGTGAACAAAGCCTGTGAATGTGAAAATGCTGATTTCTCCTCTATGGCCTGTGAACACATGACTAAATGAATTATCATACTAATAAATACAGACAAATGTAATTTAATTATGAAACAGTGGAATGATCCAGTCAGCTTGTATGACTCAGCTCATTACAATGAAATGTCACCCTGCTTCTTTTATTTATTGCAGCTTAAAATTTTTTCTTCCAATTTGTCTGTTTTTATTTCACTCCATTTTTCCCCCACAATAATCGTTTTATTCTACAATTGGACTTTTCATCAAAGTCTGCGGCAGTCAGAGCACATCACATTCATGGCTCTGTCCTGTTTGTCTTGACTGACAGATGAGGAATTACTAGTTTTATATTAAACGTTTTGGGTCTCCATAATAGTGTGGTTAATTGGGTCTCCTTCAATTAACCACACTGCTGCACTGAGATCTGACATCTTCCTTTGTCACCACAGTGTAGTTCACTAAGTCAATCCCCCCGCTGTAAATACTCACCAGGGCACCAACGCTATTAATACGCTGCTGAAAACTAGATCCCAGACAATACACAATTTACACCTGTTTGACTCATGTTTGTAAAAAAAAAAACTACAGCACCCAGGTGCTCTAGGGAACTAGGTAGGCTTTTTAAAAAAATTAGATTATATTTGTGACCTGATTTTAGAGATCTGCGTCTCCAGTAAAGTAACACAACAGAGAGTATTGAGAGGGAGAATAATGCTTCACTGATTTTGGTGTTCATAGAATTTGTTCACAATAAACAAAATATAGAACAACACCAGACTTATCCTTTAAGTCTCAGATCTTGAGACAAATAAGGCTTTATGAGAGTTATGATCCAGATGCATTGGACTAAGAAGAAAATGCATTGGTCTCAGTTACAGCTTGAGGTGAATGAGAACATTTTTTTCTTTTCCCTTTGATATTTGCCGTTCCTTCAGGTGATGGCTTGAATTTTCTTTGAATTTTCTCCTCCGGTTGCACCTTTTCTCATGAAAATGACAAAAATGCGTTGCTCTAGAAAGGTCTTTGTTACATCGTCCGCCACGTTGGACTAAAAGCAGCAGGCCTCCTCTCCATTGCACATGAGCTGTATCAGCAGACACACAGAACCGGGATTAGTTTTGAGCCAATTAGCTGCTTTAGACGCTATGGCTACTTTCTGCATGTAAGTGTCTTTGTAGGGAAAAGCACATATGCACACCCACTCACATCTTCACATATTTATGTGTGTTTACACATCCAAGATCCACAAGAGGTTTTCTTTCAGGGTCTCTCTCTGTTTGTGTGTGTGTGTGTGACAGTGTGCAAGTTTCAGTGTTGGCGAGAGTGTGGAAGGCCTTCATCTCCACGGCCTTTGATGCTCACAGCTTTTTCCTATCTTTTGTGAAGCACAGGGAGGAGGTGTTGGGTGGGGGGGCAGCACTGTGGCACTTTACTGTCCATAGCCAGTAGAGACCGCAGCCTCTTAAGTTCACTGTAATTGGTCGACGAAGGATAATGAGCTTTTTCCTTTTGAGAAGGAGTGATTGGCCTGCTTAATCAGAAGACCCGCGGAAACAAAGCTAAATTGGAAAAACTCTGGCCCCACGGTATCCACTGTGCCGAAGAAATGATCCGTCATCCCCGGGAAGGTGATGACAGTTGATTTGTGGTCGTTATCCTGGCTGATGTAACGTCTCCCACCTCTGCTGGAGGGTTCACTTTTTCTTGTCTGAAATTCTGAAGCAGGGATGAGATCTGCTCACTGGACCAATATGCTTTGCTGTGAAGGTGCCATTATTAGAGGCAGAACTACACTGAGAGTGTTTGGTTGCTGGCACGTAAGTTGGTTGACTTTTAGCCTAATCACATGACAGTTATTGAATATATTTCTTGGGGTTATGGACAGGATTGTGTTTGAATAGTGATGCGTATTTCTTGTTCAAAGCTAGCAGCATCCGATGGGTTGCCAAACTCACATTGGCCACAGATATTCCTCCTCAAGATGAATTGCAATAACTGTGATGATCCCTTGACTCTTTCTCTAGTGGCATCATCATGTCTAATTTTTTTTTTGTCCAATTATAGCAATAAAATTAAGGAGGTTGGGAAAAAAAGATTCTCAGTAGACCTTTTTTAGTGACACATTTAGGTTCCTGTAAGTATGTGTGTAGCCCAGCATCCCTACCAGAGTACATGAAACACTTACTGTGGAGAGTATAATTAAACCACAATATGGCCGATCATGTACAATACATCAGTGTAGCGCTGCAGTGGTGCTATCAGCAGTATGTGATCGGCATGTGGTAATGATACTGACAAGCTGACCTTTTAACGTGCGTGCAGACGAACTTGCACAATGTGCAAGTGCACAATGAAATGCACATGATGAGGCAATTATTTTGTGCCGGGTATTCAGCCCACACAGACGTTTTGAGATGTTTTATATTTACATGAATGAATTTTGGCAGATATTCCTATTTGAGGCAACTAAAAATGCGGCTGATTATTCACGCTTCAGGGACCCAGTTGGTGGTTTCCCCTGTTTTTATTCCAGAAAAACATTATTAACTGAAGGTGTTTTCAACTGTTTTCCAAATCCTACCATAGGTTTTAATCAGGATCCCTCTTGCTTAATTTAATATATGTATTTATTTCTTACATTTATATTATTTTTATGTGGCCTACTGTCTTTAAAGTTTGTCTACATACCATATTCTCCTTACCCATAATCTATTTTTGTTGCTTTTATATCCTGCATCTGAATTTCAGCAAGTTAACCTTAAAGGATAAGCTCCATGAGTGTCCGTGAATGCACAGACAAATTTGGTTCAAGGTGTAGTCTGCAATCCTGGAGATGGCTTATTGATATTTGAACTCAGCAGCCAAACAAATGCACCCCTCCTTTTCACCGCTCCTTTATAGATGTGCATTGCCATGGCAACAACAAGGCCTGACACAGCATGAATTCAAACTTTTTACATATCAATATCATGATGCAGTTATTTCAGTTATTTCCATTTATTGCAATAATCTATTTGTTTTGAGATCATACAGACAGATTAATTCGTCTGAAGTGTTACTTGCTGGATACAGTGAACATTTATTCATTTTGACACGCTAAATTATAATACTGCTTCTCACCACAGACGCAGGGGGAGGCGAATATTCACAAAAAATACAAATGATGTTGCAGTCAAACCCGCACGAATAACACACAGCACTACTATCCTCCTGTGCACGAGCATGAATCATTTTCCATTTACAGAGCCAGGGTTGCACATGTAAACTAGACTTTTTTTTCAGCACTAGACAGCCAGCAGACCGTGAGGAGATGTTATGTGAACTGACAAAACATGTACTGCTACAGCTACATCTTAAAGTAGCTAATGTTGCAGAATGGGTGCCACTCATGCCCTTGTCAGCATAAAAAAAAAATGTGTCAAACAGCAAACTGATTTCTATCTCATTTGCTTGTGCATGACAGTGTTTTACCCTGACCATCACCGCTCTGCTGCTCTTTATTTATTTTTCTGGCATACGCAGGAGGAATGTCACCTCTGTTTCAAGGACCGCTCCTCTTTTCAGGAGGTTATTTTTATTGTTTAAAGAGTGTGTACATTTAGTTCTCAGTATGAGATTACAGAAATGTTAAAAAAAAAAACAGCCTGAATCACACAAGCGTATCACAAAAAGCACCAGAACACCTTTACAGCTGGATATTTTTCCATCCCTTGCCGCTTCTGCCGTAATTCAGAATCAATTACATTTCAAAGGGTTGGGACACATTTAAGATGCAAACAAATGAGTTCAAACACCCCCTCCTTTGTCTTGTCTTTTCTGCGCCCCAGTGAATCAGACATATCATAAAACACCCTAAAAGACCGCACACTGTGATTTTGCCCTCTGTGGCGATGTCATGGTGAGGCAGACCGGTTGCCATGGCTATTTCCAGTGGCTGGCCCTTTGAAGAGTCCAAGCAGCTTTTCCCACCCATGTTGTACCACACAGCCCACTTTGGTGAGCCAATCAGATCTGACACTGGCCCTCTAATGTTTTAGCTACCAATGGCACCCTGCAGAGGGGAGCCAGTCAGCGTCATGAGACCGATGTGAGTTTTTCAATCCCTTATACGCAAATTATGTCTGGTTGAGCAAATTGGAAGATTCAGTCTGGGAGAATGTCTTCATGGTAAGTTATCTCTCAAAGGAGAAATTGCACAGAAGCTTTGTGAAATTAATTGAGCTTCGATTGACATAAAACAAGTCTGATCATCTCCATACCTAAATAAAATTGTCATTTTCTAGTTGTTGGGGGCAAACATCATAAAAAGAGCTTGTCAATGACGTGTGTAGACCTTGACTGACTTTGGTTCCACCTTTGACAGGTGGATTGTGGGTAGAAGTGGCTGTTAAAGTGCACCGTGGGGGATGGTCAGAAAGAGCTGCTATAATACTATGTTCAGTGTAGATGAATGAAAGGCCCAAGTACCCATAAGATGAGGGGGTAATTGGGTGTCTAAAGAAATAAATAGCATCACTTTTGGATCCAGAAATA
Organism: Scortum barcoo; assembly: GCA_023238725.1. NCBI lineage: Eukaryota > Metazoa > Chordata > Actinopteri > Centrarchiformes > Terapontidae > Scortum > Scortum barcoo. The sequence continues at coordinate 18,633,839 of CM041543.1, forward strand.
TAGGCATCAGTTATGATAACACCACAATAATAAATACTATCACCATGGTTGCAGGGTGAAGTTCATGCACAGTGGGAGGTGTTGAAAAGTTTGCTGTTTTTCAGAGGAAGTGTTCAAAGCTGATGCTGTTTGTTTTCTAATGATTTGGTGGTGATAGATGTTTCTTTTTTTTTCAGCTTTTGCACGATGGACACTTTATTAAAGCAGCCACCAGAATGCTTGTGTGTGTTTTTGTGTGCAGGTTTTGTGCATTGTGTGTCGACACACATGTTCCCGTTCCTGTGCATCAAAGATAGGCATTGCTTTAGTAAAAAAGGTGAGTGCCACTTGGTGGTAGCTATTCACGCAGGCAGGCAGGTCTTGTTTTCTTGGGGAGAGGAATGATGATGGATTTTTTGAGGCACGTGGCCATGACAGACTGACTCAGGGCAGCTTGAATATAACTGTGAACACCAGCACTAGTTGGTAAATATATAGTACGATGACCTGCCCGCTCATATCATCTGATCCTGCTGCTTTCTCTGTGTTCACATGCTTAAAAGCCTTCCTGACGTCATGCTCAGAAAGGTGTGAAAGGTGCAGCGTGTTCCTGGGACTGCCCTCCTGCAACTGTCGCTCCAATCTTTATTTGTTATCACAGCAGTATAATTGTGTACCAGTCTGCCACTGTTAGCGCTTCCTATGGTGATGTATCAGTGTGTGCGAGCGAGGCCTGTGAAGCAATCTGGTGCAGGTCAACAACAAGCCTCGCAGCGACAGATTGGATGAGGTGAAGGGAAGAGAAGTCCCCAAAGACTCCCTTTGATGCCACACACAAATAGGCTCATTGTTAGAACTGAGTCCTGGAGGGACGACAGCTGAACAAGTGTCATCTAGCAGGAAGTATGAACGTGTTGTGTGAATACTAAGTGGGTTATAATGAGTATATAAGAATCATTTATGGTGTCTTTGAATGTACACAGTGTGCAAGCAAAGTTACAGAATTAGAGACAGGCATACAGTATACCAGACTTAAAATAGAAATGGTTCATATATGGCATCATGAAGCTACATTGAAAATGAGAGCACAAAAACAGAACACCAGAGAACATCTATGCATTTTAAATGAGATTCAAAATGACTTGGCTTGGAAACATTATATTAGAAATGACATATTAACCAAACGGCAGCTCTGCTTTGCCCCTCCTGAATGACAAACAACTAATTAAACACTGACAAATCAATTACTGCGCAAGAGGCATTATTAACTTTACAAACGCTAACTAACAAACCGAGCGGCATCGTCATCATCACCTCCGCATCTAGCTGGAGTGGAAGCAATTCAAGTCCCCCCCCCCTCAGCCTCCCAGTGATTGTGCTGTCACCGCAACAGCTGTAAATTAACACTTCTGCCTTCCTCATCCAGCCTCTCAGCAGTTAGCCACCAGCACGGCGCAGTAATAAACCTTCTCTGGGACCCGGGGATCTACATCTATTGGCCTGATATGACAAAGGCAGGGGGAGCTCACAAGCTGTGTACTCATGACAATGAGTGCATCTTTCCTTCATTTCTCATGTGCCATCTCTTTAAAAATATGTTTGTTCTGCGTTGTATGTTTCTGTGCACTGGTCGTGAACAGTCCTTCACATAGGTCAGTACATCCATTAGCTTTTTAGGCCAAAAGTTAGATGAGAAGATTGAAGTCACCCACATGTCTGCCACCCTGTCAAGCAAGACCCAGCAAGCTTTCAGCTTAGCGTCAAGACTGGGAGGTCTGAATTTGACGAATAACATGTCATATCTACTTTTTTTTTTTTGTACAAACAGTAATTTTAAAACCACTAGTCATGGTTTTAGGGGAAGTTACACGCTGGAGCTGCATCCTGTTTTAGCTCGGCACAGTGACTTCCTGGAGTCTGGAGGTCTGGAAACCTGGCAACCAGAAAAGAACTTTGGTTCGTGTACTCATTAAACAAAGATATGACGTGTTAATTAGTGACCTTTTGAAGATACTGGTAGGCTGATGTTGTGAACTTTGGACAGAGCCAGGCTAGCTCTATGCTTCTGTTTCCAGTCTTTGTGCTAAGGTAAGCTAATTCTCTGTGGGCTGTGGCTTTCTGTAAAAAGAAAAGCATAAAAAATAAGCATATTTCCCAATGTGTCAACTCTTGTTTTAATAACTGAGCCAGAATTGAGTTTTTGTACTACCTTCATTTATCTGCCTCAGAAAGTCTCTTAATGCTTAAAATTTAAATGCACTGCAGGGATATTTTAAAATGAAGTACCATCTGATGCGAACAGCTGTGGATTATATTATCGTATTGCCAATTTAGATGCAAAGTGCACCAACAAACGCTTACTGAAAGTAGCTTTTGCTCGACGTTTACTCAAGTCAAATCATGTCTCTGACCTTTCTGACTTCATAAGGGTCAAGGGTCAACACCTTGAATGTCATTACTTACCATTTTTATCATTAGTGCTGACAGGGGCCCTTCTGTGTGGAGTTTGCATGTTCTCCCTGTGCCTGCGTGGGTTCTCTGGGTCACTCCAGCTTCCTCCCACGATCCAAAGACATGCAGGTTAGCTTAACTGGCAACTCTAAATTGCCCCTAGGTATGAATGTGAATGTTAGTGTGAGTGGTTTGTTTGTCTTATGTCAGCCCTGTGACTGACTGGCATCCAGTCCACGGTGTACCCTGCCTCTCGCCCAGTGACAGCTAAGATCCAGCTCCCCCTGCAACTCTGTGTGTCAGGATAAGCAGGTATAGATAATGGATGGTTCACAGGCAACCTTTATTTGGAAAATTGTTTAAAAGTTGCTAAAAATAAACATAACTCTGCATTGCTGCATTTTCTTGACTACTGATGGGCAGCGCAACAAGCTGACATATAACACAACACTGACATATAATATTATAAAGATATGGTAAAAATTTTAGCAAACACATCCAGATGATGAATGTAAATCCAATAGTCACTCTCCCTTTAGATCTGTTTTGGTCTTCACCACCTCCTGAGTTGCTTAATGCTCCACTATGTCCACCAACTTGTCATCATCTTTGTCGTACTGGTATTCAGTGCTTGGCATGCTGTGTGCTGTGCGGTGTTTAGAGCTTTTTGGGAGGTTTTAAGAGCAGTGGTGGGCAGAACAGTAAAATTGTGGGCTGGAAAAAACAAAAGAAGCGAAGACTTAAAACACTCCATCGAGCCGAGGAGGACAAAAGACTCAGGTGGATTGGTCACCACAAGCGACCTCTTTTAAATTAATCATGTGATCCATTGTTAACATACAGTATGTATATAATATTATAGCGGCTTTAAATATAAACTAGTGAATAAGCAATGGTTTAAAGTGGACAGTGGCACAATGATAATAAGATTTAAGATCTTGACAGTGTTACCTATAATTTCTCCACAGTGGTGTTAGCGGGCACTGAGCCTTTAATTCTCTGTCTCTGTTGGCGGTTTCTGGATCTATTCACACACTGACGCTCAGTTTTGCATTGCAGAAAAGCTTTCGTCTAGCCAATACACACACCCAGTGAGTTTATACCAAGTGATTCATTAATTCTGAACTTCTCTACGCTGCATGAATATGTACAAAGAACTATTGTATGTTCTGCGGCAGCCACATAATAGCAAAAACAGGTACAGAGCCATTACAGCTTGTGGTGTGAGAAAGGAGTCTAATTGGGCTCGCGTAGAGTCTGACTGCCAATAGGGACTGCAAGAAGATTAAAAAGAAAAAGCAGAGTAAAGAGAAAAGCGCTGGAGGCTCTTTGTCACCCCCTGCCTTGCTCTCCCTTCTCCGTCCACCCCTCCACTTGTCCAGCTATCCGCCCACACGACTTCAAGGAGACACCGTTCCCTGGCAACCCCCGGGGTGAGAGGTGTGTCGGCGATGGAGAGGCCAAAGGTGGGGACACATCTGTGTTGAAGAGGGGAGGATCAGGAGCGTTGTCCAAGGCCTCTGAAGATGAATTCACAAGCACTGATTGGGTTTCTTAAGGGCGTCATGGCAACCGTCCTGGGGTGTTAAGGTCGTCAGGTTTCGAGGTGTCGCTCGTCCATGATAATAACATGGAAGAACGCTGAATTAAGTCAACTAAGATCATGAATTCACACTTGAGTGATAGTTCAGCACAGTGACAAGAGAAAGAAAGAGGATTCGACTGTCTTCACAGTCTTACTGGAACATCAATTGACTCTTTGGCAGTCATTATTTGTGGGCTGTTGCTGCAGACATTTCATTGTCTAGGAGGAGGTTTGCCCACAGGTGCAGACCTGTCAGAGGGAAATCTAGCAAAGTGAAATGGAATGAAACAAATGAAAGATGAACGGAGTCTGGACTGAACGAGATAACAAGTGGTTATGATGAGAAAGAGCTCACAGGCCGACATAAATGACTCTTATACTGGAGAAATGAGTCTGCTGCTGAAGGACTAAAAAATTGCTCTTATTGCTGATAGAAATGTGTGTGTGTGTGATTGCACTGTTTAAGGCAGTTCACATTTCAGCCCGTCGAGTGCTATTTTGATCTTCTTATCCCCCAAAGCCTCTGTTCCTGAAGGAGCCGAGATGTAGGCCCGGCACACTTTGGCAACAGTGCTACCGTGTCATCACTATTTTTAGGTATCCACCTTGACTGCCTGCCTAATTAACATCTTCTTGTGACATTGTGAGAGAAAACAAAGCCTGTGATTGGCTTGGGGGAGTCTGAAGTGTCTTGACAGAGCTTTTTGAGCTTCTTGAGTAATGGGCATGGAGGCTGATTGTATCCTCATTTAACATCCATGCTTCAGAGCGTGTGGATTAAGTGAGACTAGAAAGGTTGCCATTTCAAATCCACCTAAATAACTGTCAATCCAGCTATGTAAAATGAATAAAAACACCACAGTGGAAAAACAAATCTGTATTCAGGATTTCCCTGGTCTGATAATGTTGCTGTATATGACTCAGTTTGTGAGAGAAAATAGGAAAAACTGGAGAAAGATGTCAAATGTAAGACTGACAGAAGAAAGGAAATATCATAAGGATGAAAATGAGAGAGTAATTCAGAGAGGTTTTGTGAGCTTACACAGAGGGACCATCTCTTGATAAAATGTGTGAATAAATGCACTCATGTAGAAAAAAACAGAAGTTGAAAAAGCTGTTCAAAATACTGGCATCAGAAACCAGGTTGTAAATGACAGCGAAATAAATGGAATAAAGCATTATATTAAAGTGTGATAGTGTTTTATCAATGGAAATATACCATTTCCTTATTACCCAATAAACCCAGTATGAGTGTTCATCATTAGTGTTGATGCTTCTTTCATGCGTTCAGCAAATGTAAGTGGGACAGTAGGAGAACTTGAAGGATTTCCATTATTTTCCATTTGATAAGTGTGAATACCCTGAGGTTTGCTTTCTGGTATCTGGTCTTTTTTAGACAGTTTTCAACAAGTGGAGACTGTGCCCTCTATAAAAAAAAAAGCAACAGGTCAGCCTGAAGTGACTAAAGTGCCCCCCTATGTTTAAACCAATAAAAAAGATATAAGGGTTAAAAAAAAACAGGTGGAGAAGATGACTGATACCACTTTCATATCTGTGTGTTAAAGGTGTAGTCTGCAATTCCAGTCCAATACACTTCAGCGAATCTCTCCTCACAGTCTGCTTAACTTCGGAGAGAGGCTGCGTCTTTATACTAAGCTAAGCTAACCGCTTCCCGGCTCTGGTTTTGTACTGTCCTTACGATTCTGGAGAGCCCGATCCGAACTCCATTCAGAGAACAAACAACTCGTTTAATTGTCATCGCTGAACAGACCTCATAAAGCATGAATTCAGACTTTTTTATCATGATGTAATAGTGAGTATAAACAATAGTGCTACTGCCATATTTATGCCTAATTAAGGGGACTTTATTTTGCCAAAACAAGCATTTAAAAAGTTCATTTCTCGTCATCTCAGGACAGGTTTTCAACTGAACCACAAGCATCACCCGATCATGCCGCTGTAGTAAGCCAGATTAATTCAGCTGATATGTGACTTGCTAGATACAGCGAATATTTATTGATTTTTGACACACCAATTAAATTAAGCTACTCATCTGAGACGGGTCTGAGGTCTGAGCCGCTCTGTTTGTTTCCCTCTTACAGAGCACCAGATGATTTTTCAGCACACACAAACCGATAGCTAGTGGACTGTGAGGAGATATTCTCTGGATTTGTTGCATCACTTGTCAACGTTTTTGTAAGATGAATAAGTAAAATGAGCATTTGCCACAATATTAACTATTCCGTATTTGAAAAAATGTATTCAGCAAAGATATAAAATTGACCAGGAAAGACACTTTTATTAGTAAGAGTGATCTACCTGGTGCCATGGGACAGTGCAGCTCCTTCATTTAATATTTCCATCATGTAACAAACTTTATTTTTGGTCTGAAACACGACTCTTAGCAATAGTTTCTGAAAATGTGACAAAATTTCAAAGCCAATGTATACTGTGTTTGTGTCCTCCACTGGTAAAGACCTGGGATCAAGTGTGAGCCAACCGGAGAGTCGGAGGTGTGAGATGTGATGTCAGCCTCCCGTCATCACGGCGGGCGCGGGGACATCATGTGATCTTGAGGGGCCCTCTTGAGAGACTTGGGGGAAATTACACATAAGATGCGACGTATTCACAGGGGCATCTCCGGTGACGAGGGAGGGAAGCTGCAGGATTTTCAAGCGATTCCTCCGGGCAGCATGAGAGGAATGTGAAGAGTGAGAGACAATATCCGGTCTGATTATGGCAACAAAGCATCCACACCCTCCTTTACCTTCTTCTCAACGCTCCGTGTCCAATGGGAGACAATAGATCCTGTTGTCTGTCCGTCTATCTGATATGTTGGACACGGTTGCCCTGGTTTTGAGCCTAAACGCTCTATTCTACACATTGTGCTCCGGTATTTAAAAATGTCACCACACCATAATTAAAGGTCAGAAATTCTACCTCTGAACGGTACTATTTTCCACACCAAACTCTGACAGATTAAAAACCTTGCTGGCTGTACTACTGCTGGTTGTGTGATTAAAGGTCAAAATTGTAAAGTCAAATGTGATACCTTGGATAGGGGACCAGCGTTTCTATTCTGATGAATCCTGACGGGACGCGGCACCTTTGCAAAAGTTTCAAACTCTCCTCTCCAACTGCTTTATTAACGGTTTGACTGGGATGAAACCTTGACGGATGATGTCGTTTATTGGCTCACAGGGCGTCTGTGTCATTTGCAGGGGGAGGTTTCCTTTAATTCCACTCATATACGTCTGTAACAGAAGCCATCCTTTAGCTTTAATCTTTGTGGAAATGAGCAATCGTAGCCAGCTGTGACTGCCGATGTGTTTATCACATCCTCCACCAGCAGCTTATTAGAAGTCCTTGAACTAAATGAACAATGCAGAGGACCTCTCCTGTCATGTAACTAGTCAGATAATTAGTCAGTTTCTGTGACAAAGACAATTGATGATCGTGTAGTGCAGCTAAGTGGTACACACACTCAATGATCATCATCTACTTTGTTCTCACTGTGGTAGCGCTGTCAAGGGGGGGGCCATGTCGGACGGCACTAATGGTTGCTTATCTGTTTCTGACAATACATAAACACAATACAGCTGCTGATTTCGCGTTGATGTTTTGTGGAGACTGAGTGCGTGGCGTTTGGCTGTTTTCAAATGATGCAACAGGGACTGAGCACAGAGGTAGAAACGCCTTTTATTTATACTGACAGTGAGAGAAATGTACATATTCAAGCTAAAAATGTACATATTCCTGCAGACAATAATCACAGCAGCTCCCTTTGAAGGTCCACAAAGCATTTTATGATGTTCCAGCTCATTGTTTTAGTTTTATGGTTTGGTTCAGTCTCACTGCTTTCATCAGTGTTTCTTTCAGCCAAAGCCGACAGATGTTCTCTGCAAAAAAAAGCGCATATAACCTCACTGCACGCTACCTGCCCAGCACCAAAATATAATGAATATATTTAAACACAAGCTCTGTTGGTGGAAACAAAAAGAGTGTTAAAAGACAAGAATATTGGGCTTAGATTCATCAGGTGGGAGGAAACACAGCTTCAGATGCATGTTGCTCTGAGTCTGCTGGATGTGTGAGTAAGAAACATGTTCGGCATCACAACATTAGATGGTGATAATGTCAGCGTTGTGGAGTTTTACTTTAACTTTTGGAGGCATTACCTGAGGTTAAATGAAGCTGTTGAAGACGAGAACAGACAAAAAATCACCCTCAGTTTTTAACTTAATTTACACCAGTGTGTGTAAATGAGCAGCTCATTGCTAACACATGCACCACACCAACTTTAAACAGTATTTCAGTATCATGTTTGAAACTTGTTTCTGCTGCCCCCAAGTGGCCATTACATGATGTGTTTGCATTACTTTGAGTTTTACCTTTTACCTTACCACCAGCGTTTCAACATCTTACTTGTGAAAAAGTGCAATAAAGACAACATGCAACTTCACACTGGCTCTTAAAATTTCATTTCTTAAAAATAATTACAATATGCATTATTTTTTCTAAAGAAATATAATATATAATATGGCATATTATGATAATATATCATAATATGGTATATAGGGTTAGGGTTATGGTATATAATCAATACCCAAAGTCCACTGCTTCAGCTAACTGTGATTTGATCCAGTAGCATTGCACCTGTCGAATAACTGTGTATGGTTTAGGATACTGTTGCCATCTAGTGGTCAAAAGCATACAGTACACCATTTTTAATCACGAGTGACAATCTGGAGCAGCAAAACATCCCCTAATCTTTTAGATTTTTTCACTATTGTACTGTTCATTTTTTCACTTTGTACTTTATTATCTCTTATCTCACTTCATGACTCAGACATGGGGAATTTTGCACTTGCTTCAGTTTAACTTACGTGTCTAATCAAAGTTCCAGTTGTTCTGAAAATTAAATTTAGTCCATGAAACAAGCTCTGTTCTTTTATTAAACTCATGTACTGCGGGGAATTAAAGCCATTTTTATTAAATGCTGACAGAGCCAGCGTATCCATGGCCATTACTAATCTGAAAATCTTACGTACTCCTAAATTAAATAAATTAAACATATTAAAAACAAGTATATGTTCCATGTAAGACATCCATTAGCTGCCATTTTCTTGTACGGTGCAGTGCTGCTGGTCATTAACACATGAAACTCTTCTAGTTTTCATACTGTCTGCTTGCAAAACTGAAAAATTTAAACACAAAAAGTCCCTGAACAAAATTTTGAATGTAGTAGAAATTAGGTAAAATCGGGTAAAACTACTGCATACTGGTACATGTAGAGAACGAACTTTGCACAGTCTCACTTCAAAGCATGTTGGTTTTTAGAGAAACAATTGACAGTGGCTCTTCAAAAAATAATTTCAAGCTCAATTTGAATCTGTTTTAGTGGAAACTCTCAACTGGAGAGCCAGGACAGACGGACAGACAGAGAGGACAGAGGGTCACCAGCTTGCATTTAATGGCACTCAATCACACACACACACACACATGCACACACACACACACACACACATGCACATGGAGTCCACGCTCATGCCCTTGTCTGTCAGGTGAAATGACTCTGCTCTTCTACCATTGTGGCTCCCTGCTAGGCTCTTGACCTATGGCTGGAGGAGTCCCAGCCACTTTGCCGTGACAACCCCAAACGGATTGACTCGAGTGAACAACCTTGTCCATCCCCTCCGGACATGTGCACGCTCACTCGCCGTGGATAATCAATCTACCAATCTGCGTGCCGTGCGCTCAGTCACCATGAGAGGGTGCTGAGACACTCTGAAATTTCTCAGAGCAAACTATTTTTTTATTATTTATTTATTTTTTTTTGGCTCCTGATCTTCTTTGCTTCCCTGTTTCTCTGAGGAAGTCTGTCTTCTTTCTGCTTTTCTGTCTCTCTCCCTCTTTTCACTCCCCCCTTCTGTGTCCAGCTTTCTCACCGTCTGCATGCATGCGTGTGTATATTTGCATGCTTGCTTGCTTGCTGTGTGTGTGTGTGTGTGTGTGTGTGTGTGTGTGTGTGCAGGCCTGCATTAACTGTATGTGTGTGCGCACGTGCCTGTTCCACTCTCTGTTGTGGAACAAATTACACAGCGGCTGGGGAGCCAAATGACTAATCAGTGGTACACAGATTAAAATCCAATTGCTGCAATTTGAAGCCACACAGGAGTAGTATGGGAAATTAACTACTACAGTGTCTGCGCCGCCGTCTCCACCAGGCATACCTGTTAGATGTTGATCTTTTAATTAGCGCGGCCCATACAAACCTTAGATCAAAGATACCAAAATCCTAAAAAAGAAGGGCTCGACGAGGAATTCATAAGACACAACAAAGCCGATATCTTACACTTACATGCAAGTTAAAAAGACAGATGTGATAGTAATGTGTGCTTCTGTCCTTTGTGTGCGCCGCTCAGTGCATCTCAAGGGTTAAACTGCAGACTGTCTGAAATGTAATCTGTGCATGAAAGACAATAAAACAACGGTGAACAAAGTTGGAGCAAACCGCAGTCAGTGGTTAATTTGCTCGTGTTCACCGGGAGGGACGTTAAGAAGATGAAGTGTCTATGATGAGGCCGGGAGGATGGGATGTCGTCTGCAGCCATCACCGTATCTGCGCCTGCCCACAATAACCACTTATCAACCACAGGCTAAAGTGGCCATTGCCAGGGCTTACCATCCCTGACTTAGAAATGGATTGAAAATACCGCTTGTTTATTTTGGACCACAGCCTGGCAGACAATTCATTTCGCCTCGCACAAAAAAAAACACGTTCAGGGAGGAGAATGAATAATGTGAATAATGAGCAAGCCCTCAGCCCTGTAGGTGAAAAAGATTGTTATGATATTATGTTTTTTTTCTCTTCCTTCTTAGATGTACAGAAAGTGCAATATGTGCTTGAGTGGAGCTGAGACACAACACGAACGCTTGCCTGGAATAATCTCAATGGCAAAAAATAATCTCATTTTGTCTGGGAGTGTAAAAATCCTGTTTGCATGGCTGTGGCGTGCGTCTTTGTGCCTGAATGTCTTATGGCAGGCGGGAGAAGTGTGTGCAGGCTGTCGCTGGAACCATAACAATCGTGCTGGAACATTTCAATGGGAATGACTCGAAAACATGCCACGTTTACCTTTTTAACAGATGTGACATATTTCGGTTTTGGATTGGGCGCACAAAGGGCAGCCTTGTTTTTGAGGGTTTTTAAACAGTGTGGAAAATGCTCTAAATGCCAGTGTTGCACTTTTTTTTTCCCCACACAACCTTTATTACTCTGCAACGGGTGGATGAAACACACCTGCTCTTTTACAGCAGTGTCCTGCATACCCTCGTTCGGTAGCAAAACTGGGAGCTGCTGCGGCCCCTGTGGACACCGAGTGAGTCCACCGGAGCAGTTCCTCGCACAGATGCCTTGTTCAAGGGTATGTGTGTGGTAGCTGCAGAGAGAGGACAGACAGTGATTTTTTTTCCAAACAGTGAAACCCTCTACTTTATCATCACAAGCCCACTTCTCCAAAGTTTGGGCTGCTGTGTGTAGCTCGAGGGGTTTTCTAGCACCGATCCAAGACAGTCAGTACAATGCTCACTCGTCATGGATGGCCCTCTCTTGAAACTTGTTCATTTCAGTCACTCACTTGCATATATAAAAAAAAAAAAGTTTGATATTTTGGTAAATATGCTTATTCGTTTTCTCGCCAAGCATTAGATGAGAGAGTCAATGCCGCTCTCATATCTGTCCGGTAAATATAAAGCTACAGTCAGTGGCTGAACAGCTTAGTTTAGTATGATGACTGTTAACAGGGTTCACCTACTGGCACTTCACTTTATCTTGAGTAATCTGTACAAAAACCAAAGTGTAACAAAAGGACAAGTTGCACTTTAATGGGTAGTAACGCCAACTTTTTATGCTCCGGTTTCAAAGCTGCTGGCTGCAGAGCTGCATGTTTCTCAGACACATCAGAGTGGTATCAATCTTCTCACCCGACTCTCAGCAAAACAGCAAATAAGCTCCATTTAAGACAGGGGCCTGACCCCGTGGGCCCCCGTCTGACAGACTGGAGGCAGCTGCTCCTCTCTCTTCACAACCAGCTTAAAGTGCTGTTCTTCATATTACAGTTGGTTTTTGTTTTGCTGCTGTAGAGTCTCGGATGTAATGTGCTATCGTGTACAAAACTTTAGAGGTGGCCTGTGTCTGCAACGTCAATGGAAAAATGTGATCAGACGCAAAGTCCAGCGCAAGTTCAAAATGGAGAGAGACTAATGGGAAATGAGAGGAAGAAGTGGAGTTTCTGCTGAGTTTGAGCTTAGTTAGAAAAATGAAAACACACAAGACAGAGGCACGAATAATGGGGGGTCACGTCCACTTCACTTTTTGACAGTCAACAATCATTATATTAAACAAGAGGAAACATGACACCATATGTTACCTTATAGTAAAACTTTGTGTTAAAAAGGTGTCGGCACATGAAAAATAACAACAACAACAATAAAAAAAACATTTTCAGGTACAGACAAAGGTCTCTTGGAGGTCAGAGTGAAGAGTCCTCTTTGCATCGTATTTTTTTGAAGATTGACTTCTGTCTGATGATCTTTTATTTTCAACATTGTTCACATAAAGAATTTGATGATCTGATGAGAGACTGAGATGAGTTATAGGAGATCGTCATCCAGGGCCGTCGTACGTGAGCAGGATCAGGATCAGGAGTTTTTTTCATGCCGCGCTTTCCGTCCAAACCACCGACATGAGCGTGAAAATAATGATTTAAGAATGGCGTGATTATAAGCTTTTATTTAGTCGTGCAGCCACAAGGCACGCCACTGTCAATAAATCATTAAATCACTGTAGCTCGGGGGCTTGGTCAGAGGACCATCCAAAAGCCATTACTCCAGATGGTGCATTAGGATGAATATCATTACGATGATATCATGCCCCACAGGTCCTTTCTTTCTTCTGTCATTTTCATCATATTTTACGGCTAGCCGTCGCATCGCCATTTTGCCGCCGCATGGTCTTCAACTCACTGCAGGTGTTGCTCCGACGCGACAACAGAGGACACGGCGTCGAGGAAGAGTGTGTGTGTGTTTTTTTTTTCTGCTCCAGATTAAAACACTTTGAGCAGGTTGTTCTCTTTAAACTCCTTTTCAGCGTATTAAGGAAAGCTCTTTACAATCCACAACGGAAAGAAGAAAGAAGAAAAAAAAGAAGATTCCTCAGGCTGAAACATTTTCCTGCCCTTCTTCCTTTTCTTCTTCTTCTCTCTTTTCACTTATATTTCTAAATTTACCCATCCATTAGCCAGAGACACAGGAGAAGACAGAGTTGCTCGAGCTTTTAACAAGGCTACTTCTTCTCTTCGGTGTCATGCTCTGCTGGGCTTCAAAACATGCGGCCCTCTTTTGTGTCTTTATTATGGTCGCTGCTGAAAGAGTTTGAGGTTGTTGAGCTTTTGTGTGAGTGTGTGTGTGTGTTGGTGAGAGGGGCTGGCATCAATAAAATTTCAGGGGAATCTGCAGTAGGTGGTATTTGGCCTGGTGGTAGTAGTGTGTGTGTGTGTGTGTGTGTGTGTGTGTGTGGAGTTATGTCCCAGTTATCTAGCACAGATAATTGATGTGGACAAGCTCGACTGAAATCTCTGTGACAGCGATAGGCACGCCGCGCGCTCGCCGTTGATGGATGCCCATGTCAATCTTTCTGACCCTCCACCCACCACCACCTCCTTCATTCACACATGCTCACACACACACTCACACACACACTCATGCGCGCTATGAGTCCTTTTCAGCGGGGCACAAAAGGAGCAGTCTCCTGGCACGCCGTCGCCAGCTGAGCTGTAACAGAACAGTGCTCAGAGGGCACGGAGGGAGGAGGGCGAGGGCGGAGGAGTGAAAAGAAGAGATGGGGGAGGAGGTAAAAGAGTAACGTGGCGGTGGAGGGGGGTGTTTGGGGTGATGTTAATGAGGAAACAGAGGCAGGGTACGAGGAGGAGGACAGAGGATTGATGGAGAAATATAAAAGTTGGTGAGATGAGGAGGTGAGGCATGTTCGGCTATATTCGGAGAATATAGAGGGATATAAAAGGAGGAGAGGACGAGGAGGAGTGTTTTGTTAACCGAGCTGAGTTTCCCTTGCGATGCGAGAAGTTCGGGAGGCTGCTTAGCATTCTTCCTCTCTCTCTCGCACTCACTCCAACTTTAGAGCTGGCTCAGCAGAGAGCACATAGATGTTAAAGTGGCGTGATTAATTTAGGATGCGGCGAGCTTTTTTGGCCGGCGTGCGCTCGCACACACACTCCCACGCAAACTCACACATCAGCATCTGAATGGAAGGTAGTAGTTGTAGAGAAATGGCCTTTCAAACTGGGATTCATGCTTGTGCCGTATCCTTCAGGTCTCACCACTGGGTATCAGCATGACATAATGAAAACTTCGGTCCGGGCTTATCAAAAGGTCACAGCTGTACCTACAAGGCGAGATGCTGTTTGTGTCCGAATAAAATAACTAAAAATACCTTTAAAACGGTTCGATATTTGAGAAATACGCTTATGTCCTGTCTTGCCCAGAGTTAGATGAGAAGATGGATACCGCTCTCACACAATGCCTGTCCATTACATACCATTGTATGTAATGGACAGGCATTACAGGAAGGGGATCGTTAGCTTAGCTTCACAAAAAAAAGCTCATGTGTCAAAAAATAAAAATAAAGCATACACTTCCACTTATTTCAATGTAACAGTCCACCAATATCTGTTTCTGAACAAATCTGAGGTGAGAAATAAGCAATCTGGTTCTGAATCTTCACTCATATTGGAGTTTGTTCCAATTTTTGTAAGGTATCGCTATAGTTTTCATATTATATTTTGTGAACTGTGAACTGAGAAATCAGTGTTTCGGATGAGAGAGTGCTGTTAGCGATAATGCTCTGCCTGGTTGCAATTCGCCATTAAAAATAAGAAGAGGCAGTCAAATGTTGCGATTGTCATTTTGATAACACTACGCTGTGGAAATTCACAGCTACACAATGAATTTATAGTGTTCACAGTGCACCACACACACACAAGTGTACTAATGGAAGTATGCAAAGTGAGAAATTCATTTTCTAAGCTGATATTATATTCAATGCCATACAAGTCGTGCTCAATGCTTACATGCTGATATTTAGCAGGTATGATGTTACCGTGTTCATTTTTGCTTAGCATGTTCACGTGCTAACATTTGCTAACAAGTATATGCAAAGTATAGCAGAGGCTGATTTGAAGTTGGTGTCATAAATCAAAGTATTAGAAACATTTTGAGCAGATGGCACTAGATGAACGGTTAAAAGATGAAGAGTTACTACAACTGAAGCTCAGGGGGGTTCAGTTTCATGGTTATCCATTTAGTAGTTGCAGAGTTTTTTCATTAAAAAACAATAAAGATCTTAACGGATCTTGGATTTATTCTGGGAGGGGTGTATAGGGGCCCCTTAGTTAAAATCCCAGTTTATACCCTTTCATCAACCATTTATTATTGTATGGATTAAATTAATATATTATTTATTCAACTGTTATTTAAATTTTCCTCATTTCCAGTCTTTATGTATGCTACTCTAAAGACCCTGGCTTCATCATTCACAAAAAAACATGAGAGTGCTATCAATACTCTCATCTGAATATCAACAAGAAAACGATTGGGTGTATTCCCCAGAATTAAGAAATATTCCTTGTCCTCTTTGATGCATCTTCCTCTCTCTCTCCATGTCTCTCATTTTCCTTATTATCTTCTTCCGTATGGTGTTGGTGAAGGCAGATTGGGGCTTAGCTGATTGGGCAAACCCAAGGGGACAGATGAATTAAGCGGCACTCAAGACACATACCTGCTTTCATGCAATACTGCCCGCCTGCCTTCCCTGTCTGTTGGTTTCCTGCCCGTTTCTATACTGTGCAGGTGTTTTTTTCTTTCTTTTTGTTGCCTACCTGTCGCTGCAGCCCCACACATCGTGCCCTCAGCTCCTCTGGCCATCCCGCAATTAAAAAAAACACACACACACACACACGCATGCATCTACATCTCAGCAAAGAGGAGCACAGGAAATGAAACAAACGCCCACCGATGTTTCCGGAAAGAAACCTGTACCGGTGGAGGGGCGTGAGCGGCGTGAGCGGCGTCGGCGGCGGCTTCGGTGGGCCACTGTGGTGAGAATTGGACCGCTCTCCTGGCGTGGGTAGCGCTCAGTATTTTTGCTGCCACGAGTGCCCGCGGTGCAGTGCGGGGCTGGCTGGCAGGCTCGGGGAAAAGGACCCATCTGTTGTATGAGATTATTTCAAACCAGATACAGCACAGGATGTCACCTGTTTGGAGAGACTCAAGGGAGGTGGGATTATGGGGAGGAGGGTATGTATGCGTGTGTGTGTGGGAGAGGATGGAGGGGGGCCTGTGGAGGTGAATTTCTCTAGACTACATGTGTTCTCTCATCTTATCTAGTCGTACGTATGTGTGTGTTTAATGTGATTCTATATGTCTGCCAACCTATAAATGTGCTAAGAGACTCTCTAAGGAGAAGAAGAGCGGCCCCTTTTCATTTATTGTATCATTCTCCATATATTATTGCCGCCGTTCTCTCATATATTCTTTTCAATAATCCGGGGTTCGCTCTATTTTTAAGCAAATATTTCTTTGCATCTGCAACAACTCAATTCCCCCAACAGATGATGAAAGTTTCATCTGATCTACTGTAGGCAGAAAATGGATAGATCCCCTCTAAATGATTACAGCAGACCTCCAACAGGTACCCGCAGTATTAAACAAGTGTCAGCTTTAAATTCACTTCTCAGTTTGTGTTTGAAGCTTCTGTACTTGCCAGTACTGTCCAGTGCTGCATCCTCAAAATGACATCTATAATTGAGGATTTCACACCTCGCAATTTACGTCCAGAGCCATCGCAGGTCAGTGTCAGCGCAGGAAGAAGTGTACCCTTTATGTAGTGAGGTGGAAAGTAAGGGTGCCGAGGCTGGAGTGGTTTCTTTTTGGTTTTAACTGTCACAGACCTGCACTGAATGTTTGCTTTTTCATCAACCACAAATCTTTACCCACTCTTCATTATACCATAGTTGCCTCCTGCAGATATAGTGGCTGGCAAGAATTAAAAAAAAAATGTCTGCAATCAATGTAATCTGTTATTTTGCGGAATCGTCGAATATCGCCCGTCTTATCTGGTGATAGGGTGGATTATCCAGTGCTAGCTTCACTGTTCCTCCAAAGGAAAACAACATCTTTCATTTCGATTTGTTATGATAATGTTATACATAATTAATTGTTGAGATCTGGGAACATGGTGACATCTGCGCCCACCACCAAATCACCCTCCACGCCACGTAGAAAGCCATTTTCTATTTAACCATCAGTCTAAAGTTCTCCTATTCGAAGGTTAAAACCTTTTCAAAACATCCTGACACAGCAGAGCCACACATCATACACAACCTTTTATGGAAACTACTTCATCTAAAGGAAACTGTGATACAGGTGATGTGAAGCGTACTTAATTTATTTAACAAATTTGAGTGCTTACTTTAGCCAAACTCATATTGATATCAGGAATAAAATGAGATCAGGATGTCTCAACTTTAAATGAGCTCTTTGACATGCTGAAAAAAAGTCCTTTAAAACAGAAGCTGCCTGACCATAAGGCCCTCTGCCTGCGCTCTCATCTATTAATGGGTTTAGATAATCTGGATAAACCTTTGGCTTGTCTACAACCTGTCTGATCATCGGACTGTTCACATTTCTTGCCCAAAGTTCGCTCGGTGAGATCAAACTTATCACGACCGATAGAAACGGGGATCAGAACTACAAAGTTGGAATAAACTGCAGTTTTCCTTTAAATGTTTCTCTCTCTAAGTCGAGATAAAAAGGTTGTGACGACCCCACCACCTGGCCAGTGGGTGTCTCTCTCTCTGTGGGTTTCTGTTGGGTTTCTCTATTATTTTTGCAGGAGCTCCATTCCAGCTTGGAGGGTCATCAGGGGAAGGAGTTACACCTGGGCCCGATATCATCTCAATATAAATACGCCTCTATTGCCCCACTCACTCTCTCTCTTGCGGGCTCTCTGACGCTTCCAGGCTCTGACCGGCATGGCGACCACTTTTGCTTTGTTTCTCCGCCAGCTGTTACCTAGTTGATCATCATTTTTCTGTAAATAAATCCCTTTGTTAAATCAGCCAACTTGTGTTGCCTCCCTGATTGTCACAGTCTCCTGAGCCGGGCCGTGACAAGGTAAAATCACGGCACCGCTGCCATGTCAGAACCTCAAAGTACCGGTGAAGGAAGTCGGACCTTTGGCCAAGGTTAGAGTGATGCACCACCTGCATCCTAATGGCTGTAAAGCAGAATCCCTGCCTGCAGGTGATGAATGAGTGTCGTGTCAGGAGGGAATGAGAGCGGTAAGAGGAGGTGAAGAGGAGGAGGAGGAGGAAGATGAAATTTGGCTCTAGAGATGTTGCCCACAGGATGCTCAGGCACAGACCTCAGGAAGCCCTAACCCCTTCACTCCACCATCTGTGGCTGAGAGGTGTGTGCATGTGTGTGTAGGAATCTGTGTAGCTTGTGTGTAAAATAGATATTTTTTGTAGTTTTAGTGGGTTGTTGGAAAGAGTGTGTGTTTGCATGTGTGTGTACTGCAAGTGTGTGTGCATCCATATTAACAGTACTTCATTCATATGGGTATAGAAGAGATTAGCTGTGTGTATTTGTCTGTATTTTCCTACATACCTGTATACTTCTGTGCATGCCTGTGTGTGTTTTTTTTGCCCCCCGTAACCCCACCCTTTACGAACACACACACACACACACACACACACATGCTCAGCACCTCTATCGCCTCTTGCACCTCCACCAGAAAGAACAGATGGGAGAACAGGAGAGAGGGTTCCCACGTCCGCTCCTCCACCCCGTCCAAACTCAACCCATCGCAGCCCAGCCCGCCTCGACCCTGCCAGAACCACCGTGACTCAGCCAAAACACACACACGCACACAAACACACACAAACACACACACACCTCTACTGGACCCATCAAACTCCAAAAATAACGCGCCAATCTCACGAGCACGGTTAAATACACATTCATGCTAAAAGCCAAATTCACACGACAGCACACACACAGACGAAAACACACACACACACGTCGAGTATCTTGGCTCTCCGACTGTCCAGAGTGACACCTGCGAGCCAAATTATGATGAGGTAATCAAACCGCAGTTAGCGGTGAACTGTCTCACATCTATCTCCAAGGTATCAGTGCTCTGCTAATAAAATGCCGCCTGTCATCAAAGTCTGAAGACAGGGTCAGCGTTTGGTGAGGATAAAAACACTTTCAAAAAGTTATTTCTGCCCACCGAAGTTTGCTGAACAGCGGCCTCTGTGGCAACAAGTGGTACTTTTTCTTTTTCTTCAGTCAGTTGCTTTAAAGTGATCATTTTAATCTCCTGGTGAGGTGAGATGTGTTTTCTTCTTGTTTAACTTTTTTGATAAAAAAAACACTTAAGTGTGTGTCTGTGCCATGTGAAAACAGAGCCCAAGACACTTCAGTTAAAGCTTTATAATGCAAAGTTGGGGTAGACAGACACAGCTTGCAACCAATTGGTGGTCATTGTGTGGCGTTTTGCAGCTTTAGCAAGAGTCACATATTCTCTTCAGGAAATGGAGCTAAAAGAGAGCAAATACTGGACTTACATTCATCAGGTGGACACAAGCATAACTTTAAATGAATAATGTTAATGTTTCTCTGTAATATCAAGTAAAGGGCAAGAAGCATTTTACTGTTTAACGTGGAGCTCATTTTAGCTGCTTTATATACTTTTAGGATAGTTCATTCAGTCTACAATGTAATTTTTTAAGCTTGTACATTTTGCATGTAAAATATTAATCTGTGCAGAAGCTAGTAACTGTAGCTGTCAAATAAATAGTGTATTAGTGGCGTAAAAAGCACAGCACTTGCCTCTGAAATGAAAGTAAGTCTATTAATTAGCATAAAATGGAAACACTCAAGTACCTCAAAAGTGTACCAAAGATAAGACTTGTAAGTAAATGTGTAGTTGCGTTCCTTCACTGTACCAGATGAAGAAAGTTTATGTGTGAAGAACTTTTACTGCAAACATTTTGACTTTCTATGGCAGGAAAATGTGGCCTTTGTTAATATTTTCTATTTTCCTGCTCAGTTTAACAGTGAAATACCACTCTGTTGCTCCAGACTGCAAAAAAAACAAAAAAAAACAACTCACACCGGACAACACTGTGTGAGTAAATCACCGTGTCCCACTCCACTCCACCTGCCTGGCTGTTAATCAACCACCTGGGCTTCACCCCGCTCACCACGAGCACGGCTTTACATAGCCGCCGACGCCGCTCTGTCCTGTCAGGGCCGCATCATTGGCTCGTTCCCTTTCCTGACAGAGAAAGAGATGGCATCGGCGTGTCACAAAATCAATGACAGTTTCATGAGGAAATCATCACTCTTGCGCTCTGTTCCTCTCTGCCTAAGCCCCCTCTGGCTGTTTTTTTTTTCCCGCCATGAAGAAAGAGAGAGAGAGAAAGAGATGAGGGGGGGTGGCTGGCGGACGGACACAGATAGCGACAGATCGCGGTACAGGGCTAAAGCTGGGTAGTAATCGATATGGAGTTGGCAAAGGGCTGGGGCTGGGGATAAACAGTGGAGATTGCTCCGAGGGACTAGCATTGATGTGTGATTAAAGTCAGAGAATCCCCCTGCCGTCCGGAACTTGTGAGTGAGATCTCTGACGCCGGGGTAATTGGTCTCGGGAAAATCAATGGATTTGGCAAGTGAGCCAGTCGCTCCTGTTGAAAGCTGCCGGACGGTACGGGGCAGACACCGGCATTTTTTTCACCCGAGGCTGAACTTGACATTTATGTCTGAATGGGCTCAGGGTCTGACGTGACGCAACCTGATGCAGCCGGCCAAAATATTGTGTTTATAAGTGCAGCCGGGGACGTGCCAGAGGTCATGTCCTCTGTGATTTTTCTGAGAATTATTGGAGTTTAAGCGACCTTGGTGGAGTCCACAATTAAAAACATGCACAAGGTTGCTATTTTAGACTCAGTGTATCAGTATATGAATACTCATGAATATACAGTGCCATTCAAAGGTTTGGACACACCTTCTCATTCAATGTTTTTTCTTTAAACACTGAATGAAAAGGTGTGTCCAAACTTTTTACTGGTACTGTATGTAAGAAGGCTTCATTATTTCCCCACCAGAAATGTATGGACCTCCGCAGTGGCAAATAAAATTTAGAGAATGATTGAATTAATAAAATCTGTAACTTATATTTTTTTATAGACTTTTATTGATATTTTAGAGAATATTTTAATTAAAAAACAAAGATATTTGCTGCATTTATTGGGACTTGGACGCATTATTTGATATTTTTATTTTTATATATATTAAAAAATATAAAATTTCTCTATCTTGTTGTTTTAAATCTGCAGTAACTGATGTTTCAGCCATTTGGCACCAGAAGAGACAAGTTGCAAATGTCTACATATTATCTTTTTTTTTAAAAACTGTAGCATGGGACTTCTACATATAAATGAACGTGAATTTAGTTTTGCAGCAGGAACATTTTGATCCACGTGACAAACATTAAGTTAAACGCAGCTTCCATGTCAGACGAAAACGACAAATAACATTTGTGTCTTGGAGCGCGGTTCAATCTGTGAAGAAAAAGCACTTCCACCATCCTCCCAGAGCCTTTAAAGGATGTTTATAAGCATGAATAATAGAATGAAATGTATAGTAAAATGAATATTTTGAGTAATTGTGTCTGGCTGGTATTGCTGTATTCCTTTGTGGCCTCTTTTAATAAAGAACCGATTTGCCTTAGGAAAATAAATTGTGACAAGTGGAATCAGGTTGGTAACGTGATTTGTGTAACCCTACTGTCATCTCTTGCTCTGTTCAACATGACAGCTTTCTGTAGCACGGGCCTTCATTTTCAAAAAGGTCATTGATGGCGCAGGGACACATCAGCATAAATCTGATGCAGTGACAGCTGTGCCTGGGAGCCATCGCTCTCATAGCGCAGACCAATTAGAGAGGGTCTTGTATCAATCAGAAATCAAATAACATCTCATCAAAACCCACGTCTGTTTTTGATTCCCCCCTCTCCCCCAAGAGAACCGTGGCTCTCCCCAGATCCCATCTTCATCACCCCACACCTCTTTTGGCTTCTGCCTATCTCTTTTTAATTTTTTTTTTTTTTCAAACGCCCACCCACATATTACCAGTGCATACACTTAGCAGATAGGCACTCAAATCTTCACACACACACACACTGACACACAGGCTCACACACTGCCCAGGGCAGTGAGGGACAGCGCAGGTAACCAACCCAATTAACACCTTAATGAGGAGGTCCCCAGTCACAGTCTGACTTACTCGACATGCACAGCAGAGCACACGCAGCTCTCATCTTCCCGGGTAAAGTATGCGGGTATCTTATGGATCAGCTGATGCAGCTGGATTCTGTAGGTTAGACGGTCGTAGAGGTTAGATTTAAAGAGCCACCCTGGGTGAACATAACAATTCTAGCTAGACTGTTAAGCTTTTACATTTGAGAACATATCCTTAATTAACACTTGTGAATTTTTTTTCTCTTTTGTCATAACACAGTTGTTTTCTCATGTTATCAGCACACACTTTTTAATATCTGCAATGTTACCTAACACACATAGCTGATAATATACAGAGGCTTCTAAAAATGTTATTGCTTCCTTACGATGTCTTTTTCATTTTACTGTTTAAGTCTGATTAATTTAACCAGAATTAATAAGTTAAACAGTTAACATGAATTACAAACGCACCTTGGTAACCACCCACCCGCCCAAATATGGTCACTTCTGTGTCCAAAAACCAAGATGACGATGAGAACTCATAAAGTTTTTATCACTTCATAACCTTATAAATAATAATAACATTATTTATTTTGTATCCATTTAAACCATGTTATGTTTCATAAAAAGAAAAAAAATCGCCTCTAGTAAGAAAAAGGTGTTTTCCATTCATGTATCGTGTCGGATGTGCAGATTTCAGCATCGCTTCTTTGCATATCACAGAGTCGCGGACAAACAGCTCTCTGAAGTACATGAATAATTCTCAAGCGAATGGCAAATCGCAGAAGTGTGTAATGGAGTGAGCCGCGACGTGCCTTGAGAATTTCCTCAAATATCAAGCAAAGATTAAGTAAAGCAATTTCAAGCAAAGGCACATACACTGCATGAAGCCTCGACTAAATTTGATTTTAATTGATTTTGTGCCAGTTTAATAAACCTTGCAGAACCCCTGATGCGATCACATGAGTAAATAAGGAGTGCTTTTATTATTGGTTTTATTAGTAGTAGTAGCATTAGTGATAGCGCTGTAATCACTGTAGCGTCAGGTGGAGCTGACAGAGTTAAAGAAGACAGAGGAATGAAAGGCTGGACTCGAAGTTTCAGACGCTGAAGAAACTTTGAGTCTCTCGCTTGTGATCAAAGAGACAGAGTGACTCAACCTGAGCTCCGGCTTAGCCAGTTGTTCTCTCCTCGGGGTTGGAATACAAGTTTGCCTGGAATAATAACAGCACCTTGATGAGGCCCTGTGACGCACAGACAGGCGAGCATTAGGGCAGGCAGTTTGATTCATGGCTCTGACAAAAATCCTCTTGTTTATGATCACACAACATCTGTTGACGGTGAATCACTCCTTGTAATCAGCACTCTGCCGCCATTTGATCATTTTATCAGCCGCAGCAACGTGCGACAAGGCATTTTGAAACACAACACAGTATAGGAAGAGCTATACCCCTGCAGTTTATTTAAATCTGTGTACAGTTGCACTTGCACTAATAAGCACTAGAGGGTTATTTGAGTTGTGTGTGTGTGTGTGTGTGTGTGTGTGTGTGTGTGTGTGTGTGCTGGGATCATTTCAAGCAGAGACCCAGCGTTAGACGAACGCGCACGCTCGCTGCAGAGGTCCGATGATGGTGGCAGTTTTCTCTCATCAAAGCCGATAAACATCAATGAGCTGTTCAAACATCCTCCGCCTCCATTAATTGGAATGTACTGAGTACCAAAGACGATGATGTAGCAGCGCGAGCAAATACAGCCACCGTCTGACCCTGACAATCAGAACCTGACTGTTGTTGTGCCGCTGCCACTTTTAATTCCAAGAGGATTCGTAGGCATTTTTTCTAGGTCAAACATCACTACTTTGAAACCTCCTTCCCTTGCTGTTGTCCTTTCTGGCACTTCTTTTTCTGCTTTACTAAATGGCGCTTCTCTTGGAAATGACGAGACGGACGGAGAAGGACGTCAGAGATATAAAGGTTACAAAGTGGGACTGAACATATGATGCCAAAAAAGCTCGCGCTCCTGATCCCGGACAAACGCTTTTTCTGATGTTTGTTGTTTTCAGCCGCCGCCGTGCCTTACGCTAAATCTTCCTCTGTCCCCGGCAGAGCCCTGAAACAAAAACCCAGAATGCCGAGTGAGGCCGTGGGACCAAATACGAGAGACCTTGATCCAGAACGACTTAGCCGTCTCCTGGTTTGAAGGGTGTCGCGGGCCTCCAACAACTGCCATGTGTTGAAGTGATAATCTGTGATTTTTTTTGTTTTTGCCTATTTTGGCAACATGTTGATGCTAAATGATTACCTCTGCGGTGTTTTGCAATGCTCTGCCCGCTGATCACTTCAGACCAGTGTCACAGTTGCTTTGACATCACTGGACTGACAGCAGCTGCCACAACCACAAGCATGGGCTCCCCTGCTGAGATGAGTAAAATGACTATAAATAACAGACTGAGGTTTATGTGCAGAGACATTTGCGTATACATTATGAAACTGTACTAAACGGCAGTGTAGTAATGGTTGATTTAACAAACAAATGCTGCTTCTTCAAGCCCGGTCACTCGCACCAAAAATGTTAATCTTGAATTGAAATTAAAATTAATTTTTAGTGAGAAATCAGCATCTGTATATGTAGTATTTTCACTTATTTGCACCATCAGCAGGAAAAAAAAAATCTACAATAGACAGCAATATGAACAATGATGCCTTCACTTATTTGCATTTGAACTGGCATCACAAAAAAAGGGGACTAACCACATAGTCAGTGACGACAAATGTAATCTCGAATCTGCAAAATGTACAGACAGATTGTGGTTGTGGCCAACAAGCGAGGCAACAAAAACACTTGGTTACGACTTGGGAAAGACTGTGGCCATGGTTTGAACATTAAATGCACATCTGTGAGGACACAAATTTCAGTTTCCTGCATAAAAGTCGACCACTATGATCGTAATTGCAAGGAATACTGGGCTAAAAAAAAAAAAGAGAAAAACACACAGCAAACCCGCTGAATTCTCACCCAGCATTTCTGTTTTCCTTTTCCAACTTTTCAATGTAACTCATACTATTTCCTACATAAATACCACTTAGACCACCAGTTAGTCAATATCTTAGACATAAAACCTACAGAAAGAGTCCAAAAGAAGAAAAAGACCACTTCTCCAGCGCTCCTCTGTCCTCTCTCATCCTTTAGCCCCTTTTATCCTCAAAAGGCAGCGCTGATTTTCCCATTTTCCCACATGGCATGGAAACACTTCTCTTCTACCTATCAAATAGTGTTTGATTTCCCTTGATTTTTTCTCTGTTGATACCCACTCGGAGTTTGTTTCTTTCTGTGTTTAGCCGGGCTACGTTCGGATGCTGCATGCCCAGTTTCGCTATTTATTCTAAACACACCACTGCTTGCAGAGAAACATCAAATTCATTACTGCCTGTGCACCCGAGGGTTTTCCCCAGGAAACCGCGACCCACTTATCAGCGTTTACAACGGCAAATACGAAAGAAAAAGTGAAAATGACTTTTATTCTTGTTAGGATGCCACAAATTATCGCTCGCCTTCTTGCTTTTTACTCTTGGCCTGGCTGCCAAAGAGACGTTAAATTTACAGTAAAACACGACGACTGCAACTAAAACACCACCATGGGAACTCTGCAGCTGATCAGAATGATCCTCTGAGGTCTATGTTTAGACATGAGAAACCCCCGAGGCTGGGGAGGTTTGTTTTGTTCAACAGGGAATTCAGTTAAACAACACTATGATGAAAGTGTGTCATACTCGCAACATGTCATCCGCGGTGATAAAAGATCATAACTGACTATTCAGCCTCTGAAGAAAGGCGGCATGCTGACAACATTGGCAGTATAATACTATTAGAAAACATAGAAATACGACTGTTGACATTTCCTTTTATTGCGTTTGCCAGGTATTTATGCTACAGCTGATGTTGGAGCCGAGTCTTTGGCAAGCGAGCTCTTTGATTGGCCCCAGTTCATTCCTGTGCAACCGCCCTAAAGTTCGCCATGGTTGCAGATGTTCTGGTGAAAAACACTCGCGGTCACGTTGGACACTTCGTATAAATAGACAGAAAACAAAACATCATCACCATGTACAACCAGTCATTGTGCAAATCTTTGTATTTCTGCTCTGTGTCACTGTTGTTTAGTGGTCGCTCCAAAATAAGCCGTAACTACTACTTACTGTGGAGCAGGGTATTTTACTGAAAGGAACAGCAAACTTTCATTACCACAAAACTGTGCGTTTTCACTTTTAAGACCTTGGTAATGCTCATTAAAGGGCTGCTAAAATGTCGTTGTTTTTTTTTTTTTTTCAAATGCTTTGTCCACTACGAAGAAAATTCAAATCACCTCTGTTGTGTTGGGATCGAGAGCTAAAGTCAGGCCTGATATAACTCTGATATAAAGCCCCTGCGGAGGGATACCCCCCCAGGTAGGATTTAAATGATGCACTCTGTCGCACCGCTATGAAATTCAAGAGAAAATATACATGATCATCAGGATTTTCTTGTTTCGTTTTTGTAATTGGAGCTGCTGTGTTGTCTGCACACGTCAACCCAAGATGACAGAGCACAATGGGTGCAGGTGTTCTGACGCATGTTGTCCTCTGCAAGGTAAACTAACATGGCTTTTGCTGATCCTGACTTTAACAAAAAGCTTATTCACTTTTCTACCTATAGTTAGAGAGCAACACTTCAAGTAGTAGCAACCAAAGGAAAACGCTT